>OY728153.1:55000000-57500000 GCA_963277665.1 Viscum album | reverse complement strand
ACCAACACATACATAACTCGGTCAAAATAAAATAAATAGATACTCAAGTATCAAATAAAGTAACTGAAGAAACCTAATAACTAAAAAACACAACTATAATATATTAAGGATCCCAAAAAATCATATAAAACCTAGAAATAATAATTCATTCTTTTAGTATGGTATCAATGATCCAAACCTTAATATCCATGGCTCATCTACAGAACTAAAAATGAAGAGTATGCTACTATGGCTAACCCTAAGACCTTTTACTAGCTCTAATGCCTCACCTCATAGACATAAACCATATATTTATCTAATATCTCTTAACTAATAACTAGAGGATTATTTCATATTTAAACCTCTACCTATGTAAGACTAGGATACACATAAATAGAACAAATCCTAAATTCCCCAAAATACTATATGCCCAAAACTCCCTTGAAATACTAGTAGATTACCTATGGAAATTTATAGTCTTTATGCAATGAAATAACATTAGGGATTTCCCTATAGAGTTTGGAAAATATGGACCAATTACTATCCAAATACATGTATCATTTCTTAGGTAGAACACATAAAACCTCTTTATCTATCCCCAGGAAGAGGCATCTTAAATTCAATATAGATGATTGCAATATTGAATAATTAAAAAGGTAGAAATAATACTGCATTATCTTCTTCTATCCCCATTTAAATAATGATATCATTGAGTAAAACATTAGAGTAATATATTATATCAAACTCTTTGATTTTGGGCCTCGCCTTAGGATGAAGGATCGCCTTTAACATCCTTGCCTTTAGGGCCCGATTCCTAGAAAATAACATGGAAAAATAAGTCAAATCCTAAAAATGAGTAACATAGGGGAATATAAACATCACCCCAATCTGATTTTATATAAAGTATTGATCATAGTCCAACCTCAAAATCTTAGGAAAATTTATCTGAAATATATTTTCTTGATGGGTTCTTATTATAGGTTCACATTCCTCTTTACTTTGATAATCACACCTCACCTCTCTTTATAGGACCTTGTTGGATGTACACTACCACCATTACCCATAATTCATCAGGCATGTCGAGAATCTCAATGTTATACTTGAGGGTTTTAATATAGTCCAATAAATCCTTAGTACTACACATACCTTTTATAATAGTATGGTATCAAATCATAAAATAATAAGTAAAAGTCATCCATGATACACACTCCCTAATGGGTAACTCAACCACCCTAAGACACTAATTAGAAATATCCTGGCTGATGTGGATCCACATTCTAGACCACTGACAAATAATTAATATAATTATCAACCTAAAAATCTTATATATCTATATTCTTAACAATATCATTAAAATATTAGTAATATCCACTCTATAGTCCCTAGGTAGAAATAAGAGATAATGAAAAGAAAAATATTTCTAAAATTAAAAAACATTGATACTAAAAAATTATTAATTACCTTAATTATTAACAAAACATAATAAAATATCAATAAAACACATACACACAATAAATAATCAATCGAAACATACCATAGAGGTATACCCATAACATTTATCTAGAACCCGCTAGTAATTTTTGATGGGCTCATACCATGCCTTTGATAACTACATGTTATTCAAAGGTATAATAATTATAATACTTGACATACCTATGTTAAATTAATTAATTTCAACTAAATATCTTTTTTTTTGGAAAAAACCCAAATGTATTATCAAAAGGTCCCAGCCATAAACATTACATGATCTTGAATTAAGTTAATAATTCACATTGAGGATCTTTTTAGGTTCATATCTTTAGAGAAATAGGCCATAACAATTACATTACAACTCAAAAATAACAAATTAGATACTTCTACTCTATTTCTATTTTTTTCATAAAATAAGAACACTTAAGAAAATATGTCTAGTTCCATGTTTTAGATAGCATGAATTTTTCTTGATCCCATCCTTGACCCTATTAATCTTTATGTCCTGCAAAAAATAATTCTTGACTTGGGATGAGCATAAAAAGCTCAGTAAGGGTTATAAAATATGTAATGAAAATATTAGCCCATAAATAAATAAAAATTAATGAAACCATACTTTTAAATAATAAAATACCTTATGAAATCATAATATTTATGAATAACACACAAAAATCATAAATCATAAAGGTAACTTATGGCATACATAACATACTTACATTGTAGCTTTCACAGCTACGTAGGGAGTTGCGTTTAGCATACCCATCACAGTATATTCCCAAAATCTATTTGGAGAAATATTATGGTATACCTCCATCATGTTACCAAATCCATCAAATATCTATCTCATGGTCACCTGCCTAGGTTTATCATGAAACCACCCATATACATAAACAATGCCCAAGAATCATAACATATTCACAACATGTAAAACAAACATAAAGGAATGATAACATTTCCACATTGAAATCATAATATATCATCTAAATATATTGAAATAATCAATCCATTAGCATAACCATTTTCAATACCAAAGTACGTAAAAAGATTATATGGTTTTTATTTTCCTTTTAAAAACACTACAGCTTGTAGAGGAATCCAAATATCAAATAATGCTTGTGGCATCAAAAAGGTCTTTCTCACCACGTTCGTTAAAAATAATCACTCATCTTATCATTTAGTAAAATGATACATATAAAAATATTCCATTTGAATGAAATGAAAAGTGAAAGGGTTTTATACACCGTATAAAATAAAGTCATGTATAAATGAAAATATGCCTCAATGAAAGGAGATTGAGACGAGTTCCCTTACGAAAATTCGGCAGCCTAACAGCGTCACATTTAAATTTTATAAAAATATTTCATGAGAAAGAAAAGGGTCTATCATAAATTAGACGTAAAATTTATAGAAATAAGGATATATTAGTAAATTTCTCAACATAAGATAATGGAAATTTAAAATACATAAAATATGTTTTTAACAAACATCGTATGGTGAAAGGTTCCCTTACCGATTTGGTAACTAACGAAACATAAATCACATGAAATAAAGAGCATAAAACGAAAATGTAAATTCCCATAAATTAAATTATAATAAATAAATAATACAATAATGTGTAGTACATACACCACACAAATAAAAATTGTGGCAAATATATGATGAATCTCACGAGAATAAAAAGTGATATGAAAAACCCTTACCTCAAGTCTGACTTGTCTTGTATGTTTCTTATTCTTACTTAATAATAAAAATAATTTAATTTCTACTTGATTAAGAACCATTATAAATTTTATTATTCCTTTTATATCACTTATTACCTTTCTATAACAATTAGTTAATTATTTTAGTTCATATCATTCATTTTGTCGATGTTCGAAACTTGAGTTAAAAATAAACTTTTTATAATTAGAAATTGTCCATGTGGTCGAAATTCTATTATCTATAGAATGGTATTAATGATATATATATCATATATATCCTATATATCCAGTATATATGTATTTTTAATAGTCCATATCATTTGTATTTTTGAAAATGAAATGCACTATTCCTGGAGACGGTAAGTTGTACGTAGGCATGAACGTTACTTCCATTTTATTTATTTTTCATTTTAAAATGAATGAAAACCAAATGATACATGGATATATTATTATTCCAGTATAATATAATATTTTATATATGTTAAGTAAGTTCATTAAAATAATACTTTATACCTTCCATGTATGGTATGAATGAGTCATATCACTTTGAGGGGGCGGTAGTCCACACTTCATCAAATGAAATTATTGTATTTACCCATTATGGAAACCATAAAGGTATGATATAAATGAAAAATTCTGAAGAATATAGAAAACATAAACATAATATATATCCTATATAAATACATTTCCATCATAATGGACACCATGAGAGGTGGTAGGAGATATTTGAACAATCATCGTTTTCATAAGGCAGTAGTTCGTGGTCCATAGAAACAGTGTGTTCATATCCATTAGATGGAGGTGTGTGGAAATGTATTTCAAATAATTCTCATAGAAAAAACCTAGTATATTGAGGATACATTTTTTTTATAAAATAATGTAATAAATAGAGTTTAGGGGTTTGGATAAGTAAAATAATAGAAAAGAACTGAAGAGAAGATGTTACCTTTAAATCGAGTAACTCTCTTTAGTTTGAACCAAACGGCTTCCTTGAAGTTACTTATGCCTAATTAATGGATTCAAGGAGAAATATAGGGATTTATGGAGCTTAATTAGAAAGATTTTGGATGATCCAAGGGGCTTGAGAGGTGTTAGTAATTGGTTAGAGGTGATTTCATTTTATAAGGGGGAGGATGGGCTCTTTAAGAAAGTTTGAAAACATTATTTTATTAAAAACAGATATTCAGTTTAAAAGGGACCAAAAATTCTTTACATTCGAAGATTAGATGACTATTTTTTGATATAAAATCATCCAATAAGAATTATATAGGTTTTGGATATTTTTTTAAATTTTATAATATCATTTTGTTTTAAATTCATTTATTAATAAGGTAACCATTGCATCGTCATTGTGTCATATAAAATTTTATTTATTTGATGTTTAAAAAATATAAATAAAAAACCATGATATATAAAATATTTTTTTATTTAAAATGAATATTTATAGTCTAAGATATA
Organism: Viscum album; assembly: GCA_963277665.1. Lineage (NCBI taxonomy): Eukaryota > Viridiplantae > Streptophyta > Magnoliopsida > Santalales > Viscaceae > Viscum > Viscum album. Next base: position 57,495,393 of record OY728153.1, on the reverse strand, counting down.
ACTTATATAACCCCATGTAAAAATTTATTTACTAAAATATATATGTTTATGTAATACTTGTCTTTACTTTATACTAATTAATATAAAGTGTCATTATCACTCCTAAGTGGCTCCATGGGGTCCCTAAATCAACCCAAGGATGCCAATGGATGTAAATGTATCTTCCAATTGGAATATGACACATTTTAGGGTAATTTAATATTATTATAATATTATTTTTTACCCTTATTTACCAGATTTACCTTTTAACCATAATAAACAAAATATTTACTGAAGCAAATTTTCATAATGTCTAAAAATAAAATTTACTGATTCACACAATTTGAACCTCTTGATTCCAAATATGGAATCCATTTTTATAAATTCAAAACACAGAAGTGTCATAAATTTATTTAAAATTAATTCCCGTTGTCGAAAAAAAATCATGTTTTTGAGAAATAATATCTACAAAAGATTGACACTTGTTTAAGTTAAATTTAGGAGTGAAATTACTTCCAATGAAGAAAATTGGATTAAATGGTAAAAATATAATACCATTACACTTTAAAACCAGTTAAATGAATATTTTAACTATATAAATAAATTATATTAAAAGTCAGTTTTGAATTAAAATGTAGTATTTTTCACTATTCAGAAAAAAATGAACATTATCAAAAAAATACCAAAATTTAATCCAAAGTAAAATTTAATATCCTAATTCTAAATAATAATATTATTTATTCAAATAGAACATATAAAAGTGAAAAAAACAAGATTTATAATGGGTTCTCTGTTAAAAGGTCATAAATCTACCTTTTAATGAATAATAGAGTGTTTATGCTTAAAATTAGATTCGTTCACATTTTAAACTTCTAACTATTATTGGATAAATGTAAAAATTTTAACATAGATGTATAATAATATTTTATTTAGTCTTCTTCATTCCCTCCAATAAAATGGTTATGCATTTACTACCATTTAAAATAATAATAGTATATTATTATTTGTCGATATAACATAACGTTGTGTGTAACATAAGATTTCAAAGAGACCCATTGTTCCTTATCCAGTACGCCATTGAACATGGAATCCCCATTAAAGTAAAATTAATACTTAATTCACAAATATTAATAAATATAAAAATTTCATATTCTTTATTTACCTGGGATTTTACATCCTTCCCCCCTCTTAGGAATTGTGTCCTCACAATTTTAAAATTAGGGTTGAAAATTTAATTAAAAGTCCCACATCGGAAAAAGTGTCAATAAAACAATCACATTAAAAGAAATAATGAAAAGTAAAAAGGTCACCTGAGATAACCCATACTAGAATTCCATGAAAATATAGATATGGAATAGAAAACTAACCATCATGTTATGATGGAGTGTGATAGAAAACATGTTCCAGAGAAAGTTAACAAGAAGAAAACCACAAACTTGTGATGGGTTAAACAGTTATTAGTTTCCCAGTAGGAAAATTAAATAGAACAAGATTTTTTATAAGTTACATTTCATAAATTTGGAGGATTTATTTATGATATTTACTAAGGATCTAAGGAAATATAATTAAATTTCAAGTAGAGGTTCATCCTTTAGTATGTTTCTACCAAAAACTAATATTTTCTCTAAACGATGAGTATTCATGATGACTTGGTCACACCTGAAGTGTTAGGATGAACTTCTAAAAGATATCATAATCCAAAAAATATTGAATATATATTACCCATATCTTTAGACATTAACTAAAACCAAAATGGTTAGTACAAGATGAGATAATCCCCATAGATGATAAACATTTATAAAAAAGAAATACTATTATTAGTCTCCAAAATTGAATAAATAATACATTAATCTCAACAAATACCATTCAATACAAAAATTCCCTTAAAATTCTTCAAATTAACCCAAAATAGTATTGTACCCCAAAACTCAGAAGGATTTAATCAAATAGGCCTCCTCAGTAAATCTTAACAATTATCACCAAATAACATTGACTACTATTACAGTATCACACTATTTTTTAATTAACAAAATCACATATTCTCTATGATAGGTTAATGATTTCCATAAATAACCCATGTCTATATATGTCCACGAAAAAAACATAGATTATTAGAAAATAAAATTCCACCATTATTCCTCAATTTAAATCCCAAAGTATTCCATTTTCCTTAGGCATATAGTTTCCCAAAAAGAGAAAACATCTTCCAAAATAACCATTATCACTTAATCCCAAAATCATTTTCTTATACTAATGATATTCATTTAATAAAACATAAGATCCCAAATCAAATTATTCTTGATCAATAAAATCATTTAACTAAAAATAATAACTCATACTAACCAGGTACTTCACGTAGTCTAGTAGTAGTTGAAAAATACTAATAACACTTTTGGTTGTGGGTTCGATTCCCACAGATTTTTCCAACATGATGGGTTGTCAAACAGTCTGTGTGTTGTCCTTTTTCAAAAACTATAAAAATCTATAACATTCCCAAAAATTAGATAAACATATCAAAAATAACCATAACATGATTTAACCTCAGTGGTTGTCTTAGGCCTCTCATTTTCATCCCAAATCCTAATAACCTCAATATATTAATTCATAAAGTCTTATATATATTGAAATTTTTTTACCTCCATAAAATAACACTATTACGAAAGAAATAACAGCATACCTTGATCATTGTATCAACCTGGTTTCATTGTCATCTTGTTCACGTAGTTACATGGTCCATGCATTGCAACAACGATTTAAAGATCAGTTAAAATCATCTGCTTCCTTTATCCAAATACACTACGTACAACTTGGGTCATATGGGTGATCACAAGAAAATAGTTTTGGAAAACAGACATGTATGGAATATAATTTCAAAACATCTGATAAAACATTATTTTTATAAAATAGTCGATCTGATTTTGAGTTGAAACTTTCAATGAATGGTCCTTTTAAAATACCATAAGTATGTGATGAAAGACTATAATTTAAAAGAAAATATAAATATGTTACGCAATGGTCTCCTTCTTCAGAACCTTTTTCAAAATCATAATATGCTTCAAAATCTTGTAATAAGGTGAAATATTTAAGTAGTCCATGATAATATTTACATTTATTGAAATTATGAGATTATTGATAAACCAAGATTTTATTAAATAAAACCCATGATCTATGATGGTATCAAGGTATAGCGGAGGTGTTTGATATCTCAAAAAAAAATTACCAGTGAGTTGTATGTTAGAAAATGTTTCAGAGTTGTCTGGACATACCTTTGCAATAATTATATTAAGTAATTCATCAGTAAGAGATAATAATGTCATTTAAGATCCTCCTCCTTCCATTTGTAACAAACATTCCTTGATCTGAAAAAGTTACAAAATAAGGATTTAACTTAAATAATAGACATAGTGACTAACCATGTGTCTAACAAAAACTCATAATCCCTAAAGTTGTCTAAACAGACATTTGATACCAACTATAGGGACCTGACCTTAAACATTATTTAATCTTGAATTAAGTTAATGATTCACATTGAGGTTCTTTTCATGTTTACATATTTAGGGAAATTTTCCATAATAATTACATTACATCTCAAAAGTTACAAAATAGACACATCTACTCAGTTTCTATTTTTTTCATAAAATAAAAAATCTTAAAAAAACATGTCTATTTCCATGTTTTAGATATAATGACTTTTCCTTGATCCCATCCTTGACCTTATTCATCTTTAAGTCCTGTGAAAATCATTTCAAAACATGGTATGATCATAAAAATATCGGCAAGGGTTATAAAATAAGGAATGAAAAAATTATCCCATAAATAAATAAAAATCAATGGAACCATAATTTTCAGTCATAACATACCTTATAGAATCATAATAATTATTAATAACACACAAAAATCCTAAATCATAAAGGTAGCTTATTGCATACATAACATACTTACATTATAGATTTCATAGCCACATAGGGAAATATGTTTGGAATAACCATTACAATATATTACCTAAATATCATGGGAGAAACATTAAGTTTTACCTCCATCATGTTAGCCAATGCATTGGAGTGCTATCTCGGGCTCACCTGCCCTAGTTTTTTCATGTAACCACCCGTATACGTAAACAATTCTCCAGAACCATAGTATATTCACAACACATAAAACAAACCTAAAGGAAAGATAACATTTCCATATTGCAATCACAATATATTATTTAAATATATTGACATAATAAATCCATTATCGAAACCATTTTCAATACCAAGATACATAAAAATATTGTATGGTAATTATTTTCCTTTTAAAAACACTATAGCTTGTAGCGAAATCCAAAATCAAATAATTCTCGTGGTGGCGGAAAGGTCATTGTCACCGCGTACATTAAAAATAAACATTTCCTTTTTCTTTTAGTAAAATGATACGTAGAAAAATATTCTATTTCAAAGAAATGAAAAGTAAAGGGGGTTCATACACCATATAAAAGAAAGTCATGTATAAATTAACATATGCCTCAATGAAAGGAGATTGAGACGAAGTCCCTTAGGAAAATTCCGCAGCCTAATGACATCACATTAAACTTTCAGAAAAAGAGTTGATGAGAGAGAAAAGGATATCTCTTAACTTGGACATAAAATTTATAGAAATAAGTATATATATATATTACCTATTTTAAGATAATATAAATTTAAAATACATAAAATATGTCTTTAACTAAAAGAGTACGGTGAAAGGTTCCCTTACCGATTTGGTAACATACGAAACATAAACCACATAAAAGAAGGAGCATAAAATAGAGATGTAAATTCCCATAAATTATATTATATTAAAAAAATAATACAATCATGGGTATTACATACACCAAACAAAATGGTAATAGTGGAAAATATATCCTGAATCTCATGAGAATAAAAAGTGAGCTGAAAGCCCCTTACCTCATGTATGACTTGACTTCTATATTTCTTGTTATTCCTAAATAATAAACATAAGTTAATTTATAATTGTTTAAAAATTTTCAAGTTTATTATACCTTTTATATAACTTATTACCTGGATATAACAATTAGTTAATTTTTTGAGTTCATATCGTACATTTTGTCGATGTTCGAAACTTCAGTTAAAAATGAACTTGTTATAATTAGAAATTATCCATATGGTTGAAATTAAATTCTGTATAGAATTATATTCATGATTTATATATCATATATATCATATATATTAAATATATATGAATTTATAATTTTCTATTTCCTTAGGATATATAAAAATAAAATGCACCATTCATGGAGACGGTAAGTCGTACGTACGCATGAACGATACTTCCATTTAATTTTTCTCATTTTAGAAGAAATGATGAAGAATGATACTTAAGTATATTATAATTACAGTATAATATCATATTTTATATATGTTACATAATTTCATTAACACAATTGTTTATACATTCTACGTAAGGTATGAACGAGTCATATCACTTCGAGTGGGCAATAGTCCGCACTTCCTCAAATGAAATTATTGTATTTACCCATTATGGAAAACATAAAGGTATGTTCTAAATTAAAAATATAGAAGGATAGAGAAAAAATAAAAATAATATATATCATATATAAATACAGTTCCATCATAATGGCCACTATAAGAGGTAGTTGGAGATATTTGAACAATCATCATTTTGTGAGCTAGTAGTTCGATGTCCATGGAAACAATATGTTCGTATCCTTTAGATAGAGGTGTGTGGAAGTGTAGTTTGAATACTTATCATAAAAAAAACCTAGTATATTTATGATACTGGTTTTTTTATAAAAGAAAGTAATAAATAGTGTTTATAGGGTTGGAGAAGTTAAATAAAAGAAAAGAACTTAAGAAAAGACGTTACCTTTAAATCAGGTAACTCCCTTTGGTTTAAACCCAAAATATTTCCTGAAGTTCCTTATACCTAAGGTAATGCTTCTAAGAGTAATATAGGGATGTAGGGAGATTAATTGGCCAGATTATGGATGATCAATGTGGCTTGAGATGTGTGAGTATTGGGTTAGAGTTGATGGATTTTTATAAGGGGGAGGAGGGGCTCTTTAGGGATGTTTGAAAACATTATTTTATTATAAACTAATTTTCAGTTTCAAAATGTAAAAACTCATGAAATTAGAAGATAAGATGACTCTAGTTTGGAATAAAATCATCCAATATGAATTGAATAGGTTTTGGATATTTTTTTAAATTTTATAATCTCATTTATTTAAATAATTTATTAATAAGATAATCCCTTCATTGTCATTATGCCACAAATAATTTAATTTATTAGATTTTTAAAAATTATAAATAAAATACCATGACGTAGGAAATGGTTTTAGATTTCAAATTATTTTTTATAGTAAAAGAGATAACTTATATAATTCCATGTAAAAATTGATTTACTAAAAGATATGTTTATGTAATATTTGGATTTACTTTAATTTAATTAATATAAAGTGACATTATCACTCCTATGTTTCTCCATGGGGTCCCCAAATAAAGCCATGGATGCCCATGGTTGGAAATATATCAACCCATAGGATTATGATGTGTCTTAGGGTAATATAATATTATTATAATATTATTTTTACCTTATTTACCATATTTACCTTTTATCCACGGAAAATATAATATTTACTAAAGTAAATATTCATAGTGTCAAAAAATAAAAGTAACCTATTCACATAATTTTAACCTCCTGATTAAAAATATGAAATCCATTTTTTCAAATACAAAACTCATATATGGAATAAATTAATTTAAAATTAATTCCCATTGTCAAAATAAAATGCCTGTTTTTAAGAACTAATATCTATCAAAAGTTTGACACTTGTTTGTGTTAAATTTAAGAGTAAAATTACATCCAATGAGTAAAATTGGTTTAAATGGTAAAAATATAATCCAATTAAAATTTAAAACCAATTAAAATAATATTCTAACTATATAAATATATTATATTAAAAGGTATTTTTGAATTAAAATGTAGTATTTTTCACTATTCATTAACAAATGAACATTATCACAAAAATACCAAAATTTCATCCAAAGTAAATTTTGATGTCTTTATTCTGAAAAAAATATTATTTTGTAAAATAGAACATATAAATGTGACAAAAACTATATGTAAAATGTGTTTTCTATAAAAAGGCAGTAAATCGACCTTTTAAGGAATATTAGAGTGTTTATGCTTATAATTTGATTCATTCATATTTTATGCATATGAAATTTATTGGATAAATGTAAAAACATTTAACAAACATGTATAATCATAATGTAGTTAGTCCTATTAATTACTACCAGTACAATGACTATGTATTAACTACCATATAAAATAAAAATTATATTATATTATTTTTCGGTATAACCGAACGTTGTGTGTAACGTAAGATTTCAGAGAAACCCATTATTGCATATAGGGTATGCCATCAAACATGGAATCCCCTTTAAAATAAGATTACTATTTAATTCATGTATATTAATAAATATATAAATGTCACATTCTTTATTTTTCTAGGGACGTTACAATTATTATTGTAATTTATTTTATTTAAATTCAAATTTATCATTGGTAATATAGGTTACGACATGTGAATTTATTTTAATATCCATGATGTATAGAAATATTTTCTTCCAAAACTAAAGGATAGATAAAATAACTTAATCAATTAAAAAACATAAATACAAGAGGATCAATACAATAATATATAATCCATATCAGTAAAATAAAATACCACTACGTTGGATACACAATTTTAAATACTCTGGTGTGGGATATACACCAACATAACCTTATACTTGTTTTCCAATCATCCAATTTATGTTATACAAATATCTGAACAGTAAGTAAAAATGAAAAGGGGTTATGATATAATTTTATTACACTCTCTCTTAGATCACCATATTTGAAACTGTTCACTGCATCAACTCATTCCCATCTCCCCATATATAAGACTATGAAAACTATTGGCGGGTGACTGGGAAATACAATTTAAAGTAAATACCATCAATATTATATATCCATAAAAAATATCAAAACAATTATAATAATAAGTAATAATCAATAAACACATATTTGGAGAAACTGATATCATTAACATTTACAATATAAAGGTGACATGAAATCCTTAGTACATCTATGTGAAAAAGAATCCCCATATATGGTGGATTAATATATACAATGAATATAAGTAAAAAAATATTAACTGTGCAACAATTACAGAAGATCCCAATATATTTTCTCAAAATCTCCCTAATTTTATCAACCTCCTTCAACTTAGTAGAAAATTATAGGGTTCATTCGTGGATGGAACCCATACCATGATGTTTTCATGTGAATCGAGATGACCATATAGTGCATGAGTATAAACCTAGTAGGAAATCACTAATAAGACCTTATAATAAGGACAGTATATGTATAAAATGGTATACATAGACAAAAATAAATAAATAAATAAACATACTAGTCGTAATAACTCAAGATGGAATAACCAGGCTTCAAAAAATCCCCAAATTAATTTATTTAGTTCCATATAAGAAGTATGTGTCATATAGAACCCAAAAAATATCTAAAACATGATCGATACCAATTTAATTTTTTAGGTCATGACCATTACAAAAACTAAATTCTCAGTAAATTTTCAAAATATCTCTAGAAAATTATTTTCCCCAAATACAAGGTGAACATTCCAGATCATGCCTCACCAAAAAACTCAAGGTGAAACCAAACATTGTAATACTTAACAAAATATCTCACTCATGGTAGGCCACTCATCATGTCTCCATCTACACCTTATCTCTAAATGTTTCCCTTGAAATCGAGAGTGAAAATTAGTCATGTAACTTCAATATAACCCTTAATCACATTGATCCATAGTATGGGTCTAGGGGGACTCATCACTTGAAGCATATCACCACACCACTAGGTGATCACATCCTTAACTATGTTTAAAAATATCCTTAAGGGATCAATTACATTGATGGAAAACTCTACATCTATTTATATATTGTGGATGTATTCCACCCTTTTAACTCTATAAATACATTGGTTTCACACTAAAGGGGTGAACAATATCTGTAAAAAAATAAAAAAATTAATTTATTACCAAAATAAGTGTCCCATGGGCTATAAATTCACCTAAAATAAATTCAATGAAAAACAATATTATAAAAAATGTAGAGTATGTTAAGGACATCATACCATGAGCTTAACTAAATATACTCACCAAGAAATAGTCCATGATTCAATATTGAATCACAAAACCCTAAAATCATCCTTAAATATATCATTTTGATTTTATACAAGGTATAATATTAAAAAAAAATAAAGAGAGATCTAGGGCTTATAGGGTCATATAATTACCAAGGGAGACTCTTCATAATGAATGACATTTCAAATTAATAAGAAATGATGATAGAGGATCTCAATAAACTTAGAGGAAGCTCCCCCTCCCATGTTCATTCACTTTGAGTAGGGGAAATAATAGAATAAGATGTATAAAATAGGGATGTATCAATTTAAATGATTTATTTACACCATTAAAAAAAATCCCTCCAAATGACATGGACATGAAATATCATGGCTACCATATTGTAGAGAACCCTCAACTAGTCTTCTCATGATATGACCCCTAAGGGTCACAATAAAAAAGTCCCTTGGAGGAGGATAAAAATATCTACCAATGTTATCATGTAATTATTGTACATCCCATTTCCTATAATCCTTCCCTAATTTAGGAATTTCACCATGGTACCTATGTGTCAGGAAACAATTGCCTTTCTACACCATATAATTTGTCACTAGCTCAGTATAATCCTTAAGAACCTACTACCAAGAGACCACTCACACATGAAAATATTCAATATCATCAATAATAATAAAATTTAAATGATATTTGAATATAATATACCTTTAAATTATTGGATTATTACACATATTCTAGTTAGTAATGATGACCACTTAAACCATAATCAATTAGTTATCTAGAATCCAAATTTCATAATGATTTAGTCCAACTAATATTGTACCATTGTCCATGCAAATATCTTGCTGAATATAAAACTCTGTATATAAAAAAACCTGAAAATTTTATTAAATAATTCATTTCCAAAATAATGATATGAATTATAAAAATTCTATTCCTTTGAGAACCAAATAGTTAAATTCATGTAGCTAAATGTAAACCAAATATCATATCAGATATAAATGGATAATTTTATAGACAAATTTATATAATGTTATGTATATAATATAATTCATTTTATCTTGAAATTTAGGGTAACCCTATAGAATGATTGAGATCTTGACACATGTTCACTTTTAGAAATAATTTGAAATATAATATTATAAGGGTTTTCTTAATGTCACTACTTACATTTGAATCTATTTCATTCCATAAATTACTATTCTTCCATATGAAATAAGTATATTGTATATATGTTCTATATGTTTTCATGTGTATTTCACTTTTGTTCTTGAATTGTATAGCTTTAGTTAAATTAGTATGATCCAAATGTAATAATGTATAACATGTTATACTATTCATGATCTAGGTTTATTATATAATTACAAAATTCAATTATATAAATAGGTATACAAATATATATTATGGAAAAGATACATAAAATAATTAAATGTAATGTATTCGAATAATATAAAACAAAAATCAGGTAAATTGAAATTATGGCGTGAAAGGTGGAAAACCCCCTCTATTACTGACAAAGATAAAATCCAAACTATAATGAGATGTTCAAAAAAGATTCACAGTATTTATAGATAAATATTAAAGAGGGAAAATATTTAAAATATAATTAAAAAACATAATATCTAAAAATAAATGAATAATGTCATTATTAAATATTATAAAATAATAAATCATAGTATTGTTTGAATTGGAATTAAATCTTATATTACATTCCTAACAAGGAAAACTTATTTTCATGTAATAAAAAATAAATGAATTAGTTTAATAAATATAAAATAAATCATGAAAATATTCGTAATAAAAAATATTTATATAAATTAATATTAAATATAGATTTCATTAATTTATAAATTATTCAAATATCTAGGAAAATATGCCACTAAATAATAACATTATAATAATAAAATAAACCCTTTTTATAGTTCAATGTCAAGATTTTGTTAGATAAACTTTTATGAGAAAAGCATTTTTTTATCTTATATAGATAATTTCCAAGAATAATGAAATTATTTCTCTACCCACATTGTTTGTAATAGAGAATTTTTTTTATTCTGAAAAGGGAATTCTCATGTATGGTCTTTTTTAACCCTCCACACATGGTAACCCCCTCCCCCATGAAGAGGTAACTTCCCTAAGGTAGAGCCCCAGCCAGGGAACGAGTTGTTGTTAGCCGAGATTGAAGAGCGTCCCGCAGGGTGACAGCCCGATCAGCGATGGTTCATCAAAGAAATTCGTCAGCACATTGGGCTACACCTCAATTTTACCACCCAGTTGAGACAGAGTGACCCATCAAGATGGGTGGATACCTAGGTAGAGTCTCTACCTGAAATAGGACTCCCATGATTTGAACCTTAAACTTTTCAAAGAATAGCGTTGTTGTACCACTATCCTTCACCACCACGCCACCACTGAAGTGGCTATTTCTGATAGATAATTTATTTATGATATATATGTAAATCAAGACATATATTACAAGTAAATAACAATTTTAACGTATGGTCATATAAAAAACTTGTCTTGTAAATATTTTTCTCATTATGTTTTTTTATGATAGAAATTAAATTTCTATAAAACAAGAATGTTTTGTGTAAAAATAATTATATAAAAATTAAGTTTACAATGATATATTATATAATTGTAGAACCAAAATGATTCTTACATAAAAAATATAATTTTTTTATTTCATATTCAATACAATATATGATTGTATATACCAAACTATTTTTTTCATAAAAATTTCAAAAATAATAATGTGGTATAAATCCATGGTTATGTTTCTATAATAACAAAAAAAAATACTCAATTTTTTGATCTTTATCTTATAAATTATTCACTATTACTTACTGAAATACACATAAAGGGGGTTTTTTGAAATATATATTCATAAATATAGATGAAGAAAATAAAAAACAATTTACATGATCTACCAGTAAACGAACATATAAAATGAAATGAAAACCATAAAATAAAGAATACTTAAATATCTATATTGAATCCACCACAATAATGATTATTTTGAGACCCTATATAATAATCCATTTTGTTACAACCTTCAAAGGTATCCCCTATGAAATTTTATAATTTAATTTATAGTAATAAAAATTTTTCTTCATCAGTGTGCTAACACCTCATCGAAAAAGGTAAATGGAGAGAATAAAATTATTGAAAGAATATAATCTTCTAGTTAATGATATATAGATTTGTTTATAATACCAAAATTATTCCACAAAAATTCATTATATAATGATTATTTACTAAATTAAGAATTTTTTAGTGTTAAAAAATACCATATTTTATTATTTTGAAAATTCATTTACTCTACTTTTATATATCCTAAAAAAATATATCATTTTTGAAATGAGATTGTTATAATTTTTTACAATACATCATATTTATATAAATTATCATTTATGTATAAAACATGAAATAGAATGATAATCATTATTTGATAGTTGGACAAGTGATATCCAATATAATTAACCATATATACCATATCATCGTTTCAATAAACAAATATAACACACACCATGGCATGGTGAATTTCACATCATCATAATTTATTATTTTGTGAATGATTTGACCACTTGTTTCTAACAATTAGAATCATTGATAAAATGTATGATATTATATTATTAATAGATTTTATGTATCGAGATAATAATTTTATTGACATAGAGAATGTGGTGAATGCAAAGAGATTTCATATATTTAATGGGTTAAAATATAAAATTTAGAAATATTATATGAGATCATAAATATGATATCATTGATTGAATATTTTCATAGTGTCCATATGTAGGATATAAGTATGTGAACTAGTGAATATAGATTTTATAGAGATGAAATTGTGAATATCCCAACTAGATTTATATAGGTAATGTTTTATTTCATATCGATACAATTTGTGTAAAAGTAAATGTAAGAAATTATTGATATTCAACGATCAAGAATGGAAATGGAAGAATAGGGATAATATTTATGAATATTCTATTTTGACCACCAATATTATTTTTCAATAAGGTCACATCCTAGGAAAACTAATCCCTAGATCCCACATTCTCACTTTTTTATGGTAGGTGGCTTACCACTACTTAGGATAATGATAGAAGATAATCAACTAGAAAGAGATAATGGAATGTCAAAAAAAATCTCAATAGATCTATCTAAAGAGTTTATTTCCTATTTAAACTCTCCATTATATATTTATGAATTTTACTTATACCATTTACAAGTGCTATAATTGTGTAGGTACATGTTAATTACATGGATTAATTCTATTACACGGTGGAAAGATTGAATTTAGAGAAAATAATTTTGTATTCATATTGGGGATATTTATAAAATCGTCCTTAGGTTCAGGATGTAGAGTAATATTGTAGTAAACACATTAGGAATCCTTAGGCTATATGACCAAATTATCCCATGTTTCTTTAATGAATCATTATATACTCACCACATAAATAATCCTAGTATCATCACCTAGGGAAACATTGTATCATAAATAGAAGAATATCATGCTCACAACATGAGATTTCATATTCTTATCACTTATGGAATCAATGGATAACCACCTAATGAATTGTTGTATTTCCACTAGAGGAAAATTTTTCTCCACAAAAAAGTCATTTAATGCTCATCACATCAAGAAGGAAGGAATCTAATTCTCAAAAACTAATGAGAGTATAAATGTATCCCATACTCATCATATATACATCTTATGATTAATATATAAAGAATCTCCTGAACATCACATGAGTCATCCTATAAATATTACATGAGGAATCCTATGATCATCTAATTAGACTCCATAAGCTCATCACAAAGGAAATGAGAAGAATCTTAGGCTCATTACCTAAAGAGAGGGTGGATAAGTCCTATTATCACTATGAAATCATATTCTTATTCTTATTACATAATAAATATAATTATTTTAATAATATGAATCAATGGATCATCATATGAGACCTTCATATCTGAATATATTGAAGAGTATATTGCGATAGTGTTAGGAAATTGACTAGATTGAGTGTTCCATGCTCATCACATGGGCCCTATTATCATTAAAAGGGTAAATATGATTCTACGATAAGAACAAGTTTAGTTATTCTCATCACACAAGGTAGGATATAGGTTTTAAGATAGAATTTAGGTCATCCACATAAATTTCCTTGTAAGGGAATTCATAGGTTAATATTTAATGGGGATGATCCATGGTTTGTTAAAATAAACAATGTTAATCAATTATTGAAAACCCAACTCGGTACCTCAATCATAGTCTTTTGGCTACCAGTACAGGGTCACAAAATCAATTCAAATTTCAAAAAAAATAGCAAGGAAACTTTTGAGATCATCGATGAAGACTAAGGAAGTGTGGATTAGGGATTGTTTTAGAATCCTAATAATGATGGGTGCTAAGCACACGCATTGATGATGAAATCATGTTAAATGTATAAAATATATATTTATTTACACATTAGTTTCAATACCACTAGAAATAGACATCAAATTTATAAACCAAAGTTCACTATGACCACCATCCAAGGGTGGTTCAAAATCTTTAGTGCATTCTATAATGATAGGGAATTGCGTAAAATTTGAATATATAATAGAAAACATTGAAATAAAACTATTACATGAACATTCAAGAAGCACTAAATTCTAATATCCTAGGGTGATACTATTACACTATTTAGTTTGGTTGGAACCACTAGCATAGGTCTAAGTGAATACAGGAAAAGGAAATCCATGGTTATGGTATATTGATAGCCAAGGAGGGTATATCTTTTAGACAAAATAGAAATTTATACAGAATATATGAATGCTCCCACCTATCTATAATGTGAGACCTCATATCATGGTGCATCTATTTGCAAATAGATTCCTAGAAAGTCGTTCCCTGAGTATGGAAAATATTTCCATGCTATTAGAGCTATAAATAAAATGGTTCCTTAGAAGCATATTTGGGATAACCCACTAGTACATAGTGGATCCATTTTCCATCGACTCTAGAATAATTGATAATAACTATTCCAATATTTGAACCATAATTAACAATAATAGGAGTGAAGGGGTGACATGATAGTCCTTAAAGAGTTCAAGTATGTTGTAACGTCCCGGTTCCAGGTGCCGTAGAAATGTGCCATGAACCCGGTTGGTCACATAACCTCAAGAGCATTTACCCAAATGCCAGAGGCTACTGACTAAAAGTGAGGGCCATGATAAGACATTAGGAAAACTATGCCCTCATTGGTAGAATATACATAGTGAAATAACAAATGACAAACAACAGCGCAATCAGTAAAACCATGAAACAAACTTAAACAGTAGAAGACTTATAGTAAATAAAAAAATGGATCACATATATAAATGATCCATGTCACATATCTCTAGTAAAGTATCCAAACAATTCACAATTTTGGAGATACAATACTAAACCATGTACCAAAGAAAATAATTAAACTCCATTAGTATCACAAGCCTCAGCTTGTCCCCATGCTCTCCAGCTCCAACAGTAATCAAGTAACTGATGAAGAAGGGCTCTTTCCATTTTTTATACCTGGAACCATATAATCTGTATGGGTAAAACATAAGGACCCAAATAGGTTGTGAGACGAATCCTAGTATAAAACCACCAAAATATTTTTTCTTAATAGTCAGTAAATGTTTATAGCAGGCAATAAGCATAAATAAAGCAATCGACTATGGAGTACTCAAAAGTAAACAATAATAAGTTTTCATTTAAATTAATTTTCATTTATAAATTATTCAAATATTTTAATAATGTAACCTCGGGATCTAGCCTAATATCTGTATCCCCATGTATAATAAAACAAATAGACATCTCAAAAGAATATCTTCACAACAAAGAAAGATCGAGTCCATGCTTATGCTTTAGCTTGCAGACTCACCACAATAATTCAAACAATCATTCATAAAAACCATTTGGGAATGCTGTAGTGGTCTATACCGTTTGGTTTAAGATAGAAATAATGTAAACCTCTTAGTAAACCTAGGCCCAATGGTCAATAATAGTCAAAAAGGGAACAAACCCATGGGGTGTCCCACAAACAAGGGTGTATAATCTTATACATAGGGAAAAACCATTAATTAAACAACCAAATCATATCATGTATTAAAAGGAGTCAAAATCCAAAATACACAATACCACAACATGGGTATTCTGATAAATTAAGAATATATAATAAAAATAAAATTCAAGAAAGGCACAAACCACCTACCTCAATGTGGTATGGTGAACACTCCCAAATGTCGTCCCTTGAATCATCCTAGAATGTCATAGATCTACAAAAAAAGGTTGGAATCATTCAACCTTGAATAACATATTATATAGGAGAAAGTAGAAATAGATAATCAAGAAGAAGTAAGAACTCACTGGTGGGATTCCAATGCACATGTTGTAGTTTGAATCAGAGCTTGGACAAAGAAACGGTGGCTTGAACTTCGATCGTCGCTCCCGATCGCTCTTGGATGAGCCCAGGTTAGAAGAAGAGCGTTCTGAATATGAGACACAACCCTGATCCGACTCATCAATTAAAAAGAATAGTACATGGTGTGTTCATTTAATATACACACCATGTACTAGCCTCAACTGGATCCTTTATTAGTAAGTCATCCAGGTCACCCACATGACCACATACTCAGTTGTTACATGGCTAGTACACGGCTACTTGTGGAAACCGGGTACACGGTGTGTACTCAAAAGTACACGGCATGTACATATACAATTCCCAAAATTCTTCCATTTTCCTCAAAAACAACCCAAAATAAATATCCATACCTAAAATGGAGATCCCGTTTTTTACAAACTTCCCCTATTAAAGATTTTTGTCCCTGAATTTCCTTCCAAGGGTGGTGAAGAAGAAACTTTAAACAACTCTAGCCACTATGATCGTACCTCAGCCTCCCTCTCCCAATTCTCATTCTGTACTCATGCATGCTTCTATTTCACCCATACTAGATGAACAGACTGACCATGGAGAACCTTAATGTTTCTATCCACAATCCGAATAGGGTTCTCCTCAAAGGATGCATCCACCTCCAACTCAACATCCTCAGTTTTCAATACATGAGATGTGTCTGAAAAGTAACGTCGTAGATGAGAAACAAGATAGATGTTGTGCATATCTCGGTACCTATAAGGTAACTTCAATCGATAGAAAACTAGGAAGACTCTTTCCAAAACCTCAAATGGTCTGGACGTATCTTGGTGAAATCTTTCCCTGCCTCTTAATCCTCTTGTGTCCCAACCTCGGTATGACACATAAGAAAACCTAATCCCAAACCTCTAACTCTTGAGGTCATCTCGCTCAATTGGATTATGATTTCTTCTGAGACTTTTCAGTACCCATCCACTTTTGAATCAACTCCACCTGCTCAATGGTCTCCTGGACAAGACAAGGTCCCAGAGTAGCTGCCTCTCCTACCTCCTGTCAATATAGGGGTGATCAGCATGGACTATCGTACAGACTCATAAGGTTCCACCTGAATCATCACATAAAAACTGTTATTGTAAAAAAAATACAATAGGGGTATATTTCTTTCACAAGAAACCTTGAAATCTAGGATGCATGATCATATCATGTCCTCTAAAACTTGAATCGTTCACTCATACTGGTCATCTGTCTAGGGATGGTAGCTATACTCAGAAGTACATGTGCACCCAATGCCCTATGTAGTCCCTTCCATACCTGAGAAGTAAAACAGGAATACCGATATGAAATTTTAGAGTGTGTAAACTCATGTAAACGTACAATATATAGAATGTAAAACCTTATAATATCATCAACACTAAAGTTTTCCTTGATTAGTAAGAAATGTGAAACCTTCGTGAGTATATAAAAAACCCCTACCTCATCATTCCCTCAAGGAGACCTCGGTAAACACATCATGAAATACATTGCAACATCATTCCACTTCCACTTGGAAATGGGTAACTATTGTAAAATCCCTACTAGTCGCTGATGCTCGGCCTTCACCTGATGATAGGTGGAACATCTAATAAATAAACCAACAACATCCCTCTTCATACCTGGATACCAATACTAATAGTGTAGATCTTGATACACCTTGGTGACACCAGGAAGAACTGCCCAAATTGAGGAATGAATATCTTTCAAAATATCCTCACATATGTCTTCTGACACCCATACGTGCACATGAAAATTCAAGACTTTGTTAACATCTATGGTCCACCCAGGAGTAGGTTCCTCACTTGACACACTCTCCCATAATACTAGGCCTTCAGAATCTAATATCTGACTCATCCAATCATTATTCATAAGAGTAGAGGTAATTTCTAAAAAAGAAATAAAAGTCTTCCCCTATATTTTATGCACCTACAAATGCATCTTAGAGAATATATCCATAAGTTTCCAATCACTGTTGGACTCTTGAACTACTTTTATCTGAGTCCTCCTGCTCAATGCATTATCCACTACATTTTCCTTCCCAGGTATATAGGTGAGCTCAAATTCAAAAGACTGAAGGTACTCAACCCACCTTCACAATATCAAATTCATATCCCAATGAGTAAAGATAAACTTTAGGCTGTTTTGGTTAGTGAAAACTATAGATTTCTCTTCGAAAAGATAATGTCTCCAACAACACAAAGCATGCACAGATGTAGCCAACTCAAGATCATTCATCAGGTAATTCCTCTCATGTGGACTCAACTTCTAAGACTCATATGCAATGACTCCTCCCCCTTGCCTAAGAACTTCTCCTATCATGATACCTAATGCATCGCAGTATACAGTTTAACTCTTTCCCGGATATGAAAAAACCAGTATCAGAGCTGAAGTCAATATCCCTTTCAGCTCTCGAATTTTTGAATCCCAGGAATCTATCCACAAGTACATTTCACCCTTCATAGTCATGCCCATCAGTGGCACTAATAAGCATGAAAATTCTTTTATAAAGCATCTGTAGTAAATAGAAATCCCTAGAAAACTCTTTTCCACAATGACGTTATTTGGGTTCTCCCAGTAAACTATTGCTCTCACATTCTAGGGGTCTACTCATACTCATTTCTCTGATATAAAATGACCCAAGAAGTGGATTTGGTCTATCCAAATGTGTAATTTTGATAGTTTAGTGTATAACTATTTCTCTCTCAATGTACTCAATATGATCTCATCATGGGTGAAATGGTTGTGTTGAGTGTGAGAGTACACCAAGATATCATTCATGAAGACTACCTCAAAAGAATCAATGTAAGTATAGAAAACACGATTCATCAGTTCCATTAAAACTGCTGGCACATTTTTGATATCGAATGGCATAAATACGTACTCATATAGATCATACCTACTTTGAAAAGCTTTTAGAGGAATATCTAATGGTATAATATGCAACTAATGATAACCGGATTTCAAATAAATTTTAGAGAAAACTGAGGCTCCTCAAAGATGATCAAAGAGATCATCAATCCTCGGTAACGAATGTTAATTCTTGAACGTCAACTGGTATAGATTCTCATAATCCACACAATGTATGAGGGTATATTTTTTCTTCATTGGGAAAAGAACAAAAAAACCCTAGAGAGAATTACTGGGTCAGATGAAACCCTCTCCCTGCAACTCCTCCAACATCCTCCAGAGATCCTCTAACTCTGGTGTAGCCATCCTATATAGAGGAATAGACCCCATTAACACTTTTGGAACAAGCTCAATATAGAAATATACCTCTCTCTATCTATAGGTAAACCATAAAATTTGTATGGATTGAAATCTCTAAAAAGATCCACCACTGGAGGAAAGTCCATCTGTGAAGACCCCTGGTCATCCAGAAGTAAATTAGAAATATGGGTTGTAATTCCTCCTAACACATGATGCTCTATTCTATCTCTTATCTCCTGAACATCTCATTTGACATTGTGTAGAAAAGTCCCTCCCTCTGGTGATGTGAAACTCACCCTGTGGAGATAGTAGTAAAAAAATTCATGAAAGGCTACTAACTAGTCCATTCTTACATTGACATCGAATCTTTTCATCTCTAAGAATTAGAGGTTCCATAAGAAGTGACACCCACCAACCTCTAGAGTTCACACCTTTCACTAATGTACACTAGTCGTCCTAATCCCCAACAATTTTTCTAGCATCATAACATCCTCAGAAGTGAAGATAAAGATTCCAAGGCTCTCCACAATGGAAAAAGATATGAAACTATAGGACCCATGTATCAAAAAGTGTGGAAGCTAAAATTGAGGCAACTAGAATCATACCTCTAACCATAGAGGGTCCTAGATCATACTCTAGTGAGGTCTCCTCCACTGAAAAAGTCTAACTTGTACCGTGGCCCTAAGACCTTACCTGACTACCCTGATCTGATTCACCCTGCTTTCACTGATGGTTGATTGAATGGCTACCACATCCATGACCTCATACTTTCCTTGAATAGCCTGATGAATTCTAGTTCCCTGACTGAGAAGAAATCAGTGGTCATGATCTTGAATGAGGAGTCATAACATATCCCATCTCACTAGATACTAGTTATAAGAATGGGGAAAATGAAAATATGGCCCATATTTCGGTAGTCTTGGCACTCAATTGGGTATCTTAGGCACTAAACTATCATTTTAACACTCTTTCTTCACTATTATAACCTCGCCTGGCTACCTGTAGATATATCCCTACTATTGAACCTCCCTAGCCCATAGATCCCAACTCCCTCAGATTGTGCTTAGTAATCAGTGAATGGTTCACAATAGTCATCACTAAAGTTAGCATGAATACATTCTCTTATGATTTCATGTCATACCTGAGACCATCCTCAAACCTCCTAGAAAGTGATAAGTCATCACCTCCCAATGTAGGTTTGAATCACTGAAGCTCTGTGAAATGAGAAGAGTACTTCATCACTGAAAGATAAGATTGCTTAAAATGTAGGAACTCTAGGGTGCGATCAGCCCTCAACGTCTCAGGATAAAAGTAATCACATAAGGTCCTCTAAATCTCTTCCCAAGACATATATCTACGGCATCATTCCTATGAGATAACATCCCATCATCTCTTGGAAAAATCATGTAACATGTACTTCATGATCATTACCCTCCTTTCCAGAGGCATCTATAGATGCTCAAAGATAGTAATCATGACCTCTAACCATGACTCTGAATCTAGAGGTCCTCCATACCTTGAAAAGGTGAGAGGAGGCTACTTCTTGAACACCAAAGTCAACTCTTTCATAGATGGGGCAGAATATGGTCCTCCCTGAAGGGTTTGTAACAGCCTTAAAAAGCCTTCACAAAACTATGCATCATCACATGTGTCCATTATAAATGTTGGTGCCAAGATAGGAACAATGGGAGGATCTTTTGGTAGTTCAAGATCTATCCTTTCCAATGTCTGGTAATCTCCCTTCACCTGGTGCACAAACAGAGGATTTCTTGGTGGAAAGACTCTACAAGGTCAAGTGCACACCTCAGTTTAAGATAATCCAAAACTGAAACATAGATGGACATAACCTGGACCTGAGAATAAAGCATTCATGTTTTAAGAAACAGGGTTACAAGGCATGTATAATCTCTACACAACATGTTCCCATTAATCCTTACATGTGTGTGTACCTCTGCCCAACCTGGTCGTGTGACACCCATTTACATGGTGTGTTCTTCCTAAGACACAATATGTACATGAATTCCCAGCATTCTTATGTACTTATACATAGCTAAACCACATGTGGTCTTTTGGCGTAACACTACACAATGTGTTCACCCTTAAAATAGTGTGTACGGGTTAAGTTCTAATCACCTGTGTCGTTAGTCACACGATCGTAGACACAGTCGACTCTACACAGCGTGTAAGAATGGAACATGACATGTAAAACCTATGTTTCCTAACCTTTTGTCTCTACTCACACAGTCAGTCACATATTTAAAGACTACACGGCTTTTCCATATAGTACATGAGGTGAACCTATGAAACGTTGTTTCTTCCGTAACAGAATAACATATAGTGTGTGTTCATAACACCACGCACTCTGTTATCTGGGTTTTCAGATTGTAAACCTCTAAAACCTCACTGTAACCCTTAAAAACATAAAACAATTTGTCCAAGGCATGAAATATTCAAACCCGTGAGAGCCCATACTCCCACAAATCAAAGTTTGGCATCATTATTCACATTTCAACTTGAAAAAATTAAATTAAATTTCAGCATGATCCACCAAATTCTGATCCTAGAGGGCACATAACACCTCAATGACAAATTTTTGGAATCCATACAGATGAATAATTATATATTCCAATACCCTATAAAAATAGTAGGTATTCTATCAAGTTATATATCAAAAAAACAATCATATCTAGCACAACATCTATCACAACAACATGAAATCAGTAATGAATCCTAAATGGCATGAAAAAAATGCATGACCTGTGATCTCTATCATGTGAATATATGATTCATGATATGGAATACCCTCATCTTATCAGGTTACAATAGAATTAAAACCTCAATAATATCAATGATAATAGCACAATAAAAGTGAGTCACCCAATGATGAAATCAAGTAAACTATAACAATTAAAAAACTAGAAAAATTGCAATATTCATGGTAACTTGGCTTTTCCCTATACACGGGTTACCTACTCCTAGGTACAGCTTATTACTAACTACTAATTCATTTCTATCCCTTTATATAGGCTCTAAATTGTAATCCAAATAAGAAAATAATGCCTCTGATACCACATTTTAACATCCTAGTTCAATATGTCTCCCTAAGGTTCCCTAAACCCTATTGGTCACATAACCTCAAGCGCATTTCCCTAAATACCATAGGTTTCTGACTAGTAATGAGGGACAATGTATGACATTAGGGAAAAAATTCCCTCATCGGCATAGTATACACAGAGAAATAACAAATGATAAACAATATCGGAAGAAGTAATACAATGCAACAAAAGTAAATAGTTGAAGACTAATTGTAAATAACCAACTGGAGCACATATATAAATGATGCATGCCACATATTTCTAGGAAAGTAGCCAAAAAAGTCATCATGCTATAAATAAAATACTAAATCATGTACAAAATAAAACAATTAAACTCCAGTTGCATCGCAAGCCTCATCGTGGTCTCATTCTCTCCAGCTCCAACAACAATCATGTGCCTGATGAAGAATGCCACTTTCACATATCTATACCTATAACCATATAATATGTTTGGGACCAAAATCACAACTATAACAGGTTGTGAGAAGAATTCCAGTAGGCAACCACCAAAACATTTCTTCCTAACAGTCAGTGAATGTATATAGCAAGAAATGAGAATAAATGAGGTAATAAACTAGGAAGTAATAAAAATTAAACAATCCTATAGTTTTCAATTACATTCATTTCCATTTATAAATTTTTAAAACTATTGAAAAATTTAACCTCATGATCAATCCTAATCTTTGTATCCCCCTGTATAATAAAACAAACAGACATCTCAAATACCATCTAAACAACCAAGTAAGACTGAGTCCAACATTTGTGCTTTGTCTTGGAAGACTTGCAACAATAATTCAAACAATAATTCATAACAACCCTCTCGGAAAGCTCTAATGGTATAACCCCTTTGGTTTAACATATAACTAATCAATTTCAAATGACCAATAGGGATGCTCTCATGGTCGCTAACCCTGGGTCCACATGGCATAAATAATTTAAAAACGACATCTGTGTAGCTCTCATGGTCAATAACCCATATGTAAAAATATACACCAAGGCTCTCACGGTCTTGTGTAAATAAACATAGAAACCCCCCACATTTTTCCTGGAACAAGGATCTCATAGTCCAAGGAAGATTATCACACATACAACATTCATTAAAATCTTTACATGCAATCCAAACTATTACATGGCTCAACTTTAATCAAATCATAAAAACATGAATCACATATAACCAAACAACTCCATCCTGAGTAACTCAAGGCATGGAAACATGGTACGCCTCATAGAAAACCTAGGCCCAATGGCCAATAATAGTCAAATAAGGGAATTCACCCATGGGTTGTCCCCTAAACAAGGGTTTAAAATCTTATACATTGGCAATTACCCTTAATCAAGAAACCAAACAATAGAAGGTATTAAAAAGGGTCAAAATACAAAATATGCAGTACCCCAACATGGGTATTCAGCCTAATTAATTATATATAATCCAAATACAATTGAAGAAAGGAACAAACCACCTACCTGGATGTGGTATGGTGAACACTCACAAATTTCGGCCCTTGAATCATCCTAGAACTTCATAGATCTACAAAAAGGTCAAAAATTTTCAACCTTGAATAACTTATGAGATAGGAGAAAACCAGAAGAGATAATCAAGTAGAAGGAAGAAATCACCAGTGGGATTAAAACGTACCCTCTAGAGTTTGAATTATACCTTTAACAGAGAAACGATGGCTCAGACATTGATTGTCGCTCCTGGTCTCCCCTAGATGAACCAAGGTTAGAAGAATATCATACAGGAGATGATACGTGACCCTGATCTGACTCATAAATTAAAAAGAAAAGAACACTCCATGTACTAGCCTCAACCGGCTCCCACTTTAGTCGGTCAGCTTGGTCAGCCACACTTCCATGTACTCGGTCGTTACATGGCCAGTACACAGGAAATTGTGGCAACCAGTTACATGGAGTGTAATCAAAAGTATATGGCGTGTACATAGAAAATTTTCCAAAATTATTCCATTTTCATCGAAAACAACCCAAAATAAAGATTCAAAACTAAAATGGGGATCCAGGTTCTTACACGTGCCACATTGTTATCATAGTTTCTCTGATCGAAGTCGATAAACTAAATCTATGGCATAATGGTGATAGAATATTAGTGTCGTGTAGTGTATCTATTAATATATTTAATATATTTAATGTTTGGACTGCATCTCATCAGAGGCTGGGATGGTGAATCATTGAATAGTGAATATCTATATAAAGAATAAGAGTCATGGTAGTCTAATGATAATGGAATCCAAAGGAGTACTATCAAACCAATTTATTATTCACCAGAGTGTTCCAAGACTTCACTTGAATATGAGTTAGAAAAACCCACAATGATTAAGGTAACCCCAGTCCCTTTGAATTTATGGTTTTACATTTAATATTTGACATACACTAAAATTAAATCTCTAATTTTTTTATAGGAATTGTAAAGTTGGGTGAATGATAAAATCTCTAATTGAACACTAGAGTATGAACCGTGAAGGATAGAATATGAGAAACCATACAGTGATTAACGAACATGAGTTTTACACTCTAATCCTTGAGCCACCCATATTGTTTGTGTGGGGTGATGTATCTTAATTATATAAGATAACCTCTAACTATATAAGTTCTGAAAATCAAAATAACATGACCATACAATTTTCATAGGTCGTGTAAATTAGATTTTAATTTTTTTATTTCATGAAACATTTTACGATTTTTGTACCATCTCTATTCCCTCTCATTTTTGAGATACAATATTCCCAGTTAATTAAATGACCATATAATCTGTTAATGTATCTATAGGTATCTAGGCTCCTCCCATTTTTGTCACTGATTTTGGAACCCCAAACCCTAATCTATCGGGTAATATGGTAGTTCGGAAGGGCTTGCCATCAATTATTTTCATCACTTTTATAGAAACTGATCTTAGATAAATATATGGGGCATGTAAGTATTTGTATTGTGGTACTTTTCTGATTTCCCTAACATTCTGATGATTTTATAACATCCTACTTTCTTCTGGTAGTGTAATGTAGGAAATTGATTCCCTTAGCTGATTTGGGTCTTAGTGTGCTAGCAGGGCACTAAAAACATGTCAACCCTATATTAGATGAGTGTATGAGGTATATAGTGGTGCATCTGACATCCCAAGATATTAGAAATACCATTTCATTGTAAACCATGTAATATATATAGGTTTCCATTATTTAGGATTGACATACTATAGTTTTTAAGGAGGAATTCACCTTATAAGAGGAAATAGTGGAGGTTCTATCCTTAGAGTAATGAGTTAGTGATATAAATTTCCCTCTAAGCAAGGATCTCAAATATTAACAAATAATTTTTGGAGTTAAGACTAATGATAATCTACTTATTTATTTCCCTAATTAAAATATATATCATAATGTGATGGAAAACATAGGATTGGGAATTGCATAGGTAAACCGACTAAACATTTAGAAGGTGTGGATGAATATATAGAGTATCCCCACCCACACAACATTACATTTGGTGAATAAGAAAATGAGGTATATTATTTAAAGAAAAATATAAAAATTTGACCATGGAGTATAATCTCATTAATTCCCAAAATTGTCTTCGAAAATTCTAGTTATGAAGAAGTATTTAGAGATGAAATAAATTTACAACACCTGGTTCAAGTTAATCTATGATTCCATCAAATCTATTTCATTGGAAAACCCATATTTTTATATCCATGAAATAAGGCATTAACAAAAATATAAATTAATTACAAATAAATTAGATTTCAAAAAAAATAAAAGGTAATAATAATTTGTGACTGACAGAATTCATTTTGTACATGATCTCATTTAGTAGAATATTTTGTCAGGTCTAGGTGTGAGTGAGAGAGGTTTTTTCATATGTAGATGAGTATAGGACATGGACAATGATACATTAGAACACTATCATGATAACTATGAAAATACTATCTCATCTTGAAGAATCTATCATCCATGCTAACACATAAAAAATATTCAAAATTATAGGCTCTAACTTATAGATGACCACATGAAATCCATTTTTTATAAAATAAAATTTTCCAATTGTTTGGAGTTCCTATCTAAATGAATATATTAAATCTCAATAATCTTAATAAAGAAAAAAATTAATCTTGTCTAAAAT
Source organism: Viscum album (assembly GCA_963277665.1). Taxonomy (NCBI): domain Eukaryota; kingdom Viridiplantae; phylum Streptophyta; class Magnoliopsida; order Santalales; family Viscaceae; genus Viscum; species Viscum album. The sequence goes on along the minus strand of OY728153.1, from coordinate 57,468,355 downwards.
AATGTGATTTAGTATTAGAGTGATAAACTAGAGATTAGTATAACATCATACACATCACATGAGAGTGTGTAACATGAGGAGATAGGTCATGGTTGGGATGTCACATCAACCACCATTGACGAACTCGTTAAATTTGGAACAAATTGGTTTAGTGTAATAAAAAATGGTTAATCCACTCTATTGATGAATATGAATTCATGGTAAAAATACCAAAGGTTTAAATTTATTCCAAATAAAAGGGGATTTAGGGAGTGTAAATCAAGACATAAGGAATTAAATAAAGAATTGATGGGGTATAATGTTATGGAGGACTAATATGTAAATTCAAAATTTATTTTTCACTACCATAATACCACCGAGGATGAATCATTTATGATATGTACACTAAATGGTAGGTGTTTCAGACTGGGGTACTATTCCTTCACCATAGTGGTTTCCATTTAAAAAATGACCAGTACATTATTTGAGGCGTGTACCCTAGATGAAATGTGGGTTGTGACTTGGGTGTTGTTTCATTATTACCTTGGAGAAAATTTAGACAGTGCGAAATCATTGTGATTCATATTTTAGGAGTATGAAGTGTTCTTATGAATTAATGGGATGTTCAAGAAGATGATGAGATCTATTTGCTCTATGAAATAAGTCATTAAGGATATATATTGTGTAATGGAAATAGATGGGTGGTATATATTTCAAGGGAAAATCACTAGTTCCAAATCATATGAAATTATATATTAAGGATCAATCTTTACTGAAAGAAGAGACCAATGTGATCCATAAGTTTACCAGTTTGGGTTTCTGTTGGTTAGATCATGGAATGAGGATGTTAATACCATAGAAGACTAGGAAAACACAACATTAATTCAAATAACATTACTATGATAGAAAACCCTAGGGTTGTATTCAAATAGTTTCTGATCATGATGTGTAGGTTATGTTTCTTATAGTGTTTATGTTCATACAAATTTTACCAATGGGATGTTCTTAGTTTTTGGTTATAGAAATCATAATAAATGGCATACATATTAAGGTTATTAACCCATGACACAAGGGTGTAACTGTATAGACCCAAACTTGATGTATATGGATATTAAATTTATTTTCTGGAATACTTAATACATGACACAAAAAAATTTCCAAGGACCGTATTAGTTAAGTGTCTTTGGAAACTCAGAACAGAATCTTCTAATCATGGTGAAAGATCATTAACATCTCCCCTAAAGATCATCCCCTTTTCTTTTTCTACCTAAAACCTTTCTTTATATCCTGGGGAAAAGAAAACATAGAAAAGGTGAGATCAAATTCTTATTAAGGGTAAACATGGAGAACATAAAACAAACCATAAACATTTGAACATAAAAACATGAACATAACGTTTTAAAATCGAAATCTTGAGTCATGAAATAAATCATAGAAGTACGTAAGGAATAGATCATAAAATACCATTAACCATGATAGAATAGCATGGGAATAAAACATGTTATTATAGAAAACCATTAAGTACATAATATGATTTCTATAGTAGCCATGTCATTTTTTTCAAGACCACCATAGTGGAAAAATTCCCATACTGAAATGGGTTTAATTTGTGTTCCAGCCTTGTATTACTGAACCAGATTAACCTTCCATTCCAGTCATGTATATCTCCTGAAATATAAACTTTACCCAATTCATTTTAGGGAGATGTAGGTCCCACCCATCTCTTAATGAAATAATTTTTACATGTTCCACAAAAATATAAATCATTCATCATAGCATAACCCATGAAATAAAATGGGTTTCTTGAACATCATTCTATCATAATAGAAATCCATAAATGATAAATGAATTTCCTAAAAAAATAATTCCATCATAAACATAATCAAATAAACATAACCCTGTTTAATGAGATTAATATTACATGGAAAATAATTTTGATAAATCACTTGAACATAGTTCTTGAGGAAAATATCATTTATTCTTCATAAACATTTTTCTCTCAAAATGTCAAGTAATTTTAAAAGAAAATAAGTTAATTGAGAATGAACTTGAAAACATGTAATGGAAGCTTCATAGAAATAATTCTATATTAAAGAGTAAAAATATATCATTGTTTTATAAGTTAAAAAAAACCTTTTCCTCGTACTTTTACCAGGAATGTCAAAAAGTACCTTTTATGGAAAAACAAAAGAAAGATTACTTCCATACCATGTAGTAAAAGTCAAAAAATGGTAAAAATGACTTTAATCATACATATTAAAATAGTAAACATTTTATGAAAACAATTTAATAAAAAAAGTACATGGATGATAAATATATCCCAAGAAAATACTTATATATAAACAATCTGAGATATAAAAAATGAGATTTCAAAATTATTCATTGCCTTAGGTCTGATATCTTTTATATGTGTCCGAAACTCTTGTATAATGGGTTTAAACATATTATTAACTCCTAAAAGAACAATAATAATATTTTTAACTCATATATTATTTACTTATGAATTTATATTACTCGTTCATTTGTCAATTCCATGTTAAAGCAACGTTTTGGGTAATAATTGTTTCATTTGTCAAACGTGTTTGGACTTGTTTTTCTTGATATTATTACCTAGAACATGATTTAATTAATTAAATAATGTAAAACATGATTTATATATCATATATATTCAGTATATATGTATATAATAGATAGATAAATGAAATGGAATACACCGTTTATGGAGATGGTAGGTCGTACGTATGCATAAATGTTGTTTTCGTATACTTAACAAACTGAATGGAAGTAAGTATATGATATATATATATATATATATTATAATTATTATGTCATATATTTCATGATTATTTATTATATATAATTTATAATCATTCTTGAATGGTTAACATGGTGAATGAATCTAATCGCATCGTAGAGACGATAAGCCATACATACACACGAGTGACGATATCGTTCCCATATTTGTTGAACGATATTAAATTTGATGTTTTATAATATCTCATAATTAGTATCATGTTATAATAATATATATATATTTATTATTTTCCCCGTTAGACCCATCCAAGTAAGGTGGTGGTGAAAAAATAGATTACACCAAAGCATGGAGACGACAATTCATACATATGCACGCGTGATGATTTGATTTTTCATAGGATGGATATAATGTAAAATAGTGTTGTTTCATATTAATAATAAAATATAATTATATTATTTATACTGATGTTATTACTGTATAATGAAACAACTAAAGAAGAGGAATCAGAAAAAGAAATAAATTTGAAAGAATCGGTAGAAGAGTTTACCTCTTCCTCAACGTGCCTCATTTAAACTTCTAATTAGGGCACTAGAGTTGGTCTTTTGGTAAGAAAATCACCTCTAGAATGTAATTACGAAATTTGAGAATATAAATGGATATTTTTTTCATGCTTTAAGTCTTAAAATGTAGTCAAGAGGAAAGCGAGGAAGTTCCCTTTTATAAGATATGAGAGGGTCACTTTAAGAAAGTTCCAAAATATTACCTAATTATTAATTAAATTTAGATTGAAAAGAGTCCTAAACTTATTTAATTATAATATATAATGATTTTAGTTCGAATACCCATAATCCAGTATTAATTTGACAAGTTTAAAATATTATTTTATCCTTATTTTTTTGGGTTTACGCTTATTTTACCCTTTTTAATCATACTGTGATATCATGTTATTTACACATTGTAGGTTAATGTAATTACCATATTATATCAAACGAACCACAAAAAGATTTTTTATGAAATACTTGTACTTATATTAACCATTTTCTTGAATCATATATTTTTATGAATTTAATATCATATAATAAACAATTGTATGTTTTATGTTATGAATTTTTTCAATTCTGGATACTATTTATAGTTGACTTTTTTTTAAAAAATCATAACATTATTATATAAAACCAAATGAATAAACTCATTTATAATAATTCAATTTAATCCAAAAAAATCTTGTATGGAATCAAAACAATCAAATGACATTTATTTTGATATTTATAAATTCATTTATTTTAATCCTTTATTAATGAAGCAATCACTACATCATCCTTGGGTCATAATTAAATTTATTTATTTAATGTCACAAACTAACAAATAAAATATAGTGATGTAGATCATATTTTTATATTTATAATGAATATTTATAGTCAAAGGAATCACCTATTTTACCCCATATAAAAATTGTTTTAGTAAAAGATATATGTTTAGGTTATATTTTCATTAACATTAAATTAAAATAAGTAAATATCATTTTCACTTACATGTGGCTCCATGGGGTTCCAAAATCGACCAAATTATTCCCATGGTGGGATGTGTATCATCCAATGGGGTTAAAATACATGTTAACGTAATTATAATATTTTTGTTTTTACCCTTATTTACCAGATTTACCCTTTAACTATGGTAAATAAAATATATACTGAAGTTACTATTCATAATGTCTAAAAATAAAATTTACCTATTTACACAATTTGAAACAACTAACTATAAATATAGAATCCATTTTTACAAATTCAAAACACATAATTTTCAGTAATTACTTTAAAATTAATCCCATTATTGAGAAAAAATGTATTTTAAAAGTTAAAACATTGCAAAAGATTGAAATGTTATTATCTATGAATTCAATGTAAAATAAATGATAATGACATAAATTATATTAAATGGTAAAAAGATATTATATTTACACTTTAAAACCATTCCATTTTATAATTTAACCATATCAATTATCTTGATGAAAAAAATATGTTTTTATGTAAAATCTAGCATATTTTTACTATTCATCAAAATATGAAAGTTATCAGAAAAATATAAATAATTTACCAAACATAAATTTTTATATCTTGATTAAAAATAAGAAGCTTAATTTTTTAAATTTTAGTTTAAAATGTGTCAAAAATTAGATTTAAAATGGGTGTTCCATCAAAAGGTGATAAAACTGCATTTTTTAAAAAAATACTTCTTTTATTTGAAAAATTGATTTTGTTCTCATACCATGTTCTAGAAAATGTGTAGGATGAATTATAATTTTATAAAAGTAAAAATGTGGTTAGTACTATTCATAATGACTAGTAAATAATAATATAATAATAATATATTGTTATTTAGTGAAACCCGATATCACGTACAAAGCAACAATCGAGGAAGGCCACTCTTGCGTGTAATGCATGAAAAGTCAGTGTTCCATGTAGTGAAAGATTAAGTTGGTGTTTCATACATCATAACCAAAATATAGTTCATTGAAAACAATATATACCCAGGGATGCGTGAAATTAATTCTATCAAAAGAACTTGAAATTGTGTGCAACAAAAGACAAGAATAGTGTTGCGTATACTAAAAGCTAATACAGTGTTGTGTATAATGAAATATAATCAAGTTGTAGCATAAACAAATACATAAAATAGATTAAAAATAATCTATATCATAAAATCTGTGGGTTTTACATTCTCCTCCCACCTTAAAATGAATTTCACCCTCAAAATTAATCGAGGTTATAAATGGTTTTCTACCAGAAATTTTCTTTCATAGAAACCCACATCGTAAAAAGGAATACTAAATATTAATTTTAAAATGGAATTTTAGAAATAGAACAGTTACCCAAATTGGCTCATAAATGGGTTTCCATATAAGAGAACATAAGTGGGATGTGAAAATAAGAATATAGAAGAGAAATCTAACCATCATGTTCTGATGGATAGTGAAAGAGAATAAGATTTGGAGAAAGTTAACTTCTATAAAACTATAAATCTACGATGATTTAAAGGGCCATTTCATTCATTGGATAATAAGGTACTAGGATAAAATTTTTGGTTTCAAGATCCTTTTCATATAGTTAATAATTTTCTCATGAGAAGAAATACTTACTTGAATTAAATATAATCTCATCATTGATCGCCCTTTGAAAAATTTCCTCTTCATCTCTTATTCAATGAAATGAAGTCGAATTTGTTATTCACGAAGTGTTAGCATATCATGCAATAGAATGATAGGTCATTACATCTATCACAATCACAATAATATTATTACAAGTTACCAAATATATATAATCCCAACTATAGTTAGATAACACATTAATCTAACAAACATCAACTAGAATATAACTTATACTATCCATAAACTGATAACATTAAAATCCTTCCAAAAACTGAAAATATAAAATTTTAAAAGTAAGTGAACTAAATCGACTTAACATTTGTCTCCCATATCTCTTTTGGAAGTTCTTGGTTTCCACATTTGAAACATCTAAATACCTTAATCATGTATTCTCTTGAAATATGATAATAACATAAATTACTATAAAACCTTATTGAAAGCATGAATTATATCAAAATTAACTATTTACACACACCAAATATACCAAAAATTCTATATACTCAAACCATGATATCACCTTTGTCCTTTTATAAGTCATGAGCTCATTAATACTATCAAATATTTTATTTTCTCTTTATCCATTCAATATGCACATATCATCTGCTTTCCAAAAATATTTAAATCAATTTTCATGGTTACCAGTATCATATAATTATCGAATACCATAATAGTCTAATACATAGATATCAAAATATTCCCATAACACAATAAATGATATTCCACAATAATATTTTTAAATCCCATTACATAAACACTTAATCATTCCACTACTTCATTTTCATACTCTACATCGCCAACAGTGATCACATGTGACATACCTTTTTATTTTTACTTAAGAGGTTGTTGATGTCGATCATCATTAACCCTTGTATTAAGGAATTGGTTAGAATAATGCCCCATTTCCTTGAACTTATAGCATTTAAGTGTTGTTGGTGCATTCTCTATATTCTTTTCTCTATTCACATCATTAGCCACATTTCTCCCATTACTTCGGCACTAAACTACCCAATGACCTTATTTTCCACACTTGAAACATTTTTTTGTCCCTTTAAGACAATTTCTTCCATGTTTCATTCCACACTTTGAGCATAAAGAAACATTTATCTTATTTTCACCGTTATTTTTAGATTTTTCCATAAACACTATCTTTCATTTCTTTTCAAAACCATAAGATGGATATGTAACACCAAATTCCAGTTCTACCTTGATAGGAAAATGCACAACTCTTCATAGATACTGAAGTCTCTTATAGCCAATTCCCTTCAAATACATGGTTTTAAGACAATAAAGAATTGATCAACTTTACGTTCAGGTTGGACGATAAATCTAGAATCATACCTTGAAAGTCTTGTAAAATAAGTCTCGTATATACCAAAATACTCATCATCCTTTTTCTTAAGCTCAATGAACTCATTTTCCATCTTTGTTTCAATAATACGAGGGAAATAATTATTAAAAACTAAGTTCTTTAACTCATCCCATTCCATGGATTCTATTTTATCTTGTGGCCTTGTATTCTTAATTCGAGTCCACCACTAGTCTACTTCACCTTCTAAACAATAGATAACGAAAATGACCTTTTCATGTTCTAAATAATGAAGGACGGAAAATATCATTTCAATGGTACTGATTAATTGTTCAGTAACAAGTGGATCAGAAGAACCACTGAAAGAAGGTGGATGTTGCCTCATGAAAGACTCAATGGAATATTGTTCCCTTTTATTCTCATTTGGAAGCCCATAATGATTCATTTTTTTAAGTATAAAAATAAGATTTTTCACTCCATCTCACATACCAATTGGTTGCTTAGGAGGAAAATCATTACATTTCCCAGTGCATTGATCATTAATATGGTTCCTTCAAGTTCTAGCCATTATCTAAAACCCAAAAAGAATAGTGTGAGAGGAAAAAATCATACTAGGAAAACAACATCGTCAAGGGGGGGCACTTTAAATCTATAACTCCTTAGGTTTAATTCAAAGTTATTCATGATTGTTATCATAATTCTATGATTGTAACCTATACATATCCTTAACCTAAGATACATCTCTAGACATACCTTGTAAATATCTCTAGGGATATCACTAAAGTTTTTGCATCCTAGTTTGCAAAGGTTGAATAAACCTTCAATCTGATACCAACTTTAGAGACCCAAACTTGTTATACATGGACATTACATTTCTTTTACAGAATACATAATACATGACACAAACAAATTCTCAATTACTATATTAGTTTAGTGTCATTGGAAACTTGGAACATAATCTTATAATCATGGGGAATGATCTTCAATATATCCCATAAAGATCTTCCCCTTTTGTTTTCCTACTTAAATCATTTATTTATATCATAGCTAAATGAAAAAATAGAAAGGGTGAGTTCAAATGCCCAGTAATAGTAAACATGTAGAACATGAAACAAACCATAAACATTTGAACACAAAAACAACAACATAAAGTTTAAATAGAGAAATATTGAGTCATGAAATAAATCTTGGCATTACGTAAGGCATTGATCATTAAATAACATTAACCATGATAGAATAGCATGGTAATAAAACATGTATTTGTGGAAAACCATTAATCACATAATATTATTTCCATAGTCACGAAGGATTTTTTTCCAAGACCATCGTAGTGGACAAATTCCATTACTGAATCGAGTTTACTTGTTGTTCTTGCCATGTATTACTGAACTAGATTAAACTGTCATTCCAGTCATTGATATATAATGAAATATAAATACATACCCAATGCATTGTATAGAGATATAGGTCCCACCCATATCATAATTAAATCATTCATACATGTTCTACAAAAATATAAATCAATCATTATAGCATAACCTATGAAATAAAATGGGTTTCTTGAACATCATTCTATCATAACATTAATCCATAAAAGATAAATGTACTTCATAAAAAAATAATTCCATCATAAAAATAATAAAATAAACATAACCATATTTAAAGAGATTCATATTAGATGGAAAATAATTTTGATAAACCACATGAACTAATTTCTTGAGTAAAATATTCTTTCTTCTTCAAATAAATTTTCATTTCTCAAAATGTCATGAAATTTTAAAGGAATAGAAGATAATTGAAAATAAACATGAAAAATTTTAAACTATTATTTGTGTAAATAATTCTTTATAAAATCTTAAAATTCCATTCATGTTTTATAAGTTAAAAAAACATTCTCCTCGTACTTTTACCGAAAAAGTCAAAAAGTACCTCGTATGGTAAAAAAAGAAATATTCCTTCCATATCATGTAGTAAAATTCAAAAATGGGTAAAAATGAATTTAAACATACATTTAAGAATAGTAAATATTTGATTAAAAAAAATTTATAAAACATTGACATGGATGATAAATATATCCCCAGAAAATACTTACGTATAAACAATCTTAGATAAAAATGAGATTGCAAAATTATCCCTTACCTTAGGTCTGATTTCTTCTTTATGTGTCCTAAACTCTTGTATAGAGTTATAAAACATATTATTAACTTGTAACAGAACCATAATAATATTTATGATAACAGATATTCTTTACTTATGACTTTATATTCGAGGTTCATTTATCAATTCTATGTTAAAGTATCATTTTGGGTAATAATCGTTTCATTTATTGTACGTGTTTAGAATTTTTGTTCTTGATATTATTACTTATAACATGATTTAATTACTTATAGAATGTAAAAAATTATTTATATATCATATATATTCAGTATATATATATATATATAATAGAGAGATAAATGAAATGGAATAAACCGTTCATAGAGACGGTAGGTTGTACGTACGCATGAACGTTGTTTTCGTTTCTTTGTTAAATTGAATTTAAGTAATTAAATGACATATATATCCGTAAATATATTAGAATTATTATTTCATTTATTTAATTGTTATTTATTATATTTAGTTTATAATCATTCTTGAATGGTGCACATGGTGAATGAATCTCATCACATAATGGAGACGGTAAGTCGTACGTACGCACGAGCGACGATATCATTCCCATATTTATTGAATGGTATTGAATTGTATGGTGTATAATATCTCAGAATTATTATCATGTTATAGAAATCATATACAGTTATTATTTCCACATTTATACCCATCCATTTAAGGTGGTGGTGAAAAAAGAAAATTACACCACGGCGTGGAGATGGTAATCCGTACGTATGCAGGCACGATGATTTCATTTTTTGAAGGATGGATATAAAGTGAAATAGGGTTGTTTCATATTTATAATTACTTATATTTATATTATATACACTTATGTTATTACTTTATAATGAAACAAATAATTAATAGTATGTATAAGAAGTATTAAATTTGAATGAATCGGTAGAAGAGATTACCTCTTACTCAACATTCCTCCTTTGATCTTCCTCTTAGGGCACTAGAGTTGGTCTTTTGAGAAGACCATAACCTCTATAATGTAATTAGGGATGTTTAAAATATAAATGGTCAATTTTTAGTTGATCTTGAAGGCTTAAAATGGAGTAAAGAGGAAAGGGAGGAGGTGCCCTTTTATAAGAGAGGAGAGGGTCACTTTAGGAAAGATCCAGAATATTAATTTATTATAAATTCAATTATGATTTAAAAGGGTCAAAAACATATTTAATTATAGGATATGATTATTATTTTTCTAATACCCATCATTCAATAATTTTTTTACAGGTTTAGAATATTTTATTATCCTTATCTTTTTGGGTTTACCCTTATTTTTCCCTTTTTAATCTTACCGTGATATCATGTTATTTACACATTGTGGGTTAATGTGATAACCATTTAATATCAAAAGAACCATAGAAGGTTTTTTTATGACATATTTGTATTTATATTAACCATTTTTGTTAATTTTGTATTTTTATAAATTTAATATCATTTAATAAACAATTTTTTGTTTTAAGTTATGAATTATGTCAATTTTAGATACTACTCAAACATGTTTTTTTAAAAACCATAACATTGTTACATAGAACCAAAGGAATTAAAACATACCTTATATGTCAATTTAATCCATAAAATTATTTTATGGACTCAAAATAATCAAATTAAATTTATTTTAATATTTATAAATTCATTTATTTGAAAACTTTATTAATGAAGCAATCCCTACATCATCTTTATGTCATAATTAAATTTACTTCATTAATGTCCAAAAAATATTGATAAAATATAATGATGTATAAAATATTTTTATCTTTCTAATTACCATTTATAGTCTAAAAGATCACTTAGATAACCCAATATAAAAAATTTTATATTAAAATATATATGTTTAGGTAATATCTTCCTTTACATTGAATTAAAAGTAATTAAATGTGATTTTCACTTACAAGTGGATCCATGGGGTCCCAAAATAGACCCAAGTATGACCATGGTTATAAATTTACCATCCAATATGTTTAAGAAATGTTTTAGGGTAATTAAAATATTTTTTTGTTATCCTTATTAACCAGATTTACCCTTTAACCATAATAAATAAAATATTTACTGAAGTTACAATTCATATTTTAAAAAAAAAAGTTACCTATTTAAAAAAAATTGACCTACTGATTCATAATATAGAATCTATTTTTCTAAATTCAAAACACATAAGTTTCATTAATTAATTTAAAATTAATCTTATTGTTGAGAAAAAAAGTTTTAATAGTTAAAACTTTGCAAAATATTGAAATGTTTTTACCTATGAATTCAATTTAAAATAAATTATAATGGAATAAACTATATTAAATGGTAAAAATATATTCTATTTATACTTTAAACCATTAAATATTATAATTTAACTGTATAAATTATCTCGATGAAAAAATTTGTTTTTAAATAAAATTTAGTGTATTTTTACTATTCATCAAAATATAAAAGTTATCTGAAAAATATCAAAAAATTATCCAACATAAACATTAATATTCTGATTCAAATGAAAAAATTTATTTTTAAAATTGAACTTATAGAAATTTCAAGAATTAAATTTAAAATAGGTGCACCATCAAAAGGGGGTAAAACTGTTGTTTTTTTAAAATATTTCTTTTATCTGAAAAATTGAATTTTTTCTCATACCATGTTCTAGAAAATGTGTAAGATTAATGATAATGTAATAAAATTAAAAATTTGGTTAATATTTTTTATAAATTCTAGTTTATAATAATATTATAATAATATATTGTCGTTTAGTGAAACCCGATATTGCGTACAATGCAAGATATCAATGATGGTCGCTCTTGCGTGTAACACAAGCCATATCAGAGTTGTGTGTAGTGAAAGATTCCTTTGGTGTTGTGTAAATAATAATCAAAACATATTTCATTGAACAAAATCTATACTCAGCATTGTGTGAAATGAATTTTTTTTAAAAGAACTTAAAATTCTGTGAAACACAAGACAAGAATAGTGTTGTGTATACTACAAGATAATACGGTGTTGCGTATAGTGAAAGATAATCTTGGTGTAAAGTATAACACAATACATGAATGAGATTAAAAATAATCTATCTCATAAAATCTTTTGGTATTCAAGTAACTTTTGAGATCATAAATTTAGTACCTATGTGATTTTAATAACTAATTTTACTATAAATCAGAATATTGGGTAAGGTAGCCAACGAACACATTAGAAGAAACAAAAAGTTTATGGTTAGATTCTTAGACCATGGGTTTAATATTAAGGTCACATATATATAAATTGTAAAGGGTTTTTTAGGGTCAAATATCTTAAATATTTTCCCCAAATCATGTTACTTGGTGATGAAATATAAGTATTGAGGTTGAATCAAGTATATTAAAGGGTAGGATAAAATAGAGGATCAGTGGTTGAGCCCAGTGTAAGGAATTAAACTCCACTACATCTATCATCATTAGGGATTACATCCATACATAGTAGTTCAAATGAGGAACAAATTTATGTAAGTATATAGCTCACACACAAAAAGGTAAAAGAAGATAATAATTCGTAGGGAGAAAAATGTGTCATAAAGATCAACTATATATATATATCATAATAATATATGAGATGTCAAATGGGGAATAGTTCAAGCATTGCATTATGGGAGAGGTTGAAAAGGGTGGAACATAGCTATTTTAAAATTTACTTGCGGTTTTTGATTATGACCAATATCAGATATTTTGCATCACTACATTTACCATGTAGTGGGAACCAATAAACACATAGTTATTGAAGCCAGTTGTATGAGAACAACCCCCAAAGGGGTATATACACATAGGTGGGGATAAGAATATAATATTGTTTAGAGTCATGTGATAAGATAATTAACATGAAATGTGACATCATGTTGTGAGGATATTAATCACATAGTGTAACATAATATTGTGATGATAGAGACACCTCTATTCCAAATCTTATAAATAAGCCTCAAAGGAGGAAATATGTTGTTTTTATAGTAATTAAGTGATGTAAGTTCACTATTCAAGGGGATTAATGCTAACATATATTGTCTCAAAAGTGTGAACATTAAGATTATGGTTGTGATTCCTGGAAAGGGGATAAGGCTATCAGTATAGTAATATGGTAAAATAAAAACCAATATGAATTATAAATCTCTTTGCCTAATAAAAAACTTTTTAGAAAGTTTTATGGATTTTATTTTCATGATGCATGGATTGTTGGGATATGTAGTTTAATTTAATTGATCTATGAAAAAAGGGAATATTTTCTACAATTAATCTCAATTATTCTAGGAAATAAAATAAATTTACCCATAATTCTATGTTATTCACGATTTATATGGGAAACAAGGGGTGAAAAAAAATATGATGCATGGGTGTAAAAAATGTGAAAGTGAGTTGGGTTTAAAATGTCACATTAAACATAGAGAATGGTCCTAAAACCATGTGGAAGATCATTTGGAGATGATTCCACATGGTTTATTAACACTGAAAGCATGATGAAATGCATGAGATCATAACACTGAGGGTCCTAAATCCCCAGTTAAATAATTAAGAGATGAAGTAAGGCTAGATTGTGGATATCTAGATATGAATAACTAGAGTTAGTGATAGATGGGTTAAAGATAACTACTCAGTAAATTTGAAACATATGTTCCCTCTCTATACAATCAAGGATTTGGAAAATAGGATGTGCTCTACTACTGAACACATTTACAACTTGGGATCCATGAATATATTTCTAAAAATATTTCACTAGGTTTCATTCCTTGAATTGGATATGGGATAAGACTAGTGACATATTCCATAATCATAGAGGTTTCCAATTTAGAAATGAAGGGTTGAGGGGTAATTCAAACATTAGAGATGAAATGTGTAAGGATAAATAAAGGGAATATTCTGAAGATGGTTTTGAAAAAAATTTGACCTAATCAACATTTCAATATTAAAATTAATGGTCACACCAATTTTGATGGATAAGGATTCTCTTGAGAGTTCAGAACATGAGACCCATATGCAACCATGTTTTATAGAATAAAATCATGACATCTGATATTATATATTTTATATTCATAGATCTCATACCAATTTTTCTAGTTTATGTTAATGGAATATTTCCCATGGGTAAAACAATTTAATTTTAATATCTTAGACTATAGAGGCTTCCAGTGTTAAACGGAATGTATGTTTGATCATAGGGTACTACAGTTTAAAATAATTCTTATCTGAGCAAAATGGAAAGTATATCTATTGTGGATATGTGAATCTAACATGGATATATGTACATAGATAATATATTACTTCAGTGGAAATGATATAAATTTTATACTAATTATAATTGCACCATAAGGTGGATTTGTTGATTAAGGTCACATTGATCATACATAAAGTGGTTAAAGCAGAATTTATAATAGTGGGGGGTGGGTGAAAAAAAACTGAAATTATTTGGATACATGACTATTATATAGTCAATCATGAATGGGTGAATGCATATAGTTTATGGACGAGATTCATAAACATGAGATATTAGTTTTTTTTGGAACGTTGTTCATGAGGGCTGATATATCCTAAATAACATTGGGCGGGGTTATAATCATACATGAAATGGAGGCCCAAAAATGATATGGAAAATCTTGGAGTAGGTTGAAAACAATTTAACATCATTATTCTCAAACCGAGAGGGTTATGGTTTGAGGGTAGCACAACCCCTGATAATTTCTACCTAGATGGTGTGATATAAATTACTAGTGGTGTAAAAGGGTCAAAATGAGTAGAAAACATCATAACAAGGTGGGTGGGGTGGAAAGGATGTGATTGGGTTTGAGATTGAAGATAAAGGCATCAATAAAAATCTTGGGTAGTGGGAATCATGTCACACATAGTTATAAGGGTAATTTTTTTTTCCAAAAATGGATCATATGAAAATGGTTGAGGACATTTCTCATGTACTTGGTCACAAGAATATTAAATTACGATTATGTGGCTAGGCCTAAGGATGAGGAACCCATGAATCACTACATATCTGTTGTAATTAAAACAAAGCTAAACATAGATCTAGGATTCAATATGTGTTATTTTTATCCAAATCCAAATCATGTAATGGGGGTAGAAAGAGAACATGTGTTCATATGTAGATTGGGAAGGATGTCTTGTGAGTTAGTTAAGGCCTCTTTACAAAGGTAATAGGGAAACATCAGTATAGAATACCAATAATTAGGATTTTATATGAGATTTTTGTGTCACTATAAATCCCAAATAATAAGATTAAGTCCATAAATGGATCATGATGGTGGTGTGGTAGGTGGAAAATAGAAGAAAAGGAGGACAATCCTCTTAGTCAAGGGATATGGATTAATTGTTTAGTTTAAACATCAGATAGAAAAATTTAAGCTATAAAATTAAAATTTATGAAACTAATACCCAACATTGATATAGTTTTACATCATGTGGAATTTATGTTGGTCATTCTATTTAATTTCAGATGAATTTAAGGATATTTAAACATATTGTAATGTTCTTTAACATAATCATAAAAGATATAATTTTAAATGGTTTAATTTATTACAACTTGAATGACTGATCTTAGTCATTACAACTATGTGAGTAACAAAAATTCAAAAGCCCATATAAATCACACTTGGTGTGAGAATCAATGTGTAATGGTTTATTACTCATATCATGTGAGTTCCTATGATATTATTATGGGGTGGGATTGAATGGATTCGTCTAATTATAAAGAGAGCTAGGAAAATGGGGAACCAGTAGGTTATGGTACCATAAGGAAAATTAAATCAAAAAAATTATGAAGACGTGTGGGTGGGTAAAAATAATATTTTTAGAACATTTATTGAATAAATTCTCTATTATAGAGAGTTAAAGAATGACCTCTTGATTTTGAACCGCAAGGGGAGTGAAAAATGAGTTGAGTTAACTGGTGAATATATTCGAAACATGGGTCCCACGACTATAATATAAAAAATAGGGGTACTAAAATGGGGTCATATTGTTTTATTATTTAAATAAAAGATCAATTATTTAGTTTCAAAGACAATTCCTACAACATAATACCCTTTATGGGAGGTAATCAAAGATTGTTACACACTATCATCACTATAGGTGAGTCAATTCAGAAATGGAGGATTCAAAGGGACTCAAATTTTGGAATCCCAAATATTGTGAAATGTTGAAGGAAGGGGAATGATTTTGTAGAGTTTAGGAACTCTAGGAGATACACCACCATTTGTTACATGTTTTGATGTTGTTTTTTCTAAATGATAGATTATCATAATGGTCGATGTGATTCTAGTCTAAATTCTAGAACCAACCCCATGAAAGAGTTTCAAGGATAGAACATTATTATACCTAAAGGAGAACTAGGATTATCCTTATGGATATGTTATTTAGGACCACATTTCTTAGACCAATATCTTTATAAGTTTTAGGTTATACATCCTTGACCAAATGGGGATAAACATTATGTTCATACAACTTCACCAAAGGTTATCTCTTAGATTATAATTATGATTGCTGGATGAAACAATAATGGAGTTTTAGGTTACATAACATTCACCAAAAAGATATTTATTTATTATAAAGTAGTTGGGGTAGAACAACTAATATAAATTAGAGACCCACTTTAGGTATGTTCTATCTTGGGGGGAAATCATCCTAGTTTAAGGTCATACAAATCAACCAATGGGGGAACTAGAGTAGCTTATAACGTGTTGGTGAGGATGAAAACCTAACATGAATTGAGAATCCCAATGCTGATAAAACCAATATCCATAGAATACATATTTTATAAATTTGTGGGGTATGGACTAAGTGTGGTAAAAATATAGGTTATAAAACATTAACCAAAGAGGTATATTATCTACACCAGTATTTCTCAAAATGGAAAAGGAAAGGGGTATTATCTGAGTTCTCAGTGATGTGGCATGGAATCGTCTTTATGCTATGGGATCCAAAACATCTACATGTAATGAAATTGTGAATTTCATTTGGAAATAGAGATATGGAATATTGGTGCCACAGAATATACCATAGGTTAGGTATAAGGACTCGACCTTAAACCTTACATAATATTGAATTAAATGAATAATTCACATTGAGGATATTTTTAGGGTTAGAATTTTAGAGAATTAGGACATAACTATTACATCTCAAAAGATTACAAAGTAGACACTTCTACATAGTTTCTTTTTTTTACAAAACATGAACTCTTGAAAAAAATAGTCATTTCTAGTTCCATGTCTAAGATAGCATGACTTTTCCTTGATCCCATTCTTGACCCTATTCCACATTATGTCCTGTCAAAAAAATTCAAAATCTTGTGATGAGCATAAATATCTCAGTAAGGGATACACAATGAAGGAAAACTGTTATTTTTTCGAAACAAAATGTAAATCATGAATACTTTAACATAAGTAATACTTTTAACCTTTATGAAGTAGTAAGTACTCTTTACTGAATAAAAGATCACTACTTACCCTTTTGTACCCAAAATATTACCCATATAAAAAACACATAACATATAAAGGTAACTTGGGACATAAACATACTTAAATGGAATAACCATACAGTTGAATTCCACAAATATCACTAAATGTAATAGCCATACGGCCTACTTCCATACCAAATGCATTGGATGTTATAACGTAACCACCCCTCTTGGTATTCACAGCACCACCCTTCATTTGGTTTATCACGTAACCACCCATCATATGTCCAAGTACCATTATAAAATCATAAGGCATAAAACAAATATAAAGGAAAGAAAACATTTCCACATTTCAATCACAATATATCACTTAAATATATAGACATAATAAATCCATTATCAAAACAATTTTCAATAACAAAATACATAAAAGAATATAAAGTATTTATTTTCCTTAAAAAACATTACGGATTTTTAAGGAATCTAAAGAACAAATAATACTCACGGCGGCGGAATGGTCGTTGTCACCGCTTACATTAAAAGTAACATTATTTTTTGTTGTTTTGTAAAACTCTTCATAGAAAAATATTCCCTTTGAAAAGTACAAGGTGTTTATATAGAATATAAAATAAAGTCATGTATTAAAACAAAATATGCCTCAATAAAAGGAGATTGAGACGAAGTCCCTTACATCGTATCTGACTTGACTCGATTGTTCTTTAATCTCCTAAATAATAAACTAAAGTTAAATTCCACTTGCTTAAAAACATTTTAAATTTTATTATTCCTTTTATATCACTTAATATCATGTTATAAATATTATGTAATCATTTAAGTTAATGATGTTTGTTTTGTCGATATTTGGTACTTGAGTCAAAAATGGACTTCTTATAATTACATTTCGTTCATGAGGTAAAAGGTTCATTATATCCAGAATTATATTCATGATTTTTATATCATATATATCCAGTATATATATCTATTTATAATTGTACATTTCATTTGGAGGTAAGAAATGAAATGCACCGTTCATGGAGACAGTAAGCCGTACGTACGCATGAATGCTACTTTCATATCTATTTCTTATTTTAATGAAATTAAAACATAATGATACATAGGTATATTATAATTCCAGTATAATTTCATATATAATATAATATATAATATCAATAACTTCATCCTTTATACGTCCCACATATGGCATTAACGAGTCATATCACTTTGAGGGGGCGGTAGTCCGCACTTCCTCAAATGATATTATGGCATTTACCCATAATGGAAACCATAAAGGAATGATATAAATGGAAAATACAGAAGCATAAAGAATATATAAACATAATATATATGATATATAAATATAGTTCCATCATAATGTCCACCATGATATGTGGTAGAAGATGATCGAACAATCATCGTTTCGTGAGGTGTTACTTTTTCATCCACAGAAACATTATGTTCTTCATCCATTAGATGGAGGTGTATGTAAGTGTAGTTAGAATAATTCTCATAACAATATCCTATTATATTGAAGATATTTTTTTTTTTACAAAATAAAGTAATAAAAAGAGTTTAGGGGGTTGGAGAAGTAAAATAAAAGAAAACAAGTTAAGAGAAACGGTTACCATTAATTTGGGTAACTTTCTTTGGATTGAACCAAAAGGACTTTTTAAAGTGCCTTATGCCTAAGGTAAGGATTATTGGTGGAGGAGAGGGATGTAGGGAGCTTAATTGGATAGTTTTTGGATGATAAAAAAGGCTTTAGAGGTGTGAGTAATTGGTTAAAAATGGTATCCTTTTATAAGGGAGAGGAGGGGCTCTTTAGGAAAGTGTGAAAACATTATCTTATTATAAACATATCTTCGTTTTAAAAAGGTCCAAAAATAATTAATGTCGAAGATAAGATGACTCATATTCGAAATAAAATCATCCAATCAGAATTGGACACGTTTTGGATAATATTTTAATCATTATAATCTTATTTATTTAAATGATTTATTAATGAGGTAAACACTGCATCATTATTATTTCATAAATAATTTAATTTATTTGTTGTCTAAAAATTATAAAAAAATACCATGATGTGGGAAATATATTCATCTTTCCGATTAATATTTATAGTTGAAAAAATAACTTATATAACACCATGTAAAAATTAATTTACAAAGAGATATTTGTTTATATCATTTTTGTCTTTACATTATATTAATTAATCTAAATTGTCATTATCTCTCCCAAGTGGCTCAATAGGGTCCCAAATTCGACCCAAAGATTCCCATGGTCATAAAGGAATCAAATAATAAGGTTTGGACTAGTGTTAAAGTAATTTTGAATTGATATAATATTCTTTTTAACTTGAATTACCTTATTTACCTTTAACAACGGTAAATAAAAGTGAAAAGTTACTATTCACCAAAAATTATTTTCATCTTATTGAACCATGTTTTACTAACTAATAACAACCATGTATGTCAGATTTTTGAAATTCAATTCACACAACTGGTAAAATTTCATTTCAATGAAAAATTAAGTTTTTGTAACTACTACTTAAGTGGTTTCAGTATTCATCAAAAATTGATGTTTTTCAGAAAATTACCAAAAATTATGCCTAAGCTATAATTAATATTCTGAATTCAAATATGATGTCTCTTTTTTAAAATTAAAAACATAGAAGTGGAATTAATTAATCTAAAATTAATTCCCGTTGTTAAAACAAATTGTGTGTTTTTAAGAAACAATATCTATAAAAAGTTTAACACTTGTTTATATCCAATTTCAAAGTGAAATTAATTAAAATGACCAAAATTGGATTAAAGGGTAAAAATATCTTCTAATTACACTTTAAAACTAATTAAAAAGATAATCTAACCATATAAATAAATTATATTAAAACACAGTTTTGAATTAAAATACAATATTTTCACTATTCATTAAAAAAATGAACTTTATTGGAAAAATTCCAAAAACTTACACAAAGTAAATTTTTATGTCCCAATTCTAAATAAGGATTGTATTTGGTCAATTATAATGTATTAAAGTGAACAAAACTATATTTAAAGAGGTTTCTCTATTAAGAGGTGGTAAATTGACCATTTAATGTAAATTATGCTTAAAATTAGATTCATTCAAATTTTAAGTCTCTAACTTTTATTGGATAAAATTAAATACATTTAAAAACGTGTATAATAATATTGTAGTTAGTTTTGTTAATTCCCACCAATACAATGGCTATGAGTTAACTACCATTTAAAATAATATTATTATATTATTAGTGTGCAACGTAAGATTTCAAGGAAACTCATTGTTGCGTATTGGGTACGCTATCAAACATAGAAACCATTTTAAAGTAAAATTAATATTCAATTCACAAATATTAATAATTATAAAAATCTCCTATTCTTCATTTACCTGGGATGTTACATCCTTCCTCCCTTTTGGAAATTGCTTCCTCATAATTTTTATTCACTTGTCAAAATAAGTGGGGGTATTTATCCCTCATAGGATTTTCCGATTCCCACATTGCCTCTTCAACCATATGTTTTTTCCACAAAACCATTACCTATTGAATTAACTTATTCCACAATAATTTCTCTCTACGATCAAGAATCTGAACTGGTTGTTCTTCATAAGAGAGATTCTCTTCCAAATGAACTACCTCTGGGCTCAAAACATGAGATAGATCTGGCATATACTTTCTCAACACAAAAACATGAAAAAATTTGTGTACCTAGGATAAACGTGGAGGTAAAGCCACTATATACACCACTGATCCAACTTTATCTAGAATTTCATATGGTCCAATGAACCTCGGACTCAACTTTCCCTTCTTACCAAACACATCACACTTTTTCATGGAGAATCTTTGAAAAAGACATGATCACCTACCTTAAAAGAAAGATCCTTCCTTCAGTTATCTGCATAACTTTTCTATTTGCTCTGAGCTGTTCTCATGTGCTTCTAAATCAATTGAACTTTCTCTACCATCTGTTCTACCAATTATTGTCCCATCAGCTTTCTTTCACCTACTTCATCCGAAAAAGATGGAGTTTTACAACGCTTTCCATATAATTCCTCAAATGGAGCCATCTGTATACTAAGAAGAAAACTTTTATTATATGAAAATTCAACCAATGAAATATATTGGTCCCAAAATCCCTGGTAATCTAGTGAACAAGCACGTAGAATATCCTCTAAGGTCTGAATTGTTCGTTCTGATTTCCCATCTGATTGTGGATGAAAAGTCGTACTAAAATTTAATTCAGTACCCAATGACTTCTGAAGGCCTTTCAAAAAGTTATAAGTAAACCTGGGATCACGATCTGATACAATGGAGAGGGGAACTCCATGCAACCTGACTATCTCTTTAACATACAACCATTCAAGTTGATCTAGAGACAAAGTATCTAAAATAGGAAAAAAAAATAAGCAGATTTAGTCAATCGATCAACAATAACCCAGATTTCATTATTACCTCAAGATGTCTTCGGTAATCCCACAACGAAGTCCATAAATATATTTTCCCATTTCCACTCTGGCACCGATAAAGGCTGAAGCATTCCATCCAGTAACTTTCGCTCTGCTTTAAACTACTGACAAGTCAAAAACTTCATAATAAAATCAGCAATGTCTCTTTTCATTTAATCCTACCAGTAATACTCCTGAAGATCTCTGTACATCTTAGTACTGCCAGGATGAACTGAAAACGGAGAACTATGAGATTCAGATAACAACTCATTCATTAACTGTGAATCACAAGGCACACATAATCTCTTCCCAAACCTCAAAACACAATCATTATCAATTTTAAATTCAGGAAACTTACCCTTTTGAACCAACTCCACCTTTTTCTGCAACTCATTGTCGTCTTTATGCGCTTTCTTTAATCTGTCTGATAGAGATGATCTCACTGACACCTGATACAAAACAGAAGAATTTCATGCACCACCAACTTGTATGCCAAAGTTTATCAAATCAAAAACTAATGGATCTTGTTCCAAAAGTAACATAGTTAATGAAGCATTACTTTTTTGAATCAATGCATCATCCACTTTATTTTCTTTTCCAGGATGCTAATGGATCATGAAATCATAATACTTGATTAATTCCAACCATCTCCTCTTTCTCATGTTCAATTATTTTTGAGTGAATATATACTTTAAAATTTTGTGGTCAGTATATATTTCGCATTTTTCTCCAAACAAATGATTCCTCCAATTTTTTAAAGAAAAAACAACAACAGCTAATCATGTGTAGGGTAATTTTACTCATGAGGTTTCAACTGACATGAAGAATAAGCAGTTACCTGATCATTCTTCACAAGGACACAACCAAGTCATTTCAATGAAGCATCACTATAGATAACAAACTCACTATTTCTGTAAGGCAGTGCTAAAACTGGAGCATTCACCAATCTTATTTTCAATTCCTGAAAACAATCATCACATTTTTTTGTCCAAATGAACATAACACCTTTTCAAGTTAACTTATTCATTGGACTAGATAAACATAAAGAAAATTCAAAAATCCTCTGATAATAACCTACCAAACCAAGAAAACTATGAATATTAGTTAGATTTGTGGGTATTGTCCATTCTTCAACAACTTTTGTTTTAGCAGGATCAACTGTTATGCCATTTTTTGAAACAATGTGACCAAGGAAAGAAATTTGTTGCAACCAAAACTCATACTTGCTTAATTTCCCATACAGTTTCTTTTCTTTTACGGTTTTCAAGACAACCCTTAAATGTCTTTCATATTTTTACAAAATTTTTGAATAAAACAATATATAATCAGTAAGAACAACCAACATTTATCACTTGTGTCAACTGAGCCATCACTACAAGAAAATTGTTCATTTATGATTCTGACCATCTCAGGTTGGTAATTTGGAAATTCATTTCCCTCTGTATGCCTTCCCAGAAAAAACTACTTTGTTTCATCTATGAAAACCCATTCTGAACACAGAAATATCTTAGGTGAAGAAACATGGTAATATGTAAATGCTATATCATTTCAATATTACCATAAATTAATTTATGCACATTTATTGGACAATACCCTAACTACTAAAGTTATATAAACTGACCTCTGATACCAACTATAAAGACCCGACCATAAACCTTACATAATATTGAATTTAATGAATAATTCACATTGAGGATATTTTCAGGTTTGGAGTTTTAGAAATTAGGACATAACTATTACATCTCAAAAGATTACAATGTAGACACCTCTACATAGTTTCCATTTATTTAAAAACATGAACTCTTGAAAAAAAGAGTCATGTCTTGTTCCATGTCTAAGACAACATAAATTTTCCATGATCACATCCTTGACCCTATTCCACATTATGTCCTTTGAAAACATTTCAAAAACTTGGGATGATTATAAAAATCTCAGAAAGGGATGCACAAAGAAGGAAAACTGTTAGTTTTTCAAAAAAACAAGTAAACCATGAATACTTTAACATAAGTAATAATTTTCACCTTTATAAAGTAGTAAATACTCTTCA
This sequence comes from Viscum album, assembly GCA_963277665.1. NCBI lineage: Eukaryota > Viridiplantae > Streptophyta > Magnoliopsida > Santalales > Viscaceae > Viscum > Viscum album. The sequence continues at coordinate 57,444,111 of OY728153.1, read as the reverse complement.
TTGAATAAAATATCACTACTTACCCTATTGTAACCAAAATATTACCCATATATAGAACACATAACATATAAAGGTAACTTGGTATATAAAAATACTTAAATAGAATAACCATACGGTCGAATTCCACACATATCACTAAATGGAATAGCCATACAGCCGACTTCCATACCCAATGCATTAGAGGTTATAACGTAACCATCCATCCTGGTATTCACGGCACCACCTGTCATTTGGTTTTTCACATAACCACCCCTCAAATGTCCAAGTACCATTATAAAAGCATAAGACATAAAACAAAAATAAATGAAAGAAAAAATTTCCACATTTCAATCACAATATATCACTTAAATATATTGAAATACCAAATCCATTAGCAAAACCATTTTCAATAAAAAAATACATAAAATAATATATGGTATTTATTTTCCTTAAAAAACATTATGGATTGTTAAGGATGCAAAAGAACAAATAATACTCACGGTTGTGGAATTTTCTTTGTCACCGCTTACGTTAAAAGAAACATTACATTTTGTCATTTAGTAAAATGCTTTATGGAAAAATATTCCCTTTGAAAAGTCAAGGGTTTTTATACAGCGTATAAATGAAAGTCAGGTATTAAAACAGAACATTCCTTAATGTAAAGAGATTGAGATGAAGTCCCTTACCTCATGTCCAACATGACTCGATTGTTCTTTAGTATACAGAATAATAAACTAAATTTAATTTATACATTATTAAGAACCTTTTTCAAGTTTATTATTCCTTTTATATCACTTATTATCTTGTTATAAACATTATTCAATCATTTATGTTAACGATGTTATTTTTGTCGATATTTGGTACTTGAGTCAAAAATGGACTTCTTATGATTACATATTGTTCATGTCATCAATGGTTTATTATATCCAGAATGGTAATCATTATTTGGATATCATATATATCATATATATTCAGTATATATATATATTTATAATAGTACATATCATTTGGAGGTATGAAATGAAATGCACCATTCATGGAGACGGTAAGCCGTACGTACGCATGAACACTACTTTAATCTCTATTTCTTATTTTAGCGAAATTAAAACATAATGATACATAGGTATTATATAATTCCAAGATAATTTCATATATAATATCATTAACTATATCCATTATTCATCCCACATATGGCATTAATGAGTCATATCACTTTGAGGGGGCAGTAGTCCGCATTTCCTCAAATAAAATTATCGTGTTTACCCATAATGGAAACCATAAAGGTATGATATAAATGGAAAATATAGAAGAATAGAGAAAACATAAACCAAATATATATCATATATAAATACAGTTCCATCATAATGGCTACCAAGAGAGGCGGTATGAGATAATCGAACAATCATCGTTTCGTGAGGTGTTAATTTTCCATACACAGAAACATTATGTTCATCACCCATTAGATAAAGTTTTGTGAAATTATAGTTAGAATACTTCTCATAACAACATCCTAGTAAATTGAGGATTCTGGCGTTGTTATAAAAGAAAGTAATAGAAATAGTTCAGGGTGTGGAGAAGTAAAATAAAAGAAAATAAATTAAGAGAAACAGTTACCTTTAATTTGGGTAACTTCCTTTGGTTTGAACCAAAAGGAATTCTTGAAGTGGCTTCTACCTAAGGTAAGGATTCCAGGTTGTGGATAGGGATGTAGGGAGATTAATTGGGCAGAGGTTGGATGAGACAAAAGGATTTAGAGGTGTGAGGAATTGGATAGAAATGGTCTCCTTTTATAAGGGAGAGGTGGGGCTCTTTAGGAATGTGTGAAAACATTATTTTATTATAAACATATATTAGGTTTGAAAAGGTCAAAAAATCATTAAAGTCAAAGATACGATGACTCATATTCGAGATAACATCATCCAATCATAATTGGACATGTTTTGGATAATATTTTAATCATTATAATTGTATTTATTTAAATGATTTATTAATGAGGTAAACACTGTATCATTATTATGTAATAAAAAATTTAATTTATTTGTGGTCTAAAAATTAAAAAAAATACCATGATGTAGGAAATATTTTTTTATTTAAATGAATTTTTATAGTCGAATGAATAACTTATATAACACCATTTAAAAATTAATTTACAAAGAGATATTCGTTTATGACATTTTTGTCCTTACTTTAAATTAATTAATCTAAATTGTCATTATCACTCCTAAGTGGCTCAATGGGGTCCCAAAATCGACACAAATATTCTCATGGTCATAAATGACTCAAAAAATAAGTTTTGGACAAGTGTTAAGGTAATTATGTATTATTATAATATTCATTTTACCTTGAATTACCTTATTTACCTTTAACCGCGGTAGATAAAAGTGAAAAGTTACTATTCTCCAAAAATTATTTTCATCTTATTAAAACACATTTTACTAACTAATAAAAAATATGTATATCATATTTTCAAAATTCAATTCACATAAGCTGTAAAATTTTATTTAAATAAAAAATTCAGTTTTTTAACTACTACTAAGTGGTTTCGCTATCCATCAAAAGTTAAAGTTTTTTAGAAAAATACAAAAAATTCAGCCAAAGTTATAATTGATATTATGAATTAAATAATGATTTCTATTTTTTCAAATTAAAAATATAGATGTGGCATTAATTAATGTAAAATTAATTCCCATTGTTAAAACAAATAGCGTGCTTTTAAGAAACAATATCTATAAAAATATTGACATTTGTTTATGTCCAATTTCAAGCTGAAATTAATTCCAATGACCAAAATTGGATTAAATGGTAGAAATATATTCTAATTATATTTTAAAACCAATTAAAAAGATAATATAACCATATAAATAAATTATATTAAAATGAAGTTTTGAATTAAAATACAATATTTTCACTATCCATTAAAAAAATGAACTTTATCAGAAAAATTCCAAAAATTTACACAAATTAAATTTTGATGTCTTCATTCTAAAGAAGTATTTTATTTGTTCAGTTATAATGTATTTAACTGAAAAACCCCATATTTAAATAGGGTTTTCCATTAAAAGGTGGTAAATCGACCATTAATATAAATTGTGCTTAAAATTAGGATCATTCACATTTTAAGCCTCTAACTTTTATTGGATAAAAGTAAATACATTTAAAAAACATGTAAAATCAGATTTTAGTTAGTTTTTCCATTCCTACCAATACAACGGCTCTGAGTTAACTACCATTTAAAATAATAATATTATATTATTTGTGTGCAACGTAAGATTTCAAAGAAACTCGTTGTTGCGTATTAGGTACGCTATCAAACATAGCAACCATTTTAAAGTAAAATTAATATTTAATTCAAAAATATTAATAAATATGAAAATATCATATTATTAATTTACTTGGGATGTTACAGTAGGAATAATTTTACACAATATTATTACAAATATGTGTGGTAGGATCCTGGAATAAAGGGTATCATCCACTATAGAGAGTGATCCATCTATATTATGTTGTTTAACAATCATAAAAAAAGGAATGAACTATGCAATTTATGTTTATCCATCTAGGAAAAATGTCATTGCATTTAGGGTTTATAAAAAATGACCAATGCAGTCTGGGAAAAGACCCCCACAAATGTAATGTTGTGAATTATATTTCATGAGAAACCTTACATTTTTGTGAGGTGGGATGGTCTTCCCATTCATGGAGATCACACAGTATTCATAATTGTAGTAAAATTTATTAATGGATAAGTGACTCTACCTTTTGGTATTTTTCTTCAACTAATTTATTACATGTAGCATCAACATTATCAATGTTAGTACTAAATCATCATGGAGGAAGGTGCAGATGAAACTATTCATATTTATGGATAGAGCCACTCGATTATAATGGGTCTCAAGGTTTTGTATCACATGAATCATTTTATTATTAATGTCTTGTATTTTATTAAAAACATGTGATTTATTATCTATAATTAATTTATCATAATTTTTTAGTGATGTAAATGAATCCTTATTGGGTAGAACTCTTTATATCCCATATACTGAGGAATAATGAGTAATTTAGGTGGTAGTTTATGTCATGGTGTGATATTCCCATAGGGAATTAGAGATATTTTTTTACCATGTATTATTACTCTGATCCACCATCTCCAACAAAATATTTGAGTGGACATTGTTAAATGTATCGATCGTCCAATTTGTTGGCAAACTATAATGGGGAGTTTGGTTGGGCTATATTCTATTCTTGGTGTTGACCTTATTCATTTGAATTATCATAAAAATTTCACATTATCCAAGGTAATATTATAACTAATCCAAAATATAAAAATTATTTATAATTTTCTCAAAAATAACCATTGAATTTTTATTCTACTCCTTCATTTGAATGTATTTGAACTATTTTGAAATCATGAATTTGGTAGTAATGATAAATAAAATTGTTATTCTATCATCGGTGAGTTGGATTCCATTTCATAAACTACCTATATGAAAAATTCCAAGATTATTTTGAGACATTTTGAAGATATTAATCATTATTCATAAGTTTTTCTTGATCATGAAATACATGAAGCATCTTAGAAACTACCATGAAATTGTGAACCATGGTGGGCTATAATTATCATATATGTTATATATGATGAGATTTATTCAATTATATTAGATATTTCCCAAATTATTGAGTGTGAAACTCTTGAAATGAATATAAAATTTCCTTCATGTGGATGTAACAAAAGTGGATTTTTGTCAAAGATGCATTGATAGAAGACTTACTCTAAAATGGAGCCCTCAAATGGAATAATTTCACTTCTATCTATTGAATTGATTATTTCATTGAACAATTCATGAGGATTTTATTTGTTGGATGTAGTCAATCATATGGGTCATCTGATCAATCATTGTTATCTATTTGGGATTAGTTAAGGGTCCTAATTAGGGTAAGAGGATGTTGATGCTGTTTATTTTCTATACTTCCATATCAAGGGTAGGTATGATCATATTTTAATATTCTAGGTAGACTATGATTTCATCCATAGATTAGTTAGAAACATATGCATCCATGTTTTTATATAGTAACTACTTGATCATTCTAATAACATGGGATATAGAACCCCTATGTATTGAAGGGTTACATAGCCATTAACTCACGAGCACATTCAATAAATGGGATGCACTCCTACTTCTTGATGAAGTAGTCACTAGTGATTTTTATTATTAGTAGCTCAATGTTTCACTTCATGACAAAAGTAGAAACTATTATCTTATGATTTATCTTGATATGATGGATATGGTAGTTGTATTCTCCCACTTTTTTTGTTCGACCCCTAATAGGAAGAAAGAGTATGACATGATAGATTATGAGGGAGTGATAATAAAAATTACAAGGATAATATTATTGAGTTTAGTGTTGTTTATCCTTATTATAATCAAGAACTTAGAGGAACTATCAAATTTATTTTTACAGTATTATTGTACTTCATCAATGTAATGGGAAACCTTTTCGGGAAATTCAATTTCTAGGGGAATCTCCTCTGATTATGGGTGTACAAAAAATTAATATTTCTAATACTTTCCCTTTAGCATCATTATGAGAGACGGAGCCAATGATAATTTTTAAAAGAATCATTAACCACTATTCCAATGGTTTATTAAATATTGGATGTTTTAGTAAGTATTCAATGGGTTGATGTGAGATATAAAAAGGATATAGTAATGATACTGAAAATTACATAAAATTTGAACTGTGAAAACTAGGGGATGGAAGTGCTTCTTGATAAGAAAATATATAACTTTAGTATCCAACCTCATGAAGATAATATAATATTTATTATCAGTTTTATCTCTTTTATTCTTATATTAAAGGAAACTACCAAGGGATACTTATAGGTTTATCATATAAATGAACAATGTTTTCTAATGATAGGAAATATCAGAACCATGAGATATAGTACATACTGTTTATATCAATAAATTCCATATAAATTTACTTATCCCACTAGAAGGTGGTTCCTTTTGTTATAATCATAGATAAGGACTGAAATTTTATTACCAAATTGGTGAAAAACCCCATATACAACACAATTTTACATGAAAGCATCTCAACTCATGAAATTTAAGTGATGGGGTCATTTAAATGATAGAATTTATGTGCTCTAAGTCATAATTTATTCCAATGTATTATAAAATAAATTGAAGTATATTTTAAAAGGTTTTACATGATTCATACTTAAAGGTTTCATCTTTAATATTTTATAATAGATCATATTTAACAATATATTAATATCATTTAAATGGTTCTATTATTGGAAGGATAAAACTACCAGATTATCCATATAGCACTCCACCAAATTATAGAGATATGGTTTGAAGATATGGTACATGGAAAGATGATAGGTTTATCCATTATTATTTTTGTTGAATGTCATCATTAGGTAGAAAAACATGCATTTATCTGTCCTAAATTTAGTGGCCTATTTTTTTATTAAGGGGTATAAAAATTAAATTATCTTTAGAATACCTATTCATAAATGGGAGAACCTAAAAGTTAGTGGTTGGATTAACCAATAATTATGTGACTGAGATGGGGAATTAATATATTAGTAAGTGTTCGTTGAGGTCTAAAATTTTGACATATATTCTAACAATTTCATTATTCTTCATGAATAGGATGATTTTTGTTATCATATATGGTCACTACAATTTCCTATTTATGTCATATTTGATAATTTCATTAATTTTGGCCTTAACCATGGAACTATGAAGGGGATCCATCTTTCTCATCACATATTTGAATCCAAGAAATACCAAAGGAATGATACAATGGTGAATGGTGATGTGAGGGTATTGTTTTAAAATCTTCTTATAGTTCCATAGAAATATTTTTTGGTGTCACTTCAAGAACATGATGTACTACACTTACTCATAAAAAGTTACGATCTCATGGAATTGATAAACATTGGCCTCATAAATTTATGTGTAACAATTTTCACCTATTATAGTGAACCAATGGTGGTTGAAAAGACATATTGAAAGATAAAATGGGTTTCACCCAAATATTCCTCATTAGAAATATGAAATCAAAATGTTGTCAAAGATATTTTGGAATTCGTTATATTGATGTGATTTTGTTTCCTTGAGCTTAGGTGGAATAACTGAAAGAAGACTCTTATACATATAGATCTATGGATACCCTATTTACAGTGGTTTTGGATCTTATACCTTGTAGTATTCACCCACATAGATGAAAAAATAGATCAAGGAAATTCATCTTGGTTGACCTCCATTAGCTCAAACCCACACTCTTCAAAACACGATGTGTAACGAACTGACCCAAGTTACCCTCAAAATCGGCACCCGACCCGATCTGTCACATACCTGAAGGGAGTTCCCAATTATCATGGGATGGAGACAAGCACCGGTGCATTGAAACAAGAAATATAGGGAATGATTTTCCCCAACCTGAACAACCACAGGGCATACATATACAAGGAAAGAAAAGAACATCAGAAGACTAAAAAAATATATATTCCATAACTGTAAGAAAATAGTAGAAACAAAAAAACTATAACAACATCTAAAAACTCCAAAAGACTAGTCCGACTGCAAGGGAATCAAAACCAACAGCTACTCCAATGATGACATGGATGAACTCCAACCATCTCACCATCAGCTTCCCATCTCAGCTGGCATGAACCTTGCTACCTCATTGTGGTGCCTTGCCTTTCCTTATACTAGAAGAAAAATAATGGTCTATACACCACCAAATCAGTGCATAGGGTGTGAGCTAACATGCTCAGTAGGATCCCACGAAGGTGTTCTATAACACGTCTCTGTATAAATAATCATGTATGGTCATTTTTTTAAAATAAAACATGGCATGATAAGAAGTAATAGGTTTTATAGAAATCATGTTAAATAATTTCTTTTTCCACAATTCTAAACAAAAGTAGGTATATCATTTTCCGAATCATTTTTCCATATAATTTTTCATAAGAATCAACATGAATATCAAGGCTAACTCAAAAATACAAGTCCTATAAACCATAAGAACATGTATCACAAGACCATGGAAAACTATAAGTATAGGCAGCAGACTACTCATACCAAAATAATCACATGCACAAAACTGATCCTAGAACAACGGGCCTAGGAAGAAAAGGAATGACCCATGAATACCCCCCCCCCAAAATTCCAATATTGATCCCCTATAACAATAGGACTATAAAATAGAGTAAATCTCCAAGACAAACATCCTTGATAATCACAAATCAATGAAAGATAGACTCAAGCTAAAACTTCTACCTAAGTACCCAAGGTAACCCATGTGATCTTGTTCACAAACCCATTTAAATGTCTTGAAATCATTAAAAACCATTTATAATCCATTTATCAAAATCCAGGGAAAATCATTTTTCTTTCAAAACCCATTTTCAACACACACAACAATAATTCTGATTTAATAAACAATTTATAAAGCAATTATCAAATAAAAACAAAAAGGTTCGTTATCATAGGGTATATATGTAACCACCTACCTCAAAGTTTGAGTCACACATGGAATTAATTGAATCCAAAAAACAAAACGAAAGACAACCTCCGCAACAGAGGCCCTAGGATCAAATCCATGACAACATTGATTCCAACATAAACAAAAAATATCTACATATGATTGGAAAACCACATTCCTTGATGAAGGACACCCGCCAGACCACAACCAACGAAGGAAAAAGGCATCTGGAATGAGATCTCACAACGGATCTATAAGAAGACATCAAGAAACATCCATCATTGATCAGAGGATCAGATAATGAAAGGCTAGGGTGATATTGTGATCAATCACAAGGAATAATCATAGATAACACTTACCTAGGGAGATACACCGTAGAAGCATTGATGAATCAGAGCTAATCGGATCAATCTGGAAGATGTTGATTCTCTTAAAAATGCACCAGAACTACCATAGGTCGAGATCCATGAAGTCTATAGAGAAAAGGACTGATCAAAACTCTGGAATGCATGAATTTAAACTAGGTGTAGTCCAGGTCATGATGTGTACGCCTTATTCACGACATAAAGGCCATGATAGATATGTTACCCCGAAAAAACCATCATCTTGGATTATAAACCAACATTTTCACCTTACATTAAATTTACCCATCATTCGCGACATGTAAAATCTCACAATGGGACCTCCCCCTCCACAAATTGGTCTCCCAGGCCATGACATGAAACCAGCACCAAGTACACGATGTTTACTTCAGGTACACGTCATGTACCTATTCTCTAGACTGTAGTAAACCAATAAAATTGACATAAAAGGATTTTAAAACTATAAGAAAAAATAGAATTAGGGAGAACTATCCCAATCAAGGTAACATGATATTACAAATTCCCCACCATAAAGCCTTTTCGTCCCTGGGAAGTCATGTAAAAAATGTATCATTTAGAAAGAGGTGAGGCCACTTCTCCCTAATCATTGACTCGTGTTCCCACATCTCATGATAAACTGATCCTTGTTTCCATAGAACTCTTACCAATGGAATCAACTACCCATTAAAGAAATTTGTCTGAGAGTCAAGGATCTCAACTAGTTTCTCCAAAACAGAAGCATATGTCTCTAAATCAATTTCTTCCGACTATAGAACACAAGAGGGGTTGGGGTGATACTTCTTGAGCTGATATATGTGGGAAAAAATCATGCATGTTTGTCAGTTGAACCATAAGTGATAACCAATAAGAACCTTTTATAAGTTGTTCAGTGATCTCAAACGGTCCAACATATCTCAGATCCAAATTTCCCTGTTTTCCAAGCCAAGGGTGACCCAACCGATGAGAAGCTTTAAAGAAAACCCATTCACAAATGAAAAACTCCCAAGGACAACATCGTCCATATGTATATGATTCCTATCATCATTGAGATTTAACTAGATGTTTCCGCACCTCTTGAATCATTACCGACATCTCATGAACCAGACTTGGTCCAACCAAAGGTACTTATCCCACCTCTTCCCAATAAAGAGCCAATCTTTACAAGTGACCATTCAACACTTAAAAATGATCTATTTTGATTGAAAACTGGTAACAATTGTTGTAAACAAACTCATCCACTCCCCGATGTCTATCCCATGATCCACCAAAATCTAAGACATAAGCATGAAGAATTTCCTCTAGGATCTGAATTACACACTCTATCTGGCCATCCGTTTGTGGATGGTAAGTTTTGATCAACTTGACCTGAGTACCCATTTCCCTTTGAAGACTCCTCCAGAACCTTGAGGTAAACCTAGGATCCCTATCTGAAACAATGGCATAAGGACTCCCATGTAACCTCATGATCTCTTGCACATACAAATCACCTGGATCATCAACTTTAGTGGTATATTTTACCAGAATTAAGTGAGAAGACTTAATTAACCAATCAAAAACCACCTAGATAGTATTTTTCCCTCAAGAATTCAGTTTCAACCCAACAAAAAAAATCCTTAGACACCTCATTCCACTCCCAAACCAGCACTAGAAGAGACTAAATCAAACCAGAGGGATTAAAGTGCTCTGCCTTTATCGATTGGAAGGTGTAACAACAGGACACATAATTTGTGATGTTGTGCTTCATACCCGACCACCAAAACTATTTTCTCATTTCATAATACATATTTTTAGTGCCTCTATGAAAGACCAATGAAGAGATATTAAAATAAAACAAGACTGAACTTTTCACATATGCTAGGATGACAACTCGCTTTCTCAAGATAAGTATGCCATCTAGAGAAAGAGACCAACTAGGAACTATTTCCCCACTATTGATGTTTTCTGTAAACTTCTTAAACTCATCATCTTGTTGTTGACATTTAAAGATAGACAATAGGAGAGATGATGATAACTGAACACTAGTCAGAACCATACATGTGACGTCCTCCTCAACATCCAAGTGCAACAGAGCGAAAAGCCCCATAAGATTCCACTCTTACTTCAATTCCAGAATAGCCTATAATGATACCTTCGTTCATAAAGCATCTAAAACTACATTTACTTTCCCTAGAGAGTAGGCTATGAAAAAGTCCAACATCTGAAGGTATTCTACCCATCGTCTTTGTCTGTGATTCTTGTCCTGTTGGGAAAAGATATAGCTCAAACTATAATGATCATATAAAGAAATGAACATCACCCCAAAGAGATAGTGCCTCCATCATTTAAGCACATTCATCACCACATCAATCTCTAAATCATGAGTGGCATAGTTCCTCTCATGCGTCCAGAGCTGACGAGATCCATAATGTCACACCTAGTTTTTTATTTATTTGTTTTGATCTAGTTCATTAGAAATATCGATCCATTTAATGGTTTTTGGGTGAGATGAATGTTGATTTATTACGTTACATCTATGTTTAATAATCCTACTTTAGGTTCCCTATTACTTGTTTGGGATTTTTTGTAGGGTGGGTGGATATTTCATGATTTGGTCCAAACTGTGAGTTCCTTTTCAAAATTAAAAACAATTTTTTTTTCTTTTATAACTCATTTTTTCCACATTTTTCTCCCATTACACTTCCCAAATTAAATCACATGACATATTCAAAACAACATATCCTTTTTAACCCCTTATAAATTCATAAGCATGGTGAATTTGTGTTATTTCTTCAGGTATTGGGCCATCTTGTTGGCCCATTTACAGTTTTTAAAAAATAATTTGTTTCTTTTACATCATATTAATATTTAATTATATTTTGTAATTATAACTCTCACACTAGTCCAAGAACCCAATTCTCACCCCCATGTTCCATTTTACCTCTTTGGAGCTCATCTTTCGTGCGGTTTTGGGAAAATCTTCTCAATGTTTCTCAAATCATTCAGATTTTATAATGGTAAATTATCTCATTCATAAATCAATATTTCATTACTCTATTACCCTAAAATACACTTCCCCAAGTTATCCCAGACCTAAGGATACTCTCCGAGGAGTTTCAATCCATTTACTCTCTTATAAGGGTGTGTATCTAAGGGAATATGAAGAGTTTTCTAGTTTCCATTCTGAAATTCCTTTTCATTTCTCTTCCATATTCCTCCTCCTTCCATTATTTTTTGCTTCTCTCTTCTCCCATAGTCATGATTGAACAAGGGTTATATTATACGATGATTTTTATGGGGTTATTAATTTTTTGGGGAAGGTCATCATAGGTTTAGGGTTTATAAACCCTCAGATGGTGATATTTGGGTGCATTTCCATTCCGCCAAGGATTTGAGGTAGGTTTTCCATTGAACGTATCCTTTTTATTTAAGATTCATATTTATAATTGTATTTTTACACTATAAATATTCTGGGTATTTTTTTATAAGACTTATATAAATTTATTTAGTGTGAAAAGTGGTGTTTATTCCTTGTTTTGTGAAAAGCGGTGTTGTTTTGTCATACAAGTGCACCCCAAGTATTTGATTAAATGTTCTATTTTATTTTGCACCTAGTTTGTGAGGTTTAGAACCTAGTTTAGGCTATTTTAAAAATGTTTCAGTATCTTCAATAAATTTATGGCATGAAATTGTCATTTTAATTCCTTTTCAGGTGTTTGAAATGAATTGTATTGTTACAGAGTGCATGCCTTGTGTTTAGTAAATTTCTAAGTTGGATATTATGTGTTATGTGTGATTTAAAATGATTTTTTTATATTTATAAATTCATTGGAATTATTAAAATGGTATTATTTGGTCATTATATGTCATTCCAATGTGTATTTGGTTTTACAAACAAAAGGGTTTTTGGTTTATAACATGTTTTGGCCCGAGTTGTTGGAAAATGTCTGTTTGGAATCCTTATAAAAAATGGTTGTACTTTGGGTGTGTAACCTGAATGTTTTGTGGTATTTATGAAATTGGTTTGATTTTTTAAATTATTTGTATGAACCTAATTATTAAAAGTGAAATTTGTACCTTTGGCAATTGTTTTTTTTGAGAAATTCTTAAAGGATCGTTTGAAAACTTTGTGAAAAATGGTGAAATTGTTTATTATAAAATCCTCCTATGGTTGTTTATCATGCCCTGATTTTATTTATATAAAGGATAGTATTACATTACTTAGGAATCCTTATGATCCATTATAAGAGTTACTTTAGTTGGACTCTTTATGTTCTTTTTTATTAATGGCATGAGATCATTCCTTGGAGTGACTTGGAGTGAAGTCTATTGTGAATTATAATTATATATATGTTGTGATTGGATGCTCATGTGGAATCAGTTGGATCACCCACATTATATACATGAGACTTGGGAACCTTTCATATTGAGAGAATATTTGATGAAATACTGTTGCACTGGTAGGTTATGGTTCTGACTATTTTCTTATAGTAGTTAGATATATTGGGTTTATTACTATTGGATTTTCCCTCAACTTTCTTGAGAATGGATGTTATATAATATTGAGCATTTTGATTTCATCATGTGTGAAATATAAACAAGTATGTGGTCTTATGTTTTGGTTTCTTCTAGATTATTCTTGATCTCAAAGGTTCACCCATGTCTATTTGTCTTTCAGTTTCTTGTAGTAATGAATATGATGCTTGTATGTACATTTACATTGCCCTTATTTTGTGATTACTATCATTCCTTCTTACATATTATTTTTCTTGTCAATTTTTGTACTAATTTTAATAGGTATTATAAAAATGGTTTTCCAATGAAATTTTTTTATCCTCTTGTACAAATCTAAAAATGTAAACATCACTTTCCCCTTTAAAATGCTACGGGCACACTAGTTGAACGAATCTAGTTTTGGAAATGAATAAGGGAAATGGGTTTTACTTTGTTTTGAGTAATCATGTAGAAGTCCTTAATTTTATATATTTTTTTTCATACTTGAAATTTATGTTTCTTTTAATTTAAATGATGTGCATTGGGAATATATTATTGGGGTAGACTACTGAGTTTTAATACTCATGCCTATAGTTCTTTTCTATTTTTTGTCCTTGTGTAGGATTCAGTTTGAGTTTGATCACCTTGAGTGACATGTGATAATTGTGTTATAGAGTGACCAAAGGGGTCATATGGAGTTATTTATTCATTAGGTCTGGTTGGTTTAGTTGTATCTTTCAATTTTTACTTCAAGTTTTGTTGTATTAATTATGATTAGTTTAGTTTTTATAAATGTGTATTGGGCTATCCTTTTATATCTGATATTTGTTTTAATATTTTTATTTGTGTGAAATCATTACCTTTTATAATATAATAATTCCCTCGATTCTTGTCTCCATCCTGGCAGGATTGGGAACGCCTCTCAGTACTTGTCGCAGAGCGGCCAAGGTGACCAGTTCAGGGTCGACCTAGATTGGTTTGTGACAAAATTGTATCAAAGGAGGTCAGCTACTAGTAGGCCATTATTTTTAGAGTTCCCTTTTTTATTTTGGGATGTCAAGGTATTTGGAGTAGGATTTTCAGAACTTGAGGGGTAGTTTTTGGAAGAGCATTGTGAACTCTTATTCATTATGAACCTCGCATGTCTATGGGTAGTCTAGTTTTGTTAGTGTCATTGGTTCTTATTCATTGTTTGGTGTTAGGATATGACAAGGGGATTTGGACTAGTGGTCTCCATGAGCTCATAGGGCCTATCAATCCATGTGGAGGTAGGTCATAGTTATAATAAGTATATATGTGTTGTTGGTTTATTTGACATAAGGTCTCCAACTATATGGTCAATTCACACACTGACACTGGTTCCCTTTTGTGGGTCTCTTATAATTTTCTTAAATACAGAATTTAGTTTTAAAAATCCATTTGTGAGAATTGTAAAAATGGGTCTTAAAGGGATCGTGGGTTATTGAAAAGTGGAAAATGGGTTTTCAAAATTTAATATGAGAAAGGTTTTGGAATGTTGGGTTTTGTGAAAAAATCATGGGGATATATAGGAAATGATTTAGCAGGATTGAATTTATTTAATCTAAACTTATGGTTTCTTGAAATGAAATATTTGGAATTCTTGGATTATTTTAAAGTTATTATGAATTTTTTTTTAAATGGGTTGTTTTGGTCTGTTGAAAAGTGTTTGAATATGATGAATTGGTTTTGGAATTTTTTTGATCGGATGGAGTTTTTCTGTAATGTGGTTTTGTCATTTGTGGTTGTATGATTATGAAAAAAGACCCTGTTGGTTTTTTTAAAAATGGTAAAGAGATATTTATAATAGAATGGTTGTTTTTGGATGTTTTATTAAATTAAATGGATTGTGTTTTTAATCAAATGGTTCTTAATGATGTGTGGTTTGTTTTTTTAATATGAAATTGGTTTTTGATTTGGTGGTTAATGTGCCTTTGGATGGTACATGATTGTTTTTGGAGTGTTGATTGTTTTATTTTATCCTTTTGTGTTTTCATGGCTGCTTACATGCATAGTTTTATGGATATATAGATGAATGGATAGTATGGAATGGTGGTTGGATACCCGGGGTGCCACAAAAATGTGCATATGAGTGAGACTTGATGAAACACCATTAGTGAATGAGAAAATCCACCAAGTTGATTTGTTTTTAAAATGTGTTTTAAGCTGGTTTTTTTTGTTTTAGTAAACCAATGTTTATGTGGGTTAATTTTTCATTTTTTTGAAGTTCAGTTTGTTTGGTATGCTTCCTCATTATCTGAATGTGATACTCTTGGTGTTTTTTGAGATGGAAACAGATGGTTCTCCATTGTAAATACTTCCAGTTGATTTGCCTAAGGACTCTTTTAAAAAATTAAATCCACCTCTTAGGATGATACCTAAAATCATTTTCTAGAATAGAGATATGTTTGGGCTTGAATTAAATTGTTTAATTTTTTTGATAACTCTTTTGGATATAGCCATTGTATTCTATGATGTTGATGTGTTTTTTATTCATTTTCCATTCTTTATATTCTTTGGAGTGAGAGAGAATGGTGTTATGTATCTTTCAGTTTCTATTTAGATGGAGGGGTGTTGTTTAGAAAGTTAGTTTCAAGGGGCGTGGGGATCTGTAGATCCTGGATACAGCACATAAGATGCTTCAAACATCAGGGCTCCAGCCATAGGCCTTAGAGTGAATCTTTTCACGCAGTTAGGAAATATAAAGAGGTGTGGGTAGCTCGAATAAGATCCTAAATTCACAATTGTGGTAAGGTAGTTTCTATGTTTTTATTATGGTTTCTCATCACTCTGTTTTTTTTTACAAAGAGCATGGTGGACTTACCTCTCATGCGGTGTTTATGGTTATGCCTTCTCAGATGTGGGATTCCGATAAATGTCCTACTGTGTAATGCCAATGGGAATTAGATATAGTCTTGGTCTTACATGTTTGTAGGTGGAGGGTGTTGGGTGGTTCCTCTATTTCCTTTGTGGTTTCAGTTGCTCAATGATTAGGTCCCCTTCCATCACTACCCTGAGTGGTGGGGGTTTGAATTCATGCTGAAAGTGTTTACCCAGTTCTTCTACCCTTTTTTCGGGAGTGGGTGGTTTAAATTTCCATTTTTTAACCCTCTTAACATGGTTTTGTATGTTTTTTTGGAGATTTTTTGTCGATATGTACAAGTCATGAAAAATTCTAGTTAATGTTGAATTCTTGTTTGTTTATTTCTAGTTAGTTTCTAATGGCGGGGAGACCCACCACGTGTCTCATTGATCTTCCCCCTAAGAACTTTTCAATTGCCAGTTTTTTCTTGATAGAGGCGATTCCATTAAGTTCTCCCCTTTAATATTTGGTTTTCTTGAGTTCTCATTGGTTTGGGTGATTGTTGGGCTCATTGGGAGAATTCCCAATAATATGGTTCTTGGATTGGTTGTGGAGGTGGTGGATTGATCATCCCATTTATTCTCATGAAGTGGTTGTGAGTTGGGGTTTTGTTTGAGCTAGATAATTAAGTTCCATTGATGATGGATGATATTTTCTTGTCTTGAGAGGCTAGACCGCGTTTATAAGGACTCCTTAGGTGTTGATCATTCAATTGAAATGTGTTAAGGCCTTCTGGGGGCAGAAATCTTTAATGGTGGGGAGAATTGTCACACCCAGTTTTTCAGGCCGCTGTTTTGATCTGGTTCGTTTGAAATACAGATCCACTTCATGGGTTTTGGGTGAGATTAATTTTGAGTTTTTAATTTCCATCTATGTCTAATAATCCTACTTTGGGTTCCCCATTGCTTGTTTGGAAGTTTTTGGAGATAGGGTGGTTACTTCATGATTTGGGCCAAACTGTGAGCCCATTTCCAAATTTAAAAACAAATTTTATTTCATTTATAACTTATTTTTTCAAAAAAATTCACCCATTACACTTCCCACTTGTCATAACTTGACATATTCAAACCACCATATCCTTTTTGACCCCTTAATAATTCATAATCATGGTGAATTTGTGTTATTTATTCAGGTATTGGGCCAGCATGTGGGCCCATTTCCTATTTTAAAAATAATACTTTGTTTCTATTATATATTATTCATTATTCAACAATTTTTGGTGATTCTAACTCCCACACTAGTACAATAACCCTAGGTGCACCCCCATGTTTCATTTTACCTATTTTGAGCTCATCTTTGTTGTGGATTAGGGAAAACCTTCTCAATGTTTCTCAGATCATCCATATTTTACAAGGGTAATTTGTCTCATTCATAAATCATTATTTATTTACTCTTTTTTTCCTCAAATCCAATCCCCCTACCTAAGGTTCCTTCCAAGTAGTTTCATTCCATTCCCTCTCTTATAAGGGTGTGGGTCTAGGGGAATACGAAGAGTTTTCTAGTTTCCAAGGTGAGATTCCTTCTCCTTTCTCTTCCCTCTTCATCCTCCTTCCATTATTTCTTGGCTCTCTATTTTCCCCTAGTCATGATAGACCTAGGGTTATGTCTTCCCATGATTTTTTATGGGTTTTTTGTTTTTCTTGGTTGTTATTCATAGTTTTAGGGTTTATAAACCCTCATATGGTGATATCAGGTGTGTGTTTCCATTCCGCCAAGGATTTGAGGTAGGTTTCCCAGTGCACATATAAATTTTATTTAAGATTCATATTTTCCATGGTAATTTCACTCACTAAATATTATGATTATTTTTTATAAGCCTTCAATAACTTTATTAGGTATGAAAAGTGGTGTTTGTGCCTTGTTCTATGAAAATTAGTGTTGTTTTGTTATAAAAGTGCACACCAAGTGTTTGATTTAATGTTATGTTATCATTTGCACTAGGTTTATGATGCTTCGAACATGTTTTAGGGTATTTTGAGAATTTTTTAGAAGTTTGAATAAATTTAAGTCATGAAATTGGCATTTTTATTCATTTTCAATTGCTTAAAATGAATTGTATTGTTACAGAGTGCACACCATGTGTTCAGTAAATTACCCAGATGAATATTTTGTGTTAAGTGTGATTTAAAATGATTTTTTGCATTTATAAATTCATGGGAAGCATGAAAATGGTATTTTTGTGTTCCTTATATGGTTTTCCAATGTGGATTTGGTTTTAAATACAAAAAGGGTTTTTGTTTTATAACAGGTTTTGGCCCGAGTTGCTGGAAAATGGCCCATTTGGCATCCTTATAAAAAAAGGTTGTGATCTATATGTGTAACCAGAATATTTTAAGGGATTTTTTAAATTGGTTTACTGCTGTAAATGATGTGTATAAAACTCTTTATTAAAATTGAAATTTGTACCTTTGGAAAATGTTAGTTTTGAGAAATGCTTAAAGGCATGTTTGGAAACTTTGTGAAAAAGGGTGAAATTGTTTATTATGAAAACCTCTTGTGGATTTTTCGCATGCCATAAATATATGTATATAATGGATGTCCTTACTAATGAATCCTTGTGATTCATTATGAGTGTGTGTGATGTTGGACTCTTTAGGTTCTTTTTTATTAATGGCATGAGATCGGTCCTTGGAGTGACTCAGGGTGATGTCTATTCTGAATTATTATTATATATATGTTTTGATTGGATGCTTAGATGGAATTAGATGTCTCATCCACATTATATAATTGAGACATGGGAACCTGGCATATTGAGAGAATATTCTAAAAATTATTGCTGCACTGGTAGGTTATGGTACTGACTAGTGGCCCATAGTATATGGATATATTTGCTTTATTTCTATGAGATTTACCCCCGACATGCTTGAGAAAGGATGGTCGATAGTATTGATAATTTTTATTTCATCATTTGTGACATGTAAATTGGGATTAGGTCTCATGTATTGGTGTATTATGGATTATTACTGATCTCCTAGGTTCACCCATGTCTATTTGGCTTTCAGTTTCTTGCAGTGATGAATATTATGCTTGTATGTACATTTATGTTTCCCTTGTTGTTTGATTATTATCGTGACTTCTTGTTTATTTTTTTCATGGAAATTGGTGGCCTAGTTTTGATAAGGAGTATGAAAATGGTTTTCAAATGAAAGTGTTTTATCCTCTTGTAGAAATCTGAAAATGTAAACATCTCTTCCCCCTTGAAAATTCTATTGTCACACTAGTTGAACGAGTCTAGTTTTGGAAATGAGTAATGGAAATGTGATGTACTTTGTTTTGAGTAATCATTTTGAGATGCTTACTTTTATATATTGTAGTTCAAACTTGAAATTGAGGTTTCTTTTAATTTAATGAATGTGCATTGGGAATAGATTACCAGGCTATCCAACTATGTTTTAAAACTCATGCTTATAGATCTTTTCTATTATTAGACCTTGTGTGAGTTTCTACTTGAGTTTGATCACCTTGAGAAACATGTGATCATTGTGTTAGAGAGTGACCAGTAGGGTCACCTAGAGTTAGTTGGTCATCGGGTCTGGTCGGTTTAGTTGTATCATTCAGTTTTACTTCATGTTTTGTTATATTCACGATGACTAGTTCATTTTTTCTAAATGTGTATTGGGTTATAATTTTCTTTCTGTTATTTGTTTTACTATTTATATTTGGGAAAAATCGTTCCCTTGTCTACTCTACTGATTCCCTCGGCACTTGTCTCCATCCTAGGAGGATCGGGAACACCTCTTGGGAATTCTCACAGAGCAGCACGTGTGACCAGTTCAGGATCGACTCAGAATGGTTCATGGCACATAAGCTACCACGTGTTCATCCTTCATATGTACGCATCCCAAACCAGCACCTAATGCATCACAGAACACCACATACCCCTTACTGGTCTTAGGTAAGAGCAGAACAGCTATCAATGTCTGATGTCATTTCGATCCATCGAAAGAAGACGGACACTTTGCATCCCATGAGAATTTCACCACTTTCTTGGTAAGGGTATGCAAAGTTGATTCTATCATAGAGAAATCCTTAATGAACAGTCAGTAGTATCCAGTAAGACCAAGGGAGATTCATATCTTAAAGACATTCTCTGGTTCCTTCCAAGACAAAAAAACTTTTCATTTCTCTGGATCAACTGATAATCCATGCTATGAAATTATGTCCCCCAAGAATTTCACTTCTTTAATCCATAAACTACATTTTGAAATAATTCCATACTGACAGTGATTTCTTAGAATTTCCATAACAAAACTTATATGGTTCTCATTCTCTCGCTCGGACATTGAATAACAAGAATAACATCCATGAAAACTACCACAAAAGTGTCATGATATTGGTGGAATATCTAATTCATCAAGTCCATAAAAACTGTAGGAGCATTAGTCAGACCAAAAGGAATAACAAGATATTCATAATGGCCATACCTGGTCTTGAATGTTGTCTTTAGTATATCAGACTCATGGACTCTGATGTGATGATAACCCAATCGAATATCGATCTTTGAAAACCACTTTTCTCCCTTCAATTGATCAAACAATCAATCTGCATGAAAGAAAATATATTTGTTCTTAACTGTTACTCGGTTCAGCTTCTAACAATCCACACACAACTAAATTGAACCATTCTCTATCTTGGAAAAGAGCATAGGTGATTCCCAAGGCGAAACACAAGGTTAAACAAAACCCTTATCTAACAGGTTTTCCAATTGAATCTTGAGATCTTTCAACTCCGCTGGTTCCATATGGTAAAAAGGTATCGTTACTGGCTGCGTACCTAGCACCAAGTCAATCGTGAACTCTACCTCTCTCTCTGGATGAATACAGGATAACTCATCTAGGAAAAAGTCGGGAATGTCTCAAAAAACAATAGGAAGATCCTCAATAGAATAAATTTCATCAGGCTCAAATGCAACAACAACTAAAAAACTCTTGATCCCTAGGAAGGACAGTCCTGCATGACTTAACCTTAGGTACCACTCTCCTAGAAACACATAAGAGCTACTATGGACATCAAGAAACGAAACATGCCCATGATAACAATCAAAATCATCTCGATGAGAGCCAAGATAATCCATACTGATGTTGACATCAAACAGATCCATATCAAGAATGAGAAAATCCCAGACTAACTCTATGTCAGCTATCGTGAATAAACAAGAAAGACACCAGAACCCATGTTCTTTCCGCATTCCAAGAGTTATTGCTATCTCCATTGTAAAAGGCATAAGTTCTGTTTGAAGTTTAAGAATATCAAAAAAATGTGCATATATAAATGAGTGGGAGGCACCAGTATCAAGAAAAGTTATAGCTACTGATGATGTAATAAGGAGTGTACCTCTCACTATTGTTGGAACTGCATCAACATTCATTGGAAACTCATCTACTGCCTGTAAATGCTTCACTCCTGGTGCCTATGGATAGATCACTGTAGTCTTTGATGCTTTTGACTACACCATAGTATACTTTGGAGACAAAGAACCCTGACTAAAATGAAGCATATTCATATCATGATAGAAACGATGTAGATGACCAACATGTCCACAGCTATTGTACATCTTCATGGGAATAGGAAAAGAACATCTGGTGTGACCCCCCTTGCCGCACTGGTAGCAATTCAAAGGCACACTGCCAACTGCAAGGGACGATGTAGAGGAGGCTCGCTAATGAGACCCACCTCCACCAATTCTAAGAAAATCATGTCACTTCCTCTTCTTCCCATGAATGCCACTAAAGTTGTCACCAATTGGAAGAGAAGAGGTAATAGATCCGACAATTTCTGCGATGTCTATCACTGCCATTATTTCTCATTCCACAGTCTCCTCATAGATAAATGCTTAAACATGAACACCTATGATCTAAAGAATGTTTGGAAACCCTATAGGTACTTCTTATCCTTTAGCTGGTCATTCTTTACCATGTCCAGAGCAAACCAGACAAGCTCGGCCAACTGGTTGGTGTATGCTGAAACCGAATTCCCTAACTACTGAAACGATAGGAACTCCATAGATTTTGAAAAAATTAAAGACTATGGACAAAACTATTTAAAGAATAGATTTTTAAAACCATTAAAATCCAAGCCCACATGTCTGTCTGCCTAGACCATAGAGTCCCACCAATACTTTCTAGAACCCCTGAGTCTGAACACTGCACACTTCACACTGATACTCTCAGGTGTCTCCAAGAAGTAAAAGATTTTATTGAACCTATCCAACCATTCCTCCACCTATTGAGTTTTAGTCATCCCTTTAAAGGATGGTGTCTTATTATGAAAGAACTCTTGTGATCGATCTCTTTCCCCTTTAGTTATGGGATGTACCTCAACCACTGAGTTCTAAACTCGTCGAACATCTTGATCAACAGCATGGACTGCTCGTATGATTATGTTGAAGAGATTCTGATCCATATGTGTATTTCATTGAATATCATCAGTTTCACCATCCTATGGAACCTATGGAAGATGTATCGGAGGCATAATGTTGCATATCGAAACATAAGAATGATCATACACAAAACAAGTCTCAGTTCAATCTAGAAAACCCCTAAGAAGAAATTGAGATTTAAAAGGAAAAAACCAACACTAGAGATACATATCCTAACAACCCATGGTATCTTGAGTCTTGTTACAGCAAGAACTGGTCAGAAACTCATTGCAACATACCTACCAAGTCTTAACATTCCGATCATTAGTCTAATAAAAGTCCCATGAAATAGTTATTCCTAAAAAACATCCTCTGATGACAAACTATAATGAACCGACCTGGGTTACCCTCAAACAGGGCACCCAACCTGATCCTTCACATACCCAAAGGGAATTCATAATCCCCAAGTGATGGTAACAAGCACTCGGGCATCGAACGAAAAAATTGAGGGAACAATTTTTCCCAACCCGAACAACCACATAGCATAAATATACAAGGAAATAAATGAACAGTGGGTGACTAACAAAATATATATTTCATAACTGTAAAAAAAAAATTGAATCAAATCAACTATAATTGAAAATAAAAACTCCAAAATGCATGTATTCTATAAGGGACTCAAAACCAACAACTACTCCAATTATGGCATGGAAGAACTCTTACCATATCGCTATTAGCTACCTGTCCCAGCTGATACGAACCTCACCGCCTCATGGTGGTGCCATGCCTTTCCCTGTACTGGAAGACAAATAAAGGTCTACAGACCATCGAAGCAGTGCTCAGGGTGTGAGCTCACAGGATTAGTAGGATGCCACCTAGGTGTTCCATAACAATTATCCATATAATAAATCTTGTATGATAATTTTTTTAAAATAAAACATGGAATGATAACCAGTAAGAGGTTTTATAGAAAACATGGTAAATGCTTCCATTTTCAAAATTTCTAAACAAAAGCATGTATATCATTTTACAATGCATGTTTCCATATCAATTTTCACAAGAATAAATATGAATATCAAGGCTAACTCAGAATGCCAAGTTGTATAAACCAGAATCACATGTATCACAACACTAAGGAATACTACAGGTCTAGGAGTCAGACTACTCATACAAAAATAGTCTAGTGTACAAAACTGATCAACGAACAAAGGGCCTGGGAAGAAGAGTAATACCCCATGAGTAAACCCCCCCTAATGTCAATATTAGTCTCCTAGAACAATAGGCCTAGGAAATAGAGGAAATCCCCAAGACAAACCACTTTTATAATCACAAATCTATGGAAGATGGCCTCATACTAAATCTTCCACCTATGTACCCAAGGTTAACCATGTTTTCTTTTTCACAACCCCATTTCAATGTCTTGAAAACCAATCAAAACCATTTATAATCCATTTATCAAAATCCAGGGAAACCCATTTTTCTTTAAAACACATATTTCAATACACAGAACAATCATGCCAATTTTATAAATCAATTTTTATATAAATTTGAAAAGTAAAACAGGACGGTTCATTATTATAGGCTAGAGGCAGAACCACATACCCCAATGTTTGGGTCACATATGCCCGAAGAAGAATCCAAAACCAATATAGAAACCCAATAGCACCATCAAAGAACCTAGGATCCAATCCGAGACACGATTGATTCAAAAATTTCTCCAAAATGCTGGTGAAATAATGGAAAACTGCATACCTCAAAGAAGGATGCCCACCGCACCACAACCAATCAATGAAAAAGGCCTCTGAAATGAGATCTCACAATGGATCTAGAAGAAGACGATAAGAAACATCCAAATTGGATCAGTGGATAGGATAATGCAAGGTTAGGGTGCTATCTTGATCAATCTCAAGGAAGAATCGGAGATAGAACTTACCTAGAGAGACCCACCGTAGAAGCAATGATGATCTGGAGCCGATCTGATTGATCAGGAAGATATTGAGTATCTCCAAAAGGAACCAAAATTGCTGTAGGTCGAGCACCATGATGTCTGGAGAGAATAGAACTGATAAAATCTCCCGAACACATTAATTTAAACTGTTCATGGGCTGGGTAATGATGTGTACCCCTTGTTCACGATGTGATGGCCATGCTGGATAAGTTATGCTGAAAAACTCATCGCCTCGAATTAAAAACTGACATTTTCACCCTATAAAATGTGTACCCATCATTCATGATGTGTACAAGCTCACAATATGACCTCCCTCCTCACGAAATGGTATCTCATGCCACGACATGAAACCAACACCAAGTACATGACATGTACTCTAGGTACACGACATGTACTAGTTCGGCAGTCTGCAGTAAACCCAGAAAAATCTAATAAAAAGAATTTAAAACCATAAAGGAACTTTGAATGAGGGAAAACTAACCCAATAAAGGTAATAAGATGTTACTCTGTGTGGACACCAATTTTCAGTTATGAGGTGTACTTTAGGACATTCCTTGGGGGAGGGAATTTTGTTCCTTAGAGATTCATTTTCATTATATGGTTAAAAAGATATATAATTTCATTATTTATTCTTAAAAATGAGGAAATTATTCTCAAGGTATGGGTTTTTCAAATAATAATAGTGATTCAATAATATTAAATTTATCTATAAATCATACATGGGATTCATATTTTGGTATTCTTAGTAATTTCGATCATTTATTTTCTTATTTTCTTATATTTTGGAATGTATTCAAGAACTTTTATAATACCCAACACTAATGTAATGGGTTTCACATGAATCCATGAATTGTGAATAAACATGAAGCACTCATACATTACCAATGGGGTAGTAAATGAGGTTTTAAAGGCACGATGGTGGAACAAACATAGGTATGTGGTTCTAATTCCTTCCTAGTAAGGGATTGAAAGAACCTTTTTTGGAAAAAAAAATCCATAATTTAGTATTAGATACTAAATCACTATATAAATACTTCATATGGACCTTACCAAGTTGATTATATTGTCTATCATAATATGATTTAATTATTAGGTTAAATGGGTCCCAGATGACCTCAACATATCCCTAATACAAGAGATTCTTTTCATAAAACCCTAGTCAATATTTTCACATTATAAAATGCAAGACAATGGTGACAACATGGTCATCTCACGATGATGTTGAAGAAGACATTTCAAAACTATTACATTGAAAATTTGTATTTTAAAATGTTAAAACAATAATTTTGGACATAAATGAGTTAAAACAAGTTCTATTATATGAAATCAGATTATAAATAGAAATTAAATTTAGCAATTATAATTCTTAATAATATTGCAATGAAATAAAAAACAAAAGATGGAAGTAGATGAAAAGATTATATCCTTGTATTCTATTTTCATCATTATCAACAAATTTATTTCATTAAATTTATCCAATGCATACCTCATATCTTGATTCAATCAAGGAAATAATCTCTAGGGTAACTTAAAAGAAATGATTTTTGAGTGAAAAGAAAAAACTCAAAAGGGAAACATTGTTAGATCTTTACTTACCACCACCACATGGATTCTAGCCCAACATAGATATATTATATTCACTGTAACTCCAATTTTCCAACATATATTCTCCTTAAAATCACACTCACTAAATCTAATATTTAGTTCAAATGAATGTGAAGACATTAATTTATAGAAAAAAGGGTTCCGTATTTGTTGTTCTGATCATGTACCCCTAATGTTAGATCTCTTTTGGACCTCTTCCCTATGAATAATGGAATAGTTCTGTCATCATTTGTGTTTTCAAGAGATATTTAGATCTCTATAAAAAAATTTGTTGCTATTTTAACATGTGGATAAGATGTTATACCGACAAAACTGATGTGAATGTTTTTTGTTTGAGGTGTCCTTTCAATTTCCCCCACATTAATGCACCAACTGACCATATTCATATCATTATTTTATCATGATATTTAATTTTAGATTTGAAATAATGATTATTTTTTATTTGTAATCACCCCATTTTGAAACCAATGGTCTAAGTTATTCCTCATTTACTTAAGGCTTCTAAATTCTATTCGAAACTTTAGACCAATTTGATTGATTTTTTTCCAGCCTCCAAATAGTCATTTCAGTACTTGGTCAAGTTTGAACACATGAATCCCACAAGAAAAAGGATAAAAATTAATTTTTAAAATTTGATATTTTTTGAAAAAGTTTTTACCAAAAGATACAAATGATCAAAAACTATTAACATTCCATAATTAGAAAATTGTCACAATTAAGCTCAAAACTCATCTAAATTCTAAAAAAAGTTTTATTTTAAAATATATTGATAGATTGGGGGATTAAATCATTGAAATAAGTATGGAAAATATTGAAAATATTATCTATATCAATTACCAAACAATTAAGAATTGGACTTCTGGACATGTGTTCATTAAAAATAAAATACAAATGAAAATTTAAAACATATGTTAACCAAATTTACAACCTCAATATAAATAAAAATAACTTATCATTTCTCTTAAAAAATAAATTAAAAATTTTATAATATAATAATTCATTCCTTTTCTAATTTATTAATTTTTATATTCCTGTGGATTCCCACATAACCTTTCTTTCTCTCATCACATTATTTCGGTTTTAAACAATGTTTCTCTTATAAAAATAAATTTTAGGGTCCTTGAAAGCATAAAAATCAAAAAATCAACCTAATTTTTTCAAATAATGGTATCCATCATGAGGAAATAAAAGTATTTTTTAATGATTGAATGTTGGTGGGTTTTAAAATTTCAAAAATTATGAGGCATAATGTTATGGATTGTCTCTTATTTAAAGTAAGAATTCATAATACAAGTTTTAACCCATGCATGGTCTTTTACTTTTTCTTTATAGAATAAAATTTTCTCTAAAACATCATTACAATTTAATTCATGTAAAAACTATATCAGAAACTTTTTAAGATTAAAAAAAATATTTCTCTTATGTTTTTTCTTGAAATCCTTATATAGGAATAACAATCTTTCGTTGGAATCTCAATAAAGGTACCTCTCCACTTTCCTTGAAATCTAAAAATGGTAAAATATTTTAAAAAAATATTTTTTTAGTAACATAAATATATCTCCATAAATTTATTTCCTACTCAATTTACCACCTAATCATGTATCATACCAAAATTAATTTCCCCCTAAAAAATTCTTAACTAAAATCATGCAATATACATAAAAAGACAGTTTAATTGGTAAATAGCTTATAATGTGACTAAATAAAATGATTTTTAGTAAACTAAGGGATCATAAGTGTTAAATGTATAGATCATGAAAAAAATTAAATGGATTCTCTTTAAATGGGTGATTTAAAATCCAAATCAATTTTCTTAATCATCTTTAACTAAATTCCATTAAATATCACATGTTTTAAAAGAAAATAGTAAGGTTTTAATTAAAAAATAAATAGTTGGTTCACTCAAGGAGTGTGATTATTATAGGAAAGATGGAAAAAATATTAAGAATAATCATACACAACTGATTTTCAACATTAGACAACATTTGTGTCATGTAATTTAGACGTTTATAGCCTTTTTATGAATTTTGAAAATTTTAATTCATAACACATCATATGAAAAAAACGATTTATGTTTAGTTCATTGGATAATGTTGGTTGCTTTAGTTGATGAAAATTCAATTCCCATATGAAATTACTTTATGCCAGAAAAGTTTTAAAAAAATAAAATAAAATTTGAAAATTTTGAAAAGAAAACTCAAAATATATAAAAGAGAAACTAAAAACAAAAAATGGAAAAAAACCCGAAACATACCAAGGATAATCCCCCCACCAACATTATTAATTTTTCAATATCCTAATTGTTTATAGAATATCAAATTGTGAATTTAGAATCATGAAGTTAAGACATGAAAGTTTAATGTGGGGTGGAAAGACATGACATTGTTTTTATTAAGTAACAATATCCTTGAGTTAGCCTCCTAAAATCTTAAACATGGGAACCTATTAGTGAAAAAAATTGAAATTTTATTGAAATAAATGAAATAAAAAAATAAGAATAATGGGAGGGGTAAAGAGCATTGGTTTGAACCACCATGTGGGTTTTAGGATTTCACTACACATAGTTAGGAAGTTTCATCTGATCATCCCCAAATTTAATGGGGGTGAATTTTCTTCCTCATAATCCACAAAAAATAAATTTAGATTCTTTTCATTAGTGCACATGTATTGTAGATGATCCAAAATATAGATTTAATCAGGTTAACTTCCATTATTTTTAGAATCTAATGATGTAATGTATGAGTGAACAAAATATAATTGAAACATAAAAATAATTTATCCTCATAAAAAATAAACTAAATTTTGAAATTGAATTGTAGAATGTGGTTTATCCTTAGGTTCAGCATAAAAAATAATTTTTTCATTTAAAAGAATCTAGATACCACCATCCTCATGTGTATTAGTGACATTTCAATTGGGTAGATCATTCATTCCTCAATTTCATCCTTAATATCATCTTCATCAGAAACATTATTTCACTCAAAAGTAGTTGGTATGATATCTTCACATTGTAAAATAGTTAACAATTTATTATCATAATAATCCTAAAAAAGTGTATTAGAATTTGAGGTTTTTATTTTTGTTTTCTAAAAATATAGATCTATTTCAAAACAAATTTATGTTTATTAAATATTTGAAATAATTTTCTTGATATCAGTTTCCATATTATTAAGAAAAAATTTCAAATTGGATTTATCATTTCAAAAATATGATTGTTCACAATCTTCAATTTCAGTAGGAAGTAACACATGTTTTTCTAAATTTAATTCATAAATTAGTTGATCATGTTTTTTATTCTATTTTAAATGGTTCGAAACAAAGGTTTTGTTTCATTATCTTTAAAATAATTTATTTCACATGGAATTTAATTTTCAACAAATTCAACCTAATAATTTTTTATTTGTTTGATATACAACACTAAAACCCATAGAAAAGTCATTTTTTGAGTTCTCATTTGAATATGAAATTGTATAATAAAGGAAAAATTAATTAATAAAATCAACCAAAAAGGGTTATTCAATATACAATATTGGTGTGAAATGATTTTCTTTTTCATGAGCCTCCTTCTTAGCTTTTAATTCATTGAATTATTTTAAATCATTGGAAGAAATTTACATTTATTGATTAATTGTTTAATACTTTTGATTCATGAAATAACTTTTATGGATTATAAAATAATTTTTTTGGAGTTGATTTTTTTTAAAAATATGACTGGGATCCTCATATTGTTGATGATCATGCCAAGCATAAGAGTAATCACTGTGAAAATACTTTTTAAAAATTATCTAAAATTAGAGGTTAAAATCTTAAATATTCGTTAAAAAAATAACCATCAGAAAACACACATGAAATTGATCTCAATTGATACTGAGTATTTTTAACAGGAAAATCCAATAAGTATTTTCACCTTTAAAAATGTTTCTTAGTGGAGACCACAAGGTTGTCACATGAGGAGGCTACATATTATGTTTCCAAATTGTCACTTTGTTAATTTTTTTCTCTGAAATGTAAATATTAAAATTGGGGATTTATATGAGTTAAAATATGATTAATTATATAAACTTTTATTACAACTATAAATTTATGTTATAAACTAGATTTTTGAATAAGGTTAGAATGAAAATGATAAACTAAAGATGGAAGTAGTAGACATGCTTCAATCCTCAAGGAATCCATTTATCATTATTGAAAAATGTATTAAAAATAAATTATAAAATTTATACCTAATTACATAAATATATAAACCTATATATCCTTTAATACATATTTATACCTAAAATATGGGGTCTTATCAACTAATAAAATTGATCTTATTTCCCAAAGATCATTAAAAAATCGAAACTAATTGAGGTATTTGTGCCCAATGAGGAGACATTTCCCAAAGGAGAATAAAAAATAATAAATCCATTTAATATTATTAAGATAATAAAAAATAACAAAATAATATAATAAATCTCAAATAAGAAATAAATATTTCTTATTTGATAAATCATACTATCTCTGGGATAATTCAAAATAAAAGAGTTTATAGTGAAAAGTACAAACTCAAAAGGGATATGCCTTCGAATCATAATGCTTCATAATAACATGGATTTCAGCCCAAATTTTATATATTATCATCATGATAAACCCTATTCTCTAAAATATATTATCCCTAATAGATCACTCCCCCAAGATAAACATCCATTTCAATAAATGTGAAGACTTTGATTTATATAAAAATTTAATTGTAGATGTTCGGTTCTGGTTTTGTTACTAGAATTTTGGATTTATTGTGGACATCTTCAATATATAATATAGAAAGTTTTTTTAAAAAAAAATTCCGAATGTGATATTTATTTCTCACATAAATCTTTTATATTATTTTTTCCACATGGATAAAATGTTATACCCTAGTTACTGAATTAAATATTTTATGTTTGGGGTTTCATTTAATGTTCTATAAATTCCACATGCTTGATAACCATATTAATGAACGAATTTATTCTTTATATTTAATTTTTAGTTTAGACTTCCTATTTTATTTCTTTTCCAATTATTATCACACCATTTGGACAGATGTTGACCAATTTATTCATCATTTACGAAAGAATCATAATTCTAATCAAAAACACTTTTTCAATTGATTTATTTTTTTCGGACTCTAAATGGATAATTAGACACAATCCTTAGATCTATAAATCTATTTTAAAAGTAATCCATGTTGAGAAATGATTGATCTCAATGTTGGTGTCCACCAACAAATTTTGAATGTTCACAACATTAAACCTCTTAGTGTGGTAGATGGGAAGTATGTTCCCATATATTAAATCATTTCTATCTTCCTTAAAAATGTAAATAAAATATTGAAATTCTTTTCTCAGTATATTTAGCATGTTAATAATCCACAGTACCCACCTCGATCTTAAATACATATTGATATTTAGAGCCTCAATAAGGGATTCATGAATATTCTTTAGTAGGTGATAAAAATAAAAAATGTAGATCTAATATGTGATACAATTGAGTTTATTCATAATTTAATATCTATATTCAAATGTTATGCTATATCCTTAAAGATTAGTGGGACCTACTGGATGGGTATGAGGCACAAGGCCATAATTGAGTGATATTTTTCAATATTATGATGGATAAAACTCACTAGGGTGATCAATTAACTGGGTAGTATGTAGAGTCCTAATAAAAGAAGATTCCATAGTGGATATTTACATTTATTACCAAATACATTTGTACCTTAAAATTTCAGTTAAAAAAATATTCTCTTTAGGGATAACACATTTTCAATTATTCTAGGTTTTATAGGGATTTCTTTTCCATTTGGGGAATCAATTAGTTTTGGGTAGAGTTATAAAAGTGATTCAATCCTATGAATTACATAATGTACAACCAATCTAATAAAAATGATGTTGGAATACTCCTATTATTTACTTGATGACTCCTAATCATTAACAAAAATCATGGACCTCTTATCTAATCTTGGGGAAATCAAGTCAATGAGAGTATAGATGCATGATACTATTGGGGAATATTCATATCCCATGAAATGGAAGTGATGAATCTTTTGAGCCAATTGGAGTTAAAAAAATAATATTATTGTCAAAGATGTAGATCCATCTAGTAGGGGTGTTGGATGATTCATCTATGCACCAATGACCCAATGGAATTGAATGATTATATTTCAAGACATCCTATCATAAAACATCACATCTCGTAGGTTTAAGAATTCTTTTCCAATCATTGGTATCAAAATTATTATTCAGGGTGGTATAAACATAGGTTACCTATAATTGAGGGTCATCTAATTCATCAATACTAAAATAAATTTTGTATTAAATCCAATCAATAAAGTAAAACAATTCATTGAATATGTATAAATATAATATATTGTTTGTGAAATAGTTGTGAAAATTAATGAACACAACATTCTTGATGTTCCTGATATCAAGGAGAATGAGTATATTATTCTATAGGGAGTGGAGAATTATTATTTTTTACTTTTTCATCCATAATGTAATATAAAATTATTTTTTTAATAAATTAGTGTTCCTGTTTCTTATCCCTGATGGGGACTATCCATAGAATCAATCCTATGAATCCCACTACGTAAGGTTCATAACTGGATAAAAATTATTATATCGGTATACATAACTTTGATAGGATGTGTGTATAGAGTATACATAACTAGGGATATATTTTTACCTTCTTCAATTTTCCAAGGTTCATCAGGCAGAAGGAATGATTATATTTGAAATTTTTTACGGCTTTCTATTTTTTTTACTCTCTTCGTGAACTGGTAAATGATTTAATGATAGATATCCTCTTAAAAGATGATATACCTTAGTGATAGATTATTGTAGTAGTCAAAGGAATATCCCTCTTATGTATAAATGAAAATTTCATGTTAAACTTATACTTACTACTTAGGGATCCATAGAATTCTGCCATACCGAGAGGATACATTGGTCTCGTGCTCCACTAGGTTACTCATTCCATTATTGGAGTTGAACATGGGGTTTCTAAAATTTTATTGTGGGTAAACATTGTCAACACATTTCATCTATAGATTCATCTCAGTCTTTACCAACACTCATTCTATCTCAATGGTATCTAGATAACTAGTTAGAGCACTGATCATATTGTTCTATGAATATTCCTCCCATTTTTCCAAGCGAGACTACTCCATTTCATGGTATATTGACCATGATATTTTTTTTTATAAATTTATGTTATCCAATTAGAAAGGGGTACACAATAATAATTATAATTTTATTTGAATAATGAATACCCCCACCCCCAATCAAAGTTAGTTAGAGAATGGATACCACCAATAATTTCTTCTCATGGAGTGAAATAGAATAATCCTATATAGGTTTTCATTTGGAGTGATAACCTCAAAGGATATCAACACTGATCTATTTTTATATATAAAACTCTTAAATAAGGTAAAAAATTCAAGAAACTATGACTTTTGTATCGATATATTTTGGTGTACCACTTTACACAAAAATTCAGTTTCCTTTGTCAAGATGTTAATTAGAACTCAAAAGAATGATTTATATCAGACTTCCAAGACCTATGGTTTGTATCTGATGGGAATATTGGACATAAATATGATGATTTATTTTCCCTTAATGATACTATTGGAATGGATTATCTATACTAGCCTCATTAGTAGGGTATTATTTTAGAGCCTAAGGGGATTATTTTTTATAACATTCACCATTTTAGCGGTTAGTAGGATAGTATTACAGGATTATTTTAGACAAAACAATCCAAGATTTTGTTTTCATCTGAGTGGAGTTAAGAAATACAATGTAGTTTGATACCCCATACTCTAATATAGAAATTAAGTGATTCAAATTCAATAATATGATTGGTTAATATTAGGATCTCATTATAATCCTTATAATATTTAAGGTGATATCCATCACTCTCATGATATGGGGCCACTAGGTGAAATACTAGTTTCAACCTACATTATTATTGTGCGAGGACCTATAAGAGATAGAGAATATTAAAATACATTATCTATCAGTCTTAAATTTGGATGAATGTTTCATATATATTTTCTTATAGGTATATTGTATGATTTTCATCCAAACTCTCTAGGATGGAGAAGTGATAAGTTACAGGTCACCAGAACTAGACCAGAAGTTGGCCATTAACCCAATTATCACATAGGCTGTAATATTCTTACCCTTTATCAAGAGGGAAACCTTACTCATGTTCAGTCCATGATCTATTATAATTTTGTAAAAATGTATTAAGGGGTAGATACATATGTCTCATATACATATAGTGATAAATAGAGGAAAATTCATCTAATATATCCTTCCCCCAAACTAGAATACAATCGCACTAAAATGGATGAAGCTTCAATAACATTACCATGTGAGACATTGACTCTACATTTCTTTATAAGTGGAAGAGTTAATCATGTGTTAGTGTATTAATCAAATTGTATTCCCCATATGAGGCTTCATGTCCAAATCTATTTGTTTTACTTATCTATAATGTAGATGTGAAAAAGAGGGATGATGAGGGGACAATGGGCATCTTCATAGTCAATCACTAGATGTAATAAAAACATTATTAATGTAATGGTACTTATGGAGGGCCTTCTATATAATATTCACTTAGACCGTAAGGTTAGATATCCATAGAAAATAGGAACATTCCCTAGTGGTTTTTGAGGTAGAATCATCTATCTCATATAATTTTTTATCTCATATTTGGAGAGATCAAAGCTAATTTGACAAAACATATATTGTTCTTCCATTAGAGATATTGTATGTGTTATCTAAGAATAAACTACCCCACATGATGTTGTGATTTTCATTATGTTCTTTTTGAGTCATCGTGATGACCTCTATGGTGATAGTGGGAATCGATCACTAATATATTTGAACTAACATGCTTAACTAGAGGTTTGTGTATCAATTCCATCATAGAAATAAATTACCCTTGTTTTGTAGTTTGGTTAGTGGTGAATGTTGTGGAAACTATAAGAGGAAGGCTATTGGAGATATAGTGGTGGACTTACAAGATAATTGGAACCATTTGGTTCATGTCTAAGTAGCTAGATGATAGGTGGGTTTGACCAACATTCCTAGTAGTGGGGAATACAAACACTCCTGGTGAAACCCCACAATGGTATCCCACTTTTGGAAATGATTACTTTCCCTACAACTAGTAAACATTTAGAGTCTCATGCCTCATTATTGTAAGGGAATTATATGTTACCTTTCACTAGGTAATAGATCACAAATTTATTGGAGGTGTATTGGGGGTGGGCATGGAGGATATCCCTACTATAAGACCTTATATACTAGGTATTTTAATGTTGATCCATGGACTCAATGTCATTGAAATACAACTCCTATATATGAAATAGTATTTATTCCTTATAATGGGTGAAAATCTTATTAATAATTATTTACTTGATGATATCGATTATTCATAGGGTGATATTACTCTTGATATCCATGGGGAGGTGGTGGATTCTGGATAATACTGTTGTGGGTTGGAATAAAAATGTTCATCAACAGTAATAGAGGAATTATGGATGAAACTACCCCAACACTTATTGATGGTTTTTTTGGTCGTGTGTTGAACATGTTTGGTGGTTGGAGTATTGTAATAATATTTTATTCCAAAAATTAGAACATGTTTGAATATGGCAACATCCAAAATACCTAATTTGTCACATCCTTTTACTATAATAATAAAAAGGATTCATGATACACTTATAATCGAAGAAATAAAAGTACAATTTCCATGATGGTGATACCATAACATGATTCATGATATATCTATTTTATGATTAATAATTCACATAAGGTTCATCATATCTATTTCTAATACTTTCAATAGGGTCACTAATTTTATTTATTTTCGTAGTCACATCCTGAGATTTTGATGATCTATGTCTCTCATTTCTTAATTCCAAAAGTGGGTGGTCATCTACCTTTGAGGTTCATGGTCGAATCAATTTTATTAAAACAGGACGATGGTATATTGGCCACACCCACCATGGATCCCTCAAGGAATTATTCACCTAATTTTGTTATCCCTTGTAGATTTAAGGAGTTATTTTAAATCCTTTCCTATATACATATTTATTTTGACACTAATTAATAACAATAGTTTCCAATTTGACTTGGTGATAACCAAGTAGTTTGATAAAATGTGATTGTTAGGTAGGTTGGGAATCTATATAATATCTTCTTTGGGTTCAATGAGAGGAGAATATTGTGATTTTTTTATATGGTATGTTTAGTCTCTTATCTTAATGAAATCCATGCTCATCGCCTGGAGCATTTATTAGTCATCATATAAAGAATCCCAGGCTCACTAGTAAGGGAAACATTAGCTCTTAACTAGATGAATCTCATGTGTCACACCCATGGTGTAATGTTTTGTTATTATTTCTATTATTTATTCATTTTCTATCATTTTTTTATTTTTATTCCATTCATATTTGAAATTTTAAAATTTTGGAAAATAGTAGGGATTTCAAGATCTGTGTATTGTTAATATAAACCATGGGACTATATTGAATAATATTCTATAATTTAGTAGTAGAGTTTTATATGATCTTTTCAAGGTTATAAATAACATGAATTTGAACGAGAAGATAGGGTAACCAAGATGGGTGTATAAGGGAGACTCATATAGTGGGTATACTATCATGAACTAACCCATTAGGTCTCTCTTAGTCAGTGATAAGACCAGACTAACACCCCAATCCCATCTCCAATAAGAAATTAGCTAGAGGGAAATTCTAATTAGGCATATCACACACATGGGAGGCCTTAGAGTATGGTACCTACACACACACACACACATCTATAAGCACCACTGTAATGTATAAATTTAAATAACTAAAAAATTAAATTCTTTAAAAACATATAATCTCACATATGAGTGAAAATATAATAAACTAGAAACATAAAAGGTTAAAATAAACACAATCTAACCAATAGTGGAGTCAATCCTGATAATTATAAAATTGTTATCTCATAGTTAAAGAACACCTACTAGAAAAATCAGCAATTATTCTCTACTACTTCCCAACCACTCATAATCCACCAAGGACTCCATCAAAAGTCATGTCATCTATCTAAGAAATTATATCAATGGGAAGAACCAATTCTTATGTGATTATGAACATACATATCGTGACACTTATAAATCACTAAACATATAATAAAATAGATTCAGCATAATAACATAATAAGATGATACATGAAGAAGGAAATAAATCCAAGATATGCTCATAGATAGACTCCAAGTCTGAGAGTAAGATCATTATCTAACTGCTAGACTATGTATTTTTATTGATGCATTATGTTAACACACATATTTTGGGACCCATTCCATATGTATTTCTAATAATTAATGAACTTATCTGATATGTTTTAAACATTCGACCTCGCTATGTTGAAGCATAAAATAGAAAAAAAATTATCGATTCATAGGTAGGGGTTCATATCTTTGGAATATGGGGGATAATTGATCTTATATGAAATAACATACTAAGAAAGGGATCCTAAATCCTAGATACTGAATATAAGATAGATGACTCAACCATGAAAATAAATAGATAGATGATCACATCTCAAGATATGTAGTGGGATAAAATAATATATAATGAATTGTCCTTTAGTGGGGATATCTTATGCTATGATCGGGATAGGATAACTCAATATACACTCATAGGGATGGACCAAAGAGATTTAACAAATTTATATTCTTTCATGGAAAAACAATCATGTTAACACTGAATCCAAACTGAGTGAAACAAGGGATCAAACCTTACCAAGAAAGAGTAAATTATGTTCTCTATGGGTACACGATGTCTCTTACTAAGTTTGTTCCTAGTAGGTTCCTTCCATCGGACATGACATATTCTTATGTATATAATTTTTTTCATAATACACAGTGTTTTCGGTCATGAACTATGGGAAAGTTATAACTTTCATTTTCTGTGCGATCTATGAATTATATGGGGGGTTCCTTGACATGAACACAATTTGTGGGGTTACATGGATTATGGGAGTGTAATAACTATACACATAGAGATGGATGATTACGGAACAAATAGAATCTGTGTCCCCGACATGAAATGGGATATTTAACTTCCACGTAATCTCTAGATACCACATAGTGATGGCTACATGACATGTGTTATCTTAACTATATGAAATGTTTTAGGTGAAGAGGTAACGTATAAATATTTTTCTTTATATTTTGACCCATGAAACGTTATCCTTCTTTTACACCATTATTATCAGCCACATTTTTCACCATTCATGTTTATCTAGCCAATTTCATCACCAGTGGATAGATTCCATCAACCCTTTGCTCAAAATTTTTTTATTATCGCATCATTGAGTTTACCACATTATCTATAATTCAAAACAACCATCATCAACACTATTAACAGATCTATATATTTTATATCCATCCTCTATAAAGTATTTAATCATTAAAAAACTAAAGAAATAGTCTAAAAATTATGAAAATTTCAAAAAAAAAATCTTAACCTAATGACTCAAATCATAGCCCAATCAAAATATAGTTGATGAACCTTTGAAGAACAGAGGAATAAAGACACAAAACACAAATATAAGGAACACTACTATTGGAATTATTAGGATTTTACAAAATTATTGATGTATTAATGACGTATCATTGGGGTTTCAAGCTAATAATAAATTCCTAATTCATGGTATAAATTAATAATAATTAATTATAATGAACCATGGATTAATTTATAAATTAGTTAATTATTTTTCATCAATAAAATTATATAATAGTGAAATTATTCAAAAAAAATCCAAACCTCAAATAATATGTTCATCGTTAATGATGAATAAACCCCATTTATAGACATTAATGATAGTCAAAGGGTATACCACTAGGTAAACATTAAACATCATTACTTCATCACCATAAACGTTTTCCCCCATGGTCACTCTCTAAAACGACCCTTGGGTTATGAAACTAATCAAAGGATTTGGATTTGGAAATGATTAAATAGTGTTATATTATATTTTCATGATTTAATAGATAATATTTAAATTATTTTTTTTCCAACCATGGATGCACTTAAATGAAACAGCTGATGAACCGAAAATTTATGTTGCACCAAGGAAAAAACCCACATTTTAGATTTAGTAGATATATATGTTTTCCCTATATGAGACTCTATATGATATATGTTACAATATTACTAAATTTAAGAATTATTTTGATATATTATATTTAAAAAATTTAATAAATCAATAACACGTCTCTTTGATGCCTAGAATTTTACTAAGACTTTGTACCTAACATGGAGAATATTTATTCAAATATTTCAAAGTGTTAAAAATAGATTTTTAATATTATTCCCACCAACATTTATTTCACATTGAAAATTAAAAGTCTACAAAAAAGTATTTTTTTTCTTAGCTTACATCTAGTTATCCCTCTCCAACAAACTCTCCTATGGGTTCCTATACTGCTGAAGAATTCACACTAATAGATTCGCTTTCCTATGAAGGATATTCTGTAATCGATCCATAATCTCCACTAGTTACTTTAAAAATTTATCATTGTTCTAAATGTTGATCTCATGCAAGTAAATAATATGAAACAAATCATGAAAAAATCATGTCAACTATGATGGGTGGAAACAATCATCCACCCAGTATAAATTTTATGTGAATGATAATTATAAGCCACTATTATAACACAAATTGTAGATGAAAAGGGACAAGGGACCTTTGATATAACGTTATGCCTTAAATTAATCTCCATAATAATTGTCAAGGTAGGACCCAATTGAACACCCGGTCTCCTTCTTCTTACTCTAGAAATATTTTTGATTGGTCCTTATAGGAAATATGATAGCTTTGGGAAGATCTCATAAACGTCTAGAAGATCTTCACCTTATCTATCACAAATCGAAACAACTTTGGGCCTATAATATATGTCTCTTCTAGATTAGTCAATCAAATTGGCGAACCTACATGAAATGAAACTA
Organism: Viscum album; assembly: GCA_963277665.1. Lineage (NCBI taxonomy): Eukaryota > Viridiplantae > Streptophyta > Magnoliopsida > Santalales > Viscaceae > Viscum > Viscum album. The sequence goes on along the minus strand of OY728153.1, from coordinate 57,403,974 downwards.
TTATTAATAGTGGAGTATCATATATATATTTATCATTTCATCACAATTCAAGAGGATTTATCACTCAAAAAACATGAAGGATATACATCATAGAAGTAGTTAAGATACATTGAATTGCACTATATATTATATATTATTGATATTAAAGGTTCACCATAATGTTTTGGAAAATTTTAAATGTGGATTGAATATTTATTTGAAATTTATTATAAGATTTCATCCCCATACTAGTAAAAAATAGGAAATTATTATCTAGACACATGATATTATGATAATATCATTTTCAATAGTCGTAAAAATCCAGGTAAAATAAAAATAATCCCCTAATCAATTTCTTATATAATAATCACTTCATCTCGAACATTCAAATGGTACATTATGAATCCCCAAATAGGGAAAAATGTTTCTCAATCATGTTGGGATGATATTGGAGAATGTATTCTGTTGTGGCACAATATTCTTGATGATATGATAGTGAAGATCAAATAAATTTATTAAAAATCAATTTATCACATTATTGATATAAAAATTATTTTGATAATCATCTACGATACCTAGAGTTTGATGTTAGAGATAAAGTGTTCCTATGTATATTTACATTGACGACATCTAGGGAAGTGAGTCAAAAGGTTTTGTAAAAAGTGAAAGTTATTTCATAGATATAAAAACCCAATTTATATTCGTTTTCACATGTGAGTTGTATTCTATTGACTATGAATTTCACAAATCTTTTCTCAAGTGTATGATGTGTTTCACATACCCCAATAAAGGAAGTATATAACTATTTCCTACTATGAAATAAATCTAGAGTTGGTTCAATTGAAGAATAATCTCTCATACATGGATTATCTATTGAATATATTGAAACATTAGAGAAACATTTATATGGAATATGAAAACACTCCCAATTAATATACATTAGAGTAACTATATGTTTAATAAAATAATATGGGAACCAGCGGAAGTAATGAAACATGAGTAATATCACATGTGATCACATGTTAGTTTATGAAATGAAATTTTAAGGATGAAATTTATAGAGGGAGTGAATGTACCAACCAAAACATTTATAAATATAATTTTACTTCTACGTCAACATTTTTAATATTCATTATTGTATTATAAAACACACACACCACAAAATAGATTCCCAGAGCATGTTATTATTATGAATTAAATTTAGAAGATAATTATACCTAATATGATTTATAATTATACAATTGGATAATAAATAAAAAATTAAAACAATAATAATAGGGAAATTTGAATCACTTCAACTCTCTAAAATAATCTCATTTAGAAAAACTCCAAAAAATAAACAAAATAATATAGATGTTATCATTTTTTTTTGAAAATGAACAATTTGAATGTAATAAAATTTGAATTGATAACTAAATGATGAAAACATAAGGAGTTTTTAGGACATAGAAAACATATATTTCCATTTAAAATATGATATTTTGAATATTAACCCGAACATTAAGAATAATATATATCAAATTGAATAGTAAAATGTTATATTGGGTGCCTTAAGTAACAAAAATATAATAAATTTATATCATACGACTTTAAAATAAAATTGTTAAATATGTTGTGATATATATTCGACACAATAAAACAATAATTGTATTATTCAAAAAAAATATTTTTTTTCATTAGAACTCATTTATATGATAAATTTAATATTATGAATTTATTTTTAGAATATAGTTTCATAAAACACTATTTATTTTTATATAAATGTTAATATGATTTTATAAAATCATAAATTATTTTTCAAGGGGCCATAAATTCAATTATCCTTGAATTTTTTTTATTTTTTCATAAATTTTGATTTTATTTAAAGAGAAAAAAATTCATCATGTAAAATATTTTTGAATAAATTGTTGTAATTTTTGGAATAAATATGTTTTATTTAGATTAGGTTGCATTTTTTGGTATTTTTTTTAAATTTTATATGTTATTGAATAATTAAAATACAAATAAAAATATATGTTATTCACATTATAAGTTGAATAAATTTTTATTTATTTGTGAGATGATGTAAAAACCCATTTTCTCAATATCATGTGCACCAATTAGAATAATAATCAAAATAATCATCATTTTTGTCATTCTTGAGAAGAAATAATAAACTAATGAATGTTATATTAAAAACACTCATCTCATCCTCTTATAAATACCAACATTCACCACCAAACTTCTTCACACACCTTACTTAATTAACCACCATTCTCCATCTTAATCGGTTTAAAAACAAGCCTGATACTGAATCATGAGGCATCCTCATTAACCCCACAATGACAAAAATAGTAAATGATATGAAACATAACTTGGGGGGTTCAACATCGTGATCCAAAATAATGATATCCCAGTATCAAATAACCAAAAAGTATAAGAAAAAAATATAATAAATAACAACATGATTATAAAAATCCATAAATATAATCTACAAAAAATTCATAAGCTGAAGGACAAGGAAGCCAAAATATGACATAGACCACCATCACCATATTACTCTCAATTTTCCAATGTAAATCAACATACGCACCTACCATACACATGATAGTGGTTCCAAAAAATCCAAAATCTAAGACCTAAGAACCATGCATAATATATAAAGACTATATGACCACCAATGTGACTATGTAGTGTGAGAAAAAGGATAGTATCTATATGTAAGAACCTGGATCTTAATTTCAATTATGGATCTTTTTCTCTGGTGTTTTTGAGAAAAAATGGGAGTTTTGGAAATTTTAGAAGTACACGCCGTGTACTAGGTTGCCACGGGTAGCTATGTACTGGCCATGTAATGGAAGAGACGTGGCCATGTGAGGTGACATGGAGACCACCTAAATCAGGGGTGGTTTGATTCATGTACACAACGTGTATATTAAATGAACACGTCGTGTACTTTTTATTTTATTTAATAAATCAGACCAGGGTCGCGTCTAATCCCCAAAACATCTTCTTTTTCTCATGTCTCAAAAAGAAGAGCAACATATGGATGATTCTTCTCTGAGCCACAAGTCCTTCATATGTTCTCCAATTAAATGTTCTTTGGGTGCATTAGAATCTCACCGATGAGTCCTTTCTTCATCTAGAGACTCTCTTCCTGATTTCTTCTCTCTCTCGAGTTATTCAAGGTTCAACGTTTTTGATGTTGTTGTAGATCTACATCATTCTAGGCCAATTCAAGGGATGATGTTCAAGACTAATCATCATAATTCATCGAGGTATGTGTTTTGTTTCCTTCCACTATTGTCTTTGAGTTTTATATTCCAAAGTAATGAATACCCATGTTTCGGGTATTTCGATTTACAGAAATTGAAACCTATTTTATTTTCCTTAGATTGATTATTTTTTTAATGGGTTTTTAAAGTGATATTATGTGAAATTTCATGTTTAAGGGACCCCCATGAGTGTATTTTATTCTTTGAATGTTTAGGGCTATTTGGTTCAGGTTTCCTCTGAGGCAAACCTTGCTTCCTTGCCTTGATTTATAGGATGGAACTGTTTTACTTTTTCTGCTTGTTAAATTATTGTGAAATGCATTGGAAATGTTTAGCCATGTATAAGTTGAGATCACTTCGGTTTCTTGTAATCTTTTATGCATGATTAAATTTCACAAGGTTGTGAGAACATGGTATAGTTAGTCCACATGGGGAATTTACATCGAGTGCTTCCTTAAAGTATCTGTTATATTTTATGCTATGAGACCACAGGGGGGGTGGATAGTGATAACTCCCTCAGAGTGTCTATAGTTTACGTTACGAGACCACAGGGGGAATTGACATTGAGTGATTCCCTAGAGAGTATGTTATTATTATAGAAACACCATATGGGGGAATTATGGTTAGTGCTTCCTCAAAGTGTCTTTTTTATTTTTATTTCATCACATCGTCATATAGGTTATACTGTGTGAGCTACACAGAGGGTTAATGGGAATATTGAATGGTAGTGACACATCTTCCAAGACAAAGAATATGCTTTGATTTGGTCTTATTATTTAGTCTTATGAGATCAATTTTTTATCCTTAATAGATAGATTTTTTAACATTAAATGATAATAAATGTAAATGGAAACTATAGGATTTTCTTACTTTTGTGTACTCCTAGTTTTTTTGCTGCATTTCCATTATTACCTACTATATATACTCACTAAAAGTTAGGAAAAAATTTGTGGTGGTTGCCTAATAGTATTCCTCTCACACCCTGTTTGGGTCATGCTTTTTGACCTAAAAGGATTATATAGTTCAGGTATAGATATGGGAAATCTCCCTTCGCCATCAGGTGATTGATTTCTTTCAAGCTGGAGAGCATGGGACCAAGCTGAGGCTTATAATGCTGATAGAGTTTATTTATTTTCTTTTTTACTTGTGTTTATTGCTATGTATCTATCATTGTGACTTTTTTGTCTATTTTATTAGACATATGTGACATGCATCATTCATATATGTTCTACAATTGGTTATTTACTTTTTCTCTTCCACTGGTTACTTCAATTGTATAGTATTACTATTTCTGGTGTTGTTTATTATTATTATTCCTCTATGTTGATCTTTCAATAAGGTCATAGTTTCCCCACTATCACACACAAGGCACTCACTTTTAGTCGGAGGCCTCTGGCATTTAGGGATATGTGCTTGAGGCCATATGACCAACCGAGTACGGGGCACCTTTGGGAGGCCCCTGGATCCGGGATGTTAAAAAGTGGTATTAGAGGCAGGTTTTTATTTTTTTATTTTTTATATTGTTTGTAGCCTATTAACAAGTATTTGAAGGAATAGGTTGCTGGTAATAATTTTTTTGCGGGAGTTGCTAACCCGTGTATTGGTAAATTCCAATTAACCTTGATTACTGCAATTATTTTGGTTTTTCAATTTTTACAGTTGATTTGATTTCACTATTTCATGATACACATGTTTTGTGCTATTAGAATTTATAAAATTTAGGTTCTATTTTTGTTGCAACCCAATGAGATGGGTGTATTCCATCTCATGCATCATATAGGCACTTGATAGGGATCACAAGTCATGTATTCTTATCATGCCATTTTGGGTACATTAATAATTGCATGCTATTGTGATAGATGTTGTGGTAGATATGCATACTGTTGTGATAGATTCTATGATAGAATACCAACTATATTGATAGGTTATTGGAAAAGTTTAACGTTTCATTTGAATGGGTGCCAAATTCTTATCTCTAAGGTGTTATGGGCCCTCATGGATTGATGTTTTGGTGGATCATGTGATTGATTGCACGGTTATATTTTGTGGTATACATGAATATGATGCCAAGCTTTGATTTGCGGGGAGTATGGGCCCCCACAAATCAAAATTTGGAACTTTAATTATTGTTCCAATATTATATGCAGATCTAGAGAAGTTTTTGAGGATTAATATTTAAAAAAACATTGAATACACGGTGTGTGACAAGAAATACAATCCATGTAACCTTCTGTTCGAGAAGAAAATGTATTTCATAAGTACACGTTATGTACTGTATGTACATGTCGAGCAGTCTTTAACCACGTGACTGACTGTGGGGGCAGAGACACAGGGTTGGGAAATATTTAGTGGTACATGCTGTGTACTGGACATATATGTTGTTTTATAAAGACTGTGTGTCCGGACGTGTGGCCAATGACACAGGTCGGTGAAAACCTTCTAGTACACGTCGTGTCTAGAATATACAAGTATTTTAGTGTTGTTCTAAGATGAACATTTTGTTCGAGCCATGTAGGATTAATTTGGTAGGAGGGAACATACAAGTGCATGTCGTGTCTTAAGGAGAACAAGCTGTGTTTATGGATGTTACACGACCAATTTTGGAAGAAGTTCATGCCATATTAAATGCCTGAGGGAACATACCGAGTATGGGTTATACACACTTTGTACCCCTATTTTGAAAAACTTTAATTTTTTAATTATCGTGTTCTATTATTTCACTTATAAGTTTCCTTACATGATATTCTTGAACTGAGGTGTGCAGTTGAACATATAGATTCATTCCACCAAGACGTCCTCCAGTTGTACGCCAGGTTTGGTGAGATGATTAGAAACCAGAAACTGTAGACCAAGGACTACCAACAGACCCTCCTATCATACCCTTCATGGAACCAGCTGTCATTTTGGATATAGGTGATGATATATTGTTTTAATAATGCTTCATGAGGATGATGCATAATTTCCAGTGAAGACCACATCCTGCCCCGTTTATAGTAGAATGGATGAGGGTTTTTAGTAGCAGCATCCTCCCAATTTCTCAGGGGATGGAGAACCTCAGGATGTAGAGACAGGGTTAGAATCCATGTTATTTATATTTTAGCATATTGATATGCATTTATATAGGATGGTGAATATTTTTATGTATATGCTTTGAGATTCCTCCAAGAGACGGTGGGATGTGATATCATAGGCATGATGCCAGTGAGTTGTGGCTTTGGATGAGTTCCAGCATACCATCTATTACTACTTCTACCCATAGACATTGAGGCCTGACCAGGACCAAGAGTTCATGATTTTGGAGTAGGGTACACTCTCAGTCATGGATTATTCTTATCACTTCACAATGCTACATTACTTCACACCCATTCTGGGGGGTGGTGATGAGTTATTTTTGGAGAGAGAGTTTAGTATGGTCTCAGGCATGACATCTGATCATAGGTGAACATCTTCAGGTTGACTTCTATATCTTCTATAGTCAACTAGGTGTTGATCCCTAAGCACAACCTGAGGGATTATGGAGCTATGGTCCAGGGTAGTTCAGCATCAGGAGTCGGTAATCTTTAGACTAATATTAGGAAGCGCTGTAGGGAGCCTATGTGTGGAGATCTAAGTAGGCTATATTTCCCTTCAAGTAGTCAGGTGGTGTTCTACCAGTGCGGTAAGGGCAGACATAAGAATCCTTAGTTCCTGAAAAATCCATTAGAGTGAAGATCTTGTGGCAAGATGATACATCTTTAGAATTTCTGAAACACCCTTCTTCTAGTAGCGAGTGAGGGACGATCTGTTTTGACTCATCGTACTAAGGAAGGACCACCAATCCCACATCAGGCTAGGGGCTGAAGTTTTTCAGGAAGTTCAGGATAAGGTGGTGGTCATGGCTGTAGTGATCAGACACAATGTTTTTGACAACTGTATGGTGGATCAACTCAGTGATCTCACATAGTTTCATAGGGCCTCTGTGTAGGCCAGGCTTTTTCACTTGATTATATGCAATAGAAGTAGGATCCTAAACCCTCTATGGTTAGAGGAACAATTTCGGTTGCCTCGGTTTTTCCTAATTCTATTTTCAATACAAGGGATTCCCATAGATTTATATCTGTACCTCTTGTGGATATCCTTGGGCTCTGTATCTTTATCTATAGTGATATCATGACACTAGACACTCCGTTATGGATTAGAATGGCTAGTGTACGTCAGTTCAAGGAGTGAAATCTTGAGGTTGGAAGGTGTCACTTTTTATGGGACCTTTTTGTCTTCGAGATAACAGGACATGATGTCATTATCATAATGGATTGGTTAGTTCCCTCCTAGTATTTTGTCGATTTCTATCATCGTAGGGTGAGTTTCATATCACCAGAGGGTATATTGTTTATACATAAGGGATAATGGGATGTCCAGGCGAGCAGAGCTGGACCTGAGCATCCTGGTTTGAGAGGGATTATAACATAGATTTCTAGTATGAATCTGGATGACCAAGGTACTTCATAGATGGACATTCTTCTTGTGTTCGATCATTTTAGGGATGTCTTTCTACATGAATTTTCATGTTTTTCTCCTGAGCGAGAGGTGGAATTTTCTATTGAACTTATGTCAGTGGAAGCACCGGTGTCCATTCCTTTATATAGGATGAATACACTAGAGTTACAGGAGATCAATAAGATGTTTGAGGAGTTACAAGAAAGGGTTACATCCAAACCAGTACTTCTCATTGGGGTTCACCTATCCTATTTTCGAAGAAGGTGGATAGTACCCTCATACTTTTCATGGATTATCAGAAGCTGAACTATTTGACAGTTAAGAACCGATATTCCTTTTCTATTATTGATGATATCTTTGATCATCTTCATCGATCTTGGGTGTTCTCGAAGATTTACTTTAGATCTAGTTATCATAATTTGTGCATGAGACCATCATATATACCTCTTATAGACTTTCAGAGTAGTTATGGTTTATACAAGTATGTGATGATGTCATTCGGTCTCACGAACACACCACCAGTTTTCATGGCACTGATGAACTGAGTGTTTCATCCATACATGGATTCTTTTGTGGTAGTCATCATGGAAAATATCTTGGTGTACTCTCACACTCAACACAACCATGTTATCCATCATGAGATCGTTTTGGGTACACTAAGAGAGCATCAATTATATGCTAATCTCTCAAAATTCCACTTTTGGATGCACTAGATCCACTTCTTGGGTCATGTTATCTCAGAGATAGGAGTGTCAGTACACCCAGAGAATGCAAGAGAAGTAGTTTTCTAGGATAATCCAATGAACGTCTTTTAGGTATGATGTTTTCTAGGCTGGCTGGTTACTACATGCATTTCATATAGGACTTTTCACACATAGTAGTGACACTGACAGACCAGACTAAGATGAGTGTGAAGTGCTTGTGGACATATTTTTGTGATTCAGCCTTTCAAGAGCAGAAAAGGAGGTTGACTTCAGCATTGATACTATTTTTTCTAGATCTAGGCTAGAGTAACACTATTTACTAGGATGCATTGGGTTTCGGTCTAGGGGAAGTGTTTATGAAGGAGGGAGGAGTTGTTGTGTACATGTCTCGGCAGTTGAGGCCCCTTGAGAGGAATTACATGACCCACAATCTTGAGTTAGCTGCAGTGCTTCATGCCTTGTGTTGTTGGATACATTACCTTCTAGGAGAGAATTTTTTGGTGTACACTGACCACAAAATTTTCATGTATATATTTACTGAACATGATTTGAATTTGAGAAAGTGAATGTGGGTTGATTACCTTCAATTATTTGACTTTGAGCTTGCCTATACGCATGGGAAAGGAAATTTAGTGGCTGATGTCTTGAGAAAGATGAATCTGATATAGGTATTTCAGGAGGCCAAAAATCAGTGGAAGCTTATGGATATGTTATCTGAGATGCATTTGGAGGTGCATGACAGATATGGGTAGATGTTTCTTTATTCTATAGTTTTTACCTCTACTCTACTATATCTTGTGTGAATGAGGCAGATATCATATTCTAAAGGACTAGTCCTACGATAGAGTGTGTCAAGATATGAACCTAATCCTGGGTGGACCATAGGTGAGGATGAGGTCTTTCACTTTCATGGATGTGTATGGGTGTCACTAGACATACTTGAGGAGCTAATGTATGATTTTCATACTTCAGATTGAGCATTTCATCTTGTATCACCAATATGTATTGTGATTTACACCGTTAGTATTGGGTTATAGGTATAAAGAGAGATGTTGTTAGTTTTGTGATGAGGTGTTCCACTTGTCAGCAGGTGAAGGCATGGCATCAGTGACCGGCAGGGCCTTTACAGTAGTTACCCATTAATGAGTGTAATTGTAATGATGTCGCGATGGATTTCATGATAGTGTTATCGTGATCTCATCGAGATAATGATGCAGTTTGGGTTGTCATTGACAAACTTATGAAGGTTTCACACTTCTTACTGATCATAGAGACCTTTAGTGTTGATGAGGTTGGAAGGTTGTACATCCCAGAGATAGTACGTTTTCTTGGGTTTCTGCACTCTATCATTTTAGACAAGGATGCATGATTTACTTCATGTTTCTGGAAAAGTATATAGATGGATTTCGGTAAAAAGGTTTTTATGAGTATAGATTACCATCCACATATAGATGGCCAGTCAGATCGCAAGATTAAGGTGCTGGAGGACTTGCTTTGAGAATGCGTCTAAGATTTTGGGGGTTCTTGGGAGAATCACATACCTCTGGTAGAGTTTTCCTACAATAATATTTTTCAGGAAACTATTCAGATGAAATCTTATGAGGCTTTGTACGGTATGCCTTGCCGATCACGCCTATGTTGGCTGGAGGCAGGAAAGACAGCTATATTGGGACCTCATCTTGTCCAGGAGACCACAGAGTATGTGGATTTGATTCAGAAGTGGATCGATACTACACATTTATGACTTATTTATTATGATGATCGATAGATACAACCTCTGGAGTTCAAGGTTGATGTTCAGGTTTTCCTATGTGTCACACCGAGGATGGGACACATGATAATTATGATATGTGGAAAGATTTAACTGAAATATTTTAGGCCTTTTGAGGTTTTGTAGAGAGTCGGGCCGATAGCCTATTAGTTGCAGCTACCTCAGAGGTACTGGTATATGCACGATGTATTCCACGTTTCGTAGCTACGTCATTACTTCTCATACGTGTCTCATGTTTTTCAACCCGAGGTGGTTGAGTTAGAGGTGGATTCTTTGTTTGAGGGGCATCCTATCTGGATTATTGATCAAAGCATGAAGGTTCTCTATGGTTGGTCTTTTTTCTCTAGTATGGGTGTTATGGAAGCACGTGCGAGTATAATATGGGACATGGGAGAGGGAGACTGATGTGTGATCATAGGGGCCAGAGCTATTTGAGGATTCTACCTCGCCACCTTGTTAGGTAAATTTGGGAATGGATTTCTTTAAGTGGGATGTTTGTATGAACTCTATTCTTCATTTTAGGTATAGATCTTGTTTTCAAGTGTTTTTGAGAAAAAGGGTATTTTTTTGGAAATTTTAGAAGTAAACATTGTATACTAGGTTTCCATGGGTAGCTGTGTACTGGCTGTGTAACAGCTGAGACATGGTTGTGTGAGGTGACTGAGACACCGCCTAAAGAAAGAGCCAATTGAGGCATGTACATAGCATGTACATTAAATGAACATGCCATGTACTTTTTATTTTTTTTGATATATCATATCGGGATTTCGTGTAATCCCCTAAAAAGTCTTCTTATTCCCATGTCTCGAATAGAAGAGTGATGTATGTCTGATTCTTCTCCAAGCCACTGATCTGTTATCCGTTCTCTGATTTGATCTTTGGTGGGTGCATTGGAATCCCACCTGTGATTCCTTCTTCTTTTAGATCAACACCTCCAAATTTCTTCTCTCTATTGAGTTATTAAAGGTTGATCATTTTTTATATTTTCGTAGATCTACATTGTTTTAGGCCGATTAAAGGTTTGATATTTAAGAGTTATCATCGTAATTCATCAAGGTAGGTGGTTTTTTTTCATTGTTGTCTTTGAGTGTTATATGACAAAATGCCCATTACTCATGTTTTGGGTATTTCGGGTTAAGGATATTTAACCCTAATTTATCTGACTTAGATTGATTGTTGGTTTAAGGGTTTGTTGATGTGATATTATGTAAAATTGCATTTTTAAGGGTATAACACCCCCAAAACTTGTACCTCTTGTATTCATAAGTTTATGTTTTCATTTTTTTTGAATTTCATAACAATTAAACTAAACTTGTTTCTCATGAGAAAGTAATAACATAGTTTTAATTTATCTTAGAATGAAACCGAGTAAAACACAAAAATGGACACAAGGATTTTCATAATAAAAATAACACCATAGTGTTTACAATGATTCAAGATCATAAGGAAACGTCCTACCCAAAAATGACAAATAAAAAACCCTAACAGAACTATAGGAAGGCCGCCTACAATGACAACAAGACACGGTATATAAAGGAGATCCTTCGGGTCAGTGAAAATGTATAACAACACCACCATGATCATAAATAATGTACTGATCATCAGGGGTATAACAAGAACCATCCTCATCACTTTCTTTAAGATTAAGACACCCTACGATAGTGTTTATAGGGAATAAACCCGACCATTGCTCTGGTGACCGTTGAAAGCTAACGACCATAATTATAGTCGTTAGACTTTGATAGGAAAATTATATATATATAAGTATTAATTAGTTTCCAAATATTTAAGTTATAATTAAAATTATAATATAACCACCATTTATGAACTCTAAAAGGATAGGGTTTAATACTTCAATTTACACTTAGGAGATTTTCAGAAGTATTAAGGAATTCAAAACACTTTTCAAATATTTCAAATACAATGTAATGATTTTCATTTCATAAAAAAATTTATAAACTATGTTTAAATTCATCAATTTAAATTATGTTTTTGATTAAACTATGTTTTTTATAATTCTAGTATAATAATTATCATGTAGGTTTATAAAATCTCGTTTTTATAAAATTTATGTTAAAGGTTTAGTGTTTATAATTTTAGAGATACTTTTAACTAACACAAAGTTTAATTAAAATTTTAATGTTTAATAAAATACATGTTTAAGAAGATAATTTCATTATAGTTATAATAGATGTATTTTTTCTCTTTTTTAAGACTTTATTTTTGATTGTGGGTTTTTATAAAAAATTAGGCCCTCTAGGGTCAACCCTTTAGAGCTGGGTAGAGGGAGGAAACTCACACTAAGTGGCTGAGCTTAGCCCTCAGCCCAAGCCAAGGTCGGCCTGAGTTGGGGAAGAGGTTACCCGAAGGACCCACGAGAGAAAGACTACGTGGGTGCACCACCACGGGCGTGAGGCCATGGCGGGGCATTGGTGGGCCAAGGCCTGCGAGGGGGAGGGAGACCATGTATAAGGCCCCCTTTGTGTGTGCTTTGTGTTTTTCTGAGCTATCGTTGGGAGGATCTTGCTTATAAAGTAGGTGAAAACAACTCACCATTTTGATGTGGGACGTGTTTTTTTCGGGCGATACGTGTTCTTGGCCACTGGATCGCATCGCGCGTGATCTGGACTGCCGATTCTGATACCTCTTTTAGCCTTCAGCAAACGTGGATTTCCAACACGTTTTGTAAGCCATTCGATCTACCATAGATCTAATCTCGGTCGTCTGTGTGTTTTAAAATGTCGCGTCAAACCATGGATACCTGATCCATCTCGGAGTAATCTGAGACTTCCAATCTATCTCCATTTTTTCCTCTTGCCACGTCGTCATCTTCTTCTTCACATGGGTTTACACCAGTATCCCTACACCTATTGCACCATCTCTTTTTCTTTACCATTGACCGCCGATGGACCCTCTTTGTTTCCCCTTTACTTCAATCATGAAACTATCCATATAATGCACCGTATGGGGGTACGTTTTTTCATTAAATTTTTGTGTTCTTTTTTAGTATATAAGTAACCGGTTTCACCCAAAGAACTCTTAGTTCTTCTCCCCGCTCAAGCCTCCAGCAAGTCCCAAGAAACCTTCTTCGAGTTCTCCTCCCCCTGGTTTTAAGGTAATGGTTATATTTTTTCTTTGTTTTGTTCTTTTTAATATATATATATATATATATATATATATCCGATTATAAAATCGTATATTAAAAATAACCCTGCAGGTTGGTTTGAATCTTTCCTTAAGACCAAACCTAAGTCTCTTAATTTTTTACTTTGGAGTTTTTGTAAATTTGAAAGTTATTTAATGTTTACAAAGATTGAGAAGTGATGTATATATATATAGACATATATACAGTATATGTAATTCAGTTTATATATACATAGGTATTGATGTGGTCTCTCGGTTTCAAGTAGAGACCCAAAATTACCCAATCCACCATGTTCTGAAAATATTGAAAGATAAGAATTTCAAAATGCATGTGTGGTATTTTTTGTGTAAATTTTCTATATAAACAATTATATAATTTGTACGTATGTATATATAAATTTACATTTATATGGACTATGACATATATGTTTAGTATTATACCCAGTTCTTGAGGTCCTTATACCATGAGATTCTATGTTTTTGTATAGATTTAAAACATAAGAAATATTGTGTTATTCAAAACTTATATCCACATCTATGAGTCACTTATCTACTTATATTTTTAATGATGTTGAATATGGTGAAGATTCATGTTTTATATTATGGGAATTATTTTGTGGTATACTAATGCTTGTCAACATTGAATGATTTAGCATCTACAATCTTAAAACCGTACATGAAATGTTGGTTTACATTTTTAAATAATTGGTAATTGTTTGCTTTTTTGTTAACATCTAGATGCATGTCTCACTTTATAAAATATGTAAATGTTTGAGGATGAAATTGAACTACTATGACCAATTATGTAAGAAATTATAAAAAGTGGTATGGGTCATTTTCAATATACAACCCTATTTGGCATATGAGAAGTGTTTTAGACTAGTATGTTCCGGGCTGGGGACCAGTAAAAGTAAGCCTTCCAGGTTGGAGTCTGGTTGCAGATGCTCTCCCGTTTGGAGTCTAGTTACAGATGCTCTCTGGGTTGGATTTCAGTTACCAATGCTCTTCCTGATGGAGTCCGGTTATAGATACTCTCCGTGTTGGGGTCTAGTTACAGTTAGCCATATGTCTTGGCTTGAGGCCTGGACACAAAAGTCCAACATTTTACATTCCATCATTATGCTTATGATAATTAATTAACCTAATGGATATTCAACTAGTATAATATCCATGGTTAAGAACCATTACTTTTGAGTATCATAAATGAAAATTATTAGGGAATGAATTGTGTTTAGCACTCAGTGAATTAGTATCCAATATATAAAATTGATGTTGTTATTTTACGCACAACTCTGATTAATCATTACTCTTAGTTTTCCAGTTTGTTCTTAAATGTTCATATTCCATACATGTTTATAACGTCTTTTATTTGTTACTCCAAATGATCATGCCTTTAATTGAATCATGAATCCTTTTAATTCTATTGGTATGTTCCTAATTGAGCACCAATATGATATGTTACATGTGTTGCAGTTTTTCTTTAAGAGAAAAGTTTTATGAAATGTTTTAAATAATATTTTCAAAAGTTACATTGGATAATTTTGAAAACATTTACTAGGAATTCGTATACTCACCTTAGATATTGATTTAAATTTTTCAGGTAACAACTTTTAATAGACGAAACTTTCTTGAAGTAGCTGGTCTCTTAGAGCCTGAATCTAATTTGATCCTCTGTATGAAAAATGATGTGTAGTTTATCAGTGCATTTTTTTGTTTAAAATGACAAATAATGTTCTGAAGGCACCGAATCCTGGTTTTCTGGGGTTGGGTCTTCACAGTTGGTATCAGAGGGTTCAGTTTAGATAACTCTGGAATACCACAACTAATTCAAAGAAGATTTCACTTAAGAATTACTAAATATTATGGTTTTCCTGTTTTTTAGATGGAAAACGAAGGTACTAGTCTTCTTTATCTTCCCAAAAAGCCCTTATAAACAATAATTTCCGTCACTAGTCATGAAACTTTTATAAACTATTCCCATATTTTTATGTCATGAAAACATATCTATGATATATCAAATTATCCCCTAGTACTACAACTGCACCGAAGAGGGGGTCTGGATTACATCTTTATGATGGAAGCCCAATTTCCATCCTACGCATGATGAGGAAAGTACTACGAGGGACTTGTTAGATGCTTCACCAAAGCGGAAGGCATCCAGTCCCTCACGGCCTTCCAAGAAGCAGTAGTAGTAGGAGACCTCCGTGCAGCGTATTTGTTTCAAGTCTTGTCCTATGGCCATTACAGTCAAGTAATGGACTTCTTCATCCTTGAATATAAAGCCACCCTATCAGTGTACAGACATCAAGTGCATACTGATATCTCTCAGTTATACAGCCCTCATGTCAGACTATAGAGATACCAAAAGTGATCCCATAATATCGAACCTAATTGCTTGGGTTGCATATGGTTTAGAGAGATCATGATTTTTGATCTTGATATGGGGATTCATGTATTAGGGAACTGGGAAAACCATTAGCCTTTCTTATTTTATGAACAAGTGGTTATATGAGAACACAACTTGTTATCTCTTTTTTCTTTCTTCTATCTTGTCTGTGCTTATGCTTTTGAATAGGTTTCACCAATTGAACATTCATTATAAATTTTCAGATGGAAGGACAAACCCACTTGTTATCTCTTCTTATTGAGATACTGGAGATGATTGTGATCATAACCTGTGAAGAAGAGTATGATCACTTTCCAAACCTATGGAAAACGTGTAAGAAATAATATGAAGTGTCAAATAGTCCGGATATTCTTTGTACATGTCAAGGGAATGCTTTCATTTACTACCGCATATCCATGACCCAATTGGTCGAGTATAGGTGAAGAGGAAAATACCACGAAGGGATTTTCCTATGTTTCACCCTAGGCCATAAATACATGGCCAGGGTAAGATCTCAAGAGGATGCTTTGGAGGGAAAACATTGTGCAGCCTACATGTACCAACTCCTTTGTTTTAGCCTATATGACAACGCCTATAACTTATATGTTCTCAATCGAGACATAGTTCGGAATGTTCTTCGTGTGTTGGTCCATTTGGACATTTCCAAACTTTCTACCATCCGAGCCTCCCATTGTAAGCCCAAGTGTTCGATGCAGGAGTTCAAATACCTCTATCTGAGGTGTTTTTGGTTCATAGAACTAGAGTAGATGAGCATCAATTTGACTTTTCTGCTGAATGCATATGAGGATCCTCTACGACGGGAGATGTGGTGAGAACATTAGAGAACCTTTATGGTTATATGAATGGAATTGGGAGGACGCAATTATTTATAGGGGGAATAATATAACACCCCAAAAAATTTACATATTGTTTTGATAAGTTTATGTTTTCATTTTTTTTATTTCATAAAAACTAAACAAACCTTGTTTCTCATGAGAAAGTAATAATATGGTTTTAATTTATATTAGAATGCAACCGAGTAAAACACACAAATGGACACAAGTATTTTCATAATAAAAATAACACCATAGTGTTTACAATGTGTCAAGATCACAAGGAAACATCCAACCCAAAAATTCCTAATAAAAACCCTAACAGAACTACGGGAAGGAACCTTACAAAGACAACAAGACACGGTAATAAAGGAGATCCTTCGGGTCAGTGAAAAATAGGAACAACACCACCATGATCATGAAAATCATACTTATCATCATGAGTATAACAAGAATAATCCTCATCCCTTGGTTTAAGCTTAAGACACCCTAAGATAGGGATTTATAGGCAATCAACCCGACCAATGATTTGGTGACTGTTGAAAGCTAACAACCATAATTATAGCTGTTGGACTTTGATAGGATATATATATATATATATATATATATATATATATTATTTAAGTATTAATTAGTTTCCAAATATTTAATTTATAATTAAAATTATAATATAACCACCATTTATGAACTCTACAAGTATATGGTTTAATACTTTGATTTACACTTAGGTGATTTTTAAGAGTATTAAGGAATTCAAAACACTTTTCAAAGTTTTCAAATACAGTGTAATGATTTTCATTTTTAAAAAAATGTTATAAACTATGTTTAAATTATCTAAATTAAATTATTTTTTTGATTAAACTATGTTTTCTATAATACTATTATAAGAATTGTCATGTAGGTATATTAAATCTAATTTTCATAACGTTAATGTTAAAGGTTTAGTGTTTATAATTTAATAGATACTTTTAACTAAGACAATGTTTAATTAACATCCTAATGTTTAATAAAATCAATGTTTAAGAATATAATTACTTTATAGTTGTAATAAATGTATTTTTTCTCTTATTTAAGCCTTTAATTTTGATTGTTGGATTTTATAAACAAAGTAGGCCCACTAGGGCCAACCCTTTATAACTGGGCCGAGGGAGGCAGCTCACACTAAGGGGATGAGCCAAGCCCTCATCCCAAGTGAACTTTGGCCCGAGCTTGGGAAGAGGTTCCCCAAAGGGCGTACGAGAGTAAAGGCGCATGGGTGCACCACTGCATGCGTGAGGCTGCGGTGGGGCATTGGTAGGCCAGGGCCTGAGAGGGGGCGGGAGCCCGTGTATAGGGCCCCCTTTGTGTGTGATGTGTATTTTTTAGCTATCATTGGGTTTCTCGGGCTTATAAAGGAGGTGAAAACAACTCACCATTTTGATGCGGGATGTGCTTTTTCAGGTGAAACGTGATCTGGGCCATTGTATCGCGTCGCGCTCGAACTTGACCGCCAATTTTGATCTCACTTTTAGCCTTCAACAAACGCGGATTTCCACTGCATTTTGTACATCGTTTGATCTACCACAGATATAATATCGGCCATCAGTGTGTTTTAAAATACCGCGTCAAACCAGGGCCGCCCGATCTATCTCAGAGTAATCTAATCCATCCAATCTATCTCTGTTTTTCCCTATTTCCATGTCATCTTCTTCATCTTTTCATGGGTCCACACCAGTAACCATAAACCTATTGCACTATCTCTTTTTTTCACCACTAACCATTGGTGGACCGTCCTTGTTTCCCCTTTAATATAAGCACAAAACCATCTATTTAATGCAATGAAAGGGGGTTATGTTTTTTCATTAAATTTTTGTGTTCTTTTTTAGTATATAAGTAACTGGTTTCACCCAATGAACTCTCGAATCTTCTCCCCTCTCAAGCCTCTAGCAAGTCACATCCAACCATCCTCGAGTTCTCATACCCCTGGTTTTAAGGTAAGGGTTATATTTTTCCTTGTTTTGTTGTTTTTAATATACATATATATACATACATATATATATATATATCCTCACATAAAATCATATATTAAAAATAACCCTACGAGTTGGTTTGAATCCTTCCTCAAGACCGAACCTAAGTCTCTTAATTTTTTACTTTGGAGTGTTTGTAAATTTGAAAGTTATTTATTTTTTAAAAATCTTGAGATGTTCTATATATATATATAGGCATATATACCATATATGTACTTTAGATTACATATACATAGTTATTGACGTGGTCTCTTAGTTTCATGTAGAGACCCACAATTACCCAATCCATGAAGTTCAAAAAAGATTTCAAGATAATAATTTCAAAATGAATGTTTGGTATTTTTCATGTAAAATTTCTATATAAAAGATTATATACATTGTACATATGTATATATAATTTCACATTTATATGGATAGTGATATATATGTTCGATATTATACCCAGTTCTTGAGGTCCTTGTACCATGAGTCTTGATGTTTTAGAAGAGATTTATAACATAAGAAATGTTGTGTTATTCAAAACTTATATCCACATTTATGAGCCACTTGTTTCCTTATATTTTCAATTATGTTGATTATGGTGAAGATTAATGTTTTCTATTATGGAAATTATTCTTTTGTATGCAAAGTCTTATCAGCATTGAATTATTTAGCAGCTGCAAGCTTAAAACCCTATATGAAAGGTTGGTTTACCTTTTTAATTAATTGTTAATTGTTGGCTTTTTTAAACATCTAGATACATGTTTCACTTTATTAAATATGAAAATTTTTTAGGATGAAATTAAACTACTATGACCAATTATGTATGAAATTATCCAAAGTGGTATGGGTTATTGTGTATATACAACCATTTTTGGAATATGAGGTGTGATTTGGACTAGTATGTTCCGAGATGGGGACCAGTAAAAGTACACCCTCTGGGTAGGAGTCTAGTTATAGATGATCTATGGGTTAGAGTCCAGTTATGGATTCTCTCCAGGTTGGAGTCTGGTTACAGATTCTCTCTATGTTGGAGTCCTGTTACAAATGCTCTCTCGGTTGGGGTCCGATTACAATTAGCCCTAGGTCTTGGCTCGAGGCCTTGACACAGAAGTCTGACATGTTACATTCCATCATTATGCTTATGATAATTAATTAACCAAATAGATATTCTACTAGTATAATATACATGGTTGAGTTCCAATACTTATGAGTATCAAAAAAGTAAAAGTTTCAGGCATGACTTGTGTTTAGACCTTAGTGAATTAGTATGCAATATATGAAATTTAAGTTGTGTCCTTTACGCGCAACTCTGATTAATCATTACTCTTAGCTTTTCAATTTTTGGTAAAATGTTCATATGTCTTACATGTTTAGAACAGATTTTATTTGTTACTGCAAATGAGCAAGCCTTTAAATGAATCATGTATCCCTGTAATTATGTTGGTATGTTCCTAATTGAGCACTCTTATGAAATGTTACATGTGTGGTAGTTTTTATTTAAGAGAAA
The DNA here is from genome assembly GCA_963277665.1 of Viscum album. Taxonomy (NCBI): domain Eukaryota; kingdom Viridiplantae; phylum Streptophyta; class Magnoliopsida; order Santalales; family Viscaceae; genus Viscum; species Viscum album. Next base: position 57,383,929 of record OY728153.1, on the reverse strand, counting down.
CATTCTATGGAAAGTTTTAAGGAATATTTTCAAAAGTTACATTAGTTTATTTTGAAACCCCTTACTGGGCATTCATATTCTCACCGTACATTTTGATTTAAATTTTTCAGGTATAAACTTTTAATAGATGAATCATTTCTGAAGTAGCTGGTTTCTAAGAACATAAATCGAATTCGATCCTCTGTATGGGACATTATGTGTAGTTTATCAATGCATGTTTTTTTTTTTAAAATGACACATCATGTTTTGAAGACACCGACTCCTGGTTTTCTGGGGTTGGGTCTTCAGAAAGGGACACCCCATGAGTTTGTTCCCCTATTTGAATTTTAGGGACGTTTCGTCCATTTTTCCACTGAGGTATACCTTGCTTCATTTCCTTGGTTGATAGGGTGAAACTATCTGACTATTGATGCTTGTTAAATTCTTATTATATGCATTGGAATTTTTTAGAAAATTAGTAGTTGAGATTACTTTGGCTGCTTGATATCATTTATGTACAATTAAATTACTTAGGGCTACGAGAACTTGGTGTAGATAGACTACATGGTGAATTGATGATGATTGCTTCCTCAGAGTGTCTATTATATTTTATGCTACGAGACCATAGGGGGGATTTGTGGTGAGTTCTCCATCAGTGTGTATATAGTTTATGTTACGAGACCATAGTGGGGATTGACAATGAGCGCTTCCCTAAAGATTCTATAGTTATTGTGGAATGACCATATGGGGAAATGACAGTGAGCGCTTCCTCAGAGTGTCCTTGTGTAAAAACCTGATTCTCATTCTTGAGGTATGGGTTTCTTCTTTTCTTTTTTCCTAAAGTGTTTTTTAGGAAATAAAAAAATGGGAGAAAAATCCTAAATTTTGTGACTACACGATGTGTACTTTTCTACTCACCGTGTACTTTGGCAATGCAGAAGGAGTACACAAGGCATGTAGGATGGTCGACGATGATGGGTGTAAAAACCGCATACATGCCGTATAGTGGGTATTTACACGTCGTGTAGTCAGTCGGTAGGAAAAAAGTAAGGTGGTGGCCAGCTGAGCGATAGTACATTCCATGTACTCAGGAATACACGATGTGTAGTCATGTTGACAAATGAACAGTGCCACGCTGGCGAGAAGCCACCAAAGGAATAGTTAAAAAATAGAAACTACACGCCATGTACCAATAGTACACACCATGTAGTCTGTTTTTTTTATGGGAAGTACCCACCCCTGTTCATAGAGATGGCTTAGAATCAGAGGGGAGCTCGAGAGGATGACCAGAACTTTGGAGATCACTCGATTGAGAACCGGGAATCTGATTCTGCCTCCGTCAATCCCGTTGGAACCGCACGAGTAAGTTATTCCTTCTCCTTGAACCATTCTTGCAAATTGTTCCTCCAATGGAAGTTATTTACATTTGAACGAGATCTCTTTTACCTCAGATCTACATCATTATTGGATGTTTCGAGGAGCGGCGTTCACATATATCAGTCAGGGGCGATTGAGGTAGGTGGTCTAGTGTTTATTTCTAACTGTTGTGGTGAATTTATGTACCGTTGTGATATACGCCCATGAATGGGGTGTCGTATGGCTAATCCCTTGCTTAATTAAATACATATAATTGCATAGGTAGTTAAATTAACATGTATAACTGTTGTTTGAGATCACTTCTTGGATCCAATACCACCCCTGGTGTGCGTTACTCTGTTTAGCCATTTCTCCTAGTTACTCGAGGGTATACCGTAAATTTTTGCATGTCTTAAATTTCCTTGAGAGGAATTGTATATAAATCTCTTGTTTATATGTTGGGCATGGCCCAGTTACTTTTTTACCCTGAGGGCAGTGTTGTGTTTAGCATGTGGACAGTGCTTCATTCCTCCTGATGGCATCTTCTTTTGTTCCTGTGGGAAGTAGATTCGGTGCCTGTGGGCAACACCTTGTATGCCAGTGGGCATTGTTCGATATGTCTGTGGGTAGATTCCATTGGGTTTAGATTCTCTTTACCTGATGGTAAGGGTTTACGAGCCTGAGGGCACTGATTTTTTACTTTGAAATACACTGTGGTGTTTTCCTACTATTGAACGATTAAATTAATATTAAAATGGAAATATAACTGGTAAATTTAGTTACATTTAAGTATTGCTTAGTTTATTGCATTTACTACTGCACACTGCTGTTGCACATTTACACTGACAGTTGGGCACAAATCTTTAGTGGGTGCCTACTAGGATTCATTTCTCATACCCTGTTTGGGCCATGTCTTCGGCACAAACAGATTATATTTCTATAGGTATGGATAAGGGCAAGGGTCCCTATAGAGGTACATGAGTGTTGTTGAAGCGTAGAGGAGCATGGGACCGAGCTCAGGCTCGTGATGCTGTCAGCTGTTTTGTTTTGTTATGTTGTACTTGTACTTTCTAGTGTATTGGATTGTTTTGTAACATGTTCTGGCTATTTTCATAGAATAGTGACTTGATGCGTCTTGATATATATATATATGACTGTGGGTTCTTTTTTACTATTGTTGTTCATTTCAGTTATGTATGTTTTACTTCTTATTCTGTTGTTGTATGTTTTATATTGTATTCCGCTACTATACACTCTGACAAATGAGGGCATAGTTTCCCCACTATCAGACATGGGCCCTCACTGCTAGTCGGCAGCTTCTGGCATTTGGGGAAATGCGCTTGAGGTCATGTGACCAACCGATTTTGGGGCACCCATGGAGTGGCACCCAGATCTGGGGTGTTACAAAGTGGTATCAGAGGGGTTTCTCTTCTCTGACTTACTGTTTGGAGCCTTAGTCAGGGATAGGACGGACAAGGTATTTGGTAATAGGCTATGCCCGGGCATAAATAACCCGTGTACAGGGAAAAACCAATTTACCTCGTATTGAAATTTTATTGATTTTTCAATTTACAGTTGATCTGATTTTTACCATTGGGTGATGCACTTGGGATTGTGCTGTTTATATGTTATCCATGGGTTCTATTTAGTTTCAACCCGATGAGATTAGGGTTTGACATCTCGTGCATCATTTTGGCACAATCTAGAAATCATATGCCATGCATAGTTCCATGCCATGTAGGAGCATTAGAAATTCCATGTTGTTGTGATAGTCATTGTTCTAGAACATCATGTTGTTGTGATAGCTGCTTTGATAAATACCAGCTATGTGATAGGGTATTTTGTGTGAGCCTGTTGATAGGATGGATGCCAAACTTTGGTTTTTTGGGAGTATGATGACTGGAATTTGGTGGATCATCGACTTGTTTAATTATGTATAACCTGTATAAGATGTCAAACGTTGATTCACGGGGATTGTGGGCCCTCACAGATCGAAATTTGGATCTTAGGTGTTTTCTTCAGTATTTGATGGGTTCTGGAGTAGTATCTGAGGATTACTATCTATAAAACACAGAGTACACGCCGTTTAGTTCTATGGACACACGCTGTGTGTTCTTCAGTTCGGGAAGAAATGAAAAAAATGTAAGTACATGTCGTGTAGTCGTTTCCTGTGTCATAGACCGTGTGGTCGGGGACATGGGGTAACGAATGCTTTGAGAACATCACGTCGTGTACCAGATGTACATGCCATGTAGTGTTGACCGAGAGTCTTCCCGTTTAACTAACAACATGGACGGAGGAGACCTTGCGGCATACACGTCGTGTCCACTATAGAACATGTCGTGTCGTTTGACCTCGGGACCCGACCGTGTAGCTAAAAAACACGGGTTGGTGTTACCTCTTCTTGAACATGTCGTGTACCTAAGGGACATGCCATGTAGTCCTTACCAGTGGGAGAACATGTGGACTTATCCATGTGGCTAGGGAAATGTGGTGGTTTACATGTTGTGTGTGGGTGTAACATGCTGTGTGGTGTCAACCGAGTAGTCGGTCATGTCACGAACGACACGGGCAGTTAGAAATTAAACCATACACACCGTTTAGATGTTATACACACTGTGTAGTCTTGTCTATGTGAGCCGTGTGTCTTAGCCTTGTAGAACGACTCAGGTAGGGAAGAAGGATTCAAGTCCACGCCGTGTATTTAGAAGCCACGCCTTATGTTTGGGGTGTTACAAGGCCAGTTTAAACTAGGGTACACGCCCCTGTGAATGGCTTGCGGGAACACGCCGTGTAGTTTTTATACATGTCGTTTAGTCAGGTTTTGTAAATTTTGAAAACTTTCCTTCTTCCTCTCCTTTTTTTTAGTTTTTGATAATCTTGATCTATGGTTTGTGTTTGACCTTGTAGAGTCATGCCGCTGAGACGACCACCAGTTATTCTCTAGGAGAGTGGTAATGATTATACTCCAGAGATGGTAGGCCATGGGATACTAGTGGATCCTAAAACAGAGCCAGATGCAGCGCCAGTATTTATACTAGACACAGGCGCGAATGCGCAGTTCCGTGAAGGCTTCGTGCAGTTCATGAAGACCTTTTAGGGAGCACCGTCGGCTGCCACATCTATGGCTGAGCTGACTCGTATCTTCCAGCAGCAACATCCACCTTGTTTTTCAGGGGATGGAAGACCACATGATATGGAGTCTTGGATAGATTCATTGTAGACTATTTTCTACCATCTTGAGACGTCTCCTGGGCGGAGGGTCAAGCTCGCGACGTATATGCTTCATGATTCCGCCAAGAGGATGTGGGATGTTACCACCCAATCAAAGCATCATAGAGACATGGCGTTGGATGATTTTCAGACAGCTTTCTATGAATTCTTCTTCCCAAAGATGTTGAGGGCAGATAGAGCTTGATAGTTCATGAATCTGCAGTAGGGTGCTATGTCGGTGATGGATTATTCTGGTCATTTCACCGAGCTTCGGTGTTTTGCACTCATTCTGGTAGGTGATGAGACGTTGAGGCCTAGGTTCTTTGAGGATGGTCTTTGATGTGACATCCACGCACTGGTGAATGTTTTTAGGTTTCCTATTGTACATTCTATTGTGAACTAGGCACTGATTATTGAGAAAAATATGTGGGAATCTAGTGGTTTGGTCCAGGGTGGATCAGCACCAGTTTTTGGAACTCTTTGTACTGGCAAGAGGAGGAGACAGATGGACTTCTCTCACAGTGGAAGTACCAGTTAGAAGAATGTTTCAGGTGGCCAGGTCATGTGCTACCAGTGTGGTAATGAGGGGAACAAGAGATCGTAGTGTCCACATGACCCAATGGAATTCCGATCTTCCAGTAGGATGGGGTATCTGAAGCGCATTTGCAGGGTTAGCCACCAGTGGCTAGTGAGAGGGGTTCTGTGTAGACTCCGCATGCGGGAGAAGGACCAACAGCTTCTTACCAGTCAAGAAATTGGAATATGTCTGGGCATGCAGGAAAGAATGGTGGTCGTGGTCGATGTAGCCAGACACCGGGATCTCAGATGCAGTAGGGTGGGGCAGCTTAGGGTATCCAGGCTATGTCATAGGGTCGTGGCACTAGGTGGGCATATACAGTGCAACGGACCCAACATGATCAGGATCTCATACCTTCTAATGTCAGAGGTACTATTCTACTAGCTTTTGTTTTATCTTTAATTCTTTTCGATATGGGTGATACACATTGCTTTGTATCTGTGCCTATTGTGGAGAGACTTGGGCTCTATGTTTCTTCTTCTTCTGATGTTATGACTCTAGAAACACCATTGGGAAATAGAACGGCCAGTATGCGTTGGTGTAGGGAGTTCCCCCTAATGTTTGGGGGGTGTCACTTTTCATGGGACCTCAATGTCTTAAAGATGACGAGTTATGATTTCATTATTGGGATGGACTGGTTGGTACCCTTTCGAGCCTTTGTAGATTGATATCGTCACAAGGTGAGTTTCACGTCACCAGAGGGTGTAGAGTTTCTATACAAGGGAGAATGGGATGTCCAGGCGAGCCGAGATGGACCCGAGCATCGTGGGTGGGGTAGTGTGACAACCCGGATTACGAGTTTATATCTAGAGGATCAGGGGACTTGTCAGAGGTATTTCCCTCCAGTAGTTGATCGTTTCAGGGATGTCTTCCCAGATTACTTTTCAGGTCTTCCTCTGGAGCAAGAGGTGGATTTCTCTATTGATCTAGTTCCAGAAGTAGCATCGGTGTCCATTCCACTTTATAGGATGGCTACAATAGAGTTTCAAGAGCTCGATAGGTAATTAGAGGAGTTGGATGCAAAGGGTTTCATCTGACCCAGTACTTCTCCTTGGGGTTCACCGGTCCTTTTTGTGAAGAAGGTAGACGGTGCCCTCAGACTTTGCATGGATTATCGGAAGCCAAACCAGTTGATGGTCAAGAACCGATATCCCTTACCAAGGATTGATAATCGTTTTTATCAACTTCATGGAGCACGAGTGTTCTTGATTATTGACTTGAGATAAAGATATCATCAGTTACGCATTAGAATATCTGATATACATCTCACAGCCTTCAGGAGTAGCTATGGTCTATATGAGTACTTGGTTATGCCGTTCGGACTCACGAACGGGCCAACAGTTTTCAAGGATCTGATGAATCGTGTGTTCTATCATTATCTGGATTCTTTTGTGGTAGTATTTAGTGACGATATCTTGGTGTACTCTCAAAATCGACACGACCATGCAACCCATCTTGATATCGTATTGAGTACACTGAGAGAGAATCAGCTATATTTTAAGCTCCCAAAGTGCCACTTTTGGATGGAGAAGATTCACTTCCTGGGTCATATCATCTCAGAGGTAGGAGTTGCAGTAGACCCATAGAAGGTGAGAGCAGTAGTTTCTTGGGAGCATCTTAAGAACGTATTTGAGATATGGATTTTCTTGGGGATAGCGGGTTACTACAGGCACATTATACATGCCTTCTCCAGCTTAGCGGTGCTGTTGACGGGTTTGACTAAGAATGGTGTGAAGTTTGTTTGGTCAGAAGCTTGTGAGACATCCTTTCAAGAGCTGAAGGGAAAGTTGACATCAACACCAATCCGTATACTCCCACAGTAGGGGAAGAGCAATATAGTTTACTGTGATGCATCAGGTATTGGACTGGGAGCTGTGTTGATGCAGGGTGATCGAGTTATTGTGTATGGCTCTCGGCATTTGAGGCCACATGAGAGAAATTAACGGACGCATGACCTCAACTTGGTTGTAGTTGTTCATGTGTTATGCTATTGGAGACATGATCTCTTGGGAGAGAATTTTGTGGTTTTCACCAACCACAAAAGTCTCAAGTATATTTTTAATCAGTGTGACATGAATCTGAGATAGTGAAGGTGGGTTGAATACCTTCGGTCCTTTGATTTTGAGCTTGCCTATACACCTGGTAAGGGTAATGTAGTTGCTGAAGCACTGAACAGGAAGACTCAGACACAGGCAGTTCATGAGGCGAGTGGTGAGTGGCAGCTTATGGCTTTGTTCTCTGAATTGCATTTGGAGGTGCACGATAGTCAGGGGAAAACCTATATTTAATTTTTAGTTGTGACTTCTACCCTCCTGGATAAAGAGATGATGGGGTAGCTATATGATTCAGAAGGCCTAGTTCTACGGGAGTCGGTGGCAAGTGGGGACCCTCCTCCTGGGTGGACGATGGTGATGATGAGGTACTGCATTTCCATGGACAAGTGTGGGTTCTAGGGGATATATGTGAAGAGTTGATGTGGGAGTTTCATGCTTCAGCTTGGGCAGTTCATCTTAGAGTTAACAAGATGTACCGTGACTTGAGACATCAGTACTAGTGGCCAGGTATGAAGAGAGAAGTAGCTGGTTTTGTTGCGAGATGTTCCACCTGTTAGCAGGTGAAGACAGAGCATCAAAGGCCTGCCGGACTATTACAGTAGTTACCCATTCCGGAGTGTATATGGGATGATGTCACGATGGACTTCATGATGGGGTTGTTGAGGTCACCTAGAGGCAATGATTTCATGTGGGTTTTTGTGGACAGACTCATGAAGGTAGCTCACTTTTTGCTGATCAAGGATACCTTCAGTGTTGAAGATCTCAGAAAGCTATATATCTGAGAGGATGTATGCCTCCATGGGGTCCCTCGTTCTATCGTTTCAGACAGGGATGCCCATTTTAAATTTCGTTTCTGGCAGAGTTTTCAGAGGGCACTAGGTACACGGGTGCTTTTGGTCACAACTTACCACTCTCAGACCGATGGCCAGTCAGAGCGTACTATACAGGTACTTGAGGACATGCTGGATGAATGCATCCTAAACTTTGGGGGATCCTGGGAGAAGCATATACCCCTAGTCAAGTTTTCCTATAATAATATTTTTCAGGAAACTATTAAGATGGCACTTTACGATGCTTTATATGGTGGGCTATGCCAATCACCCTTATGTTGGATGGAGGCAAGTGAGGCAGCTCTACTGGGACCACGTCTCATGCAGGAGACATCTGAGAAGGTCTAGTTGATTCAGAAGTGGATGGCTACTGCAGAGTCTCATAAGAAATCTTATGTTGATTGCCACATATGACTCTTGGAGTTCATGGTCAGGGATCAGGTTTTCTTGCGTGTTTCACCGAGGCTGGGACACAGACGTATCAGGAGATAGGGTAAACTTTCACCGAGGTATGTTGGGCCATTTGAGATTCTGGAGAGAGTCAAGCCAGTTGCCTATCGGTTACAGTTACCGCAGATGTACCAGGCCATGCACGACAACTTCCATGTATCTTAGTTTCATCACTATCATTTAGAACCATCTCACGTCTTTCAACCAGATGAGGTTGAGCATCAGATAGATGCATCCTTTGAGTAGCATCCGATTTGTATCCTGGATAGGAGCACAAAGGTTCTCTGAGGCCGGTTAGTTCCTCTCGTATGGGTGCTATGGTAGCATGGCCGAGTGCAGGATGAAACCCGGGAGTGGGAGACCGACGTACGTGCTTAGTTGTAACAACTGAGACTTTTATGTTATATAAATCATCAAAGGAATATTTTTCTACACAACACTTTCTTGGCTTGCTTTACCCGAAATCGCGACCTTCCTCGATAGCTTGCGTCGTACGCAATACCGAGTTTCACTAAACAACGATATTCTATTAAAATATTATTAAAACTATCCGTTATGAATAGTAATAACCACTTTTTGAAATTTTATAAATTTTATTTTTCAAAATGGACTACATTTTTGGATTCGGAATATCGAAATTAGCCTACGGTGAAATTTTGGTATTTTTCTGAAAACTTTCATTTTTTGATGAATAGTGAAACCACTAAGTGATAGTTAAAAAACTGAATTTTTCATAAAACTTAATTTTACCACTTCTGTGGGTGGAATTTCAAAAATCCGAGAGACACCGTTGATGTCAGTAAGTAAAATGTGGTTCGATGAGATGAAAATAATTTTTTGGTGAATAGTAACTTTTTACTTTTTTTTTTACCACGGTTAAAAGTAAATAGGGTAATTAAGGGTAAAGATGATATTATTATTACCATAACACATGTCCTAATTCGATTGGAAAAGTGTAATTCGACCAAAAACAAACTTAGGAATAAAATATGACCATTTAGGCCCACTTGGATTAGATTAGGACATTTATTATTAATTTATTTAAAGAAGGGTTAAAATAGTTAAAATCAATGTTTAATAAGTAAATAATTTTTAATATGGGGTTATACATAAGATAAATTCGACTATAAATATTCATTAGAAAGATAAAACGATTTCCTACATAATGGTATTTTATTTGTAATTTTTAGACATTAAATAAGTTAATTTATTTATGAAACAACGATGATGCAGTAATTATCTTATTAATGAAATATTGACATAATTAATGTTATAAACACCAAAATAAATGTAATTTGAGACTTTTTGTGAATTACACTAATTTTATAGGATAATATGACATTTTAGTATTTATTTAATTAACTTTGTTCTAACTAATCATTATGTTATGATTTTCACAAAAATCAATTACCAAATAGTGTCAAAATTGACATAAAATAGTTTTTAAAACAAATATTATATTATTAATTGTTATTTTATTCCTAAAAATCCAAGGTTCGGCCAAATGACTTATATAACGTTATATATATTAATAATAAACAACTTGGGGTTATTTTGGCTGCTTATAGTATGTTTATTAACCTTATATTATATGAACACAAGAAGACATGGTAAAAGTAAAATTATTTAACTTAATGTTAAATCTAAATGATAAGGTTAAAAATAGGAACCTAAACTTGTCTAAATTCTATTGGATGAGATGATTTCTACCCATCCCCACCTTCGCTTCGAAATATATCAATTTGGAGCTATTTAAAATCGAAATTCACTTCATAATAAAATAATATTTTTAGTTTTCGCAAAGGTGCCCCTCTCCTCCCTTATAAAAGGGCACCTCCTCCCCCTCTTCCTCACACCACTTTGAGCCTTCAAGCTCGGCCAACCCCTTCCAATTCCTCCTCTACACTTCTATAGAGACATCCTAGAGGTCCTGTTCTTCTTCAAAGACCAATTTTAGTGCCCTAAAAGAAGGTCTCAAAGAAGCACTTCAAAGAAGAGGTAATGTCCGTTACCGATTCTTTCATCTTTATTTCTTCTTCCACTTCTTCTTCTTTAGTTGTTTCATTATGAAGTAATAACATCAGTATCACTAATATACTGATATGTTATTATAAGTATGAAACAACCCTATTTTACCATCTATCCATCCTACGGAAAAAGAAATCACCGCGCGTGCGTACGTAGAGAATACCGTCTCCACGCCGTGGTGTAATCTATTTTCCACCACCACCTTACATGGATTGGTATAATGGTGTAAATAATGACTATATATGACTATTATAAAGTAAATGGATTCTGAAATAGTATAAATACACTCCAATACAATTCCATGATCATAGGAACGATATCATCACTCGTGCGTACGTACGGAATACCGTCTCCACGATGTGATGCGACTCGTTCTACATGATCTTCATTTCATAATGATTATATAATTGGATTGAATGAATGAATATGATATATATTACACTAATAACATTCTGGAAATTAGGTATATATAACCTAAAGATAAGAATACGAATTTATTCGACAAGACACGCATAAGAACAAAAAGTTATAAACACCCGAATAACAAGTAGCAATGAAATATTACTACTAAGAAGCTAAGAATATGACCATATATGATATCATAAAAATAAGTATGATTCTGGAATAAGTCAATAACATTATTTAAATCATTATACAGGAGGTTCGGACACTTATAAAGCAAAACGGACTTAATGTAAGGGAAATATCACAATCTCATTTTTATCTGAGATTGTTTATACTTTAGTATTTACTGGGGTGTATTTTATCATCCACATCCATGTTTCCTCAATATTTAATATTATTTCCATTCACCTAAAATTGTTTAAATCCTATTTTACCCTTCGATGTGTTTTTAGTGAAAGATATGAAAGGAATCTTTTGTCGTTTTTCATACGAGGTACTTTTTGACTTTTCCAACAAAAGTACGAAGAATGTTTTTTTAACTTATACGGCATGAATGGATTTTTAAAATATTACTTCCAAGAAGATTCATTTACAAGTTTTCAATGTTGTTTTAAATCAACTTCTCTTAGTTTAAAATTTAATGACATGTTAAGAAAGGAAAATGTTTTTGAAGTAGAAAGGATATTTTCCTCAAGAATGGAGTTCAAGTGTTTTATCAAAATTATTTTCCATCTTAGATAATATAGGGTTCTATTTATATCCCTATTGTTACATTGATTTGATTATGTTGTGATGGAATTATTTTTATGAATTCCTTTATCTTATATGAATTGTTTTATGATGTCATGTTATTTAAGAATCCCATTTTTTATTACATGGGTTATGCAATGATGTATGATTTATAATTTTGTGGCACACATAAGAATGGTATCATTATGAGATGGGTGGGACCTATATCTCCCTCCAATGCATTGGGTAAAGATTTTATATCTCATGAGATAGACATGGCTGGAACGGTAGGTTATATCGGTTCAGTGAAACAGGACTGAAACGAGGGTGACTCGGTTCAGAAATGGACTTTGTCCACTAAGACAGTCTTGGCAATGAATCTTGACTAATAAGAAATGATTCTCTATGATTATGTGTGTATGCCACAAAGCATCAGGTTTTAAGTTATGATTATTGTGATTACATTTCACTGCCATGATTTATCCCATGCTATGAAATTATGATCTCTTATGCAGGTTAAGATTTCCAAAAGTTATGTGCTTATGTATATGATGTGATTGATATTTCATTTGTTTACCCTTACTGAGCATTTGTGATCACCCTTTTGTATTTTTTCTTTCCCCAGGTCAGGAAGAAGGTTATTAAGTAAGATATGCCAAAAGGGACTATAGATATATGGGAGAGAGTGTAGACGCTTTATGAACTAGTTGTTTCTGTTTCCCAGTTTCTAACGTCACTATACCTATACGGTCCTTTCGTGGTTTTGTTATATGATATAATAAGTACGCTTCAATTTTGAAGTATTAACAATGTATGTAAAGTATGGGTCGTTATAGTTGGTATCAGAGGAAAGGTATAGCCAACCTTTGGAAACTGGGATGTGAAAGCCTTAGTAAGAACCCTAAGGATAAGTCTAAGCATTGAACACAATCTTAGTGTTTTTGAAATGTACATGAATAACCTAGGATAAGACCTTAGGTGTGAAATATTATTCTTGATTATGTGGTTTTCCTATTTTAATTAGTGTCGCTCACACTATTCTTCTTGGTTTTAGTCAATGGCTGGAACCCGAAGGAATCGTGTTAATGCGAAATGCGACAGGCAATGAAATGATTTTCCCCCTGAGAAACCAAAGGTTATGGGAGCTGGAATAAAAAATCTTTTAGCCATGCTCACACAACTTTCTCAAGATATGAATCATGCAGGACTTCCAAACGAGCAAAGGAAGGAGCAACATTCTGTTGAATCCTTCATGAGGCAGCGTCCACTTTCTTTCAGCGGGTCTACTGATTCATTAGTTGCTGAACAATGGATTAGTACTACTGAAAAGATATTTTCAGTTCTTCAATGTTCTGAACATGATAAATTCATCCTAGCCGTGTATCGTTTGGAAGGAGATGCTGATCAATGGTGGAATCTTATTAAGAATACGAGGCAAAGGGATGAAATTGAGTCCATGGAATGGGACGAGCTCAAGAACTTATTTTTCAATAAGTACTTCCCTCGTATTCTCCGAAAAAAGATGGAGAAAGAGTTTCTTGAACTGAAGCTAAAGGATGATGAATCTATTGGTACCTATGAAGCAAATTTTACAAGACATGCAAGCTACGCTTTTGGTATTATTATCCAACCTGAGACTAAGATCGATCGATTCTTTAGTAGCTTAAAACCAAGTCTTCAAAGGGCGTTAGCCATAAGGGACTTCAATAGCTATGAGGAAATAGTTCGATGTGCTCTCAAAGTCGAGATGGAGATTGGAGTAACCCATCAGTCATATGGGTTTGATAAGAAGAGGAAAATGGAATTCAAAGGAAAATATAAAGAGCACACTGAAAAGAAGATGAGCTTTCTCTTATGCTCAATGTGTGGAAAGAATCATGGAGAGAGTTTTCTTAAAGGGACAAGTAAATGTTTCAAATGTGGAAAGGAAGGTCATCGGGCATTTGAATGCCGCGATGATGGGAAGAATATGTCTAATGATGCAAACAAAGGAAGGGATACACAGAATGAACCTACTACACTTCAATGTTTCAAGTGCAAGGAGTTGGGGCATTATGCCAATAAATTCCCTAATCCAAGGGTTGATGATTATGGTCGACATCAACAAACTCTTAAGGCTAAAGACAAAGGAAAGTCACATGCAATTTCTATTAGCGATGTGGAGTACGATAACGATGTGGTGAAAGGTACACTTACCATCCACACTAAAGTAGCAAATGTTTTATTTGATTCTGGATCCACCCACTATTTTATTTCTGAAGAATTTTCTAAGGGTATCACCATATTACCTCAACAATTATATGTTGAGTCAGCTGTGACAACACCTAATGGCACAACTGTCGCATCAAAAGTTTATAATTCTTCTCCGATCGAAGTTTGTGGGAAAGTGCTTCCTGCAAATCTTGTGATCCTTCCTATAGTGGAATTTGATGTGATTATTGGCATGCATTGGATTTCTTTATATGGAGATCATATCAATTTCCAAAGAAGGGAAGTCACATTTCATATTCCAAATCAATCTATGATTGTCTATCAATGCAAGGATGAACATAACCTTCCAGTGGAAATTTCTTCCATTTTATGGGTATTGATTCCACTAAATGAAGGTTATTTATCTCAAATGGTTGGTGAGAAACTCACGATTAAGAATATTCCCATTGTACGGGAGTTTGATGATGTCTTTCCGGAGGAATTATCGGGTCTTACACCGAATCGTGAAGTTGATTTTTCAATAGAACTCGTACCGGGTGCTTTGCCTATTTCAAAGACACCTTATAGAATGGCCCCAATTGAGTAGCAAGAATTGAAGAAGCAAATCCAAGAGAATCTTGAAAAGGGATTCATATGCCCTAGTGCGTCACCTTGGGGAGCACCTATTCTATTTGTTAAGAAGAAAGGTGGATCAATGAGACTCTGCATTGATTATCGAGAACTTAACAAGATCACTATAAAGAACAAATATCCTCTCCCACGCATTGATGACATATTTGACCAACTACGAGGATCTCAATACTTTTCCAAGATTGATCTTCGTACAGGGTATCATCAATTAAGGGTCAAAAGGGAGGATATACCAAAGACGGATTTCCGTACAAGGTATGGACACTATGAATTTATAGTGATTCCATTTGGTCTTACTAATGCCCCTGCAATCTTCATGGATCTAATGAATAGAGTCTTTGGAGACTATCTTCATCAATTTTTGGTAGTATTTATAGACGATATAATTGTCTATTCAATGAGAAAGGAAGAACATGATGATCACTTGAGAATTATATTGAAGACCCTGAGAAAGGGGAAGCTTTATGCCAAATTTACCAAGTGTGAATTTTGGCTTCAAAAAGTTGCATTTTTGGGTCACATAATCTCAAAAGAGGGGATATCTATGGATCCAGCAAAAACAGAGGTTATCGAAAGATGGTCGAGACCAACAACAGTAACTGAGATCCGAAGTTTTCTTGGTTTGGCTGGATATTATCGACATTTTGTGAAAGATTTTTCACGATTATCTAATCCACTCACCAAGTTGACTCGGAAAGGAGTTATGTTTGTCTGGACGGAAGAATGTGAAGAGAATTTCAAGGAGTTGAAAAGAAGGTTATCCAGTGCACCTGTGCTCACACTGCCTTGTAGTGGAGAATGGTTTGTGATCTATAGTGATGCATCCAAGACAGGATTGGGGTGTGTTCTTATGCAAAATGATATGGTGATAGCTTATGCCTCACGACAGTTGAAAATCCATGAGCACAATTACCCAACACATGATTTGGAGTTAGCTGCGGTAATCTTTGCATTAAAGATTTGGAGGCATTACCTTTATGGGGAAAGGTGTGATATTTATACTGATCACAAAAGTTTAAAGTATATTTTCACACAATAGGAGCTGAATATGCGTCAAAGAAGATGGTTGGAGCTGATTAAGGATTATGACTGCTCAATCCATTAACACTATGGGAAAGCAAACAAGGTGGCAGTTGCATTAAGTCGACAAGACCATGCTAGTTTATCCATGATGAGGATCACAAAAGATACAATATTTATGGATTTACAAAGGATGGATCTTGTAATTATAATGGAAGGGGAAAACTATTATCTTTCTCAAATGAATGTTCAACCATCTATACATGTGAAGATTAAAGAGGCACAAAAAGAATATGTCATGTTACAAAAGAAGGTGAGAAATGTTCCTGAATTCAACCTTGATTGTGATGGGATAATAAAGTTCAGGAATCGGGTTTGTGTTCCTCCCATCCCCGAATTAAAGAAGGAGCAGCTATATGAGGCTCATAGTTCTTCTTTCTATATTCATCCTGGAAGCCCGAAGATGTATAGGGACTTGAAAGAGTACTTCTGGTGGGATGGCATGAAAAGAGATGTTTCTGAATATGTCTCTCGATGCTTGGTTTGTCAACAAGTTAAAGCTGAGAGACAGAAGTCTTTGGGGATATTAAAACCATTACCCATACCCGAATGGAAATGGGAAAACATCACTATGGACTTTGTCACAGGACTTTCTAAAACATCCAAAGGCAATAATGCTATCTGGGTCATAGTTGATCATCTTACAAAGTCTGCACACTTCATTGTTATTAGAGAGGATTTCTCTCTGGATCAGCTTGCCAGGATATATGTAAAGTAAGTGGTAAGATTACATGGAGTACCACTTTCTATTATATCTGATCGGGATCCGAGATTTACCTCGAAGTTCTGGAGAAGTCTTCAGCATACTCTGGATACAGAGTTGAGTTTCAGCACTGCTTATCATCCTCAGACAGACGGTCAGTCTGAGAGAACAATTCAAACTCTAGAAGATATGTTGAGAGCTTGCTCTATGGATTTCAAAGGTGGTTGGGATCAACACCTACCATTGGTGGAATTTTCTTATAATAATATCTTTCACTCCCATATTCAGATGGCTCCTTATGAAGCTCTCTATGGAAAGAAATGCTGGACTCCAACTTGCTTGGATGAAGTTGGGGAAAGAATGCTATTAAGAACTAATCCCGTTGATGAAATGGTAGAAAAGGTCAGATCTATTCAACAAAACATAAGAGCAGCTCATAGTCGACAGAAAAGTTATGCCGACAACCAAAGAAAAGACCTAGAGTTTGAAGTGGGTGATAAAGTGTTCTTACGAATATCTTCCTGGAAGAGGGTTATGAGATTTGGAAAGAAGGGGAAGTTGAGACCTAGATATATCGGTTATTTCGAAATACTGGATCGTGTTGGGAATGTAGCTTACCGATTGGCACTTCCACCGAATCTCTATCAAGTTCACGATGTGTTCCATGTATCTCTACTGAGAAAGTACATACCTAATCCTTCACATGTAGTCAGCTCAGAAGTTGTACCGCTGGAGCAAGATCTTTCTTATGAAGAACAACCAATAGAGATTCTGGATCGTAGCGAAAAAGTCCTACGAAACAAGACCACTCGATTGGTGAAAGTTTTATGGAGGAACCACCAATTATAAGAAGCTACATGGGAGCTTGAGGATATGATGATGGAGAGGTATCCTCATCTGTTTGTTACAAAGTGACGAATTTTGAGGGCGAAATTCATTTTAAGGGGGGTAGAATGTAACACCCAAGACTTTTATGTTATATAAATCATCAAAGGAATATTTTTCTACACAACACTTTCTTGGCTTTCTTTACACGATATCGCGACCTTCCTCGATAGCTTGCGTCGTACGCAATACCGAGTTTCACTAAACAACGATATGCTATTAAAATATTATTAAAACTAGCCGTTATGAATAGTAATAACCACTTTTTTAAATTTTATAAATTTTATTTTTCAAAATGGACTTCATTTTTGGATTCGGAATATCGAAATTAGAGTAGGGTGAAATTTTGGTATTTTTCTGAAAACTTTCAATTTTTGATGAATAGTGAAACCACTAAGTGGTAGTTAAAAAACTGAATTTTTCAGGAAACTTAATTTTACCGCTTATGTGAGTGGAATTTCAAAAATCCGAGAGACACGGTTGATGTCAGTAAGTAAAATGTGGTTCAATGAGATGAAAATAATTTTTTGGTGAATAGTAACTTTTTACTTTTTTTTACCACCGTTAAAAGTAAATAAGGTAATTAAGGGTAAATATGATATTATTATTACCCTAACACAGGTCCTAATTCTATTGGACAAGTGTAATTCGACCAAAAACAAACTTAGGAATAAAATATGACCATTTAGGCCCACATGGATTAGATTAGGACATTTATTATTAATTTATTTAAAGAAGGGTTAAAATAGTTAAAATCAAAGTTTAATAAGTAAATTATTTTTAATATGGGGTTATACATAAGATAAATTCGACTATAAATATTCATTATAAATATAAAAATATTTCCTACATAATGGTATTTTATTTGTAATTTTTAGACATTACATAATTTAATTTATTTATGACACAAAGATGATGCAGTAATTATCTTATTAATGAAATATTGACATAATTAATGTTATAAACACCAAAATAAATGTAATTTGAGACTTTTTATGAATTACACTAATTTTATAGGTTAATATGACATGTTTCAATTGATTTAATTAACTTTTTTAGAACTAATAATTCTGTTATGAGTTTCACAAAAATCAATTACTAAATAGTGTCAAAATTGACAAAAAATAGTTTTTAAAAAAAATATTATATTAGTAATTGTTTTTTTGTTCCTAAAAATATAAGGTTCGGCCAAATGACTTAGATAAGGTTATATATATTAATAATAAACAACTTGGAGTTCGTATGGCTGCTTGTAGTAAGTTTATTAACCTTATAGTATAAGAACACAAGAAGACACGGTAACAGTAAAATTATTTAACTTAATGTTAAATCTAAATGATAAGGTTAAAATAGGAACCTAAACATGTCTAAATTCTATTGGATGAGAGTATTTCGACCCATCCCAACCTTATATTCTAAATATATCAATTTGGAGGTATTTAAAACCGAACTTGACTTTATAATAAAATAATATTTTTTGTTTTCCCAAAGGTGCCCCTCTCTTCCCTTATAAAAGGGCACCTCCTCCCCCCTCTTCCTCACACCACATTGAGCCTTCATGCTCGGCCAACCCATGACAATTCCTCCTCTCCACTTCCCTAGAGACATCCTAGAGGTCCTGGTATTCTTCAAAGACCAATTTTAGTGCCCTAAAAGAAGGTCTCAAAGAAGCACTTCAAAGAAGAGGTAATGTCTGTTACCGATTCTTTCATCTTTATTTCTTCTTCCACTTCTTCTTCTTTAGTTGTTTCATTATTAAGTAATAAAATAAGTATCACTCATATACTGATATGTTATTATAAGTATGAAACAACCCTATTTCACCATCTATCCATCCTATGGAAAAAGAAATCACCGCGCGTGCGTACGTACGGAATACCGTCTCCACACCGTGGTGTAATCTATTTTCCACCACCACCTTACTTGGATGGATATAATGGTGTAAATAATGACTATATATGACAATTATAAATTAATACTGATTCTGAAATAGTATACATACACTCCAATACAATTCCACGATCATAGGAATGATATCATCACTCGTGCGTACGTACGGAATACCGTCTCCACGATGTGATGCGACTCGTTCTACATGATCTTAATTTCATAATGATTATATAAATGAATTGAATGAACGAATATGATATATATTACACTAATAACATTCTGGAAATGAGTTATATATAACCTAAATATAGGAATAAGAATTTATTTGACAAGACACGCATAAGAACAAAAAGTTATAAACACCCGAATAACAAGTAGCAATGAAATATTACTACTAAGAAGTTAAGAATATGACCATATATGATATCATAAAAATAAGAATGATTCTGGAATAAGTCAATAACATTATTTAAATAATTATACAGGAGGTTCGGACACTTACGAAGAAAAACGGACCTAAGGTAAGGGAAATATCACAATCTCATTTTTATCCGAGATTGTTTATACTTTAGTATTTACTGGGGTGTATTTTATCATCCGCATCCATGTTTCCTCAATATTTAATATTATTTCCATTCACCTACAATTTTTTAAATCCTATTTTACCCTTTGGTGCGTTTTTAGTAAATTATATGAAAGGAATCTTTTGTCTTTTTTCATACGAGGTACTTTTTGACTTTTCTGAAAAAAGTACGAAGAATGTTTTTTTTACTTATACGGCATGAATGGATTTTTAAAACATTACTTCCAAGAAGCTTCATTTACAAGTTTTCATGTTTAGTTTTAATCAACTTCTCTTAGTTTAAAATTTAATGACATGTTAAGAAAGGAAATTGTTTTTGAAGTAGAAAGGATATTTTCCTCAAAAATGGAGTTCAAGTGTTTTATCAAAATTATTTTCCATCTAAGATAATACAAGGTTCTATTTCTATCCCTATTGTTACATTGATTTGATTATGTTGTGATGGAATTATTTTTATGAATTTTTTTATCTTATATGAATTGTTTTATGATGTCATGTTATTTAAGAATCCCATTTTTTATTACATGGGTTATGCAATGATGTATGATTTATAATTTTGTGGCACACATAAGAATGGAATCATTATGAGATGGGTGGGACCTATATCTCCCTCCAATGAATTGGGTAAAGATTTTATATCTCATGAGATAGACATGGCTGGAACGGTAGGTTATACCGGTTCAGTGAAACAGGACTGAAACGAGGGCGACTCGGTTCAGAAATGGACTTTGTCCACTAAGATAGTCTTGGCAATGAGTCTTGACTAATAAGAAATGATTCTCTATGATTACGTGTGTATGCCACAAAGCTTCAGGTTTTAAGTTATGATTATTATGATTACATTTCACTGCCATGATTTATCCCATGTTATGAAATTATGATCTCTTTTGCAGGTTAAGATTTCCAAAAGTTATGTGCTTCTGTATATGATGTGATTGATATTTCTTTTGTTTACCCTTACTGAGCATTTGAGCTCACCCTTTTGTGTGTTTTCTTTCCCCAGGTCAGGAAGATGGTTATTAAGTAAGATATGCCAAAAGGGACTATAGATATATGGGAGACAGTGTAGACGCTTTATGAACCAGTTGTTTATGTTTCCCAGTTTCTAAAGACACTATACCTATACGGTCCTTTCGTGGTTTTATTATATGATGTAATAAGTACGCTTCAATTTTGAAGTATTAACAAAGTATGTAAATTATGGGTCGTTATATTAGTGTCCAGAGTTATTCTGATTGTTATCTTCACCACCCTTAGAAGGGGCAATTCGGGGACAAATTTCTTTAAGGGGGGAAGTTTTTAAGAACCCGGTTCTTATTCTTGAGATACAAGTTTCTTTTTTTTTCCTTAAGTGTTTTTGAGGAAATAATGAAAATGGGAGACAAATCCTAAATTTTGTGACTACATGTTGTGTACTTTTCCACACACCATGTACTTTGGCCGTGTGGAAGGAGTACGCAGGGCGTGTAGGCCGGTCGATGATGATGGGTGTAAAAACCGCCTACATGCCATGTAGTTGGTATTTACACGCCGTGTTGTCAGTTGGAAAGAAAATAGTAAGGTGGTGTCCAGATGAGTGATAGTACATGTCGTGTACTCAAGAATACATGCCATGTAGTCATGTCGACAGATGAACAGTGCCATGCTGGCGAGAAGCCGCCGAAGGAATAGTTAAAAAAATGGAAACTACACACCATGTGCCCAATAGTACATGCTGTGTAGTCTGTTTTTTTTCACTTAAAATGGGAATTAGCCTCCCCTATTCATAGGGAAGGCTTAGAACTTAAGTAGAGCTTGGGAGGACGGCCGAAACTTTGGAGATCACCCGATCGAGAACTGGGAATCTGATTCCACCTCCGTTGATCACGTTGGAACCGCACAGGTGAGTTCTTCCATCTCCTTGAAAATTTGTTTCCAATTATTCCTCTAAAGGATGTTATTTACATTTGAATGAGATTTATTATACCTCGGATCTATTCCGTTCTTGGACATTCGATGAGCATCATTCAAGTATATCAGTCAGGGGTGATCGATGTAGGTGGTCTAGTGTTTATTTCCAACTTCTGTGGTGAATTTGTGTACTATTTTGATATGCGCCCATGAATGGGGTGTCGTATGGTTGAGGCATTGCTTAATTAAATACCTATAATTGCATAGGTAGTTAAATGAACATGTATAACTGTTGTTTGGGATCGCTGCTTGGATCCAGGACCACCCCTATGGTGCATTCCTCTGTTTATCGGTTTGTCCTGGTTACCCAAGGGTATACCGTAAATTATTGCATGTCTTAAATTTCCTTGTGAGAAATTGTATATAAATTTCTTTTTTATATATTGGGCATGGTTCGATTACTTGTTTAGCCTGAGGGCAGTGTTGTGTTTAGCCTGTGGGCAGTGCTCTGTTCAGCATGAGGGCAACTTCTTTCGTGCATGTGGGAAGTATATTCTGTGTCTATGGGTGACACCTCATACACCTGTGGGAATTGTTCGATATTCTTGTGGGCAGATTTATATGGGTTTAGATACTCTTTACCTGAGGGTAAGGGTTTACGTTCCTGAGGACACTGATTTTTTACTTAGAAGTACACTGTGGAGTTTTCTTACTATTGAATGATTAAATGAATATTAAAATGGAAATATAACTGGTAAAGTTAGTTAATTTTGATTACTACATAGTTTATTTGCATTTACTAATTCACACTGATGTTGCACATTTACACTGACAGTTGGGCACAGATCTTTGGTGGGTGCCTACTTGGATTCATTTCTCACACCCTATTTGGGGCATGTCTTCGGCCCAAACAGATTATATTTCTACAGGTACGGATAAGGTAAAGGGTCCCTATACAGGTACATGAGTGTTGATGAGGTGTAGGGAAGCATGGGACTGAGCTCAGGATCGCGATGTAGCCGGCTGTTTTGTTTTGTTCTGATGTACCTGTACTTTCCAGTGTATTGTATTGTTGTGTAACATGTTATGGATGTTTTCATAGAATATTGGAATGCTGCATCTTGATATATATATATATATGACCACTGGTTCTTTTTACTGTAGTTTTTCATTTCAGTTATGTATGTTTTACTTCTTCTGCAGTTTTTGTATGTTTTATCTTATATTTCACTGCGCTACACTCTGACAAATGAGGGCATAGTTTCCCCACTATCAGACCTGGGCCCTCACTGATAGTCAGTAGGCTCTGGAATTTGGGGAAATGCGCTTGAGTTCATGTCACCAACCAGGTTTGGGGAACCCGTGGAGTGGCACCCGAATCCTGGACGTTACACTTTTCCTTTTTATTACATCACTTGGCCAGAGTGGTTAGACTGTGTGAGCTACCCAGAGGGTTAATGGAAATATTTAATGGTAGTGACGCATCTGCCCAGCCAAAGAACAATCTTAGATTTGGTCCTGTTAAGTAGTCTTCTGAGATACCTGTTTGTGAAACTTACTTTATTTAATTTTGAACATTAAATTCTAATAAATGTAAATGGAAACTATAGGATTTGGTTACATTTTTGTTTATGGGTTTCTTTACCGCATTTCCATTATTACCTACTATATATACTCACTAATTGTAATGAAAAACTCTTGTCGTGGATTCCTATTGGGATTCATCTCACACCCTATTTGGGCCATGATTTTGGATAAAAATAGATTATATGGTTGTAGGTATAGATAAGGGAAAGCGCCCTTCGTCATCAGGTTCTTGATTTCTATTAAGATAGATAGCATGGGACAAAGATGAGGCTTGAAATGCTGATAAATTGTTTTTCTTTTCTTTTGTACTTGGGTTCAGTACAGTATTTCTAGAATTGTGACTAGTTTGGATGTTTTCTTAGACATATGTGACATGCATAATTTATATACGTGCCCTAGTTTTTTATTTACCTTTAGTCTTCCGCTGTTTACATCTATTGTATTATATTACTATTTCTGCTGTTGTTTATTATTTTTATTACATTGTGTTACTCTGGTAATGAGGGAATATTTTTCCCACTATCACACCGAAGTCCCTTTCTACTATTCGGAAGCCTTTGGCATTTGGGAAAATGAACTTGAGGCCATGTGACCAACTGGGTATGAGGAATCTTTAGGTGGCACCCAGATCTTGGACATTAAACTATACCACTATGAGTATATTGAATTCCATTTATAAATAAAAAATTTTTACTAGTTTTAATATATATAATTTTAAAAAAAAAATTATTATGAAAACAAACTACACTTTTAATTCTCTTTTGGAAATTATTTCCTTTGAAACCCAAAAAAACCATTATATTTCCTGTTCTTAAAATAAATTTTGAGAACAACTCATTTACATTACTTTAAAGTCAATGAACAACATTATAGATTAAATATGAAACAATGGAAACACGTAGCAAATAATAGTCAACCATAAATAACCAACACATAAAATAAACATGATAAAAGTGTAAGAATATCACATTATAAATAATAAATAAGTAAATCACAACATATTATACATATCATGATGCAACACATTTATGAATAATGATAGGATGCAAAACATACATTAAAAGAAACCCCTAGTCTGTAAGTATTATAAACCAATGATCATAACCCAAATCGGTTTAGTATAGCATCATCAGAGACACATCTAATAGATAAACAAATATTAACTAAGGGTCGCATGTTAGGGATTAATTTCATATAGAAAATCATTTTCCAATAATAACCCACTCAGTATCATAAGATTCCTCATTTAACAAATAAAGGAGGTCGTCCCCTTATGAAGAAAAACATCATTCCATGGAAAAAATAAGACAAAATGATAACATAATAATCACATCATGTAGGAACACAATGTATAGAAATTAATATAAGAGGGGGGGGGAGTGAATTGTAGTTTCTAAAAAACAAAACCACCATATACCATTATCTCTCTTTTAGTTTATTATATGAAATCATTGTCTAATATTTTCAAATTAATTGGATGTAATTGTAATGAGACAAATTTTTTACTAAGGTAAATTTCTTTCTTATAATTATTTGATATAGTGTAAACCACATAATATCACATTTATAACTTAATACAGAATTTAAAAATTGTGAATTAATTAAATAAGGGGTATTTCTAGATATTAAGGATCCTTTACCAATAGAATAGTAATTTGACCTTTGGAATAATAATGTGCTCAATATAAATAGTAAATAAACCAATACAATAGTAACCTCTTATGTAAATGTATAAATAAAATTTAGCTATCTTATAAATGATAGTATGATATAATTATATCACTGTAGAAGTAAATAAATATTTGAATATTTATTAATTATGTGTTGGTATTTTTTTAATTCATAAATGTTTATAAATAATTTTATAAATAATATAATTATTTAAAAGGAAATTTATTTTCATAAAATATATTCATAAATTAACATTTTATTGTATTATTATTATGAGAAACTTTTATAAGACCTTAATTAATTATTCAATGTGTTATAAAATCACTTATAATTTTAAAATCGGCATTTTCCAAGTAAATCATGATTTTAATTAAAAAATAAATTTCTCATATATATAAAATTATTTTCTTAAAATGAAGATCATTTTTAAATTATAAACATTGAAAAATGGCTAGGGATATTTTTTTTATTTATCTAAGATACATTAATTTTCGGTGAATAGAAAAATATGATAATTTATAATAAAAGGTAAATACACTAGTTATTGAATCATATATAATTTATGGACAATGTATGCAACAATATAGAACTATACTTAATTAATATAATATATTATATTCCAATACTCATTTTATTATTATTCATGTGTAAAAAAAGTAATTTAATAAATAAAATAATTAGAAAACACCCATCTCATCCCCTATAAATACCACCTCTGACCCCTCTTATCATCACACCATACAAGCATTGATAATTGTCAAAATTATTCTCAATCCTCTTCAAAATCCCCTCCCTTAAATCAAGGAGACCTTGTTCTCATCAAACCACCAAACCCTTTTTCCTATCGAGGTTCTGAAGTAAAAGAAATTCAAGATGTAAAATCATCTTTTTTGTTTTTTTTTCAATTTTATTTGTTTCTTATCCTGTACAAAATTACACTTATCCAAGAGGCATGATAACTCCATTATATTTCATATACTAGATTTTTATTATGTTAGTGGAATAATTTATCTTCAATTCAGGCCAATTTTCCATTTTTCTGAAGTTTAAAATATCATCTGTGGTGTGTCGATTTACCACCACCATGGACAATGCAGTTTAATATTTCACTACCATCGTAATGTTTGGTTGTAAGACCATCATTATAGTTATGTAAAATTTATTATACATATTATAAGTTATATAATATTTTATAATACATATACAAACATGATGCTAAATAAAATTACATAAGATCATAATGGTCGTAAAACCGCCAGTACTAATTAAATCATTTTCATTGACACTAAATGTAATAAATCATAATCACAATATATAAAAAATGGATAAATAAGATCATTTAATATTCTAAAATTTCATTAATTAAATATATTTTCAATTCTAGATAACTATTCCAATTATACATGATCTTCTATATTCATATACAAGCAAATTGATCACGAAAACCATGAAAAAAATACTCAAAACGATGAAATTAAACTTCATAAATCATCTAAAAGCCCATAAATGAACCTAATAAATATATAATGAATCAAATTCATGTATTAATGGTTTTTTTATAATTAATAAATTTAATTATATTATCCAGGATATTGAAGTGAATACCACATTGAAAAATAAGGTAAGGGGATTCTCGAACCCATCACTCTTTATTTGGGGTTTCCCCCATTCACTCCATTTTCAATATGTATATCCCTTAAATGTTCCATAAATATAATTTTGTTCTTCTTAAAAAAAATTCTAGGATATACATGTTTTTAACATGGTTTTATGATAAATAATAATATCATTCAAAAATAACTCTTTCTTATAAAAAATATATTTTTCACTTCTCATGAGATTATCTCTTATTCACTCTAAAAAGTGACTATATGATGCATGATATGGAATACCCTCATATCCTCGTGTTTCGAAAAAAATAAAAACACAATGAAACCAATAATAACAGCAAAAAACAAGCATGTCACCCAACAGTGAAATCGAATCAACTCTATGAACTCAAAAAACTAGCATAACAATTCAATTTGAGGAAATTTGGATTTTCCTTGTACATGGGGTAGCTACTCCAAAGAATAGTTTAATACCAGATCTCATTTACTTACTATCCCTATCTAATATCTCCAAAAAATATGGAAAATCATAAAATAAACCCCTCTGATACCACTTTGTATCATCCCGGATCTGGAAGCCACTCAATTGGTGCCTCGTGCCCAGTTGGTCACATGGCCTCAAGCGCATTTCCCCAAATGGCAGAGGCCTCTAACTAGTATCATGGGATTAGGGTGTGATAGTGGGGAAACCATTCCCACATGATTAGATTGTTACACAATGGAACAATTGTATACAATATTAGAACTACTAAACGACATACAACTGAAGTAAATAGTGTAATAATGATAATAGAGGTAATCAGATGTGATAACATAAAATAATGATTCTACATGTTCTAAAAAATAGCCAAAATAGGATAAAATATTTTCAAATACATGATACAATACCAACAATACAAAATAAAAAAATAAATCTCAAAAGCATCCTTAACCTTGTCATGGTCCCATGCTCTCCAGCTCCGAAAAACATATTAAATACTTGTAGAAGGGTTCTTACCCTTATCAACACTTGAAATCATATAATATAAGTGGGTCCAAAAACATGTACCAGATAGAGTATGAGAAATTAAATCCTAGTAGGTAACCACTCAAAGATCTGTGGCAATCTGTAAGTGAAAATATGCAACAACTGTGTATAATATTGAAAGCAGTAAACTAGGAAGGACTCAAAAGTAAACAATCCTACAAGTATTGGTTTACATTTATTTTTAGTTCATGTCCATTAGAAATTCAATTTAATTAAATTATAATGTCTCGAGATCTGGCCTTAGCCCATCAATTCCATGTGTAAGTAAGCATAGTAGATGTATCAAAAGTCAATCTAAACAGATAAGTGAAGACTGAAACCAAGATTGTGCTTTGGCTTGGAAGATGCATCATAAGTCATTCCATTTCAATATTAAGTTAAAAACCTAATACCATACATTACATCATGTCTCACTCATGAAACAATATAGGCATAGAAAAACCTCACCATTAGGCACAGAAAAACCTCTCCTGTAGGCCTAGAAAAACCTCTCCCGTAAGCACAGAAAACCCCACCCGCAGGCATAGATAAATCCTCACCCACGGGCATTTCATCAGTCAATCAGGGACAAGCCCAGTATATATGTATTTTAGCATGATATAAAGTCAAAAATAGGTATATAATCATTTCAAAAAAAACAACATATGTAATTTTACACTATTACATGGTTAATAAAATAATAAATCTTGTTGGAATCAAACATGTCACAATACATTCAAGTAATCTAACCATTACCAAGATTATAAATTATAAACTCACAGGGTAAAACCATATCACAAGACTAACATGTAATCTATCAATTACAAGGCTTAACAATTATTATCTCACATGGTAAATTTATTTAATAAGCCTGACATGTGAATTAACATATCACAAGGCTTAGTCAATTGTTTATCCCATTTGAGTAATCATTTAATTAACAAATGTTATATTTAACAACCCAAAAAAGGAAAAAAACATATTCCCATAGGCATCCTAGACCAAACGTCTGAACAATGGTCATTATAGTGAAATTCACCCACAAAGAGGCCCTCAATCAAATCAAACAAGATAAAATAATCTTCTATTCATTTATTAAATTACCTATTCATAATTAGGAAACAAAAATGATCAATTTCCATTCAAGGTTGCACCCTAAATATGGGCTCACAGTACTATGACACATATAAACAACGTGTCATTTAGAGAAAGGCACAATAACACCTACCCAGTCCTCATGTGACTCTCCTCTTCCTGTGTCAGCCTCCAATTCAAGATAGAACTAATTAGATCTACAAAATGAGTTAAAATTCACAAGATAAGATAACTTTGTAGAGGTAAAAAAAATTATGAAGAATGTATCAAGAGAAAATGAGATCTTACCGATTGGGTTCTAACGCATCTGACGGAGAAAGAATCGGGATTCGGACGAAAAAACGGGAGCCAAATCCCCTTCCGGTACTACTGTCTCAAAAACCAGGTGCCTCTCTATCTGGAATGACAAAAAACGAGTATACTTCTCATTTTTTTGAAAATTAGAAAATACATGGCATGTAAGAGGAACTATCTGACATGTAGGTTATTTTACTATTCATTTCGTGATCGGCTTCCCTTTCACATCGTACACCGACTTGCCGACTTGATTTCATAGGGTGTACCTGAGAATACACGGTGTGTAACCAACAAGTATAGCCATGTAAGGTGTGGAGTTAGTATTTATCCTTTTTTATTCATTTTACATATATATAAATTAAAAAGGAATGTTTTGTACCAAAAAAGAAAAGGAAGAACCAGGTTCTTACAAACTTTCCCTCTTAAAGAAATTCCACCCTGAATTTCCCTTCAATGGGTGATGAAAAAATATCATAGAATAAATCTAACCACTATGATTTTACATTGGCCTCCCTATCCCAGGTCTCATCCAGTATTCGGCTATGCTACCATAAAACCCGTACTAATGGAACAGACTGGCCATAGAGAACCTTCATGCTACAATCCACAATTCGGATAGGATGCTCCTCAAAGGATGCATCTACCTATAACTCAACCTACTAGGGATGAAAAGTATGAGACAAGTATGAAAAGTAATGTCTCAACTGATAAACATGGAATATTTTGTGCATGGCTTGGTACCTCTAAGGTAACTGCAACCATTAGGCAATCGACCAAACTTTCTTCAAAATCTGCAATGAACTGACATATCATGTTGATAGCATACCCTATCTCCTAATCCTCTTGTGTCATAACCTTGGTGAAACATGTAGGGAAAACTTGATCCCCAACCAAAAACTTTAGTGGTCATCTATGGATATCATCAAAACATTTATGATGAGATTTCATAGTATCTTCCCACTTCTAAATCAACTGAACCTACTTAATAGTCCTGTAGACAAGACTAGGTCTTAGCATAGTTGCATCTCCTACCTCCATCCAACACAGGGGTGATCATAATGGTCTACCATACAAATCCTCATAAGGTGGCATATGAATAGTATCCTAAAATACAAAGTTATAAGAAAACTAATTCAAGGGGCTGGGACTCTCCCAAGAACCCCCGAAATCTAGGATGCATGCCCTGAGGATGTCCTCATACACCTGAATCATGCATTCTGAATTGCCATCTGTGTGAGGGTGGTAAGTTGGGCTCAGAAGCAACTGTGAACCTATTTCCCTCTATATCCCTTTCTAGAAACATGAAGTAAACTAGGAATACCTATGTGAAGTTATAGAATGTGGAATCCTGAATAGTCATACAATCACTGAGATGTAAAATCTTTCAAGCTCCTCAACACTGAAGGTTTTCTTGATTGGATGAAAATTTGAAACCATCGTGAGCCTGTCAAGAAAAACTCACACAGAATCATTACCACGATACCTCCAACATCAAAAAACCCCCACAAAGCACAACCATGAAAATTCTAGAGACTCTACCGGTGTTATTTTACTTTAATTAGTTGATCCAAAACACAATTTAGGTTATATAAACATCCTCATAGCAAAGAACCATGGAAACCCAAACAACATCATCAAAACCAGTCACACAAACTTCCCTTGAATGAAATTGCAGAATTTCATACCACACCCACCTTAAACTGGAGGAGTGTTCAAATTGGTTCACTCAAACTATATACGAGGAAAAAAAAGGATAATGAGTGAAACCATCATTGCATAACTTATATTATAAACGAACAACATAGGAGGTCCACATATTGTAACATAAACACAACACCTTCTTCCAAGTCACCACGCATCCAAAATGAACTCATTCACTGAATCCCACACATATCTCTCATTGATGTTCCTTTGTTAAACCTTATACTTATAATTAAAAATGGGTCCTTCCCTAGAATAGGTAAAGCAAAAAAACCAAATACATCGAACTAGAATAACTACCCCTTTTCAAATAATCCCATCTTATCCTGACTATAATTCTGAGATAACATTATATTCATTGACTCAGAGTACAAGGAACTCACCAAGGTGGTCCATACTCCCCGTTACAAGAGATACTTCAGTGCAAGTCCAACAGTACACATAAGAACACTAATTGAACCCAGAGTAGAACTCACCTGGCGGTCATGTCAAAGAAAGATACATGCATCTAGATTCAATCCAAGGTGTTCCTACATGGGAACCCACGTATCACTCAGGATTACCCAAGCCTCAACTGAAACCACAAATTCAATGCATAACATAATAAATATCATGAACAAGCACGACTACTTTCAAATTTAGTGCAGATTATAACTGATGCTCTCATAGTGCATCCAAAATGACTTCAAGATAAGGGACGTGCTTTTCTTTTAAAAAATATCAAATTAAGATAATTTCAAGGATAACTAGAAAAAGACTAGTCGGACCACTACTAGTTGACCGTATAAAAGAAACTCATTTTTACTTGGCAGCACATCATCAATTAAACGAACACAATGCCTTTATCCCAAGGCATTTCTATGATAGCTTATGCTTAACCACCGAGGTTCATTTATGATCATCAGTACCTCGGATGGGATGCATACATAGCCAACTACAACAACATCATGCTTCCCAAAAACCATCAATAAGAAATAAGAAACACAAGACTCAAAGGCATTCAAGTAGAATCATCCATTTTTGAATGGTCCTTGATTATGATCCTTCTACCAAGAAGATCACATTTAAACAGAACCTATGTGACGCTCCCCACACAGGAGTTTCTTTAATGTCAAGAAGAAGGAAAACCCGCTCTCAAATGCTAGAGTTTAGAACAAACATAAACACACTTGTTTTTTCCACCAACCTCGATCTACACATCATATCACTTGTCATGAAAGAAAAAAATTAAACCGATCAGTGTGTCAAAACAACCATTTCATAGAAATTCCTCTTGAGTAGTGGGACGACCATGGTTCCAAAAAATTCTCGTCACTCTACTACATAACTAACTGAAAATAGACACAGAAGATCAAAGATCAACGATTTAACCAAACTCAAAGGATCATTTTAAACATTTAACACTCGATGGGTACCACGTATATCAACATATAATACATCGGGTTTACAAAAGTGATTGGCACATTTTGGTAACTATTCATAGGATGCCTTCCCTATGCATCCTAGTACCAGATGGATCACATAGTAACTGGATCAAAAGAAGATCATCTACACAAACATTTACGCAGATGATGATTTACTAAGTCACCCATCATTTAAGGAAATAGAGGTTTGCATGACCTTTTAAGAAGATGAATATGCCTGAGACATGTCTAACCAAATGAACTGAGCATTCCCGAGTGCTCGTTCCCATATTAAGGATCAAGTTAAAATGATCACACATCCACACAAGGGTGTTCTTTTTAAAAACATGAATGTCCCACCTGGGATAACATCTCCTATGCGTCACCAACATTAGAAATATCTATGTTAAAAACAAAACAACAATCTCTAAGGGTAATACCTACCATGGGATAGACCCTTACGAAACAAAAGCATCTACTCCCAACACTAGGTCATAGAAAAATAGTTTTACTTGGCTTAACATCCCCTTTTTAATTAATCTATTTCTAAAAGAATCATCCTACAGATGATCGCTCACATCTATGTTCCAAGGCTTAACTCCAAATAGTTTAAAAACCCCTTACATGAGAGTCTCTAGTTGTTGGAAAAACTCATAGCCCAAAAGTACAAATATCAAAATAGGATTGGACAACACCTTCCTCTAAGAACTTACCCCTATTCCTACCCATGGGTTAGTTATGGGAGTCAAAAAATGAGAAAAATTACTAAAATGCCACTACTAAGGTCAGGTTTAGTAAAGCCAAACACTTAGAGTCATCCTACATGGGATCCTCCAGAAAAACATGAGTGAAGGAATCCTATAGTAGGGATCCTTACAAATAGTACACAATAGAGGGATCCTACAAGGGACTCCCTAGAATAGAACAGGTTAGGAAATATATCTTGCATCTCATCTCAAAACAAAAGTCTCAACTAGGTTGGTCTGGACACCTAACCTATCATTCACGCCATGTCTCACTCCCAGGTGACAACTAAAAATGGTAACAAGAGAAATAATCTCTCCATTTAGATAGAATACCTAAAACACCCATTAGGAGTCCTTAGAACACTCCACGAGTTTCATTGTAACACCCGAGATTTTTATGAGAAATATTTTGTTTTTATGTTATATACATCATCCAAGGAATCTTTCACAACACACAAAACTAGCTTGACTTTCTTTACACGCAATCGCAGCCTTCCTCGGTAGCTTGCGTTGTACGCAATACCGAGTTTCACTAAACAATGATATGCTATTAAAATATTATTAAAACTAACCGTTATGAATAGTAATACCCACTTTTTGAAAATTTTTAAATTTCATGTTTCAAAATGGACTTCATTTTTGGATTCAGAATATCGAAATTAGCCTACAGTGAAATTTTGGTATTTTTCTGAAAACTTTCAATTTTTGATGAATAGTGAAAACACTGGTTTACTATTTAAAAATAGACTTTTTATTTAAATAATTATTTATTTTATTTAAATTAATTTTAGGTCAAACATGATACATAATACTAATATAAGTTCAAAGTAACTCATTGGATTCATTTTAAAATAATTTTAGATATATAAAAAAATTTATTGAACTTTTCACCGTCTTTTACCCACCTCCTAGGAGAATTTTCAAATTCACATAAAACATAATTGTACCGCTTCTGTGAGTGGAATTTCAAAAATCCGAGAGACACGGTTAATATCAAGGAGTAAAATGTGGTTCAATGAGATGAAAATAATTTTTTGTGAATAGTAACTTTTTACTTTTATTTACCACGGTTAAAAGTAAATAGGGTAATTAAGGGTAAAAATGATATTATTATTACCCTAACACATTTCCTAATTCTATTTGATAAGATTAATTCGACCAAAAACATCCTTAGGGATAAAATATTACCATTTAGGTCCACTTGGATTAGATTAGGACAATTATTATTAATTTATTTAAAGAAGTGTTTAAATAGTTAAAATCAAAGTTTAATAACAAAATAATTTTTAATATAGGGTTATATATAAGATAAATTCTACTATAAATAATCATTAGAAATATAAATAGAGTTCCTACATAATGGTATTTTATTTATAATTTTTAGACTTTAAATAATTTAATTTATTTATGACACAATGATGATGCAGAAATTATCTTATTAATGAAATATTAACATAATTGATGTTATAAATATGCAAATAAATGTAATTTGAGACTTTTTATGAATTCCAATAATTTTCTAGGTTAATATGACATGTTATTATTGATTTAATTAACTTTTTTAGAACAAATTATTCTGATATGATTTTCAAAAAAATCAATTACCAAATAGTATCAAAATTTACATAAAATAGTTTTTAAAACAAATATTATATTATTAATTGTAATTTTATTCCTAAAAATATACGATTCAGCAAAATGACTTAAATATGGTTATATATATTAATAATAAACATCTTGGGGTTCGTGTTTCCTGTTATAGTATGTTTATTAACCTTATA
Source organism: Viscum album (assembly GCA_963277665.1). Taxonomy (NCBI): domain Eukaryota; kingdom Viridiplantae; phylum Streptophyta; class Magnoliopsida; order Santalales; family Viscaceae; genus Viscum; species Viscum album. The sequence goes on along the minus strand of OY728153.1, from coordinate 57,349,539 downwards.
GTGTAAGAAAACAAGAAGACACTGTAAAAGTAAAATTTTTTAACATAAAGTTAAATCTAAATGATAAGGTTAAAATAGAAACCTAAACATGTATAAATTATATTAGATGAGAGGATTTAGACCCATCCCCACCTTATCTTCAAAATAAATCAATTTGGAGCTATGAAAAACCAAATATGACTTTATAATAAAATAATATTTTTAGTTTTTCCAAAGGTACCCCTCTCCTCCCTTATAAAAAGGCACCTCCTCCCTCTCTTCCTCACACCACTTTGAGCCTTCTTGCTCGTCCCAACCCTGACAATTTCTTCTATCCACTTTCCTAGAAACATCCTAGAGGTCCTTGTCTTCTTCAAATACCATCTTTAGTGCCCTAAGAGGAGGTTAAGAAGAGGCGCTTCAAAGAAGAGGTAATGTCCGTTACCCATTCTTTCAACATTAGTTCTTCTTATAATTCTTCTTATATAGTTGTTTCATTATGAATTAATAACATCAGTATCACTAATATACTGATATGTTATTATGAAACAACCCTATTTCACCTTCTATCCATCCTACGGAAAATGAAATCAGCGCGCATGCGTATGTACGGAATACCGTCTCCACGTCGTGGTGTAATCTTTTTTCCACAACCACCTTACTTGGATGGATATAATGGTGTAAATAATAACTATATATGATTATTTGAAATTGATATTGATTCTGAAATAGTATATATACACTTCAATACAATTCCATGATCCTGGGAATGATATCATCACTCGTGCGTACGTACGGCCTACTGTCTCCACGATGTGATGCGACTCATTCTACATGATCTTCGTTACATAATGATTATATAAATGAATTTAATGAATAAATATGATATATATTAAACTAAAACCATTATTTAAATGAGTTATCTACAACAAAAAGAATAATAATAATTTGTTTGACAAAACACGCAGAAGAACAAAAAAAAGCAATAAACACTCGAATAACAAGTAACAGTGAAATATTACTAATAAGAAGCTAATAATATGACCATATATGATATCATAACAATTATTAAGATGCTTTAATAAGTCAATAACATTATTTAAATCATTATACAGGAGGTTCAGACACGTACGAAGCAAATCGGACCTAAGGTAAGGGAAAATCTCGCAATCTCAATTTTTATTTGAGATTGTTTTTACTTCAGAATTTACTGGGGAATATTTATCATCCAAATCCATGTTTAGTCAATATGTAATATTATTTATATCCTCCTACAATTTTTTAAATCCAATTTTACCCTTCGGTGAGTTTTTAGTAAAAGATATGAAAGGAATCTTTTGTCGTTTTTTGTACGGGGCACTTTTTGACTTTTTCGGCCAAAGTACGAGAAGAATGTTTTTCTAACATAAATGGAATGAATGGATTTTTAGAAAATTATTTCCATGAAGATTAATTTACATTTTTTCAAGTTTATTTTTAATAAACATCTTTTAGTTTAAAATTATATGACATTTCAAGAAAGGAAAATGTTTTTGAAGAAGAAAGGATATTTTCCTCAAAAATTCATTTAAAGTGTTTTATCAAAACCATTTTCCATCTAAGATGACATTATTTCATATGTGTATGTTTCAAGTATAATGTATCTATGATTTACATGGTTTCACTTTTCTTATGATGAAATGATATCCATTTTTTATGGATTACGTTATGATGGGATGATGTTTATGAAACCCATTTTATTCTTTGGGTTATGATGAATGATTTATGTTTATGTTGTGGGACACTTAAGAATTATTTCATTTTGAGATGTGTGGGACCTATATCTCCCTCAAATTAATTGGGTAAAGATTTATATCTCATGATATAGACATGGATGGAACGAAAGGTTAATCTGGTTCAGTGAAACAGGACTGAAACGAGGAGTGAACTCGGTTCAAGAATGGACATTGTCCGCTAAGATAGTCTTGGCTATGAGTCTTGACTACTATGAAATGATTCTCTATGATTATGTGTGTATGCCAAAAAGTTTCATGTTTTACGTTATGATTATTGGGATTACATTTCACTACTATGATTTATTCCATGTTATGAAATTATGATCTCTTTTGCTGGTTATGATTTCCAAAATGGTATGTTCTTATGAATATGATGTGATTGATATTTCTTTTGTTTACCCTTACTAAGAATTTGAGCTCACCATTTTGTATGTTTTCTTTCCCCAGGTTAATAAGAAGGTTATTAAGTAGAATATTCCAAAAGGGACTATAGATTTTATGAAATAAATGGGAGACAACGTAGATGATTTATGAACCAGTTGTTTATGTTTCCCAGTTTCTAAAGAAACTATACCTATACGATCCATTCATGGTTTTTTATATGTTGTAATAAGTATGTTTCAATTTTTAAGTATTAACAATGTATGTAAAGTATGGGTCGTTAAATTTGGTATCAGTGGAATAGTATAGTCAAACTTTAAAACTAGGATTTTAAAGCCTTAGTAAGAAACATAAGGATAAGTCTAAGCATAGAACACAATATTAGTGTTTTAAAAGTGGCCATGAACAACCTATGATAAGACCTTAAGTGTAAAATTTCATTCTTGATTATGTGGTTTTCCTATTATAATTAGTATTGATCACACTATTCTTGTTGGTTTTAGTCAATGGATGGAACCCGAAGGAACCGTGTTAATGCAGAATGCGACATGCAATGCAATGATTGTCCCCCTGAGTAAACAAACGTTGTGGGAGCTAGAATGAAATATCGTGTAGCCATGCTCACACAACTATCTCAAGATATGAATCATGCAGGACATCCAAATGAGAAAAAGAAGGAGAAACATTCTGTTTAATCCTTCATGAGGCAACGTCTACCCTCATTCAGTGGGTCTACTAATCAATTAGTGTCTGAATAATGGATCAATACCACTAAAAATATATTTCCAGTTCTTCAATGTTCTTAACATGATAAAGTCATCTTAGCAGTTTATCATTTGGAAGATGAAGCTGATAAATGTTGGAATCTTATCAAGAATATGAGGCCAAGAGATTAAATTGAGTCCATGGAATGGGACGAGTTCAAGAACTTATTTTTCAATAATTACTTCCGTCGTATTCTTCTAACAAATATGGAGAAGGAGTTTCTTGAACTGAAGAAAAAGGATGATGAATCTGTTGGTACCTATGAAGCAAATTTTACAAGACATGCATGTTACACTTCTGGGATTATTATCCAACCTAAGAGTAATATTGATCTATTCTTTAGTTTCTTAAAACCAAGTCTTCGAAGGGCATTAACCATAAGGGACTTCAAAAACTATGGGGAAATCGTTCGATGTGCTCTCAAGGTTGAGATGGAGAATGGAGTAAACCATCAGTCATATACGTTTGATAAGAAGAGGAAAATGCAATTCAAAGGAAAATGTAAAGATCACACTGAAAAGAAGATGAGTTTTCTCTTATGCTAAAAGTGTGGAAAGAAACATGGAGGGAGTTTTCTTAAAGGGACAAGTAAATGTTTCAAATGTGGTAAAGAAGGTCATCGGGCATTTGAATGCCGCAATGATGGGAATAAGATGTCAAGTGATGCGAAAAAAGAAAAGGCTACATAGAGTGCACCTCCTACACTTAACTCTTAAGGATAAAGACAAAGGAAATTCACATGCAATTTCTATCAGTGATGTGGAGTATGAGAACGAAGTGGTGAAAGGTACACTTACCTTCCACTCTAAAGTAGCAAATGTTTTATTTGATTCTGGATCTACCCACTCTATTATTTCTGAAGAATTTTATAAGGGTATCGCCGTATTACATCAACAATTAGATGTTGAGTTAGCTGTGACAACCCCTAATGGCACAACAGTCACATAAAAAGTTTATAATTCTTCTCCAATTGAAGTTTGTGGGAAAGTTCTTTCTGCAAATATTGTGATCCTTCTTATAGTGGAATTTGATTTGATTCTTGGCATGGATTAGATTTCTTTATATAGACCTCATATAAATTGACAAAGAAGGGAAGTCACATTTCATATTCTAGATCAATCTATGATTGTCTATCGATGCAATCATGAACATAACCTTCCAGTGGAAATTTATTCCATCTTATGGGTCTTGATTCCACTAAATGAAGGTTATTTATCTCAAATGGTTGGAGAGAAACTCACTATTAATAATACACCCATTGTACGGTAATTTGATGATGTCTTTCCGGATGAATTTTTAGGTCTTCCACCAAATCGGGAAGTTGAGTTTTCAATAGAACTCATTCTGAGTGCTTTGCCTATTTCAATGACACATTATAGAATGGCCCCAATTGAGTTGCATGAATTGAAGAAGAAACTCTAAGAGAATCTTGATAAGGGATTCATACGCCCTAGTGTGTCACCTTAGGGAGAACTTGTTTTGTTTGTTAAGAAGAAAGATGGATTAATGAGACTCTGCATTGATTATTGAGAACATAACAAGTTCAATATCAAGAAAAAATATTCTCTCTCATGCATTGGTGACTTATTTGACCATCTACACGGAGCTCATACTTTTCCAAGATTGATCTTCATTAAGGGTATCATCAATTAAGGGTAAAAATGGAGGATATACCAAAGACATCTTTCCGTACAAGGTATGGACACTATGAATTTATAGTGATTCCATTTGGTCTTTCTAATGCCCCTTCTATCTTCATGGATCTGATGAATTGAGTCTTTAGAGACTATCTTGATCAGTTTGTGGTAGTATTTATAGACGATATTCTTGTCTATTCAAAGAGCAAGGAAGAACATGAAGATCACTTGAGAATTGTATTGAAGACCCTGAGAAAGGATAATCTTTATTCCAAATTTACCAAGTGTGAATTTTGGCTTCAAAAAGTTTAATTTTTGGGTCATATAATCTCAAAAGTGGGGATATCTATGGATCCAGCAAAAACAGAGGTTATCAAAAGATGATAGAGACCAACAATAGTAACTAAGATCCAAAGTTTTCTTAGTTTGGCCGGATATTATCGACATTTTGTGAAAGATTTTTCATGATTATCTAATACACCCACCAGGTTGATTCGAAAAAGAGTTAAGTTCATGTGGATGGAGGAATGTGAAGAGAATTTCAAGGAGTTGAAAAGATGGTTATCCAGTGCACCTGTACTCACACATCCTTGTAGTGGAAAAAGGTTTGTGATCTACAGTGATGCATCCAAGAAGGGACTGGGGTGTGTTCTTATGCAAAATGATATGGTGATATCTTATGCCTCACGATAGTTGAAAATCCAGGAGCAAAATTACCCAACTCATGACTTGGAGTTAGCTGTGGTAAACTTTGCATTAAAGATTTCGAGGCATTATCTTTATGGTGAAAGTTGTGATATTTATACTGATCATAAATGTTTAAAGTATATTTTCACACAAAAGGAGATGAATATGCGCCAAAGAAGATGGTTGGAGTTGATTAAGGATTACGACTACTCAATTCATTATCACCCTGGGAAAGCAAACAAGGTGGCAGATGCATTAAGTCGACAAGACCATGCTAGATTATCCATGATGAGGATCACAAAAGATCAAATATTTATGGATTTACAATGGATGGATCTTGGAATTATAATGGAAGGGGAAAATTATTATCTTTCTAAAATGAATGTTAAACCATTTATACATGTGAAGATTAAAGAGGCACAAAAAGAATATGTAGAGTTAAAAAAGAAGGTGAGAAATGTACCTGAATTCAACCTTGATTGTGATGGGATAATAAAGTTCAGGAATCGAGTTTGTGTTCCTCCCATCCCAGAATTAAAGAAGGAGTTGCTGGATGAGGATCATAGTTCATCATTCTCTATTCATCCTGGAAGCACGAAGATGTATAGGGACCTGAAAGAGTACTTATGGTGGGATGGCATGAAAAGAGATGTTGCTGAATATGTCTCTCAATGCATGGTTTGTCAGAAAGTTAAAGCTGAGAGACAGAAGTCTAAGGGTATGTTAAAACCATTACCCATACCCGAATGGAAATGGGAAAACATCACTATGGGCTTTGTCACTGGACTTCCTAAAACATCCAAAGGCAATAATGCTATCTTGGTCATAGTTGATCGTCTTACAAAGTCTGCACACTGCATTGCTATTAGAGAGGATTTCTCTCTGGATCAGCTTTCCAGGATATATGTAAAGGAAGTGGTAAGATTACATGGAGTACCACTTTCCATTATATCTGATTGGGATCTAAGGTTTACCTCAATGTTCTGACAAAGTCTTCGGTATACCCTGGATATAGAGTTGAGTTTCAGCACTACTTATCATCCTCAGACAGACGGTCAGTCTGAGAGGACAATTCAATCTCTAGAAGATATGTCGAGAGAATTCTCTATGGATTTCAAAGCTGGTTGGGATCAACACCTACCTTTGGTGGAATTTTCTTATAATAATTTCTTTCACACTAGTATTCAGATGGCTCCTTATGAGGCTCTCTATCGAAAGAAATGCAGGACTACAACTTTCTGGGATGAAGTTGGGGAAAGAATGCTATTAGGACCTGATCTTGTTGATGAGATGGCAGAAACGGTCAGATCTATTCAACAATAATAAGAGCAGCACAGAGTCGACAAAAACGTTAGGCTGACAATCGAAGAAAAGACCTAGAGTTTGAAGTGGGTGATAAAGTGTTCTTACGAATATCTCCTTGGAAGAGAGTAATTAGATTTGGAAAGAAGGGAAAGCTGAGCCCTATGTATATCAGTCTTTTCGAAATACTAGATCGTGTTGGGAAGGTAGATTACCGATTGGCGCTTCCACCAAATCTCTCTCAAGTTCATGATGTGTTCCATGTATCTCTCCTGATAAAGTACATACCTGATCTTTCACATGTACTCAGCTCAGAAGTTGTACGGTTGGAGCAAGATCTTTCTTATGAAGAACAAATGATAGAGATTCTGGATCATAGCGAAAAAGTCCTACGGAACAAGACAAGTCACATGGTGAAAGTTTTATGGAGGAATATCTAATTAGAAGAAGCTACATGGGAGCTTGAGGATATGATGAGGGAGAGTTATCCTCATCTGTTTGTTACAAAGTGACGAATTTCGATGGCGAAATTAATTTTAAGGGGGGTTGAATGTAACACCTAAGACTTTTATGAGAAATATTTTGTTTTTATTTTATATACATCATCAACGGAATCTTTCACTACACACAAAACTATCTTGGCATGCTTTACACGCAATCGCGGCCTTCCTCGATAGCTTGCGTTGTACGCAATACTGAGTTTCACTAAACAAAGATATGCTATTAAAATATTATTAAAACTAACCATTATGAATAGTAATACCCACTTTTTGAAATTTTTTAAATTTCATATTTCAAAATGGACTTCATTTTTGGATTCAGAATATCGAAATTAGCCTAGGGTGATATTTTGTTATTTTTCTAAAAACATTCAATTTTTGATGAATAGTGAAAACACTAGGTTACTATTTAAAAACCGAATTTTTATTTAAATAATTATTTATTTTATTTAAATTTATTTTAGGTCAAAATTGATACAAAATACCTATATAAGTTCAAATTAATTCATTGGAGTCATTTTATAATAATTTTAGATATATAAAAAAAATTATTGAACTTTTTACCGTCTTTTACTGACCTCCTAGGAGAATTTGCAAATTCACATAAAACTTAATTTTACCGCTTCTGTGAGTGGAATTTCAAAAATCCGAGCGACATGGTTAATATCAAGGAGTATAATTTGGTTCAACAAGATGAAAATAATTTTTGGTGAATAGTAACTTTTTACTTTTATTTACCACGGTTAAAAGTAAATAGGGTAATTAAGGGTAAAAATGATATTATTATTACCCTAACACATGTCCTAATTCTATTTTATAAGTGTAATTCGACCAAAAACAACCTTAGGGATTAAATATTACCCTTTAGGTCAACTTGGATTAGATTAGGACATTTATTATTAATTTATTTAAAGAAGGGTTAAAATAGTTATAATAAAAGTTTAATAACTAAATCATTTTTAATATAGGGTTATACATAAGATAAATTCTACTATGAATATTTATTAGAAAGATAAAACTATTTCCTCCATAATGGTATTTTATGTATAATTTTTAGACATTAAATAATTTAATTTATTTATGACACAATGATGATGCAGTAATTATCTTATTAATGAAATATTAACATAATTGATGTTATAAATACTGAAATAAACGTAATTTGAGTCTTTTTATGAATTACAATTATTTTCTAGGTTAATATGACATGTTAGTATTTATTTAATTAACTTTTTACGAACTAATCATTATGTTATGATTTTCACAAAAATCAATTACCAAATAGTGTCAAAATTTACATAAAATAGTTTTTAAAAAAAATATTATATTATTAATTGTTATTTTATTCTTAAAAATCTGAGGTTCGTCCAAATGACTTAGATAAGGTTATATATATTAATAATAAACAACTTGGGGTTCGTTTTTCTTGTTATAGTAAGTTTATTAACCTTATCATGTAAGAAAACAAGAAGACGTGGTAAAAGTAAAATTATTTAACTTAAAGTTAAATCTAAATGATAAGGTTAAAATAGAAAACTAAACATGTCTAAATTCTATTGGATTAGAGTATTTATACCCATATCCACCTTAGTTTCTAAATAAATTAATTTGGAGATATTAAAAACCGAATATGACTTTATAATAAAATAATATTTTTAGTTTTTCCAAAGGTGGTCCTCTGCTCCATTATAAAACGGCACCTCCTCCCTCTCTTCCTCACACCACTTTGAGCCTTCATGCTCGGGCAACCCTTTCCAATTTATCCTATACACTTCCATAGAAGCATCCTAGAGGTCCTGGTCTTCTTCAAACACCATATTTAGTGCCCTAAGAGGAGGTTAAGAAGAGGCGCTTCAAAGAAGAGGTAATGTCTGTTACCGATTCATTCAACTTTAGTTATTCTTCTAATTATTCTTCTTTAGTTGTTTCATTATGAAGTAATAACATCAGTATCACTCATATAATGATATTTTATTATTAAATAACCCTATTTCACCTCTTATCCATCCTACGGAAAACAAAATTGTCGCGCGTGCGTACGTACGGAATACTGTCTCCACTGTGTGGTGTAATATGTTTTCCACCACCACCTTACTTGGATGGGTATAATGATGTAAATAATAAATATATAAGATTATTTTAAAGTGATATTTATTCTAAAATAGTATACATACACTTCAATACAATTCCACAATCATGCGAACGATATCATCGCTCGTGCGTACGTACGGCCTACCGTCTCCACGATGCGATGCGACTCGTTCTACATGATATTCATTGCATAATGGTTATATATATGAATTGGATGAATAAATATGATATATATTACACTAATAAATTTTTTGAAATGAGTTATCTATAACCTAAAATAATAATAATAATGTATTCGACAAAACTCGCATAAGAACAAAAAAAGCAATAAACACCCAAATAACAAGTAACAATGAAATATTACTAATAAGAAGCTTTGAATATGACCATATATGATATCATAACAACACGTAAGATTCTGGAATAAGTCAATAAAATTATTTAAATCATTATGCAGAAGGTTCGGACACATATGAAGCAAATTGGACATAAGGTAAGGGAAAATCACACAATCTCAATTTTTATCTGAGATTGTTTTTACATCAGTATTTACTGGGTAATATTTATCATCCACATCCATGTTTCGTCAATATGTAATATTATTTATATCATCCGAATGTAGTTTAAATCAAGCTTTACCCTTCGGTGAGTTTTTAGTAAATGATATGAAAGGAATCTTTTGACGTTTTTCATACGGGGAACTTTTTGACTTTTTTGGCCAAAGTACGAGAAGAATGTTTATTAACTTATATGGCATGAATGGATTTTTAGAACATTATTTCCATGAATATTATTTTAAAAGTTTTCAAGTTTATTTTTAATAATCTTTTTTTAGTTTAAAATTATATGACATTTTATGAAAGGAAAATGTTTTTGAAGAAGAAATGATATTTTCCTCAAGAATTCATTTCAAGTGTTTTATCAAAACCATTTTCCATCTAAGATGACATTATTTCATATGTGTATGTTTCAAGTATAATTTCTATATTATTTACATGGTTTCACTTTTCTTATGATGAAATGATATCCATTTTTATATGGATTATGTTATGATGGGTTGATGTTTATGAAACCCATTTTATTATTTGGGATATGATGAATGATTTATGTTTATGTTGTGGAAAACTTAAGAATGATTTAATTATGATATGGGTGGGGGCTATATATCCCTACAATGCATTGGGTAATGATTTATATCTCATGTGATATACATGGATGGAACGGCAGGTTAATCCGGTTCAGTGAAACAGGACTGAAATGAGGAGTGAACTCGGTTCAAAAATGGACTTTGTCCGCTAAGATAGTATTGGATATGAGTTTGACTACTAAGAAATGATTCTCTATGATTATGTGTGTATGCCAAAAAATTTCATGTTTTATGTTATGATTATTGGGATTAAATTTCACTACTATGATTTATCCCATTTTATGAAATTATGATCTCTTTTGCTAGTTAAGATTTCCAAAATGTTATGTTCTTATGAATATGATCTGATTGATATTTCTTTTGTTTACCCTTACTGAGAATTTGAGCTCACCCTTTTGTATGTTTTCATTCCCCAGGTCAAGAATAAGGTTATTAAGTATGATATGCCAAAAGGGACTCTAGATATGATGAAATAAATGGGAGACAACGTAGATGATTTATGAACCAGTTGTTTATGTTTCCCAGTTTCTAAAGACACTATACCTATACGGTCCTTTCATGGTTTTGTTATATGTTGAAATAAGTATACTTTAATTTTGAAGTATTAAAAATGTATGTAAAGTATGGGTCGTTAAATTCCCCATCATGATCTATGTGGAAAACTGCTTTGAAAGGACAACTCGCGGGTCCAAAACTGTCAAAGGGGGATAAAATTTGAAAAGACCCCCAAAGGGTATCAAAAGAGGTGTACATGGTGTGTAGAAACCATACAAAACATGTAACCTTAATCTCTCACAGGGGTGTGTACCACCAGAAACCTAGGAATGTAAATACCCTAGGTACATGGTGTGTTAGTTGGGTACATGGCATGTACACATGTCTCCCCTCTTGGCCATGTACTTTTACATGACCAGACTCACATGAGGTATGGTTGTGTAAAACTACATGGTGTGTACCAAATGTACATGGTCATTTTCTTTTCCAATATTGTTTTTATGTGTTCTATCTTATATGTCTAGACACAACGTCACTTACCTCACGACATGTACACATATTACATAGTGTGTACTTAAGAAAATAAAAGCCCCTTCCCTAATCTGGAAGAACCCACGACATGTTAGGATAAACTAAACGCCATGTAAACTGGATGTTTCAGGAAAAAAAAAACTCCAGATTTCCTAAAAAACAATGTTCTTTAGAAAACAAATAAATAGTGGTATGCCAAATTTTGATCTGTGAGGGGCCATACTCCCAATTAATCAATGGTTTCACCCATGCATAACATATCATAATACAATTCTATACAAAACGCTGAAACATGATCCACAAAATTCCAATCCAAGATGGACCATAAACATCAAAGATAAAAGTTTTGTATCCATACAATTCAAACCATAACATGTATCAATACACCTATTATAATATCATGCATCTCTACCACAACATCTATCACAACATCATACAATCAGAAATGCTATCTAAATGGCATGTGATTTCTAAAAAGAGAATATATGATGAATGATATTAAATACACTCATCTTATCATGTTGCATCAAAATAGAACCAAAATGATACAAATAATAACAGGAAAAACAATTACATTACCCAACGGTGAAATCTATTGGATTAGGTTATACCAAATACGCACATGAGGGGGGTAAATTGTGTCTTTTAAAAATTCTTCATGAATCGTGATGAGGCCCAAGTCTGTACTTTTGTCTTTATCATGTTGTTTATGCAGAAAAAAATAAACAGTTAAATAATGAAACGATGTATAGTGGTACAAGGAAAGGAATTCCCCAATTCTATTCCACCAATGCTCTACTTCACGAGCTTTGTGATTTTCACTATCGGGTCCTCTTATCAACAGACCATCCACAACTGAGTGTAGGCAGTTGACACCTTTAAAATTTATGGATGAAAAAGAGAATATTGGTTCATACATAGAACCAAATACAAATATTAGTATGATAATCTAGTCACTCAAAATAAATAGAGTATTTTTCTTGAAATACTGTTTTGTTGATCTTCACAGTTGCAACAGCATGAAACTGACAGTAGATAGATCATCTTCTTCAGAAAAGACGTTATTCAAATAAGGTTAGTTATGAGTCAATCCAGTAGCAATAGATATAGAAATAAATTTAGAAACTCCAAAAAAAATGGAATCGTGAAATATATTTGATGTAGAAACAGTGAATCTTCAAAATGTTTCTTATTCTTCTTCAAAAAAAACAGAGTTTGATAGATCTTGGTAGAAATAGATCTATAAATCTCAAATGACTTTGTAAAACTATCGTCATGAAGAACTCAAGAGCTTGATATATATTTTCTTGATGATTCACCATTTTTTTGTAACACAAAATATCACAGATATATATAGAATAACGATGAGTGTTTTCTTAAAAAATTTAGATCCACACAAGTCTCCTTTAGAATCACGATATTCAAATGTTTTAATAATAGAGCAGTTGTAACTCCCATAAATATTCAGCACGAAAAGATCCTCTTAAATCAATCATTTGAATCACAAATAAACAGATTTGAATCAGTCAAAGACATGCTTTAAAACCAAGAATTGAATTTGGTTTGAAATCAGCTTAATAATCTGCATAAAGACCGTTTCTCAATAATGTAATAATTTAAATCTCCGACGCCAAACATATGGTTGATCTATATAGAATACATTCTCGGAATGTAAGGTTCAAAAAGTAAGGTTGGTAAACCATAAATTTCTCTTCAAATATCAAACATATGGGGAAATATTTTTACTATCATTTTAAAAAAAAACATAAGACACTTGATCTATAGGATTCATTATAAATGTAAGGTTGATGATCCATACATTTATCAGCTTCTAAAGAAAAGGTATATGATCCCTACTTTTTTATAAATCCTAAGGTTGTTTTCAAAATTAAGGTTGACGAACCATACATTTGAGAAACAAACATAATGTTCCATAATAATATAGGGTTCTTCTTCTACAGTTTTCTAATATCTTGAATGTAGGGTTCCTTCCAAACGTAGGGTTCTTCTTCTATACTTTTCTAATATCCCGAAAGTAAGATTCCTTCCAAAAATAGGGTTATTCTTACACAATTTTTTCTATAATGTATGGTTTCTTAACCATACTTTTATGATATTCCATAAAGTAAACAACAGATTCCATCCTTACACTATGCTCCTCAACATAGGGTATGAACAATGTTTCGAGAACACGTGAAAGTGATTTTTGAACATGTAGAGCAAGAATGGTGTCTCTAGATAATGTTAAAACTATTTATGATCACTTTTTCAAATATTCCACATTGATTAAATACTTTAATATTATTCCAAAATAGAGAAATAAATATTATTAATGTCACGAAATATACTCAAAGTAAAATCATTAGAATAAAAAATGAGGGAATTTGTGAACATCAAAATCATCATAAAGAGATAAAGTATTGTTCTCAATGATATCTCATTAATAAAATAGAGTGTTAATGAAAAAACATTTTCTCAACAATCTCCCCCTTTTTTATGATAAAAAACCAATGAAATAGCCAATTAAATTATATTACAAAATTAATTGAATATAGTTTAAAATTTTGTAATGTTAAAAACAATATTTTATTTTAATAGAATTATTTCTCAATTATTACACTTTTCTTCATTATAAAGTAAAATATTATGTCCTCCTTTATAAATAAAGAAAATAAAATTTTATGTTTATCAAAAAAATTATTATTTTTAATTTTTTTTAAGAAATTTCTCCCCTTAAAATGAAATGTTTTCTTCTCTCCCTATGAGATAAATATTTCTACTAAAAATATTTTTTTACCCATATTTCTCCCCCTTTTTATGATATCAAAAAGAATGATAGAAAAAGGAATATAAAAAATTTTAATGTAGCACTGAACATAAGTAAATTCTATAATAAACTATTTATCAATATTTGAAATTGGATTACTGGCATTTTAACAAAGACGGTATAGTAAATGAAATAAAAACATATAAAATGAGATGAATGCATATTTTATTGATGATATAATTACATGTACAGTAATGACAATGGGAATCTAGGATGGGCTAAAAAGGTTTGGGAAACTTGTTTTAGCACCTCTGAATGACTTCCTTGAGCTCTGACATCTACAGTCGCAACATTTTCATTAGTCCATCGCCTAACTATAAAATTAGATCCATTCCTTCCTAATTTAGATGAATATATTCAATCAAATTGGATCTAAAAAATACATGTAACCTATATTAATTTTCTATAAATTTATTTAGCTTCTCTATGAATCAATTCAACAAAACTCTGACCCTTGGTTCATCTAAGGTAAGATGGTCAACAAGATTCTTTTGATTATCCATAAGAACACATAACGGAGCACTTTTACACTGTATGTCCTGTAATATGTCATTCATATTTCCCATTACCACTATAATGGCCTGAAATCTCATTATTAGATCAGGTGAAGTACCCGAGGTACTTGGTTGAATGTCTCTGACAGTTGCAAACTAATGCTCCATGAAAATCATAAAATCTTCCAAATCTAATTTCATTACAATTTCGAATTTCAGTTTTCCATCTTCAGCTAACATTTCCTGTAAGGACTCGACCCCAGTTTCCTAGAGCCACTGCCTTATTTGATTACGTTGGCATACATACAAGGAATACGAATCCCAAAAGACTAAATAGTTTAGTATTATTGGAAACAAGTTACATACATAATTTTATCATTGCAATATGAAGGAAATCAAAACAATATTTTATTCCACTAGAAACATCACGTCTCATAGATTATGCTTGAACGTCATTCATAAATTACTTCTTCATGTCCTGAAAAAATGAAACATAATAAAGGGGTGGTATCAAATGCTTCTTAAGAGTAAGAATATAGCGGAAGATAATATAAACGTTAGACATGGTGAATTATTGAAAACACATGCCTTTAATAGTGATCTTAAACACATTATGGCATAAATATGATAAGAATAACTAATTCCATAATAAAACATAATCATGGGTATTATACTAGTAGAATAACCACATGAACATAAAATAATAACATCATAATGAGGGAAGTTCATATGCAAGACATCATAACCATACCTTCCAAGCCTCATGCTAGGACAAAAAATAATCATTTTGTCAAGGCCTCATGCCAAGACCATAGTTTGTCTCATGAGACCTACCGATGCATTGAGGGGATATAGCGGGCCCCACCCATCACATAATAAGTCTAATTAATTCCTTATATGATCATGGATAATCATAAACAATATATACATTCATATTGAAACTATCATATGAAATGTAACTAACCTTCCCCAATTATTGAACATAAACACTAACCATTCGAAATAATATGGTGAATGGTTTTAGGTTAGATCATTCATAATAATGTTAGTCATAAATAATTAAATAAAATATGGTATATGACATCATAAATTATTAACCCCAATAATACATACGAATCAACAAGGGTGTTGAATCAAATGAGAATAATCTTTTAAAATCATTAAGAAATTCTTGTGATAAATACTCTTTTATTTTGAAAAAAAGTGTTCTTTTGGAAAAATCTTTGTATAAAAATAGAATTAAAGTAAGACATTATTTCATGATAAAATTGGTGTTTTATAAGTACAATGGTTTCCAGAAATATATTATAGATTTCCCTTGAAAATAGATATGAATTTGAGAAATTCCCTTGTATTCAGCTCGTATTTTTGGAAACAGTTTTGGGAGATTCTTTTAAAACATGTAACTATCCAGAAAATAGGGAAGTATTCTACTTGGTTTACATATATAGAATACTCACACAGAATTTATGATGATTACATAAAAATACATAACAATTTCATCGAGTGAATTGGACAATAAAAGTAACCCGAATGAAAATGGAAGTTCGGGTGAAAACCCGTTACCTTAACTCCAAATGTGTTCTTATCTAGAAATTAAGCTCTTGGAATATGAGATTATACTTATTAATAACTTATTTAAAACCCTATTAGATGTGTATTTAGTTTATCATAATTATTTTTAGTTAATTTATACCCTTATTACTAAGTTATTATATTGAATTTCGTTGTTCTGAGGTGTTCATTTTCTTTATTTTCATAATCGGTTCACTCTTTTTAAGTAATGAAGTTCATGTGGAATGGTTATAAATCTACAGGATTGTAATTATATATTATTTATGAACATATATTATTGGTAATGGTCATTTCTATCATTTTGTTATATGGAATGAGTATGAATCATTAGATGAGAACCATTTCGATTGTTTGGCGGTATTTGGACTATTATGAACTAGTTTTGTCATATAACTAAATTATATGTACATATTCTAGTTCCTGAATATTAATTATGTTATAATACATATATTATAGACTTTTTTAACCATAATTATGGTTTCATGACTAGTAATGAAAAATAAATTGAAGAACGAAACTTCGTCATCCACAAAGGCTATAAATTGGAACCTCATGGATGTTGATTTCGTTTATAAAAATAAAAGGGAGGGAGTAAAAATATTTATGATGGTTATTCCATTCACATGACATAAATACTGTATATAGATGTTACTGGAGTTATAATGATCATTTTTACAGAGGAGGTGAGAAGATAAAAATAAAAGATATGAACTTGAAAATAAAAGAAAAGTTAAGAGATCCCTTATGAAAATTCGACAGCCTAACAACATCACTTAAAATTTCATAAAATCAAATGATGAGAAAAAAAGGGTATCTAATCATATTGAAATCACAATTAAATTAATAATAATTAATAAAATCAAACCTCAACATATGAGAAAGGAGTTTTAAATAGACAACATAAAATATGTCTCGACTTAAAAAAGATAATGAAGGATTCTATTACCTTGTAGAATAACTCCAAGATCTTGAAGGACGGGACCTTGGGGGATTAGGGACACCTTGGGAGGACTCTTAGAGAGGTAAAACCACCCGATATTCGAGGATGAGTTATTTGGAATGAAAGAAAACGAATGGATGAGTGGGTATTCATAGAAAAAGAGAGGTAATTTTTTAATAATTTCAAAGGGACACCTCCTTAGTGGTTTCTGACAAACCATGGGCTTGACCATGGTATTTTCCCATGGTTTTAGCAACTTTGGACACCTAATGTCATAAGTTACTATACACAAGTAGACCACACTTTTATATTTAATTGTCACATCATTATTATTTCATTAAACTACCGAATACTCAAAACTGTATTTTTACTATTCATGAAAAATTCATGTATTTTAGAAAAATCCCAAAAATTCAACCCTACCATTTTGCAACGTGTAGAATTCAAAAGTGAAATCCATTTTTCAAAAATAATTTTCTAAATATTATTAATTTATTTTTTAAATAAGGTCATAGTTAATTCAAAAAATAACAATCTTGAAGTGCAATAAGTTTTATGTGACATTGAAAAATAAATTAAGATCTCATTATCTTATTGCCTTAAGAAAATAAAATAATATTATTATTTACTATTCATAAGGGTAATATTACAATTAATATTAATATTCATAAGGGTATGTTACTATTCACTAAAAAACAAGTTTGTTCTTTTAGACTCCAAATGACTTACTGAACACAACTCTAGATGAACATTTTTTGAAATTCAAAACATAGAAGAGGCGAAGTTGTGTTTAATGGTTAGATTATAAAATTACATTCTATATTTATTTTCAAAACCTTGGAATGTTAAATTCTCCCCTCCTTACAAAATTTTTTTCCTTGAAATTCATAGAATATTACCTAAAAATATTCTGGTATGTCTTTAACATAAGCTCCTCTGGCTCCCATGTTGCTTCCTCCATCTTATGGTTCCTCCATAGAACCTTTACCAGTCGAGTCATCCAATTTCTCAATACTTGTTATCTAGTATCAAGAATCTTGATAGGATCTTCACAATAAGATAGATCGGGCTCAAGTTCTACTTCCTCATAAGTGAGTAAATGTGTTTGGTCTGGCATGTAATTTCTTAACATTGACACGTGGAACACGTTGTGAACCTTGGAAAGACTTGGCGGCATTTCCAAACGGTAAGCTACGACTCAAATTCTATCAAAAATTTCAAAAGGTCTGATGTACCTGGGACATAATTTTCCCATCTTACCAAATCGTATAATACCCTTCCATGGAGATACGTTTAAGAAAACGTGATTACCTTCTTGAAACTCCAAATCCATCCATCAGTTATCTGCATAGCTCTTTTGCCTACTTTGAGCTATTTTCATATGGTTTGGAAAATATTTACCTTCTCCATTGTTTATTCAACATGTTCTAGTCCCACGAGCTTTCTTTCACCAACATCATCAAAACAAGTTGGTGTACGACATCTCCTCCCATATAATGCTTCATAGGGTTCCATCTGAATACCTGAATAGAAGCTATTATTGTAGTAAAATTCTATGAGAGGTAAATACTGATCCCACATGCCTTTAAAATCATGTGAAAAAGACCTCAACATGTCTTCCAATGTTTGAATAGTCGGTTCTAATTGTCCATCAGTTTTTGGGTGGTAGGCAGTGCTCAAACAAAGATCAGTATCTAGGGCCTTCTGAAGACTTTTCGAGAATCTTGATGTAAAACGTGGATCACGATCAGAAAAAATCGATAGGGGTACTCCATAAAGTCTCACAACTTCATTAATATATAGTCTTGCTAGTCGTTCAAGTGGTAGATCTTCTCTTATAGTAAGAAAATGTGATTACATGGTAAGACGATCAACAATGACTCATATTGCATCATTCCTTCTAGGAGACATTGGTAGTCACATGACAATGGCCATCGTGATATTATCCCATTTCCACTCAGGTATGGGAAGAGGTTGCAATACTCCTCCAGGTTGTTTCCTTCATGCTTTCACTTGTTTATAAACTATACATCTTGACACAAAATCAAAAATCTCCCTCTTCATGTTGTCTCACAAAAAACGTTCCTTCAAATCTCTATACATTTAGTGCTACCAGGTTGTATAGATAAATTGGAACTATGAGTATCATCCAACAATTCTATTTTTAGATTAGGTATATTGGGAACAGAAAGTCTCTTCCCAATTTTCAAAATTACATCTTGATATATAAAGTCACTCAATCTCCCATCATTCACAGCTTTAATATTCTTTTGAAACTCCTCATCATCAGCCTGAAAACATTTTATCCTTTCTAGTAATGTTGGTTTGGAAACCATTTGAAAAGTCATTGATGTTTCACTTTATATTGTTATTCCCATATCCATATTTACTAGATCCACAAAAATAGGATCCCTTTTAACTATCATCTTGTTCAAAACTCCATGATCCATTCTGATCAAGGCATCTGCCACCTTATTTTCCTTCCCCAGGTGGTAGTGTATCGTGCAATCATAATCCTTGAGTAGTTCAAGACATCTCATTTTCCTCATGTTGAGTTCTTTCTGTGAGATAATATACTTTAAACTCTTATGATCAGTATAAATCTCACATTTTTCACCATAGAGATAATGTCTCCATATCATCAAAGCAAAGATTACAACAGATAAATCAAGATTTTGAGTAGGATAGTTTGGCTCATGAGTTTTTAGCTATCGTGATGCATAAGCAATAACCCTATCATTTTTCATAAGGACACAACCATGTCCTTTCTTTGAATCATCACTATAAATGAAAACCTGTCATTCCCCGATGGTAGAGTAAATATATGAGCATTGACTAATATTATCTTCAGTTCTTTGAAACATTCTTCACAATATTTTGTCCAAACAAATTTATCCCCTTTACGTGTGAGCTTCGTTAGTGGGTTATCCATTCTGGAAAAATTATGCATGAAACGCCGATAATAACCTGCTAAGACAATAAAATTGCATACCTCAGTTATGTTTGTTGGTGTGGGACAATATTGAATTGCCTTTGTCTTTGTAGGATCAACTAGGATTCCATCCTTAGAGACAATATGGCCAAGAAACGAAATCTCTTGAAGCTATAATTAACACTTGCTAAACTTCCCATATAATTCATGTCTTCTAAGAGTCTACAGGATAATGCGAAAGTGATGTTCATGATCTTCATAGCATTTGGAGTATACCCAGATATCATCAATAAATACCAGTACAAAATCATCAATATATTCCTTGAAAACTATGATCACTAGATCCATGAAGACAGAGGGAGCATTAGTCAATCCAAAAGGCATTACTGTAAACTCGTAATGCCCATACCTGGTTCGAAACACTGTTTTCGGAATGTCTTCCTTCTTCACACTCAACTGATGATATCCAGATCGAAGGTCATTATTTGAAAAGTATTGAGCTACATGCAGTTTGTCAAATAAATCATCAATGCGAGGTAGGGGATACTTGTTCTTTATTGTTATAGCATTGATCTCCCTATAGTCGATATATAACCTTAAAGATCCATCTTTTTTCTTAACAAAAAGGACAGGGGATCCCCATGGAGAAACACTAGGGAGAATAAATCCCTAATTACTCAATTTCTCTAGTTTTTTCTTTAGTTACACTAATTCCATGGTGGTCATTATATAAGGGGTCTTCGATATGGGCATTGATCCGGGAATTAAATCAATGGAAAACTCAATATCTCATTCTGGAGGATGTCTAGGTAAATATTTTGGAAACACATAAACATATTCTCTCACAATAGGTACATCCTCTATTTGAACATTCATTTCATCAACCATAGTTATTTCATTCTCTTTCTTACCAATAATTTAATTTAGTTGAGCTACTGGGGGTGGATCTAGATAAGAATCAGGTGGTGGTGATTCTGCTCTAAAGATAAGCTGTTCTTTATCATCGTCATCAAAAATCATAACCTCTTTCATCTTACAATAAATTTTTGCATCATGGTCTGAAATCCAATCTATACCAAGGATTATATCAAATTCAATCATGGGTATGATGATGAGATCAACAGATAGAGAACATTTACATGCTTTAATGGGAACTAATTCACAGAACATTGTAGCAATGATACTTCCCTTAAGAGTTTTGACTGACAACACCCTTGTTAAATCAAATTGGAAATATCTAATTTTCTTAGCAAACTAGGAAGATACGAAACAATGCGATGATCCATAATCAAATAAATCATTGGGTAAACTTGAGGAAACAATTAAAGTAACTACCACCACGTCATTATGAACTTCAACCTCTGTAGTTGTGATTGCATAAGCTTATCCCTATTCCCTTGGCCTTCTCTATTGCATATTTCTTTGACATTTTGGACAAACATTATCATAGTGTCCCATCTCCCGACAACTATAGCATTGAACATCATTGGATTCCTTCTTCCATTTGCAATCACCA
Source organism: Viscum album (assembly GCA_963277665.1). Classification (NCBI taxonomy): domain Eukaryota; kingdom Viridiplantae; phylum Streptophyta; class Magnoliopsida; order Santalales; family Viscaceae; genus Viscum; species Viscum album. The sequence goes on along the minus strand of OY728153.1, from coordinate 57,327,965 downwards.
TCAAGATGGCCCTTCTGACCGCATTTTTAGCATACTTATTTTCTTCTTAAGCATGCACCAGGGTGTTTCATTCCACAATTTTCACATGGTAGAAATTCAACTCTTCCCTTCTCCCTCGTTTCCTTATTTCCTTTTCCTGGGTTTTCAGCAGCCCTCTTCTTTTATTTCATTCCCTTAAAGTCATAAGACATAGAGAATTCTTTTTCTGTCTTGATGGCACATGAAACTATTTCCTCATATGATGAAAAACATTGGGAGACCAGTTCCCACCAGAGGAATGGATTTAGGCCATTAAAGAATCAATCAATTTTTCTCCTTGGATTTCGTATGTAGTCTACAGTATGTATTGCTAATATTGTGAAGTTAGATTCGTACCTTGAAACATTCTCATCTTCCTTCTGCCTCAGATTCAAGAATTTTCTCTCCATATCTGCTCGATGCTCATGAGGGAAATATTTTTCTAAGAATATTTTGTTAAACTCCCTCCATTCCATCTCTTCTATCTCTTCCTCCTCCTTTGTGTTTTGGATTAATTACCACCACTGATCCGCATCTTCTGATGGACGATATACTTCCATGACAACCATCTCTCTTTCATTACATCCCAAAGCAAGAAATATCTTCTCAAGGGAACATATCCACTACTCTGTTAAAAACGGGTTTGTAGTCCCATTGAATGATGGAGGATGCTGTCGGATAAAGTGATCTAGTATGGCTCCTCCACATGGTGGATCCGGATGCTCCATATGGGTATGGTTATTATTCATAACCTGAGGAAGTTGTCCTAGTATAGTTATGAGTTGCTCAGCACCAGTCACAGCACCAGATCCAACATCATTATCTTGCGTCGGAAGAAAATCCTGACAGGGGACACGTGCATTTGTGAGATTTCCATTCCGTCCACTAGGTGCCATATCTAGATAATGGCATACACTATATTTGGTTATGAATCATAATTTATAATCTTAACTTAAAAATACTCAGAAAAATTTAGATCCTATGCATGGCTAATCCCATATTGACAAATATGGTTTCCTTGAGGAATATTTAACATTTCAATCCTTCATAATGGTTTGTAAAGAAAATTTGAATTATCCTAAGCATATCCCATGAGAGTGTCGTAACCAAGAGTGCATCAAGGCCCGTTGTCGTGCACCAGTTCCCATTCGAGTATATCTCAAAGTTGTGTTTTTGGGTTTTAACCCTAGATACATCTATGCCCGAGCCGCATCTACCTGCTCGTATCCAGAAAAGGATGTATTGCTTGAAATATACACATAATCTATTCCTTACAAAAATACTAGTACGTTCTTGTATGTTTATCCTCAAAGACTATCTTAGGGACTCTTCACTAATTTTACATTTTCTAAATCTAGTTTCCAAGTATTCTACAAAACTTCCTCTGATACAAACTATAAGGACCCGACCCCAGTTGCACAGAGCCGGTACCTTATTTGATTACGTTGTCATACATACAAGGAATAAAAATCCCAAAAGACCGAGTAGTTTAGTATTATTGGAAACAAGTTACATACATAAGTTTATCATTACAATATGAAGTAAATCAAAACACTTTTTTATTCCACTAGAAACATCACGTATCCTAGATTATGCTTGCATGTCATTCGTAAATTACTTCTTCATGTCCTGATAAAATGAAACATAAGAAATGGGTGAGATCAAATGCTCAGTAAGAGTAAACAATATAGCGGAAGTTAATATAAATGTTAGACATGGTGAATAATTGAAAACACATTCCTTTAATAATGAACATAAACACATTATGGCATAAATATGGGCTGAATAAATAATGCTATAATAAAACATAATCATGGGTATTATACTAGTCGAATAACCATATGAACTTAAAATACTAGCATCATAATGAGGGAAGTTCATATTCTAGACATCATAACCATACTGTCCAAGCCTCGTGCTAGGACCATAAAATAATCATTTTGTCAAGGCCTCGTGCCAAGACCATAGTTTGTCTCATGAGACCTACCGATGCATCGAGGGGCTATAGTGGGCCCCAGCAATCACATAATAAGTAAAATGCATTCCTCATATGATTGGGGATAAACATAAACAACATATACATTCATATTGAAACTATCATATGAAATGTAACTAACTTTCCACAATTATTGAACAAAAACACTAACTATTCGGAATAATATGGTGAATGGTTTTAGGATAGATCATCCACAATAAATTCAGTCATAAACCACTCAATAAAATATTTTATATGACTTCATAAATTATTAACCCAAACAATACATAAGAATGAACAAGGGTGTTGAATCAAACGAGAATAATCTTTTAAAATCATTCATCAATTCTTGTGATAAATACTCTTTTATTTTGAAAAGAAGAGTTCTTTTTGAAAAATATTTGTATAAAACCAGAAGTAAAGTAAGATAGTATATCATGATAAAATTATTGTTTTTATAAGGATAATGGTATCCAAAAATAGATTTTAGCTTGCCCTTGAAAATAGATATGAATTTGAGAAATTCCCTTGTATCGGGCTCATATTTTTGGAAACAGTTTTGAGAGATTATTTTAAAACATGTAACTATCCAAAAAATAAGGAAGGATTCGAGTTGGTTTACATATATATAATACTCACACAGAATTTATGAGGATTATATAATAATACATAATAATATCATCGAGGAAATTAGACAATAAAAGTAACCCGAATTAAAATGGAAGTTCGGGTGAAAACCCCTTACCTTAACTCCAAACGTGTTCTTCTCTCGAAATTAAGATCCTAGAATATGAAATTATACTTATCAATAAATTATTTAAAAACCTATTATACATGTATTTTGTTTATCATAATTCTGTTTAGTTCATTTATACCTGTATTGTTAAGTTATTATATTGAATTTCGTTGTTCCGGGGTGTTCATTTTCTTTATTTTCATAATCGGTTCACTTGTTTTTAAGTAATGGAGTTCATGTGGAATGGTTATAAATCTCCAGAATTGGAATTATATATTATTTATGAACATAAATAATTTTTAATGGTAATTTATATCATTTGGTAATATGGAATGAGTATGAATCATTAGATGAGAACCATTTCAATTATTTGGCGGTATTTGGATTATTATGAACTAGTTTTGTCATATAACTTAATTATATGTACATATTCTGGTTAATGAATATTAATTATGTTATAATAAATATATTATAGTCTGTTTAAAACATAATTATGGTTTCATGACAAGTAATGAATAATAAATTGAAGAATGAAACTTCGTCGTCCACGAATGATATAAATTGGAACCTCATGGACGTTAATTTCGTTTATTAAAATAAAAGGGAGGGAGTAACAATATTTATAATGGTTCTTCCATTCACTTGACATAAATCTAGTATATAGATGTTACTGGAGTAATAATGATCATTTGGATAGAGGAGGTGAGAAGAGAAAAATAAAAGAGATGAACTTGAAAATAAAGGAAAAGTTATGAGATCCCTTATGAAAATTCGGCAGCCTAACGACGTCACTTAAATTTTCATAAAATTAAATGATGAGAACAAAAGGGTATCTCATAATATTGAAATAAAAAGTATAGTAAGTAGAATGAATAAAATCAAACCTCAACATATGAGAAAGGAATTTAAAATAGTTAACATAAAAGAAGTGTCGACTTAAAGAAGAGAATGAGGGATTCCCTTACCTTGTAGAATAACTCCTAGATCTTGAAGGACGGGACATTGGGGGCTTAGGAACACCATAAGAGGGCCCTTAGAGGGTTAAAACCACCAAATATTAGAGGATAAGTGATTTTTAATGAAATAAAACGAATGGATGAGTGGGTATTTATAGAAAAAGAGAGGTAATTTTTTAATAATTTCAAAGGGACACCTCATTAGTGGTTTTTGCCAAAACATGGGATTTCCCATGGTATTTGCCCATGGTTTTAGACAATTGGGACAACTCATGTCATATGTTACTATACACAAGTCTACGATACTTTTATATTTAATTATCACATCATTATGATGTCATTAAACTACCGAAAACTCAAAACTGTATTTTTACTATTCATGAAAAATTCATGTATTTTTGAAAAATCCCAAAAATTCACCCCTACCATTTTTCGATGTGTAGAATTCAAAAGTTAAATCCATTTTTTAAAAATAATTTTCTAAATATTATTAATATAATTTTTAAATAAGGTCATAGTTAATTCTAAAAATAACTATCTTGAAGTGTAATTAGTTTTATGTGACATTGAAAAATTAATTAAGATATCATTATCTTATTGCCTTAAGAAAATAAAATAATATTATTATTTTCTATTCATAAGGGTAATATTACTACTCATATTACAATTCATAAGGGTATGTTACTATTCAATAAATATCAAGTTTGTTCTATCAGACTCCAAATGACTTACTGAACACAACTCTAGATGACCATTTTTTGAAATTCAAAACATAGAAGAGGCAAAGTTGTGTTTAATGGTTAGATTATAAAATTTCATTATTTATTTATTTTCAAAACCTTGGGGTGTCACATTTCCTTCTTAGAAACTTCTAATTCCATTTTTAAAACTGAACTATCTTTCAAGTTCTAAAATTTCTATCTCTCTATTTCTAATGATCTTCTTAAAGAAGCATTGTCATCTTGAACTTTATTACATTTTTTATTAACTCCTCCACATTATCATTCTCAAAATTAGAGGCACCTTGTGCATGATTCTCAACATGATATATCAAATTTAATGGCAAACATTGAGCATCAGATCTATGATCTATAGCCTTCTCCACTGGTTGCTCAACAGAATTTTTCTCAGAGTCATGAATAGACTCATCCACAGAAAATATTTCATTAAAAATGTCAATATGTAGCTCATAAGGATTCTATTCTAAATTCACATCAGTGGGATATTGCTCTTCCTGAGCATATTTTTCATTGAGTTCCTCCAAGACTGTATCCTCTAATACAGGCTCATCTTGAGCTAATTCCTCTTGAACAATCTCAGTAGGCTGTATAGTTTGAGTATATTTAGGTCCATCAACTTCAACATCTCCAGGATTTTCAACAGTTTGAGGCACAATTTTTTTTTCAACAAGAGGAGTCACCTCAATCTGGAAAACTATTGGTTGTTCAATTTTTTGTACTACAGGTTCTCTAATAAATCTGTATCTGAGAATAGGTTCATTTGCATCATCAGTTGCTTGAAAAGGCTCTTCACTAGTTGGAGCCAGTCGATGTCTTTTCCTCTTAAGTCCCTCTTGACTCTCTTCATCATAAGGGGGGTAAACTACTTCAAATATCAGTCTTCTTGATGTTCCAATTTCTCTATATTCATCCATACCTTCCTTAGACTAAGTAGGTTTCTCCCCCTGAGCCAAGTCCTGGTCATCCTCAGCTCCAAGAGGCATAATATTTCCTTTCACAGTACTCCATAAGAATCCAATCGTCCTTAGATTTATAGATTTGAAAAAATTGATGTGATGGTTTCTTACTCTGAAATCTATTAATCTTACCAAATCAACCATAAATAGTAATTTTGAAATAAACCATCCATAGGGATAGAAGTTATTTCTATCCTCTGGTTGACAATAGTAGTTTAGATATATTATCATATATCTCAGAAAATTCAATCTGATATCACTAATAAGAAAAAAAATTATGTACATGTTAGGAAAAAAAATCTTCTACATCTCTGACATCTTAGGTTCAATACATATTTGCGAAAACATAGCAAGAATATTTTTATTAGGTTCTAGACCCTTCACTAACATTTTTCTTATACTTGTAGATCCAAATAAAAATGACATAATTTCCTTCGACTTATGTTCATCATCTCCAATATTTTTTATGTCGAAATGATAATCTCCCTCATGAGGGAAGTTGAAGATTCAAGCTATTTCTACAGATGAAATTGAAAAATATTGATCTTCAATTTTCGCAACTATGGTGTCCTCTGTATCTCCAAGACTGAACTAAATGACTTTGAAAATTTGAGGTAGCTCTACCTCATATAGAAACTTTATATTTTCACCACTGAAATTTTTCTCGAGATTCTGAAAATCAAGGGCTTTCTGTAGCATGATATCCATTTAATACAACCATTCCAAGTCAATTAATTTTCCATGTATAATTTTTCTTCTTACCATGCACTGACACTTGGAATTACTAGCTTCTCCTTCCTCGATTCTCTGTGTCTTGTCCATTTATATTTCAATGTTTTTAAGGCTTTAAGTTCTAGAATTTCAAAGGTTTATCCAATGGAAGTCGAAGGCGGTAATGGTTTTTGGAGTTTCAAAATGTTTTGAGAAAATTAATAGGGTTGGAATTTGAAACAGTTTCTAACATCCTTGATTCCTGTGTCATTTACAAACATAATAATCATTACATTATTTAAATAAAATAAAATGTACGTGGGAAAAAATAAATATATAAATTAATCTAAAAATTAATAATTAAATTATTTAAAACAATTAAGAAAAAAATAAACGTGTTAAAATTGAAATTAAAATTTCATTTAAAATTAAATAAACCTTGCTCCCCCTTAATAAAATCAAACCTCACAGTGGGAAGTGGTGTAGTAAAAATATTAGCTAATTGAATTTTAGTGCTTAGAAAATCTAAGAATATATTTTTTTAAGAACATTATCTCTTATAAAATGATGTCTAATATCAATATTCTTAGTTATATAATGATTAATTGGGTTTTTTGAAATAATTATAGCACTTGTATTATCACATAAAATAGGTGTGTTTTTAAAATTTAGTCCAAAGTCCATAAGACTATTTTTCATATAAAAAACTTGTGCACAACAACTGCCTGTAGATGCATATTTTTCCTCATCTGTTGATAGGGAAACTGAGTGTTATTTTTCACAAGACCATGATACTTATGATTTTCCTAAAAAGTGACAAGTCCATGAGGTTATTTTTCTATCTAATCTAAAACTTCCAAATTCAGCATCTCAATATTAAATTAAATTAAAATTTTAAGTTTTTTGATAGATAATATATTGAAAAGAATTCCTTTTAAATTTCTGAAAATTCTTTTAACAACACTTAAGTGAGATTTTTTAGGATCCAATTGAAATCTATCCCAAATACATACTGAATATATTATATATGGCCTCCTAGTAATAAGATATAATAATCTATAAAGAATACCTCTATATAACCTATTTTCAACTGATTTTCTAGTTTCATCAAAATCACGTTTTATATTAGTACATGTATGAGTGGAATGTGTCTTGTTGTTTTCAAGTCCAATTTTAATTACCAAATCAGTAATGTATTTTCTTCAATTTAAAACATTTTGAAAATACTTCTGATAAATTTTAAGTCCTATAAAAAATTTAATTCTCTCATTATACTCATTTCAAATTCTTTTTTGCATTAAATTTGAATACTCATAAAAAAGTTTTTTTAACCAAAAATTAAATCATCAAAATAAATTTGAGCTGTTAAAATATTAGAGTTAATAGGTTTCTTAAACAATGTTGGATCTATCATTCTAATAGTTAATTAATTTTTCAAAAGAATAGAATATAATATTTCATACCAAGCTCTAGGTGCTTGTTTAAGGCCATAGAGAGGTTTAATAAGTTTAAAAATAAAATCTAGTTTTTGTGAATTTTCAAAGATAGGAGGTTGATCAACACCAAATTCCTCTAATAAGTAACCATTTAAAAAGGCAGAATTAACATCCATATGAAATAATTTAAAGTTCATAGGAGATGCATGGGATAATAGTATTCTAACAGCTTCTAATCTAGCTATGGGTACAAAGGTCTCATTAAAATCTATACATTTTTCTGATTATATCATTTAACTACTAGTATTTCTTTATTTCTAGTTATTATTCCTTGCTCATCTTGTTTATTTTTGAAGACCCATTTACATCCTATAACTGGATAGTTCTGGCGTCTTTCAACTAAATTCCAAACTTCATTTCTCTTGAACTGTTTTAGTTCTTCTTTCATTGATATGATCTAACTTTCATCAACTAAGGATTGTTCTAATGTCTTAGGTTCTAATTGGGATAGAATAGGAGAGAATTCAACAAGATTCCCTACATTTCTTATAGTTTTTATTTCATTGTCTAAGTCTCCCATAACAGTTTCTAATGGGTGATTCTTTTGGGTTCTACACTATAATGGTAGTACTTTGTTAGGTTCTTCAATGTCATGTTCTTCTAAACTGAACTGAATTTTATTTAAATCTTGTTCAAAATCATATTTTATGTTCTCAAGTCTCATGTTATCATTAGAGTCAGATTCATCAATTTGGTCTTTCGTTTTCTCAGGGGGATCAGATTCATCAAATTTCACATGAACTAATTCTTCAACAATCGTGGAGTTTTTATTAAAAACTCAATAAACATTTGAAGTAGCAGAATATCCTAATAAAAGGTCTTCATTAGATTTTGGATCAGACTTATCAGGATTTTCCTTTCTATTTAAGGTGTAAACCATGCATCTAAAAACATTATAGTAATTTAAATTAGGTTTTCTGTGATTCCAGCATTCATATGGTGTCTTTTTAAAAATTGGTCTGACTAAAACTCTATTCATTATATAGCAGGATTTACTTAAAACTTATTCCCAAAAATATGTAGGAATATTGTACTCATTTTTCATAGTCCTATACATTTCTTTAATTGTCATATTTCTTCTTTCAAAAATTCCATTTTGTTGAGGTTTTTTTTGTGCAGAGAAGGTATGCTTAATACCCATATTTTATCCAAAGGAATTAAAATTCAGATTCTCAAATTCTCCACCATGATCATTTCTTAAAGACAATATTTTAAAACCTTTTTCATTTTGGATAACTTTTCAAAAACATTCAAATATAGAAAAAGCATCATTTTTATATTTTTGAAAATAAATACAAGTAAATATAGAATATTCATCAACTAAAACATATACATATAATTTACCAGCTAAACTTGCTATTCATGAAGATCCAAACAAATCCATATGGATATGTTCTATGGTTTTAGATATAGAAATTTTGTTAACAGATTTGAAGGATGATTTGTGATTCTTTCCAAGTTGACATGCATCATAGAATCTATCACTTTAAAACTTGAGACAAGGAAAACCATAAACTAATTTTTTCATAGATTACTTATGTAAACAATATAAATTGAAATTTCCAAGTCTTCAATACTAGATCCATGATTCATTTATCTTAGTAGTTAATTAGTTTACTTTTTGATTACACAAGAAATTTAAGTCCAGAGTATAAACATTATCAGTTCTAGGTGCTCTAAATTTAAGCAATTTATCTTTAAAAACAGAAAAATAGTTGTTAGAAAAATCAACAAAATAACCATCATTATAGAGTTGAGAGATAATTAACATGTTTTGTTTCAATCTTTATACATAGAGTACTTTATTAATTTATGCAGCTTCTGGATCTCCAAAAGTTCCAATGCCAGTAATTTTACATTTGGAATTATAACCAAATGTGACTAATCCTCCATCCTTTTGAGTTAATGTTTTAAAATTATATGAATTCCCTCTCAAATTCTTGGAGAAACCACCTTCCATATATATTTCTGTTCAACTTCTGTGACCTGCTTCTTGCAATGACATTTAAACAAAGGTTTATTTTGGTACCCATATTTTTTTGGGTCCAGCAGTGTTAGCCAGCAATGTCCTTGGAATCCAGACTTGATTTGTTTTCTATAATCAATAGAATCATTTAAACTACCTGCAAAAAATCATTATTAATCCCACTTATTTTCAGTTTCCTTAAAAAAACAATTTTCATATATGTGACCTTTTGTTCCATAGTAGTTGAAAATTTTACCTTTTGTACTTGGAACAAAATAAATATTATACATTTTGGGATTTTCACCTTTACTACCTATTCCATTTCATTCCTTTTAAATCACATTATTTCTAAGAATTTCATTTAGTGTATTTTATCCTTTTATAAAAAAAAGTGAAGCAGTTTTGAATGTTTCTACTTCTGTTTGTAGTGATTTTATTTTAGTTTCATTATCTATACAGTTTATGTTTGTTAAGTAATATTTTTCGATTAACTCTTGACGTTGTTTTAGAAGAGTGTCACTTTCTCCTAAAATAGTGATGTGAATATTTTTCAGTGATATATATTTCTTAAATAAGAAATCATATTTTTCTTCCAGAATGTTGTAGTAGGCTGCATGTTTATTATTTGAACAACTGGAACAAGAATCAGAATCGGATGAGTAATAAGATTATACCTCATCAGCTTCATTTGTAAAGCACATATTTTATTTCATATTGAATTCTTATTTTTTCTGATCCAGACTTTGATGAGATGCTGGAGTCTTCAGAAACAATCCAGGTAACTTTCATTTCACTTTTTTTCTTTCTAATCATAATCATTGTTTTTGAAAGATTTCTTTTTCTTTTCTCCTTTTAATTGATGAAAGTTAGGTCTAATGTGACCCATCTTCTTGCATTCAAAGCATCTGACTTACCATGGTTCTTTTTCATCCTTTTTATGGATTTTTTGAATCCCTTATTCTTTCTATAGAAAATATACTAAACATTTTGGCTAACTGAGCTAGTTCCACATCTAAATTAGAAGAATCAGAATTATCTGATTTCATTTTGATTTATTTCTTCATCTTTATGCTCTTCTCTTGGGATGTTACTTTCAAAGTAGTATTTTCTATCTTGATCAATATTTTATGATCATTTTATTTATCTTGCATCATAGCTTTATACATCATCAGAGTTCTAATTAATTCTCTCATAGTTAGAACTTTGACTTGTGATGATTGTTTAATAGTTGCTGATATCCCATTTCATCTAGGTGGTAGTACTCTTAGTACTTTCCGGGCTTGATCTTCTTATTTGATAGGATCTCCCTAGGAAGTGATGTTATTAACAATTTCCCTAATCCTTCTATTCATCTGGGTGATTATTTATCCTTCAAACATTCTAAATGTGTCAAATTTTCAATTAATTTGTCGCATACCTCATCTGTCTCACATTGTCAGTTCCTTCATAAGCAACTGCAATTGTCTGCCACATTTCATAAGTAGTTGGGCACTGAGATACTCTGTTGAATTCATATATTCTAAGACCTCCTAAGATATCATTCATTGATTTTAATTTTATTTTGTACTCTACTTTTGTATCATTACCCCATGTTTTACGTTTCTCTAGAATCACACAGGGAGTTATAATTTTGAGTAAAATCTGTATCCTAGGTTCTTTAAGTAAATGATCATCCTCGATTTCCAGCATATTTAATTTTCACCATTGAAGTAGGGAGCTCGAACCATTGACATAACCACTCTTGTATCAGCCATTGTGCTCCGTATAATCCAAAAACATTCATCTTGTTATAGGTTTGAAAAAATATCCTCCTCAGATACCAGTTATTGGACCGTGTTATAACAAATACGCACAAGAGGGGGAGGATTGTGTCTTTTACAAATTCTTCACGAATCATGATAAAGCCCAAGTTTGTCCTGTTGTATTTATGAGGTTGTTTATGCATCATAAAATAAACAGTTAAAGAACACAAGGATGTATAGTGGTTCGGGGAATAGAAGGCCCCTAGTCCACTCCACCAATGCTCTACTACACGATCTTGTCCTCTTATCAATAGTCCATCCACAACTGAGTGAAGACAGTTGACACCATTACATGTTAAGACTAAAAATATAGCTTCCTGGTTTAAACACATAATCGAATACACAACTTAGTATGAGAATCATGTTACTCAAAATAAAAAGAGTATTTGTCTTGAAATACATTCTAGTTGATCTTCACAGTCGCAATAGCACACAACTAACACTAGGTAGATCATCGTCTTCAGAAAAGATGTTCTTCTGATAAGGTCATTTCTGAGTCGATCCCGTTGTAGTAGATATAGAAATAAATTTGGAAACTCCAATAATAATGTATTCATGAAAGATCTTCAATGTAGAAATGGTGAATCTTCAAATTTTTTCTTCTTCTTCTTCAGAAAAACATAGTTTGATAGATCTTGGATATAGTAGATCTGTATATCTCGAATGACTCAGTAAAACTGTAGTCATTAAGAAATAAATATATTGATATATATTTTATTGATGATTCTCCCTTTTTTAGTAATACAAAAAATCACAGATATATTTAGAATAACGACGAGTGTTTTCAATAAAAAATTTAGACCCACAAAAGTCACCTTTAAAATCACGATATTCAATTGTTTGAATAACAGAGCAGTCATAACTCCCCTGAATATTTGGCATGAAAAGCTCCTCTTAAATTGATCCTTTGAATCACAAATAAACATCTTTGAATCATTCAAAGATGTTCTTTAAAATTGGGATTTGAATTTTCTTGAAATCAGCCTAATAATCTTCATAAGGATCATTGCTCAATAAAGTCATAATTTAAATATTCGACGCTAAACATAGGGTTGAACTGCATAGAATACATTCTCTAAACCTAAGGTTCACAACATAAGGTTCATAATGTAAGGTTCACAACATAATATTGATAAACCACACTTTTCATTTCAGCACTTAAACGTATGGTAGAATGTCCATACTTTCCTTGTTAGCAAAACATAAGACACATGATCCATAAGGTTCATTATAAAAGTAAGGCTGATAATCCATACTTTCATCAGCTCCTAAATGTAAGGTATATGATCCATACTTTATGATAAAACATAATTTTGTTTTCAAAAGTAAGGTTGATGAACCATACTTTTAAGAAACAAACATAATGTTCAATACTAACGTAGGGTTCTTCTTCTATTCTTTTCTGATATCCTAAATGTAAGGTTACTTCCATACGTAGGGCTCTTCTTCTATAATTTTTTGATATCCCAAAGGTAAGGTTACTTTCAAATGTAGGTTTTTTCTTCCATAGTTTTGTTTATAATGTATGGTTTCTTAACCATAATTTTCTAATATGTTATAAAGTAAACAACAGATTCCATCCTTATGATACAATCATCAATTTAGGGTATGAACTGTGTTTCTGGAACACGCAAATGTGATTTCCAAACATGTAGAGCATGAAAAGTGTTTCCAGAACATGCTAAAACAATTTCCAAACAATTTTTCTAATATTCCACATGGATTAAACGCTATAATTTTATTCCAAAATAGAGAAATAATGAATATTAATTTTCTGAAATATACGCAATGTAAAATCATTATAATAACATATAAGGGTATTTTTGAACATCAAAATCATCATAAAGAGAAAGAGTATTGTTCTCAATGATCTACCTTTAATAAAATAGAGTGTTGTTGAAAACAACACTTTCTCAAATAAATCAAATCAACTATAAAAACTCAAAATATTAGAATAACAATTCAATTCAAGGAAATATGTCTTTTCCATATACGTGGTGTAGCTACTCCCAGTAACAACTTAATACCAACTCTCATGTCCTTCTTATCCATGTCTAAGTTCACCAAACAGTAAGGAAAATCAGAAAAGAAACCCCTCTGATTCCACTTTATAACATCCTGGATCTGAAATCCACTCAACTGGTTCCTCGTACCCGGTTGGCCACATGGCATCAAAAATACTTCCCCAAATTCTATAGGCTGCCAAAAAGTAGTGAGGGCCTAGGGTGTGATAGAGGGGAAACTATTACCTCATTGGTTGAGTGTACCATAGAGGAAAAATAGTATAAAATAACAGAAGTAGTAAACAACATAAAACTAAAGTAAACTATAGAATACTGATAATATAGGTAATCAGATGTCATAACATACAAGAATGATGATAAATGTTATAGAAAATAGGCAAAACAGGATACATTGTAGTCAAATACATGATAAAATACAAACAGTACAAAGGAATAAAATAAATATCAGAAGCATCACAAGCCTAGGCTTGGTCCCATACTCTTCTTCTCCTAAGAGCATATCATGTACCTATAGAAGGGTTATTACCCTTCTCGACATCTGCAATCATATAATCTTCTTGGGCCCAAAAACATGGACCAAACAGAGTATGAGAAATGAAATCCTAGTAAGCCACCAGATGAATATTTGTGCTAATATTTCAGTGAATATATGAAACTGTAGACACCATTAAATGTGTTCTATGCACTTCTCTGTAAATTTTCCTCAACTGGGCTAAAAAATATTGGTGTGTGACTCTACATTTTTCACAGGGGCCAGTGATGGTAGTGATGGCACCGACCTGAAGGGTTGGGACAGCATCCTGGAACTAATTCCAATCAGGGTTGTGAGGGCATAGCCCCCACAGTATGGAACAATAAATGTGGCTAAGTCCTCAAGGAGGATCCCAAGGTACTTACGTATAAACACCTACATGCCACCATGATATAGCTGAATGAGGCAATAATTTTGGATAATTCCTCAAAGCGGTGCCTAAATTAGGCCAAAACACCGGTGACATGCAAGTATACTTGGGTGCCACCCATCCAGTGTGCAACCACTTGTGCTCCAAATTTTTTTTGTTCAACATACTAGCACGACCAAACTCCTTTTGCCCAAGGTCATTTTTTGCCTATAAATTGTCCCTTGGGGCCTTCATTAGTATGAAAGAATTTCCATAAATCCCAATTGCTACTTTGGTCACCCTATTTTTTTTTCTGAGTCCTCAAAAACTTCAAGGTAGTTCTTTAACACCTAAAGTGGAGGAATTGAAGGAGGGTCATATGACATAAGTCTTTAAGTGATTGGAATCCATAACACTTATGTGCCTAAAGCACCCAACCTATCAAAATCAAAACCACTTGTGTTCCACCAATTCCTTTTATAGGAACTTGAGTGCCCCACTTCTGGGATCACTTATGAATACTCTTGAAGTCTTGAACTAGGTCTCTCCCATGTATTACCATATAGGTTGTTCGTCGCTTAAGTGAATATCTAGCCATTGAAGCTTACTTGTGAGCCCATACTTGTGAACCCTTGTCTACTTGGGTTCCCCTATTTGATTCCATTACCCTTTTCTTATAAAACTCATCAATCCCTTTTCAAAGCAATTCATGGCAAGGAATCTTCTTTTCTGGCTCCCTTATTTGAAAGGGTCTCTATTGAGACTTCAACCAAAATCTCACGGCTTATCAAATCTTTGGGAAATACACATCAACATGTATCATATTTGGGTTTTTATACCCACAATTAGAGGTTTCCCACATTTTTTTCACAATGAGGTTAGTATTCATGGAGTGTCTGTGGATTTTTATATCCACAATAACATGGACCTTTCTCCCAGAAATAGAGCTGGGATGTTTCTGGTTCTGAGAATAAGAGTTTTGGTATAGACCTCTCCCTTCTCAAAGAGCCTAAACCTCAAATTTCTGGTAGTGAATGTGAGGTTCATGCTTTCTTTTTCATGAAAGCAAAAGAAAAATCTCCCTCCCCAGCCAGGATAATTTTAGGGAATCTATCCCAGTGAAAGCGCCTAAACCTTTATCCCTTCTTCCTTTCATTGTATCCTTGTCCAATGTAATGGGAATAGATTAATGGTCGGTTGCCGCACCCTCTTCCTGGGTCAACTTTCCCTCATCCACCGTCATCCCCATAGGTTCACCCTCTTCCAAAAATGAAGGAGGAAAAGTGTATGTGTCGTTATTGAATCTTTCACATCCTCTTGTTTCTCACACTGAGCATGAATCACATGGGATTAGAGATTCTTGATGATTACAAAATGTGCATAGACACTCATGGTGAATGAACTGCAATAACTCTGATTCCCACCATAATTGGGATACGTTGGAAGCCTTCTTAGGTCCCATGCTCATTAGATATCCTCTTCAAGAATTCAACCCTAATTCCCTTAATATCGGAATCCTCCTTAGAAATAATCCCCAAATTAAACCCCCAAAATCATCAAGGCATCCTTTTAAAGAAGTAAGCCCAAACTCATTTCATTAAAAAGACTATACTATCATATAAGATTCATTGAACTACATGGGATTTGATTCCCATCCACATGGGATATGTAGGAAGCCTCCTTGAGGTTCAAACCCAACACATCAAATCGACCTTGTTCTCCTTGGGCCATATTCCCAATAGGGTCTAATCTAACATGAAAACCCATATTCTTTCCATGTTCCGTGGGTTTCTTATGTATAAGTCCCACATTAAACAATGACTAATCACCTTCCGCTTAAATGTATTTACCACATGACATTAAACTGTATGGCTAGGTCCTTATTACATGACCTTAAAAAGGTATGATGTGTCCCATCAAGAAGCACTGAACTATGAGGGTTATAATTCTTTTCACAAGGATATGTAGGTATCCCATTTTATGGGTATGATCCCAATATCAAAACAAATATTCATGTGTCGGCCAACCAGGAGGTGGTTGAGGAGAGGGCCAACTTATGTCGGTACTCAATCACTGCCCGTTTTCTACTCCCTAAGGGTGAGAGCCTCTGGAAATTCAACGATCTGACTAAAAGGATTACAGTGGTGTGGGGTTTTGAGGATTGGAGTATGACTACAATGGGAAGGGGGTATTATCATGTTTTTTCCCTTTTGATGAATGTAAAATAAGGGCATTGAGAAAGGGTTCCATCTCACTCAAGCCTGGTTTTTTGAACATCCAGGAGTGGGATCACAATTTTGATCCCATGACTGTCCGGAACACATATGCTCAAATATGGATTCACATATGTAGGCTAAATTGGTTCTATTGGCTCCAATGATTTTATGGGACATTACCTCTGTTATTGGTAGTCCAATTAGATTGGATCGCAGAAAATCAACCCGAGCTTTGGGCATTTTGCTTGGGTGTTGGTGGAAGTGGATATGTCGGCCACTCTTGTGGAGGAGGTTGTTCTCACAACACAGGATGATAGTATAAAGTTAGACATTTTATATGAATGGAAGCCTAAATTCAACTTGGGTTGCTTGTTGTTTGTCTAATTAATGGATGAATGCAAAAGGAATAAGGAATGCAGTGTGTGTAAATTGAAGGGGAATGATGATGCAACATGTAGGAGGAGGAAAGAAAAAGAGAAGGCTTCACATGACTCCAAGGATGAGGAAGTTTTCAACCCGAGGGTGATGGTAGGGACGACCTCACTTGTGCACTCAGACCAGATTATGAAGGATGGGGCTATTGGTGGTCAACCTTATGAACCTTCTGTAGGGCAGGAATCGATGGTTATACGGGTTACAGGTGTGGTGGAAGGGTCTATGTTGGTAGCTGAGGCACCCAGTGATGCTGCACCTGGTGATACTGTTGCATTGGATGATACTATTGTGCAAGGCACACATCAGGCAGTAGAGGGAGTGGTGACTTCTAATATGGAATGTCCTGCACTGGAGGCTGGGGCACTCAGTGTTGCGATTGTTTCATATGATGTCTCTGTGGCGCATGATACATCTCAAATTGTTGAGGCTTTCACAAGTCTATCACCTCTTGTTAACAAGGGTGGTGGGCATGATGATGAATTTACATCCTCTGATCCAGGGGGAATTTCACTGATACATTTCCATCCAAAGCTGCAAGGGGGAAATCACAACTGCATAGTGACCCTTCTCACTTGAAAGATCACAACAAATTCACACCCTTGAATGAGATTTTCTGGTCTGATGACGTGGATGAACCACAATCTTCTGACCCAGGTGTTACTACTCCTAGTATTGTAGTTGGTTATCTTATGACTAGTTCACATGTGCAAGAAATGCCTCCTAGCACAGAGTCTGCCACTGACCAACGACCGCAGCAAGTTGGGGACACTATGGTCAGATCACATGGGTCAACTGATCCTTCCAGTACAGGGGCTGCAACCTCTTTTCAGGCATCTCAACATATTGGGGACACTGGGGATGTTGGCACTACTATTGTGCAGGGTGCTGGGGATTTGATCAGCAAGCCTGGAGCTGCTTCTAATCTTTAGGGTCCAGGGAAGAAGGGAAAAGAGAGGAAAGGGAAAGGTAACATATCTTTGTTGATATAGGGTGGCCCCCATACAAGGGGCATGACTCACCCTCAATGAAGATCTTTTTCTGGAATTGTTAAGGGCTGGGGAATCCCCAAGCGGCCAGATCCCTTAGAAACTACATCATGGTCCATAAGCCTATACTGGATGGAATTTTTGAACCAAAGTTTCTCTTTGACAATTGGAAATGTTTTAAATAGAATTCCATGGGTACAAGTTTGTGGCACATGATATGCATGAAATTGGGATGGATCATTTATGGGTCTTTTGGCATGAATCCATCTGTATTAATTCTTTCATGGAAAGTTCCCAAAGCATTTTGATTTCTTTAATTGTTGATTATTTTTTTTTCATTTTAATTTGTGTATGCCTCTAATTCATATATCAAGAGAAGGGAATTATGGGAGGAACTCAAGGTGACTTCTGGGAGAATGGTTCATCTGTGGATTTCTATGGGAGACTTTAACACGGTATTGAGGCCTGAGTAAAAAACTGGTGGGCATTTCAACAGGATTTCTGCTACTGATTTTTCTATTTGCATTGATTAGTGTAATCTTGTTGAGGTCCCGATTGCTAGAGTTGACTTTACATGGTGTAGATATATGTGGAGTGGGAGACAATCTAGCAAGCATGATAAATGATTTTTTCAGATGTGTGATCAGGATGCTTCTAATGGGATTTCTAGATTTACACTACATAAACATAACTTGGATCACAAACCGATTGTGGTTGACATTAACACACAGGTTGCAAGGTCAGGTCCTTTGCCTTTTCAGTTTAAAAATGGGTGGATCGTGGAGCCTGGATGCAGGGAAAGGGTTCTGGTATCTTGGAAGACTGAATCGATTGGATGTCTTCTTCAGAGGTTTGCTGAATAACTGAAATATCTTAAATCTAGTCTTAAGTAATGGAGTAGAAATTCCTTCTCTAAAATTGATTATGATATCAAGGCTGCTGAGGAGGAGAATTCAAGTGTTCAGAATCGTAAGCAACATCAGGCTAGTCTTGCCCGCGAGGAAGTTCTGGCACATAACCGACTGGATGATCTTCTAACAATCAAGGACAGACTAATTAGAAATCAATTGATTGTTATATGGTTACGGGATGGAGAAAGGAATTATATCTTTTTAATATGATATATTGGGATAAAAGAGCACGAACGAGGTATAAAGAAATTAGCATTAATGGTCATTTATATACTTCTGAAAATGAGATTTCTTTGGCAGTTGTGGAGCACTTCAAGGGGATGTATTATGATGATGGATAGGTTAAAACACACAGAATGTTGGGGAACATCAACTCGTACATTTGAGATTATGACAATCAGTTTCTTGCCACCCCCCATATCAAGGAGGAAATTCGAGCATCTCTCTTATCGTTAAATGTTGAGAGTGTGCCTGGTCCAAATGGGTTTACTAACAATTTTTTTTGTCTTACTGGGATGTCTTGTAGGATGATCTTACCCTAGCTGTCAAGGATTTTTTCTCTCATTACTACTTTCCATATGGGGTGAATTCCTGCTTCATTTCCCTTTTACCTAAGAAAAGTAATGCTCTTGACATAAAGGATTTTAGGCCAGTGGATCTAGCAATACTACCCTTAAACAGATCAGTAAGATTCTTATGAACATGCTGGGCCAGGTGGTTGGTGAGTTGATTTCTGAAAATCAATATGGTTTTATTCCTGGAATGAATATTCAGGAGTGTCTTTTCACTACCTCGGAAAGTGTCAATCTCATGAGAAAGAAGGCGAAAGAAGGGAACTTTGCATTGAAAATTGATATCTCAAAGTCCTTTGATACACAAAAATAGAGCTTTCTTTTAGAGTTCATTAAGAGATATGGTTTCTCCAACAAGTTTATCAAATTTATTAGCACAATCCTTTGCTCATCAAGGCTATCCATTCTTATTAATGGTACACCTAGGGTCTTTTTCTTGTGTACCAGAGTTGTGCGACAAGGGGACCCACTCTCTGGTATTTTATTTTCTATTACTGAAGATTATATTAGCAGATGTATTAATGACCTTGAACACATGGGTATGAATAAGAGAATTCAGGCTGGTATGAATGACTTTGCTCCATCTCATTTTTTGTATGCTGATGACATTCTACTGTTTGGACAAGCCTCTATAAAAACAATTTTGTCCTTTAAGGCCCTGTTCCAACACTATGAGGAAGTGGTTGGTCAAGCGTTAAGTTGGGATAAATCTTTCATTGTGTTTGGAAATGGTGTTACGACTGGGAAGTAGAACAGGATAACTAGAGTCCTTGGGGTTAAAAAGGGGTCCTTTCCCTTTCAATACCTTGGTGTTCCATTATTTTTGGGAAAGGTGAAGAGGAAATACTTGGAGGGGATTTATTCTATTATCCTCAATCAACTTTCCAGCTAGAAGTGAAAGGTGATGTCTATGGATGAGAGGGTATGCCTTGTAAATTTAGTGATAACATCTAAATTTGTTTACTCCTTCCCTCTATATCAGTGGCCGAAGGGACTCATCATGGAGTTACAAAGACTAGTCTGAAACTTTATCTAGACAGGGTCAATCCATGAGTGCAAACTCACTACTATTTCTTGGAAGGAGTGTATCAAGCCTGTTGAATTTGGGGGTCTTGGGGTCAAGGATCCCAGGTGTTTTAATGATGGGCTCATTGGGATGTTCACTTGGGGTCTGATATCTAAAGATAGTTCTGGTGATTTTTTAGTTAACCGATTCAAAGGCAGGTTAATTAATGGTTATAAATACTACATTGCCTTATCTTTATGGGATACTCTCAAATGTTCTTTCCAGTAGATCATGAATGATACAAAGTGGGTGGTTTGTCATGACTCTAACCTAAATTTTTGGAACACGAATTGGCTTGATCGGCCGCTTCAGGATAGTATGTACAATCCCTTTGGTGTTGGGAAGTTCTCCATTACTGAGTTTGTAATGCATAGACATCTATTTGACAGCATGATACCCCCTCTAGTGGATCTGGAATTTCAGTCCAATGTTTTTATGGATCGTGACACTCTGATATGGAAGAATAATAGTAATGGTCAGTTTACTAGAAGGGATCACTATCAATTGTCTTGTGGGGGTTCTTGTAGTTCACCTGCATGGATCAATAAATATAGGACTTTGTTCATTCGGCCCTCTCGCTATTATTTTATATGGCGGCTTTGGAAGAACCGTGTTCCCACCCATGATCAGCTCAAGAATTCTGGTTTTATGTTTGCATCAGCATGTCATATTTGTATACGAGATGAGGAGGATATCCAACATCTGTTTGTGGAGTGCGCATATTCCATGAAA
The DNA here is from genome assembly GCA_963277665.1 of Viscum album. Lineage (NCBI taxonomy): Eukaryota > Viridiplantae > Streptophyta > Magnoliopsida > Santalales > Viscaceae > Viscum > Viscum album. The sequence goes on along the minus strand of OY728153.1, from coordinate 57,306,786 downwards.
CTGTGGGTATATGTTGGTCATCGTTTCAGAATATAGGTGAACCGGTTCCCGATTCTAGAGCTGCTCGCAAGGATGTCCAGGTGCGGCTGCAGCGAACAGGTGCAGAACTTCCTCCTGGTGGCTGATGTGGCTGTTATTGCATCCATCTGGACTACTCGGAATGCTATTGCATTTAAGGATAAGAGGGTTCCCATTCGGTCCGAAATTCTGGGAATTCACCAGGATATTTATGCTTCTTCCAAGGTACAATCTGGTACGATGAATAATAGTGTTTCAGACTTTCATATTTGGTGGGTACTTGGTGTTTCTGGGAAGCCTTGGAAGCCGAAGATGACAAGGTACATTCGTTGGATTCCCCCAATCAGCTTATGGCTTAAAGTCAATGTGGATGGAGATGCTTCCGGTGCACCTGGCCCATCGGGGTGTGGTGGTGTTTTTCATACGTATCGTGGCTTTGTGAAAGGATGTTTTTATAAATTCATTGGTGTTGGTGTTCTGTTTGAAGCAGAGCTCTGGACGATGATTCACACAATCAGGTATGTTGTTTTGTATAATTGGAACATGCTATGGATTGAATCAGATTCTCAACTTGCAGTACAATCCTTACAAACAAGAATTTGAAATGTGCCGTGGAAGATACTTTCAAAGTGGGTTGAATGCATCAATCAGGTTCGTCACCTAAACGTGATTTTCTCGCATGTATTTTGAGAGGGAAATTATGTGGCAGATGCTTTGTCCAAGAAGGAAATCATGGTGATGGATATGGCATGGTCGTTTACGGTTCTGGATTATTTCTCTTCACTAGTGGAGGTAGATATGTGTGGGGTTTTGTACTCTCAGTTTTGTAATACTCCTTTTGTTGCCTAACATTGACATTCTTTTCTTTTGTTTAATAAATTTTTCTTGGGACCAGTTTTTGCCGAATCTTGGACTTTCTGGTTATATGAGAGGATACCATTGATGGAGAACCTCAAATACATATGGATATATACATTAATAAAGAAACATTAATACATACTGATGATTCTAAATTTTTCACATGTTAATATGTGATTGAAAATTCAAAGGGAAACTTATTTTATACATGGTGAATTAATAAGGATTCATGAAAATATATTAAATTTATAAAGAGAGTCCTAGAGTAGAAAATAATTCCCCCAAAAAGGGTGTGATGAGTCAAAACTCCCATCCTCTCAACCAATTCATGTTCTTAAGTATCGTTAAGTTCAAACTTAATGAACGTATGCCTTTAGAAAGCAGGTCCCTTTTGAATAAATAATTATTGGATGTTTCTGGTTCCATGAATAAATCCAATGGAAATTTCCTAGAAGTAGTGATTCGTAAATCTAGAACACGTGTTTCAAGGAACTATGAAACAAAAACAGTTTTTTGTAAGAGTGAATGCAGTAAGCTAAGAAGTACTCAAAAGTAATGAATCCTACAAGTATTGGTTTCCATTAATATTCAGTTCATGTGCATTAGAAATTCAATTTCATTGAATTATAATGTTTTGAGATCTGTCTTCAGCCCGTCAATCCCTCGTGTAATGTAAGCACGGTAGATGTCTCAAAATTCCATTTAAACATATAAGTGAAGACTGAATCCAAGCTTGTGAATTGGCTTGGCAGACGAGTCATAATTCATTCTATTTCAAAATTCATTTCAAAACTACATCTCATCCATTACATCATGGATCTCTCATGATATTGTAATAGTAAAAAACTGTCACTTAAGAATATAAAAACCTCACCCATAGGAATATAAAGACCTCGCCCGTAGGCACAAAAAACCTCACTCGCGGGCATAGAAAATCCTCTCCCATGGGAATTTCATCATTCAATATAGGAAAATCATGATATATAATAATTTCATCATGTGTGAGGGTTAAAACCCAGTATATAATCAATTCATCATAAAAAACACATTTAATTTTATATTGTTATATGGTTAATAAATTATAACTCACATGGACATCAATCATGTCAAAAGCATTTCAATTCATCTAACCATTACATGGCTTAACAATTTTAAGCTCACATGGAAAATAATATCACAATCCTAACATGTAATCTAATAATTACAAGGCTTAACTGTTATTATCTCAAGTGGTAAATTTTTATAATGATCTGAACATGTCAATTATACTATCAAAAGTATTAAGTTATTGTTTATATCACATGGGTAAACATTAAATTAATAAATTTTATCTTTAACAACCCTAAAATGGAAACAAAGTTATTCCCATAGTCATCCTAGTCCAAATAGCTAAAAGTGGTCATATGAAGGGAATATGCCCATGGGGTGGCCCTTAATCAAACCAAACAAGCTCAAACATGCTTCAATTCTTTTAATCCATCACTTAATCATCATTAGTCAACGACAATGGCCATTTTTTATTCAAGGCTACACCCTGAACATGTTCTCATGACAGTATGGAACATATAAACAACTCTACATTGAGAGAAGGGTTCAATACCACCTACCTTGTCTTTGTGTGACTCTCTTCATCCAGTGTCAGCCTCCAATTAATGATAGAAAGAAGTAGATCCAAAAAATGAGGTAAAACTATCAAGTTTGGATAACTTTTTTGACATACAAAATCATGAATAATGGAATACGGGAAATATAAAGCTTATAGATTTGGTTTCAATGAATCTGATGGCAAAAGAATCAGGGTTCGATTGGACAAATGGGATCCAAATAACCTTTTGATGATGTTGTCTTACGAACCCGGTGCCTCCTCTCTCCAGAATGACATAAAATGAGGCTACTACCTATTTTAGAAAAAATTATAAAATAAAATGTGTGTAAGTGGAACTACATGTCGTTTAGGTTATTTTAGTTTTCATTTCGTGACTAACATACCTTACATGTCATGCACTGAATTGCCGACATGATTACATGGTGTGTACCTGAGAGTACATGGATTGTAACCACAAAGTCTAGCTGTTTAAGGTGTAGATATAGTATATAAACTCTTTTATTATTTTTTCATAATTATAAACTAAAAAGGAAATGTTTGTACTTAAAAAGAAGAACCCGGTTCTTACACTCCAACTTAGGATTATGACAATTTTATGATGATGAATATGCTTACCCATGTTTGATGTATCTTATTCATCATATTACAGGGATTTAAGCTCACTTATTCTATTCATGTATATCCTCTGGGGAATACTTGTACTAATGAGAACATGAGGAAAATTAAAAATCTAGAGAAGAAATATTTAAATAAATTATTATCATTTTTTTTACGTAAAATTACTATATGGTCCTAATTTTCCCAATGCACTAATCCTTTGGATTCTGGATGTGTAAAACTATTTTGTTGTTTATCATTAAAATTATGTATTAAATATGTATGACAAATAAGGGTCTCTATGGTTTGTATTAGAGCATGGTTGAGTTAATATGGGAATTACAGTTATAAAACCTTAGTGTAAACCCTTAATATGAGACTATGTATATGTAATTACCCAAGAATCCTTTAAAGGAAAATTATAAACATATAGGTCCCACAAGATATTCCTTTAGATTTAATTACACAATGAAATAAATTATTTATTCATGTCTTTTTGACTTTTTTTGTTCAAACATTATCTATTTTAGAAAATTGTGGGAAATAGGAGAAACTAGTTGAACAACTTATGTAACAGAAAATGAAATAATTGACCGAATAGAAACCCAAATAATTTGAGACGTGGAGTTTAAAATTTCATGGTGATTTGTACCCAAATATCTCAGGATATTAATGATAACATGAATAATGTGGAACGTCCTCTTTCACCTAAGAGAGAGTAAATGGATATCAATTCTTTTATAAATCAAAAAACACTGATAATTAATAGATCTTCTCATCCACTAGCCATGGAAAATTGGGCCAACTATATGGAGAAGAACATTCGTGTGATCCTCTATTATGATAAGGAGAAGGAGAATGAGGTCATTTATCATGTAGATGGAGAGGTCAAACAATGGTGGGTGTTGATTAAAAACACCAAGTCATGGGTGGAAATTGAAGTTATGGAGTGGAAAGACTTTAATATAATGTTTCTTAACAAGTATTTCAATCAATATCTTCATAAAAATATAGAGAAAGAATTCCAATAGGTGAATAAAAAGGAAGGTGATTCTATCACAACTTACGAAGAAAATTTCACAAGGCTTTCAAAGTACGCTTTGGGTTTTATTATCAACAATGATAGAAAAATTGATAAATTCTATGGTGGTTTAAAACCACACCTTTAAAAGGATCTATAAGTTTTATACATTGGAAATTATGAAGAATTTATTCAATTTTATCTCAAAAAGGATATGGAGTGTGGATAATGGTCCCATTTATATAAAGATAAGAAATGAAAGGAGTTTCATGATGGTGTACCAAAAGAGAAATCTAGAAATAAAACCCAACCACTCACATGTCAAAAATGTGGGAAGAAGCATCATGGGAACTACCTCAATGAATAGGAACATAATATATGTGTGCACTGGGAGAGAAGACCACAAAGATCGTGAGTGTAAAATATTCATAAATAATTTTATTTATATATTGGATTTTAAGAGATAACCACTCATGTTTCAACGCTTCATCTATAGGGAGAAAGGGCACTATGCAAGCCAGTTCACTGAAACTCAAGTCCTCTAGGGTAATCAACATCATAAACCACAAAATCAAAAAAATAAAGGGAAGGATTATTCCATCACTATTGCTGAGGTGGAGCATGACAATGATGTGGTGAAAGGTTTACTGGTTATTTATTCATGAATAGTGGATGTACTATTTGATTCTGGATCTATGCATTCTTTTATATCTTTCATGTATAGTATATATATTCAAAAAACAACCTCAATATATGAAGGTTGAGTAATATGTGAGAATATGAAGTGGGAAATCATTTCATCTTATGTATATAACTCCTCCCCGGTTAATGTTTGTGGATTTAACCACCCATAAAATATTTTGCAACTTCATTTGGTGGAGTTAGATGCTATTTTGGGCATTGATTTTCTATATTTATATGAAGAAAAAATAAACCACTAAGAAAGTGGCTGACTATACATATCCATACACATCCTCCAATTTTGTACAAGTTTAAGGAGGAGGTTGGATCTTCATTGGAATCATCATCTCAATTTTGGATATTATTTCTATATAAGGAAGCATATCTTTCTTAAATGAATGAGACAATGGAGAGAACATGCTCAAGGACATTCCCATTGTGAGGGACAACACTGATTTTTTCCATGAAAAACATCCTGATATTCCTCTGGATTGATAAGTTCAGTTCAAAATTTAATTTATTCCTGGATATCTACCTTTATAAAATAATCCTTATAGAATGGATCCCATTGAGCTGGATGAATAGAAGAATCAGTTTCAAGAGAATCATGTTGGAGTCCTCTAGTATTAATGATCAGGAATCATGATTTTTCAAGTAAAATTATGTTTACTCGTGTGTATTTATGTTCATACAATCATAATATATTATGATAGTATTTTATATCATAATACTGGTTAGAAAAATATGAGAAACCATTAAGTTTTACTCACTTTTAATGTGGAATGACTGTCACTATAAAGTTTGAGTCACCGTTAAGGTGGACTCACTGTTGGACATCTAACTGGTGGTAGAAAATTGGCTATGTATGAGCTACTGTTGATGTGGACTCACTATTAAAATGACTCTCTATCAAATGTCACACCATTAGCATAGATCCTGAATTCTGAAAAAGGATGAGACATCATTACATCAAGATACTGAAAACCTCTCATATTTTTTTCTAAGTATGAGGCACTATCACATCAAACTACTGATAGTCTCAATCCAAATTTTTTACAAAGTCTGAGATCATGTTAGAATGAGTCACTGTTAATTTGACCTACTGATAGACACAAGTCACCGTAAATTCAACCTACTGATTGAGAGACATACTGCTACTTGAATCACCATTCTTGATTGCAGAATGCATTATGTATAAGACACGATTCCAAGACAACGATCATAAACACCATTCCTGAGACACCAATCAGAGACACCATTCCTGATACACCATTCCAAGAAATATATTACAGACACCGTTAGACCACGTAACCATTCAGTAGAACCATCAATTCTTAGTTTTTTATTTAAATTAGAATTTCTTTCTAACAGTCATATTTTTGAAACTTAGTACTTCTAATTAATTTAATGGATCTGTCTTTATGTAGTAGAAAAAATTTAAATGAATGTCAGAATAAATTTTGAGTTTTGAGGTACCTGGATAGAATCAGGAACATGCTCCTTATTGGCTGTAGTGTATAAATAAAATACTAGATAATAAAGAAAGGTAGCAAGAAGTCGTGAAGTTGTACGCCCATGAAAAAGACCAGAACTGCTAGCTTTTGATATGATATGATACTACAATGAACTCAAACGAAATAAAACATTGTAGTATAAAACTAAATAGAAGATCAGAACACATCGATCACATCAATACCTCAGAAGAAAATTAAGAATAAATCTCTCCTGAAACTTTATATAATTTTTGACTTCCAAAATTCAACTCAAGCTACACTTCAAGCTAACATCTAAGAGTCAGAAGTTGTATTTTCTATCACACAGATCTTTCTAACTATAATCTCTATATATTTCTCTACATGTGTACTATCTTTATATTATGTGTAGTATGTGTCTCTTTATTATATAAAAAAACACTAAGTCCTTTGAAAAACTGGAAGATACATAGATATCTTCAAACACCATATTTTACACCTTACACTCCCATGGATAACTGTAGAAGAGGTCCCTATATGGTTCGTTTATTTTTTCACTCCCTGAAAAAGTTATGGAAGAGGTCTAGTTGACCAGGATAGTTGTGTATGTTGTTGTTTACCCCGATGTAGGGTTTGTATCACTGTTTATTTATATTATCTACTTGGGGGAAGGTGATCACCATGTGGAGAGGATTATGTCTCATCTTGAGACTGAACCTCTTGTTGTTAATATCGTTGTCCCTTTAAATGTTATTTTTTCCCTTTTTATCAATTTTTAAATGAAAAAATTCTATTCACTTTGATATTTAATCATAGATAGTTTTTATATTAGACAATGATTTAGTAAATTTACTTCAAAATTTAAAACAACATTTCTTATTATTTCAATTAAGGACTAATCACTTTTTGAGAAATATTTTTTAAAATAAAAACTTTTATAAATATTCTAATTTGGTTAATTGGGATTTTGTTTTCAAATTTGGGGAATTTTAAATAAATATTTTTGAAATAAATTTGTATAAGAACTCAATTCACCCCCTCTTGAGTGTCATACTCCGACCAACAAATATGGATAAGCATTTTATATTCCCAAGTGCTTCGCCATAGGGTGCACAGTCTGCTTTTTCGATAAGAGAGATAGGTCAATTCACCTCTGCATCGAATATCATAAGATAAAAAAAATCACGATAAAGAACAAGTATCACCTTCCATGGATAAATCACTTGTTCGATCAACTATGTGGGGGAAATTATTTCGCTATGTTGGTCCTTTGGTTGGGATATCACCAATTAAAGGTGAGTAAGGAATATATTTTCAAGAACACCATTCAAATGAGGTACAGACCCTATGAGTTGAGAGTGGTTCCCATTAGACTCGTTAATGATCCATCCATATTTTTGGACTTAAAGAATAGAGTCTTCAGAGATTACATCAATGAAATTGTGGTTGTCTTTATAGATGATATTCGAATATACTCCTAGAGTAAGAAGGAACATGAGAAGAATTTGAATGGTTTGATAATGACTCTTCTAAGGGAGAAGCATTATGAAAAGTGCACTAAATATGAGTTCGGGATGGAGGAGGTATCATTATTGGAGAATGTTATCACCAGGAAAAGAAATATCTATGGAAACTTCTAAGATAAAAAAATTAAAGAGTGCTCAATTCCACCATTTGTTATGGATATTTTTATTTTCCTTAGTCTAGCTAGGTATTACCAAGGATTTGTCAAGAAATTATTATTCTTGTTAAACCCACTAACCGAAATGACTCTGAGGGGATAAAACATTTTCTGGACCATTGAATGTGAAGATTTATTCAAAGAGTTAAAAAATAGTCATATCACCATGGCAGTACTGACACTTATGGAAAGTGGGGAACACTTTATGGTATATATCGATTCTTTACAAAAGGTATTTGGCTATGTACAGATGAAAAATGATGAAGTGATAGCCTACACCTCAAGAAAGTTGAAAATGCATGTGAAAAACTACCCCACTCGAGATCTGGGTTGGGTAGCTATGATCTTTGGATTGAAAATATAGCGAAATTATCTTTATGGGGATAAGTGGTAAATTTTATACTAATTATAAGAGCCTTAAATATATATTAACACAAAATGAGCTTAATATACCTTGGGTTAGATGGATAGAGATCATCAATAATTATAACTAACCAATCCACTACCATCTTGGAAAAGCAAATAAAGTGGAAAATTCTATAATTAGAAAGGATCTGAAAACATTATCAACGATGATAATTAAAAAGGATTCAATATTTTAATATTTGAAAAGGATGGAAATGGGAATTATTAAGGAAGGAAAATGACCAATCTTTTCTTAAATTACTGCTCAACCATCCCTCATGAAGGAAATAAAGGATGCTCAAAGAAATGATGTAGAAAATAAAAATATAGTTGAAGATGTCAGAGAAGGAAAATCTATTGAGTTCAAAACTGATGGGGAAGGAGATTTAAAATTTGGGTCATGACTTTGTGTACCATCCGATAAAGAGATAAATAATGAGATTTTAAATAACGTACATAGCACAATTATATATATTCTCACAGGGAGAAAAAAGATTTATTGAGATATCTGAGAGAACTATTTCTGATACAATATGAAGAAAGGGATCGATGAATATACATTAAAGTTCCTGGTATGTTCGCAAGTGAAGGCTAAAAGATAAAATTATAAGGGGATGATGTACCCATTTCCCATACCAACATAGGAATGAGAAACAATCACCATACATCCAAATACATTCATAAGAAACAATATTATAGGGGATATTTTAGACCATCTTATAAAAACACATCACATTGTTTCAATTGGAGAGGACATCTCATTGTATCCACTTGCACGGATATACATCAAAGAAGTGGAAATGATGCATGGAGTACCACCATAAATTATATATGAATGAGATCCAAGAGTCAGATCCATGTTATGTAAATGTCTCCTACATGCTCTAAACACCTATCAGAACTTCTGTATGACATAACATCCTCAAACTGATGGCCTTTTAGAGTTGAATTTTCAGACACTGGAAGACCGGTTGAGAGCATGTTCTATGGACTACAATGTAGGATAAGAAAAACATCTACCTCTAGTTGAGTTGTCTTATAATATAATTTTTTACTCGAGCATCCAAATGACTCCATATGAAGACCTTTTATGGGAAAATATGAAAAACACTGGCGTGCTGAGATGAAGATGGTGAACGTAGGTTGTAAGGACCTGATGTGTTTTGTAATAGTGGGTTCCATAGACCCAACGAAAACATTAATCATGATTACCATATTATGTATATAGTGAGTTATACATGATGTTTTCTTACCATTACAGTGTAAGTATTTCTATGTCCACTATTTAATAGTAATGTCCATAGATTAATTGTCGTATCAAAAGGTTATAGCAGACCCCAGACTATAATGAGAATCTTGAGATACTATGACATTAATCTTAAAAAAAGTCAGTTTATCTAGATAAATTTTCTGACTAGACACGGTATATGTATGAATATCATGTGTTGGTGGTTCATAAGCGTTGAGACATATTCTCATGAAGTTCTCACTTGGTGATCTCTAGTAGTGAGATCATGAGGACAGACCCGCCAATAGGAACACCACATGCTTTTGGAGTTATTGGTTATTCCTGTCTACAGACGTATGTATTGGTCTCATGACATGAGATCGTTTCCAGTGTGTTTTATTTGATCATGTTCTTTGATGCAAGGAAAACAATGATAATAAATCCATGGTGAGGAAGCTTGTATTTGGTGCGTCATTTGTGTTATGACATTGGTTGATTGGTCAAGAAATGATTTGTTTCTTAATGTTAAGGATGTTATAAATCTCAACCATGGTTGATCAGGATGGTTCTACCTTCATAAGTCTTTGGACAATGTAGTTGAAAGGTAAATACATCAGATTAGACCAACAAATAATTAAGGAAAAAAAGGCTGATGACAAAAGTTTAAGTCCTGCTTTATGAGATATATAAATACAAATAAATTATTTTAAGAAATAAGTGTTCGTAGGTTGGATGTAATTACTATCACATTTATTATTTTTTTAGGGGCTTTGATGGGTTTCTAGGATCCGCTCTTGGTCTGTTTATTTTATTCACTCCTATAGATAAGGGCATAGAGGGTCATATACAATAGCGTATTCAAGAATCCACATTATTCAGTTGAATATGTATTTTGGACATGGTGGGGATCTGAGTGTTATCCAACTTATCGATCACTAATAAATAAATAAATTCATATTATTTAAGTAAAAAATAATTTGTATCGAATTTATATATAAAATAAATTTACATGTTAAGTAAATACATGAAAAATTTATTAGAATGAATATTATTTTCCAGGTTAATTTAATATTACGAGGGATTAAAAATTTGATTGGCTCCATGAAAATATTATTCCGACCAATTTTGTTTCAACATATTTTTTGGATTTAACATATTATATTAATAAAAATTATAATTATAATTTTGATAATAATTTTACTATAATTTTTTATAATAATAGGTTATATTATTATAATTAAAGCTTATTGAAATAGACTTTTGAATGTTTTCATCCATAAAAATGGTTTGTGGAAAACCATGGGTGGTAGAGGGTCATCCCCCTACATGTAGCGACCACTGAAGCTAGCTGGTCTCATCCTAGTTAGAGGACTTCACTCTAGCAATCCCCATCACAGTCCATCTCAAATACCACTTGCCTCTCCAGTAGATCTAGATCTAGGCGTCTATCGGCTTGCCGTAGACTCTACCAAGCCGACCATCAGGCTAATCCCTCACCTGAGCTGCAGCTCTAGCCTCCCAGATCTGAAAACCTAGCTCGCCGTTGGCCGGTCCTGTCACTACATCCCGCTGCCATCCCTCAAATCTGGTGCTACCTTCTTATACACACTGGCTCCACCTTTCCATTTATGGTTGTCCACCATCCCTCTTTGTCACTAGCTATCCGGTGTGCCACTATGTACCACATCTCCTCCTCGAGCTGGTCCTATCCCACAAAAGGCCGAAGTGGTGTTTTGAGGCAATGATAACCAAAATTAGTTTAATAAATTAATTTAATTTTAGTTTTAAAATAAATATTTAAATTTAAAATTTTGGTTTAATTTTATAATTTTATCTCCCACGGTAGTCTAATTTAATTTTGTTGTTAAATTAAATTAATTGATTAATTTATTTTTTGGTATTAAAAATTAAATTAATTATGGGACCAAAAAATAATTAAATTATTTGAATTCAATTAATTCATTTAATTTAATTAAACACCCATCGTATTGAAATTAATTCAATTTAATTTTTATGATGCATTATTATACTCACTTAGTGGTCTTAAGCACTGATCTATATATGTCTTTATTAATTACTTAATTATTTATTATAACGTTATGCGATGTCTATAATTAATTAAATGACATTCTGCACATCATCTTTCTTATTAGGTCTATTTGTATAAGGGCATTCATGTCAAATTCATGAGATGTACATTGAAACCCCTAGTCCCCCATTCAAGTGACAATGTTTTCTTGTACATTAACTATGACGATTCATTATGTCATGCAGACCCCGCTATGATGAGGATGGGGTATGATGAAAAAAAATTCAAGTCGAGGTATTACTCTAGCTGAGAAGCAGACATACAAGATGAGGATAAGAAATATCAAGAGTCAAGTGAGAAATCAGGAATTATGCCCATAGACCATTTTATATGCTCAATACTAGTTGTGTAGTAGATTTCCATTATGCATTTTTTTATACATTTTATAATTGTGGAAACTATATAAAATAATAAATAATAAAATGCATAAATAAAAAAAGTATGTTTTCTCTTAATATTTAGTTGTGATAATGACAGCATAAATGAACATGATTAATAGAAATGGATTACATTCGTCGAGAGAAAAACAAAAAAAAAACCCAAAAAGAAATATTAAGTCGTGAACACCATCCATCAATCAAATTTGGATGAAACCGGGTGTTTGGTCTTCTCGTCAAGCTATTGTTGAGTGTGCCTCTTACTACTGGAGGGATCTTATGAGATTGGTGTGTTGACTTAACTAAATTGGTAGTATGGATTATCCATAGTTAACTTTCTATCATTTTAGAGTCAAGTGTTGATGGAATCAATGTTATGATTCTAAGAAGTTGTGACTTCACTCAAAAAATATTTGAACCGTGAGTTATTACAGTTGACCAGCCAAAAGCCTATCTTAAACTATATGAGAAGTGGTGTAGACAAATATTTTAGACTATATTGGTAGATTCAAAGATCCTTTCCACTCGAGTATTTATACGATAGTGCATTGCGATTTTGGAACATAGGGTTCTTAGAATTTGATAAAAATGTTGGAGGCATTTAATGATGTGTAATTCGGTTATCAAGATAAAAGTACTAATCTGCTAAAATTTTAAGTTGTTATAAAATTGAATGTTATTCCACATGTAATAATATGATAATATTTGGAAAAAATATATGTCCAAACTAGAATAAATTTCTATATAGTACATTCCCTTACACACACTACTATGATATAGAAATTCAAGGTGTTGGTGTCCATTCCTATTATGCCACCTTAGGAAGTGTGGGTGTAAAATTGGTAATATGAGACTCAAGTATTACGAATATAATGGTTATTTAATAATTATATCATCAATGTGCGATGTTAGTTGTAGTCACTACATTAGGACATTGATGATAAGAACATGTAGTCTCATATCTGAGGTGTTTATGAGGATAAAGTGAAGTAAGATATGATTTGGTGAGAACTACACTGGTTATGTGTAATGTGAAAGACAATTAAACATCTTTCAATAGAATCCTTTCTCATATCATTTTCAACTAATTACTCTAATATCGTTTATGGTTACGGAACATACAGGACAAAGTAAACGCTTTATTACCTTTTATGTAAGGCCCACCAAGAAATAAAAATATTAAAGAAAGTATCATATTCTATTCTTATAGAGAATAAATTAGAAGAAAAATAGAAAATACAATGGAAAGATATGCCAAAGGAACCTTTGTAATGTTATTCAAAGAATATAGGTTGGTTATTATATAAGAGGTTATTTTCATTGCATATTATGAAATAAATTTATGGAAGTATAAACCAAATTTAATTGAATTGAATAAGAAATAATTCAAATATTATTCAGTTTTTATTAATCAAATTAGAGTATTATATCTAAAATAATTCTTTGGTATTAAATAAAATATGAAATTTACATATTTATATTCAAATATAGTAACCATGTATGTACAGAAACATAAAAATTTTAAAGGTGTCTTTTCCATGTAGTTGTGAAAGGGTTATTCCTAAGTCAGTAGTGAGAAGCACATAACTTCTATTTTCAAAGTAATAGATTCCAGTAGAACATTTGTGGTGTATAACATAATAAATTTATATCATATTTCTATTATACATAAGGAGGAATCATTCCATGTTTATTAATGAATGTTTTTTGTGGTGTAACATACTCAACAAATAGTTTATTGGTACTTGAATCATATACAATAAGTGATGAATATAAAATGTAAGACTTATTTACCCAGTTGTGGAAAGATAATTCTTTGTCAAGAAAAATTAAATTTTGAAATTATGAATATACCCAATATTTTATTTAGGATCAACACATCTAAACACCTTTGGTATTATCTACATATTTAGTTTGTAAAAATAAACCTATAGAAATAAAGGTATGACATAATGCTTCCATGTTTCATTCAACAAGAGAGCCTGAACTATTACAAGTGTAGTCTAGTGATAAATATAAATCATAATACTCATTTAAGTAATTAAGGGAATGGAATATGAAGAATTCATGGTCAGAAGATATGAGTTGCTTCGTGTTGACATGCCGAGGAATATCTCGACCAAGCATCCACTGGTCATGATAATGTAACGTGGAGTAATTCCTAAACACACATTAACTTATATACATATTGACATTGATGTTAATAAGGAGGATTTATGATAAGTTTTACAGGTTATTATTGATTAAAAATGTAGCATGTAGACATTTCTAAACACACATTTTATACGTCAAGTACATGATGTAAGTACTATCAATGTTGAAACTTGAAGAAACATAAATTATATTTGAAGACATGTTTTGTAAATAATGTTGAAATCCCATAACTAATAATCTAACTATAATGACAAATGGATATCATATGATTCATAATATGATGAAAATCCATAATGTTATAAGATCTTGTATTTAAGATGCAAATAGTTTGATAGGATATAAACAAACACGCATCAAGCTAAACACATTGTGGAAATAAGTAATTGTCTTAACTATTTCTTAGGATATTATATAAATATATAAAATAGAAAAGTGGTAGTCATTTGACAGAATGAACTCCTATATAACGGTTTATATATCTATTAGAGATAGTGGGAGCTAGATTCTATTGGATTTAGAAAATTCTCAAGGTGCACAAATGGATGGAATAGGAATAGGTTTCACAAGTAAATGTTGAAGAGGAATGTTCTAGTGACCAATACTATATAAAAAGGTTAATTCCATAGCGATTTTTTTATTTTAATTGTGACTGATGATAAATTATTATCTGGGAATAATAATTACATCAAGTGACTAGTATATGGAAATTAGCTAAGATTTACAAGATAAATTAAAATTCAGTAATGGATTCCATGTATCAAATTATAATGGGGATAATTATTCTGAATACTATAGACGGTATTCAAGAGAGATAATACATGGATGGTACAAGTGAAGTACAAATAAGGATCGATTGGTTATACCAAGTACATATACCTAAATCCATTAGAATTACACTTGTCATAGCTTCTATCTATGATGATTTTTTTGAGAATTGAATGTAATTTCCACCTTTCTTGGAAGGTTTCTATATGAAGAAACTTGAACGGTATAGTCATGATATAGAATGCTAATAAAGGCTGCAAGTTAAAAAAAATCTTATTTTGGACTATCTTAAGCAACATGGTCATATATTATTAATTTTTAATTAATGTTTTCAATGTGTCTACCAGTGGTTAGAGTAAGCGCCATTGTTTTTGAAGTGAAATATGTTCCACAATACATAGAAAGAAAATATTTGTCTAATATTTAGTTAAGACAAGGATGCAATTAAATCTCCAACTATTGACATAATGTAGAAACATATGTTCTTGGGAATAGGATCTACTAAAGTAGATCTAACATTTTCTTGGTCAAAATAAATTTTACACATATACAACTGGTATTGAATATTACAAGTTTGAAAAATTCAAGAAAATAACTATTTACAATGTTAGAGGGCATAAATATCTCTATGTAGACAAAGAAATGAATATGAAGACATAATGTGTTGAATTGAGTTCTGTATGCTTCAGTGATGGATAATTGATATATTCCATGATATGTAAAAGAATTGACATTTCTATTATGTACTTATAGTTGGAATATTTTAGTTATATCTAGGATAATTGCAAGCGAAATAGTCAATACTATCATATGTTAATTTGGAAAGCACAAATGATATGTACCTGGTACGTGGAGAAGAAGGATGTGAGTTATGGTGGGACACAAACTAGTCTACCATAGGTCAATTAGATCGAGTATCTTAGTTAGGATAAAGTTTTGAGGAATAAAAGCCCATATAAACCTGAGGTAGTCATACATACAAATACTGAGTATGTTGCAGCTTCTAAGGCAACTAAGAAGCAGTTAAACAGAATGATTTGTTCTAGTTAATGAATTCATTCCTAGTAAGTAAAGAATGAACATAATGTAAATTATGATATTATTACTAGCCAAGTTGTCAGGTTATGATAGTAGAAGAAAAGCATATTCTCAAGGATACCATCTATTGTGAAGTTTTACTCACGGAGGTGAGGTCGCATATACCAGAATAGCCACACGGAGGAAACATGGTAGACAAAGAACCTAAAGGCTTACTCACCAGAAACATGATCTTTATCTTATGAGTAGCTATCAAGGTTCATTATAAAGTTAGCTATAGTGGATGTGGAGTGTTTTAAATGTGGGTTCCCTATACCCAATATGAACAATACCTTTGTTTATCATGTCGTGTATACCGTTATTTGTTCATGATGTTTAATTAGAATTATAGTGTAGCTATTTCTATGCACACTATTTAATGGTAGTGTCCATAGATTAATTTTCATCTAAAAAGGTTGTTGCAGATCCCTGGTTATAATGAGAACCTCTAGATACTATGAAATTAGTCTTAAATAAAGGTCATATGATCAAGATACATCTTACTGACTAGGCATAATAGATATCTTACTATCAGGTGCTAGGGGATCATAATCATTGATAATTATTCTCCTAAAGTTCACACTTAGTGATATCTAGTAGAAAGATCATGAGTGCATACCCACCAATACAAACACAATATATTTTGTGTGTCACAGGTTGTTCTCATATACATACATGTGGGTTGGTCTCTTGACATGAGATCATTACCAGAGTGTTCCATTTTATCGCATACTTTGATTCAAGGAAAATACATGATAATGAAATCGTGGTGAGGTAGATTGTGTTGGGTGCATCATTGGTGTTATGGCATAAGCTGAATGGTCAATAAAGTATTTGTCACTTCTAAGATAAGGATGTTGTATATATTATGCATCATTCATCAGGATGTTGCTACCTTTATAAGTCTTTGGACAAAGTAGTTGAAAGGTAAATATATCTTGTTAGATCAACATATAATAAAGTAAGAAAAGGTCCATGACACAAGTGGGTATCCTATTTTATGAGATATCTAAAGAAAAATATATTATATCACATTGTAAGTGTTCATAGGTTGGTTGTGATTACTATGATATTCCTTATCTCTTTAGGGGACTTGGTGGGATTTTAGACTCCACTCTTGGTCAATGGATTTTATTATTTACTATTGAGGTAATGGTTTAAAGGGTTACACACAATAGTGTAATCAAGAATCCACCCTATTTAGTTGAATATGTATTATGGACATGGGGGGCCCCACCACAGGGTCAGAGTGTTTTCCATGTTATCGATCACCGATAAATAAATAAATACTTATTTTTTTCTAAAGAATAAATGGTATTGAATTTATTTATTAAATTTAATTAAAATTTATGGAAATACGAGAAAAAATTATTTGATCGAATATTATTTTCCATGTTTGTTTAATATTAAGAAGAATTATGAGTTGAGTAAAATGGTTCAGGTTTATCATGTAATATATTTTGAATATATTAATTGAATGTGATATAATAATATAATATATTGATGTAGTTTAGTTAACCATAATTATTTATCTAGTGAATGATAAATAAATGGGGGTCGGGGAACCCAATCAGGTATTTTATACATCCACTACATATATGAGGAGAGAGGCTCTTTCAATATACTATTAATGGTGAGAAATCCAGATCCTCTCTATCCTCTCCCACTTTATAGAGAGAGGGTATCTAGATCTAGGTGTGTAGATCATGACCTCCCCCGAGCATCAATGACATATCAAAGTCATTATCATCAGGTGTCGAAATTATCTTCAAATCTCAGTGCTAGCACTGAGAATTCTACGTATGATACTCCAACAGATTTTTGAGGCACATGTGGAAGATATAGAGAGATCATTCTATGGATCCATCAAGAAACAATAACCGGTTACATTTTGTTCTCAAGAACAAATTTATATCTGAACATATGTGTTTTTTAGTTTATTATTTACTTGTATAATTTAAGCGAGATTTTCAGACCATACCGAGGCTCATATCATCAGTGAGGACAAGTTCAATCATCCCAATAATGAAAATTTTAATTTATGTGGAACACTCGCTTCTTTTGAGAACCCCAATCCCTTCAAAATGGTCCATTAATTGCTGTAAAAGGTTAAAACCATTCAGTATCACATCAAGGAATCCCATATTTGACAAAATACCTATACATAAAATCATCAATGAGGCATTGAGATTAAGGTTTGAGACATTTTTTTCCTCCTAAAATCCCCATGGAAGAGATTCATGAGATTTTGGATGAATGGAAAGCTGAGTCCCAGGTACATTGGACCCTTCAGGATCCATGATCATGTTGGATTTGTGGTGTATATGCTTGAACTTCAACCTACCATGTATCATGTACACCATGTATTCCATGTACCCCTTTTGATTAAGTACATTCCACACCCACAAATGTACTTAATCCAGTGGTGGTAAAGTTAAAAAGTGATACCTCTTATGAGGAGTAGCTAATAATGATATTGAAATATGGGGATAAATTTATATACAACAAGACTACTCACATGATCATGGTACTAGGGTGAAACCAATAGTATGATATGGAAACATGGTAACTAAGGGAAGTGAGGAAGGAGAGGTACCAAACCTTGTTTTTCCTATAGTTTGTAAAACGAAATTTATGGGGTAAAATTTTATAAGGGGGGAAGAATGTGATGACCAAATTTTTTAAATGTAAATTATTTTCTTATAAATATTTCAAAAAAGAATAATCCACATAAAATCACATTGATAACACAATACAAATATTATAAATGATGAATGAATGAAATAAGATGTATGTTTAGAAATTAAGGAACCTTTACCAATATAATATTAAGATGACTTTTGGAATAGTAATGTGACAATTAGGAATAGTAAATCTGACAATTGAATAGTAACCTTATATATGAAAGTATAAATAAAATATAGAAATCATATAAATGAAAATATGATATAATTATATCATATTATAAGTAAATAAATATTATAAAAATTATTAATTATGTATTGATATTTTTATAAGACATAAATGTATATTTATAATTTTATAAATAAAATAATTATTAAAATCGATATTTATTTTCAAAAAATAGATTCATAAATAATTTTTTATTTAATTATTATAATATAGTTTTATGGGACCATAATTAAGTTTTCAAAGTGTTATAAAAATAATTAGAATTTTAAAATTTGTATTTTCTAAGTAAATGATTCTAATTAAAAATTAAATTTCTCAAATTTAAAAAAATTGTTTTCATATAATGGAGTTAATTTTTGAATTCTATTTGTTGGGATATGGTTAGGGTGATTTTTTAATATTTTTCAAAGATACTTGAATTTTTAGTGAATAGTAAAATACTATAATTATTGATAAATGCTAAATATATTAATTACTGAGTAATAGATGATGTATAGATTATTTAATCCAAAAATCCTGAAATTCACATCACTATTCTCTTTTTTTTTGATATTCTAAAACTATTAATTCCCTTGAGCCAAAATAACAAAATATTGAATAAAATAATGAGAAAACATCCCTCTCCTCCCCTATAAATACCACCCTCACCACCTCTTCTTCTCAAACCCTCCAAAATTTGATCCTTGTTAAAATTATTCCCAACACTCTTCCCAATCCACTCCAACACATCTGGGTGATATTTTTGTCATCAAATGACCAAACCCATTTCTCTAATGAGGTTCTCAAGAAGGAAAAATTCATGAGGTATAATCCCCTTTCTTTTTCATTTATTTTCTTTTCAATGTCATTCTTTTTTTATCATATCCTCACACAAACCAATCCAAGAGGTTGGATAAAGATAATATCTTTTAAATAATATAATTTTATTATGTTAATGGAATAATTGCACATAAATTCTCTTCCACTTCCCTTGTTTCTAAACCAGAAAAATATCATTTGTGTTGTGTCGATTTATCGCCACCATGGATGATACATTTTCATTTTTCACTTCCGCCATCAAGTTTGGTCATAAAACCATACTTATGGTTAAATAATATTTTATTATACATATTATATGTTTTATAATGATTTGTAATCAATATAAAATCATGATGTCAAATAAAATTATATATGCTTATAATGGAAGTAAAACAACCAAATCTAATTAAATCATTATCATTAATGTTCAGTCTAATAAATCATCCTCAAATTATATAACCAAAATATATACAGAACCATGTATTCTTCTACAATTTCACTAATATTATATAATCTTAATTTTGGATAACTATTCCAATTATACATGAACTTTTATACTCATATAAATGATATAAGATCATGAAAACCTAGAAAACGAACACTCTCAAACATGAAATTTATGTTTATAAGTTACCTAAAACACCATAAATGAACATAATAATACAATCATTAATAAAATTCATGTATTAGAGGTTCTTTATTTTATAAATAATGAATTTAATTTGATTATATAAGAAATTAAATTCAAGAAATCATTCAGACATAAGGTAAGAGGATTCTCGAACCAAACGTTTCATTGGGTTTTCCCTCTTTCACTGAATTTTTAGTATGTATGTCCTTTTAAGATTACTTAAATATCATTTATTTTAAACTTAATTTTATTTTATAAGATATAAATTGTTATAATATGGTATTATAAAAAATTAATTTTTTTTCGAAAATAACTAATGTTTTGAAAAATATATCTTTCACTTATCGTGATATTTTTTCTTCTTCACACAAGATTGACGATTCTTGTTACAAGTATCCATCATTATTTTTGGAACCTAATAGTTTATAAATGAATTTATGCTTTGTGAAATGAATCCCATTTCTTTCTATGGTTATTTTATTTCCAAGATTGATATACAATAAATGTGTCATTCATGATAATGTAAATGTTATTATGTGATAGGTGTTCCTATAATAATATTGCTAATCTAAATGTTTTGATGTGATAGGTAAAACCAAAATCATATATATCTCCAATTTATTGGGTAATGTGATGTATCTCATGAGACAAATTGAATTATGCCTGAAAATAATGATAGTTTTTTTTCACAACTATGTGTGATATTTAATAACTAAGACATGATGTTTCATTTTTATGAATTTTCACTTTCCAAGCCTTTATCTAATGCTTCCACTCATGATTATAATGATTTAATGAGAATAATTATTCACAAAATTATTTGACATCTCTGATTCATCCTCTTATAGGAATTTTAGATCACCCTTTATTTTTATTTATATCATCAGGTGAATAACATTATTAGTGAGAACATGATGGATAATAAGAAGGTAGAGAAGATGGAATTAATTAAATGTTTTTGTTTTATTATGTAAATTTTTTGTATGGTCCTAATTTTCCCAAGACACTAGACCCTTGGATCCTATTAGGGTGTCACTTTTATGTTGTTTATTCTTAAAATTAGGTATCAATAATGTATAAAAAATAGGGTCACTATAGTAATTAATTATGATAAATTTTTCATATAAATTGTTATAAGAAAATTTTATCAAAAAATAACACATTCCTTATAAAAATACATAATGAAAAATAATATTATATAAAAAAGGAAAGTGAAACATTATGAAGTTATAAATATAAAACTAAAAAAACATTATAAAATAATATGAACACTTTAACGTTCATTGTAATGGAATCCAAAAACCATGACATAAGGTATCCACAGTTTAACATAACCATATATTTCTATCTTTATACAAGATGAAATCCATCAGTCATAAATTTTGGAATAGATATGTCTTCATTTCTTTGGAATCCATTGATCAAACCTAATCATAGAGAGTAAATAAAATTACAAAAAAGATATAATAAATTTAAAATTCTCACATGTATTCCTTAAAACTAAAAACTCCCGAATAATTACAATGATAAAAATCGTAGCAAGATATTATTAAATGCTACAAATAATATCCAAATAAATTGAGTGGAAAAGTATCACCCCCCTCTTCCTTTAGCATACCTCTATTTATAGACAAAACTCCAATGGTAATATTCCATGATTGTTGGAGTTTTTTTAGATTTATTAAGGTGAAATCTGTATTGAAAACTCATCATGTTAGGTATAGACATTTGATGATGGTTGTTTTTGTAACATCATCATAATAGTGCAACGTTTTCCATGTGATAGAGTAAACATTATTTTTATGATAAGATAAAAATTTAATTGTTTTTTAGAAAAGAATCATCATCTAACAGTTTTTACAAGGAATTATCCAGAGAGTATGTTGACCTATGTCCAATGAATTTCTATATGATTAAAAACTAAAAAGTAGTCTAGAGAGACTTAGTTATACATTGTAAGTTGGATATTATAAAAACATAATTTTTTGAAATATCAAATCATTCTTATGATGTTTAACGTATATGTTCATCTGATTATAATCTTCCATCTGATTATAAAGATCCACCCTTTTATAATCAAAATCTAAAATTGTTGGTTATCTGATTATAGAGATTTATATGATTATAAAGTCCATAGGATTATAAATAATTGTATAATTAACATATATTTTCTTATTAAAAATGGATTATTCATTCATTAATACATAAATGTATTCTAAAAAATACATTTTAAAAAACATTTGGAAGTATAAAAAGTTAGTGAGACACTTTATTTAAGCTTGCGTGTTGTGAATTTAAAAACAAAGGTTAGAAAGTTTTGAATGTAGAATTTTCAAATCAACACATCCTTCAAACCCCTTTTATCATCTAAAAAGATCCTATAAGAAATAAAAAAAATAATGAATGGAAATCCAACATCCATCTCATGGATATACCAAAACACCATCATCAAAACATAAGGGATGGACTAAGAAAAACAATTAATTAATAAAACATCATTTCAAAATGTTTTGACCATTCCTTTTACTTATCATTTATAAAATATAAATTATAAAATACATTTTTAAAGTAATTTATAATCCAAACACAATAAAAAAATCCTAATCAACATTGAAATAATCACAATCAACTTAGGAAAACCAACATTTAAATTCATAGGTGACACAACTAATTTTAAACAATTAAGTCCTTTAAAACAAAATGGAATCCCACATTATGAATCGATTTTGACATAAAAAATATAAAATGACCATTTCTCTTCAAAAAATACACATTATAATTTGATGAGAAATATTGAATGCATAAAACACCATTTAAAACTAAAATGAGAATTAATTACAAAATTCACCCAATCTTGAAGATGAAAAACCAAAAATAACATGGGAAACCTTTGAAAACAAAATAAAAATTACATATATATCAATACATTAGTTAAAAAAAATTTCAAAACCACAATAAAAATAGTAACTCTCATATAAAAACAAGTAAACATAAAATCCAACCTCAAAAGGCACAACCTTTTCTCTTTATACTTAATCCATAATAAAGGGAATCAATAGGTGGGTCACAACCCTTAATATCTAATAAAAATATCTAAGCAACCTAAGAAAATAAAATTATCCACCTGTGGCCATTAGAAATAAAGAGTGCTGAATAAAATAAAAGTGAATTATAGGATGAGGAAGAAATAGATCTTACCCTTAAATCCCAATAAAATCCCATAAATAAATTACCTTAAATCCACTATATAGGGTCTTGGTAGGTGGAGATATGGAATTGAGAGTTGACATGGAAGGGGAATTCTATGTTTGAGGCTTTCCAGAGAAGCCCTTAATTAAAACAATAAGAAAATACTAAAACTATAATACTTGAGATGGTAAAAAGGTTTTCCATTATAGTTTGAGGAACTGTATGGAAATTGTGTGATAGACACTATACAAATACTATGGTTGTTTTACAATTTTAATGACATGTTTTTGAAATAATTCTATAAACTATGACCTCTAGTATGAACAAAAAACCCTTCAAAATATCAACTTGACACTCTTAAAAAATTAATGGACTAAATTAATTACTAAAAAAATTCAACCAAGTTGTACGATGGGTTCCATTCCTTATTCTTTACAGATCACCCAAAATATAATCAAATATCTTCCAAAATATATTCTTGGTCTTAGGGAGTATCTCACAAGGGGGGTTAATTGTGTACCCAATTAAAATTTCTATT
The DNA here is from genome assembly GCA_963277665.1 of Viscum album. Classification (NCBI taxonomy): domain Eukaryota; kingdom Viridiplantae; phylum Streptophyta; class Magnoliopsida; order Santalales; family Viscaceae; genus Viscum; species Viscum album. The sequence goes on along the minus strand of OY728153.1, from coordinate 57,282,688 downwards.
TAAAATAGATTAATTTGAAGTCTCCCTTTTAATTTAAAATAACATAGTTAATCAATATACTAGATTATTAGAAGTTCTAATTATTCAAAAGGAATCATAAATATTGATTAGTTATCATGTAAATAATATACAATATTACTTACTCAATTGAAATAAATTTACTTAAATAAAACTTTTATAAAAAGACTAACATAGATTAAATATCAAAGTATTATTTTTTAGATTAAATTTTTTTCAGTTTTAAGGAAGAAAAGAAGTAGACATAAACAAACAACAGAAAGATTGAATACAATAGGTTCAGTCTTAATGTGAGACTTAGTCCTCTCCACTTGGTGATCACTCACCACCAAGCAGTTTTTATATAATAAAAATGTTGATACACAACCTGGATTGGGTTTTAAAATAGTTTAAAACTATCCTAGTCACACATGTCCTCGTCCACTATTATCTATGAGAGTGAAAAATAATTTCACATAAGGACCTATACCACATTTATGTATGGTAGTAAAAGTAAATAGATATAAGAATGTATCATCTATCTTAAAATTTAGAAAAAAATATTGTTCTCATGTGAAAAAATAGAGTATTCACACACACATATCAAAATATAAGAAATAATGAATAAAACTAAGGAATCCAAAATATTTTTGAGATAAAAATGATCATTAAATTATAGTGAAGTTATTAACTATTGTAAAATATTCATAAAATAATCTTGTTTCATGCTATCTTGAAAATAATCAGTATTATGAAGTGTCATAGACTTCTATTCTTGATTGGAGGAAAGCAACAGATTTGTTTGATCTTTGGATTAATTTGTTGAGTGTTTCTAGGATGCAGCAGTTCAGCTCATCATCTATGTGTGTGTGTTCAGTAAGTGAACGATCTAAACGTTATAAATATATTCTTTTATTTTCGATAGACACAAGATTCTTCTTCCTTTATTAATAGATGAAACATGGAGAATATCCATGTGCATCTGGATATTCTTTTTTCTCGTACAAGATGTTTGACATCATCTTCAATATATTATATCGACCATTTAAGAGAAAATATTTAAAATATTAATTGATATTAACATCAATAATATAGATTTTAGAAAATAGTCAAATGAAAAGGTTATGATTAGAAATAGTGGTGGTGTCTCAGGATTTTTCAGTGTCTCAAACATGCAATTACTTATTCTGGTGTTGTAACAGAGTCTACAAGTGTCTTATTACAACAGTGACACAAAGCATGATGTGTCTTGTAAATAGAGAAATTTCAAGTCTAATGATGAATCCTCTTGTGGCGAGTCATTTTAAAATAGGTCAGTGTGCCAGTGATTCAAGTTGGTAGTGTCTCACACTCTTCCAAAATTATGTTTTAGAAGCATGATATCTTGACAGTGAGATATCCTAATGGTATGACATTTTTTATCGACATTATACTCCAGTGGTGTGTAATGAAATGATGTCTCAGACCTTGAAATATTTTCTTATTGATGGTGATACATGTAAAGTGGTGACTCATATGTGATGGTGTCTCAAACTTTTTTAGTTTTCTAGTTTAGCAGTATGATATATTGATGGTGAGTCCTCATTATAGTAGTGAGTCTTCCTTGACAATATCATAACTATTATGGCAACTCAACCTTAGTAGTGAATGGAGGTGACTCATACTTTGTCAGTTTTATCACATGTCTTAGAGGTTGAAATTATAATAGAGAACATGAAATTAATTAGTATAATCAGAATCATGATTTTGTGATCATTAAAATAAGTAGGTCAACAATATTCCCCTTTTGATTATCACAAATCAAGTCATCAAAGATATCACAAATAAAAAGCATGATATCAAAGGTATTTTTAAATATAAATCATGACTTATAATTCATATTATGTGAAGATGATAGAAATGATAAATAATTAGAAAATGAAGATAATTATAAAGTATCAAAGGGAAAAAGAGTAAAGAAAAAATAATTAAAGGAAAAAAACTAGAATAAGTAGAAGGAGATTAAAAATAAATGCTATATGACATACATGTATTTTCTCCACAGGTGAATGACATATAATTTTCCCACTTTTGGTATTATAAAACACGTAAACATTATAAGATTAAACAGTAAAGGTAAGAATAAAATATGAAGATCAAATAAAGAGTCCTGAATAAAGTGGTTAAAAGGTTATTCAAAAATTATGAATCAAAAAGTTATTAGGAAATAGTATTATCATAAAAAATGTTTACTCCAACACTTTTAATGTTGTGTAGAAGTATCTAGTGGTTATTATTTCTTTTCTTTGTCTCTCTTAAAATTTGATGAAACATGATTTGAATGTGATGCCTGAAAAGTACATTGAATTCCAGTTGGAAGTATAGTGATAGCCTAAGAAGGATGATATTACACAATAATAAAGGGCATGAGTTTCCTTATATATTGTGAAAGAGACAGAATAAATGTTTGGAATTGGGCATGAAAAGGTTCAAGAAGATATTTTGTCCCTCATAGTGTTAAAGATAGTTTTGGAGTGTTAGGAATGGCTTCAAAATAAATAATTTTAGTGCCTTGAACATAAAAAATTGATTCATTAGATACACTAAATTCATAATAATTTAGCCACCTATTTCCATTACACTAAATTATTATCATTTTTCCTCCACAAACTCACTCAAAACATGAGTTATCTCCTAAAATTATCTCACTTGTTCCTTAAAATCCTGATTAATCAAAGGTATCCTCAAATTTTCTTCTATGAATTTGATATTTTCAACCATGATATTATTTTTATAGTTACAAGAAAGATAATACTTAATAGAATTGCTTATTAGATCTCTATAAGATTTCATATCATTAACATAAGAGGTAATCAACTTAAGAACATGGTCACTGTTGAATCTTATTCTTCTTAATGTTTCTTGGGGTTGATCAGTTATATTACTGGATTCAATGGAATAGGTAACTATTAGTTCTTCTCTGATAGCAGATTTGATCACTTTATCATCACACAATATAGGAGGAGGAGAATGTGAGTTAGAGGCCAATGAGGCAATATTTTCCATCAATTCAAGTAAATAATCAATAGTCACTGTAAATGAAGATTAAATTCCTTCCATAAAACTCTTTACAGATTCCATCTCACCAATTATTCTTTTATTTTCAATTTATATATCATGAATATATTGCATCGTTTTTGGTTGAATGTTTAATAACAAACTCAAAGTGGTATCTAGATTAATTTTCACCACTCTTTGTTAGGATATGATCTGGATTATTCAAACACATAGTGAACTACAAAAAAATATTTTTACAAACTGTTTCTATGTAACTCTTTTTGACTATGTCAAGTCGCACATATAGAGGAGTTGGAGTATCAAGTTATAATTTAGGAGCTCTAATATAGGTTTATTTTCCCAAAAAACCATCAAAATAAACTTGAGCTATTATAGATCCCTTTTTACATTATTTATCTTGAAACATAGGTCCACCATCCTCTGGTGTACACTCTACACCACTTGAGAAATAATACAACTCTTCAAACATGATATAAGCCCACCGTTATGAAGTTATAATGAAACGGTGCAGTTTCAAGAGGAACCAAAATAGTAGAAAAGGTAAAAAAAATTTCTCCACACTCTGGACAATAGTATGTTATTCTTTAAGTGGAACTTCATTCATATGGACATTCGATTTCCAAACACTTGATCTCTATATATCAACATTACGATGAAAAAAATGTTTAAAATCTACACGACTATCAACTATAGGCTCATAAGTAAGACAAACACCAAAATGATTATCACTACTTTTCACATAAGAAAGAATATTTTCTTTATCTTTCCCAACCACATGTAATTATACTATAGTTATAAAACTCATCTTCTCAGTCATAGAAGAATCAAAACCTATTTGTTAATCACCATCTAATGTCACTTCAGTTATAACTATATCATTATCCTTTTTATGTAGTTACAAAGATGATAATTTCTCCCCCTTAACATGTTCATATTTTTCATTATGCTCTAGAGGAATCTCTATATTTTTTCTTCTAGTTTTTTCAGGTGAAACACAAGGTTCATAATAATCATCATTAGAATCACTTTAATTTCCATTATTATCATCTCCATTTTCATTTTCATCTTCTTGTTACAAAACCTCATCATGATCCTATTCAACATCATTTTTAGAAGAAAATTTAAATTGACCCTCACCAGAAATATTTGCTTCCTCTTCATCAATTTTTACAAAACTCTATTTTTGGTAGTTTCCATTGTAAACTAGGGGATCAAATTGTGATGGGAGAAGATTTTGGAGATAGGTCTGGATAACTTCTTTCATCAAAAGTTGGCTGTTTTTCAATTTCATTATTTTAATCAAATTATTCTTCTCTATTAGGGTATTTTACATCCTTATCAGGCTCTATAAAAAGATCAATAAAATCTCTTAATCTAGTAGGATGATCCACCACGTACCATTCTGCATAAAACTTCTCACTATCTCTAATACACTATCTTCTTTAGGGGTTCTTGATAATTTTCATCCATGAAAAAATATCTCTTGAAATAAATAAACCACCAAATTCTATAATTTTTTATTTATTCTCAATAATTATACCCTTGTAAATTAATATTTTTGAAATATGATTGGGGTGGAATCATGAATTTTATCTAAATGTTTGATTTATCATCTCAAACATATGAACCATGAAATATATATAAAAACTTATATTATGTACTTATTTCATTAGATATAGAAGGTATAAATCTTGGTAACATATTGTGGAAAATTCACTTTTCCTTGGATATAATAAATTCTCTAAGAACCTAAACAACAACATATAATCCCTATCCAACTCTGAGGCAATATGTCTTATGCTTATCCCATTTCCTGTAATTTTTTCTAGATCCTCTTCCTAAAAAATCACTATTTTAAGGTATAGTTCCTTGGAAATTTTGATAACCTCCATCATGTGGCACATTAAGGCACCCATCCAACTACTTAGAAGAAAATACCAGTTTTCTACCACTGAACATTAATCTTATCCGGTTATCATATTTTTCATCGAACATAAAATCTATATGCTAATAAAAGAGATGCAACAACCTAGGATTGAAGGGTCTATGATTTTAGGAAAAACAAACTACCCACACCTTTTTTTGTAGAACATTCAACACAAGAGACTTATTGGGAAACAACTACTATACATTGAATTACATTTCATCTTCTATGACTCGGTTTGAAAAATCAGGATTTACTATTTCATCTAGAAGAAGAACATTTGGTTCACCATTTCACTTCATAGCTGACTGTGACTCATCTGAAGAATACCAAGAAGGGTTCTTCATTTGTGGCATGCATATTGGTTTGGTCATCTCATTCAATTCCTAAGAGAAAATTTGTAGGTTTGATGTTTTGGAGAAGAGAGGTCACTCTGGGCTCGAGAGTATCATGATTTTATCAGTGTTTTTTGGAAATAAACATAGATTTTTTTCACATCATTTGGTATTTTAGTATATCAAATAATCAAAATTAAAATAATATTAAAAATTCTAAATTAAAATTAAAATCAGGAAAAATATGTATCAAGTCATTGAAATAACATAAAATAGATAAAAATATACAAATGTTCAAAATATTAGATGTATAGAAATTTAAAAATCCATAAACAACTAATAACATGTCACCCAACAGTGTGTCACCAAATAGTGTGTCACACAATATTCTGTGATACTGATGACGTGTCATAGTAATGATGTGTCAAACCAATGGTGTTTAAAAACAATAACGTGTCATACCAACGACATATCAGACCAATGGTGTGTTATACCATCAATTTGTCACTCAAAAATTAAACTTAACCAATATTAATCAATCCTAACTCATGATTGATATAGTTCATTATCACAAAATTTAAAGGATTTGTAAATATATCAATTAACTGATGTGATATGCTAATAAACTCAAGAGTTATATCATCTTTCTAAGAATTATCTCTCATAAAGTGAGATATTATATCAATGTTTATTTTACTAGAATGTGAAACTAGATATTTGGAAATGTTCATAGAACATGTGTTATCACAATTAATAGTGAAATGACAGAATTTATATCCATAGACTCATAATGTGTGTTTCATCCATAAAATATGTTCATATAAACTTATAAAATCTATGTCTTCATCTTTAGCAGAAAAAAATTCAACAAATTTTTTCTTTTTACTACACCATGAAACTAGAGACTTTCCAAAAATGTGACATGTTCTATATGTTCTTTTTCTATCTAACATTCATACTTTAAAATCAGCATCAAAATAACTCACTATATAAAATTATTTTCCTCTAGGGTAAAGTAATCTTATTTTTTATTCTTGAGGTATTTGAAATTTCTTTTAACATCATCGATGTGTGACTCTATTGGGTTATCTTGAAAGAGAGAACACATACACACACTAAAAATTATATCTGGTCAGATAGTAGTCATGTAGAGAAGACTTCCAATCATACATCTGTAATTTGTTTGATCATCTTATTTCCTAACTTCAACAAGATCCAATTTATAGGTAGTACTCATATATGTCTCTTTACTCTTGGGGTTATCCAAGTTAAATCGTTTTAGAAGTTCTTTTGTATATTTAATTTTAATCAAAATAATTCCATCTTTATTTTGAGAAATTTGAAATCGAAGAATGAATTTTATTTCAACCATTAAACTCATTTCAAATTCATTTTTCATCAATTTAGTAAAATCTATACATATAGAATTTTTTGAAGATCCAAAATAATATCATCAAGGTATAATTTCACTATTAATAAATCATCAAATATTCTATTTATAGAAAAAGTATGGTCAGCTATACCTTTTGAAAATCCTTTTAAAATAAGAAAATTACTGATCTTAACATACCAAACTCTGAGAGCCAATTTTAAACCATATAATTATTAACTTAAATAAAAACATGATTTGAAAAATAACGGCATGGAAAACTAGGGGGTATTTAACAAAAAACTGCCTCAATTATAAAACCATTCATAAATGAAATCTTGAAAACCATTTGATAAATCATGAAATCTAAATTTTCTGCATATGAAATAATGAATTTTATGGATCCATGTTTGGGAACTGGTGAAAAGGTTTCTTCATAGTATGTACCTTCTTCTTGACTATACAATGTGCAACAAGTCAAGCCATGTTCCTAGTTATAAAACTTGACTCACCAAACTTATTTCTAAACACCCATTCACTTCCAATAGTTTAGGTGTCATTAGGATGATCTATAAGTTCCCACACATTGTTTCTTTCAAATTGATTCAATTATGTTTTCATGTCTATTACCCATAATTCATTAGTAGTGGATTTATTGATTTTTCTGAGAAGGTGGTGCCTTAGTCAAAGACCAAGGAACAATTTATTCAGTATAAAGAAAGTAATTACAGAAGTGTAAAGGAGGGGATTTTATTACATTATTTTTCATAAAGAGGGAGAATATCAACCGACAGATCATCCATCCAAGTAATGCTCTAGTTGATTCCCTTATTTGAAAGACCATCATCAACCATGTTTTCTTCACGAAAGGCATGAGTGGAAATGTATCTGATCTTCAGAAGGGAAGAAAGTCAGCTCATCCAATGGGTTGTAAGCGGCCATGCAAGGTGCACCACACCATCCCAGATAGCTTGGACAATAGTGGGTGAGTAACATTCAATCCAAATGTTTCTCCAGACCTTTTGATTGAATAATCTTACCACATGAATCACAACTATAATTTATGTATCTAAATAAGAGTCGGCACCACAAATTTTGAAGAAGAATCCATGACAATGGGCAAGGAAGTCTCTGAATATGGCACCACAGACTGCAGGTCCCATGTTTCCTTTGAAAGCTCCATCAACATTAATTTTGATTCATCTTAGGAGTGGAACTTTCCAAAAACACATCAAAGGTGTTCCTATGATATCTATAGAGACCTTCAATCCTAAGGCGACGAAGGATCACATAGTCTCCAACAATGTTGTCACAATAAGATTTTTGAATCGAGGCCACATCTCTAATGGAGATGAGAATCCATATCTGACCTCCATTAAGATTGAATGGGCAGTTGTTGTGAATAATATCATTTCTGTCATACCAGATCATGTGGAGGTGCTCAGAAATGACTGTTAAGAATATATTCATGATTTTCATCAAAGTTTCATGCTACACAAAACGTTTTAATTTAGAATAAATAGTGTTAAGTAATAACCATTTGCAGTCAAACATGGCAGTAAAATAAATCCAGAGAGTTGAATCCATAACAGAAGATAAAAAAATATGGTTAGTATCCTCTCTATGCAGGTGATAGAAGTGGAAGTTAGAAAATATTTGGAAACCAAAATACTGAAGACAAACCATAAAAGGAATGTAGTTCTGAGAAATACACCCAATAATATTGAGTATTGAGGGCTTAATCTAGGGTTTGTCAAAATGTTCCAACCTACCAATGCAAAAGTCTGAGTTTGCGAAATTTTGGTTGTAAAAACTTTTGGAGTCAAGAACACCATTGTGGGTAGGCTCACAAATAAGAAAATCATCACAATTATATAAATGAAAATTATCAACAACATGCATGATGCAATCTAGAAAAATTTAAATTACGAGAATGAATCACATCCTTTATAGTATAATTGATGTTATCTTGATGGGAATCAGGGAGAGACATGGATAATTGGGGGGAACCAGTCCAGTTTTCCATCCAGAAATTCATGGAATAATCGGTGCTAACCATCCATATAGAGTTATTAATAATGTTGGAAAAATATTTCTTAATGGATGGCCAGATCAAAGAGTTAACATAGTTCAAATTACCCTTATTGAGCTTCACAAGGAATCTATTTTTGAGAAAAGAAATGGGATCAGAGTTATTATTAAAAAATCTTCAAGTGAGTCTTTCTTGAAGGGATTCATTAAAGAGCTTGATATTTTTAATTACAAGACCGGAATTCTCAATAGGTTTGCAACAGGTAGCCCAGGGGATTGTAACAAGTTTCCTTTCAAGAATTCTGCCATTCCAAACAAATGTTTTGATGTAAAAATTACATTTCTTAGGAAGACATGTATGCCATTTATAGACCATCAACAAGTAGACATACAATCGTATATTTCACCAACCCAATCCTGCCAGTAATAGAGATGGATTTACCTTTCCAAGAGGACATTTGATTGATGACCTGGTCAATAACAACATTAAATTACATGGATTTTGCTCTTCCCCAAAATATGGTAACCTCAAGATATGTGAAAGGGAAGGATCTTTCTTTGATGACTAAGCTATTGATAATGCTACCTTTACTACTAAGAGAGAATATTTTCCTGAAGAACAAAAAATATTTGTTCCAACTAATAGATTGACTAGAGATCTCTTTATAATGAGACAAGGAATTTTTTAAATTTTGAATATTTATTTTGACTCCATTTATGAACATAATTATTTCATTGCCATAAAGAAGATGCGTAGGAATATTGTGGTTTATGTCCACCTGAATGAGTTTGAGTTTTTTTCATCAACATGGTAAGTGATTAATCTTCTAAGATAATCTTCACAAAATATAAAATATGATGGATGATAAGTGATAACTTTGTCTAACACCTTTAGTGCATTTAAATTAGCCTTTTGGGGATCCATTATCAAGGATGGAAATAGAATCCGAATTAAATAAGGAGTTTATCCTACTTATAAAAATATCATTGAAACCAAAAACCTGAAGAAACTTGAAAATTAAGATCAAATTAATGGTATCAATGGATTTCCTGATATCATGTTTAATTGAAATGATTCCTCTTCTGGAAAAATTATTTAGGGAGTTGGTACATTCTGAGGTAAGATAAATGCAGTCTTGTATGGATCTACCATTATTAAAACCAAATTGATACCAAGATATAATTTTATTACATATGGAATAAAACCTGTTAGCAAAAAACTCAGTAATAATTATTTAAAGAGAGTTAACGAGAGTTTTAGTATGAAAGAAATGAATTTTAGAGGCATTATCCACTTTAGGGAATAATGTAATAAATTGAGCATTAATTTAACGACCTGAATCCGGAGCCCCAACACTGGTGCCCCGTACCTAGTTCGCCACATGACCTCAAGCGCATTTCCCCAAACGCCAGAGGCTGCCGACTAGCAGCGAGGGGCTTGGTGAGTCGGTGGGGAAACTATGCCCTCATTTGGTAAGGTATACCGTGGAAAAACAATAGTCAACAGAGGAAGTAGTAACAACATGCATAACAAAAGAAACCAAACAGTAGAAGCAATGAATATATATAGCAATGATGACAAAGATGTAGCAGGTACCCGTATCTATGGAAAGCAGCAAACACAACAATGTGCTGGAATACAACCGAAAACAAGTGAAAAGGAAAACAAAATAAACTCCTCAGCATCGTGAGCCCCGGCTCGGTCCCATGCTATCCAGCTCCTGTGCAATCAAGAACCTAAAGTATAAGGGCGCTTGCCCTTAACTATACCTACAACAACATAGTATGCTTGGGCCCAAAATCATGGCCCAAATAGGGTGTGAGATACAATCCTAGTAGGTAATCACTCAAAGATCTATGCCTAATAGTCAATGAATATATGGTAGTAAATAAGACAATAAGTAGTAAACAAAAAAACACTAGCAGCTACAAACCACAGTTCTAACAATAAAGTACACAAGTAAACGGCCAGCAACAAGAATAAAACTTTTAACCCTCTGGGTAGCTCTCACAACCCAACCCATATGGTTCAACCTATAAGTAATAGAAACCCTCTAGGAGGTACACATAGTCTCAACCATCTGGTTCATCTATGAAAATTAATAGACTCTCTGGGAAAGCACTCACCATCAATTCCCCCTATAGTCTCATATCGTGATAAAGGATCTCTGGGGAAGCACTCAACGTCTATTCCCCCTTGTGGCCTGCGTCGAGGAACTACAGACTCTATGAGGAAGTACTCAATGTCAATTCCCCCTATGGTCTCGCATTGTAATTAAAAGACACTCTGGAGAAGCCCTTCCGTCAATTCTCTCTTTGGTCAACTACTCTAGGTTCTCACGGTCCTGAGCAAAACTAAACATGCTCAGCACGTGTGCATCATCCAAGTAACCCTCTAGAACTACTTAGCTATCAACTAAGGCTCAAGAGCAAAACAGGGCACCAGTCCACAATCCTACTACTAGGCAAGGCAACTGGAGAAATGCCTTATAAGAAAAACTAGCATGGCAAAGCAACCTTAGCAAAAAATAAATTACTCTACTCACAAGAATCAACCTCTACCAAAGCAATCAAGCAAAGCCGGAAAAAATCAGGGAAAAAATAGGAAACCCCCAATTCCCCATATAAAGGAATTTGTGGAATTTTCAAAAAATATCCATTAACTCTTTACAGAAAGGAACAAACCACCTACCTTGATCCAAAGAGATCGATATACGTGAACGAAGATGACAGATTCCTCTTAGAACAACATAGATATGAGAAAACGCACAAAATGTTCAACCTACGATAACCTGAAAACTAGGAGAAATCAAGAGACATGACTCAAACAGAAGGGAGAGCTCACTACAATGATTCCAACGCAATCGACTGCGCTCGAATCGGAGAACAGAAGCAGAGGCGGGAGCTCGTCGAAGATCCGGCTGTACAGTCGCTCTCGGGCAGACGAAATCTAGAGAAGAAGATGAAATTGGGGGTTATGCGCGACCCCGGTCCATTTAGTAATAAAAGATAAAATACACGGCGTGTGATTCTTGAGTACACGGTGTGTACTTCAGTTTTCCATACACCGCTTTAACCGGCCTCCACCTCACCCTTACACACCGTGCGTGTGGCTCAGACATGGCCATCACACAGCTTCGAGCCGGAGAAGAGTACACGGCGTGTACTCAGAAAGTACAAGGCGTGTACTTCAAAAATTTCCAGAAAGATTATTTTCTTAAAAACTCTAAAAAATGGAAAAACATACCTGAACGAAGATTCGGGTTCATACAAACTTCCCCCCTTAAAGAAATTTGTCCCCGAATTTCCCTAATGGGGCGTAGAAGAGGAATCCCTGAACAGTTTCGGCCACTGCGATCATACATCGGCCTCCCTCTCCCATGTCTCGTCCTGTACTCACCCGTGCTGCCATAGCACTCGTACCATAGGAATATACCACCCACGAAGAACCTTCGTACTATGATTGACAATCCAAATAGGATGCTCCTCGAACGACGCATCCGCTTCAAGTTCAACCTCCTCAGGCTGAAGGACATGAGACGGGTCTGAAAGGTAATGTCGGAGTTGTGAGATGTGGAAGACATCATGCATGTCCCGATACCTCTGAGGTAGCTACAATCGATAGGCAACCGCCCCCACTCTCTCCAAGACCTAAAACGACCCGACGTACCTTGGTGAAATCTTTCCCTATCTCCGAATCCTCTTGTGTCACAACCTCGGTGCAACACGTAGGAAAACGTAATCTCTGACCTCAAACTCCAGAGGTCGTCTCCGCTGATCAGCATAAGACATTTTTCGAGACTGTGCTGTATCCATCTGCTTCCGAATCAGCTCTATCTGCTCTGAGGTCTCCTGAACAAGATGAGGTCCCAGCAAAGCTACCTCTCCTGCCTCCATCCAGCATAAGGGTGATCGGCATGGCCTACTGTATAAGGTCTCGTATGGCGCCATCTGAATGGTCTCATGGAAACTGTTGTTGTAGGCAAACTCCACCAGAGGGATATGATTCTCCCAGAAAATGCAAAAGTCTAGGATGCAAGCTCGGAGCATATCCTCAAGCACCTGGATCGTGCGCTCGGACTGGCCATCAGTCTGGGGATGGTATGCTGTACTCAAAAGTACCTGTGTACCCAAGGCCTTCTAAAGTCCCTACCAGAACCGAGAGGTAAACCGCACATCCCTATCTGAAACAATGGAGTGTGGAACTCCATACAGATGAACGATCTCCCAGATGTAAAGTCATCCCAGATCATCAAAACTGAATGTATCTTTAATTGGAAAGAAGTGTGCATCCATCGTAAGCCAGTCAACGAGAACCCAACCAACATCGTTCCCTCGAGGTGACCTCAGCAACCCAGTCACGAAGTCCATCGCGACACCGTTCTACTTCCACTCTAGAATGGGTAGCTGCTGTAAAAGGCATGCTGGTCGATGATGATCTTCTTTCACCTGATGACAAGTAGAACACCTCATGAAATAACCAACAACATCCTTCTTCATACATGGCCACCAGTACTGGTGATGAAGATCCCGATACATCTTAGTGATGCCAGGGTGAACTGCCCAAACAGAGGAATGAAAATCCCACATCAGCTCCTCACGTATGTCTGCTGGCACCCATACACATACCTAGAAGTGCAATATCTCATCCATGCTCACTGTCTATCCAGGAAGAGGGTTCACTCCGGATACACTATCCCGCAGGACTAAGCCTTCTGAGTCTGATAGCTGCCTCATCCGTACCCGATCCAGAAGTGTAGAGGTAACAGCTACAAAAGAAAGGTAAATCTATCCCTATCTGTCATGAACCTCCAGATGCATCTCAGAGAATAGAGCCATCAGCTTCCATTCACTGCTGGCCTCCTGAACTACCTGAATATGAGTTCTCCTACTCAACGTATCAGCCACTACGTTGCCCTTACCTAGTGTATAGGCGAGCTCGAAGTCAAAAGACTGTAGATACTCAACCCACCTACGCTGCCTCAGATTCAGATCATGCTGAGTGAAGACATACTTGAGACTCTTGTGGTCAGTGAAGACCACAAAGTGCTCCCCCAGTAGATAGTGTCTCCAACAGCATAATGAATGAACAACAACTGCCAACTCCAGATCGTGCATCGGTTAGTTCCTCTCATGTGGCCTCATCTTCCAAGACCCGTACACAATGACTCCATCCTCTTGCATAAGCACAACTGTCAGCCCGATACCTGAAGCATCATAGTAAATAGTATAGTTCTTGAATGGCTCTGACAAGACTAGTATCGTTGCTGACGTCAACCTCCCTTTCAGCTCCTAAAAGGATGTGTCACAAGAATCTTACCATAAGAACTTCTCCCTCTTCTTGGTCAGACCTGTCAAAGGTTCATCTAGACGAGAAAAGTCCTGAATGAAGCGCATGTAGTATCCATCCAACCCTAGGAAGCTCCGTACCTCAAAGACATTCTTCGGCTGCTCCCAGGAAACTACAACTCTCACTTTCTTGGGGTCCACTGATACTCTTGCCTCTAAGATGACGTCACCCAAGAAGTGAATCTAATCCATCCAGAAGTGGAACTTAGAGAGTTTAGCATAAATATAATGCTCTCTCAGTGTACTCAGAACGATCTCAAGATGTGTGGCGTGGTCGTGTTGAGTGTGAGAGTACACCAAGATATCGTTCATGATGACCACGACAAAGGAGTCCATGTAAGGATGGAACAATCAGTTAATCAGTGCCATGAAAACTGCAGGCGCGTTCGTGAGACTGAACGGCATGACTGTATACTCGTATAGACCATACCTGCTTCTGAAGGCGGTTAGAGGGATATCTGATGGTCACACGTGCAACTAATGATAACCGGATGTCAAATCTATCTTAGAGAACACCCGATCTCCTTGAAGATGATCAAATAGGTCATCGATCCTTGGAAATGGATATTAGTGCTTGACCGTCAACTTTTTTAGCTTCCGAAAATCCACGCAAAGCTGAAGGGTACCGTCTGCCTTCTTCGCAAATAGGACAAGCGAAACCTAAGGAGAAGTACAGGGTTAGATGATACCCTTAGCCTGTAGCTCCTCCAACTTCTTCTTGAGCTCCTACAACTCAGGTGTAGCCATGCTATAGGGAGGAATGGACACCAGTGCCACTCCTATCATGAGATAAATAGAGAAGTCTACCTCATGCTCTAGAGGGAAACCTGAAAAGTCCTCTGGAAAGACGTCCCTGAAGCGATCCACCACTAGAGAGAAGTCCAACTGTGGAATCCTCTAATCATCCAGATAAAGACTAGCAATCTGATCTGTCACCCCTCCTAGCCCAAGATGATTGAGTCCCGCCCGACTTGCCCGAATGTCCCATTCGCCTCTATGTAGAAAAGATTCACCCTCTGGTGAGATGAAACTCACTCTGCAGTGATAGAAGTCAACGACTTCCTGGAAGGGAATCAACCAGTTCATGCCAAGGATGACATCATAGCCTGTCATCTCTAGGACATAGAGATCCCATAAGAGGTGATACCCTGCAACCTTGAGAGGGAACTCTCTACACTGGCGTACAATAGATGTCCTCATCCCTAAAGGTATGTCTAGTGTCAACGAGTCGGCAGAAGAAAAGTTGCAGAGTCAAAGGATCTCCACAACAGCAACAGAGATAAAGCTATGCATAGAACTAGTATCGAAAAGGGATGAAGATAAAACCGAGGCTACTAAAATTGTACCTCGAACAGTAGAAGGTCTGGGATCCTTCTCCTGATAAGTCTGCTCCATGAAAAAATATTGTCCTACGCCGCGGACCTGCACCCCTAGTTGACTACTCTGATCTGAACCTCCCTACTGGTGTTGAGGAACTGGTGACTGGCCGCCATGGCCTCAACCTCCACCTCGGCACGAACGGCCGAAAGAACACTAGTTCCCCGACTGGTGAGAAACTGGCGGTGCTGCTCCTGAATGAGGAGTCATGGAAGAACCCCGATCACTAGATGCTCATCAGAAAACCTGATAGAAATGCTAAAGGTGACCCATCTTGCCGCACGATCGACACTCTATGGGGTCCCTCTGGCACTGCAGCCTCGTGTGCCCTGACCAGCCACACTGGTAGCATATCACCTGGCTGCCTGAAAATGCATGCCACTTCATTGGATCACCACGTGTATGCTCTATACGGTGCTTCTTGCTGTCATCTAGAGGAAAACTAGCACTAGAAGCAGAACCGCCCTAGCTTGCAGCTCCAGAGTCTCTCAGATTGCGCTCTGCAATCAGTGCCTGGTTGACGATGGACGTGATGAGTGTCAGCTAGAAGATGTTCACCTATGAGCGGATCTCCCACCTGAGACCATCCTCAAACTTCCTTACTAAGAACACCCCACTCCCATCCCGGAGGGGCGTGAAGCACTGAAGCTCAGTGAAACGAGCGGAATACTCCATGACAGAAAGAGTACCCTACTCTAAGCTCATGAACTCTTGGGGTCGGTCGGCCCTCAGGGTTTCCGGGTAGAAGTAGTCATAGAATACACGCTGGAAATCCTCCCAAACCATAGCCTGCCGCTGACCTGCCTATGAGATCACATCCCACCACCTCTTGGAAGAGTCTCGGAGTATATAGGTGGTGACCTTGGCCCACCTCTCTGGAGGCGTCTCCAGATGCTCGAAGATAGTGATCATGGCTTCCAGCCATGACTCTACAGCCTAAGGTCCTCCTTCACCCGAGAACGTGGGAGGATGCTGCTACTGAAAAACTCGCGTTAGGTCTACCATAGTCGTGCCAGGAGGTGGTGCTCCCTGGAAGGACTGTATCATCCTCATGAAGCCTTCCCTGAACTGCACATCAGCACCTACAACTGGTATAACAGTCGGTGCCAAGGTTGGCCCGATTGGAGGATCGGCAAAAAGTCCATGATCAGCCCTATCTGGCGTCTGATCACTGCCTGACAACAGACGTACGACTGGAGGACGTCTCAGAGGCGTAGCTCTAAAAGATCAAAAGTACACCTTAGATCAGGAAAACAAGGATAGAGAACACAAGAGTACAAAATGGAAACAGGGGAAAGAAAAAACACAAGTTTACAAGAATCCACTACACGACATGTATAAAAACTACACGGAGTGTCTTCTTAAACCACTGACATGGGCGTGTACTTCTAACCTACAAGTCGTGTACACCTCAAACTACACAGCATGTTTCACCCACACACGGCATGTACTTGGAAACTATTCCCCTGCTCGATTCTCTTTACACGGCTAACCCAAACAGTTTTCTTCAACTAAGACTACACGACGTGTTCCCGGTGGACACGGTGTGTTCCGAACAAGCACGGCATGTATAGGAGAGGTGACACCGCCCTGTGTTGTTCATGACATGGCCGGGTACTTGGAAATACTACAAGGCGTGCTCCAAGAGCAACATGGCATGTCTGAAAGAAGGTCACGCCGACCCGTGTTGTTCATGACACGGTCGGGTGCCTGGAGGGGACTACACGGCGTGTTCCATTAAAACATGGCGTGTGCTACTCTAGCTTCCCCAATCCTTGTTGTTAGTGCCACGGCTGGGTACACGGCTCATTACTACGTGGTGTGTACCTACAATACACGACATGTTCCTAAAGTTACTTCCACGACATTGTGTTCTGATCACATGGTCAATGACACGGCCTGAAAACAACAAGACGTGTATCCAAAAGGTACACGCCGTGTATTCTGGGTTTTTCTGGGTAGTAGCTTAGAAACTACACATAACCCCATAAACACTAAAAAAAGGCAAAGAGGTTCCCAATTCCGATTCGTGAGGGCCCATACTCCTCGCGAATCAAATCCTGTCATCTCCTGTAGTCACATACAAGGGAAAACAATAGCTCTCTAACATAACAATAGGGATTCTATCAACAATCTATCACAACAGCATGCATAATCTACACAAAGCCTATCACAACAACATGCAATCGATAATACACCCTAGATGGAATGGCAAGAATGCATGGAATGTGATTTCTAGAAGTTCATGTATGATGCATGCGATGGAATACCCTCATCTCATCGGGTTGCGACATGAATATAACCGAAATATCAAAACATTAACCACACAAGTCATATGAAATCACTCTAGGTGGATACATATCAACCATAAAAACTCAAAACCAGCAAACTGCAATTAAATTTGTAGTATGACTTTTCCCTATACATGGGTTAGCTACTCGCGAGTACAACTTAATACAAAGTACTGAGTTCATCCTATCTCTGGATAAAGTCTCCAAATAGTAAAGCAAGAGAAAAGAAATCCTCTGATACCACTTTGTAATGACCTGAATCCGAAGCCCCTCCACTGGTGCCCCGTACCCGGTTCACCACATGAAATTAAGTGCGTTTCCCCGAACTGGAGAGGCTGCTGACTAGTAGCAAGGGCCTTTGTGAGTCGGTGGGGAAACTATGGCCTCATTTGGTAAGGTATACATCGGAAAAACAACAGTCAATAACGGAAGTAGTAACAACATGCATAACAAAAAAAACCAAACAGCGGAAGCAATGAATATATATAGAAATGATGAAAAAGATGCAGCAGGTACCAGTATCTATGGAAAGAAGAAAACATAACAATGTGCTGGAATACAATCGAAAACAAGTGCAAAGGAAAACAAAATAAATTCCTCAGCATCGCGAGCCCCGGCTCGGTCCCATGCTCTCTAGCTCCAGCGCAATCAAGAACCTGATGTTGAAGGGTGATTTCCCTTATCTATACCTGCAACAACATAGTCTACTTGGGACCAAAATCATGGACAAAATAGGGTATGAGATACAATCCTAGTAGGCAATCACCCAAATATCTATGCCTAACAGTCAATTAATATATGGCAGTAAATAAGACAAGAATTAGTAAACAGGAAAACACAAGCAGCTACAAACCACAGTTCTAGAAATAAAGTAAACAAGTAAACAACCATCAACAAGAAGAAAACAGGTAACCCTCTGGGTATCTCTCATAGCCTAACCCCTATGGTTCAACCTATAAGTACTAGAAACCCTCTAGGAGGCACACACAGCCTCACCCCTATGGTTCAGCTATGAAAATTAATAGACTCTCTGGGAAAGCACTCACCGTCAATTCCCCCTATAGTCTCGTATCATGCTAAAGGCTCTCTGGGGAATCACTCAACATCTATTCCCCCTGTGGCCTACGTCGAGGAACTACAGACTCTCCGAGGAAGAACTCAACGTCAATTACCCTTGTGGACTTGCATCGTAATTAATAGACACTCTAGAGAATCCCTTCCGTCAATTCTCCCTTTGGTCTACTACTCTAGGTTCTCACAGTCCTGAGTAAAACTAAACATGCTCAGCATGCGTGCATCATCCAAGTAACCCTCTAGAACTACTTGGCTATCAACTCAGGCTCAGAAGCAAAACATGGAAATAGTCCACAATCCTACAACTAGCCATGGCAACTGGCGAAATGCCTAATAATCAAAACAATCATGGAAATGCAACCTGAGCACAAAATAAATTACTCTACTTACAAGCATCAAACTCTACCAAAGAAATCAATCAAGGTAGGAAAAAAGAAGTGCAAAAACAGGAATCCCCTAATTCCTCATTCAAAGGAATTGGTGGAATTTGAACAAAATATCCATCAACTCTCTATAGAAAGGCACAAACCACCTACCTCGATCCTAGGAGGTCTATATACATGAAAAACGATGATTGATTCCTCTTATAAAGACGTAGATCTGAGAAAATGCACAAAATGCTCAATCTACGCTAACTTGAAAACCAGGAGAAATCAAGATATAAGAAACAAGCAGAAGGGAGAGCTCACTGCTGCGATTCCAATGCAATCCATCGCGCTCGAATCGGAGAACGGACGAAGAGGCGGGATCTCATCGAAGATCCGGACGTATGGTCACTCTCGGGCAGATGAAATATGGAGAAGAAGATGAAATTTGGGGTTAGGCACGACCCCGATCTGTTTAGTGAAAAAAAAGAAAATACATGGCATGTACTTCTTGAGTACACGACGTGTACTTCTGTTTTCCGTAATCCACATTAACCAGCCTCCACCTCACCCGTACACACCATGTGTGTGGCCCGGACACGGCCAGCACACGGCTTCGAACGGGAGAAGAGTACACGGCGTGTACTCAGAAAGTACCCGACGTTTACTTCAAAAATTTCCAGAAAGTTTATATTTCTTAAGAACTATAGAAAAAGGAAAATCATACCGGAACAGAGATCCGTGTTCTTACAATTAATTCCATGAGGTAGAAACCATTAGAAAAAAAAGTATTTGAAAAGTTTAACAACATCAACGTGGATGGTCTCCTAGTATGATTGAAAGAAACCATTGTTGAAACCATCAGGGCTCGGGGCACTATCAAGGTTGAGACTAAGGATGGTGTCAATTGATTTCATGATCAAGAGAGATGCTCAAAACAAATAGATTGTCTTTAGCATTAACCATAAATATAATGACCTTAGGGAGGAGGTCATTGTTAACATGTGGCCCATTTTAAATATTTCTAATGTAAGAGACCACATTTTTTGCAATGTACGCCTCAGAATCAAGGAGAGTGTCATTTCCCCTATGGAAAGACAGAGGTCTACACACTTCTCTAATTATTTGTAGGTAATTATAGAACATAGTGTTTATCTCACCATAGGAAAGCCCCTAGTTTTTTAAAAATTGTTTGTGAATGTTGTCTTTAAGAACTAAGAGAGAATGTAGTTTCAAAGATATGTTGATTTAATTTTGAGGATCGAAAAAAAATTCAGAGTTAGTGTAGATATTTTGAATTTGGTTAGGCTCATTCTTGAGGTTGGAAATGTCCTTTTCCATTTTTTTAGATTTCATTTGACACCAAACCTTGAGACACTGTTTGAGATGTTTTAGCATTTTAGAACATGAAAAAGCATCAGAGTGATGATTCAAGGATTCCTAGTATTTTTTTATGAGATTTGAACATTCCATGTCAGCAGAATAAGCATTGTTGAATTGGAAAGGAAGAGTTGGATTAGTTATTTTAGAGAAAAGACTAACAAAGAAGGGGTGATGGTCCGAAATTAGATTAGGTAAATTCATGCTAGAGATAGTATACAAATTATCTAGATATGGGATATTCATGAAGGCACTATCATGTTTTCTCGCTATGACACTATTGTAGTGTCTTTTATACCAAGTAAATTTAGCACCCATGAGGTTAATTTCTATGAGGTTACAATCTTCTAGAGAATCTCTAAAATATCTTGAGGAAATATGACTATGTGAAGGGTAAATTTTTTCACTGGGAGAATGAAGATAATTAATATCACTTATCACAAACCAGGGGTCATGAATGGTATTAGACAAATGAAAAATATCATGCTAGAGAGGTCTTCAGTCTTGATATATATTATTATCATTCACTATTTTACAAAAAATATGTATGCCATCGATGGAAAAATCACAAATAAACATTTGATCATAGAATTTGTAAGAATTAACATTTTGATAAGAGTCGTGATAAAATATCCAAAGGGAATCAATAGCAGTACCATTTTTGTAATCACCTAGAAAGTTATAACTATAAGCAAAAAGATGCATAAAATTTCTTGAAAAGTTAATTATTGGTTAGTCAATAGTAAATAATTTAGTTTTATGAGTCAAAATATGTCTTTTAAGCACAGTGAATGTGTCTGGGTTCGTAATGCCCTAACAGCTCCAAAATAGAAGATCTATTAAAACCTGGATTTGGAGAAAGATCCCCCCTTTTAATTTTTTGATCCTCCTGAGCCTTTCTTCCTCTTTGATCTCCTATGATTTTGAGAAGAGGTCGGACTAGACTTTTTGTCTTGTTTACACATAAGAGAGACATAATAAATGTTAGCAGCATCTGCATTAGCAATAGACAGAATATATGACTATAGGTTTCCTATTATTACAATGTTCATATGGTTATTTCTTAAGGATAGGTTTAATCAAGACTCTATATATGATATAAAAGGCTGTATTGAAAGTTTATTCCAAAAAATTTATAGGTAGGCCATACTGATTCAACATGGTTGGGGTTATCTCTTGTAAATTTATATTTATCCTCTCTATAAATCCATTCTTCTATATATTTCATGGATCATTGAAGTTATGAGTGTATCCATTATGTGGGAAAAAAGATTCAAAATTAATATTTTCAAACTCACATCCACGGCTACTTCAAAAGGTCATAATTCTAAGTCCAATAATATTTTTGACAAACATTCCATACTTGTTAATGTAAAAGAAAGCTTCAATTTTGTGATGTAGAAATTATACCCTTGTATATATAGATAAATCATCTACTAGAACATAAACCTAGTGCTTCCTATTTAAACTAAAAACTATATATGGTCCAGATAAATCCATGTGAAACAACTCAGGTGGTTGAGAAGTTGACACTTATTTAATTGATTTAAATGAATCTTTATGTTTCTTCCCTTTTTGATAAGGGATGAAAACTTTATCAATTGGAAACTCAAGCTTAGATAGATCCCTATGTTACCCTTCTCTAGTAAGCTTATTATCTAAGTGGATGATTCAATGGCCTAATATCCTATGAAAAATCAATGATTATTTGTGAAAGGCACATAAAAAAGAATAATTTTAAAAAAATAAATAACTTAAATCAACAACATAGAAATTATCATTTCTCAAATAAGTAACAACTAAATCATTTTTAAAGTAAAAAACATTGCAAGAATCAATTATCAAACTTAACATAAACTAAATCATCACATAACTAAGAAACATCGAACATGTTATATTCAATTTATATGTTTCCTAAATATATACCTAGTCATATTCTCTTTCATTGTTGGGGATATATTTGATTTTCAGTTCCCCTTATCACTCACTTATTTAAAATGACCCCGATTAAAAGAAAATTTTGAAATTTTTATTTCTTTTATTATAAGAATAATAAAAACGTTTTAGTCTTATATGGTTTATTAAAACTATGAAAATTTTTATAAAATTTACTATAGTCCACTTCAGGTTTTAGTTTAATAACCTTAGAGTTCATTGTTTAGTGACCTTAAATAAGTAATATATTAAATAGTATGATTTACACACTATAAAAAATGAAATTGTAAATACCATGATATATTTTCAATATTAAATAGTACAATTATATATTTTCTATTAAATTGGAGGGTATAAATTGATGTAATCATATAACCAAATCATTGAATAATGTATGATAAAATAGTATCCAGAAGAGGAAGTCTCCCATTTTTTGCCAATTTACCTGAGATAATAGGGGAGTTTCTTCTCTCGGGTTCACATTGTATCAATACCATTCCAAACTCAAGAAAATATGTCTTGAGATAAATCATTTTCTTGAAATAATTATGATTTTAGAGCTTGATATAAAATCCATGATAGCTGAATCACATCCCGTGACTGCCCCTATTAGCTATCTTACCTTTATATATTTTGTAGAAGTTAAAATGTTCTTGTGTAATTAATAATTTGTTTTATATCATTATATAATTATTATGTATATAATAAATTATTCATATCAATATAATATCAGTTTTAAGCTTAATATGTTTTTTTTTTCATTTTTTGGGTTCCTATATTAAAATGTTATTTTATAACTTTTATATATTATTATACATAAAAATAATTTATAATTAGTCTAAAAGATATTATTTTATAATAAATAATAATCAATAAAAATTATAATTTAAAATAAGTTTCCCTAAAAAAATATATTTCTTTTCTTGCAGATTTATATTATATCAAATGTCTTCGAATTTTATAATTTTAAATTAATTAAATGATCTTCAATTTTGAATTTACTATATGAAATTTTTTATAGTTTCACATAATAATAAATTTATAAAAAGAACTATTTCATTTGAAAATCGTCATTTTAAATTTTTTTGGGATTTTATCATTTTGTTAGCATGACCTTGAAGAATAAAAAAATATTCTGAGAAATCCTCAATCTATTTAAAGAAGAATAATATTTATTTTAATATATTATTTTATATTATAAATATTCTGTCAAAATTCTTTAGAACTAAATTAAATCATGATCTTAATAAAAAATATTTTTGATATTTTATTTGAATCATGTATTTTGACAGAAAGATTCAGTTTTGGATGTCCTTAGAAGACACCTAACTTTGTATTTATTTATAATAAATCAATTTATGTAATTAAAATAATTAAAAATAATACCTTAATGTTATTTATAAATAAATATATTTAAATATGGAAAACAAAATTTTCTAAAAACTGTATTTATGTGATTAAATTTGTTTATTTGAAAATTAACTATTCACACCTTTATAAAGTTAACATGATATTTTTTTAAAAAATAAATGCAATCCGAATGTTCAATTTACTTAATAAGTTCAAATCAATTTTTTTAAATTTAATTTTAAGGAAAAAAATAGTTTCCTCTAGAATAAATAGACATAGAAAAAAGAAATTCACTAAAGGGAAAAGGAAAAAATATATTTTTCTCAAATTATTGGTTTTGGTAATTTTTTTTGCACAATATTTTTTCCTTCCAATTTTTTCCTTTTTTCAATTTAAACATAAATAGGAACTTTAAAATGATGAAAATTTATGGCTCACTTCCCAAACCATTATTCTCTTCACATATTAAAAGCCAAAAATTCAATTACATCAAGACACAGCTTACCATATAATTTCTCTTTGATTCTTAGATAAATATATTATTTGAAAAACATTTTGCACATAAAATTTTCTATAGTCACTATTAATTATCATAATTATATCTTTTAAAAGGATAATTACTAGTGAAAATTAATGTCCCCAATGAGAGTATCCACCTATTCATAGCATTTCCTTCATAATTTGTAAATATGTAAACTTCCTCTAACCTTAATAATATAATGAAATTATTATAATTATAATAAATTAATTTCATAATTATAAAGTTAAAATAAAAATTCAATCCTATTTATCTACTATAAAAACATGATAACATCGATCTATTGTATATATACATTACCACCCTAATGAAGTGATGTTGTTAATTATTCATCCCCACCACTAAAGACTGGTATCAATGATAGATAGTATGAATAAATATGTTTTTTATGTCATAAATATAATCTGAAAATGAAAAATATTCATATACCATCATTCCTCTATTTATTGATATGTGGGATCATTAATTGAGCATACAATGGACTGTAGTCTCCATGAATAATGAATTTCATTTATCATCACCACCAGTTGTGGATGGTTTTAAGAATATATTTATTAAAGATATAATATAAAAATTAAATGTTAAATATTATTAATATTTAGTATTAACATCCTCTAAATACATTCCCTTACCCATTAAAACATTATAATATGTTACCGTATTGGCCGGTTTTAATCGGCTATGTAAATGATGTTATAAAGAATATAAAATTAATGATTATGGGATATATATAATGGTAATATCATGTGTCAAGGATATATTTATATTATTTATAATTTTATATTTTGTTTTATGATATTTTAAATTTTTATTAAAATATCACTTTTTGATCAATAAATAATTCAAAAACTAGTTCATCATGGTTTCCATTTCCAAAAGAGTATTCACAGATTTCAAAAGATGAAAACGTGATGAAAAAATCATTAAATATAAACAATTATTTTTTTATTTGATTTTCTATCAATGATGAAATTAAAATAAAATAGTGATAATCGATCTTGTATTCATGTTTTTGTATGAGAAAATCATCTGAAAGTTCTAACACCCAATAATGATAAAAAATTATAAGTAGTTAATATAATTGTAATACATTGTTATGAAATATTTATAAAAATTATTTTATGTGTTTTATTATGTACTTTAACAAATTTATTAGTATTTTTAATAATTTCAATAATTCAAATTTGTCATACACTGTAATATTTTTTTTTGTTTTATGTCATTGTATATCTTGGTTTTATCATGATGTTTTCATGAGTGAGAATTAGAAATAGAATGGAAGTGACCATGTGTGAAAATTATAAAATTCATAGAATAAAAAATGAGTTAATATTTTGAATATTATGGAAGTATCCATGTGTGTAAATTTATAAAAGTCTATATTTAACAATTTTGGAAATTTTGGAAAAGCATATAAGAAAGCATGATTTAATATTTGGTAAATTCTGGGAGTGATTGTGGGTGAAAATTTTGTTGTATTTAGTTGACCCCATGGAGAAAAATGATGTGATCACCTATAAATAAATAATGTGATCATAAAAATAAAAATAGATGCGACCAAATGAAAAAAAATGAAGTAGCCACATGAATAAAAATGAAGTTAATACATGATCAAAAATAAAGTCACCGCAAAAAAATGAAGTGACCAATTAAAAAATGGAGTCACTATATGAAATAAATGAAGTGGCTACATGAACAAAAATAAAGTGACTACATAAAAAATGATGTGACCACATGAAAAATGAACTCAATACATGAAATAAAATCAAGGGACTTCATGTTGAAATTTAGAAAAGTATTGAACCTACATTATGACATATATTGTAATGGACCATACAATTACTCATTAAAGATATTTCCAAAAAACTTGGTTCCATAAAAATGTTCCACCGAAACAGTGGCAATAGTCACAGTCTCAAACCGAAACAGTGGTACCGTGAAGGTGGCACTGCGTGGGTGGCACCGTGAAGGTGGCATCGTGTGGGTGGCACCGTGAAGGTGGCACCCTGAGTGTGGCACCGTGACAGTGGCACCGTAACGGTCACACCATAACGGTCTCACACCAAAGCGGTGGCACCACTGATGGTGGAACAATGATGGTGGAACTGTAAGGGTGGCACCGTCACCATGGCACCGCTTACGGTGTCTCAGCAAACGGTGTCCCACCCTGGTTTCTTTTTCCAGTTTCACTCCCACAATGTATCATTTGACGTATGAGTTTTTTAATAACCCTTATAAATACATTTAAATCCAATAAATGATATCTAAAATTCCACAAGAGCTATAAAACCCTTGAATTACCCAAATGTGTGGCTTTTCCTCGGTGTCACACCTTTTCCCTTACTTTCCAGTTTCACCGATGTTATTCATTTTCCTCTGATTAAAGGAATCAATTTAACACACAGCTGTTATGTCCACCTATCAAATGAGAATTATTAAATAAAAATCAATTCCATCGTGTGTAACCACCCAACAACGTGGTTAAATAATGGCCGCATTTTAAGTCATTCAAAATTCATTTTCTGAAACACCATGATCTTAAATTTTTATCACATGTGAATTTTTTTCATCATATTCATGGAAGATCTCTTTTCCCTTCCTGGGTGCGTTCGGAGTCCCCTTTCTTGAGGAAAGAGGTGTTCCTGTACAGGGCCTTTCTGCTTAATCTTTGAGTCCTTAGAGTTCCCCCTACATGTCGTGCATCACCAATTCCTAGTGCGTGGAATGATGCTTCTATCTTTGATCACCCAAGTAGGGTTCTTCCTTCACCTGTCTTTAATTTGTATCAATCTATGAGGGTATGCTACTATTTCTATGGGGATGGATGAAACCAAACCTTAATGAAGATAATAAAATGAATTTTAAATAATGAATGGGCATGTTTGATGATGTTTTTGTACTCTTTTACCCTTTCTTATATATTGTGAACTGTATGGTCTTGTGTCCACTAAAAAAATGGTCATTGGTAGTCTTTCCTTGTGCACCAATGGAACACTGTATTCTACGATGATAGAATGGAAGTAACATGGAAATTTTTTAATCATGTAATATTAGTTGATTAAATGAATTTAAAGTGAACAAGAATCCTTGTGTGAACACCCCGATTAACCAAATGAAAAAACAAAACTCAATGGATAGTGTGATAGAAACTAGGAACTCCCCTGCTCTATCTTGGAAATATGTGTGGTTATTCTGATTGATTCTTGTGTGGTGACATGGATGGAGATGGGATCCCATGTTGTGGTTCAGTTGTAGGTCTATGGATCTAAGGCCGTGTGGAGACATATGGTGGATCTTGGTTTGGTTCGTGTACTTTGAGGGATCTCACAGATCCATTTTGTTGTTGTGACATTACAAGAGAACTGGGTGTGAATGCTTAATAAGCTTCTTGGTAGTTTTTCCATTCTTGGATTGTGTCTATGACTCTTAATTGACCAGTAGTGAAGAAATATTTAAAATATAATCACTTCAATGTGATAACAAGAATGAGTTCAATGGGGAATTTTTTTTCTAGGAATGAGTTTTGACTTGGCTGTGGGTGGTGTTTTTTTATGAATGAATATTAAAGATGGTCTTTGTGTATAGGGTGGTTTTAAAACCCCTAGGATATGATGAGTTATTTTTTACCTATATGTATAATTTATTTCTTATGTTTCTTATTCACGCCCCAACCAAGTTTAGCACTTCATGTCGAACACCCCCTTTTCAATGGGGGGTGTGTTTCTTCCAACACTCCTATCAGTGGATGGCTATTATCTCCTTTTCTTCTCCCTTTCCTGAGTATCCCAAAACGTTTTGGGTAGTTTGTGATTGTCTGAGGTCTATTATAGACGAAGATTTATCGGGCATGGTAGTTGGGGTGGTTGGCCTAGGTGTGTGTGTGGGAAGGTTGTTTCCCAAGTGTCTTCAGGATGAGGCCCCGATGTCTTCAGGCATGGAAGTAGATGTTCGGGCCCATGTGTCTTTGGGTATGGTGGTAGTTGTTCTAGCCCAGGTGTCTATGAGTGTGGTTATGTGTGGTGGTTGTGGCCTAGGTGTTTTCAGGTGGGATGTGTGGTTATGGTAGCCCAGGTGTGTGCGGGCTGGGTATGACAGTGAGACTATGGGGAAAATGGCAGGAGAGTACTAAGGCATATGATGACTTCAATAACTAGTGGGAATGTGGTGTGGGGTGCCCAAATAACGATGAGATATTACTATTAATTTACTTGACTTATGTTATTTGGGGAGTGTGCCTTGGTGAATTTGGGTGGATAGTTTCCTTTCTAGGTGTTTTGGTTAACTCTATTTTTTCTCACATGGCATTAGAATTCCTCCCCACATGTGCACGAGAGCTTTTGGATTTCCATACTGAGTATACCTGTATACCCACCCAATGTATATAAAACTACTTTCATGTTTCCAGGAGGACATCAAGGACCATGAAGGACCATACTAGTTCAGACGTTGGTACAATTGTTGTTGCTATTTTTCCTTTCTTTGGTATTTACCTTTGAAGTTTTGTTTTACTATAGCTCTTATAATTGAAACATGCATATGGTTGTTGGGATTTACTTTTACTTATAGTTTTTGTGTTGTTTGGGACCTACAATCTTATCTCCAAATCCTACTAAATAAAAAGGGTAATTCCTTCCATTTTACGCATAATTCCATACCCTTGGTGAAAGTCTCCACTCTGGGACCTATTGAAGGCGGGTCTCAGGGGTCATTATCCCTCTTTCAACTTGAAGAAGGAAGGGCCTAGAAATCTGATGTCCCATCCCTCATCTTGGTGAAGGCGAGTAGTTACAGAATGTTATCAAAGGGGAAAGTTGAGAGCTAGGATAGATATCGAAGTTAGGCATAGTGAGGATTGCTTGGGATGGTTGGGAAATATTGTTTGGAAATCTTGGTGCAAGAAATTGGCAAGGGATGACTGGCTAGGGAACAGTATTTTACGGCCCTATGATCTCATGCAAGGACTCTAGGCCTACCAAACAACCAAGGGAGGCTACAATGATTGTAGGTTAGAGACCCTAGGAAATGTACATGAATCATAATGATATGTTTTATTTTGTGTCTTGGGTATTTTGGGGATTTAAAATTAATAATATTTCTTAGAAAAATTAAAAGAAATATTCTACACTACTCGAGTTTATGCATTTCATGTTTACCTTGCAGCTATGGAACCTAGACGATGACCATGAGTAGTGTGAGTGATCGAGGCCCATGAGGCTGATATAGCTAATTGGAAGAGGGATAACCAAGAGGAGGAGGATGATCAGTGGTAGAGGATTCTTCATGCCTTTTAGTGGAAAACCCTCAGGAAGTACGAGGTTAGTGTCTCAGATATGGAGACAGAGAGCTGACTCGAGGAGCTGGTGATAGCTTTCATCTTGATCCAGACTCCAACAGAGTACTGGGTTCTTTTGGATGTAAGACAGATTTGTGGAGCAACGAGTTAGTGGTTGGTGGTCTATCTTGGGGAGAAGGGGGAGGCATAGGTTACATGGACTGCCGTCGAGAGGGAGTTCTGGGAGGAATTCCTCTCTTCCATGATGAAGGCTAAAAATAGGCAACTGCTACTCTACCTTCATCAGGGGGAATGTCAGTGAGAGGGTTGGGGATCAAGTTCAAGGATCTCATTTTCTTTTCTCTGAACATCTTTCTGGATGAGCAGTCTTGGGAGAGAAGTTTAGAGCATCCCCTCCGACCTTCTCTCTAGTAGGTTATTACACCCTTCACTCTACCGACATAATTAGATGTCCAGAAGAAGTTTGATGTGGTAGAGAGTATGCACACGCTGGGAGGTGGGTCGCGAGAGGGGAGCTAGTTGGGCTTGTCAAAGGGGAAGGACATTATCATCAGGCCGCCAGCATCAGGGCCTTCTTAGTTTTGGCCAGTGGGGAGCATGCCCCAGCAGTTCCAGTTTCGATCTCCTGGTCCTTGACCTGTCCTTTCATGCTCAGGACCGATATGCTTCATCTGTGGCAGCCATGGGCACCTTCAAAATCAGTTCCAGGACTGAGTGTAGTACAATGGGGGTGGTCTAGTTCATTACCCACCTCAGCAACAATAGTTTCCATATGGGCCCTTTCAGGAGAAGCAGCAGGGACAATGAGTTCCTACTCCTCTGAGTGAAGTCGTTGCAGGAGGAGGCCGACCTCAGGGCACTCCTCAGGGGACTCCACCCGGGAATGGTCGGCGAGGCGAACGACAGCCTATGGGTAGGGGATCTAGGCGTGGGAAATTTCACGTCGTAGAGGTAGCCATTCCTACAGGACCAGAAGTCGTCTGAGGTACGATCAACTTGTTTAGTACTCTTGCATGCACCTTGTTTGATTTAGGAGTTTCACACTCCTTTGTTTCACCTAGTCTAACCCATGCTTTGGGTCTATAGATAGAGACAATTTTCGTACCCATAGTTTTGAGTATTCTATTCAGAGAACAGACCAGCATATCTCGTGTTTTCTGAGAATATAGATTGATGTTGGGACCACATGAGTTTAGTGGGGACGTTATTTTACTGTATATGCAGCTATATGATGTCATTATAGGCATCGATTTGATGTTCTATGTTTGTTCTATTATTGACTTATTACGAAGAAGGATCGTGTTTTTAGATGTGGGCGGACAACGTGTGACCTTTGATGGTGAGAGGGGTTTCCAGGAGGGCATCCAGCAAATAGAGCCCCTTCTTTTCTTATTAGCCAAGCTGTCAATAGAGTTGGAGGATATATAGATGGTGGTTGTCTCAAGGATTTTTAGTGAGTTCATGGATGTCTTCCTTGAGGAGGAGGTGACTCTACCCCATCGACGTGACGTTGTGTTTGGTATAGACTTGAAACCTGGTACCCATCTGATTTCAATGAATCCCTATCGGATAGAACCTTCTGAGCTGCGTGAGTTATGAATTCAGATTGATGACTTGATGAGGAAGGGTTTTGTTCGACTAATCATGTCATAGTGGGGTGATTTGTTTTTATTCACAAAGAAAGAAGATGGTGGTCTCAGGATTTGTATAGACTACTAGAGACTGAATCAGGTAACAGTCCAGAACTGTTACCCTCTCTCAATGATAGATGACCTATTTGACCAATTGAAGGGGGTGGGATGGTTCTCCATGAGATACCTACAGTTAGGATATTTATAGTTGAGGGTGAATAAGGGTGACATCTCGAAGACTGACTTCAGGTGTAGATATGGGCACTTTGAGTTCTTAGTCATGCCATTTGGCATTACAAACGCACCAACCATGTTTAAGGGGATCATGAACTCCATATTCTAGGAATATCTCGACTGGTTTGTAGTTGTGTTTATTTACGTCATCCCAATCTACTCATGATCAGAGGAATATCACGCTAAGAATCTTAGGATGGTTTTATAAGTCCTCAAACAACACTCGATCTATGGGAAATTGTCCAATTGCATGTTCTGGACGTGAGAATTACACTTTCGTGGACATGTGGTGTCTGAATATGGAATATCGGTGGACCCGTCAAAGGTAGAGGTGATTGTTTCTTGGGATGCACCCAACAATGTGAAAGAGGTTTGTAGTTTCCTATTCCTAGAAGGTTACTACCAGATATTCACTCCCAACTTATCTCGAGATGTGTAACCTTTGACAACCTTGACCATGAAGGACCAGGATTTCATGTGGAAGGGGTAGTGCGAGGCATCTTTTAATTATCTGAAGGGGAAGTTTTTTAGTGCCCCAGTGTTGAGTTTTCCAGAAGAAAGAGTGACGTTTGAGGTATTCTGTGATGATTCAGGCCATGTCTTGGGGTGTGTAATGATGCAACAATAGGGGGTGATCTCTTATGGGTCTAGGCATTTATGTACCCATGAGCGTAACTATTCCACCCATGATATTTATCATGCAGTCGTCATGTTCTCACTAAAGTTGTGGCAGCGTTACCTAATTGGGTAGTGCCTCATGGTCTTCAAAGATCACAAGATCTTGAGGTATATCTTCTCCCAGTAGGACCTAAACTTGCAGTAGGGGAGGTGGATGGAGTCTTTTCAGGACTATGACATCAAAATCTCATACACTGAAGGTAAGGTGAATGTGGTGGATGATGCCTTGAACATGAATTCATAGAAGGATGTGGTTCGACAGTTGGAATATGATTGGATGGCGATGGAGGAGTTGGTTTCCCTACACCTGGATGCAAGGGTAGAGGATAGAAGAGGCTGTCTATTCCTGATGATAGTGCAGTCATCTCCATTGTAGTAGGTGGAGGAGTCTCAGTGGGGGGAATTAGAGGATGAAGTGATGCACGATCATGTTATCCTGGGTGATGCACCAAGAGGATGGTCAGAATATGGGAAGAATCAGATGATGTTTCATGGGAATTTGTTCATCTTGATGGAAATGCACAAGATAGTTCTTGGTGAGTTCCACAACACACCCATGCCAGTGCACCTATGAGTTTCCATAATGTACCGGGGCTTGACGGGATAGTTCTGGTGGCCTGAGGTGAAGAAGAAAGTTGTAGAGTTTGTGGCGAAGTGCCTCGTATGTCAGTAGGATAAGGCTGAACACCGCATCACAAGGGGGTCTGTTAGAACCTTTAGATTCCCTCAAGTGGATGTGGGATGACATCTCTATGGATTTCATCATAGGACTACCTAGAGTTCAAGGGGGTTTAGATGCCATCTAGGTAGTGGCGGACTGACTGATGAAATCATCTCACTTCTTGGAAATCAAGGAGTCATGTGTGGTGGATGCCCAAGTACAATGGTACGTTGATGAAGTGGTGTATTTTCATGGAGTTACAAAGACCATAATCTTTGATCGAGATACCTAGTTTACCTCACGGCTCTAGAAAGGTTTTCAACATGCTTTTGGTACCCAAATATGCCTCATCACTGCCTTCTACCCCCATAAAGATGGGTAGATAGAGCACACCATCCAGACATTTGAGGATACGATACAAGCATGTGTTTTGGACTTTGGGGGATCGTGGGAATGACACTTTCCTCTGGTAGTGTTTTCCTACAACAATAGATATCACACTACTATAGGCATGAATCCGTTTGAAGTTTTGTATGGGAGGCTGGGTCACTGACCCGTGTTCTAGTCAGAGGCCAGGGAATCACATGTTATTGTCATGTAAGTGGTGTGAAGCACGACGGAGAAGGTTCATATTATATGAGAGAGGAAGAAGGAAGACCAGGACCGGAAAAAGTCATATGCTGATAATAGGAGGAGACCCATGGTGTTCGAGGTCAGGGACCATGTGTTCTTGAAGTTCTCCACTCGGTGTGGACAACTGAGTTTTGATAGGGGGATTAAGCTTTCACATAGGTTTGTTGAACCCTTCTAGGTGTTGCGGTGGGTCGGTGAAGTGGGATATCGACAAGCGCTACCACCACCGCTATTGAGAGTGCACAGCGTCTTCCATTTGTCTAAGCTCCATCGGTATCTACACGATGATTCACACATCCTCGACTAGGGAAAGCTGGATATCAAGGGCGATGTGACATGTGTAGAGAGACCAGTGATGATCAAAGGTCATAGGGTGAAGGTTCTCCATGGATGAACCATTCCCTTGGGTTGTGTGTTATGGAGGCATGGTGGCCTCGAGGAGAGTACCTGGGAATGGGAGGCATAGATGCACGCCCATTACCCAGAGTTGTTGTGAGTTTTTATTTGTTTTGTTTTGTACTTGTTTTTCATATAGTTATTAACCTTGTTAACTATAAAATGTGTTGTTTTCCTTATTCTATGAATGTGTTTGAAGAGTCCTGACTATGGTGAAGGGATGACCTGATCCATAATCATAATGCATTAAGGTGGATGCGATTAAACCTATGTGGGTGAGTTAGTGCCACCCAAAGCGGATAATATCATGACATGGGGGAAATGACTCCCTAATCCATATGTCTAGATAGTAAAACCTTTCTATGTTGTGTGGTTACTAGAGGGAGAGGTGTTTCTAGATGTCGATGAGGTTTTTCCCGAGAGGTATCTTTCAAGGTGGCTGTTCAGACCCCTCTTTTTTCCTTAGGTCTAGTTTGGATTCTCGAGGGTGAGAATAGTTTGAGAGGTATCTGATGTAATGGCCTAAACAATGAATCATTAAGGAGTTTTCCAAAAAAACTCGGTTCCATCAAATGGTACCACTAAAATGGTGGAACTGGTCACAATCTCACATCGAAATGGTGGCACTACGGATGGTGGCACTATGACGGAGGCACAGTGAGGGTGGTACTATAAGGGTGGCACCACTGACGGTGGCACCGTGATGGTTGCACCGTGATGGTGGAACCGTAATAGTTGCACCATCACGATCGCACACTAAAATGGTGTCATTGCTTACAATGGAATAGTGAGGGTGGCACCGTGACCTTGGCACTACTTACGGTGGCTCACCAAATAGTGTTCCACTATTGTTTTTTTTTCAATTCTGCTCCCACAACATATATTTTGATGCAAGAGAATTTTAATACCCTTTTCAAATCCATTTAAAAACCATAAATGATATCTAAAATTGACCAAGATCCGCGAGACCCTTCAATTACCAAAACGTGTTGAGTTTCTTTGGTGTCATATGTCTTCCTGTATTTTCCAGTTCTACCCCGATTATATGTTTTGCTATGAATAAAGGAAACTGTTTAATGCATAGATGTTATGGCCACCTCACTGATTATAATTATTAAATGAAAATTATGTTCATCATGTGTAACCTCACAACCACATGGTTAAACCACGATCCACCTTTTAGATAATTCAAAATTCATATTTTGAAACTCCATGATCACACATTTCTATCACACAAGATTTTCTATTCTTCTTTTTCTGCTTTTTGGCTGATCTCTTTTCTATTCCTGGGTTCATTTGGAGTCCCCCTTCATGAGGAAAGTGGTGCGCCTGTGTTGGATCCTTTCTACTCACTCTTGGAGTCCATAGAGTTCCTCTACTGTAATTCGTGCATCCCCGATTCTTGGTGCATATAGAGAAACATTTATCGTTGATCATCCATGTAGGGTTCTTCCTTCATTTCTCTTTACTGTGTATCATGCGGGGTGGGTATGATAATGTTTATTTGGGAATGGATGAAACCAAACCTTAATAAAGATAATAAATGAACTTTTAAAGAATGAAGGGGTGTGTTTGATGATGCTTCTATACTCTTTTTCCCTTTCTTATATTTTGTGAATTATATGGGCTTGTTTCCATTGAAAATCATGGTCGTTGGTGGTATTTATTTATGTACTAATAGACCACTATCTTCTGTGACTATTGAGTGTCTATAGCATGGAAATTGGTTAGTCACGTAAAATCGTTTGATTAAATGAATGTCTAGTGAACAAGAATCCATGTGTGAACACCTTGGTTAACCAAATGAAAAGAAGAAACTCAATGAACGGTGTGATAGAATCTGGAAACTCCCTTTATCTCTCTTGGTAATATGTGTGGTTATTTTTCTTGATTCTTGTGGGGTGAAATGGATGTGGATGGGATCCCCGGTTGTGGTGAAGTTGTTCGTTTGTGGATCTAAGGCCGTGTGTGGCCGTATGGAGGGGCTTGGTTTGGTTCTAGTTCATTGAGGGATCTCACAGATTCATTTTTTTGTTGTGACATTATAGGAGAACCAGGTGTGAATGTTTAATTTTTGACATGGTTGTTTTTCCTTCCTTGGATCGTGGCTATGCCTATTAGTTTCCCAGTAGTGAAGAATTATTTAAAATAAAACCACTCTAATGAGATAACAAGAACATGTTCAATGGGGAACTGTATTCTTTGAATGATTTGTGACTTGGATATGGGTGGTGTAATTTTTATGAAAGAATAGAAATGAGGGTGTCTGTGTATATGCTGGTTTCAGAACCCCTAGGTTGGGGTGAGTGATTTTTTACCTATATTTCTAATTTAGTACTTATGTTTCTTATTCATTCCCCACCCAAGTTGATCACTTCATTCCGAATAACCCCATTTCAATGGGGGAGTGTGTTTTTCCCAATATTCTTATGAGTAGCTGGTTATTAGCCCTTTTTCTGCTCCCTTTCTCGAGTAGCCGAATACTCTTCGGGTATTCTCTGATAACCTGAGGTCCATTATATCCCAAGATTCTCCGAAAGGGTAGTTGTCGTGGTTGGACCATGTGGGTGTGCGGGCAGGTTGTTTCCCAAGTGTCTTTGGGATAAGACCCAAGTGTCTTTGGGCATGGAAGTATTTGGTCAGGCCGAGGTGTCTTCTGGTGTGGTGGTAGTTGTTATGGTCCATGTGTCTGCGAGTGTGGTTAAATTTGGTGGTTGTGTCCCCAATGTTTTTGGGAGGGATGTGTGGTTGTGGTAGCCCAGGTGTGTGCAGGCAGGGTATGATAGTGGGAATATGGTGAGAATGGAAGGAGAGGTCTGATGCATTAGATGACTTCAATAACCAGTGGGAAAGTGGTGTGCGGTACCCAAATATCGATGTTCTATAACTATTACTTTACTTGACTTACGTTATTTGGGGAGTGTGCCTTGGTGAGGTTGGGTGGATTGTTTCCTTTATAGGTGTTTTGGTTACCTCTATTTTTTCTCACAGGGCATTATAATGCCTCCCCACATGTGCACAAGAGCTTTTTCATATCCCTACTAAGTATACCTGTATACTCACCCTACATATATAAAACTGTTTTCAGGTTTCCAATAGGACTTTGAGAACCATGTGGGATCATACTAGTTCAGATGTTGGGACTATTGTTGTTGTTGTTTTTCCTTTCTTTGGGATTTACCTTTAGAGTTTTATTGTATTGTAGCACTAATTATTGAAACATGAATATGTGAATAGATTTTTGGGATTTACTTCTACTTCTAGTTTTGTTTTTGTTTGGTACTTACTATCTTATCTCCTAATTTTACTAAATAAAAAAGGGTAATTCCTTCCATTTTTCACATAATTTCATACCCTTGGTGCTAGTCACCACTCCGGGACCTATTGAAGGTGGGTCTTGGGGTTTTTATCCCTCCTTGAACTTGAAAAAGGAAGGGTCTAGAAATATTATATCCCTTCCTTCACCTTGGTGAAGGTGGGTCGTGACATATATACAGTCATATTATTACTTTTTCTTATTTTAGATCAAAATATGATAGGTTGTATTTAAAAATTTATATTTCAAATTATTGCATGATTGTTAAACATTTTTATAATTATTTAATTAATATATAAATAATAATTTTTTTAAAGATATGTAATTTAATATGGATGAATATTATATATTATTAAATTCTAATCACGTGTCTTTATGTTTGGCACAATTTTCTTGAAAAAAAATGATATACAAATTAAATGTTGTATGAATTTGAATAGTTTATCTTGAAATAATTTATTAGAGTCTTCTATGGGACTTTAATGTTAATTATAATTAATTATTTGTACTATATTGATTTTTATAATGAGTTATCAGTGTAAAGAATGTATTTTATTTTATTTATTTTCTAATTAACCCATGTGGGTATGTTTTAAATGATCATTTAATGATGATATCACATGAAACACTTAGACAGACAAAAAAATCATTATTGAAACATATTTTGAATAATATAAATCTTTTTATTGTGTTCAACAGGTACATATCAAGAATTAGTTTTAAAATATTCTTAAATTATCCTAGTGAAAAATGCATTATAGGTAAAAAACATCTCTTAACCAAAAATAATAATTTGATCCATTTCTACTAGAGATTTCCTTTCTACCTTGACACTTAAACTCTTGAGCTTTCATATTGGTTGGTTGATTGACATCTTTGTATATATTTTATGTTCATAATTATAAATGGTTATACCACCCATTTAAATTTCATCTTATGGTTTGTTACTTCCATAAAAAATTCATCAATTAGTTTGTTCCTCTGGGTAGGAAAAGGTAGGTTGTTTTGGATGGACCTCTAGGTAGAAAAAGGAAGTCCTGTTTAGGATTAAAAATCTAATGGGTAAATTGATTTTTAATTTTTTATAACTTTAAGAGAGAAAAATTCATTATATGGATTCTTTATAAGTTATTATATTGGGTTACATCTCATTCAGTTTGTGAGAGTGGGGAGGATTAGACAAATACCATTTAGATATGAAGATCTATAAAAATATGTCCTATTATTTTTATTTTATTTCAACTGCACTAATTTTTATACCATAATATAAATTTTTCTTAATTCAATTAAAAATTTTGATAAACCCCCATCTGGGTTATTTTAAATCTAACTCTAGACCAACAATTGGTATCAGATTAATACCCTTAGATAGATAATTTTTATTTATACATACATTATCGTAAATTAAATATTAAGTGGGCGAATTTATTTCTTTTGAGATTCTATGAAC
The DNA here is from genome assembly GCA_963277665.1 of Viscum album. Lineage (NCBI taxonomy): Eukaryota > Viridiplantae > Streptophyta > Magnoliopsida > Santalales > Viscaceae > Viscum > Viscum album. The sequence continues at coordinate 57,244,024 of OY728153.1, read as the reverse complement.
TATTTCAAATGATAAATTGAAACATTGAAATCACAACATATAGATGTTACAGATTATCGATATTGACAGTCTTAAAAGGAATCATTCATAAAGAAACATAGAATTTATAATTTAACAATCAAGGATAAAACAAAAAATATACCCAATGGTGTACCAAAATCAATGGATGAAAATGACATATTAATGTATATTTTGAAATATAAGGTGGTTAATATTTTATATTGTTCAAAAAATTGAAATGTATATTGTATTGTTTCTGTATAAAAAATGCTCATGAAATCAATTTTTTTAAAGTTACACATCTTTTATTAGATAAATTAATTATAACATATTTGGGTATGTTGAGTGATTATAACAATTATATATAATGGGTGAAGATGAATTTTCAATAAAATTTTTCTTATATTGAATAGCTTCATTAATTTTATGACTTATTTGGGATAAAATCTACAAAATCATATCCTTATTGAAATATTACATAGATAACATCCTATGATGTATAATGATAAATTTTTTCTATATAAGATGTAATAGTTTCAAGGATTATAAACTTGAAGATCTTATTGTATCATTTTTAAATACCAGTTCGAGATTAAAAATACTGGTGAGGTATCTAATTCAACAAATAAGAGGATTACTTTTAAATAAAAAATTTCTACATACTCTATTAATTCTGAGTTAAAAAGTATTTAAATGAATGATATATCATAGTTTATAAATGGTTTATATAGATGTGAGAAGTAATACTCAATGAGATCACAAAAAGACTACCCTAAGAGTGATCCCATGTAGAAGAATAATGATTTTTTAAATAATGATTAAGATTTAATTTTTTATGAGAATAGAAAATGGGGTCATATCAAGCCTGATTTTAAAAGATTTAACAAGGTTAAACATAACATGATGCAAAAAAATAATGAAGTGAATGAAATGGTAGATATTAGAAGTTTCACAAACTATTAAAGTGTCAAGGAATAATCTGGTTTAGAAAATGATTTAGAGAACTTTTAAATAATATATTTATTAAACTAGTAATTAACACCCCTTGTTATTCATCCAATGAATATAAATTATAGAAACAAACTATAGAAGAATATGTTGACGTGTTTAAAATACATAACCATAAATATGAAAAGGTCATTGGTTTCTATTATAATCTTAAGAGTAAACATAAGGGTGTTCTTAAGGAGAATAAAGATTTTAAGAATTCTTTCCAGGATGATAAAATTTTTGAACATAGAGTTATGAATATCTCTAAAAAAATATAAAAAACAATCTTGATGATAATGAAAAATTAATGAGAGATATTGATTTTATTTTAAAGTTTCATTAGGCTGAAATATGGAATATTAATGATATTCAAAATGACAATGAGTATATCAAAAATTGTAATTGAATGATAAAGGATGGACATTTTTATTCAATGATAAGAAAAATATGATAAGATTATTTGTCCTAATAAATTGAACAAAATGTGATACGGTCTTGGTTATTAAAATAAATTACCCAAAATGTACATTACCATATTTGTTAAAATAAAAAACCTATGTACATATATAGTTTCATGTTTTTTATTTCATATGAATGTTCATTATAAAAACGAGAGTTCCATGAGATTTCCACAATATCTTGGACATACTAAAGTTTTTATTTCAAAATAATTATAATCTATATTCTTGTAAATAAGTGTTGAAATCAGTTTGGATTCCCCTGAATTGATATAAAAAAACCATTAGATATATGTTTTTTGGGTACCAATGTGATCTTAAATATATATATATATATATATTAAAAGTCTATTGGGAGAATTAAGATGAAATATTGGATCATAGATTATAGATTCTCATGAAAGATGATAAGTAAAATATAAAACATTATATAATTGAACAAACATGATTAGGGTAACGTTACTTTTGTTGATAATTATAATAAATGGTAAAAGTTTTTAGGGAGTTTATAATTTCATGTTTTGTTATTATTTGTATTTTTTTATATTTTTAAGGGCTTAAAAATAATATAAAAAATATTTCAAAACAATATGATGACGAAATATTATATTAATTTAAAAATTATATATGCACAGTATTTAAAGATAAATATTTTTTGTTTTATAAAAATAATAAAGACAATATATATTCAATTAATTTTGTTTAATTATACCCCGAATGGCCTAAAGGCATTCTTTTTATTTATTTTTGACAATCCCCCTTTTAATTAATGAGGGGGAACCCTTACAAGGCCCATAAAATTGGAGATTACATGACCTAATGGTATTGAACATTACATGACCTGTAGGTCTTAAAAGAAAATTATCCAGACCATAACTGCTTTGGAATTGCTCATCCCCATCTTCTATATTGTGATGTCAGTTCTTCACCTTCACATGTTTATTCATCTAGGCTCCCATGCATGCATAGGCATGTCCTGATGGAAATTTCGTACTCTTTATTTCTTCCAAATCCATTAGTTTCATCTCTAGTGAATGTGCCGACTTTGAATCCTTATATGGAGTCTGCTCCTTATAGAGTTTTCATGGTCCATTAAGAACAATTTAATGTGACATGAAAGCCTTCGGATGGCCCAAAGGCCTTGATGTGTCCCGAAATCCTTGTGGTGGGCCAAAATACTTACTGGCTTGAAAGCCTTAGGTAGCCTGAAGTCCTTGAAGGACCTAAGGACCAAACGGGTTGCCTGAAATCCCAAACATATAAATAGTTCAAGATGCTATAGTACCATACAATACCTGTTATAGATACTACTTACGTACCGATATAGTGACCCAAAAATTATGTCTCCTCCCAGATTTGTTGTCAGGTCTCTTGGATGAACTTGGCGACTTCTCACCAACCGGGCTGAGACTCTTAGGCAATTTTGTTGAATTATCAGATCAAAATTTCAAATTCTTTAAATCTATATAGGATGATTACATATTGTGGCATAAAAAGTTGGAAAATGAGAATTTTAGGTTAATTTACAAGATATATATGAATAAAATATATTTAATGTTTCCAAAACCTATATTAAAAAAAACCTTTGTGATTGAATCTTACATGAATGGGGAACAACACAAAAGTAGTATCATGTAAATTAAAAAGTAAAAATAATAAATCCCATTTATCTTATTATTTTAGTTTTATTTTTCCATATCAAACGTGATATGTTGGTTGGTAGGAGATATTATTTTAATATTTTTTACTTGAAATAGATCTGTTTATTTTATTAAACATAAATATGAATCGTTATATAAATTTAACAATTCATATAAATTGGTTCTATATGTGAAAATTTACTTAATTAAATCAATTATAAGTGGTAATTTTAGTGAATTAAATAATATATAATTTATCTATTTTATGAATAAAATTTTCATTTTAAATATTTTCATTTCAGAGGGAACCACAAAAAATGGTGTAAGAGAATCAAAAAATAGAAGACTTTATGAAATGGAAATGACCCTATTAAATGAGTTTATTCTAATTTTTTTTCCAAATATGAAGTTGTGAATATATATTGTTTTTTAAAAAATATAATTATTTTAAATATTTTTTTAGAAAAGAAACCTCAGGAAATCATTAATTCGTGAAAACCTAAAATCTGATAATTTATATTTTTTGGGTGTAATGTTTTTATTTTCTATAATAAGGATATTCTCGATACATTTGATGAAAATTCATATGAATGAATTTTATTAATATATTAAAATAACATTATAGAAAATAATGTTTTAAATAAAACAAAAATTGTAGTTGAAGAATCAATTCATATAATGTTTGAAGAAATGTTTTCATAATAAAAGCGATGATAAAATTGATCTATATGAGGATGAGTTTTGGGATTTCAATTTTGATGAAGAAAAACCTCAAGATGAGGCTCACATATTAACATAGGGACTATTTCATTTTAATATAATCCAATTCACAGACAATATTAGAATAATTATAGATATTATCAAATAGGTAATGTGATTTGTAATATTAAAACAAATTTTCAATCTAGAAAACATGTTATGAATATCTATGAATATCATGATTTAATTTATTAATTTTTACCTAAGAATATTGAGGAATCATTATATGATAATCATTAGATATTTTTTATAAATGATAGGTTAAATAATTTTACTTGGAATAGTTTATGGACTTTAGTCATTCCATAAAATAAATATCATATTATTAGAACAAAATGGATCTTTAGAAAAAATGACGGATCTAGAAACAATGTCAAAAATTATGACATATTAGTTAGTCCTGGATTTTGTCAAGAATATTTAATAGATATTGGAGAATAATTTACACTTATTCCTTAGTTAGATGTAATTAATATATTTTTATCTTATACTAATTTTCATTGATTCAAGTAACTTGAAATAAACATTTAAAGTACTTTCTTAAATGGTTATATTTATAAATAAGTATTTTTCAAACATAATCCTTCATTTAATAAAAATATTGATCATGTTGATAAATTTTTTATGGATTTATATAGATTCTAGAAAGCTCATAAGTAATGGTATAAAAGTCTGACTGTCCATTTTTTTAAAACGTTTTTTAAAAGATAATGTTTGATCATACTTTTTTATTATAATAATATTTAATGAATTACTTATTGGGAAAATTTATTTTGAGGATATTATTTTTAGATAATCATGTGAATATATTTTAAATAGTTTTTATTGATTTGGAGTTAAAAATATTCCTTAATATGAAAATATTTCAAATAAATGTTTATTTTTCTAAATTATTCCATGAATGCTAAAGAGATAGTTTATTGATTTGTTATATATTATTCTAAAAGATAAAATATTTAAATTAGTAAAAATTGATAATTATATTTAGATATATACGAAAATATATTGATGTTAAATCCTTTTGAGGCATGATTAAATTTTTTTCTACAGTTAACTTTTTCAAGGCCTGATTTGATATTTTTAGTTTTGATGTATGCCAGATATAAATTTAAACCTAATGAAAGTAACATTAAATTTATTAAGAGGATTTATTTAAATGATAATTAATATTTTCATCTTAGATTATTCGGTTTTAATAAAAATAATTTTGATTTTATATTCTATTTTGATTTTGATTTTGGTGGATGAAAGATAGGAAGAAAAAGATTTTTAGGTGTTTTTAATTTACATGGAAAATATTTAGTTTCATGGGATAAAGATAAATAAATTATGTTTCTATTTTAAATAATTAGTGTAAATTTATATCATTTTCAACATGTTTTGATATATCATTACAAATTATGGAAACACTTTCTGATTTGGGTTTTGAATTGGATAAATTCTTATTTTTTATGACAATAATTTACCTATTTCTATTTCAAAAAATCCATTAAAAAACTCCAGGACAATGAACATTGATAAAAAATATCATTTTATTAGAGACCATGTTCAAAAGTGGGATATTATTCTGAAATATTTTTAATCATAATAATAGTAAACCGATATTTTTAATAGCACCCAAATTTACCTAATTTTGGTAAAATAAAATTAAAACTTGGAATGATTAAAATGTAATCACACAATATATATTTATGAGTAGTTTGAGTCATATTTTGAACTAAAACTTCAAAAATGTTCCATTTGACTAATGGGTATATTAAATCTACATAATTCTATTGGATCATAAGAATAGACATATACTGTTGGATTCTATTTAATCCAATTAATATCAGTTAACCATTCATTTAAAATATTGAAATATTTATGTTTTCACATACTGTTTGAAAATGTATTAATTTTATAGAATAATAGTTATTCATTTAAATTTACTTTTAGGATTGGATTCATTCCCAGTATTAGTTGAAGGAATTTTTTAAGTAACTTTAGATAGGCTAGTTTCATTACTATAAGTATTTCAAAGGATATTTTCATATTGAATTTTTAATTATGAGGGTTTGTATATTTTTTAGTAATGACTATTTTTCTTAGGTGAAGTGTCTTTAAATATTAAATATTTTCAATCTATTTAATAACATTGATGAGATTTTCATAATTGATATTTATTTTGAAGTTATTAAAAAGGGGGATAATGTTGAATTAGGTCCTTGATTTAATTTATTAGTATTTTATATAATTTTAGTAATTATAATTCTTAAAACACTTTAATATTTTTTATTTCATATTTATATATCATGTTTTTATCATAAAGGGACCATGAGTGAATTTTTTTAAAATTATAATAGTTAACGTGAGTAAAAATTTGGAAAATTCTTAATGTGATAGTGATTAATATTAGGAAAAGTCTGGAATTAATCATGGGTAAAACATTTTCAATTTTTGGAAGTAATTGAGAGTGGAAATTTGAAAATTTATGGTGGTGAATGTGAGTGGAAATTTATAATTCTATGGAAGTGAATGTAAGTGAAAATTTGGTACATTTGAAGTGATGACTTGAAAAAATGATGTGACTCCACAGAAAAAATAAATTTTTCACATGGAAAAAATATAATGTGGCCACATAAAATAAATTAAGTGATCAGATTAAATAATCAAGTTAACACATAAACAAAAATGATGTGAATGCACAAACAAATTAAGCAATTATATGAATAAATGACATTGCTGCATAATAAAAAATAATGTAACCACATGAACAAGAATAATGTTTTCGAAGTAGAAAAATGAAGTGTCTATATGAAAAAAATGAAGTCTTTGCATGAATAAAAATTAAGTTAAAACATGTTTAAATTTATAAAATTATAATAACTACCTCATGAATTATCTATGGTCACACAATTTTTTTTGTCATATTTAGGTAAAATAATGAGAGGTTTTATTTAAACATTTAAATTTATAATTTCTTCTTGTTTTTCCCATGATTTTCTCAATTTAATTATTACTTATGCATCAACCTAAGATATTGTTTTAAAAATTTAAATTACGTTCGATATCATAGAAAACATACAACACTCTGTCTAAACAAACCATATTATATTTTAATATGATCATAATAACCTATCTATTAAATTGGAATGCATGAATGGGATTAAATAATTTAGGAAGTTTATATTATATTCATACTAAATAAGAATGTATCAATAATTTTTTAGTAAATAATGACTCATTTTTTCAGTAATTTCATTTTGTTTTTCAAATATACGCCTTCTTCAAAAATAAATTTTATTGATTTTTTGAGTGGATAATAGAATTATTTAATTCAACTTATGGAAATTATATTTTAATAAAAGGATATAATTTGTTAAATAATCTTGTTAAAATTAGTTTATTATGAGTTTTTGTTAATTTTTTGTATGACTGATTTTTCAATGAAGAGAGAAAAATGATGTTTTTATCAAATACTATAATTTATCTTACTATGTTCAAAAAGTAATATTAAATTTTGGAATAGCCTTAATTTTTTTTTTATTTTTAAGAAACAAAATCTAATAATTTTCTTTTGATTAAATTTTATATCTGAATTTAGTATAAAAATATTTTTAAACATAAAAAAAAATTTATGGAAAAATGAGTTTCATTAAAATATTGTAGTTTAATTATAAATTATATTCAGACACTTATGTCTCTTAATTCATGAAATATAGATTCAATATTTGTAATTAAGAGGTCATAATTTCGTAACTAGGTCCAATTTTTTGGGTCATTATGAATAATAATCATATAAAATATTTTTTTAAAGTGATAAAGATAAAATAGGTTCATGTAGGGTGATAATAATAACTTAATGAGGACTAAAATGTAACCAATTTAATTTTATTAATTTTATTGGGTTAGTATATTTCATCCATTATCATTGAAGATTTTAATATATGATTATTTTTTCATATGAACATGATTATGGCCATTATAATACATTATTTAATGAAAATACAATAAATTCTTTTGCTTTGTTTTATTATCATTAAAATTTTTACATAGATATAAAAAGAAGACATGTTTGGTTATAAATCTCTATTGGAATGAAAAATAATTTTATTAACATATTAATATATATCTAATTTTTAGTGATGAAATAATTACATTAATGTCTTACAAAATAATGATAAATTAATTGTTAAATTAAAGAGGAATACGAAACAAATTATTTTTGGAATATTAAAAGTAATATAATTTGAATAAATAATTGAGTTAAATTTTTTTGATAAATATTTCAATATAGGAAAGTGAGAAAGGTATATATTTAAATTATATATTTTTATTTATGTATTTAATGTTAAATTCAAAGAATAGTGTCTAAATTGGTATCAATGAAATTTTATAATTAATAATGTTTAATTAAATGATTTAAATTTATTGAAAATAAAATATTCAGCCAGTTGAATGGAAAAATGTTCATAATATCAACCGTGGTTAATTAATTGGACACTTATTTTTTATAGTATACTTCTTGACACCTAAATAATAAAACCTTCAATACTAGGATAATCATCATAAAGTGTTTAAAAAGATTAAGGTAAAATTATCTTAAAATATTGTACAACTTTTATTGGATGGGAGGATCTAAACTCAAACATATATTCTCTTTTAATTTTGTCAATTTTTGACCATTTTAAATTTAAAATTATTTCCTATTAATATAATACTTTACAAAATTCTATGAGTGCCCCTCCATACTCTTATAAAAGGTCACCCCACTCTATTTTTCTTTACACTTCAAAAAAATTTGGGAAATACATAAAGATCTTAAAAGTGGAATATCACGTTCGATAACATAAATAAAATCGAACACCAATCATAGAAGATTATAAAACCTCAAGCATTTACAATATATTTCATGTTAAATTATTTAATTATCTTCAATAACATTTTAAGAATGAAACACAATGTTTAAATGAAACACAATATTCCCTTAAAAATTATTATTTTAACATGACCATTATAACCTTATTGTTAAGTTTATTGGTATGAATATGACTAACTGGTTTATGAAAATTATATTTTTACACAAGCATAAAAAAAATATATTGGTATAAATTTTTAGAAACTAAATAGTAATCATTTGAATTAAAATTAAATATTTCTTGAAAAAATAATTTATCAAAAAGGAGGTTTATTCACACTTTTCACACAAAATATTAAATTATTTTTCCTATAACCTTTTGAATATATATTAAATAGAACAAAAATGATTTTTGAAATCCACATTTCAATTTTATCATTGGTTAAAAATTTTGAGAATTTTTTTAAAGGATTACGTTTATGATGAATTGTGAAAAAATAAATGTTTTTATTTAATGCTGCATTTTCATTAAATTATATAAAAATGTAAATTATATTCTAAATTAGTTTTAAACTAAAAATTTTCAATTATATTAGTATATATATAATTTATTTCTTATTAAACAATTTAATTTTTAATTTTTATATTAAAACAATCTATACATATGATAATTCTCTTAATGGAAAACTGCTCTTTCATCGCATATGTGTTTTAATTTAAAATTCAATTATTCAACTTCTGTGAATTTAATTTGAAAAAATGGAATCTATATATGTGATAATTAAAATTTATATGATATAATAAGTTCAAATAAATTTTTATCCATAATGAATAGAGAAAACAATAAATATTAATTACTATGGTTACGGTAAAAATGTGTTTATCAAAGGTTAAACTAAGAAGATAAGGGTTAAAAATAACCTAAAACTTATCCAAAAACCCATTTATTCCCATATTTTGACCATTAAACCTATAAGGTTATATAATGAACAAAGTTTAAGCTTTTTAATGAATAAATATGGGTATATGACTGACCTACATGACATTGTTGGTTAAGAATGGGCGATAATCAGGTCTGAAGATATATTTCCAAAAACTACACTTAGTTGCTAAGGCCTAGTAAAGTGGAAGTGTAGGGTCAGACCCACAAAGATGGATTATAGGAAGGAAAAATAATGGTTATAACTATAGTGATCCTTGATTTTCATATATTTACATTACATTAGTTTTAAGGAATACATAAAACATTATACCAATAGATGATGAAAAACCATGGTAGTCTTGTGCCTTTGGTAACATGGAGACACAAAAATTGGTACATAAGTGAGGTACATTATTTCCTACTAGTTTCGTCATGAATAAAACCCTTCTTATACACATCAAAGATAATACATATATTCATAACCTGGGGATAGAAACATAAAAATTATCAGGCTAAGATTCCTATTAAGGGTAAAAAAGGAGATATATAAACATAAACATGAGCACTGTGGTATGAAAATTTGATCATAACATTATAAGATCATACCCTACATATCATAATATCAGAAATATGAATCATGGAATAAAACATGTAAGGTTATAGGACATGAATCATAAAGAAAATAATGAACATAAGACATGAACACAAATCATAGGAATAAGACATAGAATTGGGGCATGCATAAAATGGGATATCATTCCCTATAATTCAATATGCATTTCTTGAACTTGGAAAGGCACTTCATTGGAACTGCACCCATTGGGTGGGACACACCACCATCACTAGTAAAATCACTTTCCATATAAGGGATAACATTTTTTCCATCTTCATATAGTGGATTTTGTTGCCCCCATCTTATAACATTATGATGACTACACCAACTGGGCGAGACACACCACCATCGCCAGTTGCAGTATTTTCTTTATAAGGGATTAGGTTTTCCCATCATATCATAGTGAATCAAATACATTGACATGATTCAAATAATTATCTCATGAGGTATAATTATTTAACTAGTGCATTGGATGGAGATATAGGTCCCACAAATCTTATATTAAAATCAAGCATACATGTTCCACAAGATAATAAAAAGTTTTATCATATCATGACCCATAAAAAAAGAAGGGTTTTATAAAAATCATATCATAAAAACAAGAATTTAAATGGGTAACATTAAATTTTCCTCACATAATAACCTATGTAAAACATATATATATAATAATAATGTAATCAAAGCATAACTCATGAAAATAAGTGGGTTTCAAAAGAATATCACCCGTGGAATTGAAAAAAGTGTCATAAGTTTAATTATATAAAAAACATAAACCATTAATGAAAAAAATGAATTTATTCATTGAATAATTTCTTTTATGGTAATGATTAACATCAATGGATTTTATTTTTATGCAATATAAAATGGAATGATATTAAAAAAACATTTCTTGAAGAAAATATCCTTTTTTCTTTGGAAACAGTCGCTATAAAACATAATTTCTTTTGAAAACCATTTTCTTGAAAAGAAACATGAAAACATATAAATAAATATTTGAAAAAAAATTAGAAACCATTTTATTTAGAAACATATAATGATATCTTGAAATCATTTTGAATATTAGTTTCCTTGACAACATATAAAATAATGTTGGAAACATTTTTAAATCTATTTTCCTTGAAAACCTATAAAAGAATCTTGAAAATGGGTTGAAAACCATTTATTTGAAAATACATTGAAAACAATTAAAAGAATATTGAAAATCAGATAACATTTTTAAAATTCTTTTCCCTTGAAACTTAGAAGAAATTTACATCCTTGAAAACATGTTTGAAAACATTGTTCTTGATATCCATGGTATGTGCCTCAATGAAGGGAAATTAAGAGAGAAATACTTTTTTGATTTTCTAACTATTGAGACATAAACCCCATGAAAGGGAGATAATAAAAATGATATTTGAATACACCTAAAATTAAGGATAATAATTATATAATATATTCTTGGTCTATATAATCACCACAAAAAATATATGAGTGGTTAATAAGTCATAATTTCACAGAAATAAAAGTGAGGCTAGAAATCCCCTTACCTTCTGTCTTGAATCTCATAGTACTCATTCAAACCTCATGTATAAAAAATATAGGCTTATTATATAAAACCATAGTATTTTGTATAACACATATGTGGTTTTATTATTAAATTATATTACCCTATGGTTATCAATTCTTTGTTACGATTTCACTTTATCTAATATCTTTCATGTTCTTTTTGTGTGTCTTAAATTTTTATATCTTAAGTCATTATACTTATATCATGATTTAAATAATTTAAAAAATGATATAAATACCATTTATATTCAATATATAGGTATCATAATAATACATATAATGTATAAGTATGAAATGAAATACACTGTTTTTGGAGATGGTAGATGGTACATACGCGTGAACGTTGTTTCCATTTAATTTTCATATTGAAAGGATGAATGTAAATGACACACACACACACACGCACGCACACACACACACACACATATATATATGTGTGTAATTATTATAGGATAATTATTATATAATACATAACATATATGTTAACAAAATCCATATTTAATAAATTGAATGTAGTGTGTTATGGAATCACATCACTTTGAGGGGGAGGTAGTCAATATTTACTCAAATGAAATTATCATATTTACAAAAAAAGTAATGTATAAAAATTTGAGTTTTAAAATAATTAGTGAAGATTAAATCAACCATATAGATCATATAAATCATATATATACAAATATTGTATCATTATGGTCATTATGAGAGGTGATAATGGAAAATAAACAGTCACCATTTCGTGAGGTGGTAATTGGTCATTCACATAAACTGTATATTTGTTATCAACAAGATGGTAATGTGTATATGTGTAAGTAAAAATATTAGTATAACAACATATCATTATATTGAGGATACTGGTGTTGTTAATTGAAAATGGAACTTAAATAATTGAAAGTGTGGATAAAGAAAATAAATTAATGGATCTTGAGGGAGGGTGTTACCAATTAGTCGGGTATCTCCTTTTGAATTTCACCAAAGGGATTATTGGAAGGTATTTAGAAAATATAGAGGATTAAATGATGAAGTGAGGTTTGTTTATATGTGTATTTAGTAGATATTGGATGATCATAATTGGTTTTATAGGTGTGAATAATGGGTAGTGGTAGTGGCCATTTATAGTGAAGGGAGGCGACATGCTTGGAATTTTTTTAAACAAGTTATTAGTTGCCAAATTTTTAAACAAAAATACTATTATAAACCCAAAAATCAGTAATGGATGTTTCAAATACTGTTAATGGATATACAATGAGATTTCGACATGTTTTTAGGTCATTTGGGGACTTAATTTTATGTTTTGTTCCCTTATTAAGCATGCTTTTACCTTAATTGTTATAAATAATTTTAATTAATTTCAATATTTTTTAGGTAAAAAATTAGTTTTTATTATTATACATTATACATTATTCTGATTCCCAATAAGGAATCAATTTTTTTAAATCCTAATCACATATTTTTAAAAAATTAATTTAATTTTAATCTCTCCGACGAGACAACACTGTACGGTTTTAAAGTAAAAATGATCAATAGTTTTATAAGTTTTTATAACCAATTTTAATGTGAAATTGGTTCTAATAACCTAAATTAGATCAAATTATAATAATTTAATCCAATTAACGTTTAAATTTTTTAAAAAATATAATTTATCCTTATAAATAAATTAGATGAAAAAATAGTTTGGAATTAAAATTCAGTATTTTTTATCATTCATTAAAAAATTAATTTTCTCATAAAAATACCAAAAAAAGACCCGAATTTAATTTTTAAATTAAAAATTAAAAAATTATGTTTATTATATAAAATTAAAATTAATTTTTTTTTTAAAATTAGTTTTCTTTTTTTTCAAAGAAGGATATGGAAAAAAGTTCATTTGAGAAAAAATTGTTTTTAAACATATAAGGGCTTTAAAAAATTATATATTTCATTATAAATTTGTTTCATTTATATAATACCATTGTAAGAAATATTTTAAAAGTGTTTATCACTATTACTATTACTAATTTTAACATAAATCTTATAATCTTATTATTTAAATAATTACAACAATAAAAATATGTTTTATATAAACTGAGTGTTGTGTGTTATGTAAGATAAGACAGTGTTGTGCGTAATGTACACTAAGTCAGAATTGTGTGTAATGTACACTGAGTCAGTGTTTCTTGTAATGTACATCATGTTTATTTCATGTGAATGGAATTTTGATTTATTTCAATGAAACATATCAGTAAAAAATTAATTTATTTGAGGCAAAAAGGTCCATAAATACTCAATGTGTTACATTATACACCCCTTAATATGAATTTCTCACTAAAAATTCATCATTCAAGAAAAAAAATGAGAATAATTATACTTAATCATATCCTCAAGTTCCCACATTACTTCCTCTAACTATTCATTTCTCCACAAAATGTTAACAATGTGAGTGGTCCTGTTTCGTATAAATTTCTCTATATGATCCTTAATTTCAACTGGTTGTTCTTCATAAGAATGATCCTTATATAAAAGTATGACATATAAATTCATTAAATCTGAAGGGTTAGGTATGTAATTACTTAGAATAGATACATGGAACACATCATCAATTTAAGATATATTTGGAGGATGTTCCAAGGGATAGGCTACCATCCCAATACAATAAAGAATATCGAAGGAACTGATATACATATATATTAGTTTACCTTTTCCCCAAATCTCATAACATTATTAAATGGAGGGATTCATATAAACACCTTGGTACCAAATAAAAATTCAATATCACCCCACTGGTTATCTAAATAACATTTTTTTCACATTAAGATGACTTGATATGATGTTCAATGGCTCTAAAGTTATCTTCCATTTTTTATGTGATCTTAGGTCCCAATAGTTTTCGTTATACAACCTAAATCCATCACATTGTATTATTGTATTTCTTCCCATATAGGGATTTATAAGGTGAAACTTGAATGCGTATGTGAAATATATTTTTGTATGAAAAATCATCCAGAAGAAGGTGTTGATCCCCAACACCTTTGAAATCCAGATAACAAGATCTCAACATATCCTATAGAATTCGAATTGTTCTTTCAGACTTACCATCTATCTAAGGATGATAAGTAGTGCTGAAACTAAATACCTTATAAAGTGATTGATTAATACTTCTCATTATATATAAAACATTGATCCTGATATAATATAATTGAATGGGGTAGACCATGAATCCCGACAACTTCATTAATGTATATCATGGAAATATGGTCTATAGATAAATATTATCAGATTGTGATGAAGTTTGATGACTTTGTAAGGTGATCAAATACCAAGCATATTGCATAAAACACTTTAGAGATTTTCGGGACTTCAATAAAAAGATACATACTGATGTTATCCCATTTCTAGTATATAATAGGTAATGAATGAAAAATCTATTTAGAGTTTTTCATTTTATCATTAACTTGCTGGAATACAAAGCATCGAGATATAAAATTTGTGATATCTATCTTCATTCCATACCACTAGATGTATTCTTTCAAATCCATATACATATTCCAAATTCTATGATAAATAAAAAATGAATAACTGTGAGAATTACTTAACTGATCCTTATTTAATTATTTTATGTAAGGAACACATACAAAGTTCCTAAACCATATCATTCTATCCTTATTAAGGTTAAACCACAAAAATCATTCTATATTTCTTTTGTATATCTAGAATGTCTTTCTGTGCCTCCCTAATATTCACTGGGATATATGTTACGCCCCGACCCCAGTTACCCAGAGTCGGTGCATTATTATATAACGTTGGAATGATCACAAAAGATCAAGTCTCGAAAGACTGTTTAGTTTAGTAGACTTGGAATCACTAGATACATTCATAAGTATTACATTGCATCATAAAATGAAAACTAAAACAGCCTAGTATCCATATACCACACTCATATCCCCTCATACTATCCTGGAAGGTCATTCATAAAATACTTCTTCACATCTTGGGAAAAATAAAACAAAGAAAGGGGTGAGCTTAGATGCTTAGTAAGGATAAAAATATAGCAGAATCATTCATAAATAAGCATAAACATTTAAGGAAATATATAACTAAAACAAAAGAATTTTAAACATGGACTATAGTATAATATGGAAAAAATAAAATGAAATAATTCCATTTACTTATTCACATTGATATTCTACTAGTCGAAAAATAATATGCAATATCAATAACCACTTTCCTAATGATGGAATACATATTGACAGACTATCATAATCACATAGCCAAGGCCTTGTGCCAAGAATAAAAATAAGATTTTGTCAAGGCCTTGTTACAAGACACTAGTTTGTCTCATGAGACCTACCGATCTATCGAGGAGCTATAGTGGGCTCCACCCGTTATTTATTAAGTCCACTGCCTTCCTCATATAAATAGGTTTAAACATAACATACACATTCGTATTAAAACTAGCATAGGAAATGTCAATACCGTCTTCTTAAACCATGAATGGTATAAAAATAATATATCCACAGTCAAACTTATAACAAAACCTTCAATACAACAAGGAAGTTTTGTATCATAATAAATCAACTTCAAATAAGATTAAAATCTATTAAAGGATGTTAACGTAAATGAAATCAAAACTATTTGAGAGAAATATCTCTTTTTTTGAAATCATTTAAAAGTCACATAATTATAAAATAAAAAATTTAATTTGAAAACATTCTTATAATCTTGTAAGGTAAGATTTGATGATTTTATAACGGCGGAAAATATTCGCACCCGCCGTATAAGTTAAAAAAAGGCATTCTTACCTTAATTTTGTTGAAAATGTTAAAAAGGACCTTGTTTGGAAAATTATGGAAAGATTACTTTATCAACATATTATAAAAAGTCAACAAGGGTATAAATGACTTTAACCCATAGTTCATAAAATAGTAAGAATGATTTGAAATATATTTTTAAGAAACATGGATGTGGATGATAGAGGCCCCAATAGATAATTACGTATAAACAATCTTGGATAATGAAGAGATTGTAAAATAAATCCTTACCTTGTACTTTTCCTTGGTATAGGGTATTTTAAACTCTAGTATAATGGTGAAATAATATTTATTAAATTATACAAGAATTATATACATTAATATGATATCATATATGATCTCTTAACATTTCCTTGTTAATAATATCTTAGTATTATCGTCGTTTCGGGTGTTAACTTACTAGTTTTCTTTTATATGTTTTATTACATAAACCGTTTTTCTATGGGTATGTTGTATCTTATTCATATATAGAATAATATAAAGTTCTAGATATTATTTTAATCATAAAATGAGAATTAGACTTGAATGGATACGATGGGGAATGAATCTCATCACGTTTGTGGAGCCGGTAGTCCGTACGTACGCACGAGCGACAATATAATTCTTTTTATATTAAAATAATATATAATTGGATTTTATGTCATATATAAAAAATCACTATAATTTTATATTTATTATTTTCTTCAATTACACATCATTATCATACCCATCCAAATAACAATGTTTTGAATAACAATTACACCACGACGTGGAGAGAGTAAGTTGTACGTACGCACGTATGGTGACATGTCATTCAAAAAATGGATAGAATACTGAATATGGTTGTACCATATTTATAATAACATCACTGTATATATAAGATACTGGAGTTATTATTTTAGAATGGAAATAACAAAGAAAGATGAAGTGGAAGAAGAAAGGAACTTGAAAGAGGGTGGTGAAAACATTTCCTCTTTTTCGGGTTCCTTCTTTTGATTTGATCAAATGGACTCCTTAGGTTTAATTTCTGATCAAAAAAAGGCCTCTAGGTTAAAGTGATAGAATTTGAGAGGATATTTGGGTAGGTTTTGGATGAACCAAAAGGCTTTGAAGGTATGAATTTGAGAGAAGGGGGAGTGCCCTTTTATAAGAGGGGTGAGGGACACCTTAGCAAAAATTTAAAATATCATTTTATAATAAATTCATATTCAGTTAATAATGGCTCAAAAGTGACTTATTTGAAGGCTAAGGTGGGGATGGGTCGAAATCCTCTCAACCAATAGATTTTATAAAGGTTTGGGTCACTATATTAACCTTATCATTTATATTTAACTCTTAGTTAAATAGTTTGACATTTACCATATCTCTTTGTGTTTTTATATTATATGGTTAATAAACATACTATATACATCCAAGAGAACCCCAAGAGGTTCATTAATGATACACCTATCATTATATAATTACATTGGATGATACTTAAATTTTAGGGATATTATATTAATTTATAATATAATAGTTGTTTTAAAAACTCCTTTATGTCAATTTTGACACTATTTAATAATTGATTTTTTAAAGTCTTAAAAACATTATTAAGTAGAACCAAATTCATTTAAGAAATACTAACATTTCATATAAACCTATAAATTTTTTTGAATTCATAAAAAGTCTAAAATTACATTTATTTGGATATTTATAATATCAATTATTTTAATATTTTATTAATTAGGTAATTACTACATCACCATTGTGTCATAAATAAATTAAATTATTTAATATATTAAAATTATAAATATAATACCATTATGTAGGAAATATTTTTAGATTTCTAATTTATATTTATAATCAAATTTATCTTATGTATAACCCTATATTAAAAATGTTTTAGTTATTAAACATCTATTTTAACTCTTTTAACTCTTCTTTGAATTAAATAATAATAATAACTATCCAAATCTAATCCAAGTGGACCAGAGAAGTTCATATTTTATTCCAAATGTTGTTTTTGGTTGAATTATACTTAGCTAATGTAATTAGGACATGTGTTAGGGTAATAAAAATATCATTTTACCCTTAATTACCCTATTTACTTTTAATCGTGGTAAATAAAAGTAAAAAGATACCATTCACCAAAAATTATTTTTATCTTATTGAACCACATTTTACTGCTTGATATTAACCATGTCACTAGGTTTTTTGAAATTACACTCACAGAAGTGGTAAAATTAAGTTCTATGTGAATTTTCAAATTCTACTAGGAGATGGGTAAAAGACGGTGAAAAGTTCAATAAAATTATTAAATATCTAAAATAATTATAAACTGACTCCAATGGATTATATTGAACTTATATAAGTATTATGTATCAATTTTGAGCTAAAATATATTTAAATAAAATACATAATTATTTAAATAAAAATTCGGTTTTAAACTATAACTCAATGTTTTTCACTATTCATAAAAAATTGAACGTTTTCAAAAAAATTCCAAAAATTCACCCTAGGGTAATTTTGATATTCCAAATTCAAAAATGAAGTCCATTTTTAATGATAAAATTTATAAAATTTTAAAAATTGGGTATTACTATTCATAACAGCTAGTTTGATTGGTTGTGATGTGTGTTAGAACTCAAAGTTGCATACAACACACACTACTGTATTATTCAAAGAGAAGCGTACCATGGAAGCTTGGGGTGTTACATCCTCCTCTCATTCAAATCATTTATTCCTCGAAATTTCTAGAATATTACTGCATAAAAATACTCAGGTGGTTCTTCATGATATGTTCCTCGGGTTCCCACATGGCCTCTTCCATCTTATGGTTTCTCCATAGAACTTTTACCAGACGAGTAGTCCGGTTTCTCAGCTCTGCTTATTTGGTGTCAAGAATTCTGATGGGCTCTTCGCAATAAGACAGATCAAGTTCTAGTTCTAATTCCTCATAGGTGAGTACATGCATTGGATCAGGCATGTATTTTCTCAACAGTGATACGTGGAACACATCATGAACTTTGGAGAGACTTGGCGGCATTGCCAAACGGTAAGCTACCGACCCAATTCATTTTAGAATTTTGTAAGGTCCTATGTACCTGGGACTCAATTTACCCTTATTACCAAAACTTATAACTCCCTTCCAAGGAGATACCATCAAGAAAACATGATCTCCTACCTAAAATTCCAAATATGTCCTTCGGTTATCAGCATAGCTCTTCGGCCTAGTTTGTGCTACTTTGATGTGGTTTTCGATTACCCTCACCTTTTCTATTGTTTCCTCAACAAGTTCTGGGCCGACAAGTTTTCTTTCACCAACATCAACCCAACATGTTGGTGTGCGACATCTCTTTCCGTATAACGCTTCGTATGGTGTCATCCGAATACTTGAATTGAAGCTATTGTTATAGGAAATTTCTACCCGAGGTAAATATTAATCCCACATACCTTGAAAGTCAAGTGAGCAAGATCTCAACATGTCTTCTAAGGTTTGAATAGTCTGTTCTGATTGTCCATCGGTTTGGGGGTGGTAGGCAGTGCTCAAATAAAGTTCATCATCCAGGGCTTTCTGAAGACTTTTCCATAATCTTGATGTAAAATGTGGATCAAGATCAGAAACAATCGATATGGGTACTCCATAATGTCGTACAACTTCATTAATATATATTCTTGCTATAAGTTCAAGTGGTAAATCCTCCCTTATAACATGAAAATGTGCTGACTTGGTAAGACTATCAACAATGACCCATATTTCATCGTCCCTTCTAGGAGTCTTTGGTAGTCCCATGACAAAGTCCATCATGATATTATCTCATTTCCACTCAGGTATGGGAAGAGAATGCATGACTCTTCCAGGCTGTTGCCTTCCAGCTTTCACTTGTTGACAAACCATACATTTTGACACAAAATCATAAATCTCCCTCTTCATGTTGTCCCACCAAAAATGTTCTTTCAAATCTCTATACATTTTGGTGCTCCTAGAGTGTATAGAGAAATTGGAACTCTGAGCACATCCAACAATTCCCTTTTTAGATTAGGTCTATCCACAACACAAAGTGTCTTCCCAAATTTCAAAATTCCTTCTTCATACACAAATTCACTCAATTTCCCATCATTCACATCTTTAATATTCTTTTGAAATTCTTCTTTATCGGTTAGATAACTCTTAATCCTTTCTAGTAAAGATGGTTTGTCAACCATTTGAAAAAGTATCGATGTTTCACCTTCCATGGTTATTCCCATATCCAACTTTACTAGATCCATGAAAATTGAATCCCTTTCAACTGTCATTTTGTTCAAAACTCCGTGATCCTTTCTGCTCAAAGAATCTTCCACCTTATTTTCCTTCACCGGGTGGAAGTGTATCGTGCAATCATAATCCTTGAGTAGTTCAAGCCATCTCCTTTGCCTCATGTTGAGTTCTTTCTGTGAGAAAATATAATTCAAACTCTTATGATCGGTATATATCTCACATTTTTCACCATATTGATAATGTCTCCATATATTCCAAGAAAATATTACAATAGCTAACTCAAGATCAAGAGTAGGATAGTTTTGATCATGAATTTTCAGCTGTCGTGATGCATAGGCAATTACCATATCATTCTACATAGGGACACAAACAAGACCTTTCATTGAGGCATCACTATAAATAAAAAATCCATCATTCCCAGATGGTAGAGTCAAGATAGGAGCATTGAATAATCTTCTCTTCAATTCTTAAAAACATTCTTCACACTCTTTTTTCCAAATAAATTTAACCCCTTTACGTGTGATCTTCGTTAATGGGTTAGCCAATCGGGCAAAATTATGGACGAAACACCGATAATAACCTGCAAAACCAATAAAACATCGTACCTCAGTTATACCTGTCATTTCTAGACATTCTTGGATTGCCTTGGTCTTAGGAGGATCAACAATTATTCCATCCTTAGAGACAATATGGCCAAGAAAAGAAATCTCCTGAATCCAGAATTCACATTTTCTAAACATCCCATATAATTCATGTCTTCTAAGAGTCTTCAGGATAATGCGCATGTGATTTTCATGATCTTCATAGATTTTGGAGTATACCAAGATATCATCAATAAATACCACTACAAAATCATCGTGATATTCCTTGAAACCTATTTTCATTAGATCCATGAACACAGAGGGTGAATTAGTCAATCCAAAAGGCATTACTGTAAAATCGTAATGCTAATACCTAGTTTAAAATGATTTCTTCAAAATGTCTTCCTTCTTCACACACAACTGATGGTATCCAGATTGAAGGTAAATCTTTGAAAAGTATTGAGATCCATACAGTTGGTCAAATAAATCATCAATGTGAGGTAGGGGATACTTGTTCTTTATTATTATAGCATTGATCTCCCTGTAGTCGATACATAACCTCATAGATCCATCTTTCTTCTTAACAAAAAGGATATGGGCTCCCCATGGAGAAACACTAGGGCTAATAAATCCCTTATTACTCAATTCCTCTAGTTGTTTCTTTAGTTCAAATAATTCCACAGTGGCCATTCTATAAGGGGTCTTCGATATAGGCCTTGAACCAGGAATTAAATTAATGGAAAACTCATTTTCTCGTTTTGGAGGATGTCCAGGTAAATCTTATGGAAACACATATACATATTCTTTCATAATGGGTACATCCTCTATTTGAACATTCCTTTCCTCACCCACAGTTATTTCATTCTCTTCCAACCTGATAATTGAATTTAGTTGAGCTACTCGGGGTGGACCTACATAAGAATCAGGTGGTGACGATTCTTCTCTAAAGATACGGTGTTCTTTATCATCATAATAAAAAATCATAACCTCCTTATTATCACAATAAATCTTCTCATAATGGTCAAAAATCAAATATATATCGAGGATTATATCAAATTCAATCGTGGGTATGATGATGAGATCAGTAGATAAAGAACATTTATGTGATCTAATGTGGACTGATTCACAAAAAATTGTTGCAATGATACATTCCTTAGGAGTTTTGACTGACAACTCCCTTGTTAATTCAAATTGGAAATATCTAATTTTCATACAAAACTGGGAAGATATGAAACTATTCTATGATCCAGAATCAAATAAAGCATTTGATAAACTTAAGGAAGCCATTAAATTACCTGCCACCATGTCTTTCGGAGCTTCTACCTCAGCAGTAGTGATAGCATAATCATGGCCTTGATCCCTTGGCCTTTTCTAAGGTAAGTTCCCCTAACAGTTAGGAAATTAATTTTCATAATGTCCCATCCCCCTACAGTTGTAGCATTGAACATCAGTAGCTTCTTTCTTCCCCTTGAAATCACAAGCTTGGTGGCCTTTTCAAACCACACTTGAAACAAACTCTCATTCCCTTCAAGCAAGTACCAGGGTGTTTCTTCCCCAAATTTACTACAAGATGGATATTCAAATTTTCCCTTTTTCCTCTTATTTCCATTCCCAGAGTGATTGGAAGATCCCTTCTTCTATTTCTTTTCTTTAATGTCATAAGACTCAGAAAATTCCTTTTCTGTCTTGATAGCAAATGAGACAATATCTTCATACGACGAGAAGGATTGTGAGACTAATGCTCGATGGAGAAATTGTTTTAAACCATCAATGAAATTATCAATATTACACCTTGGGTTACGTATATAATATGATACATGCCTTGCTAACCTTGTAAATTTATCCTCATACTTTGTGACATTCTCATCCTCCTTTTGTCTCAGACTCAAAAATTGCATTTCCATATCTTCTTGATGGTCACGAGGAAAGTATTAATATAATAAAATCTCTTTTAACTCCCTCCATTCCATAGTTTATACTTCATCATCATCTTTTATGTTTTTAATCAATGACCACCATTGATCAGCATCTCCAGTGTGGCGATAAACTGCCATGATAACTTTTTCCCTTTCACTACTCCCCAATGCCTGAAATATTTTCTCTAGGGAACTTATCCATTGCTTAGCTACCAATGGATTTGTATTCCCATTGAATGTAGGTGGTTGTTTCCTCATGAAGTGATCTAACATTGATCCTCCATACTGTGGATCAGGGTGCTCCATACGGGTAAGGTTACTATTCATAACCTGAGTGAGTTTTCCCAGTATGGTGATAAGCTAATTAGCACCAGTTGTATCACCAGCTCCACTTTAATTATCTTGAAAAGGAGCGAAATCCCTACATTGAGTGAATGAATTGATATGGTTTCCATTCCTTCCACTAGTCACCATTTCTAAACAATGGTATACACTAGATTAGTTTATGAATTGTAATACATAAATCCAAACTTGTAAAAAACTTAACATAAATTGAATAGTTTATGGATATATCCATAATCATAAAAATGTTTTCTTTGAGAAGTATTTACTAATAAACCCTTCATAATTGTTTGTAAAGAAAATGAGAATTATCCTAAGCATATCCCCCGGGAGTGTCGTAATAAAGAGTGCAGCAAGGCCCGTTGTCGTGCACTAGTTCCCGTTCGAGTCTAGCTCAAAGCGGTGTTTTAAGGTTTTACCCCTAGGTACATCTGTGCTAGAGCCACCTCTACCTGCTCGTATCCAGACGGGGATGAATTTCTTGGAAAACTCCTAAATTCTCAACAATACCAAAACTCTAGGATGTTCTTCTATAATAATCTTCAATGTCCATCTGAGGTCTATGTTCTCTAATCAGAGTTTATCTAAATCTAGTTTCCAAGGTTTTTACTAAACTTCCTCGGATACCAATTGTAACACCTCGACCCCATTTACCCAGAGTCGGTGCATTATTACATAAAATTTTCATGATCGCAAAAGATCATGTCTCAAAACACCGATTAATTTAGTAGCCTTGGAATCACTAGATACATTCATAAGTATTACATTACATCATAAAAAGAAAACTACAGCAATATAGTATCCATAGACCACACTCAAATCCTCTCATACTATCCCTATAGGTCATTCATAAAATACTTCTTCAGATCCTGGAAAAAATAAAACATAGAAAGGGGTGAGATCAGATGCTCAGTAAGGATAACAATATAGTGGAAACTTTCATAAATAATCATAAACTTTTAAGGAAATTTATAACTAAAAAAATCCTTTTAAACATGTAATTCAGTATAATATGGAAAAAATAAAATGAAATAATTCTATTTACTTATTCACAAGGATATTCTACTAGTCGAATAATCATATGCAATATCAATAACCACTTTAATAATGATGAAATGCATAATTCCTGACTATCATAACCACATAGTCAAGGCCTTATGCCATGAATAAAAATAAGATTTTGACCAGGCCTTGTTCCAAGACACTAGTTTGTCTCATGAGACCTGCCGATGCATCTAGGAGCTATAGTGGGCTCCACCCATCACTTATTAATTCCAATGCATTAATCATATGAATAGGTTTAAACATAACATAAACATTCGTATTAAAACTAGCATATGAAAAGTCAATATTTTCTCCATAAACCATGAATGGTATAAAAATAACACATCCATAGTCAAACATATAACAAAACTTTCAATATAATATGGAAGTTTATTATCATAATATATCAACTTCAAATAAGCTTCAAATCCATCAAAGGATGTTGACATAAATGAAATCAAAACTATTTGAGAGAAATATCTCTTTTTTTGAAATAATTTAAAAGTCACATAATTATAAAATAAAGCATTTACATTGAAAATATTCTTATAAGCTAGTAAGGTAAGCTTCGAAGATTTTATAATGGTGGAAATTACCGCACCTTCCATATAAGTTAAAAAAGACATGCTTACCTTAATTTTGTTGAAAAGGTTAAAAAGGAAATTTTTTAGAAAATGATGGAAAGATTACTTTATAAACATATTATAAAAAGTTAACAAGGGTATAAATGACTTTAAACTGTAGTTTATAAAATAGTAATAATTATTTGAAATACATTTTTAAGAAACATGGATGTCGATGATAAAGAGGTCCCAGTAGATAATTACGTATAAACAATCTTGGTTAATGAAGATATTGTGAAATAAACCCTTACCTTACACTTTTCCTTGGTCTAGGGTAGTTTAACCACATTTATAATGGTGAAATAATTGTTATTAAATTATACAATAATCATATACATTAATATGATATCATATATTATCTTTTAACACTGCTTTGTTAATAGTATCTTAATATTATCGTCATTTTGGGTGTTAACTTACTCATTTTATTTTATATGTTTTGTTACATAAGACTTGTTTTCTATGGATAGGTTATATCTTATTCATATCTGGAATGATATCAAATCCTTAGACAATATTTTTAATCATAAATGAATAATTATAATTGAATGGATACGATGGGGAATGAATATCATCACGTTCGTGGAGATGGTAGTCCGTACGTATGAACGAGCAACAATACCATTCTTTTGATATTAAAATAATATATAATTGGAAGGTATATCATATATACAGAATCATTATAATGTTATATTTATTATTTACTTAAATTAAACATCATTATCATACCCATCCAAATAATAATGTTTTGAATAACAATTAAACCACGACGTGGAGACGGTAAGCCGTACGTACGCACGTATGGTGACATGTCATTCAAAGGATTCATATAATACTTAAAATGGTTGTACCATATTTATAATAACACCATAGTATATAGAAGATATTGGAGTTATTATTTTAGAATGTAAATAACAATGAAAAAAGAAGTGGAAGAAGAAAGGAACTTGAAAGAGGGTGGTGAAAACATTACCTATTCTTCGGGTTCTTCTTTTTGATTTGATAAAAAGGGCTCCTTAGGTTTGATTTCTTATCAAACTAAGGCATATAGGTTGAAGTGATAGAATTTGAGAGGATATTTGTGTAGGGGTTTTCTGAACCAAAAGGCTTGGAAGGTATGAATTTGAGAGAAGGGGGAGTGCCCTTTTATAAAAGGGGTGAGGGGCACCTTAGGAAAAACTTAAAATATTATTTTATAATAAATTCATATTCGGTTTGTAATGCCTCAAAAGTGACTTATTTCGAGGTTAAGGTGGGGTTGGGTCTAAATCCACTCAACCAATAAATTTTAGATATGTTTGGGTCACTATATTAACCTTATCATTTATATTTAACTCTTAGTTAAACAGTTTGACATTTACCATGTCTCTTTGTATTTTTATATTATATGGGTAATAAAATTACTATATACTTCCAAGCGAACCCCAAGTGGTTAATTAATGATAAAAATATCATTATATAGGTCCTTTGGCAGAAAATTAGATTTTTAGAGATATTATATCAATTTATAATATAATATCGGTTTTAAAAACTCCTTTATGTCAATTTTGGTACTATTTAATAATCGATCATTTTAAAGACTTAACAACTTTATTAATTATAAAAAAATAATTCAATCAATAATAACATGTCATTGTAACCTATAATTTTTTTTAATTCATTAAAAGTCCTAAATTAAATTTATTTGGATATTTTTAATATCAATTATTTTAATATTTTATTAATTAGGTATTTACTGCATCAATATCGTGTCACAAATAACTTAAATTATTTAATATCTAAAAATTACAAATAAAATTCCATTATGTAAGAAATATTTTTATCTTTATAATGAATATTTATAATCGAATTTATCTTATGTATAGCCCTATATTAATAATATTTTAGTTATTAATCATTGATTTTAACACTTTTAACTCTTCTTTGAATTAAATAATAATAAATATCCTAATCTAATCCAAGTGGACCAAAAAGGATCATATTTTATTCCTAAGGTTGTTTTTGGTCGAATTATACTTATCCATTAGAATTAGGACATGTGTTATGGTAATAATAATATCATTTTTACCTTTAATTTCCTTATTTACTTTTAATCATTGTAAATAAAAGTAAAAAGTTACTATTCACCAAAAATTATTTTTATCTTATTTAACCACATTTTAATCCTTGATATTAACCATGTATCTTGGATTTTCGAAATTCCACTCACAGAAGCGTTAAAATTAAGTTTTATATGAAATTGCAAATTCTCCTAGGAGATGGGTAAAAGACGGTGAAAAGTTTAATAAAATTGTTATATATCTAAAATTATTATAAACTAACTCCAATGGATTACATTGAACTTATATAGGTATTATGTCTCTATTTTGACCAAAGATAAATTTAAATAAAATAAATAATTATTTAAATAAAAATTTTGTTTTAAACTATAACATAGTATTTTTTCACTATTCATCAAAAATTGAATGTTTTCAGAAAAATACCAAAAATTCACCCTAGGCTAATATTAATATTTTGAATCCAAAAATGAAGTCCATTTTGAAAGATAAAATTTATAAAATTTTAAAAAGTGGGTATTACTATTCATAACGGCTAGTTTGATTGGTTGTGGTGTGTGTTGGAACTCGAAGTTGCG
Source organism: Viscum album (assembly GCA_963277665.1). Classification (NCBI taxonomy): domain Eukaryota; kingdom Viridiplantae; phylum Streptophyta; class Magnoliopsida; order Santalales; family Viscaceae; genus Viscum; species Viscum album. The sequence goes on along the minus strand of OY728153.1, from coordinate 57,216,116 downwards.
TACAACACACACTCCTGTATTATTCAAAGAGAAGCGTAATGTGGAAGCTTGGGGTGTTACAATAGTTGATTGAAAATTAATTTAATAAATAAAATATATTCCCCTTCCCTCAGTATTTATACATCTATCCATTTCAAATCCAAAAATATTTTACCTTTTTTATACTCATTATAGATATGCTAGAATAACCATTTTTACTCAAAGCATCATCCATCATTCTCTCCTTACTTGGGTGGCCTTGTACTGAGTAATCGTAATCCATTATCACCTATAACCAAATTCTCTTGAAAAAGTTCAACTCCTTCATTGTAAATATATATTTCAAACTTTTATGATCACTATATATATCAATTGTTTCTCCATAAACATAATTCCTTTATATCTTTGAGGAAAAATTTACCACAGCTAACACAAAATCAAGAGTTGGGTAATTTTTCTCATGATTCTTATTCTACAACGATTCGTATGAGATAAAAAAGTTATTATTCATAAGAACACATCCCAATCCCTTCCTGGGTGAATCACTAAATATTACTAACCCTTATCCACTACAGGGTAATGTATAAATAGGTGCATTGACCAACCTAGTCCTCAGTTCCAAAAAATATTCCTTACATTCAGTTATTCAGAGGAACTTGAAATCCTTCCAAGCTAACCTGTTATGTGGATTAGATATTTGTGAATAATTCACCATAAACCATCAATAATATCTAACTAAACAAATAATGTTACATATCTCAGTCACCATGGTCAAAAGGACTACGGTCTTCACAAGACATAAAACATGTGTGGGAGAAGCCTGTGTGGGGGTTAGTATAAAAATAATCATAAGGCTCCCGAAAAACCCTAAAAATAAAAGGGAGAAACTAAAAGGAAATTTTATTCTTGACATAGCCAGGGGAAACCCAATCAAGAGAGAAACTCCATCTTAAACCATCCATGGCTGTACATGATGAGTTAGCTCAGTCTACAAGGGGTATCAACCCTAGAACGCGAAAACACCATAAGAATTCCTAGAAAATCACATAGATATACTTGTTTTAGGTACTATGTATCATGGGGTTCTAACCTCACAGCCAGCAACCAGATTTTTTTCATAGGCTCAAACCACAACATAAAACTAAGATAACACACTCTATGACCTCATCCATACCAGATGGAACCCATCTTTGAGATACAATCCATTGGGAACAACATTACCATTACCAATGGTATGTTTGATAGAACATTCTCAATACGAAACATCTTACTTTGTCCCACTATAGTTCACATCACCAAAGGTCTTATCATCGCTACCTCATGCCCAGAGAAATATAAATAAACCCAAGTGAAGAGGCACTTCCTCACCACTGAAAACTATTGAGGGAGAACCACTCTAGACTATGCACTATATTCATCATCTCTTATAAGAGAGAACTGAGGGAATCATTCCTCATCACTATCCCATAGTTGAGGTTGTACTACTCTTAATTAACTTTCAAAACCTCTGTTTCTCATGTAAGGAGTAGCATGCACCTCGATCAATCGAGGGAGAACTGTCACCTATATAGGTATCGTTCAAATCATGTGGAAGGGACTGATCCTCATAAATATATCCAATAGCTGAGGGGGATTCAATTATAATGAAGTACCCACTCCCTTATGATTCTAATATAAAGGGTAGTATTACTTCATAAGCGAGGATCCACACCCTAATCCAATAGGGGAGTACTACTCATGAAGGACCTACTCCCTGATATGATAGGGGTGTACAAATTCATAAATTGAGGACCCACACCCTAAACCATTAGGGGAGTACTACTCAGTGTCTAGAGGACCCCACACCCTGGAATGATAGGGGAGTACTGACTCTACCTACTCTTTCACTATGGGAGACCCACACCCCAACACGGTAGGGGAGTACTGACTCCTGGTTTTAGGACCCACTCCATGACATGGAAGGGGAGTACTATCTCTTCTAGAACAACATGTATGGAGGAACCTCTCCCTAGAATAATGTGGGTGTTTTGACTCCTATAATAGAGTTCCCACACATTACCTTGTAGGGAGTACCAACTATCTATACATCATTTATGTAGGACCCCTACCCTTATCCAATTGGGGAGTACTGACTCCACAAATAGAGGACTTGCTCCCTGGTCCAACATGGGAGTAAGAACTATATCATTATGAATATATCAAGGAAACCTGCACTTCATTCTATCAAGGGAGTGACACCCCTGAAGAAAAATACCCAAAGGTAACGAACCTATGCCCATGTTGTGGGGAGTCCCATATCCACTTATGAATAGTGTTAAGGAAAACATGTACCCTATTCCAACAGGTGTGTAACATTCCTAGTGTCTCTCTATACATACTGTACTGATCTCCAACACTAGATCAATACCTCTCCACAAGCATCTTTCTTGATTACTGCCACCTCATATATCGTAATATGTAACATAGGCCACCATCACATTCTACATGTAAAGCATCTCAGGATAGACAAATCACAAGACTGAATCTACATCCCAGAGAAGGAGATATAGAAAACATAAGATCCCTAGAGGATATCATTGTAGTAAATATCATGCACCGGGTCACACAATGTGTGTGAGACTACCCGAGAACATTCCCACATATCAAGTCTACACGGGTTCCAACTCATGTATGGGTACACGACATGTATAGAAGGTAAATGATGTGTCCTTCATCCCCCATCCCCTAGCCATGTCCCTCTTCTATACGATCCTGAAAATCATGTCCCTCACATGCTGTGTATCCCATACTATATGGTGTTTTTGGATAATTATCCACTTGCCCATGTAGTTTTTCCGTGTCCATGTAATGGAACCTGTGTCCATGTATCATACCCTATCTAAATATTACTTAGCCACGTGTTAGTACACAACCATGTCTTTTCACATGATTGTCCCAAGCCATGTCTCATGGTCACATAGTTTAGGGAACTACATGGTGTATAACAACCATACACGATGTGTTCTCCAAAAAAATCATCTTCTCTCAAGAGGAAGAGAAAAACGACATGTTTCACTTATCTAAATGCCATGTAGATGGTAATTCCAATCACAAATTACTTAGAATGTTCCCCGATTCACCCTGTTCTCCCCCAAAACTCAAATATCTACCTAAAAGAGATAAAAATAAATTTCAACAGGGATATAGAACCATATAAAAACAAAAAAAACAAAAGGGACCATGATCAAAAATTAAATCTTCATTCCTCAATGGTGAAATTAAAAAGCTTCAATTGAAGAATGGTGGCATGATGACCTTGTTTCTCAATATGATGATGATTTGAGTCAAAAAACATGGATCACTAACCCCTTACTTCGATTATTCGATAGTTGTTTATCATCACCAATGGGAGAATAGGATATGTGTAGCCCTACTTGGTTGTGGAGATACACATATGAGGTCTAGAGGGGGAGGAATTAGGTTTAATAAAAATAAACCAATTAATTCCCCTCTCAATGCTATGTCACCCAAAATGGCCTCTTAACCAAACTCCCAGCACAAACGACCTTATGTCATGCCTAGGAAAAACACAATGATCTAGACTGAAACATGGTCTCAGAAATCCGATCTGAGACTCCAATAAGGATTTATTTATGTTTCAAGATGAATAGTGTGCATACAACAAAATATTTTAAATATTTTTATTGTCTCCACACTGAGGCTCCCTGTGCCCCAATTTCTCATGATGACTCAATGTGTGACTCTAAATATATTTTCTAAAATATTATGAAGTCCTCTGGGTCAAAACCTAGGTCATAAAATTCTCCCACATTCATTCTTTTCAACCTTGAAAAGTAAAAGGCTAAGCACAATGGAAGAAACTATACTCCCTACTGGACACCTATGCTAGCGAGCTCATCAAGGGTTCCCATTCTGATTATAAGCACACACATAGAGGAACCATGGAGATCAAACAACACATATTTATAGATTCTACCAGGCCAACATCATGGAATAATGAGAACATATCTCCTAAGCTAGGACAAGTTGTAAAGCACCAAGAATCGTAGTACATCTTCAGTCATGGGGTCTAATGGGGAACCACCTCACTAAACTGATGAAAATACTAAAGGAAAACTATAGATAACATCCAAACCTGGATAGAATGAACAATATACCCTTCAAGTGTATTGTGTTCAAGGTAAAAAATGAAGACATGAGGGTATTGCAGAATGAAACATGGCTACCTCAGAGAAACACTGGGTCTTACCAGACACTTAATCTACAGACCTCCAGCTGTAACACAACTCATCAAAAGAAAAACAATACCACACCCACTATTGGAATACCCGAAGATTATTGATTATATTAAAACAATACATACCTTATAAACATCACATGATCTAACTTTAATGCTATGGAATGATTATAAGCATGGCTCTCCCTATCTTAGGGATGTCACACTAAACGAGGTCGAGTAGGTAAACTCCAATGGAAGGGATAAGAACTGATATGAAAATTCATCACATAACCTCACCCTAGAAACATAATAATAAAGAGCAGATCCACCAAACCTTGATATGGACCACTTTGGGTGTCACTAACACACAAAAATGGTTCTGAACTCATAAAAAACATGTCTTGGTGGGAAAAGTATCCCCCATCACTTGTGAGTTCAAAACTATATCAAACTGAACCACATCATCCATGAACATGTAACATATAATGCCAAATACAAACACAAGAGGGTGACCATTAAAATACAAAGGCTTCTTAAATGTGCATTGGGTCTTTCTGAGCCCTCTGTTGCAACAACAAACACAATGTTCTACTGATGCCCCACGTTACCCTAGTTAATAATCAAGCATGAGCGGAAAGAAAAGAGTACCCATTCCATGCATAATATTTGCATCTACATAAATTATAAAGGAAACTGGGTGTACCTATATTCATCCTCTGATATTCTGGGTCAAAGGCGTCCATGGCCTGTATCTTTCCTCACCCACATCCTCTAGCTCCCTAAGCCAGGTGCGGACCACCTTGAGGTGGGGGTATCAACACCTCGAATTACCTGTCACTTTCAACCGCTCTTCTAGCTCTTACAACTCATCCAAAACCTAGAGAAACTCCTTGATCCACACTATACCTCTCACAAGGAATATCATCATAAAAATCCCTCTTATTAGAAGAACGGGTCAGAAAATTTCTAGCGAGATGCCCCCAGCCATCGAAAGCGTAACACCACATCTCCTTTGGCTGATCCGATCCTTATCGCTGCTCCTGAACTACATAACCATGTGCCAGTGTTTGGGAATGGGTATGAATACTACACCGTGACCCTAATACCTATCATCTTCCATCTTCTATAGATGCATCAGCCTCATGACTACTACAGCGGGTTACATCCACCTTTTTCTTAGCCAGGATACATTCTACCTCCAAAGCTTTCTCTGGAATTCCAGTGTACCTGAGAATGAATAGTGTAATAACAGACCCCATGATATCCCATCTCAAGACCTAATTGATGGTATGTACTCTCCTGAATGGATATTTAACCATATCCAATGAGTATCATGAAAAATCTGTGTACCTCACTGAAACTCTGCCACTATCATGCTACCCTTCAAAGGCTACATAATCTCTTGGATATGCACGAATCTCACTATGTATGGGTAAAAATATTCCCTGAAGAGTATTTTAAACTCCTCTTAAGTGATTTTTTCATCTTCATGAGGTTTTATCACTAGAACCCATTATCTCCCTACTGAACTCTACAGATGGTTCATCGCTAAGAAAACCATCTTATTGGGAGGTGTCCTCACTAAGCAGAAAACACACATGACTGCCTTAAGATAGTTAGCTACCACTGGGGGTCTAGATCACCCTGGTATCTTAGAGGTCACTTCCTCAAAAACTTGTGTAGTAAACTCTACCTACATGAATCCTCATCCGGATCTGCTAAAAAAATCTACTACTCTTCCGATGATAGGACCACCAGAAGACCACTTGGAAGTTACTCTGTAGAATCATTTCCCTTCACTAAAGCCTCATCATAGGGTATATTATTACCAAATTAATGCTATAGAATCTTGTCCAGATGACTTCATTGATGAATCCTAAAATAGAATCAAGATTTACCATAGTCAAAGGAAACATTTGGGGTGCTGACTCAAGGATATAAAAACCAAAAATTATTCTTATATGATGCATGTATGATTTTCCCAGTGATCTGTATCCTATTGTATAGAGTCAAAAAAAGGGTTATCAGAGTCCAAGTGAATGGATATGATGGCAGTTTCAACAACACTAGAAACTCTGGCATGAGACCTGAACTCGAGACATCCTACATTGTCTCTATACAACCCAACCCAAGCTCACATCACTACAGTCCCAATGGGGAACCGATTAGCTCTGATACCACTGTGTCATGACCCGGCCCAATGGGTCCTGGGATACAACTCCCCAAGCCCACCTCCAATAGGCTTAGGGTTGGGGACTAACGCTGGGAAGGTATATCACTAACATAAGAGGCATTGCCTAAGTACCTGAACACACACACACACCCATCTCCATGCTCAAAAATTGATGAAAAGTAAAAACCAATGGAAACCAATGTATACATACATCTATAACTTACAACAAGAGTACAATAGAACTAAAAGCATAAAAGGGAAAAATAGAACCCACTAAAGAAAACTATAAAAGTGTATCACCTGCTCAGAAAGAGGGGATCACTGTCAACTATAAATTCTGAAAGGATCCACTAACATGCTCCAATAAACACCTCGGTCTGTCAAGATCGTTATGCTTCGCCTTACTTGGGTGATATGTGGACTCCTTAAAAAGCCACATGGTTTTCACAAGACACAGACATGTGCGTGAAAATACAATATAGAGGTGAGTATAAAAATACTTAGTAGGTTTCCCACAAACCCCAAAAGAAAAAGGGAGCAACTGAAAGGCAACAATCCGATTGACCCAACTAGAGGGAAACCCAATTGAGAGAGAAATTCCATCTCAAACTATCCTCGCCTCTACATGACAAGTCAGCTCAGTCTACATGGGGTATCAATCTCGAAATGTGAAAAAACAATAATTTCTCCATAAAAATCACCCAGATATTCTTTTTTCAGACACTATGTCTCATGTCGTTCCAACCTCATAGCCAACAACATTATTTTATTTATAGGATATAACCACAACATAAAACAAGGAGAACACACTCCATGAGCTCATCCATAATAGATGGAACCTTTTCGAGAGATGAATTCCCTCAGGAACAACTCTACCATTTCAAATGGTATGTCTGAGAGAACATGCTTCATTGGGAACATCAGAATAGGTCCCTCGCTAGTGCCCAGCATTGGAGGTCATGTCATCCTTACCTCACGCCTAGTGCAAGATAAAGAAACCTATGTGAAGAGTCATGCCCCTTAAAACTACACTAAGTTGATGGTTTACTCCTCTATACTATGAACCATGTGTGTACTCTCTAACAAGAGAGAATAGAGGGACTCAAACATCACAACGACCCCACAGTAGAGGGAGTAATACTCCTAACAAACCCACGAAACCTCTATTGCTCCAGTAAACTGTATCCCACACCTCAGTCCATTGAGGGAGATCATGATCTTATCAGGGAATTGTTAACATCAAGTGGAGGGTCGCTCTCCTTGTAACTACATCCATCATCCGAGGGAGCTCCATCTCCAATAGATGACCATCTACCTACTACTACTCGGAGAAGGTGGAGTACAACTCCGTAAGAAAGGATATGAACCTTGATTCATTAGGGGAGTACTACTCATGAAGGACCCATATCCTAATACTATTGGGGAGTACCACATTGTGAATTGAAGAACCTCACTCTATCCCAGTAGAGTACTACTACTTAGTGGTTATAGGACTCACACCCAGGAATGATAAGGGAGTACCAACTCTTCAAACTTGTTCACTATGGGAGAATCACCCCTTGACATGACAGGGGTGTAATGAAAAAAGGCTTGAGGACTTGATCCCTAAAATGGTAGGGGAGTACTAACTCTTCTGGAACAAAACGTATAGAGGACCCGCACCCTGGAATGACAGAGAAATACCGACACCTATAATAGAGGACCTCCACCATACATAGGAGAAGAGTACCCACTATATATATGTCATTTATGGAGGACTCACACCCATATCCAATCGGGGAATAAATAATCCATGGATAGATGACCCACTCCCCAGTCCAATAGGGGACTACCAGCTCTACCTTTACGAACATCATGGGGACACCTGTACCCTAGTCCATCAAGGGAGTAAGACCCCCGTAAGAAACTAACCAAAGGTAACAAACCCATACCCATGATGTCGGAGTCCAATATCCACCTAAACAGAGTGGTAAAGAAAACCCTCTCCATAGTCCAATAGGGGAGTAATAATCTAAGATTCTCCCTATATGAACCATATCGGTCTCCGAAACCGGATCTTTACTGATAGATAAGCGTATTTCACGATTCCCACCACCATAAATATTATAATCCATAACGGAGGCCACCATTACGTTCTACATGGAAACGATGCTGAGGTTAGACTATAAAAATGCCTGAATCCAAGTCACAGAGAAGGAGATATGAAGGGAGGAAGATCTCTGGAGGATATTCTAGTAGTTGACAACATGCACCAGGGAATAGATGGTGTGAGCGCACCCAAGAACCTACCCTTGTATCTGGTCTACATGGTTTCCAACCCATGTATGGGTACATTCTTTCTAGAATAGGTACATGTCATATCCCTCATATCTTAGACCCAAGTCATGTTCCCCATCTACACAGACCGACCAACTTTTTCCCTCACACGCCATCTATCCCATACAATATGGTGTGTTCAGATAAATGGCCACCTTCCCATGTATTTTACCGGTTTCCATGTATTGGACCCTATTTACGTGTACAAGAACTCGTGTCTGTGTATCTTGCCCTTGTGTTAGTAAATTACCATGTGTTTTCACATAGTAATCCGAAGCAATTTCCCATGTTCACATGGTTTAGGTCACTACACGATGTGTAACACCCATATATGATGTGTAGTACCAAAATTTAATCTTCCTCAAATAGGAAGTGATAAACAACATGTTTTACTAAACTACACATTCAATATATTGTAATTATAGTTGGGAATTACCTACAATGTTCCCCAATTATCCCCTTTCTTCCTCAAAAGTCTCAGATCTACCTTGAAGGGATAAAAGAGTTGCAATAGGGCATTAGAATATTATAACAACGCAAAAAAAAGGATTGGGATCAAAAATCAAACAATCCTACCTCGATGGTGAAACACTGAAGCATTGATTGAAGAACGGTGCCTGGATCACTTTGGTTATCGATTTGATGATGATGTTCATCCAAAATGGGAATCAACTCCACCTTGCTTCGATGATTTGGTGATGGTTCATCATCCCCATTAGGAGAGGAGGAGTGGCGTGAATATCTTTGGTTGGGGTGACATGCATATGATTGATAGAGGAAGAGGAATAAGGATTAATAAAACTAAAACAATTAATTCTTCTCTCAATGCCTTGTTTTCCAAAACAGACTCCTAATAAAACTCCCGGTGCAGATGACCTTTGGTCGTGCCTAGGATAAACAAGATGATCTGCTCTCAACTGAATTATCAAAAATATAATCTGAGACTCTGAATGAGAGTTATTTAAGTTTCAAATGAAACTTCATTCATGTGACAAAATATATTAAATATTTTTCATATCACCACACCGATGTTCCCCGGCCCCACCTTCCCACGCTGACTTAGCACCCGACTCCAAAAATAAAATCTAAATTTTTCCTAATTACTTTGGGTCAAAACTTGTGTCATTATAATTAAATCATTGTATCATTAGAATTTTTAAATACTAATTCCACATCTAATGACTCAGTGGAATCCTAATACCCTTATAAAATTATTTAAATATGAAAGAGTGGTTAGATCCAAACTCAAATAAGAAATTAATAGTTATTGAGTGGATGGTGTGTTTACCTTTCACCATATAATTGTCCCAAATCTATTTAAAAATAGTTATTTCTTGAGATTTCCCATTATTTATTGGTTTAAGAGGTTTCTGAAATTAGTCATTATAATTTTACATAGGGTTTGGGAACTGATTATTTTAATTACCATTCTTCTTAAACTTGTATATCTGAATTGTGGGAGGTGCATTATGTTTTCCTTTTTATCCATTTTCACATTTATCTAACTTATTCCCATAACATAAGAAATCAAATTCCCAATGTAATTCCCTTCCACACATAATAATTTTATTATTCCTCCTAAAGAAATTTACTCCATGCGTCTTCCCACACAAAGAGAATAATTGAAGGATCGTCTTCTTTGCTTCAATTTTTTTTATTTAATCTCTATATTCCTTTTCTTGTCAAAACCACGAGATTGATAAATGAATCCAACCTCTATTTCAATCTTGAATTCACAATAAAGTAAATTTTCATAGCCACTAAAGTATCTTATGCCCAATACCCTTCCGAGACATGGATTTATGCCATTGAAGAACCAATCAACTTTATTTTCAGGTTGGAATACAATTCCAGAAGTGTACCTTGCAAGTCTTGTGAAATTATCCTTATAGGTACCAAACGATTAATCGTCATTATTCTTCATCCAATGTAACTCCTTTTACATCTTCACATTAAGGCCATGAGGAAAATACGTGTTGAGTAATATGTTCTTAAACTAATCCCAATCCATGTATTCTATATCATAATATTTCTTCATATTATTAATTAGAGTCCATTATTAGACCACTTAACCTTATAAGTTATAACTATATAGAAAGTCATTCTCATGATTTGAAAATTGGAGAATGATGAATATCTTTTCATTGGCGCTGATCTAGTGTTCAGATACAAGTGGATAAGAAGACTCACTGAAATAAGGTGGATGTTTCATCATGAAGGACTCAACAAATTTTTTTCCCTACTCTTCTAATTTCGAAGTCCACCACAATTCATATCACGAGTGATTTAGGTAAGCATAGAAATGATATTTTTCATTTCTTCCCCCATAGAATGTGCTTTACCAGGAGGAGAATCATTTCAATTTACATTTCAGTCATGATTAATGTGGATCCTTCAGGTTCCATCCATTTCCTAAAACCAAAATCATAGAGTAGGAAACTATTGTCATAATGAGGAACCACATAATCATGAAAAGAAACTTATACTATGTCTAAATTATTAAACATTTCAAAGTCTATGACACCTTATGATTATCCTAGTTTATTCATAGAAAACTTATATTAAAATCTTTCATGATGCTTTTTGAAGAGTGTGTGAATTGATAAAGTATATCCCTCAACAGTGTCAAAATAGGTGTGCAACAAGGTATGTTTTCATGTACCATGATATGATGAGTCATGTTCGACACACCTTGTCAGAATTGTTACTCCTATGCACATCTATACTTGAGACACATCCATTTGATGTATCAAGACAAGGATTTATTACTAGATAACGACTTAATATAACATTTACCAAAATTTTGGGACATTTTACTATATTTTTCCTTATCCTTATACTTATCATTAGAAAAGTTCTTATGGTTCTCAATAAGTTTTCCTCATAATAGGTTTTATAGGTTAACAAAAACGTTTCCCGAATACCAACTATAGTGACCCTCCCTTTTCACAAATTTAAATTCCATAAATTTTTTGGAATATATAAAATATTATACAAATAGGTTTCTAAAACTGTACTAGTTTGGTGCCATTGGAAACATGAAAACATAACAACCGATAAATATCTGAGCTACATTATCTCAAACTATGTTCTTCATGACTATAATCTTTATTAGTTACATAAAAAATAATACATATCTTCATAACCTGTGGAAGGAAACATAGAAAGGGGAGAGGCAAGATGCTCAGTATGGGTAAATAAGGGATACGTGTAAGCATAAACATAAGAATAGGGACATGAAAATCATAATCATAACATTAAAATATCATACCCCTCATATCATAAGATCAGAAACATGAATCATTGCATAAAGTTTGATAGTTTTTAAGCTATGAATTATAAGGATGTAATAAACATAAGCCATGAAATCAAATCTTAGGAACAAGACATAGAATTGTGTAATACATGAAATTTTTATATCATTTTCTATAAGTCAATGTGCATTTATAAAACACATCAAGGAACTTCATGGGAGACAAACCTATTATACAGGACACACTAGCATCCCCAATCATAGTATTTTTCTTTGTAAGGTATTAGGATACCCCATCTTCCCATAGTGGACTGGGTTTCCCCTTCTTCCAACTTCATTGTGACTACACTTAATAGACGGGACACACTACCATCCCTAGTCACATTCCATTATTTTTAATTGATCGAGTTTTCACATATTACCATAGTTTATCAAGCCCATTGAAATGATTCAAATCATTCTATCATGATATATAAATATTTATAAAATTAATTTGAGGGATATATAGGTCACACCCATCACATATTAAAATCATTTATACATGTGCCATAAGATAATAAAACATTCATCAAATCATTACTGATAAAAAGAGATGGTTATTATAAACATCCTATCATAATTCCTTGAAATGAAACCAGTAACAACAAATTTTAATCACATAATTACCTATGGAAAATATATATGTTTCATAATCATTTTATAAACTACTAACCCATGTAAAGAGGTGGGTTTCAGAACCATATTACCTTTGGAAGAGAAACAAGGGTCCTAATATTCACTCAATCAAAACATAAAAAAATAAAGAATGAATATGGGTTGAACCTTTGGATAATTTAATATATGGTAATTAGTGACATAAATGGATTTCATCATAGATGGAAAATAACTTGGAATGACATTTTGAAAACATTTATTGTGTAAAATAACCTTTCATCTTCGAAAAAAGGATTCTTAAAATATAAAACCATTTGAAAACCATTTTCTTGAAAATAAACATGAAAACATATAATGAAATGTTTGGAAAAAGTTTGGAATACTTTTCTTTAAAAACATATAAAGACTTCTTGAAAACATTTTGGAAACCAGTTTCCTTGAAAAGATATAATAGAATATTGAAAACTTTTTGAAAACCATTTTCCTTGAAAACTTATCAAATAATCTTGAAAATGTGATGAAACCCATTTATTTAAAAATACATTGAATTTTTTTAATGATTCATTAAAACTATAAAACATTATTCAAATAATTTATCTTTTATAATGATATTAAATGACCATCTTTTAATTTTTTTAAGACAAGTTTGTTGATGTTCATTGCATGTCTCTTAGGGAAGAAAAATTGAGACAAAACTACATTTACAATTTGGAAACTCTTGAAACATATAACCCATTAAATAAAGATCATTAAATGGGTATGTAAATAATGATAAAATTAATTACAAAAATCATAGAATATATTCATGGTCAATATAATCTCCACCGAAAAGAGATGAGTTGTTAATAAGTTGTAAATCTCCCAGAAATAAAAGTGTGACTAAAAGTACCCTTAACTAATGTCTTGAATCACTTAATACTCATTAAATACTCATTTATAACATGATATAAATATAATTTCTATTTATTGTATTTTTAATATAATAATCCATTGAATATATAAGTATGAAATCTTATACTCTATTTTGAGAGACGATGGTCCTTACATACGCATGAATATTGTTTCTATTTAATTGTCGTATTGAATGGAAGAATGAAAATAGTATATATGTATATATATATGTATATAATAAATAAATTAGAAATATAGTATAATATATATAATATAATCTCACTAAACCTGTCCTTATTACATTCTATTGAGTGTGTGAAAGAATCACATCGCTTTGAGGGGCAATAGTACTGAATTCATCAAGAAAAATTATTGTATTTACAAAAAATGAAAAGCATACATATATCTGTTATTAAAGAGTTATAGAATTCTAAAGACATAATATATATCATATATATCATATATAAACATATTTTATATAATAATACCCACTTTGATAGATTTTAATGGAAAACAAACAATCATCATTTCATGAGTCAGTAGTTCGACACACACGTAAATAATGTGTTCGTTACCTATTAGATGAAAGCATATGTAAGTGTAGGTATAAAACATAGTATAAAAATATTACTATATTTAGGATACATGTGTGGTTAAATAATCATGGAATAAGTATAATTTAATGTTTTTAGAAAGAAAAAATGGAGTTTGAGAGAGGGTGTTACTTATTTATCACGTAACTACTTTTAGGTTTCAACAAAGGGATTCATTGGATAGTTTTCTTCCAAAAAGGAGGCATTAAGTAATAATAGAGGGATGTGGGGATGTGTATTGGTCAGATATTCTCTAAAACTATCAGTTTTGATTGGTGTGAAGAATTGGTAGAGTTTCTGGCCTTTTATAGGGAAGGGTGGGTACATACATGGCATTTTTTAAAACAAGTTAGGTGTACTGTCTTTTTTACATAAAACTGTATACTAACCCAAAAAAAACTCAATAATTGAAGGTTAATGGTCAAATAATGGCAATAGAATGGGGGTTTTACATATTTTTAGGGCATTTGGGCCCATAATTTTTAGGTTTATTCTCTTGTTAAGCTTTATTTTACATTAATTATTGTAAAAAATTATAATCTCATTCACTATTTATTTCGGTAAAAAACTATGTTGACATTATACGACATTATATATTTTTATGATTAAAAACATGGAATACATTTTTGAAAATTATAATTATTGAAGTGGTTGAATTTAATTTAAAATTAATCCCACTAACGGGACAACACTGCAGGTTTTTAAAGTAAAAATGATCATAATCTTGCTAAGTTTTTATATCCAATTTCAATGTGAAATTTGTTATAATAAACTATATTATATTAAATTATAAAAATTTAGTCAAATTTAACTATTAAAAAATTTCATATAAATTTTATACTTATAAATAAATTAGATGAAAAGATTATATTGGAATGAAAATTCATTATTTTTCAGTATTCATCCAAAAAATGAGGTTTTCCAGAAAAAGCCCAAACAATTCACCCTAAGATAATATCATAATTTAAATTTCAAAAATTATTTTCATTTTATCTAATTATATTTCTAAATGTGTTTGAAAATAATTTTATTTTATTTTCACAAAAGGACATGAATAGTAGTTCTTTGGAGAAAATAATATTATTAAACATATAAGGATTTTTACAAAATGTATTTATTTCATTATAAATATGATTTATTTATATAAATGTTTTATAAAAAGTATTCCTAAATTAGTTATTACTATTAATACAACTATTTTTAATATCTAGGTTATAATTATCTTATTTAAATAATTATAACATAAAAAACATGATTCGTAGAAACTCAATGATGAATTTAATATATGCCAAGTCAGTGTCTCATGTAACAAACAACAAGTTGGGGTTTCATGTAACATAAGATAATTTGGTGTTGTGTGTAACATATTCCAAGTTGAATATGTGTAAATTGAATTTTTTTAACTTAGTTCAAGTCAAGATATAAAAGAAGATTTAATTTATTCGAGAAAAAAGGCCCATGAAAATATGGGGTGTTACAATAAACATTTGGTAGGAGTCCTCAATATCTCTTTTTTGTGTTTTGGTTTTCCGAAAATACATATCTAAGGTCTTAATTCAAATTAAAAGGAACTAATAAAAGGAAATTTTAGGGTTTAGTATAAAGTTTATTCCTAAATATAGTTTAGGATAAAACTATTGATTCTGATGCAATGTGGCGAAAAGGTTTCAAATTGATATCGGTCCAACCATTTGGATCCACCTAAGCTAGAAACTACTCCTTGGTTTATATTTAGTTGATAATTTATTATTATTATTATTACATTTTATGAAGAATAGATCATTGGTTATTAGTCCAACCCTACTCAACTCAAATTAGTCCATGGCCCTTCAATTTTCACCTTTAATGGTGAAGGTAGTTTCAAATGAATTAGATTATCAACTATTTTTAACCAAATGAATAACTATAGGTTTAATTTTTTTTGTTTGTAGACACATTAAATTTAAATACAAACTTACTCTTGATACATAAACCTAAGAATATTATCCACACATGATGGTTTAAAATGAATGAATGGAGATTAATGGTCACATGATTGGCTTGATAAATAAATAAAATAAAATAAAATAAATCCCAAATTTAAATTATAAAAAATCACTTAAAAATAACTTTATTGAAGAAAAAATTAAGATCAAATTGGTAAGTGATGTTAAATTGAAAATTGGATTGAAATGTTACGTCATAATAGTAAAAAATCAAAGAATTATTCTTATAATTGAATGTGAAAATTAATGAATGAATAACATAATAATGGAATGAAATAGAAAAATCTAGAAATAAATGAGGAAGAAAAATAGATTAAATGGTGAAATTAGTTATGTCTATCCAAATATATTTTGTGTCGGAGTTCATTTCATACAAATGGACTCTGATTAATTCATGACATCTAAGTAATTCACACCATGAAAATGATTTGTGTGAATTATACATCGAGTATTTCACAATGTGTAATTTTGTATATTTTATGTAAATTAGATCCAAAATACTCTCTAAAGATATTGGATATTTGGATTTTATGTCATTAATATTTGGTGGTGATTAGGTTTTTAATCTCCTCACATTATATACTAAGATTAGATCATGTATCTAATTTTATTTTAATTTCAAGTATTTCATGACATGTAATCTGGATTCATGTTGTGTACATGGTTCACACAATGTAATTTGGAGTCAAGGACTAGCCTTCAACTAGTAAGTGTTATATTCAAATATTACATGTCATGCACTTTATATTCCCATTGTTTAATTTTGGTTTTTATGATTTTTGAGCTTGTAATCCTTTGATTATGGAATTCCTATTCATTTAACAATAAAACAAAAACCCATTTTATTATAAAATAAATCATGATAATTTTTTAAATAAATATACCCAAAATTTATATATTAATTAATATTAAAATATTACCCCACATTTGATTAATTTCATGTTAACAAGAAAAAACCATCTCAATAGGGTTACCAAATGAATAAATTTTTAATGAAGAAACATTCATTACAAATAAGAAAATGAAACTATGCGAAAGAGTTAAAATAAAGTCCACCAAAATAAATACTATAGTTAAATTCAATCATACATCGTCATTATGTTCTTTATTTATATTTTCACTTCCCTTAATTACCATTTTTTCAAATATTATTCCTCAGCTATATGATTTTTTAATTTACCTCACATGGAATTTTCTCTCATAAATAGAGTTAAAATAAAACATGAGTTATGCTCATACATTGAATACATGTTCCCAACCACAATACTGAACTATTTCTTACATCTCTACTTCACAATGAAAAATAAAACATTAATCATGAAGGAATTATGAAAAAAGATTCAATTTTCTCTAAGGATGAGGGATGTGTAAAGATAGTAAAAATAATGCTAAAAAAGGGTAAATTCTATTGTATGATTCATGATAACCACTTCTAGTGAAATGAAGTATCTCCTGGTTGATAAAATGTTTCAATGTCTAAACAACTCATATAGGGTCCATGAATATGTTAAGAAGGAATAAATAATGTGTACTCTTGCTTTTTATTTTTATTTCTATTTATTTATTGAAAATCATGTATAGGTCAGATGTAAAATCCACCACCTAACCACATATGATCCATTATAAGATTCATCAATCTACTAATAGTGATTATTTAACTTCATAATAAACAACAGAATTATTTATTAATATAAATAATAATATTAATATTAATTAATTTAAAGAGTATTCATAAGAAACGTATAAGGTAATCATGAAACATGTCATATAACTATTTGGAAAATGCCACTATACATATCCTCTCCAATGAACTTCAGGTGTGTGAAATATATTGGAAATCTCCCACACATCTTCAAAAATAATGATGTAGAGTACCAAAAATAAGTTTTGAAGGTATAATAGGTTTGAGATGGCTCTATCCTAATAATGTAATCCGTGGTCACTATAGGCTAAAAAAGAAACAATGTACAGTTGGGTATCTGTAAAAATGGATCAAAAGTGATTTCCATAATCGTTTTAATGGTATATTTTTTAATCATACCCTCAATAAGATTCCAATGCATGTTATGAAATGTTTACATACCCCAAGAATCTCTCAAGAAATATTCTAGGAAAAGAATACGAAAATAGAGGTATATAATCCTCCTGAAAACATGAATATAAATTAACTAGGAATCCCATATGGATTATTATCCAATAATATATCAATCAAAATAAATTTCAAGAATTCATAATTATAATCATTCTAATCAACTCAACAATCACACTACAAATATTAATAGGAATAAAATTATATTTCAATAATATCCAACCACATATTATATTTTAATTAAATGGGTTCAACGATATTTCAAGTTAAAACATGATTTCAATGAAACATGTACCCTATAATAATGAAAAAAACCATAATCCAAGTGTATAAATAATAAATATCAATAAATACTCCCCAACATAAAATTATACAGTGTTCAGACTATTCTAGAAAGAAAAATGTGAGATATAAAAAAAGAAGAATAGAATGAATTGAAATTGAAAATATGAATTTTATATTATGGAATCGATAGCTCCTTGTAATGAAAGTCATGTAATGATGAAAATATTAGATTTTTATGAGAAATTGAGCTTCATATAAAATTCTATAGAAAAAATCCCAACGGTAGATAAAACATTATTACTAGTTGGTTAATCAAAATCTCAAATGAAAAATAAGCAGGTGCACCTAGTCATAATAAATAGAATATAGCTCAAATAGTTTCTTGAAAATACTATAATGATGTTTTGGATGACCAATTAATATAAATAGATAGAAAATATGAAATAAAGTCCCAATGAGTGTGACACAAATAAAAAAAAATTTGGGTTGCCTCCCATAGAGTGACAATAATGACATCATCAACAAGGAATATGGATAAAATAATTTTATGAACACTAAATAATGTGAACCACCTTGGCGAAACAATTATTGATAAATCTTTAGTCTTTATTCATTTACGTTGAAGGGTGGTCCTTCACCTTGTTGAATCTTGATTTCTCTATAGGGGAATAGATTGAAAATTTCAAAGGGACCCAACCGTCAATATTTTATCTTTCATGGGAATAGCTTCCAAAGAAATTTAAAAAGTTTATCATTATCCAATAGTGTAGATATTACGAATGAAATTAATTGGTCATTCCATTTATTAATTATTTTTATACATATGAGTATTATCATATGCCTTTATTATGATCTCTTCCAGCTCATCGATTTGTTGCATTCTAGCTTCCTGAACTTTTTTAGAATACATATTTAGTTTCCTAAGTTCCCAACATGTGGGATGCTCTAATTCATGTTGATTTTAATATGGATATACATAAACAAGATGAAACAAAGTAGTTTTTATGATAGTTTTATATGTTATCAAATAATCCCAATGTACATCATCAATTTTTGGAATCTAGTCCATCCTACATATAGTCATTGTGTTTTTGATAATTTTTTATTCCCCTATTAAAATACTAAACATTGCCACTTTTATGAGGGTTTTAGGGAGTTTTTTTATATTGGATTCCATAATTTCCAAACAATCATTTCATAACTTTATTTTCACAGTGAGTAACCCAATTACAAATGAAAAATCATGTAAATCAAAATATAGATAATTTTTACCCTTTCATGACCACCGCAATTTTATTAGGGGTGGTTTCCCTAGATTCAACCCATTTTGGAATTCTATCCAAGAAAAAAAAATGTAAAATGTTCCTTGAGAATTTGTGAATAGACATATAAAACTTATTCCCCATATGTTAAAATTTTAGACTTATAGAATGGTATTCTATGGAATTTTATTTCTTCTTCCAATGGTTCTTATTTTCTGGCAACGATTATGGCAAGAAATTTAAATCCTTTAATCATGATAAAGTGTGTAAAAATAGTATTCTTTGTATGATTTTATCGACTGTATGTTTTGCCCGTTATTTTCTTAAGAAGAATAACATGACACATCTCATGTACACATTAAACATCATCTTCTAGGATGTAACAACACATTTATCCATTAACATGCTGCTAAAATACTAGTGTCTCATCATAGAAATTATGTGAGAACTTGACCAATAATTTCTTATTTTTTTGGAATGATAAGTGGAGGTGAACTGTTCCCAATGAAAATATTTTTCAATATCAAAAATATATGGTTAAGCTTTTTTATATACCATAATATTTGTTTCATCAGAAATGAACTCCAAAATATCATGATTATAATCACCCATAATGATAGATAGTAGGAGTCAGGATATCTGATCCATAATGGTGCTCTCTATCCTACTTGTATCCTTTATTTCTATTTCAAATTCCTAAAATAAAAGGATCCCCATATTGATCGTGATTTTGCATCATTTTTTCTCAAAAGATATTTGAGTATTGTATGATCATTACAGACCACTAATTTAGAAAAAAAATGTTATGATCAAAAGTTTTCAAATGCATTGATGAATATGATATGTTCATTTTTTGTTTTCATATAGGCAACCTGATCATTGTTTACTATATGTATAAAATAAAAAATGGTATGGAAGATATGTCTCACTAGCTATTGTAAAAAAATTCTTATAGTGAAATTGAATGTATCACATATTAGTTAAAAATATTTGACCGAATCTAGTGATATTAAAATAGGAGTGTCCATTAAGATATTATTTAGAATTTTAGACTCTCAACAACACTATTCAGTGAAATAGAAAGAATTATCCATGGATAAACGGTGATTCAATGGGATGTATATTCTGGAAATATATTGAAAAAAGAGGTGATAAAATCCTACACAACCAAAATACTTCTTATACATGTAAATGTCATGAGATCTGGTAAATATTTAATTAATATATTTTTCAGTGGATCAAAATCTGTTAATTTATTTTATATTTTGTGTTATAGGACAATAAATCCTTATGACATGATATAAAAGTTTCCCCAATTTATCACTAAGAATTTCAATTCACAACATTGCAGTACAAGGTCAAGATTTCTCAGGATGACATGAAAAGATATTCCATAAATGGAGTAATCATCCCTAAGAATGTATAAAAACTCCTCCACCATATCATGAAATATGTGTATCATACATCATATTAATGTTTCCTATGCGTTCCACATTCTAATTTAAACCCATATATTGGTTAAGGTTCTAAAAGGACATGTAATAGTAGTTTTCAAGTAATCTACTATGTCTAATGAAATTTGATTGTATGAAGGATATATATATATATAATATAATTGATTTTAGGCTAGTATCTCTATCATTTTATACATGAAAGGGAGTGTAAAATGATCCTTTCAATGGTGATATTTCTATAATCTATACAAACTCGCTACCCAGTGACAGTTTGAGTTGAAATTAGATCATCTTCATCATTATTAACCAGGTTCAACCCTCCTTTTTTCATAATTAAATGCAGTGGGATCACCCACTCATTGCTACATACTAAAAATATAACACAACATCTAGAAGTTTCAAAAATTAATTTTTGAATACCATTTTATTAGGTGTGGTGAGTTGTCTATGGGGTTGAAATTTTAATTTATCACCTTATTCCAACAAAATATTATGATTGTATATAGTGGGGATGATTCTTTGCATTCTAAATAATCTCCAAGAAATAAATTTTTGTACCAATTTAAGAATTAATTACATTTTTATTCATGCACTTTACTCAGTTCAGTTTTAATAATAAAATCTAGTGAAGCTCCATTTTATAATTATGGATACATTATTATTCTTGGTAGAGGTATCAATTTCATTGTCAGTGGTCTGATGATTGAGGGTATGAATGGTGGGATGATATCATTTGTCATAGGTACAGATTAATTTAAACCAAAATTTTCAATATATTAATCTTCATCTGGATATTGAGTCTTCATATTATCCTCAATAGTATTAAAATAACCATTCTTTTTAGTAAGAAATATGTCCTGATAGCGAAATGAATCATCTAATTTCTTAGTTGAATTTTCTAATTTGTACAAAAAAACTTATTAAAGAAAATATGAATATCATTTCTCATTGATTTTCAATAATCTATTCCTTACTAGTGAAAATAGTATCTCTCTATGATAATAGGAACATCACCCCTTCCTCCATGCCCAAGATAAAAAATATACATGCAAGATGAATTTTCTTACTTTTGACTAAGATATCCTTGATAAATACTCAATGGTACATGATTGATCTGTCAGCCATTTTATGTTCTTCTCTCATTGGGTTTAACTCTTTAAGCCCTAGTTTTTAGAATACACTCATAAGAATGAGATTGATACTCACACTATTGTCACATATGACTCTTCTGAAATTGAATGTCCATATAGTGAACGGAATAGAGAATCTTATGAGGTGTCACACATTGGAAGGTGGATCTTTCTAAAAAACTATAGTGGATTCTTAATTTAGTTATATGAATTCTTTGTCTTCCATTTTCCTCTTAATTGAGATAAATTATTTAAAAAACATGGATTATTGAAGAATTTGAGAAATCACTTCTGTAAAATGAACGTCGATGTGAAATTTCAAAAAAAAATAATTTTTTTTATATCAACCATCTATTTTTCATGACTCATCTTCTATGGAAATTGTAAAATAGATTTTTATAGTGGTGGTGACATATATACGTCTTCATTTTCAAGTTTCCGTTGAACTAGAGATTTTTCAGTTTTTTCTGATTCTATTATTTTATCCAGACCATATTTATTTTTGTTAGCATCATCATCTTTAAAGATTATTAAATCTAATTTTTTTGGCCATATTGGATTATTTTCATCACCTTCTCGTGAATGATAAAAATAAAGTATCTTTCATATACTAAGAACCACATGCATACCCTCCTCTTTCAAATGAGTTTTGATATTATTGAAAAAATTAATATGTAATGTATTTGATATGGAATTTATGTTTTTTACCACATTCTACTCAAGGTCTTAGAGGGAAACCATTATTTTTGAATTTTATAATCTTATGTAGTCAACCTCTCATTTTTTTCATGAAGGAATTGAACATGTTATAAATCTTTTCTGTATAGTTTTAGGGTTTTGTGTTTGTCCTAGTGAATGATATAGAAACTATTTTTGTCATGTGGGGAAACTGCTGAGCATTAGGGGAAATAGTTTTTTATTGTAATTATTTCTATGTTCAAGGAGCTGGAATATGAGGTGTGTACCCAGGTGGTCACAAATTCCATGGTTGAACTTTACCACCCCATTTTTGATAATTAACATTATTTACATACTATGTCTTTGGAGTCGGCCTCTTTTAAAATTATTATTTATAGTATAGATGGGGTTATTGAAACATATAATTTTTATACTAAAATTCAGACTGTTACAATATTTTCTATATAGATTTTCCATCCCTTCCCTGTAGTCTTTGTATTGGTGCGGGCCTCTAGACTTTTCACATGAATTTATCTCCATAACATGGGAATGATGTGGAAGTGGTGAAGAAGGCAGGAAAAATGATTCAAGCTTCTTTTTTGGATCTTCGAACTGGGCTGTGATGTGTGTGTCTCCTCCAGCTTATGGATTCCATACCTAGGTGGTCATGTCCCAATAAACCATAGACCATAATTTTTGGGATATCTCATCCAATAATACTCTTATAACTTCAGGATTCTCTAACATGATTCTTCCCTTAGCGATGGTGTTTACAATAGTGTGCACAACTGGTTATAGTAATTTATATATATTTTTTAGTTTTAGACACAAATCAAGCCCATAAAGTGAGAACATGGGGGTATTTTCCTAAAAAATATCCGATGCTTCCCAAACCGATTCTCTATTTTTGAGATTGAAATTTTGGGTCAAATTTATGTTCTTCCTGGATCATATTAGTGGGAAATATTACTTGAATAAATTCTTATCTAGATAATACCAACTTGTGATAGACTAATGATCTTTTCTTTTAATCCAATTCTTTTATTGTTAGTAACGATGAATGGGAAGACACATATATTGATAGCATCTGATGATAGACCTTGATTCTAAAAGGTACGAAATACAAAAAGAAAAATTTGATATATTATTATTGGAATCTTCCATTTTTAGTCCTCTAAAGTGACCCATGTTCTAGATCATATGGATGAGTCTAGTTTTGATTTCAAATGTGTGTGCCTGAATACAAGGATGCATAATGCTATGAAAAACATAACTAATGGACTTCATGCTGTAATCCATGATTGTGTGCTCTTGTAGCATTGGCCACTCATTCTAAAGTTCAAGTGAAACATTGTGAAGGTTTTTATGATTTTTATGTACAATATTCTTACACTCATCCTTGGATAAATAGAAACATATATAAATTAATCATTCAATCTTAGAATTGAAGGAATCCAATTTTGGTGCATCCAAGCTCCAAGAATGACTCCAGTGACCCTGATGCACACACTAAGACAATGAATAGAGGACACATGTTCTAGTCCTTAAGTTAATGTTATAAAAATAAAGGGGGAAATGAAAAGGGGATGGATCAATACTAGGTTCATACTGAGGACCCATGTTCCTAAGCTCTGTTATCCCCAATAAGGGCGCCAAAATTTGACTGGCCCACATGAAATCATTGATTATGTGTGTGTGTTGATCATAATATAATTTATATTTTAGAAAATACAACAAACTACCAAGGAATTGTAAATTAGAAGTGTGGGGTCGAACACATAGGGATGTATTAGAAACTAAACTAGTAGTAATAACATTTTTATATGTGTCCTCATGATCTCTATTTTTTGATTGGTATTTCTAAAACTATGTATTTCGGGTTTTAAATCAAATTTAAATGAAGGAATAGGGGTTAATTACATGGTTTACCAAAAATGGTAATCCTATATCCTGTTTGAGATATACATATGGATTAGGATTTAAAGTGGTGTAAAGGAAACCAATTGTTATTGGTATAACCAATTTAATATACTAATACTGGAAAATACTCCTTGGTCTAGATGTTTTCAACAAACTAAGAGAAAAAAGATAAACTTTTAGAAAGAATGAATCACATGCTATTGGTCCTACCATGCTCAAATCTAATTAGTTCAAGGATCCTTCAATTTTCACCTCTGATGGATATCATATATGTAAATGATTGAGGTTAAAAAAATATAGAAAAATTAAAATACATTAGGTTATCATGTTTTTAATCACAGATTCATTAAATTTATGTCCAGACATATTTGTGACCCTGAAATCTATGTGTATTATATGTTAATGATGATGTTAACCAAAATAAAGAAAATAGATTTCTACAAGATTACCATGATAAATAAATGACATAAATGAAATAAATCCCAAATTGAAATGATAAAAAATAAATTAAGTACTAACATGAATGATTAATCAATAAATAACTATATGATAATTAATGTAGTATGGAAAAAGAGATTGGATTCAGACATCATAACATAAGACATAGAACACATAGTCTCATAATCGAAATCACCAGCAATATAATGAATAATAAAAATAAAAGGAACAAATAGAAAAAAAAACTAGAATGAAAATGGAATAAAGAAAAATTAAGTTATGAACGTCTATATCTATTACACATTGAAGATCACTACATATATGTAGTCCTAGAGGGGTTCAAAACATGTAACTAATTTGCATAATGAACATGATTCACGTGAATTATATGTTTAGGCTTTCATATAATGTAATTTTTTTACAAAATGTGCATAACATATGAAATGTTATCCACATATCTTAGATCTTTGGACTTCATGGCGTGAATATCTTATGAAGATTATATTTTCAAATGTTTCACATGATGTAGTTAGCTCATGTCATGTATCTCATTATATTTTAAATTAGAGTCTTTCAAGATGTGAAATTATAATTCATGTCTTGTACATGGTTAGTTATTTTTAAATTCATTTCGTAAGATAACCATCGACTGGAAGGTGGACTATTCGAAGAGTAAACATTGTGTACTTTATATTCATGACATGAAATGATGACTATTCTGATTTTTCAACATGTCATAATTTTATTCCTGAATTTATATTCCTTAAAAAAATAGATAAAACCCAAATTATTATTTAATAAAAAATTATTAATTTTTAAATAAATATATGTAAAATGTATATATGAATTCTTCATATCACTATCACTTTTTCAAAAATTAAATGTGTGTCCTCTGACTCCCTTATTAATGGATACCCCTCCCCTCCCCTATTAAATCATTAAAAACCATATCAGATCAGCCACAAAATAACAAAATACCATCCTTACATCACTCTTCACATTCTATAAGAATTATTTTGATTAGTAATACCTCTTATAAATGCTTTAGGAATTAGTATTTAGAGGCTCTCTAAAGAAGAGGTAAAAATTATAAACGTGCACATTTGTTTATTTTTTTAATAACTTTTTATAATATTATAAATATATTAACAAAATT
Source organism: Viscum album (assembly GCA_963277665.1). NCBI lineage: Eukaryota > Viridiplantae > Streptophyta > Magnoliopsida > Santalales > Viscaceae > Viscum > Viscum album. The sequence goes on along the minus strand of OY728153.1, from coordinate 57,189,641 downwards.
ATATAACTAGGTGTTTCAATGCTAATGGAATAACCAATATCCATATCTTCAATCATCAAATGGGAAATGAAACTGTCGATCGTGTGTATGGTGGACTATTGGTTTATGACCCGATGTAATTCATCTTCCATCAGTACCTATTACGGACAGACATAATGATATATTTAAAAAAATTATGATATTTATTAAAATATAATACCTATGGAATTATGATATCATATATACATTCTATCTTTTGTTTTTTGGGATGATACGATAACGTCGCTCATGTGTATGGTGGAATACCACCTCACGAAGCGATGTGATTTGTTTTCCTCTTATGATTTAAATGGAAGTTAGTAAGGAAAAATTTAATGAATATATATATATATATATTTGATATTTATGACAAAAAATAATTTTGAAAGTATAATAATACATTTATCTTATTACCTTCAAATCCAATGGAAAATAATAACATCGCTCGTGCTTATGTCTGGACTACCACCTCTATATATCAATGCAAAATGTTTTTAATTTTATTAGGATATATTTTATTATTATAAATGATATATATAACATAATAATGTTTCTTGAATGGTTAATTATTATATATTTTAATTTTGTTTCATCTATTAAGGAAAATGAAACAACATTATTGTGTATGTGTGGCTTATCAGCCATAATAAAGTTGAGATTAATTTTTTATAATTGAATTATTTGGATTAGACTAAATTCATAAAAAATTAATATATAAATTTTATTTATATCATTTTTGACATTCTAAATATGTTTCAACTATTTTAAAATTAAAATTACTAAAATTAACAAACCAAATAATACATGAAAGATGAATCAATTATCACCCAAAATAATTATTTTAATATTGAATTTTTAATAAACGGGTGAAAAAGACTATAAGTAAATAATATATGGAAATTTATAAAAATGTTTTGTTTTATATAGATTTATATTGAACCAATATTTATTATAAATTATTTTCAAACACATATGAAGGGTGTTGAACCAGCGATAAGGGTTTCTCATCTCACTTTTACTTCAATGAGACATATTCCATATTCACCTATAATTCATCTTTTTAGAGTACATACTTCCAATTTTGAAATTTTATATCATGAATATACCTATATTAATATAATTAAAATTTTCATTTGATGTTATTTAATTCTAGGGGATTATGAATCTATTATTATTGATGTAATAAATATTTATTTCACAATCTAATCATTATTCAAAAAATTTATGTTTTAGTCTCCCTTAGAAAAATTATTTGATCTCAAAATCAATATATTTTAGTTTTTAATGGTTATTCATGAACGTTTTCATGTAATAATACCATTTTAAATTCCTTTTTACTTAAAATTATTGAGAAAATATTTTTAATAAAATCTTGATTAATTTATCTCTTTCGTCAAAAATCTATTTTCTTCCAAAACCATGTCTTGAAAAAATCTTTTCAATTTTTTGTATAATTATAAATGTGATTTATAAAAGATATTTTTTCATTTTTGGAATTTTTGTAATTTTTTTAAAGGAATATTCATGTGCTTTTCTAAATAATTTCCATATTTCATTAAATGAAAAGATGAAAGGAATAATATTTTTAATGCACACGACATGAATGGAATTTTCCACACTCATGAACATTCAATGTATTAATGATTCTATTCTACATTTCAATTATTATTTTAAAATATAATTATTATAGTTGTTTATAAACATTTAAGTCTAAAATTTTATTTTAAAAGTGAAAATATTATTTTCCTAAAATATTTTCTTAAGGAACTTCTTCATGGAATTTTTATTTATCAATAGAAATAACCCTTATTATACATATTATCCATAAGGTGTATATTATAATGAAATCATATTTATTATTTTTTGGATGGTTTATGATCAATTTTACTAGGGATGTAATGTTTTAATACCATTAAAAATATTGCGAAGAATGGTTTATGATTATGTTTATTAATTGTGGTAATTGTTAACATTTCTTAAGTTAGTGTTTTAATATGACTGTTTATGTTGATTATGATTAATCAATATTATATGAAGAATGAATTTGACTTAGTTAGTTATGGGTATGACCGACTATAGACCATCGATGAATTTATATGTTTCATGAGACAAACGTCATTGGGTTTTGGCTGAGGACTTTCCCATTTATTTTGAAATATTAAAACTTGGCCTAAAATATATGTTTCAGATTTATAGAATTATGCATTCCGTAATTAGTAATCTAGTTATAGATATTACGTGTGACTATTCAATTTTATAGAATATCCATGTTTAAGTTTCAATCTCAGGTTTTTATTTATATGTCATTATTTGATCATAATTTTTTATTTCCATATTATGATCATTATATTTATTAATTGGAATGTGTTTCAGTTATTTCCCTTTCTATATTCATTATTAATTATTTATTCGTGACAACTTCTTCTATACCCTATACCTTACAGAGCATATGTGCTCACCCCACTATTATGTTATATTTTTTCTAGGATACCATGATGTGCATTATGATTAACATACAAACATATTATTGAGGAAAGAATCATGTACTCTATGTAAATAGTATGGTGTATTTTATTCTTTCAATTATAATGTGATATTGAAGTGTGTATTGAGTTTACTAGAATAAAAATCTATTCAGTAATTTGAGATGCAACAAATTTTATCTTATGCGAATGTAATAATGTAACCACCGAATCATGGAAACTAGTTTCATGAACCCACCCAAATACCCGAGAACTGTGATAACCAATCACGAACTATCATACACAAAAGGGGGTCAACGATCACTATGGGTTGGTGACTAACACATAAAATCACACAAGATCAATGAGGGAATGAATTTTCCAGAAATTTATAGAAGATTAAATATTACAAGTCACTGTTCTCAACACTTCAACATGATAAAGTACTAGAAAAATAGCTAAAAATAACAACAATGAAAGAATAAAAAATCCCAAAGTAAACATTATTCCTATATGAAAACATCAAACCCGAAAAATGGTCTCAATTATTTTATGTAATAAGTGGACACTATATCCACCCAACTCCATCACCATTACACAATCCATTGTGTTAATAAAATCTATAACCTCCAAGTGGATATTTCCCTTTTCTAAGACCTAGAATAAGAAAGTCCAAAAATTCATATTTTAAATGGGAGGGGGTGAGATATAATGCTCAATATGGCCTAACCAAGTGTTCAAAAATTAATACCATTAAAAATAATAATATATTCAATAAATTTAAATACAAATGGATTTAATTAAATATTCATATTTAAAAAAAAATGATTTTATTCAAATAGATGAAAGATATATCAAAATAACATTCAATGAGTCTTAAATGAAAATTTTATATAATAAAATTTATGTAAATGAGTTGTAATAAATCTAATAGTTGAAAAAATATGTATAAAGTATAAATAAATCATATAAACTTATAACCATAAAAATATAACCATAGTATGTTATTTTATTAGTAATTGGATCCTAACACATCTCATTTTTAAAAATGAAACTGGATATGTGTGCCCAATCAAATGAACACCCCATTTTGGGAGCCACTACGAGAATTCAATCTACACCCTATCCAGGGTAACACTAGGAGAGTTAATCCAAACATTATGTACCTAATGTTGTAATAATAAATCTAGTTTTAGGGGATCAATATCCAAGCATTATTATCACCATTACCTACTAACTACACATGCTAACATTTTCTTCAATCAATCAATCATTCACTAAATCAATGAAATTAGAAATAAATCATTTTATGTCAATTGAAAACATAATTTCTTGATTTTTGTTTTTGAAATGCCTTTCCCATTTGAAAAAAATGGTTTTTATTATTTCATGTCATTTCAAATAAATTTTCCTTTAAAGCCTTTTTTAAGATCAATATCAAACCATTTCATCAAACAATTTATAAATATACCATTAATTTTTCATATATTCTTCTAATAATTTTAATTCCATTAAAATTGGGGGTTTTCTCAAAATCTCACAACCATTTCTAATCAAGGAAAAAATCATCATAAATCCATATTTTTATGTCAACTAAAAATAAATTCAATTTAATCAATAAAATCATGGTTTCAGTATTCCGGCAAAGAATTATGGATCCACCTACCGTTAATCAATGATCTAGAAATCACCACCCAAAATAGGATTCATCAAAGAAAAATAAAGTCATTGAGGATCTAGGAACATAACCTAGAATCAAGTACCTAGAAATGTAGTATATATTCATCAATTATATGATTATCTATCAAAATCTACACATGATAGACATATATATGGGAAGAAACCACATGATATTAGATCAACTTACCTAGAGGATATCAATCAAGATTGATGCTACTTAAATCCTTCATATAAAGGTTTTGTAGGGTCCAAATTTAACTCTTGGGATCCTCTAAGGATGGTAAAAACTTTTTTGGGTTGAGTGGGGGTGATTAAAAACTTGTTATAGTGGGTTTGGTATTATTAAAATAATATTCAAAGGAATGAAAAATTGAACGCATTTTTTTCTTAGGAGAGACACATTGTTAGGAAAATTGTGGTCCCTAACCTTATTCCCCTATAGGTATTATATTTTTCATTCAAGGTCTAGCTGCATGGTTAAAATAAACACGCAATAACCATGAATTCCCCAATGTAAACAGGGTGAACAGTTTGGAGGGAGTGGCTGATCAGTTTAGACATATCGTGCACCCCCTTATTGTGGCTCTCAACATGGTGATTTTTTCCCAACCACCTAGTTTTAAATAACCTTGGTCCAACCATACATATCCTAAAGAGATTCCAAAAATATACAAAATTTACCTGAAATATCCAAAATCATGACCTAAATAACACGAGATTAAGGCTTGGGTAAAGGAAGACTTATAATAGGGTAAATGAATTTTACAACCACCCCACCATAATATCATTATTTCATATGGAATCCTATTAATAAGTATCCATATTAATGATAAAAATAAACTACTAAATCATTAGTTCCTCACGGTCCATCGTCTCATGAGAATCAGGTCCCTATTTCTATAGCACAAAGACTGAATGTATCATACTCTCATGAAGAAACCTTGTCTCAAAATAAAAAATACCAATTATATGCATAGTCATGGATAAACCTTTCACCACATCAATATCCTCCTAGAACAAGACATGATATGGATCAAAAATATATTTTTGAAGTTATGATACAAGGAACACATTGATTATCAATGTAAATAGTGGTAGAAGTGGAAAATTGTATTCCAATTTCGACAACATATCAACAACCTCAAAAGGCCCAAAACCCTGAGGGGAAATCTTCCCATCTCTTCCAAGATATTGGTGACACAACTGAGGTGAGACAATCAAGAAAACATGATCACTAACTGAAAACTCAAAAAGTCCATAATGATGATTATCATAATATATATACTCTCTATGTGATGTCAACATTCTATTATTAATCAACAGAATATTATCTATCATCTTTTGGACCATGATTGGTCTGACCAATTAATATTCACCAATATCTAACCAACAAAACTTATGTTTACAAGGCCAACTATAAAAGGACTCAAAAGGATCCATCTGAATTATATATTAAAAATGGTTATTATAAGAATATTCACTACTTTTAAATAGAAATTCCAATATACCGAAAATGTAGAAAATACAAGATCCTAACACATCATTAAGAACATATATAGGTATTTCTATCTGGAAATACATCTGCATATGGTATGGTATACTAAAATGTACCTATGATCCCATCAACTACTGAAGGTCTATCAAAAAAACAAGTGGTAAAATTGGAATATATATCAGATATTATAGGATATGAAACTCAATTAAAACAAATAATATCATTTATATAGAGATATCAAAAATTATCAAATTTTGTTGTATCATGAATGGGTATAAACTAAACCGATTTGGTCATCCAGTAGATCCTTATCCACATTGTATTCTTTACATAATGGGATATGAAGAAAACCAACCAAAAAATTTTCTTATAAATATCACCCCACTTCTAATTTGGCATTAGAATTGGATGATTTAAACTTGAAGGACTTTAGTGCTTGACATTGACATGTTGGAATGTATAAATATGAAAAAGAATCAGAAATGTTCCATTTCATACCTAGTAACTAGAATCATCACCACATATCATAAAACATCTTCTTGGTTGTAGGGTGAACCACCGACTATAAATTATGTAAATACAACATTATAGATATTCTTATTGATAAGGGAACACTGAACACGTTCTAAAAAATTAAGATACCCATAGAAGAGAATGACCACTCCCCAACAGTTTCCCCACCATAAATAAATACCCTAATTTCCTTGAACTTGTCATCAATAAGCCTCTTATGAAGAATCATCTTAGGAAATTTAGGGGACAACTGAACACTTTATAGAAAAATAACAGCTCCATCATCTCAGAGTCCAAAATTAAACTATGAACAAAGATTAATCAACTTCCACACTCATGATGTTTCTTTCATAGAATTTATTGAATTTTTTGAAGTGCCCAGATCAGTGTGAATCACTGAGAGGGGGAGGGGGTGAATCAGTGATCCCTTAAAACTTTTTACTAATTGATTCCTTATCAATTAAACCTCTATGGCTGGTTAAAGCCTCGATCCACTCTTCTTGTATCTCTCAACCTTTCCCGGATAATGCAGTAATGAAAAGGCACAGGACACAAGGATTTACAAGGTTCGGCACCAAAGGCCTACATCCTTGCCATGCTCTCCCAGCATGGATTCTCCCATTATAATCTGTTAGAATTAAAATGGTCGATACAGCTTCCCACCGTATCTCTCCTGAGTCCCAGAGGAGGGTCTTGATACTGCTTCACACAGTGTTACCAGAGTCCCACTGGCCTGCTCCAGAATCCCACTGAAGACTTCTTCTCCCTGAGTCCCACAGGGTCTTCTCTTGGCTCCTCGAGTCACACGAGTAGCTCTTCTTCTTTTTAAGGTCTTCAAGTAACTTCAGCAGCCTGGGATAAAGGCTGCTGGCCTTGCTCTTCTCTTCTGTTCACTTGTGATGAACAGGACTCCTCAACTTGCTCAGGCTTTATCTCCTTCTTCTCAGGATGACCTGGCCTCTCTCTTCAAGAATCTTCAACAGCCTCTGAAAAGGTCTGTTGGTCTTGCTTAGCAATCTTCTGATCACTTCACTTGATCAGGCTCTTCTCAATTACTGAATACTCAGACAACTGATATCTCTCCTTTCAGTCTGGCTCAGTCTCACTTCAACTTCACTTCATGCACTGAGTGCATGGCAGCTCTTCATCCTCATGCACTGATAGCATGGCCTTCTCAATTTCTTCAAGATCCTCTGGTCTTGGTCAACTCAAATGCACACAGCCTGATTTAGCTTTGTTCACGTGTGCACGTGCATGCATTCAAGCATGCAATCCCCTTTTTCTCCTCTTGGTGCAATAAACCCTCAAAGGGTATATTCTCTTTGAGCACACACCTTCTCACTCCTTCACACGTTTAATTCCTTTTGATTACACACACATAAATGTGTGTTATACTTTGTGTGAGTATCCTCTTCTTCTTCTTCTAAGTGTGTACACACTTCACTTAGTGCACACACATAGGTTCGGCCTTTTTTATTCCTTTGCACACACACCACTAAGGTAAGTATTTAGCCTTCCTCCTTCACTTTGCACACACACAAAATATTCTTTGTTCTTCAAATGTGCACAACCACAAGGCTACGGCCTTTACTTGTTCAATTTGCACACAAAGGCACTAAGCCTTGACCTTCCTCTCTTTGCACACCCACTGCCCGTAGGGTGTAGTGGCCTTCTTGTTTTGCACACAACCAAGGGTGTGGTATACTACCTCGGGTCTTCTTCTCCAACACTGCCGTGTAGGGTGCAAGGTGCGCAGGGTGCAACCAGGGGCGCGCAAGTGTCACAGTCGCGCAAGCCAAGCGTCCGCGCAAGGCCTCGGTAGCCACTGCAGTGCAAGGGTGCTACTTCCTTGGGTCTCACAAGGGTATCACCCGCAGGCTTCAACCGAGAGCGCACAGTGTGTCAAGCACCTCAGCCACGCAAGCTCCTCCTGCCGCGCAAGTTTGCGGGCAGTGAGGGCTCCTTCTGCCGCGCGAGTACGCGGGCAGGGACCTCCTTCAGAGCCTCGGGTCGCTCTGGAACTTCAGCCGCGCAAGGGTGTTGCGCGGGGCTTCGGCTTCGCGAGGCACAAGGTGCACTCACGGGACTTCTCAAATATTCAACAAAGGATTAGCAAGCTTCTCTGTGCTTCGGGCTCTCCTTTTATAGGTAGAGGAATCCTAAAAACATCCGCGGGATACAATCTTTGAATCCCCGAAAGTTTCGGTTCTTTAAAATCTTTCCAAATCTTGAATTTACTCTCTGTTTCACGCGGGTATTCTCTTTTTATTTTTCTCTACGTGCATGCGACTTAGAACGCATGTACGGCCTTCGTTTAGGCTTATGCATGCAAAGCATGCTCTCCACGTGGCCTCGGCACCTTCGGTTGCTTCGGCCGAACTTCAAATTCCCCAACCAACGTTTTCATGCATATTTTATTGCATGATCATGTTCGGTAGATCTAGACGAGCTCAATGGAGCCTTCGGCTTCGGAAATGGTGGCCGGGAACTCAAAATCCATGCTCGGGGAGCCACTGGTTCAGCGGGGGACGTCGGGTGGCACGGGGTCCTCGGCTCGAGCTCGAGGTGGAAGACGAGCCACGACCGTTGGATCAGGCATTTGAATATCCTCTGACGGCCTGGATCAGATCGCCTCGCCGCGGATCAGATGTGCGGCCGAGATCTGGCGCGCGATCGATCGTGCAGCCAGGATCGCTCCCGCGGAAAAATTCTGCGTCCCACATCGAAACGGGCTCCTGTTTTTCCGCGGTTTATCACCCTGGCGCTCCCATGAACGGCCAGTTGAATCTCCTCCCCTCTCGGTGCCGCCCCGCACCGAGTTCTCCCTGCGGGCGCGCTCTGCGCCCACTCTCTGCTCCCTGCGGGCGCGCACCTAGCGCCCACTATGCACACTCGGGTGCGCGGGCTTCATCACCGCGTGCCCTCGGGGGCTTACACACGGCCCCTGCCGCGCTCCTCCGGGCATGCCCCAGGCACCCTTGCGGTGTCCTACGGGTGCGCCCCTGCCTCAAGGATGCTGCCCTGGCCTTGAGGGTTCCCCATGGGCGTGGTGACCTTGAGTCCCACAAGTGCCTTCGGTGATGACCCTCGGCTGGCCTCCTAGGTGGCTAATTTTTTTTGGCTAAGTCTTGAATAAACACTTTGTTAAAAACAAAGTTCTCCCAATGTATAAATGCCAACCCAAGTTCTTCCAAGCCAAATGCCACTTCAAATTATTCTTCTCCATTTCTTCTTCTTAAGAATTCAAACATTAATCCTCTTCATTAGAAACAACTCCTCAATTTATAATTCTTCTTCATCATCTCATTTTCTACTTAGGAGAGAATTCTCAAGGATCTTCATCAACCGAACTCCTGAATCACATAACATCTTCAATGGGCTTCGTTGATCAAATCAGAGATCAATTGGATCTTCGTCTGATTCTCATGCACTAAGAGTTAGTACATGGATTTCATTAATGCACATCATCCACTTAGTAGTTGTAGATGGAACTCCTTTCAACTCCTCATGCATTGTGAAGACATTGCATGGTCTTCAATCAATGTTGTGACATTGTATCATCAGGATACAAGTTCTTGGAACTTAAAGAACAGCTCAACAATCGTCAGATGTAACTAGAGAATGTTCCAACCACATCTCCTATGCCACTTAGTGAATCTCCTAAGTGACATGCATCTTGGTACCATGGCCATTCTCCGTTCATCACCATCACCATCACATCCTTTGACATTCACATCTTGACTCCTTGACATCCATTCATTCCAAGACAACTTCATGCCTTATTGACAACAAATGCAACACAGTGCACTTCAATCTCCCCCTTTGTATTTGTTGTTAATACACTCCTTCAGCACATATGAATGGGTCAATATGTGTGCCAATATTTCTCCCCCTTATTGGCAATCAAATGAAAAGGTGTGGTGTGGTTCTCTTTCAAAAATCTCTTCCTCCCTTTGAAAAGTATTTTCTTGAAAAACACTGAGAGAGGGATGATGTCACATGTTCTTATTTAGCAAAGAACCTTTAGTAGATCAACTCTAAGTCTACTTGGGCTAACCCGGTGTAGAAAACAAGAGTGATGTAACCAAGGAACTCAATGCTTTCCACAATTCTCTACACATGTGAGATCATGCTTCAAGGGGCTTGAAATTTTTCAGATATAACAATGAATTGCTAAATCCTGTACATACTTCACAAAACTCATTAGAAAGTTCAGGTGCAAAGATAAAGCTCCCCCTTTCATCTACTTTCTCAAGATGATATTAATTTCAAGACATCATCATCTCCAGATTGGCTCCCCCTCAAGGGGTGCACTCCATTCTGTCCAAACCATCCTCCAGTTGAGAATGATCATCATCTTCAATTCCCTGCAATGTCAGCACATGTAAATACCAAGAGTATAAGGGAATAAGATGGAACCTTCTTGGTTCATCAATGTGAACAACAAGGTTGAGAAGATTCTCTCAACCGAGATGTCCCATTTTAACCATTCTTCACACTTGCACATCTGATCTTCATTGATGATTGTGCTGGTGTGGTTCTCAAAACATCTTCATGTGAAACCTTCTTCTTCCCTTTTGCTTTAGCAATTTCCAGAACTTTATCTTCAACTTTTTCCAGATCTTTGGCAAGTTGCAACTGATGTGTCCATATGACAAGTAAATCATTTGGAAGAGTGGCCCCAGTTCTGGAAGTTCCACATGGTTCCTTAGATTCTGTCAAGCTACCTTTCTTAGGCAACTTGTTTTCAATCAATCCCTTCTTCTTCTTCTGGATTGATTGTCTTTTTGAGTCCAGTATGCTTCTATTTAATTTCATGGCTTCTTTACAAAGATCCATGATATGACCTTTCTTTCCACAGTAGAAGCATTTCTTCTTGGTGGTCCTTCTGGATGCATCACCCTTCTTGGATTTCAAATCCAAGGACTTCTCTTCCTTTGACAAAATCTTCTTGGGAGCATCTTCAACTTTCTTCTGCTTGCTTCCCAAGGTTTCCAATTTAGCCAGGTTCTGTGATCTTTTCTTCTTTCCAGCTTTGGATACAGTTGGAGATTGACATGTATCATTCTTTTGACCACTTTTGCAACCATCCCAGATGTTGTCAAGTAATCCAAATCTGTTAGCAGTAAACAGATGTCTCTGGACCTATGGATGCTGCTTCTTTTCTTCTGGCTTGCTCCCCCTAGGCATGGGCTTCCTCTGTGCTTTGGAATTCAGTGGATTGTACCAACAATCCTTTGCACAATGCCCATACTTGTTACAACACCAGCATTGTCCCACGAATCTTGACCTCTTCAGTCCTTCTGATTGTAGGGAACTTTTCTTGACCTGTTGTGCTGTTTCAGGAGAGCTCTTCTTCTTCATTTTCTTCATCCATACTTGTTTGGAGTTATTTTTCCATTCTTCACTTTTTGTGGAAACACAATTAGAAGCATCAGTACAAGATGGTATGGATGGTACCTTCCTTTTAGAAGTTGTTGCCCTTTTATTAGAGGATGTCTTTCTTTTAGAATCATCCTGCTCAATGCATACTTGAGTAGCAACATTTCTTCTTTCAGCTGACTGGGAGGCTTCAGCTTTGGGTGATTTCAGATTTTTCAATATCACCTCTAGTTCTAAGCATTTCATGTTAAGGGAGTTCTTCTCATCCTCAATAGTTCTTAGCCTTCCTTCCCATTTATCTTCCAGCTGCTTCATCTGGTCTTCATGCACCTTATTTATTTCTAGCAATTAATTGTCAAGCTCCTTCACCATTTTGACTTTGTCTTCGAGTTGAGCATCTCTGACATTCATTGATACTTTATGCCTCTTTTCCAGTGCATGGAAAACATCTTTGACCACAGACTTAAAGAATTCTTTCTCAGAAAGGCTTCTTTGCAATTCTTCAGCAGTGTCTTCGTATCATTCATTGCAAAGAGAAACGGTTTCATCTTTAGCCTTCACCAGCTTTCTGAGAGTGTTGGTTATGCCAACCCTTTTTGCCAATTGGACTTCCAGAGAATTGGCTTCATCTTCTAGCTGTAATTTTTCTTCTTGAAGATCAAGGAGGCCTGTAGCTAAACACATTGCAACTTCCTTGGGGACTCTCTTCTGAAGATATTTGATTGCATTTAGAAGATCATTGTTCCTTCCATATTCACCACAGCTAGAGCAGGCTTCATCAGAAGAATGATAAAAGGAATTGTCATCTGATGTGACTTTCACATTTCTTTTCATAGAAGAAGTTTCTCTGATTGCACCAGCCTTCTTCTTCATCTTCTTTGCCTGTTTCTTCATTCTGTTTTTTAGAGTCTTGGTAGATATCTCCATTTGAGGCTGTTCTTTCATTTCCTCAAATCTTCACTCCATAAAGACTCCCTTGGATCTTTTAGAGGTAACCTCCCCTCTGATACCAATTGAAGTGCCCAGATCAGTGTGAATCACTGAGAGGGGGAGGGGGTGAATCAGTGATCCCTTAAAACTTTTTACTAATTGATTCCTTATCAATTAAACCTCTATGGCTGGTTAAAGCCTCGATCCACTCTTCTTGTATCTCTCAACCTTTCCCGGATAATGCAGTAATGAAAAGGCACAGGACACAAGGATTTACAAGGTTTGGCACCAAAGGCCTACATCCTTGCCATGCTCTCCCAGCATGGATTCTCCCATTATAATCTGTTAGTATTACAATGGTCGATACAGCTTCCCACCGTATCTCTCCTGAGTCCCACATGAGGGTCTTTATACTGCTTCACACAGTGTTACCAGAGTCCCACTGGCCTGCTCCAGAATCCCAATGAAGACTTCTTCTCCCTGAGTCCCACAGGGTCTTCTCTTGGCTCCTCGAGTCACACGAGTAGCTCTTCTTCTCTTTAAGGTCTTCAAGTAACTTCAGCAGCCTGGGATAAAGGCTGCTGGCCTTGCTCTTCTCTTCTGTTCACTTGTGATGAACAGGACTCCTCAACTTGCTCAGGCTTTATCTCCTTCTTCTCAGGATGACCTGGCCTCTCTCTTCAAGAATCTTCAACAGCCTCTGAAAAGGTCTGTTGGTCTTGCTCAGCAATCTTCTGATCACTTCACTTGATCAGGCTCTTCTCAATTACTGAATACTCAGACAACTGATATCTCTCCTTTCAGTCTGGCTCAGTCTCACTTCAACTTCACTACATGCACTGAGTGCATGGCAGCTCTTCATCCTCATGCACTGATAGCATGGCCTTATCAATTTCTTCAAGATCCTCTGGTCTTGGTCAACTCAAATGCACATAGCCTGATTTAGCTTTGTTCACATGTGCACGTGCATGCATGCAAGCATGCAATCCCCTTTTTCTCCTCTTGGTGCAATAAACCCTCAAAGGGTATATTCTCTTTGAGCACACACCTTCTCACTCCTTCACATGTTTAATTCCTTTTGATTACACACACATAAATGTGTGTTATACTTTGTGTGAGTATCCTCTTCTTCTTCTTCTAAGTGTGTACACACTTCACTTAGTGCACACACATAGGTTTGGATTTTTTTATTCCTTTGCACACACACCACTAAGGTAAGTCTTTAGCCTTCCTCCTTCACTTCGCACACACACAAAATATTCTTTGTTCTTCAAATGTGCACAACCACAAGGCTACGGCCTTTACATGTTCAATTTGCACACAAAGCCACTAAGCCTTGACCTTCCTCTCTTTGCACACCCACTGCCCGTAGGGTGTAGTGGCCTTCTTGTTTTGCACACAACCAAGGGTGTGGTATACTGCCTCGGGTCTTCTTCTCCAACACTGCCGTGTAGGGTGCAAGGTGCGCAGGGTGCAACTAGGGGCACGCAAGTGTCACAGTCGCGCTAGCCAAGCGGCCGCGCAAGGCCTCGGTAGCCACTGCAGTGCAAGGGTGCTACTGCCTTGGGTCGCACAAGGGTATCACCCACGGGCTTCAACTGAGAGCGCACAGGGTGTCAAGCACCTCAGCCACGCAAGCTCCTCCTGTCGCGCAAGTTTGCGGGCAGTGAGGGCTCCTTCTGCCGCGCGAGTACGCGGGCAGGGACCTCCTTCAGAGCCTCGGGTGGCTCTGGAACTTCAGCCGCGCAAGGGTGTTGCGCGGGACTTCGGCTTCGCGAGGCACAAGGTGCACTCACGGGACTTCTCAAATATTCAACAAAGGATCAGCAAGCTTCTCTGTGCTTCGGGCTCTCCTTTTATAGGCAGACGAATCCTCAAAACATCCGCGGGATACAATCTTTGAATCCCCGAAAGTTTCGGTTCTTTAAAATCTTTCCAAATCTTGAATTTACTCTCTGTTTCACGCGAGTATTCTCTTTTTATTTTTCTCTACGTGCATGCGACTTAGAACGCATGCACGGCCTTCGTTTAGGCTTATGCATGCAAAGCATGCTCTCCACGTGGCCTCGGCACCTTCGGTTGCTTCGGCCGAACTTTAAATTCCCCAACCAACGTTTGCATACATATTTTATTGCATGATCGTGTTCGGTAGATCTAGACGAGCTCAATGGAGCCTTCGGCTTCGGAAATGGTGGTCGGGAACTCAAAATCCATGCTCGGGGAGCCACTGGTTCAGCGGGGGACGTCGGGTGGCACGAGGTGTCCTCGGCTCGAGCTCGAGGTGGAAGACGAGCCATGGCCGTTGGATCAGGCGTTTGAATATCCTCGGATGGCCTGGATCAGATCACCTTGCCGCAGATCAGATGTGCGGCCGAGATCTGGCACGCGATCGATCGTGCGGCCAGGATCGCTCCCGCGGAAAAATTCCGTGTCCCACATCGAAACGGGCTCCTGTTTTTCCGCGGTTTATCACCCTGGCGCTCCCATGAACGGCCAGTTGAATCTCCTCCCCTCTCGGTGCCGCCCCGCACCGAGTTCTCCCTGCGGGCGCGCTCTGCGCCCACTCTCTTCTCCCTGCGGGCGCGTACCTAGCGCCCACTATGCACACTCGGGTGCGCGGGCTTCATCACCGCGTGCCCTCGGGGGCTTACACACGGCCCCTTCCGCGCTCCTCCGGGCGTGCCCCAGGCACCCTTGCGGTGTCCTACGGGTGCGCCCCTGCCTCAAGGATGCTGCCCTGGCCTTGAGGGTTCCCCATGGGCGTGGTGACCTTGAGTCCCACAAGTGCCTTGGGTGATGACCCTCTTCTGGCCTCCTTGGTGGCTAATTTTTTTTGGTTAAGTGTTGAATAAACACTTTGTTAAAAACAAAGTTCTCCCAATGTATAAATGCCAACCCAAGTTCTTCCAAGACAAATGCCACTTCAAATTATTCTTCTCCATTTCTTCTTCTTAAGAATTCAAACATTAATCCTCTTCATTAGAAACAACTCCTCAATTTATAATTCTTCTTCATCATCTCATTTTCTACTTAGGAGAGAATTCTCAAGGATCTTCATCAACCGAACTCTTGAATCACATAACATCTTCAATGGGCTTCGTTGATCAAATCAGAGATCAATTGGATCTTCGTCTTATTCTCATGCACTAAGAGTTAGTACATGGATTTCATTAATGCACATCATCCACTTAGTAGTTGTAGATGGAACTCCTTTCAACTCCTCATGCATTGTGAAGACAATGCATGGTCTTCAATCAATGTTGTGACATTGTATCATCAGGATACAAGTTCTTGGAACTTAAAGAACAGCTCAACAATCGTCAGATGTAACTAGAGAATGTTTCAACCACATCTCCTATGCCACTTAGTGAATCTCCTAAGTGACATGCATCTTGGTACTATGGCCATTATCCGTTCATCACCATCACCATCACATCCTTTGACATTCACATCTTGACTCCTTGACATCCATTCATTCCAAGACAACTTCATGCCTCATTGACAACAAATGCAACACAGTGCACTTCATTTTTGCTACTAAAATATTCAGTAATGAAATTACCCTTTCTCACGGTATAAGAATGGTTGAAACAAAAATACTATAGGTACTCCACCAAGAACCTCTACCAAAGGATCAAATATTTTTGAGAGGATACATAACTCAAGATCTTATGTTTATAAAACATAATAATCTTTTTTATAAAAATGTAGTGAAAATTTATCTTAACTATTTGTAAAAATTCTATAAGTGTAAGGTCATGTGTAAAATAATTATTCTCATGTATAATTAGATTTTGGGAACAATAGGCTACCTTGTGATATACGTGCAAAAAAACAGAAATAAAACCAAAACCTGATGTATCACAAAATGCCACATAGCCCTGCCAATCCTATTGAAGAGCTAACACCACTGTAGAATTCAAAATACATTTAAACTAATTAAGGCAACCCTTCTATGTATCATACCAATCATACTTCACCCATTTTTATTTTGAATGTTCGAAATAGAATAAAAATTTGAGAAATCATTTACAAACAAGGGATAATACCCCATTGAACTGAAGAAACTCAAAAGTTATAAAATATTCCATGGTTTCTCCCTTGTCAAAATAGATTTCATGTTCTCATTATCAACTAAAATTCCATGATTAGGGAAAACCGACCCCAATAAATTAACATCCATAATAAAAAAAATACATTTTGAAAGATTGTTATATAGTCAATTATTTATCATCATTTCCATAACTTATCTTAGATGACATAGATGATTCTCTTCAAACTGAGAGTAAAATAGGATTTCATCCACAAATAACACCATAAACGTATCAAGATAAACATGCAACATTCTATTTATCAATTACTTTAATTTTTTTGGAGCATTGGATGGAACAAATAGAATGAAAAGATAATGATAATGGTCATACCTACTCTAGAAGGTGGTATTCTAAATTTCATATATTTTTTAGTATCAATTGGTGATAACCATATTAATAATAAATCCTAAAGAACCACTTATCCCATTTTAACGGTTAAAATATACCTTCAATCCATGGTAACAGATACTTGTTATTCACCATATCTTGATTGAGTTTCTAGTATCGACACATGGAAAATGTGTTCCATCATCATTCTTAGAAAAGATAATGGGAACCACCCAATTTTTCACACTTGGGATAATGAATCATTTCTCAAATAGGTCATCTAACAGAGTCTTTAACACTTTCTATTTAGCTGGTGCCACTCGGTATGAGGGTGTAGATACTAGATGAGAACCATATTCTATATAAATGAAAAAATCTACCTCTCTTACCAGTGTAAATATTGAGAAATAAGATGGAAGTTTTTTGAAACTCAAAGAATGATTGAGAGAGATCATCAATAAATTATTACCACTCCAGATTAAAAAAACTATAATAATACTTTCACAATCTCTGGATAAGATGGTTTGTCTCTACTGAACCTTAGGCTTAATTATAATTAAAAAATAGGGAACAATCCAATGAACATAGCAATGGAGACTCACTGAATATAATAATCAATTTGGGACTTTTTATCAATCCAGTAATCTATCCAGAGAATGGAATAAAGTCGTTTAATATTGAGAACGGGAAAATCCCAGGTTATCTAGATTTCTTTTAGAGAGATAAAACAAATAGGACAATAAGAACCCTAATCTATCTTCATCTCAATGGGTGTAATAATATCCATCACACAAGATAAAAGCTTCGTAGAATTATTTTAAAGGTTTAAAAAACAAGTTTATATAAATGTGTGAGGGGAAATAATATAAAATAAAGAATTTACTATATATGAATATATATTTATAGTACATATCAATGTTACGTGAACTATATCAACTTCCTCTGAATACTCTTAAATTTTGTGAAGAAGATTCATTACTAGTATATATCACTAGAACCCATTTATCCTAAATTCATTGGATTACAACATAGGTAATTTAAAAACTAGTGTTCTTGTACCACTATGTTGAGTGGAAAACATATGAAAGAACTTATCATTGTGTCCTGAGTGAACTATAGATCATGAGTTCCATAGAGAAAACCCATTTCAAAATCTCATCCTTTCCACACTAGAAGTAAGTAATAGGGAATATTCCATTAACTGAAGGAGGTATGGAAGAATAATTCTATATAGATCCACAACAAGACACATAAATATTCCTATTTCCATTAAAGTAATTCATAGAATTACCATTAGGATAAAAATGAAATGATATAAACCCTAGATTAACATCCAGATAAAGCTCAACCATCAATTATGTAACCTTTATATAATCATATGAAGTGAGTTTTAGTAAGAAAATATTAGAAAGGATATCCAATTGGAGACGCATTTCGAACTGTTGAGCCTTCATCATTTCATTCAATACAATATTTTGGGGAAATTGAACATTCTTGAAAATATGGTTCATTTACTATGTCAATGTCTTCTTAAACATCAAGAGGATGCAAAACATCATATCTATATCTAGTACCAATAATTCAAGATAGAACTTATGAATGAATTAAAATTTAAAGTCCTTCCATCCCAAACCCTCATTCTTATTCTTTGTTACCATAACATCCCACCATCTCGTACTTGTAATTTTTATCTTAATGGAATCACACGTCACCTTAATAGATTAGGGTGTCTCTAAGAAATCAAAAGTACACTCTATATTATTCAAAAAATAATCATCCTATTGAGGATCATTAGTCCTTGGAATTATGGTGGCTTCTTTTGAAGAAAATTTTAGGAACTATTGATAGATTTATATCATGAAGGTTCTACAACTGGATCCTGAATTAGAATGGGTATAGATTTTTTTCCCATATCTTTTACAATAAACAATCATGAATTTCAATAAGATTATAGTCTATGGGGGGATCCACTCTCTATGGTTCACCAGTAACATCCTCATGATGATTATTCAACTTCCTTCATGGAGGGAATATGTTATACAACACCAATAGATGTCATCAAAGGCATCATATGATTACTTATATTGATATCTCAGACAAGTGTAATTGAAATATTAATCCCATTATTTTAGATTTCAATATTTAGATTTCAACATCAAAATCAAAATTAGTAAAAGGAATAGAATATAACCACAAAAAATCCTCAAGGACACTTTTAGTAAACACCAATGGTGGCTTAAGGCTTGTTTCAAGAGATATGGGTAAGAAATCACACACAACTACCTTTTACGTCCCATTATGATATCCCAAAACACATAATTTCATCAAGGAAATATCATCAAACTACCTCCTATGATAAACATTTGGCATGGAATATTTAGGACACCCTAGTGCCCTAATAAAAAAGCCAGTAATGACATATCCCAAAGTGACATCATGATCCCCATGGGTTAGTGACTAGCAGTTGACATCACAAAATATCAAATTTGGAATGCATTTTACACAAAATATTATAATACAAAAGATTACAAGTTAGTATGTTCAGCACTCCCTTAGGGGAAAGAACAAAAATCAAATAGATAAAACTGTACCCAAAATAATGATAAACATTCCCATAGAAACATCATCCCTATCTGAATCAATCAAAATAGATATAAAAGGTCTCAAATCTCTTCTGTAACACATGGACTACAGATCCCTTGGTCACCATCACTACTCTATGTTCCAAAGCATAAAAAATATCCACCACCTCCACACGGAATAGTGCCTTTTTTGGACCTATAATAATAAATTCTACAAACAGAGAAAAGAAAAAGTGGGGTGTGTGTTATAAAGACCAATATTGTTTCATGATGTGTTTAATAATCAATATCATGATAATTAAAATTGTATTTAATCAATTTAAATACAAACAGGGCACGAAATTACATTTTCATATTTTAAACCAAGAAATTATTTCATTCAATTAGATTAGAGATATATCAATGTTGATTTCAAATGGAAATTAATTTTAATGTTTTATAAAAAAATTATATAAATAAGTTGGAGTGAATATAACCATGAAAAAAATAAATGGAATCTATAATCAAATAATTTAATGTATACACCATTCAAAAGATCTCCACTATAAATAAGTTTCTTGGTAATAAGAACCTCAAAATTTCCATTTATCAAAATGACTATAGAAAAATGTGAAAACTAAAATCATCAACCCATTAAGGTGTCCACTATGGGCATTTAATCTAGACAACCTTAGGGGTGCCGCTATTGTTAGTCAAGATGAAAATGGTTTAGTTAGTGTTGTCATCATCAATCTAGTGATGTGGGATCGATATCATAGTATGTTTGTACGAATTACCTACTCACTACCCAATATTACTTGTACTTTACTCAGTCAATAAATTTAGTAATAAAATTAGAAATCAATCGTTTTAAAGTAAAATTTCCCCATTTCAGTTTTCAACGTGTATTTATCATTTTGAATCAAAATCACAAGATTTCATCATATTATTCCATTTAAAATAATGTTTCTATTTAATTCATTTTCTCTATATCAATATAAAACTATTAAATGGAATAGTTTTTCAATATAGTCTTCATTTTTCAAAAATTATCCGAAGATTTTCAATTACATTGAAATTAGGTGGTTTTTCAAATCCAATGCCCATTTCAGATCAATTATAAAATCATAAAAAATACACGATTTTAAATCATATAATAATTAAATAAATTTAATACTGAAATTAAAGGATTCAATCATATGGAAAAGAATTGTGGAACCCCTACCAAGATTAATGATATAGAAATCAACACCCATAATAGGATTTACCAATGAAGAATTATGGTGATGATTATGTAGGAACACAATCTAGAGTCATGATACAACAAAACATAGTATATATAGATAAATTATATATTGATATATAAAACTCTACGAAGGATATAAAAATATTTTAGAAAAACCCATAGGAGAGGATATCCACTAACTTGGAGGAGATTAATTGAGATCAAATTTACTTTGCTATGAAAAAAATAAATTTAGAGCATCCAAAATGCCCTCTTGGGAGCCTTTAGGGATGGAGAAAATGTATTAGGGTTGATTGGGGAGACGAAAAACATAAACCATGGGTTTCTTATATTTGTATTTTTTTAGAGGAAATAAAAACCACACACAAGGTTTTCTAGGGAGGGCAACACATTTAGAAAAATCATGTTCCCAAACCATGTTTCTATGGTGGTCTTCTATTTATGGTGCATAGTTTGATGAACAATTAAAATAAATATGAATCAAATATGAATTTACAACAATCCATGGGGTTAATTGTCTGGAGGGGTGTCCACATGGGTTGGAAAAACTATGTGACCCCTTCTAATGGATCTCAATAGGGCACACAATTTGTTAGGCCAAACTATACATTTTTCTTTAATGAGGCGCCAACCACGAACATCCAAAAGGGTATCCAAAATTTAAAAATTTCACCCAAAACACACCATATAATAACCCAAAAAAAAGGATTAAAAACGGTTATTGTTAAAATAGAATGAAGGTAACAGAATTCTACAACTAGTGATGGGTTCTTACAGTTGATATCATATAAAGTTTAGTAATAACCATGGTAACTAAATTTAGAAAAACGCAGTTTAGAAAATATAACCCAATGATAATTTTTGAAAATATTTATAGAATATAATTACAATGTTTTTGGTAAGGATGATATTATATGGGTTTTCATAGAAATACATCCTTATATAGGTATGATAAGTGGATTTCGTTCTGGAATGGATATACCTTGGGTTAATAAAACCAAAAATGAGTATGAGGATTGAATCAAGTGTTACCTAGGACACTAAAATATGAATTACAATGTAAATGGTTTGTCACTATTGAGGGATATTCATATGAAAATTAAATTTTAATTCACAAATCCATTATGATGGAATTAAAAATATGTTCTTTTAATTTAAATACATTAAAAATACCATTTTTATGAAAACGAAATCATCAATGCATAAAATATTCAATTTATGTTATGTGTTTCACTTGATCAAGAATAATGAATTATGGTTTTTAATTTGATGATCTAACATAGTGTGTGAAATTATTTATAAATGGATCATAATATAAGGAAGGATAATCATATCAACGCATATACCCATTATAGGGATTGCCTCCCTAGGTATGATAATTAATTTGGAACTAGAGATGGATCCTAAACAGATCAAATTATTACCATATTAGGGAAATTGACTCTGATTATTACAAATATCCATCGTAGTATAGATCATCTTGCTGATCCATCACATGGTGTTACAATTTTTTTATTCACCATGTTTTAGGAACAACAATAATTCAATGGGGATGAAAAATCTATTTTTAGCTAATAAATGAATAATCTTAATATAGAAGATATTTCATGCTCTAGGATTTAATGAAAATGAGATGGTTTTCAGGAAAAAATATAACCTCTCAGGGGATTCAGATGAATGATTCCCATTAATTAAAAACACTGGGGATGAGGATGAAATTGAAAGCATGGATTTTAAGGATTAAGTTAGTCAAATATAAAAAAATATTTTCCTCATGAGAAAAGAGTGGATGTGTAGTGATAATTCCTGAGTGTAAGAAAAAATAAAAGGAAAATTTTTCTATGTATAAATCCAAATCTACAGGGTTATGAAGGCATGTTGTAGACTAAATTAATAATATAAAGAGAAATATTTAATTTTTCTTTGATTTTTTTAGCCAATCCACTGATGGTAACTAGTCTATCAAACATTCTCTTCATTTGAGGATATAATATCATGAGATATCAAGAAATATAAGGAATTATAGAAATCTTATGGGTTAAAAGGAAATTAATGGAAGAAGTGGGTGATAGGGAAGAAAATAGATAATGGGAAGAAAGGAAATATAACTTTTCCAACATGTGACACTACTGGAAGGAAACTCCATGGAACATGGTTAAATGGAAAATGAGTTTTCTTAAATTGGACAGAAAAATACCACCATGATTTTGATTATAACGGCATGAAAGGATCCTCAAATGTGAAATTCTTCCACTATATGAAGATGGGGTAAAATGAAAATTAATTTCCCATTAATTAAGGGAATATACCTCAAAAAGAGCTATGAGATCAAGGTTAAGATATTTTATTACTACATGAAAAGTGGAATGATTAATGTGTTTATGTTCGAATTCAATAATTATGTCATATAAGTATTTTAATAAATTATATTCTATTTTTTATGAATTAAAAATGTATAAGCATTGTACAACAATAATATCTCCTTAAGTATTAGAAATAATTTGTTGAATGGTATTGATGAATATGAAAGGCGATTCAGTAGCAGGTTGAACTTCATAGAAACACATTATTGAGAGATTATAACCCCTAAAGTATACAAGATGTTGAGATGATAATGGTAAATATGATTTTATGATATATTTGGTAATATTTAAGATTTATATAATCTTTTATGTTTAGGTAATATGGGTTATTACAATTTGGGACCAATATTGGAATTATATTAATATGGTTTTTGAAAAAGTAAAACCTACATGCCTAGTGACTACCCGTCGCATCCGAAAAAGCCACAGAGAATGAATCCAAAAATGAAGGGTGATAAGGGTGAATCCAAGTCCACTAGACTAAAATATTTTTTAATAAATAAGAAATTGGTTTTTATTTTATGTTTTTATTGTTAAATACATATTGAATGGATTATGTTAAACATTGTATTTTACAGCTGAGGATTAGAGATTAATGTAAGTGGAAGAACTGTCACTGTTTTATAAATCTTATTATTTGTTAAATTTTAAATTTAATTCTTCAATCATAAAGAATTCATCTTGAAAATTAACTTATTATAGTTAAAAAAATAATGTGTAAAATGAAAAAATAATAACCAAAATATGAAATTTTACTGATGAAATATAAATACCCAAAGTAATTTTATTTTATTTTGTTCTTTATCAATATCATAGAATAATCCCTCTATATTAGAAAAATTATCTTGAAATGAACATCATATCCTTTTAACATAATTTCAATCACGGATTCATGGCATTATGGTTGTTATCTTTCTCTTGACCATTCACTTTCTCATGATTAATGATATCTATCACTCCCAATTAATCCTTGGGAAATTGAATTTTCTTCAATGTCTATATCATTACTTTCCACCAACATCCTATTATTTGAAAACCTAGTATATGTTATTCTCGAATACCTCCATACATACCTTCCTCTCATATCAAGGGAGAATTTCATTAACCCTAATTATAATGTGGGGTTTAAAAAGGGTGTTTATATTGTTATTCCATTGACTAATAAAATCTTGATTAAATTGTGAGGACCCAATATAACTAAGTCAGGAGAATATAACACCCTAAGAGTTTAATAGATGAAAAAAATGCTAATAAAATTCATGACATGAAATGCCAAGAATAAAAGATATTGTAAGACCTTGAGAATTTATAATAAATTCAATTTTTAATAAATGCATTCACTTCATTATCTTTTGATGCAAGAACCATTGGGTTTAAACTAATCAAGATACTCTATTAAAATATTATTATTTGAATATGTCCATTGTAACCTAGCACTTATACTAGACACTATAAATATGACTAACAAAATTTTGAGTATTGTATATTTTTCCTAATTATAAACTATATTTAATGGATAAATTTTTATTATAAATTAAATAAGAATCATTTGAATTAATATTTTTTTTGAAAAACTATTTTTTTTAAAATGAGGATAAGTCCGGCTTTGCAAAAATATTTTAAAATTAATTTCTTATATATTTTATAAACATTATTTTGATAAATTAACATCATTTTTCAAATATATAGGTATAAATTATATTTAGGATAATAGTTAATATTTTAATAAAAATAATAATATTTTGATGAATATTAAAAAAAGTGATTTTATTCAAAACTAACTTTTCATTAAAATTATTTATAGAGTTATATTATATTTTAAATTTATATAAATTTAAAATTAGTTCAATTTTTAACTAATATACTTCATTGGATTCAATTTAATAATGATTTTTCATGTTAAAACAATCAATACTTATGAGAACGTTCTCTTTGGAGAACCATTATTTCGTTCCACCGGCAATATAATTTTAATTTGAATAAATAACACTAAGGGAATTTAATTTTGGAAAATTTATTTTATATTTTTTTCAGAAAAATTTTTATTACAAAATATGTTCACCAAATATTTTACCAAAAATCAGTAGGGAAGAAAATAAAAATTAAATGCCACATTTGAGGTAAAAATGGGCTTATAAGGGGGTAAACTAGAAGTATTATTTAAAAATGACCTAAAAATGTATAACACCCATTTTATGGCCATATGTATACATTATCACACATTATATTTAATAATTTATTATTTTTTAGTCTTCTTGAAAGATAAAAACATGGTTATAAATTTATAATTTAAAAAATTACATGATTGTCCTCTCCCCTACTTATAAAAGGCAACCCCATCTCCCCCCTCAGCACACTTCAATAACATTTTGGTTAAAAATATATGTTCCAAAATAAAATAATTAATTCTCTCCCAACAAACTAGATGAATTATATTTTTTAATAATCCCCTAATAAGGCTTTATGATTAAACATAAAGAGGCTCCCTTAAAGAAGAGGAAAAATTATGAAACTTGGGTATTTGTTTTATTTATTATTCTAAATACATATAATATTTTCCAAATGTGAAAAAATATTATATATATAAGGCCCCAGCCTTAAGCCTTACTAAATCTTGAGTTATTACAAGATTACACATTGAGGATCTTTTCAGGTTTAGAGTTTTAGAGAATTAGATCATGAAACTTGCATTATATTCCACATTTAAACAAAGTGGTTACATAAAAGACAGTATTCATTCTTCCCATCAACAGAAACATATTAAAAATGAAACATGGATTCTTTCTTGACACATCCTCGACACTATCATCACATCATGTACCTTTCCCTTGACCTGTGAAAAACATTTCAAAAACTTGGGATGAGCATAAAAAGCTCAGTAAGGGTTATAAAAATATGGAAAGGAAACATGAGTTCATATATACATAAGAATGAAATCATACTTTACCCATAAAACATAGGTATATCGAATCATGAATAAATCATAGAAAACACAAGACATAAAGGTAACTTGAGGCATTCATAACATTCTTACGTAGGGAGTAACCCTCTTGGTTACGTTTGGAATACCCATCACAGTATATTCCATAAATCTCTTCAGAGAAACCTTAACGTTTCACTCCTTCGCGTTACCCAATGCATTGGAGAGCTATATCGGGCTCACCCGCCCTTAGTTTATCACGGAACCACCCGTTCATCATAACAATGCCCAAGAACCATAACATAATCGTATCACATAAAACATGAATAAAGGAAACATAACATTTCCACATTTCGATCACAATATAACATCTTAGGATATTGAAATAATGAATCCATTCAAAAAGAAACCATTTCCAAAACCATTTAAAACATTTAATAAAGATATTTTTGAATCAAAGTGTCCCATACCACCTTGAATATTTTAACATTTTAAACCATTATTATCCATATAGATAAATCCTTTAAACCATTTTTAAAACATGGGTATTAATAAGAACAAAATAATTAAAACATTTAAAACGATATTTTGGTTAAAGGGGTTTTACCAAAATTAGAGACACTTGAATACAATAATCGAGGAATAAAATTTAGTCATAACTTTATAATATCATGAGAATAAAAGGATTCATGATATAATACTCCAAAGGACAGTATATACACCAAATAAGAGTGAATTGGTGCATAACAATAATGAACCCTCAATAGAAATGTCAAATGTGATGAAATCCCTTATAAAGAATGTATCCTTAAATTAAGGACAAATAAATCTCAAAAAATATGTGTGAAAAGTATATATACACCCAATATAAGTGTATATTAAGTGTAAAACAATAAAAGGTCAATCACACATATTCAATGGATGACATATTCAATGACTACAAGTTGAACCCAAAGAAATCGAAATTGGGTTAAAAAGTTCCCCTGACAGCCTAACGGCATCACATCAAAAATGAGTTGATGAGAGATAAAAAGTGTATCTCATCACTTGGACATAAAATTTACATCAATAAGGATGTATGAGAACATATCCCAACATTAAAAGACCCAATAAAAGAAGTCTTTTAAAAAAGAGGAGGGTGAAAGGTTCCCTTACCGACTTGGGTATCTTTCAAAACATACACCCCATGAAAGAAAGACAATAGGTCATTGATGTAAATACTCATAAACGAAAGTATATTACACAAAGAGTAGAATAATGGGCAGTACATACACCACTCAAAGGAATTTGTGGCGAATGTAGCATAAATCTCACGGGAATAAAAGTGAGATGAAAAATCCCTTACGAAAACTCGGCAGCCTAACGGCGCCACATAAAACTTCCGAATATGGATTGATGAGATCAAATAGGGTATCTCATCACATTAAAATATAATTTACAGTAAGAGGAATATAAAAGAACATCCCCCAACATTACAAAGAGGAGCTTAAAATAAGTGACATAAAGGAGAGTACTTAAAAAGAAAGGGAGAGGTTAAATCTCTTACGAAAATTCAGCAGCCTAACAGCGCCACTCAAAACATCCAAAATGGATTGATGAGAGAGAATAGGGTCTCTCATCACATGAACATAAAAATTACAGTATGTGTAATATATAGTAACATCCCAATAACAAGAAATATGATCTTTAGAGGGAATGACATAAAAGAGTGTACTTAAAAAGAAAGAGAGGAGTAAGATCCCTTACCTCGGGTCCGACTTGACTCGATCGTTCTTTAATCTCCTGAATAATAAACTTGAGTTAATTTCTAATTCCTTAAGAACCCTTTTTCAAGTTCATTATTACTTTTATACCACTTATTACCATGTCACAAACATTATGTAATCATTTAAGTTAATAATATTTGTTTTGCCGATATTTGGTTCTTAAGTCGAAAGTGGTCTTCTTACAATTACATGTTGTTCGTGTGGCCAAATGTTTATTATATCCAGAATTGTATTCATTATGTAGATATCATATATGTAATATATATCCAGTACATGGATGCATTTATAACATTACATAATCATTTAGAGGTAAGAAATGAAATGCACCGTTCATGGAGACGGTAAGCCGTACGTACGCATGAACGCTACTTTCATTTCTATTTCATATTTTATAGAATGGAATAATAATGATATAAAGGTATATTATAATTCCAGTATAATATCATATATAATATCATATTTCCATCCTTTATACATCCCACGTATGGTATTTAACGAATCAAATCACTTGAGGGGGCGGTAGTCCGCACTTCCTTAAATGAAGATATCGCGTATACCCATAATGGAAGCCATAAAGGTAAGACAAAAATGAAAAATACAGAAGCATAAATAAAACATAAACATATTATATATCATATATAAAAATAGTGACATCATAATGGCCACCTTTGAAGGTGTTAAAAGAGTATTGAACAATCATTGTTTCGAGAGGCATAATTTCGCCATCCACGGAAACCGTATGTTCTTTAACCATTTGATGTAGTTGTGTGAGAGTGTAGCTCGAATAAATCTTATAACAACATCCTAGTATATTTAAGATACTGGTTTGTTACAAAAGAAATAAATAAAAAGAGTTTAGGGGGTTGGAGAAGCAAAATAAAACAAATGAACATGAGAGAATGAATTACCTTTAAAAGTGTAACTTCTTTTGATTTGAGCCTAAAGGCTTCCTTTGAAAGGATTATGCCCAAAGGGAATCCTCTAGGATGAGGAGAGGGATTTGGAGAGAGTAAATGGGCAGGGGTTGGCTGAGCCAAAGGCTTGAGGAGTGTGTTAAATGAGGTAGAGGTGGGGGCCTTTTATAAGAGGAGAGGAGGGGTACTTTTGGAAAGTAAGAAATATTACATTATTTGAAAATGTGTTTCGGTTTCAAAAGGTCCCACATTGATATAATTCTTGGATAAGGTGATAAGGCATCGAAATCCACTCATCCAATTGGTTTTGGCCATGTGTAGGTTGTAGATATTTCATTATCTTTCCATTTTAATTAAATCGTCAAATAATGATGTCATCGCTGCATCATTATTATGTCATAAATAATTTAATTTCTTTAATGTCTAAAAATTATAAAAAAAATACTATGATATAGTAAATCTTTTTATCTTTCCAATTACTCTTTATAATAAAAATTTGGACTTGTATAACTCCACTTAAAAATTGTTTTCGTAAAACACATTATGTTTGTGTCAT
Source organism: Viscum album (assembly GCA_963277665.1). Classification (NCBI taxonomy): domain Eukaryota; kingdom Viridiplantae; phylum Streptophyta; class Magnoliopsida; order Santalales; family Viscaceae; genus Viscum; species Viscum album. The sequence continues at coordinate 57,160,414 of OY728153.1, read as the reverse complement.
TTTCACTTTAACATTAAATAAAAAGTAACTTATGTCATTTCCCAACAAAAGTGGATCCATGGGGTCCCCAAGTTGACCCATGGCTTGTCATGGTCGCCCATGACACAACCAATGAGGTTGGGACATGTGTCAAGTTCATTTCATTTTATTAAAGCATTATTTTTACCTTAAACTACACTAATTACCACTAAACGCGATTAAAAACATAATAAGTTACTATTCACAAAAAATTATTTTTATCCCATTGAACCACATTTTACTTCTTAATGACAACCATGTATGTCGGATTTTTGAAATTAAAAACACATAAGTGGTAAAATTTAATTTAAACGAAAAATCAGCTTTTATAATTACCACTTAGTGGTTTCACTATTCATCAAAAATTGAAGTTTTTCAGAAAATTACCAAAAATTCACCCTAAGCTATTTTTGATATTCCGAATTCAAAAATGAAGTCCGTTTTACAAAATTCAAAACATATTAGTCACATTAATTAATTTAATAATTAATTCCCGCTGTCAGAGCAAATAACGTGTTTTTATAAAACAATAAGTATCAAAAGATTGACACTAGTTTAAGTCTGATTTCAAAGTGAAATTAATTCCAACGACCACTATTGGATTTAATGGTAAAAATATTTTCTAGTTTCACTTTAAAACCAATTCAAAATATAATCTAATCATATAAATAAATTAGATTAAAAAGAGGTTTTGAATTAAAATACAACATTTTACACTATTCATTAAAAAATGAACTTTATCGGAAAGATACCAAAAAATTACACAAAGTAAAATTTGATGTCCCGATTCTTAATAAGAGTTTTATTTGGTCCAAAAGAATTTTTAATAGTGAATAAAACTATATTTAATGACAGTTCTCCATTAAAAGGTGATAAGTGAACCTTTAGTGAAAACTAGGGCATATACGCCTAAAATTGAATTCTTTCCGTATTTTAAGCCTTTTAGCTTTTATTGGATAAATGTAAAAAACATTAAAAAAACATATATAATCATATTTTAGTTATTTATATCCATTCCAGCCAATACAACGGCTATATGTTAACTACCATTTAAAATAATATTATTTTATTATTAGAGTGCAACGTAAGATTTCCAAAAAACTCATTGTTGTGTGTTGGGTACGCCATCGAGCATAGCATCCCCTTCAAAGTCATATTAATATTTTATTCACAAATATGGATAAATATGAAAATTTCATATTCATTATTTACCTGGGGTGTTACATCCTTCCCCCCTTTTGGGAATTGCGTCCTCGCAATTTTAAAATTGCGCTTGGAAACATCCTTGAAAGTCCCACATCGGAACAAAAGTCGGTAAAACAAACACTTTAAAATAAAGAAAGATAAGTACAAAGGTCACCCGAGTTAACCCATACTAGGATTCCAAGTATGAAAATATGGACATGGAGGAAAAAACAAAGGGTCATGTTCTGATGGAGAGTGATAGAAAACATGTTTAGGAGAAAGTTAACCACAAGAAAATCACAAACTTGTGATGGGTTAAACGGTCTTCGATTCCCCAGTAGGAAAAGTTAATAGACAACATTTTTGTTTTAAGTTACTTTTTATTGAGGAATTTATTCATAAGGAAACATAATCACTTATCATATTGACTTTCAACCTTTATTAGATTCCTTACACAAACTCATATTTTCTTTAAAAGATGAGTATTTAGGAAGACTTGTTCACATTAAGAGTACTATAAACAACTTCTAGAGGAGAACCTAAAAAAAAGAACTATACATTTCCCATGTCTTCAAACCTTACCCAAAACTAAAACCAAAAAGGTTACTACAAGATCAGATAATCCAGAAAAGGATAACCCTTTATAAAAAGAAAATCTATTCTTAATCTCAAAATTTGTCCAAAAACACAAAGTTCAACGAGGACCATCCGATAAACAATTTGTCCATAAAATTCTTCAAAGTAAACCTAATATAAGATTGAAACCCAAAAATTTGAAAGATTTAGTCACATAGTCTTCCATGTTAAATCGTAACATTTATCTCCAAACAAAATTAGTTGCTCCTAAAGTCTCGTATTGAAAAGTAATTAACCTAATCACATATCCTCCATGATAGGTTAATCATTTTTATAAATAACCCAAAATAAACTTACTCTTAATTAATAAAATCATATAACTAGAATGAATCAGTCAAACTAACCAGGGACTTCACATAGTCCAGTGGTAGGCGATAAATACCAGTCGCACTTTGGTTGTGGGTTCGATTCCCGCAGCTTTGTCCGACGCGACGGGTAGTCACACGGTCTGCGTGTTGTTCTTTTTTTCAAAACTATATAATTCTCAAAACATTCCCCAAAACGAGATAAAATCTTCAAAAATATTCATAACATATTTTCACCTCAATTTTATCTCATGCCTTCCACTTCAATCATAACATTTAGTAACCCATAATTTCCTCAAAAGTAAGGATCATATAAACCCAAATGGTTCTTTATAACTATGTCCACAAAAGAAAAGATAACTATTCCTTGGATAAAATTTTCCTATATTAAACATCAGGGTTACACATAATATAAAAAGTCTTCTAATGTAACCCCATCATCAAAAGAGACTTGATAATCTTAATAATTTCACCATAACTCTTGAAGCCCTTATTTGTTGACATCTTACTCATTCAACATTCTTCATGATCCATTATCCATTTCTTTCCAACCTATTCCGAAATACCTCTTTCCTACAAACAAAATCATGAATCATATCCTAAGATTCAAAAATAGGAAAACAATAGTCATGAAATAGTACATACCTTTGATTGGTCATTGTCAGTTTCTTCATCCTCAATAGGAATGGCATTAGGTATTGGTAAACGAACATTTGTACGCTCTTGGTGACCCCATTCAAGAAACTTCTTCATAGAACATGTGTTTGCATAATGACCATGCACACCACATTTAAAACATTCAATTGATCCCTCAGAAAGAACTTCTTTCCCTTTCCTCGAGTCAACTGGATGCTTCCTTTTTCCATGGCAGGTTCTTGCTTTATGACCTTCATTTCCACATCTATAGCATATTTCTGTCCCTTTGAAACATTTTCCTAGGTGTTTCTTTCCACATCTTTGACACATAGGTTTTTGAACACACATACCTTTATGATTATTACCTGTACTTCCGTAGGGATTTGTTTCTTTCATATATGATGACTTAGAGAAAACTCCAAGGTTTAGGTGGTCAATCATGACTCCAGATAGTTGGATGAGGATAATCAGAAGAGTTCTCATTGCAGCTCCCATATCATTCAGTTGCTTGCTCAAAAAACTGTCACAGTTTCCTTCACATCCACTGTTACTTTGGTGCCTGCTAGATCCAGCCATTTACTAAAACCAAAAAGGTCAGTGTGAGTATATCAACAAAACCATCATGTACTAATGAGGAAGATAAACACTATGATACACTTACTCATTCACTTTATCTAAAACTAGGACTCTTTCTGAAATCCTAACCATTATGGTAATGTCACTTATGCTTAAAGAATACCCTAACCTCTAAAGTTATCTAAACCGACCTTTGATACCAACTATAAGGCCCCAGCCTTAAACCTTACTAAATCTTGAGTTATTACAAGATTACACATTGAGGATCTTTTCAGGTTTAGAGTTTTAGAGAATTAGATCATGAAACTTGCATTATATTCCACATTTAAACAAAGTGGTTACATAAAAGACAGTATTCATTCTTCCCATCAATGGAAACATATTAAAAATGAAACATGGATTCTTTCTTGACACATCCTCGACACTATCATCACATCATGTACCTTTCCCTTGACCTGTGAAAAACATTTCAAAAACATGGGATGAGCATAAAAAGCTCAGTAAGGGTTATAAAAATATGGAAAGGAAACATGAGTTCATATATACATAAGAATGAAATCATACTTTACCCATAAAACATAGGTATATCGAATCATGAATAAATCATAGAAAACACAAGACATAAAGGTAACTTGAGGCATTCATAACATTCTTACGTAGGGAGTAACCCTCTTGGTTACGTTTGGAATACCCATCACAGTATATTCCCTAAATCTCTTCGGAGAAACCTTAAAGTTTCACTCCTTCCCGTTACCCAATGCATTGGAGAGCTATATCGGGCTCACCCGCCCTTAGTTTATCACGGAACCACCCGTTCTACATAACAATGCCCAAAAACTATAACATAATCGTATCACATAAAACATGAATAAAGGAAACATAACATTTCCACATTTCGATCACAATATAACATTTTAGGATATTGAAATAATGAATCCATTCAAAAAGAAACCATTTCCAAAACCATTTAAAACATTTAATAAAGAGATTTTTGAATCAAAGTTTCCCATACCACCTTGAAGCTTTTAACATTTTAAACCATTAATATCCATATAGATAAATCCTTTAAACCATTTTTAAAACATGGGTATTAATAAGAACAAAATAATTAAAACATTTAAAACAATATTTTGGTTAAAGAGGTTTTACCAAAATTAGAGACACTTCAATACAATAATCGAGGAATAACATTTAGTCATAACTTTATAATATCATGAGAATAAAAGGATTCATGATATAATACTCCAAAGGACATTATATACACCATATAAGAGTGAATTGGTGCATAACAACAATGAACCCTCAATAGAAATGTCAAATGTGATGAAATCCCTTATAAAGAATGTATCCTTAAATTAAGGACAACTAAATCTCAAAAAATATGTGTGAAAAGTATATATACACCCAATATAAGTGTATATTAAGTGTAAAAAAATAAAAGTTCAATCACACATATTCAATGGATGACATATTCAATGACTACAAGTTGAACCCAAAGAAATCGAAATTGCGTTAAAAAGTTCCCTTGACAGCCTAACGGCATCACATCAAAAATGAGTTGATGAGAGATAAAAAGTGTATCTAATCACTTGGACATAAAATTTACATCAATAAGGATGTATGAGAACATATCCCAATATTAAAAGACCCAATAAAAGAAGTCTTTTAAAAAAGAGGAGGGTGAAAGGTTCCTTTACCGACTTGGGTATCTTTCAAAACATACACCCCATGAAAGAAAGACAATAGGTCATTGATGTAAATACTCATAAAAGAAAGTATATTACACAAAGAGTAGAATAATGGGCAGTACATACACCACTCAAAGGAATTTGTGGCGAATGTAGCATAAATCTCACGGGAATAAAAGTGAGATGAAAAATCCCTTACGAAAACTCGGCAGCCTAACGGCGCCACATAAAACATCCGAATATGGATTGATGAGATCAAATAGGGTATCTCATCACATTACAATATAATTTACAGCAAGAGGAATATAAAAGAACATCCCCCAACATTACAAAGAGGAGCTTAAAATAAGTGACATAAAGGAGAGTACTTAAAAAGAAAGAGAGAGGTTAAATCTCTTACGAAAATTCAGCAGCCTAACAGCGCCACTCAAAACATCCAAAATGGATTGATGAGAGAGAATAGGGTCTCTCATCACATGAACATAAAAATTACAGTATGTGTAATATATAATAACATCCCAATAACACGAAATATGATCTTTAGAGGGAATGACATAAAAGAGTGTACTTAAAAAGAAAGAGAGGAGTAAGATCCCTTACCTCGGGTCCGACTTGACTCGATCGTTATTTAATCTCCTGAATAATAAACTTGAGTTAATTTCTAATTCCTTAAGAACCCTTTTTCAAGTTCATTATTACTTTTATAGCACTTATTACCATGTCACAAACATTATGTAATCATTTAAGTTAATAATATTTGTTTTGCCGATATTTGGTTCTTAAGTCGAAAGTGGTCTTCTTACAATTAAATGTTGTTCGTGTGGCCAAATTTTTATTATATACAGAATTGTATTCATTATGTAGATATCATATATGTCATATATATCCAGTACATGCATGCATTTATAACATTACATAATCATTTAGAGGTAAGAAATGAAATGCATCGTTCATGGAGACGGTAAGCCGTACGTACGCACGAACGCTACTTTCATTTCTATTTCGTATTTTATAGAATGGAATAATAATGATATAAAGGTATATTATGATTCCAGTATAATATCATATATAATATCATATTTCCATCCTTTATACATCCCACATATGGTATTTAACGAATCAAATCACTTGAGGGGGTGGTAGTCCGCACTTCCTTAAATGAAGATATCGCGTATACCCATAATGGAAGCCATAAAGGTAAGACAAAAATAAAAAATACATAAGCATAAATAAAACATAAACATATTATATATCATATATAAAAATAGTGACATCATAATGGACACATTTGAAGGTGTTAAAAGAGTATTGAACAATCATCGTTCCGAGAGGCATAATTTCGCCATCCACGGAAACCGTATGTTCTTTAACCATTTGATGTAGTTTTGTGAGAGTTTAGCTCGAATAAATCTTATAACACCATCCTAGTATATTGAAGATACTGTTGTGTTACAAAAGAAATAAATAAAAAGAGTTTATGGGGTTGGAGAAGCAAAATAAAACAAATGAACATGAGAGAATGAATTACCTTTAAAAGTGTAACTTCTTTTGATTTGAGCCTAAAGGCTTCCTTTGAAAGGATTCTGCCCAAAGGGAATCCTCTAGGATGAGGAGAGGGATGTGGAGAGAGTAAATGGGCAGGGGTTGGCCGAGCCAAAGGCTTGAGGAGTGTGTTAAATGAGGTAGAGGTGGGGGCCTTTTATAAGAGGAGAGGAGGGGTACTTTTGGAAAGTAAGAAATATTACATTATTTGAAAATGTGTTTCGGTTTCAAAAGGTCCCACATTGATATAATTCTTGGATAAGGTGATAAGGCATCGAAATCCACTCATCCAATTGGTTTTGGCCATGTGTAGGTTGTATATTTTTCATTATCTTTCCATTTTAATTAAATCGTCAAATAATGATGTCATCGCTGCATCATTATTATGTCATAAATAATTTAATTTATTTAATGTCTAAAAATTATAAAAAAAATACTATGATATAGGAAATCTTTTTAAATTTCCAATGACTCTTTATAATAAAAATTTGGACTTGTATAACCCCACTTAAAAATTGTTTTCGTAAAACACATTATGTTTGTGTCATTTTCACTTTAACATTAAATAAAAAGTAATTTATGTCATTTCCCAACAAAAGTGGATCCATGGGGTCCCCAAGTTGACCCATGGCTTATCATGGTCGGCCATGACACAACCAATGAGGTTGGGACATGTGTCAAGTTCATTTCATTTTATTAAAGCATTATTTTTACCTTAAACTACACTAATTACCACTAAACGCGATTAAAAACATAATAAGTTACTATTAACCAAAAATTATTTTTATCCCATTGAACCACATTTTACTTCTTAATGACAACCATGTATGTCGGATTTTTGAAATTCAAAACACATAAGTGGTAAAATTTAATTTAAACGAAAAATCAGCTTTTATAATTACCACTTAGTGGTTTCACTATTCATCAAAAATTGAAGTTTTTCAGAAAATTACCAAAAATTCACCCTAAGCTATTTTTGATATTCCGAATTCAAAAATGAAGTCCGTTTTAAAAAATTCAAAACAAATTAGTCACATTAATTAATTTAATAATTAATTCCCGCTGTCAGAGCAAATAGCGTGTTTTTATAAAACAATAAGTATCAAAAGATTGACACTAGTTTAAGTCTGATTTCAAAGTGAAATTAATTCCAACGACCACTATTGGATTTAATGGTAAAAATATTTTCTAGTTTCACTTTAAAACCAATTCAAAATATAATCTAATCATATAAATAAATTAGATTAAAAAGAGGTTTTGAATTAAAATACAACATTTTACACTATTCATTAAAAAATGAACTTTATCGGAAAGATACCAAAAAATTACACAAAGTAAAATTTGATGTCCCGATTCTTAATAAGAGTTTTATTTGGTCCAAAAGAATGTTTAATAGTGAATAAAACTATATTTAATGACAGTTCTCCATTAAAAGGCGATAAGTGAACCTTTAGTGAAAACTAGGGCATATACGCCTAAAATTGAATTCTTTCCGTATTTTAAGCCTTTTAGCTTTTATTGGATAAATGTAAAAAACATTAAAAAACATATATAATCATATTTTAGTTATTTCTATCCATTCCCTCCAATACGACGGCTATATGTTAACTACCATTTAAAATAATATTATTTTATTATTAGAGTGCAACGTAAGATTTCCAAGAAACTCGTTGTTGCGTGTTGGGTACGCCATCGAGCATAGCATCCCCTTTAAAGTCATATTAATATTTTATTCACAAATATGGATAAATATGAAAATTTCATATTCATTATTTACCTGGGGTGTTACAATATAAGTTCATCATATACACTAATATGTTGATATGAGAATGTAATAACATATATCCACCTCCACTTCCATTAAATAATAATTAATATCATCGACTATGTGTACATCGGACTAGAGCCTCACGAACTGATAAAATGTGTTTTCAATCAACAAATTTAAAGGATGGATATAATTATGTATTTAAAATTTTATATGAAATTTATGAAATTATTATACGTCTGGACTTATGATATCAAATATACATTCTTACATTCATTCCATGGGGGATTCGATGGCGCCCTCATGTGTATGATGAACTACCACCTCAGAAAGTAGTCTGATTCTTTTTTTCACTTATACATTACATAAAAGGTTGTAAATATTACATTAATAAATATATATTACATTTATTAAATAACAACACTTTTTAAATATAATATCACATCTAACTCATTACCATCTAGTCCTTTGTAAAATAATAACACTGTTCAGGTGTAGCTTTGGACTACCATCTCCACATATCGATATGAAATATTTCTAATTTTATTTTTACATGGATAATAATAAGGATTAATTTTATAAATAAAAAGTAAATATATAAAATAATAATTACTCTTTAATGGTGAATTAATATCAATTTTTATTTAATTCATTCCATCAAGAAAAAGGAAACAAATGTCATGCATACATACCACTTAGTATCTCCATGAACTTTGTAATTAATTTTTTATCATTAACATATATGGATTAATATAAATAATTATAATATATATATTTATATATATTATTCTAATCATGTTTTAAATTATCGAGATGATATAACTATGATTATAGTTAATATACCCAATTTACCGAAGAAAAACTTACTTTAAAAAGAAGAAATTGTCACTCGAAACTATCAATTTAACAAGGAGGTGTTAATAAATGGGAGATAAATGAATATAAGTAAATAATATATGGTCTAATATATATGTGTATGACTATTTAATTTAATTATACAAACCAATATTTATTGTACATGTGGATCAGAAACAGACAAATGATGTTGAATCTGAGGTAAGGGTTTCACACCACACTTTTACTTCATGTGACATATTCTATATTCCTAATATATTCATTTGGGTGGTGTATATACTATGCATTTTGATATCTTATATCATTAATCTACTTCTATTCAATGTAATTAATTTTTTATTTAATATTATTTTTTTCACGAGTATTATGATTCAAACGTTACCAATATGATAAGGATTTATTTCAGAATCTCATCATTATTCGGTATTGTTTATATTGAAGTATCCCTGTGGAGTATTTGTTGATCATAAACACAATAAGTTTTCCTATAAATTTATTATTGATTATCATATTCAAGAAATATCACCATTTTAATCCTCCTTGGTACATAAAATGATTGAAAAACTATTTTTTTTAAAAACGTCACTTCATTTTACTCTTCAGTTGAAAAAACCTTTTCTTAATAAACAATAATTTCCAAAAATGTCCAAAATGTTTTTTAAATTGATAAAAATAATTATTAATGTTATTTTTACCAGTTTTTAACTATTTTAATATTTTCAAGAAATAAATATTCATGTAATTTTCTATAACAGACCCATTTAGTTTTTTCAAAACAAATGATTGGAATCTTTATATTAATGTGTATGACAAGAAAACAAATATTCCACAATCATGACCACTCAATTTTTTAACGTTTAATTTATAATTTCAAAGGTAAATTTCAAAAAAAAATTATTCAAAAAATGTTTTGTGAACAATTATTTTTAAAAGTTGATTTTCAAAGTGTAATGGTGATTTGACTTTGAAATGTTGTAGAATATATATTCATTGAATTTTTAGTCATCAATGGAAACAAACATTTTTATACATAATATCTCCAATGAATATGTTATAGTTAAACCATACTTATTATTTAAATTGATGGTTTATGATCAGTTTAACAAAAGATATACTATTTTAATAACATTCTCTATATTACTCAAAATCATTTATGATTATGTTTATTGATTGATGTAAATATTACCATTTCAAATGTTATAATTTAAATTGAATTTCTATGTTGATTATTATTCACATATTTCATGTGAGGAATTCATTGGAGTTATAAATGGATGGTTGGGGATCACTATATCCCCACATGCATAAGTAGGTATCATGAGACCAACTAGAATATTTTTGGATTTTGCCTTATCCATTTATTTATATATATTGTCACATGGAATCTATGGTATATTTCAAGTGTCTGAAATTATGAATTATATAATTATTAATTTAGTTATTGATATTCTATGTGATTATTTGATTTTTTAAGATATTGAAGGGTTATGTTTCAAGCTCATGTGATTATTTATATTTTATTATTTTATCATCATTTAGTCTTACCAAATTATGCTCACGTTATTTATTAAATGTCACAAGTTTCAGTTACTTACCATGTAATATTGATTATTCTTTATTTATTCATGATATATTTTGTTGTACTCTTTCCCATACTATAAATATTAGCTCACCCATTTCGTATGTTTTATTTTACCCAGGATATTAGGGAGTATATTATGATTAATGTGATAAATGAAATAATAGTGTACTAAGAAAAATCTATTTATTATTTTATGTTATCAATTTGAATGTGAGATTCAAATATGTTTATAGTTTACTTATAGTAATAAACTATTCATTCCATTGGGATGTCATTCATTTTTTCTTATTCCAATTTAATGAAGTTTCCAATGAATTTGGGGTATAAGGTTCAGGGTCTTTATAATTTTGGTTCAGAAAATACCAATTCATGACCATTCCTTATATACCTTAAAATATCATAGAGGCCTTGGTTAAATATAAAACCATCCCATGAAGGATTTAGGTGAAAACATAAAGAAGTTGTTTGATGAATAGGTATCATTCTTAACTAAAAAATTTATGTTTTATTTATTCTTATTACCCCTTAAAATATTTTTCATATATTATAAAATAATAACACCGGTATGTTCCATATATTTAGATATCATTATGTGAATGTAATAACTTATATAAATCTCATATTCTATCAAATCAGAAATGAAACCATTGATCATGTTTAGGACCAACTACCACATTACAAATCGATGTAATTCATTATCCACCACTTTTTTCAATATATGATATACTGATTTATTTGAAGAATATATATGATATTTATGACATAATTATACTTTTGTAATTATAATAGTATATCTACCTTATTACCTTCAAATCATTTGGAAAATGATAACATCTTTTGTGATTATATGTAGACTACTGCATCCACGATGTGATTTGGTAGATTTTTCATTTATTAGGGATAGAAATCATGGTATATTTTACTAATATATATGATATAAAAATGATTCTCTAAATTTGAGTTTTTATTTAACTTTCATTTTTTCCATCAATCATACAATTGGAAATAGTGTTCAGACATATATATGACCTACTGTCTCTGCAAATGGTGTAATTCATTTTTCTACATCTAATTTTCTAGATGAATCTAAATATGTAGGTAATGAATATATATGATAGTTATATCATGATTATAATTTTTTATGGCATGTTTCTGTGATAAATTTTAAAGGTCTAAAACTACAAAAATAAAAACATAAATAAAAAATGTACCCTTTATCACATGAGATAGTGATTTTAATAAAGAATAGTTAAAAACAGACGATAAAAGGAAAAAAGTAAATGAATATACATCCATGATTTTATTTTGAACCAATTTATGCTTTTTTTCATACCATTTTTATATGTAATAATAATTATATTTTAATATAAAAGGTTGTTTTTCGTTCGGATAGGAGGAGGCGAACATTTGGCACATGAATGGTAGAAAACATGGGCTAGCCCAATACAAAATGTGCTCCATGAATAGTAAAACTATCCCAACCACATAAAATAGGTCATGGGTGTGTCCACTAATCAAGAACCCATGCATCCCCTTTTTTATATTGGATAGAGGATACACACATTTGGTGCTCGGTCTGGAAGTCCAGGTGGCCAAACCATAAAGTATGGAAGGTCATTAAAATTTATGGATTTCAAACTTTTCACCTCCCTTATTATAAGATAATAACCCCTAATTATCATCAAATATGACCCCTACAGTCCTAGGTATTCCACCATGTCCTCCTCCAATACCTTGATATGCAATTTTTTGTTGATTTGGTGTAGGATATTTTGGATACCATTATGTATGTTCTTCATATCTTTCCCTATTATCTTCTTTTGGTCTCTTTTCCCTTCCTCAATGGTTTCTATTTTATATAGGAAGTGTTTTCACTTGTGTTTGGTTCAATATCATTCCCTTATGTTGAATCGTTTTGTTTTTTATGTGAAAATTCTTTTATAGGATCCCATATTGGTGATGATTCGGTTTTCCACTAGGATTTGTGAAGATTTCAAGTAAGATATTGGTGGATCCTTGCCTTGAAATTACGTTATGAATTTCTTATGCTTGATTTGGATTTCGAATGGGTTTTAAAAATTATGAGTGTGGTGTGAAATGTGTTTTGATGGGGATTTGGTTTTATTTCAGGGATTATGGTGATTTCCTCTTTTGAAAATGTATATTTATCAATTTTGTATACAATTTTTAGGGTTATGATTGTTAAAAAGGGATATCACAATATATATAATTAAAAATAGAGAACATGAGAATCATGATTATCAATGTGGGAAGACTATGTCTATTACACTAGGTGAGTTGGTAGGACTAAGTCCTAGACTCCCTATCAGGACTATGTCACAATAAATACAAAACATTGATAACAGTGATTGGTTGGATCAAGCATGTGAAAGGAAATCATGTCAAGTATTTTATCATTGAGTTTATGGAATTCTTTAGTCCCTGAAAACCCTAGTAAAATAATGATATACCATGGTTCTCATACTATATTTTATGTTTCATCTTGTTTTCCCATTCATTTCCACTATCATAAAAAAAAAAATTTTATAATTAAATTTTATTTTTATTTTCCTTATAAACCTATATGTTAATTTTCATTTAATATCATTTCATGGAATATTTTTTATCCTATTGGGAAAATTATCTCGCACCCTAAAAACACATTTGGGTGCATGTAGACCATGATATGTTGGATTTGGTTAAGGGTAGTGCTTCCCAGGTTGTCGATGGTAGTTCCATATGCAAATATTTTTCTCTTCGATATGGTTTGGTGGTGGTGGCATGAGGGTACCGACCCACATATTGCATGGAGGATGTTTTTTAGTCGGTTCCCTCCCATTTTTTGTTATATTTGTTTTTGGTTGTAAATAATATATGTTTAATTCATGATTCTAGTGTTCATGTAACCTCTAATTTTATGGTTATTGGATGTGATTTGATTTAACTTTTGGATGATTGTTCAGAGTTGATTATCATATGAGAAACTATCCCAAAATAGGTTACTCGAATCTTGATCACCAGTTTCCAGCCAGTGTGGATCAGGAACACCCCTATAATAACATTTTCTCAGGAACCATCCTAAGTTCCCATCCAACCTAACACCCAACCCGGCCTATGGCATGGACCAAAGAGAATTCATGATCACCGTATGATAGAAACTAGATAATGGGCATAATGAAAACCATTTTAGAATGGATTATCTTATATGAATAAACTATGAACAATCCACCAAAAATTACATCACATCACATCCCATTACCATACAAAAATATATCAAAGGATACACTACAAACATGAGTCAAACATCTAGAATTTAAAACAAAAAACGAAAATAACCCAAAGGGGGAGGGAACTAGAAAATCAAACAATCCCGATGAAACATGTGAATCATAACCCTCATGCCACCACCACCAAAACCTATCTAAAAGTAAAATAATGGGATATATAACCAACATCTCCACCATAGAGATCCATGAAATTACCAAAATCAATAATAATAAGGTCTACATACACTTGAGGCTGTATGTATGGTGTGTTCTAATTTTCCTGATAGGATACCACCAAAATGATAAAATTTAATGTAATTAAATTAAAAAATAACTTTCAATTTTTTAATGGAAAATAAAACTATAATTTTATTTAAAAACATTATTTTTCATATAAGAGGAAATAAATAATAAAAAAATGATGAAAAAAAGTGTATGATCACTATGAGAAAATAACTATGTAACTAGGGTTAGTTGGGTTATAGGATCCTTAAACTCCTAGTGATAAAATCATGGACACAAAGGTCTGTCTTCTTCTCAATAATATGAATCCACATCCTGAATTTATTGTTATTTTAATGATGTAGTCATACTTGGGAGACTGGGTGTCAGCCCTATCGACTCACATAGCCTACAAAACCTAGTTTTCCCACTTACACACATAATATTCTTATGTGTCATATTATTATCCAAACATCCTATTAGATAACTTTTTTCCACATTCACATTCCTAATAGTTTAAACCACACTTGACAAAAAAATTAAAAATGGGAAAATCACCATCAACCTTGAACTCACAACAAAACATACCGAAATTTTTTTTCACATGACCTAAAAATTTTATGAACCCCTTTTAGAGATAATGTAATTATTAATAAAATAATCATTTAAAGTCATGACTTAATACCAACTTCCTCTCTCAAAATTTTTTCACAAATCTAGGTGGAAACAAGAAATCACACCAAGAGGATAACATGTGAGGGAAATATCCCACACAAAACAACAATATTGAACCAATAGGAAATATTTTGATTGTAAAATAGGTAAAAACACTTTATGGAGAACATATATCCCAAGAGGAGAGTAAAAGTGACTAAAAAGGGAATTCAGAAGCAAAGGAAGAACACAATTGAAGGGTTCTTTAATATCCTAAGACAAATCACACAAAAATTGGAGCCTAGGGGTATAGAGGAGGATAGGTAGGAACACCTAGAACAGGACGGGTAAAATGGTGTGAGAATGAGGGGGGGGGGGGTATTATATTAAAATTAGAGAGGGGAAATTTGTAAGTAAAAAAATAATGATTTAGTAGGTCACATGGTTTAGATGAACTATCGCCCAGAACGTGTGCCAACCATTCATGTCCTCTTTCCAAGATGAAAAGGTGGAGACACATTTTCATGGGGAGGGATCATATTTCTCATTGGGATGATGTTTTATTTATACTAATTGTGTTCCACTATGTCCCTCATCCTACCTGACCTAAAACAACCATTTTTCAAAAACAAATTCTTCTAAATCCAAATAACAAAGGTAATACCAAAAATTAAAGAGAAAATACCTCAAAAGAACACAAAATGCCTTCATTTCTATGTTTCATGGAATATATAATTGGTGTTATCAGATTATATAAAACCATAGGACCCCTTATCCTTTTTTACAGAGGATCTTCAGGCCTAGAAGACAAGATGACAGATAATTCGTCCAAACTGTGTGCCCTTCCAAATCATTAAATTTTGGGGAGTTCCAAAATTTCCCCTCTTATATTTTAATACTCTAAACCCACATTCTCAGACAATTTGACCCATATTTAACTTTTAATTCCTTAGTCTTCTCCACCACTTCTTTATGATCCAATTTTTGGGTGATTTGGTGTAAGATATTCAAGAAACCTTCAATTTTGTTCTTCTACTCCTTCCCCTTCTCTTATTTTTGGATATATTTTGTTCCTAATTGGGATATATATTATACAACTTGGATTTTAACCAATATGTTGTTTAATATAATTCCCTTGGATTGAATCTTTTTGGTTATATTGTGCTCTTTCCCTTATATGATCTCCTCTTAGAGTGGTTTATGGGTTACACTAATATTTGTGATGATTTCAACTGAAAGTTAGGTGGTTCCATGACGTGACATAACCTGATGATTTTATAATTCATGATTTGGTTTCTAAATGGTTTTTATAAATTTTTTGGGTGGTGTGAATGGTGTTTTCCATGAGGTTTTGTGTAAGATTGTGTTGATTCTGAATTTACTTGTTTTACTTGGGTTTTTTTGTCAAGAGTGGTTTCAATTATTTGGATTGTGATTGTGAAAAATTGATCTCACTTGATTTAGGGATAAGAATAGAGAAAATGGGAAAACTAGGTATCAATGTTGGAATTCTATTTCTATTACTCTATAAAAGTTGGCAGGGATGAGTCCCGATCACCCAAGTAGGTCTATGTCCCAACACTATTAAAACATCCATGATGGGGATTGGTTGGCATGAAAAAGACATAGGATAATGTGTTTATTATTTGATCATCAAGAGTATGAGGATCTCATGACACAAATTACATTAATTAATTATGTATTTACCATGTTTCTCATTGTATATATTTTTATAGCTAATTTTTCCATTAATTTCCTCTATTATGAAAAAGAATGTTTTTAAATTAAGTTAATTTTTTCCCTTAAAAATATGCATGTTAATTTGAAGTTTAATGCCATTTAATTGATTATTTTTTGTGGTATCACATTAAGAAAATAATCTCACAATATATATACACCCTCAGGTTATGTAGACCATGTTATGTGTAAATACTGTAAATTATAGGCTCCCTATAGTGGTGATGGTGTTCCTATGTCCTAGTGGTTTCTTTTTTATGGGGTTTTTATGGTGGTGGAATAAGGCTGTTGACCAAAATGATTTTTGGGGGACTTTTTATTTAGTTAACTATTGCACCTTTTTTTTATTTTTATTTTTGTTTTTGTAAATTCATGATATTTAACTCATATATGTTGTGTTTCTTTTGATATCTCATATTATGGTTATTAGATGTGATGTGATGTAATTCAATTTTTGATGGATTTTTTATAGATGTTTATAATGGGAGAAACCATTACCAATGTTGTTACTCAATGTCCAAGAACTAGTTTCCAGCATGTGGGGATCAAGAATTCCCTTTGAGCTAAGCCACAAACTAGGTCATGTGTCAGGTTAAATGGAAACCTAGATCCATCTGTGACAAAAGTTAATCAATGGAAGGATTTTACCTTACATTGATTAATGTTTTTGGTGGAGTTTAGATAGAAAGGATCCTAGAATGGTAGAGCTTGAAGTTCCAATTAAAAGTGGGTTTTATTTTTAACACACATAGTGATAGGCCATGGGACAACATTTGATGTTCATAATTTTTTGGACATATCCTTTTGGTGTGATGTAAAGGATACATTTAGTGCAAGGACACCGAGATG
Organism: Viscum album; assembly: GCA_963277665.1. Classification (NCBI taxonomy): domain Eukaryota; kingdom Viridiplantae; phylum Streptophyta; class Magnoliopsida; order Santalales; family Viscaceae; genus Viscum; species Viscum album. Next base: position 57,142,895 of record OY728153.1, on the reverse strand, counting down.
AGGTAGAGTGGGTTAATTTGTTGTTTATTTATGTTATATTTTCATTCTATTCTTTGTGGATTTCTAAATCATGTTAATTTTGAAAAGACTTATGGTTTATTTATTGATAATTTATTTTTTTGGTTATACGATGTATCATCATGCATCCTAAGATCCCTAGGAACAATTTTGGGAAGAACATAGATAGAATTATCACTCATTAGTGGACTAGATACTAGTAGAAGTAGTGGTATGGGATCTCTGCGATTTGGATAAAAAAGCGTGCTCTGGTTCTAATCAACATGAGGAAACCAAATGTGTTCTATAAAAGGAAAAATCTTATGAGTTACAGATTTATTGGAGGAGTAGAGTGGGTACTGAGTTTGAGGGTGTACCCAAAAATCCTGACTGTCCAAAAAGTCAATATAAAAAAATGATCGCACATTTAAAGACTAAACAATATAAGGTACTACCCATAATTAATGGTTTTTATATAAAATATAATTTTTATTACTTGTATTGTTTTTTTTTTGTTTCTTAGGAAGTGTCAGCAAAAAAAGATGAAATGACATATCTACACACATTGGGGCGCACTACAATGCCCGACCAAGAGAAGCGGATGGTACGTTCATCTGAATTAAAATAATGTCCTTATTTATAACATGTAATCATAACTTATTGATTCCTTCCCTTGGTTAGTCCATGTATCCTAGAAATCAAATCATATACTAGGAGAAAGCTTGTCCATTTTTCCTAAACAAGTAGTATATTTCCTTAAAACCCACTTCTGAAAACCATTTCTGAAAACCATTTTAGAAAACCACCAATCGGTTATGACTTTAATTTACCTCAATGTTTGTAGGTCTTTGTTGCAACTCACTTAAATCCAATTTTTTGTATTTATCATATATGGTTGTAATCCAAATTTGTGCACTTCTCATATGCAGCAAGCTATATTGGTCATTGAAGGTCATGTACCTCATGCTAAATTATTCCGCTTTAGTAGGGAAAAATAAGATGGAAATGTAGTTAATTCACAAACACAAGATAAAATTGTAAGTTTGTTTATTCATATTTCAAACATTTATACGAAATTAATAATTTAATATGTTTATAATTTCAACAGTTTTCCTTGGAGGTCGTGGATGTGAAAGAAGCTGATAACTTAGGGCCAAATGATCATTTCAGTCAGGGGTTAGGTGTGGAGCATCCAGGAAGAGTCCATTGTAGACCAGACAAAAACATTGTCCCCTCTAGGTATTGGTCATCATCAGACACCTCTAAAGCCTCTGAGTTGGAAAGTGTGTGTGCTGAATTAGCTACGATAAATAAAATAGTATTAGAGGAGCGTGAAAAAATTAAGCTAATGAATGAACATTTCATGAAGGCCATGTCAGTTTTGAGTCAGTAACTACCATTAGAGTTTGATGCCTCATTTCATTCATGTATGGCACCAATGCACTATTTAAATAATGCCTTGGATAATTCCCGTGAGGGTCCTAGTGGTGATGACGGTGGTGGTGATAGAGCTGGCGAGGATTTTACTAATGCTGTTGTTTGTGATGAGATTGCTGATGATGATGCTGATGGTGCGGTTGGTGATGATGTTGGTGATGATGTTTTTGTCGATGTTGCTGCTGAAGATGATAATGTTGGACATGAGGATGATGATGATGGAAATGGGGGATATTAATCTCCTCCATTTTTGACTTAGCAGAGAGACTTGTGTTGGAGTGTAATGTTTTTTTTGTATTGGTGAACTACTTTTATGTGAATTTCTTTATGCAATGAAATGAATTTTGGATTATGTTTTTATCAGGGCTGTTATTTGTCAATTATTTTGGTAATTTTCACATGCCATAATTTTTTTATGGTTTGGTGTGTTTATTATTATCTCGCCATCTAATCTTGTACATAGCAGTGGAGGGGAGGCCTGGGATGGGGGCTACAGTGGAGGGCTGGGGGGGCTGTAGAGGAGGGCTGGGAGGGCTGGGGGGGGGGCTGGGAGGAGAAGGTTGGGAGGGGGGGTGTAGTGGAAGGCTGGGGGGCTGTAGTGGAGGGTTGGGGGGGGGGATGGGGGGATGGGAGGGCTGGGAGGGTTGGGAGGGCTGGGGGATGTAGTGGAGGGATGGGTGGGGGGGGCTGGGAGGGGAAGGTTGGGAGGGCTGGGGGGCTGTAGTGGAGGGCTGGGGGGGGCTACAATGGAGGGCTGGGAGGGGGGGGGGGGTTGGAGGGGGGGGGCTAGGAGGGGGGGGGATGGGAGGGGAATGTCGGGAGGGAGGGCTGCAGTGGAGGGCTGGGGGGGCTGCAATGGAGGTGTTGGAAGGGTAAGGTTGGGAGGGGGGTGCATTGGAGGGCTGCAATGGGAGGGGGCTGCATTAACTTAATATCTCTTTCATATACTCTTCATGCATAGGATGTTCATCAGGCGAGTATCACTGTGTCCCCCACTTTGAAGCAAAATAGCTCATCTATTGAAGGAGTTGAAAAGGTTTAGTTGCTTATAATATTTTTCTTTAAATGTAAAGGCACTGATTTGTAGTTCCTAGACTGATTCATATTTTTTGTGATTGGTTTCTTTCTAAACAGGGGCGTAATGAAGCTGCTGTAGTTGATTTTGAGGAAATACCTCAAACCATGGAACAAAATTGTGGTGTTAATGTGATCAGGACTATGATTCATCTACAAGAAAAGGCAAGTAACCTGCGCTCATTTACCATTTCCCCTTTCAGTCATTGATTTATGATTATATTGTTACGCAGTTCAGTCATGACACTAAAAACTAAAAAAAATTACCTGTTTATTTTATTTTCCTAAAAAACTATATTCCTTGGTATTTCAATGAATCTCATTATTGATTGGTATATAGTAATTATGGAGGAGGAGGGGCTGGGCTGGGGGAGGGGGAGAAGGGGCTGGGCTGGGAGAGGGTGAGGAGGGGCTGGGCAGGGGGAGCTGGGCATGAGGGAGGGGGAGGGGGAGGGACTGGGTAGGGGGAGCTAGGCATGAGGGAGGAGTTGATATTTCAAAAATAAATCACTATCCTGACATTGAAGAACCACCTGACCCTATGGTAATACCATATCAACTAGATCAAACACTATCAACACCTTTATTTCCAATAGGATCTTGATGAAAATCATTTTCCCTTATACCATGAGATATAAAGTTTATTTGTATCCTAGAGTGTTTGTGTAGGTTGTGAGTATAAAATTAGTAGGTTTCTAAAAACTATATCCCTAGATAGAATAAATACATATACAAGTGTATGATATGAACAAAAAAGAACAATCAAAATTCCACACTGATTGCTCTATTTTTTCTTACCTATCCCGATGTATGACTTTACCTACCTTGTACAATACTAATGTGGGAAGATACATAGATAATATATCATTCTAGAAGATCCCACGACCTTCCATAAAATTTTATTTCACTTTTAATCACATTATAACACATAAATTATCACCATTATGTATAAATCATGATTCCCTAATGACACATCCACGTATTATATCACAAGAACCCTAGGTTTCATAACTTTTTACCAACAACTAGATCAATATCCTAACAAAACCCAACACATAGTGACTCATGTTCTTTACCATGACTGACTAATCATCCCCAAACTATAACATAGATACAGTGAGAATTCTACTCTAATCTAGTGGTCTCACAGACTCCAATAATAACATAATTCATTGTGTCCTCCTTTGTATCAATTAACATTATCATCATCTACCCTATGTCTCTTGAATCTGGTGGATACCACAAAATAAATTGGGGTCAAAACAAATTCATGGGACCTGAACTTTGTACACATGACCTCAATAACCTATGTAACCATAATTAGAAACATTTCTAATAGCCTTTTCCACACCTTTTTCATCACCTCTGATAATGGTCAATATAATATGCATCATACAAATGATCCACCATATCCATAATCCTAGTGGTAAATGCCACCCATAGTATGGTAGATTTTCAATCATCATGTTCCCAAATAAGTGAATCAATTAGCCCATCCCATGAATCACCACATTAAAACATGTGATATCATTCTCATCAATCCATTAAACCGCACCATATAATATCTAGTGTATGTAAGGAAAAACTATCCATTTTAAACATGATAATACCTTTATTTATCTCTTATGAGCTATGGAAGCTGCAAGTTTTTCAGTTCTCGGTTAGACATACACAACCCTACCCTCACCCATTTAATACACAATATATGTAACAAATATAATATATGAAAATCTGGGCACTTCCAACTTATAGAAAACACCTTGAATTTTGGATTTAACTGATAAAAATATGATAATATGAAATGAAATGAAATACATGACAAAATGAATAACTAGTAGAAAACATGGAGACAGTTAGAGGAAATTGAAATAAATACCCTAGGGAATGTATCCATACCCTTAGTTATTCCATGATTCAGACGAATTGAAGATCAAATAAAAACTATTGAAGAACCATCTTATAGTCAAATAGGGGAACAAAATACAAATTTAGGGAATGTCTACTACATCCTAGATGAAATGGTCATAACTTACCCATCTTATAAATAATTATTTATCTAATTATCATTTTATAAAAATATAGAAAAAAATTGATATTTTTTTTATAAAACAATGGGGTTAACCATATGTATATTGAAAACCTTACATTTCAACACTTTAACATTTTTCATACTTGCTAAAGATAAAATCCATATGTATGAACACCTCATTTTATGAAACATTATGTATCAAATGGTACTTGAAATAGTTATTTAATTTTCTAGATGTTTTATAGGCATTTTTTGGTTTTCAGTTTTCCTTTCTCTAATTTTTTAATGTTGTTTTTTTGTTTTATAAAGACTCAAAATACATAAGAGAAAGATTTTTCAGTGGAATCCTAATTCAGGTTTTACTCCAACTTTTCAATTTTAATATTCGGCTGTAGATTTTTGTATGTTTTGGATACATTTAACTATCATCACATTTGAAAAGTCTCAGGATGTTATTCAGAAATCATGGATCACAGTGTACTTTCAGGAGGTATGAACCCTTATGATTTTTCTTCATTTTTTAATCTTTTAACACGAGAAAGTCTTGAATATTGATAACATTTTCTGTTTGTGGTGGATACTTTTTATATATATAAATTGTTTAATTAAATTTCAATACATGTTTTTGTATTTTATTTCATGTGTTTTTATCCAAAAGTTTCTCTAAATATGCCATTCTACTTGACTGAGGAGGGGGCAGGGGCTGGGTAGGGGGGAGGGGGAGGGGGAGGAGATGGTCAGTGGGGAGGGAGGGGGAGGGCTGGCCAGGGGGAGGGGCAGGCTGGGTAGTGGGGAGGGAGGGGAAGGGGCTGGGCAGGGGGAGGGATGGGTAGTAGGGAGGGAGGGGGATGGGCTGAGTAGGGGGAGGGAGGGGGAGGGGCTAGGCAGTGGGAGGGCTGGGTAGTGGGAAGGGAGGGGGAGGGGTTTGGCAGTAAGGAGGGAGGGGGAGGGGCTGGGAAGGGAGGAGGGTGAGGGGATTGAGGAGGCTTTGGGTAGTGGGGAGGGAGGGGGAGGGGCTGGGTAGGGGGGAGGGGGTGGTCTGGGTAGTGGGGAGGTATGGGGAGAGGCTTGGCAGGGGGATAGGCAGGGAGAGGGATGGGTAGTGGGGAGGGAGGGGGAGGGGTTGGGCATGGGGGAGGGTGGGGGATGGGTTGGGCAGTGGGAGGGTTGGGCAGTGGGGAGGGAGGGGGAGGGTGTGCGCTCATTATTTATAAATGTCTTGTGGATGCCAACTAGTTTTGTTTAATGTTCAATTGGATGGATAATTGTATGAGAGATCAAGTAGTTTATATGAGGAGATCGTTGTTTTACTTTGTGTATTTGGACTATTTTCTCCTGATTAGTGATATTGAGGTATAACTCTTGAGTTTGAGGACCACATATATTTGAGTCTTTTGGAAGGAATGGATCCTTTTGATGGTGGTTACTATCGAGTACCATTATACTACAGATGTCAGTCTAAGGGACTCTTTTGAATTCCATTGTAAGATAGTTTCTAATTAAGTGATTAGTTTTTGTCATAAAAGTCTATTAAGAATGCATGTATTTAAGTTTAAGTTGAGGAAATGAAAGAACCATAATGATCATATTAATAACATCAAAATAACACTTTTTGGAAGTTCCATACTGTTGAAAATTTAGTAGATCCAAATCATCCCAGATCCAGAGGAAGTTTCAAAACAAGTATACCATTCTCAAAAGATGTTAAAGATCTCCAAGTAGATAGACAAAATATATAATTATCCATCATTCTTGTTGAGTAATAACATTTAAATAAGTCTATTTTTCTACACTTGATCAACTCTAAAAAGGAGCTTGTGGATGCGGTATGTGAACAGTTGTATGAGGCTTTTAGATGGGGTATAGAACCAATCACTGAAGGAGTTTTAAATTGTGGTGTATAACCAATTTTTTAATAAAGGATAGGGTGTATAACCATTTGATGGATTTTTATAGTCAGGGTGTATAACCAATTAGTATTGATATTATTTGAGTATCCATGTTGTCTCGTATAACCAACATGGAATGTAGGATTTTCACTAAACATTGTAAATCATCTTGTTCTTCTATTGTGATTTCGTTTTCATATGTATGAGGTAAGGATGATATTTTTATATAGAGAGGATCATGTATTTAACCATCCATAGAATGGATTGAAACTTCTATTTTAGCTATTTAGATATTGGTGATTAGGTTGGATTATCGAACAACCAGTTTGGCATGCCATGTATAAGTGATATTTCAGGTATAGAATGGAGGTGCAGAATGGTGGGAGGTGTTGCTGCTCGCCTGGGGAACCTGTCTATACCCACGGTTTGGTAAACCGTTGGTAAATATGGGTTTCTGTAAATCAGTATACCCACAGTTTGAAAACCGTGGGTATATTTCAATACCTACGGTTTGAAAACCATAGGTATACATCAGTACCCATGGTTTATTAAACCGTGGGTAATAACAATTTTCCTTGGTCAATACCCAAGGATTTCAGAGAACTGTGGGTATAGACCTATTGTGATGGCACTGCAACGCACGATTACTGAAACCGTGGGTATACCCTATACACATGGTTTCATGGGCTATACCCACGGTTTTAAACCATGGGTATAGGTGTTATTTCCAGTAGTGAACCCCCTATAAGTTGAGGTGTGAGTTGAAAAGGTTGAGAGGATTTTTGGGTATCTCTAGACTCATTATTTATTCAAGGTGAAATTAAATTTTTTTCATGTTGTAAACACACCGTAACAAGTGGTGGAACATAGTGGTCCATGAAATGAAACATGAAAAAATGGTTGGAATGATTTCAAGGCTATTTTCAAAAATTTATATTTCCCAGATACCTTATCCATCACCAAGACCTGAGAGTTTTTGGTTCTCCATCAAGAGGATCAAACCATGTGGGAATATAAAATCTAATTTTGTAGAACTAATCAATTTTTCATCCTAGGAGGTTTCTAATGAATAGATAAATTCTTAATGATTTAAAATGTGATTATGGATAGATATTCAATCTTAGGAATTCCTTTTTAATATGAATAGATATGATGAGGTGGTGGATCAATCTCAGATGGTGGAGATTCGTAGGGATGGTAGGCCAAATTTTTTTGGGATGAATATACATATGTTATAGGGTAGTAGTGGAATGTTTGTGAAGAAAAGGAATCATGAATATAAAGATAAGAATATATGTGGGAGCTCTTGTGTCCCATTTTTACCACCTTCATTTTCATCCACTAAAGGGGGGTTGGTTCTGTGCTTTCAGTGTGGATGCAGGAGGCATTTATGGTAAGTGTGTCTCATTTCACCTATACCCCTATATCTGTGTGGGTGATTGGGTAACTTGAAAAGGATCCATAAGAGTGGTTTGAGGACTAGGAGTGGTTCATGGCCCTCAACACACAAGGAAATAACAAATCATTCCATGGAATAAAGGGATATGAGATCTCATCCTTCTAGTCATGGTGATAAGGATGAATATTATTATGTTAATAGTCTGCTCAAAATGAATCCACTAGTTAGTAATCAACCATTGGGATCAGTGAAAATGAATCACATTATTGATGTGGATTATGTGCCAGCAGAATCAAATTAAGGACTTATGACTATTCAAGGAACTATTACTGTTTCATCATCCATAACCACCACATTATATGATTTGGGTGATGCTAATTATTTTTTTTATGAATTTATCCAAGAACTATTTTAACTACCATCATAGATTATGCATTATTCCTTAGAGTTGGTAACACTACAAGGTAGGAAGAGGGAATTGGGTTTCAGATGACTTTCTTGTGCTCTCACTCTGTCATGTGTTAAATTGGAATGAGACTTATTGTTTTTGGAAATGGATATTTTTAACATGATTCTGGTCCAGAATTAAATTGTGTCTTTCTAGGAACACATCGAGTTTTATCACTGAAAAGTAACATTTTTATAACATGATGGGAGTACTTGGGTCTTCTAAAGAGAGTGGGATTCTAGATCAGGGATATATAGTAATCCAATTATAGAGTTAGGAAATCTCATTTTCTCAGCCTCTTCCCTTATATTGGAGGATTATTGTAGCGGTTCTATGAATGAGTTTCCTCCTATTGTATATTTTTTTGTAGATGAATTTATAGATAATTTCTCAGCATTACCTCAAAATCTGGAAGTAGATTTTACCATTAATATGGTGTTAAAAACATAGCTTATATATCTTCCATAGTATCTTATATAACCTAAAGAGATGATGGAATTAATGATATAACTAGATGATTTTGAATCTAAATGATTCGTTCTCTCGAGCATATTATCGTAGGATTCCCTAGTTGAGATTAGAAAAAGGATAATGGATCCTTCCTATTGCATTTATTATAGAAAATTTAATAGGGTCTTAATAAAGAATAAATAACGATTTCCCAACATTAATGAACACATCAATAAACATAAGGGGAAAGGTTGTTTTCTAAAATCATCATGCACTCTGGGTGTCATCCTGCTATAGTTTGAGAGGATTATATCCTCAATAAATCCTTCAAAATAAGGTATGAAATCTTTTATAACTTTGCCATTCCATTCAGGTTAACAAATGGCCTAACAGATTCTATATCTCTTATGAGTTGGGAATTTCATCAGTTCCTTGACTCATTTTTCATAGTGTTTTTGGAAAATATCCTAGTTTTTCTAGGATAGAGATAAAGCCCGATTTATACATATATATTTTTTTGGAACTCTTTAGGACCACCATCTCAAGGATAAAATTTCCAAGTGAACTTTATGGATTCATGAAGTCATGTTTCTAGGTCATGTGATATTATAATGTGGAGTTTCTATGCACACTGAGAAAATAGGAGTAGTTATTTCAGGGATAAACTAGGGAATGTCTTTAGGATTTGAAGTTTCTTGGTCCTAGAACAATACTATAGTATTTTTTAATTGATTTCACTCATCCCTATTTTTCAATGATTATTTTCACCCAAAAATGTTTAATTTTGGATGGAGCTCATAATGATAGACATCTTTTGAGGAACTAATGTAGTGATTGAACACTTTTCCAGTTTTGATCCCACCTGAACCTAAAATGGGATAAGTAGTTTTCAGTTATTATTTTGGTGTTGGTAATAGGTGTGTGTTGATTTATGATGAACATGTAGGGAAATAAAATTTTTTTAAAACCCAACCAAATTATTGGAATTATCCAACCCATGACCTGGAACTTGTACTTGTGATGCATACCTTGAAGTCATGGAATCACTATCTCTCCATGGTGAAATTCATAATTTACGCAGATCCTAAGAGGATGGAATAAATTTTATCACAGAATTATATTAATCTAAGGAAAATCTAGTGTTTTGAGTACCTTCATGTGTTTTACATTGATATTGACTACACCCATGGAAATTGGAATGTAGTAGCGAAATCTCTAAAAAGGAAGATACTAGTAAAGTTTATAAAGGAGTCTAGGGATGAGTGAACATTGATGGGGATGTTTTTCAAGATGATCTTGAAATCCAAGGAGCATATGTTTTGAATTTTATTGGGTTGAAATTAGTTTAAACCCTATCCTTTCGAGTTAATTTGGTAGGATAATCCTAATGTTGAACTATAAGAAGACTCTTGGTAACTTCTTTGTAGTGAGGATATTCTTAGTGAGGGGTCTCTATCTCTTAAGGGAATTATTTTTCAATAGGTTCAATTGATAGTGCCACTATGTTTGTAAAAGGTTTTGATATAGGATGGTCAAAATTATGATTGGTCCATTTATTTGAGGAAAACCAGAATGTTTTATGATGTACAAAACCAGTTATAATGGCCATGACATAGGTGTGATATAGTTTAAATTATATCAATGTGCTATACATGTCATCATGTTAATGTCGAGAACCCGTGGCCCTTAATATTAAAATAGACACTCCTCATTCCTAGCTGGATGTTGGATGAAGTCTACATGGATTTCATCATTGGGTTAACTCTTATGCCCCAGGGAAAGAATGTCATTTGGGTGGTCATTGATAATCTAAAAAATTATCTCTATTTCATTCAAATAAATTATTCAAATAGAGTGTATGAGTTGGATCAGCTAAGGTTTACAATATTTTTAGGATCGTAGTTTTTTGTTAGATATTATTTCTTATAGGGACCCCTACCCTATCTCTCGTTTATGGGAGCACATTCAAAAGTCAATGGAGCCACATGTCAAACTTGGTATGAAATACCATCCTAAAAAAGATTGTCATACTGACTAATAAAATTAAATAATGAATTATATCCTCCATGGGTGAGAGTTATATTTCATTGGATGATGGGATAGACATTAGGGATTGGTTGAATTTTGGAAAAATACATTTACAAGTCCTCACTCAATATAGATCCCTTTGAGGAGATTTTTGGTCATGCATATTTGTCTAGTCTATTTTGAAAAGATGTGGGTGAGACTTAATTACTAGGACCAAGTCTTATATAAGAGATATATAATAATGATTTTATTATCAGGAAGTGGTTGTTGATAGTTCAGAGCTGTCATAAGTCTTATGTCGATCTTCATCTATTATCCATGGAGTTCCTAGTAGTCCACCTAGTGTTTCTAAAGGTTGCACCTCACTTAGGTCACAATCATCTTAGTATATTGGTGAATATTATTCTGAGGTATGTAAGACCCTGTTAGATTTTATAAATAATTTTTTTGTTTGAAAACTAGTTATCTTTACCAGTCCAGTTGATATTGACCCACACTGTGTTCCATGTATCACAAATGAAGATGTATAACCTGTACTTATCTCATGTGCTGAACTGGGAAGATTTAGAGTTGGAATCAAATGATTCTATATTTAAGATGCTAGTAAATATAATGGATTACCAAATGAATGTGCTTCTAGTAAAACCCAAACTATTGGTCTGTGAACTTTGGAAGAATGATATTGAAAATCATTAGTCATATAAATGGAAGTCTTGGGTGGATGAGAAAAATCCTTATTTATTCACTAATCATAATTCAGTGTAAATGTATGATTTTGGAATGATTTCATGGTGGGAATATTTTTCACATACATGGTTTATTTTTTATGGGGTTTATCTTCTATTTGTGGTCTCACCATTGTTAAGTGGATTTCATTGGATTTGTTTTGAAAAAAGTGGAATGTTTTGGGCCATGAAGGAAGAGGTTCATGATTGGCACTCCGTTAGAAGAAAGAACATTCCAGTCCAATGAAAAGTATGCACTATTGATAGTCACACTGTCCATAACACAAGGACTTTAAAATAGGTGTTCTCCCTCCCCAAGAAATCATGATGCCCCATTTTATGATTGGATAGAGGATATGATCTATTGGCACATTGACTAGAAGATCATGCAAGAAAACCATGCATCCTTCTAGATATTTATATTTTTGGGATTTCTAACATTACCGTCATTAGATTTAAGACCCTAAAACATCATTTTTACCCCATTTTACCCCTCTATCCCTATCAATCACTCTCTTTCATCCTTTATTCCCTTAGGATCCAATATTTTTGTGATTAGAGTTAGGATCTTCTAGAAAAATTTATGTTGGTTTTTTCATCTCATACTCTCTTCTCATACTTTGGTATCTTTTCCCTTATTCTTTTGGTTCTACTATATATAGAAAGTTTTTTGACCTAAATTGGGTTCTTTATTTTCCTCTTGTATTTAATATTATTGGTTTCAGTGTGTTTATTACCTTATAGGATATCCTATGGGTGCGGGTTATGGTTTCCACCCGAATGTAAGATGATTTTATGTGAAAGGTCGGTGGTTCTATTCCTTGACATTACTTGATTATTTTATTTTCCCTTATTTGGTTTTGAAATGGGGTTTATAAATTGTGCAGGTGGTTTGAAAGGTGTTTCCCATGGTTTTGGGTGTGATTTAATAATTTATGGTGATTTTACTTTTTGTAATTGATTTTTTATTAATTGTTGTTTCAATTATTTGGATGGTGATTATGAGAAAAATTAATCTCACTAGATGTAGAGATTGGAATAGATCACATGGGTATCCAAGGTATCAATACGGGATGACTATTTCTCGTATACTAGGTGAGTTGGAATGGATGAGGATCGGTATCCCTGATAGGACTATGTCACAAAACTAAATAATTCATTTTGGGGATTGGTTGGATTGAGTAAGAGAAAGACCGTTGTGTGCATGATTTGATCACTGAGAGTATGAGGATCCTAGGTTCCCACTTCCCCTAACTAATTAGGAATTCCACACGGTTCTCATACTGTATATTCCATTTCAACACATTTTCAAATTAATTTCAACTTTTATGACAAATCATGTTTTTAAATTAAATTGTGTTTTTCTTTTATAAAAAAGTCAAAATGTTAATTTTTCATATAATTTAATTTTTTGGATTATATTTTTTGGTATTCTATTGGGATAATATTCTTAACCTTATATATACCATTGCGTGTATGTAGAACTTGTTATGTTTGATTCAGGTAAGGGTATGGATCCTTGTGGTTGCGATGGTGGTTCTATGTTCTTGAGGTTTATTTTTGGACAAGTGTTAGTGGTGGTGGAATGAGGGTGTTGACCCAAATGTGTTATGTATGGTTTTTTATTCAATACCCTCTATATATTTTTTTGGATATTTGTTGTAACTACTATATTTTTAAATCACATTTATAGTGTTTCTTTTGGTCTCTCATGTTCTATTTATTGGATGGGTTTTGATGATATTTTTTTTGTTCATTATTGATTATAATGGGAGAAACAATTACCAATAGTATTACTCGATACACCAGAACTGGTTTCTATTATGTAGGGATTGAGAACACCCTTCGAGCCATGCCATGGGACAAGATAGGTGTGAGGTTGGATAGAATCCAATTCTAGTTCATGAAAAATAATATGTGCTATTATATATAAATGAGTATAGTTCTAAAATAGATCAATAGTAAATAAATTTTTATTATAAATTTGGTTTTAACACATATCAAAGATCCAGACATAAGGTAATATATTTTCATTTAAAATGGCGTTCTTTGGGAAATAAGTTATGTTATAAACCTAAATTATTTTATGAGGTGCATATATAACAAAATTTTCAGGTTATAGCATGAATTTATATACATTCATGATATTTTTCTTGTTTCATTTAATATTACCCATTTATGAGGATTATGTTTCAAATGTTACCCATGTGGTGAAGGGTTTTTGTTTTAGTCTTATTTTTATTCGGGAATGTTCAATACAAAATATAAATTTATGAAATTTTGTTATATTTATCTAATATATAACTTTTATTTTTATTCTACTCCAGTTACATTAGAGGAATAATTTTTTTTGATTTCATTTTCCTCATATTAAATATTTAATAGATAGAAATAGTTCCTTAATGGTAAGATCACTTTATTTCTCAGATTACTCATAATGTCTTTTCTTTCCATATTGATGTTTTCTAAAAATGTTTCTAATAATGTTTATAATATTTTAATATGATTTTTAAATTAATTTTTAAAAATTATTTATTTTTTCTAAAAATTGTTTAAAATGAATCTACATATCATTTTCTTAACAATATACTTTATTAAATTTTTACAATTTTAATAAAGAAATTTTTAGTTTTAAAATATACAGAATAATTTTTTTTCACAACCATGAACAATTAATAAATTAAGGATTCCATTAAAATATTTAAAGGTTCTTTACAAATAAAGTTCATTCCTTAGTATTTGTGAAATTACTATATTTTAAATAAGCGGTTTTAAAGTGGAAGGGTAATTTTTTGTATGAGGTATTCTAGAGAATATTTTAATTGAATTTTACACTATGATATAATCATTTGATGTCAATTATGTTTTATTGGGGATTTTATCCAATTATAACATCCTTATTATTTATTGTATCATTTTTTAGGATGAAGTGATTATGAAACCCATTTATTAATCATGGCTTATGCCATGATTAGTGTTTGATGATCTTTTGGAACACATTTATACGATTTCATTTTTCAGTGAGGGTAGGGGCTGAAATTATATATCCCTCCAATTCATTTGGTAATTTATAATATCTCATGAAATAATTAAGGGAAATAATAAGACGTTCTTGATCCATTATGGGAATCAAGTGGATGTGATTAATTCACTATTGTAAATAATTTGATGTTCTTAATCCATTATGGGAGAGAAGTCAACATGGATCATCTACAATGGGTAACATGTGTTTATTCTGGATCTATTATGATTTGATGGTATTAGTAGTTTACATTGAAATATGACAAGGTTTATATTATTATAATGTATCTACACATTAATGAAAAGAAATTATTGTTCATAATTGAATTATGGTGATTTTCAACTCTTATGATTTATTCTTTATGAAAGGATAATGATCTATTCCATGAGTCAGGTTCATGATCATTGATAGATTGTGTATAACATTTTCAAGATATTATTATGATCTCATTAAATTATTATTAAATTATTCTTTTGTATTATAATTAATTGATATATCCCATGTTTTCCCTCATTGATCATTTTATTCAACCCTTTATTATGTTTCTACTCCCAAGGTTACGAAAAATGGGTTTTATTTACGGGTTTTTGTTAAAGAGTAATAAATATGGATATCATTGTGGGAGACATTGATGATCTATTGTGAGATAAGAAAACTATGTATCTAGTATCCAAATAAACCAATACTTTATGGTTCTTAGTTGTCTATTTCAGAAATATATTGAATATTCATCTAAAAAAGTAATATTTGTGTATGAAAATGATAGGTCATTATAGTTAGTGTTATAATAGGTTTAATAAAGATTAGGTTTTAAAAAAATTATTAGAAAACCTATTTATAATCCAAAGTATGGGATATCATACTAAATTCTTGGTAAAATAGATAATTTGTGGATATCTTAGAAATATATAGCAATTAGGATACAACCAGTGGATGTGGTTTTGGAAAAAATTAAGCTAGTAGTTATAATGCTGAAAATAATTTATCAAGTATATATTAACCATCATTTTGGTGCATGGTAATTGTGACCCTACTATTAACATGGTTTTACTCTCTTGTGGGATATTATCTGGTTAATTTATATTTTCCATATAAACCATCATGAATTATTTGACTATATTATTATTATGGTTGACCTTGGTTAAAACTAAGATAACAAATAAGAAAAATTTGATTCCACAATTTAAATACCCTTTAAATGTAATTTGAGAAATATGATTATTTTTTATCACACAACGATTTTTTTTTAGTCAATGGATATAACTTGAATTAATCTTGTTAAAATTTAATTTGATGGATACTGAGGAGATTAGGAGTTTCCAAATTGGATGATCACTAGATATTTTGATTTTTTGATTTTTAAAAATATGTTATCACAATATTTTATTAACAACTTTAACCTCAAACAACCCTTATACTCACAAAATAATAGAAGGGAATTTTTCCTCAGTGATTGGATAATGTATAACATAGAGAATGGAAGACTCAATTTTCATCGTGTAATAATTTTTGATAGAGAATCCATAGGGAATGTATCTAATGAAAGAGATAATGATTTATTTATGGAAATAAAGGACATAGAGAAAAAAATTTATTTGGAGTTAAATTTCCGATGTATGTGGAACATGGGAATTATCAGAGTCAATATTTCCTTTTAAGGATTAACTGCTATAACAAATAATGAAATATATTATACTAGTCATTAATGTAAATTGGTTGAATTATTTACATATTGGTGTTTTGGAATGATGTTGGTATATACAAATTATGTTAATTTTGAAAATTATATATATATATATATATATTCAAGTAATATTAACACCAGTGTTTTGGATACCATCATGGTTTTATTAGTTTAAAGATAATGATATGTTAAAAGTCCAAGAAACCACTTTTAGTTTTTATGTTTTGGGATTTTATATTTATTATTGATATTTTGGGAGATGTTTTATTGGGATGTGGTATATATAAATGTGAATTTCAATATGAAGTAATATATGAGAAATTAATTCTCTTTTAATAAGTTTAATGATGTTAATAACCTTCGGGTTTGATAATATCTTCGATCATAAATGTTATTTTTAATGATTTTCATCATATTTTTGGTTACATAATAAGAATTATTTTAATATAATTTTGGAAAAAAGAACAACCTATCACATCCAACAAGACTTCTGGGCTTAAACCCAAGACTGAAGGGATAAAATGGTGTAATTCCTTCCACTAACCTACATAATTTCATGGTTACTATGATTTTTAAATAATTTTATAGATAATTATTGCTTTTATTTTTAGAGAATATATTTTATCACTGAGATATACATGGGATAAAAAATGATTTAGTTATTATGTGATTAATTTTAATCCGAAATAAGTTCTCTATTTTGATACCCAAATAGGATTATAGTAAAGAAAACATTAAAATATTTTATTTTAAGAAAAAGTTTGAAATATAATTTGGAAGAATATATGATTTTAATGTAACATTATGTTGATTCAGGTTATTTATGGAAATGAATATCAAATCATGGATATAATATAATTAGGTAATACAAATATGATTTTGTGAGACATTAAGGGTGGATGAAATTTGTTTTTTATAAAAATGTTAAAATATTCTTGGATACATTTTTGATGAGATCAATATAATCATTGGGTTTTAGTATTATTATGTAATATTTTGAAAAGAAATGATGTTTTCTGATTTATTGAATGATCTATGTTTAACTTTTTTGTGTTATTGTTTAATATGTTGTGGTTATTGTTTTACATTGTTATATAATGGTTTATTCAATTTAGGAACTATATTGAGCTAAATTTTATGGTTTTGATAAATGTATAAATATAGTAGGAAGAACCTGTTATACAATTGGGAATTATGGGATCGGTTACACGTTTTTTTTAATAATTTATTCATGAAAAAATAGTTTTTAATTTTCATCCTTTGATGACAAATATGGTATTTTTTGTGAATTGATTAATGGATGAAAGTATATATAGAAATTAATTATGTCTAATTATGTTCTTACTATATATAGTAATGATATTTATTAAATATAGGAAAAGGATCATAAAATATAAATTTCATCCAATTATGATCATTTCTGATCAATTGAGGGACTCTTTCACACCTCATTGATTTGTTGTTTTGTGCTCGTTAAATTTATCGTGTTCCTGAAATTTATTAGGATTAAGGTTATATATTACTCTTCATAATTATTTTGACAATATATTTTTCAACGTGTCAATATTTTCAATTCCCACTAATATTATAATTTTTGGGATCATTTTTTATGTGTTGAGATTCATATTTCCTTTACCCCAATATCGAGAGAATGTTTTTATTAACCCCTTTGGATATGTAAGATTTAGAAAAAGGTTTTATAAAATGAAAAACTATTTATTTATAAGATAAAATAAAAACTATGAATACACAAATTATTAATGTTATGGGGGGGATAATGTAATAGCTATAGATTTGGAAATGAAAGAAAACCATGTTCAACAACATATATGACACACAACAACGAGACTAAACAAACCATGCAATATTTTAATAAGACTAATATAAAACCAGATGCTAAATTAATGGGAATTAATATGATTAAATTATTTTTATAGATTATATAATGTACATATTAAATAGAATTTTATTAATAATTTATGAGTAAATATTGACTGAATTTTTTTGCGAATGTATTTTTATGCTTCAAAAATATGTTTTCATCAAAAATATTTTTTTCTTTTTGTGAGTGGATTAAATATTGTATTTTTATGACTTGTGGAAATGATATTTTATAAATAGGATATAATTATTGAAATAATCATGAAAATACTACTTTAGATTTAATTTATTAGATTATTATGAAAATAATTTTGTTTCAATGAAAAGTAAAAAATATCGATTTTTAATAAAAAAATTGTATTTTATCTTAAAATTTTAACATAGTCATATTATATTTTGATGTTTTTAAAAAAAAATTCTAGTTCCTCGTGACTAACCATAATCTAATTATAGTTATATAATGAAATTTTTATTTGAAATCGGTATGAAATTTTTTTTACATAAAATGAATTGTTCTAAAAAACCATTTTCATATTGTTTTTTTGATAAAATTTAAATAAAATTATTCAAACTTTTTGTATTGAATACTGAAATATGTATTTCATATTTTTAATTAATTGATCCAAATATTTAAAATAGTCCTCTTTTTTGTTCTTTTTGAATAGAAACCGTAATAAATATTTGTTACCATATAAAACGTAATATGGGTTTATTATCAGTTAAAATAAATTTATAAGGAATAAAAACTAAACATATTTTTTGAAATAATATTTTTGAATGAATATATTTTTTCCATGTGCCTTCAATATTATAATACAGGACATTTTATTTCCATGTTTCCAATATCATGATCTTTATTAAACTTTATGTTATAAAAAGAAAAAATGTTATTTTCCTCGGTTTATTATCTTTAAATTTATGACATAGGGATAAAAATAAGTAATGTTGAGTTGAAAATTATTATTTTAATGAGATATATTTTGTTAACATTGTAATTTATTTCTAAATTTTATTTGTTATATAATTACCTTAAATGCTTATGCAATGGTGACACAATTATTATTTAATTAATGAGAAAATAAAATACAATATTTTAAAAGATTAAAGTAATTTAATTTAAATAAATTACTATGTTCTTTAATATTTTTATATAAATATAACATTTTAGGGTAGTATTAAAGATATATATTTTAAATTTATCTTTTTCATGAAATTTCTAAAATAAAATCAAATAAATATTTTCATGATTCACATTGAGTACATTTTATAATAAATAATGTTTTAAGAAGAGAATTAAAATTACTAAAATATTATATTTATCCAAGGGAATGTTTAATGAATTTTAATATAAAATATTATAAATTTATTTGATCTTTTTATTTTAGAGTAACTTTCTTGACTTATAAGGTGTAAAAACATTAAAACCACAATAATTATAGAAAATGATTATACTAGTTAGAACAGTCAAAATTGTGAAAATATCACCTAAACTTATAAAATTATAATTTTAAAATATGATTTAGATTTGACCACTTCTTATATTCAAATATTTTCAAATTTGTTAAATTTAACAGTGAAAATTAATTTATATTAATTTAACACTCTTAAAAATTTTAAAAGTTCCCCCACAATATCTTATAAAATGGAACCTCCTATAGTCATTAATTAATTCCTCCAAAAAATTATAATCCATGAACTACCCATATACATTACATAATGGGGCTTTCCCCCACCTTTCCTTCTAGAAAACACTCAATTGAATGATTTTGGTGTAATCCAAAAGAGGATATCTAAAGAAGATGTATCATTTATGAAGGTCAAATTTTGATATATTTTATACTCTAAATCGTTGTTTATAATCACACCATAGTGTTATTGTTTGGGTAATTGTCATATTTCAAGGTTATAGTGGTAATTTGAGCTTAAATGAAAAAAGCGGTTAAATATGAAATTTTGATAGATTTTTATCATAGGGGTATTATTGTCATTTATCATAAAATATAAGTCCAAATTTTGAGATTAAATTTTTTTAGAATCAGATTTTATTTCCTTAAACTTTGTCTTCTGGACCAAGAGTTGATTCTTCCATCTAAAGGGCTTAAACAATCAATGAATTTTATGATTTTTCTGGGCGGACAGCATGGACTCCACCACCATAACGTTACCACAACGCGGCCTACACACATCCATTTGAGGTGATTCCATTGGGGATAACATGAGGACACATAGGTCCGGTTCTAAAACAAATTTTGTAGTTTTTTGAAGTCATTAAGGCAACCATTGGATGTTATATATTTGAAGGAAGCTTCTTGGAACCTTCATCTAGAAAAAGAAACCGCCAAATAAAAATTCCTAACTCATTCATCCAATGTCCAAAGTAGCTTAAATTTGGACGGTCAATGGCCACCATATTTATGAACAACGTTGAAGAAGTGTTCCACAAGTGAAACTGCCATTTCATGGGTCAACATCACACAATATTTTGTAGGAAATAATTCCACCTATAAAAGGAGTCCCTCACCTCCTTCCCAAATAATACCATTCCCCATCCATTCCTTCAAGGCACCAATGAGGAGATCTCAACTGAGGGAGGCCAGCTGAAAATCGTACCCATTTCATTTTAATTAATTTATTTTTCTTTATTTTTGTTTTAGTTTTCAATTGTAATTTACATTTCTAATTAATTCATGTATTTTTTTTATTATTGTGTCCCCCCATTCACCCTTTTTTTCTTCTCATATTACCATCGTGAACTATAATACTCATGATCATCAGCAAATAATCTGAGGAATATCCCAAGCTAGTAATCAGGTTCTCAAACCCAATAACATTTTTTTAATATTCATTGAGTTAAATCTAAGGATAATTTATAGTGGGTGTAATCCTCACTGTGGTTTTCTAAAGATTTACTTCTTAATCTAAAACCATTTTCCCTCGATTGAGGAGGTTAATGGAGGGAGTTCTTGGCGATTGCTAAGTAAACATTTAATTCATTACTGGGGTTGACTAAGGTGTTCACACATACGATGGAGTGTGTTCACTAAGAATATTTGAAGTTGTTCAATGAAGCTGCTCCTTGAAAGTTCTCTCGAGAGAACTTCCTTTCTCCCCTAATTCCATTTTTTTAGCATTTCATGATAATTTAGAATTTAATTTTAGTTTTATATGATATATGAATTTGATTTATTATATTAAATTCCATTTATTTCATAAAATATAAAACAAAAATATGATGTATTTTATGCAAATTATATAAATTGAGTGAATAACTGAGAAAGCTCCTCAAGTGAGACGAACCTGGTCAGCCATTATGTTGTACTATGAAAACATAAAAATACACTTTTTCCAAGCCCTACGACACCATGAATCAAAACTGGTGTCATTTTTGGGGAGACAATTAGTTGTTCACTTATCTTTTTATATTTTCAAATTGTAGACAGATTTTGATTTTAAAAAAATCCAAAGAAGAGTAAAATTTCCAAGATGTATCCAAACTACAATTACTATGCATGGAATGACTACTCACATGTGAAAGAACAAAAGAGGAATATATTATAGGGTACAACAAAGCTCAAGTGAATGAACATAAAGATGCCATATAAGGACTAATGATTCAATTATAAAGGCTAACATAATATGTTCATACTACCCAAGAGCAACCCGACCCTGATCCAGATCAAGAACCAAAGGTAGTGGTGGATGAAATTCCACCACTCATCATTGAAATTAATAAGCAAGATAAGGTAAATGTTGAGGTATCTAATGATTCATTCTTCATCACTCAACCATTAATTGGAGATATAGATGAAAAGGCTTACCTGCTGAGCTACATGGGGGAGATCAATAAGAACTAGATGAATTTTGGAATTAATGTGAGGAACTACTTGATCTCCCCAAGTATTACAAAGAAGAAGAGACAATATAAATATAGGAAGAAACCACTAGTGTGGAGGAATTTGATGTTAATATGGAGGAGCTAGACTACCTAGCGTTGTCCAGTAAAGATCAACTCCAAGAGGAACTTTCAATTGAAGAGGATATTAATACCAAACCAACTCTGGGAGATACATTCTTGAACTCAAATTATTTTAATTTTGTTGAAACTAATTTGAGTATATATCCTAATATTATTGATTTTTTAGATTCATGCAACTTATTCTATGCATTATATGATGATTTAGAAAATGATTCACCTCTTGAGAAACTCATGGAGCTCCCAAAAGTCATTGAATATCTAATAGAATACCCCAATCATGAAAAGATCCATGTTGTTGAGCCTGAGGAAATTAGACAAGAGGGTGAAGCCCCCATGAAGCCAGCACTGGAAGACATGATGGTTGCACAAGTAGAACCAAAAGAAGAAGAGATTCCCTACTTCATCCAACTCCCTCCATGCAAGCTGTACCAAATAGTGAGGGGGCAAGATCTGGTATACTCTCTCTATGGAGTTCTCCTTAATAAGAACAAGGAACTGAAAGCTTGGAAGAGCCACATGTGGTGGTTTAAATAAAATAAGCTTCATCCACTAGTAGATAATGGATAAAAGATGGTACTGCCCTCTAGAGGCAGTAAAAGATGTCAGGGCCCACTTAGGGGATCATACCAAGATTTATCATTTACTTGAGTTTTAGTATTTAATTTTCAATATTATGAATTTAAATTTTAAATTCAGCATTAGGAATTATTCTAGAATACGGCCCCTCCCTCTTTTCATTTTGATCTTAAATGAATTGATCCTTATTATTAATTGAGTAATTATTCTTTTGTAGGATCATGAAGGCAGAAGGAATACCAAAGCATTAGAGGAAGAGGACTAAATAATTAATTCAAAAGGGAGTTCACTTTTTGTGACTATAATTTAACATCCTTTCATTTTTTGGGTCCAAAACATATTTAGAGCATTAATGAAAACTCAGGTCACTTTTCACACATCAATTGATTTTGATAGAGTTGAAATAATTTTTTAAATAATGAATTTAAATGATTTTTGATATGAATTATTTTTCCTTGAAATGGACTTTCAAGCATTTATATGAGTTTGACTAAGTTTTGAAATCCATGCCCATGAATCACTAACTAAAAATATTTTTTTCCAATCATGTGACGTATTCAAAGACACTTTTATATTTTCTCTCCAATACCCACACTTTCTTGAGAGAAACTTGAATTTTTTGTGAGAAACAGAATTTGTGAATATTCCCTTTTGAAGCTTTGGATTTCATTGAATGTATTTGAAATGATTGAGGAATCTCTTTGGATAGCTAAATTTTATCTTGAGACCCACCTTTACATTTATCCTTTGTAGGCCCTTAGATTCCATGAATTTCCTTATAGGTTTTATCCACATTACAAGCCAATTTTTCCTTACATACCCACGATTTTGGTATTTTTTTCATGGAAGTTTCAATTTTGAGTGTGGGAGAAGGGCCTTTCATGTGCGTTCATTGGGATATGTATTTTTTATGGGTGGTGTGATGTGTGTGTCAATATTTTGGATAGCGGTCAATAAGATAATAGGTAATGTGTCATCATTTTATTGTTCTTTATTTGTTTCATCCATTTCTCCTTAAAAAACAAAAAAAAAAACAAAAAAAAGTGATGATCTTGAATTACTCATTGTACATTATTTTATGAATCATGTACATCTAAAAAATCAAGGGCATGATTTTTTATTCATTCATTTTATTCAATTTTCAGCCTATCCTCCATGAAAAATAAAAAAGAAAATAAATAAAATAAAGAAAATAAAGAAAATAAAGTTGTTCCTTTCTAGAGCTTTGAAAAAAAGGGATAACATAGATGATATCATTCATTTTATTCATTTATTGTCTCATGTACCACGTCATAATAGGATGTGGTGTTGTTTTTCACATTTTCAAGTGGGATTGAGAGAGTAATTTTCCGTGTTTTCACTTGAATTAATCATACATTGTACTTAAGAGTCCATCCTCCTCTTTCTAGACCGGAACTTTTTCAATATTTTTCCCACCAAGCCTAAGACAAATAATCATTTGAACCTATAATTAAGTCCCTAATTATTTAATTCATTTTTATGTTTCACGCTGTAGAGAAATGATAATTTTCACAAGCCTATGGTGATACATGTGATTTCCAAGTATGAGCATAAATCTAGAATCGATTTCTCTTGAGTGAAGAGTGACATAAATTCAATGTGAGGTAGGTTGTGATTGGGACATGGATTGATATATGAGGTTGACCAAATTTTAATGGTTTAAATAAAAATAAGATAGAATTTTTATTCATAGATGATACATGATCGACTTCTATTTTTGGATAAGATAATTGATATTTTCTCATTTTTGATTGTTATGTGGATTTTGATTTGGATGGAAGATAATTCCCCAGGAGTGCAATGTTTAAGTGTGGGAGAGAGATGAAGATCGAATTTTCATATATTTTATATTGTAAATCATTGTTTACAATCTGAATATAGTATTATTGTATGGGTAATTGTCACATTTTTAGGTTATAGTGATAATTTGAGCTTAAATGCAAAAAGTGGTTAAATCTGGAATTTTGACATATCTTTATCATAGGGGTATTTATGTAATTTCTCAAAACCTATAAGTCTAAATTTTATGCTTCAATTGTTTTATTATCCTGATTTTATTTCACTCATCATTGTCTTTTGGACCAGGAGTTGATTTGAGCATATAAATTGCCTAAAAAATCAGTGAAGTATATGATTTTTCCAGGCGGATAGCAT
This sequence comes from Viscum album, assembly GCA_963277665.1. Classification (NCBI taxonomy): domain Eukaryota; kingdom Viridiplantae; phylum Streptophyta; class Magnoliopsida; order Santalales; family Viscaceae; genus Viscum; species Viscum album. Next base: position 57,118,105 of record OY728153.1, on the reverse strand, counting down.
GGACCCGACCATAGTAACAGAACCACAACACAGCCTAAAAACGTCCATTTGAGGTGCTTTTACCTAGGATATCACAAGGACACATAGGGACGGATATAAAACATATTTTGTGGAGTGTTGAAGTCATTAAAAATACAATTAGATGTTATATTTTTGGAGGAAGCTTCCAAGAAGCTGCGTCCACAAAACAGAACCGCCAATTAAAAATTCCAAACCCATTCATCTGGTTTCGAAAGGATCTGAAATATGGATGGTGAACGACCAATATATTTATGAAAAACATTCAATAAGAATAATGCATGTAAAACTACAATATAATGGGTCAAAAATGCGCAAACTTTCAGAGGATAGAATTCATCCTTTAAAAGGAGACCCTCAACTCCTTCCCATATAATCTCAATCCCCACCCATTCCTTCAAGGAACTAAGGAAGAGATCTCCACGAATAGAGGCTGGCCGAAAATCATCCCCATTTGTTTTTAATTTATTTATTTTTATTTGTTATTGTTTTAGTTTTCAATTGTAATTCATATTTCTAATTAATTAATGCATTTTTTTTATTATTATGTCCACTCATTCACCATTTTTTTCTTCTTCTCATATTACCATCATGAACTATAATACTCGTGATCATTAATAAATAATCTGAGGAATATCCCGAGGGTGTAATTAGGTTCTCGAACCCAAGACCATGTTTTTAATGTTTTTAATATTCCTTGAGTTAATTATAAGGATAATTTATAGTGGGTGTAATCCTCACTGTGGTTTTATAAAGATTGACTTCTTAATCTATAACCATTTTATCTTGATTGAGGAGGTGAATGGTGGGTGTTGTTGGCGATTTCTAAGTAAAAATTTCATTCATAACCAGGGTATACAAAGCTGTGCACACATACAATGATGTGTGTTCACTAAGAATATTTTATGCTGGTCAATGAAGGTGTTCCCTGAAGGTTCTCTCAGGAGAACTTCCTTTATTCTCTAATTCCATTATGTTTAGCATTGAACGGTAATTTAGAATTTAATTTTAGTTTCATTTGATTTATGAATTTGATTTATTATATTAAATTCCATTTATTTCATAAAATATAAAACAACAAAATGAAGTAATTTCAGTGAATTACATTATGTGAGTTAATTACTAAGAAAGCTCCTCAAGTGAGACGACCCTGGTTAGCCACTATGATGCACTAGGAAAACATAAAAATACACTTTTTTCATGCCCTACGACAGGCATGCATCAATCATTCATAACTAAATTATTTTTTATTATTTAATATTATACCTATTTAAAATTTTCTTCAATTATGATGAAATAGTAACAACAATTTCATTACCAAATACTTTGTTATTATGTTAGTGAAATAATCTATATCTATCTCCTCTTCCATGTAATGGGAAATAAAACTATTAATCCTGTGTTCGGTGGACTACCATCTCTCAAATTGATGTAATTCATTTTCCATCACCACCATTCATGACTAGATATAATAATCTATTCAATATATACATATATATTATATATTTATGAAATAATTGTACTTTGAATTATAATATCACATCTACCTTCTCAACTTCTGGCATGTTGGATACTAATAATATCACCTGTAATATCCTATCTTTTTTCAGTAATGTATCTCTATGAGTTTCTCATTAATCATTCCTTTCAGTTGTGTTTTGTCGGTGAAAGTCTATCATTTGAATAAACACAATCGTAGATTTCATGGAAACATTAGAGGGAATAAATAGAATATATAAAGATAGATTTATTGGAAAAAATGACCAAAATTTTGGGGATGTATTCTAGTTTGAATCAATGAAGTTTGAGAATAAGTGGTTTAATGTGTTTCATGGGTTATTGGTAATTTGAGAAACATTAATGGTAGTATGGGTAGTCGAGAAAGAAAATGGGCTGAAATACAAACTTCAAAACATTACATGTCTTGTAAATGGATTACACATCATTTTATTATTCAATGGGATTAATAAAATTAATCTGTCTCGATGGATTTTTTTCAAAGATTTCCATTAAAAACATTAACATGATATGTAATCACATTACAAACCATGTAAATACTTTACCTATTATTTTAACTATATTGTTCACCTTAATTTCATTCTAACATGTTGAATCTCCTCCCATCTTGACCCTAGGTCATCTTATAGGTGATTTTTTAGTGCCGACATGCCTTCTGGCTCCCATGGTTGTGTGAGATATCCCCAATAAGTCATTTTTTGTTAGGTTCCTTCTTTATCTTCATTATTTCCCTACAATTATGGTGATATAATTTTAACAATTATGTTATTGGTTTTTATTTAATCATTTTTTAATCTCTGAACCTATTTTCAATCATCTGCGCATTTTTCATTATGCGAATTGGATGTCAGAATCTATTTTGGATATTCGGTTAAAGGTAGGGGTATAAATATTGACCCTATGGGATAATAATTCCCATGTTCATGAAATATTGTGATTTTTCCATCATTGGGTACTGGTAATGAAATTAAATATTTAGTAGAATTATTCCTTGATGTCCACTATTTGAAATTGGCATCTGACCATGCCTAAAGCTACACATGTGGTGGGAAAACCGTTATTATAATTTAATTGGAAAATAACATAAAGCATATTTAGCATGAAATGTGTCCTATGGTTACTTTTTATTATACAAGCCCAAAATTATGGATTAATTCTTAATGATATAATTTTAAATCAATTTTGAATTAAATTTCAGATTGAATATGAAATAAAAATGGTAATTTTAAAAATTAACCAATGATAATTGTGATGTGATATTATGATATCCATGATGTATGATAGGTATTTTGTTCCAGGATGTAGTTCTTATATATTAGGCTTGGCCTTGAAATTTTCACATTTATATACTATAATTATTATATTTAGTGGTCTCGGCTAAGTCCCATGATGAAATTCTTATAGAGAGACATCTATTACTAGTCCCATTTTGTAATCCTTATAGGGTTTTGTTGAGAATTCAATAATGCTTTTAGGGATATGGCTTGGATTTATTATTGTAACTATACCATGGTCATATGTATGTGGTTTTAATAGTCTTAATACAAGCTCAATGATATTATTGCATGGTGAATAATAACATTATTTTACCTTGGTTATCTAGTTGGCGGTGGCATGGTCATAAGACAAGTTCAGAGATAATCTAGCACATAGCCGAAGTAGGTTATTGTCATATTTTATTAATTTGTGGATTAAATAATACAAAAGTTAATCACTTTAGTAGATGCATATCTTATCATACTATTTTGTATTAGACATTTTGGTGTCAACCTACCTAATTTTACTCACACCCTATTCAGGCTGCCATTTAGTACATGAGCAGATTTCGTGGATGCATGTTTGGATAAGGGAAAATGGACCATTTTTATAATTTTGTGTTTGTAGATGGGATATTGTTTGGATATGTGACCAATGTAAGGTTTATGACCTAGGACATTGGTTATTTTATTTCAGTCATATAGATTTTTGCTTGTAATCTTTTTCCTTGACATTTAGTTACATTCTATCACATCATTTCATTTTTCATGTATTATTTATTTGATTATTAAATTGACTTTTTTTGTCTTCCTATATTGATTTACTTTAATTATTTTTATTCTATTAGTATTTTTTTAATATCTATAAAACTTCATACCACGGGGTAAAATGTCCCCACTATAAATTTCATACCCCTTCTACTAGTTGAATGTATCTTGCATACAAGGAGGGGCACTTGAGGTCTCGTAACCAACCCTTTTCGGCCATGTTCGAGAGTTCTAGATTGGGGGAAATTATAAAGTAGAATCACTGGTTCATTTTTTATTTTATTTTTTCTTTATAGTTTTGGAAAGTTATAAATTAGACTATTATGCATATCAACTTGGTAATGATATTTTTCAAGGTAGTAGATACCCAATGTATATGGGAAAATATGAGTTCCCATGGAGGATAATGATATTCTGATGTGTTCTTATTTTAGTTGATGTTATTTCACCATGGGTGATTCACATGATGTGTAAGGCTATTTCTTTATGATTATAATATTTATACAGATTTATACTCAATGATTAGTATGGAGAGTTATGATAATACATGCTTCATAATAGGTAGATAGGGATATATTGATAGGAATTGTTCTTGATAGGGGAATATCTATTATTTCATTTGATATATACTTTCCTTTTTAATAGTGATATGAGATTTATTTATCACAGGATATGTAAAATGATTTATCATGTCATTCCAAAATACAAGTAGGACAAGTCTCAAGAGACCATGAGTTAGTGGTTCTCATTTTATGTCACATGTGTGCCTGACCTTGATACTTTCCATTTCTCGACATTATGAGTTTATCTTGTAGGGAAAATGTCTCCTCATCATATTTGGCTTAGGAATTAGGAAAGTAGAAGTCAACATACTCGTAATACAGCTGAACTAGAGCATCCAATAGTTTCTAAGGAGAATATGGATGTTCATGTTTGAAATAGATTTCTGAGGGTCATGTAATCCATGGTAAGGGAGACTATTCATACCATTCCTTCAAGGATTCATGTGACAAGAGAGTTTCAACTATAACATACGCTGGTGTTTACTGAGGAGGAGGGACCCCAGGTAGCCGAGTTTGGGATTGAGTTAGTTCATATGATCTTCAAGCATTAATATACACCTATATATAAGAGGTTTAATCTTGCTATATATAAGCTTTGTGGGCCTTTAATGTGTTGGTGGGATATTCTGGAGGATGCTATGAATAAGGATGAGCTGTCTTGGAATAACTTCAAGGTGAATATCCTATGACTTTCTATCCTAAAATCTTCATGGATGAAGTATCTCATGGATTCATCCATCTGTTAGAGGAGGGTTTGTTGGTATAGGACTATGATGAATACTTTACTGACCTATTGATATTTTCATCATATTTTTATTATAATGATATATATAGGGTGAAATGTTTATAGGATGTTACTCATTAGAAGAATAGGTAATAAAATAACCTTTTCAATTTAAGAATATTTGAAGACTTAATGAATCATTCCCTCGTCACAGAATGGAATCTCAGAGAGGCCCCGACCAGTGGCCAAAAACATCCAATAGGGTGATATGGGAGTTCTTCTTCAAGTGGTGAGCGGCATAGTTATACAGTTTTTACTAAAGAAGTAGTGGGAAGAGTAGCTAGGTATTTGGACAAACATATTAGGATTTTTTTCTCTTCCAGTTCAGTAATCATGAAATGCTTGGCCACAATATTGCATAGTGTCCTTACAACATAGTCTATTGTCGTATCTATGGTATACTGGGTCATCTTTAGAGGTACTATGTGATCATTTCATAGTAGACTAGTGGAATAAGATCAATACAGAAACCCTAGTCAATAAAGGTCTCAACTAGCCCTCATCAAGATGGAAGACGGAGTTCTATATGTCATATAGGATGAGGTTGGGGATGTGGTACCCAAGTGAATGAGTTGTAGTACCAATCATGGGAAATAGATCTATGTAGTCATACTGGAGGCTAGTGTATATGGAAAATTAATTTTAATGCTATGAAGAATAATCTATCTAATATAGATATTGTACCATCTACTGTCAGAGGTACGATTCTTATATCATATACCTTAAATTGTGTTTTGCTTGATACATGGGCATCATATTATAATCAGTCTTTTGTTTTTTAGAATGGTTTAGGCTTGGATGTGGAAATATTATGTGGTGTTTTAACCATTGAAACACCATTGGGAATGCAGTCAGATAATATCAAATGAAGAAATGAATGTTCTCTAGAGATTTGTGGTAACTATTTGGTTTGGAAACCATTCATACTATAAAGGACTATATTTGAATTTTTTTCATTGTATGGATTGGTTAGTTCTATACCAGGTGCATATCTACTATCACAATAGGTGAGTTAACATATTATATCTATAAGGAAGAAACTATTCTCAATAGGGTGAGTGGTTTCTTAATGTTGGTCATGTAGGACCAATTAAGTGTTGATTGGATTTTCTCACGGAGCAGATCACTATTCTTTCTCTAGATAGTGGTGGAATGAAGCAACATTCTTTTCCTTCAACGGTAGACCATTTTATAGATGTTTTACCTAAAGAGTTCTATGAACTACTTCTTGAGTGAGAGATCAAGTTCACAATTGATTTGGTGATGTAAGCATGCCTCATTTCTATACCTCCATACCGAATGATACTAAAAGAGCTTTGAGAGTTGAATGTTCTGTTGTAAGATCAGGAATTTAATGGCTTCATCCACCTGAGTATACCTCCTTGGGGTTCTCCAGTTATTTTCTACAAAATTTCTGATGGATTTTTGTGGTTATGTGTAGATTATCAGAGGTTGAACCAAATGATGGTCAAGAACCTATATCCTCTTCCACGCATTGAAGAATTTTTTTTGAGTAAATATTTTCTATGATCTTATACAAGATTGAATTCAGATCAGGACATCATCATTTAATAGTGAGACTACTTGAAAAATTTGAAATTTATTTTAGGATAATGTATAACTGTATGAATTATTAGTGATTCCATTGGTTTGACTGATTCTATTATGGTATTTGTGGACTAAATGAATATAATATTTCATCATTTTATGGATCAGTTTGTGGTGGTTTTTGTCAATCATTATTTGTGTACACCCAATTTGAAGATGATAATTCCAAAAATCTTGACATCTTCATGATTATATTGGGAGAGAATCAGATTAATTCGATGAAAACCGAATGTTGTTTTTGGATTAATGAAAATAAATTCATAGGCCATTTCATCATTGAGGAATGAGTGTCATTTGACCCAAATAAATTTAATGCATGTATATCTAGAGGATATCCCATTGAAATAAATTAAATTTTAAGATTTAATTGTTTATAAGGTTATTTCCATAATTTTATCCAAGATTTCTCCCATATCCCACCATCAATTTATTGTATGAAAATGAAAGGGGTGAAGTTGTTTAGTCCAATTCTTGGGAGAGAGGTTATCAGGAGATAAAAGGAAGGTTGACCTTAACAGTTTCCTCACTTTACCTTTTTAGAATATATCTTATAACTTATGCTGTGATGCATTTAGGATTGTAAAAAGATTTTTTTGATAAAATAATATCGAGTGGTTACATAACGATCTTGGAATCTAAGACTGAATAAGATGAATTACCCTAATCAGGACTTGATGTTATAGGAAGTGGTATATAAACTAAGATACATGAGGAACAATCTCATTAGTGTGATGTTATTCATATACATGGATCACAATAGCAAGAAGTACATATTTTCTCAATGAGACTTGAAAAATCTAATGAGGAGGTTGGTAGAGTATCTGCTATCTTTTATCTTTGAATTGGCTCATACACAAGGGAAGGGAAACATTGTTTCCAACTCTTTGAGGTTAAAGTCATAGACATAGATAGTACGAGTGTCTTGGGATGAGTGAAGCATAATGGATCTATTTTGGATAGGATTAAGGTCTATTAGTTTTCAGATATGAATGGCTCAGTAATGAGAGTAAAATTATATATTTGGGAGACACCATCACAATGGTATCTTTGTAGTGGGAATTCTCTTCATTTACGTGGTCAAGTTTACGAATCTACAGATCTGTTGGGGAGTTGGTGAGAAATTTTCATGCCTTTAAATGTGCAATTTATCATAGTTTTAAATGGATGTATAATGAATTCCATTGATAGTATTGGTGGTCTAGAATTAAGAAGAAGGTGTAAATATTTGTGTCTCTATGCTTCAATTTTTAATAGGTCAAAGCTGAGGATTAAAGGCCGGCTAGGACTTTGCAGACTTTACCAAGTCTAGAGTGAAAATGGGATGATTCCATGATGGATTTTGTGATTGGATTTCCAAGAACAACCCAAAAGAATGATGTTGTATGGTTTTTTGTGGATCAAAAAACTAAGATATCGTAATTCTCACCTATTAGGGGAAACATAATAGTTTATGATCTGGGGAATATTTTAATGCACAAGGTGGTCAAGTTCCTCATTGTTCCAAAGAGTATAATTTTAGACATAGATCCTCATTTCACATCACATTATTTTATAGTATTCATAAATCCATTGTATCACAAGTTATTTTACGAAAATCATATCATCCACAGATTGATGATCAGTATGAGTACACTATTCAGCTTTTGGAGGATATGTTATGAGCATTTTTTTGGGATTTTGGTGCTTCAAGGGAGAAACATATGGCCCTCATGGAGTTTTCATATAATAATAGCTTCCATGTATTGATCCAAATGGAATATTTTGTGGACTTGTATGGAATCCTATGTTGTTAACCTCTTTATCAGATGGAGGTAGGTGAGTCAGCACTTGTTGGGCCTAGTCACATGTTGGAAACATCTGAATAGGTTCAGTTGATCAGACATCAGTTAGTGACAACATAGATCAGGTAGAAATAATATTATTACCATCAGAGAAAACCTATTGAATTTGAGGTTGGTTATCTTGTTTCCCTTCGAGTTATACCTTTTATGGGGAAATACCACCTCAGAAAATAGAAAAATATAGCACCAAGGATTGTTGAGCCATTTGATATAGTGTAATTGATAGGTCTTGTGGCATACTATTTAGTCATTCAACAACGCTATAGTTACACGCATGACGTGTTCTTTGAAACGTCATAGTGATGGTTGTAGTAGCTTAGGGACGAGATGTTATAAGGTGTGGAGGTTGTAAGATTCCATCTTTTTCTAGGTACGACCCTCTCTGAATTTTTCATTAATCATTTCTTTTGGTTGCTTTTTCATCTTAAAAGTATTTTGTTTGAATAAATGCCATCTTATGATGAAAATAAACCTAATAATGACTACATAGTGTCTATGAGGAGAGATTTTTTGGAGAAAATGAAATTATTTTGGGGATGTAAGCTAATTTTAATTAATGGATTCTGGAAAAAAATGGGTTAATTTTTTTCATGGGTTCATGGTATGTTGAGAAGATTTAAGGGGAGTTTTTGTTGTTTAAATAAAAAATGGGCTGAGATATCAATTAAAAAACATATTCACATCATTTAAAAGGATTTAAAGTCATGTAATGTTTTTAAGGTATTAATAATTTAAATCTGAGGTGATGGATATTTCAATGAATTCCATTAAAAACATTTACAAGATGTGTAATCACATTACACACCATATATCACATTTCTTTTAAACATAGTTTTTTTACAAAAGGTAAGACTGGGGTATCATGTAACAAAATGTAAAAATGGTATTGTGTGTAATACAAGACAAACATAGTGTTTGTGTACATAATTTTAAACATAGCATTATATGTAGTGAAACCAAAACATGGCATTGTGTATAAATAAAAATTAACGTGGTGTACCGCATAACGAAAGCCATAAATTTTTTATATTTTATTAAAAAAATAATAAGTCATATAATATTTGGGTTCTATATTCTATACCCCCTTAAAATTAATTACTATATAGACACACTTTTGGGTCCTAAATGGATTTAAATTTAAAAATTCTCTAATTTAAAATCACACTATACAAAAATGAATAATAAAACAACCTTCAAAAAAGATTGTTGGAAACATATTGGTTACCCAGAGTAACTCATAACCATGATTCAATATAGTAGAACATAGGTGGAATGCGAGTATTTAGAAATAGAATAAAATGATAAATAATTTTAGAGATTAATAAAGATAACTAATAAAAATAATTTAAGTGTTACATAGACCAATAGTTAATATAAAATCATAACACAATTAGGCATGAAGTGGTTTTTTATGGCCTAAAGAACTTATTTTTTTCATTTTTGATAATCCCCTTTTTAAGGGTTGAAGGGGAACCCTTAAATGGCTTGTAGGATTCAAGACATTACATGACCTGAATGCCTTAGAGGAATTAAGCCTAAACTATGAATACTTGGAACTTACACTCCCAATTGTCTACATTTTCATGTCAGATATCCACCATTTCATGGTTGTTTGGCTAGATGTCTTGTGCAGAGTTACATAGGTCAGGCACTGATGGTAATTTATATACCCTCTCATTATTCCAAATCTATTAGCTTTGCTTTCGTAAATTCATCTACTATGATTCCTCATTTGGAGCCTTATCTTTGTAGAGTCTATCTGGTACTTCTCTGCAACATGTGGCATGATGGAATTGAGGTGTCTGAAAGGCCTTTAGATGTCCTGAAGATATTAAAGTGGCTCAAAACCCTCACAGACACTAAGGAATGGGTAAAACGATGTCCTAAAGGACTTGAGGACAGACCAGCGGCCCGATGGCTGAAATTAGTGAATTGTTTCAGCTATTATAGTATATAATAGAACCTAATAAAGTACTACTATAGTGACTACTACAGAACCACTATAGTAACCAAGAAATATATCACCACCCATATTTGGTCCTTGGTCTTGTGGATTCACTTTGAGAGTCACCACTAATCGGGCTAAGGATCATGTGTATAAAGAGGTCAATGATAACATAAAAATGATGATAATAGGAAAAAATGTTATTTCAAGATCCTTTTCATAAGACATAATAATTTTCATAAGGGTATATATGTAATTGATGTCATCCTATTTCATATTCACAATCTCACCCTATTCTTATTCCTTGTCCAATTTCTAATTCAAATCTTACTTAAAAAATGAAGGTGAATTTTTTATTTCGGAAGCACTAATGGTTCTTAAGAACCATAAACACAACAATAATACATTTTTTATATCTTTTGTTATAATCTATGAAAAATTTATACCAAAGGTTTTTTCATATTCATAAGTCATAATATGAATAAATAACACATTAATTTAAAAAACCACATTAATTTTTCAATATAAAAAATTTCATTAATTGTTTTCCTTATAAACCATAAAAAATATTAATGGTATCAATCATGAGAAATATGGTGAAAATTTTTCTCAAAAAAGTATTACCATTGATTCCCCATATATTATAAAGTATCTCTAGACTGTCATATATCAAACATATGAATACCATCATCGTGTGTTCTCTTTAAACATGGTAATAACCTGAATTTTAGTATTTTTTTTGAAATCACACCTTTTTTCTTATTCCTAGAGTAAATCAACATATTAGTATATTCCACAAGTCTAATAAAACTGCAAACTCCAAAAATTATAACATAAAATATATTTTCCTCAACAAATTAATCAGTTCCAAGTTAATTAGTAAAATAAAATTTACTAATTCATATCCAACATCTCTTAATCAAAAAATCATTAATCCAACATCAAGACCATATTAAGGGTTATCTTCCCTTAATTACATTTTAATTAAAAACAAATGTTTTCCATTATTTCCATTAATAATATTTTAAAAAATACATTATCACAATCTTATACCGAATAATCCACATACATTTAATGATTCATGAAAACTCATTCTTTAATTCACATTAATAAACACTTTAATTATTCCACATCATCCTAAATCCATTAAATAGGATTAATCATATTATTCCGTATATAAGCTATAATATTGAACAAATTTATTTACATTATATTTTTTTGATTATATTTGTACAGATTGATTATTTAATGTTATTTCATTTTTCCTAAATCTATATAGTAGTGATAAATAGAGGAAATTAAACTAAATGAGGAACAATACTTTTTATATGGATTATTCATACGAAATCAAACATAAAATTACCAAAAAAAGGTGGGGAGGACAAGTGTAATCTAATTAACATGATTGAAATTAATCTATTGTGATTGTGTTAGATTTCCACTTATCGTTTTTCTTTAGAGTTATTCTAGGATTATTATCCACATTATCCCTTGGAATGGGGAATTTATTCACATAATTCCCAAAATCATTTAACTTAAAATAATAGAGTGTGGGTGGTGAAATAGTTTGTGTCCTCTTCTCCCCTATTGTATCAACCTGACCATTGATTATATTTATACATTCACAGACATTATGAAATGTCTTTTATCATTAAATTCAACCCCCAAGTACATTAAATAAATTAAATTTTTGCTTCTTTACACATTTCTGAAATAGAGATTCCTAGAATTTCATTCCACCACTCGAGTTTTCATGGAATTCAATCATCATTTTCATATAAAAATTGTGTAATGGTTGGAATATCCAATTTCTATTTCTACCTTTTATGCACATATAACTACTTATTTATAGATACTAAATTCTCTTATAGCCATTTTCTTTTAGATAATTGGTTTCAGGACACAATAAAGTGAGTTAATTTTTTGAAGAATAACGAAAAAATGTGAAGAAACTAAGGTAGTATTGTAAAATTGGCTTCATAGGTTCAGAAAAATTCATCATATTTTTATTAAGATTAATGAATTCATTCTCATAATTATTTTTAGAATATGAGAGATGTACATTATAAACAATATCTCATTAAATGATTTCCATTCCAAAGAATAAATTTATTATTATTCCATTGTATTCTTAATAATATTACACCACTGATTTTCTTTACATTCCACATGATAAACAACCAAAATTACTTTCTCATTCTTCAACCATTGAATAATGTGAAATATATTTTCACTGGTACTGATCAATTTCATATAAAATAGTGGGTCATGGTATCCTATGAAATAATGGGGAAATTTCTATATAAAGAACAAAATTGAACATTTTTTCCTGATTTTCCCATTTCAACATCCAACATGATACATAAATTGAGAAAGTTGGTTGATCATATAAATAATATTTTCACTTTTTATCATATATCATTTTTTTCTTAAGAGAAATTAATATAATTTTCCTCTTCATCTAGAATTAACATGGTTCTATCAGGTTCAATCCATTGAATAAAACTATAATTTAGAGTATAGGAAATATTAATCATTGTGGAAAACTACATAATCATTATAAATCTATTATAAGATATCTAAATCCCAACTATTTTATTTTAGTATATGACACATGAAGCTAATAACAGGTCATTACTAGTCATAATCTATTTAAATAAATCAGGATGATTCATAAAGAGTTTAAGAATTTCCAAGTCATATACCCAGAAAGTGTAAAACTAGGTGTTCATCAAGGCCATTTTTCATGAACCAGTTCCCAATTAGGTATAGATCAATACAGTGTTATAGGGTTGTTAACCCTATTTACATATGTTCCAGAGACACATACATTTGTAGTATCTAAATAGAGATTTATTTATAGGAAGCCACATGATATATCCTTTAACAAATTTCATTTCATTTTATTAATCATTTAATTTTCCATAGAATTATCCTTAGATGAATCCTGAGACATATCAATAGAAATATGCCTAGGTATATCACTAGAGTGTTCTCATCCAGGTTTCTAAAGGTTGAATAAACCATTCCATTGATTCAAAATATAGTTCCCAAGACATAGCATAGAAAGACATTAAATCACTTTAGATTAATATTTAATACATTACAAAAAAACATCCCTATGTTCATTAATAGTTTACTACCTTTGTAAACCTTGAAAAAATAGTTTTCTTGTCATGTGAAAGATCTTCAATGATTACCAAAAAGATCCCCCCATTTAGTACTCATACATAAAACCTTTCTTCATAACATGAGAAGATTAAATGTAAGAAATGATTAGACAATATCCTCTATAAGGTGAAATAAAGAGTTACATAAGCATAACATGAAAATAAGGGTATGAGAACATGAAAATAACATTTGAAAACCATAAACTATATACCATGTTCATAAAAATGTGTCCTAGAATAAAATATCCCATTCATAATAGTTAAATGATAATATAATAAAAGAATGTAATCCATAATAGTATACCATAGGAAGAAGAAATATATTTTTGGCATACATATAATCTTATAACATTGTTAACATGAATAAATATGAATATGTTAACCCATTAAGGTACGGAATTGAAATCATGCCTTCACATAGACTTATGGACATAGAACTAGATCCTTGAATAACCTTGTGAACATGTATTTATGTTCACACATATGTGGCTACACTTTCTAGGTGGTACAAACCACTATCCCTAGTGAAATTCCAATCTTACATTACCGAGTTCACTCCCCATTCCAGAGATGTCTATCTCATGATACATATATAACTCCTTATCCAATTTATTGCATTTCAATATGGGTGCACCAATTATTAAAGCCATAACAGGATCACCAAGAACCATATGGACCACCCACTTAGAGAATCTATAAGAGGGTTAGTGTAACACCCTGAGATTTTATGTGATATTTTTTTCCATATCTTATGTTTTACGCTACACCAAGATTACCTTTCGCTATACGCAACACTGTATTAGCTTTTAGTATACACAACACTATTCTGGGATCATGTTACACACAATTTCAGGTTCGTTTGATAGTAGTTATTCTACACAACATTGAGTGTATATATATATATATTCAATGTATAAATGAAATATGGTTGGATTCTGTTATATGAAACAATGAAGGAGTCTTGAACAACATGAATCCCTGACTTGTCTTTCATTACATGCAATCACGACCTTCCTCGATAGCGTGTGTTGTACGCAATATCAGGTTTCACTAAACAATGATATATTGTTATAATATTATTATGAACTAGCCGTTATGAATAGTATCAAATAAATTTTGAATTTTATAACATTATTAATCATCTTACACATTTTCTGGAACATGGTATGAGAACAGAATAAATTTTTCGGGTAAAATAAGTATTTTTAAGAAAATGCAGTTTTGCCGCCATTTGATGGCACAACCACATTAAATCTAGTTTTTGACATGTTTATAAGTTCAAATTGACAATATATAATTTTTATTTAGAATTAGGATATAAAAATTTACTTTGGAAAATTTTTGATATTTTTCTGATAAGTTTCTTATTTTCATGAATAGTAAAAATACGCTAAATTTTAATTAAAAACAAATTTTTTCATCGAGATAATTTATAAGGTTAAATTATAATATTTATGGGTTTAAATTATGAATAGAATATATTTTAACCATTTAATATAATTCATGTCATTACCATTAATTTTATATTGAATTCATAGGTACAAATATTTCAATCTTTGACAATGTTTTAACTTTTAAAACCCATTTTCTTAACAATGGGATTAATTTTAAATTAATTACTACAAATTATGTGTTTTTAATTTTGAAAAATGGATTCCATATTTGGATACAGTGGGTCCAAATTATGTTAATAGGTTACTTTTATTTTTTTTGATATTATTAATAGTAACTACGGTAATTTTTATTTACTACAGTTAAAGCTAAATCGGGTAATTAAGGGTAAAAATAAGATTTTAAGATTAACCTAACACTTTCAGAAATTCTATTATATTAATATAAGTCGATCCATATCACATAAGGGTCCGAATACATTCATTTCATGGACCTTTGACCATGAAAATGATGTAATTATTATTAAACTAAAGAAAGTGACAACATGTCACTCTCTTAAATCTTATAAGTATAATAATTTTAATTTAGTGATAAACTTCATGAAACTAAAACGTGAATAGTATCCAGAAAGATAATAAAATATCTACATCATGTGATTTTATTTATAATTTTTAGGGATTAAATAATTATCATTAAAGATGACACAATAGTGATGTTGAAATTATTTTATTGATTTAAATATCAAAAAATGGTTTTAAAAATATTAAAATAAATATTATATGAACTATTTAATGTGATCCATGATTTTTTTAGATAAATATGACATGTTATGAATCTATTAAAGCTTTTATTTCGAACATATCTTATGTGTGTATTTTACTGAAATTCAAATAATTAAATAGTGTCAAAATTGACACTATTGTTATTTTACAAAAATAAAAAAATATAAAATTGTTTAAAAATCACAAAAATATTTACAAATAATCCATTAAAATTTATATGGTCTAAAATGTTATAAATTATCTAATTATAGACAATTCACAACAAATAAGTAATTATTCATAATAATTTAAAATTTAGAATCTTATTACCGCATGTAAAATTAAATAGATTAAATAAGGATAAATCAAGTTGATAAGGTTTAAAATAAATTTCCAACATTATTAATTTTATTGGTTCCTGATATTAAAACCATATATCATCTAATATTAGAATATGAGTCATTTTTTGGAGGTTTATATGTGGGGTTTGATTTATTATAAATTAATATTTTTGAGATTTTCAAAGGTGCCCCTCCCCTCCCTTATAAAAGGGAACCTCCTCCCTCTACTTTTTACACAACATTGAGCCTTCAAGCTCGGCCAAACCCTGACCATTTCTCTTCTCAACTTCCATAGAAACATTATATAGGTTCTGGTATCCTCAAAAGACCAACTCTAGTGCCTTAAGAGGAATCTTACAAGAGGTGCGTCGAAGAAGAGGTAATCTATTCCACCGATTCTTTCAAGTTTCTTTCTTCTTCTACTTCTTCTTATTTAGTTGTTTCATTAAAAAGTAATAAAATCAGTATCAATAATATACTTATATGTTATTATAAATATGAAAAAAACCCATTTCACCTTCTATCCATCCTTCGAAAAATGAAATCACCTCGCGTGCGTACGTACAGAATACCGTCTCCACGCCGTGGTGTAATATTTTTTTCCATCACCACCTTACTTGGATGGGTATAATAATGAAAAACTATATATGGTTATTATAACATCATAATGATTCTTATTCAATTATTATGGGAACAATATCATCCGTCGTGCGTACGTACGGATTACCGTCTCCACGACGCGATGAGATTCATTCTCCATGATTAACCAATCAAGAATGATTATAAAGTATATATAATGAATAATAATAAAATATATGACATAATGAAGCTACTGGATTTATGTATATATATATATATATTTCATCTACTTACTTCCATTCAAGTCAATAAGGAAAGGAAAATAGCGTTCATGCGTAAATACGGCCTACCGTCTCCATGAACGGTGTATTTCATTTCATTCATCTATCTATTATATATATATACATACTGAATATATATGATATATAAATCATGTTTTACATTATGGAAGTAAGCAAATTATTATGTAAGTAATAATAATATCAAGAACAATAAGTCCAAACACGTACGATAAATAAAACGATTTTACCCAAAACACTACTTTAACATGGAATTTAAAAAAGAACGGGTAATATAATGTCATAAGTTAACCGTATATGATATCATCAGAATGAATATGATTCCATAATAAGTAAATGACATTATTTAAATCATTATACAGGAGGTTCAGATACATACGAATCTTATCAGACCTAAGGTAAGGGATAATTTTGCAATCTGATTTTTATCCGAGAATGCTTATATGTAAGTATTTACTAGGGTTATATTTTTCATTCATGTCCATAAAAAAGTTTTCATAAAGTGTTTAATATTCTTACATGTATTTTTAAAGTCATGTTTACCGGTTTTGGAATTTTACCTTGTGTTATGGAAGGAATCATTCTTTTGTTTACCAAATAAGGTACTTTTTCACTTTTTCGGTAAAAGTACGAGGAGAATGTTTTTTTAACTTATACTGCATGAATGGATTTTTATAGTTTTATAACGCCTTTGTTTTTGAAGCTTACTCTAAAAGATTTCATGACCATTTTCATCAAAATCCATTTCTTTTAAAATTTCATTGCATTTTGTAAAAAGAAAATGATTTTGAAGAAGAAATGATATTTTCCTCAAGAATTCATTTCAAGTGTTTTATGAAAACTATTTTCCATATAAGATTAAATTATTTAGCATATTTATGTTTCAATTATAATGTCTCTATTATTTACATGGTTTTATTCTTCTTATGATAAAATGATATCCATTTGTTTTATATGGATTATGTTATGATGGGATGATGCTTATGAAGCCCAATTTATTCTTTGGGTTATGATGAATGATTTATGTTTATTTTGTGGCACACATAAGAATGATTAAATTATGAGATGGGTGGGACCTATATCTCCCTCCAATGCATTGGGTAAATATTTTTATCTCATGAGATAGACATAGATGGAATGGTAAGTTAATCTGGTTTAGTGATACAGGACTGGAATGAGGAGTGAACTCGATTCAGTAAAGGACTTTGTCCAATAGGATGGTCTTGGTAGAAATTCCTTGGCTAATATGGAAATCATATCATGTGATTAATGGTTTTCAATAATTAAATGTTTTATTACCATGCTATTTTATCATGATTAATGTTCCTTTATGATCTATGCCTTATGTACTGCTAAGATTTATGTCATGTTCATGTTTTTACGTTCAAATGTTTATGGATTGTTTTATATTCTCTATGTTCACCATTACTGAGCATTTGAGCTCACCCATTTTATGTTTTATTTTCCCCAGGATAAAAATAAAGGTTTTAGGTAAGAAAAAAATGGAAGATCTTTATGGGAGATGTTGAAGATCTTTCACCATGATTAGAAGATTATTTTTCCAAGTTTCCAAAGAAACTAAACTAATACAGTCCTTGTGTGTTTGTTTTTATTATGTATTAAGTATTTCAAAAAAGTAATGTAATTTCCATGTATGTCAAGATTGGGTCTCTATAGTGGGCATCAGAGGAAATGTTTATTTAACATTTGGAAACTAGGATGCGAAAAATTTAGTGATATCCCTATAGATATTTCTAAGGTATGTCTAGGGATGTCCCTAAGGTTACGTATAAGTATAGGTTATAGTCCTAGAATTATGAGAACGATCATAGAATTAAGCCTAAGATGTTAGATATTGAAAGCACTCCCCCTTGATTTTGTTGTTTTTCTAGTACGAGTTTTGACTCTCATACTATTCTTTTTGGGTTTTAAGAAATGGCAGGAAACATGAGGATTCATGTTAATGGAAAATGTGATGTTCGTCGTGAGCAACCAAATGAAACAGGATTTGGATGTGAAAACATAATTATTATTCCTAATGAGAAATATCATAATTTGATCAATAATATCAACTTTTTTAAGTATCCTGACTCAGCTAATAAGAGAAAGATGGAGTTTCCTGATGATCATAGAGGAAAGAATGTTCAGTTTCCCCCATGTAAATCATGTGGGAAGAGGCATCAGGGAGAATGATTCAATGGAACTGTAAGATTATTTGGGTGTGGAAAAGAAGGAAACAAAGCCAGTAATTGCAAAGGAAAATGTTCAGTTAACACCATGGACAAGGATAATGTAATTTCTATGACATCAACAATAGTTAAATGTTTTAAATGTGGAATGTACGAGCATTATGAAAACCAATTCCCTAAGGGAAAATCTCATGAAGAGAATCAGCATGGTCTTATGGGTAGTATTTATATTGATGATGATAAAGAGACTACAAATGATATGTGAGATGAAAGAATTTTTCAAGCTCAGTCAATGGTTTAAGAAGGTAGTGGAATGATTACATGTTTATCAAGAGTAATGTTGTATAAGTAATCTCATGGTAATATGGAATAAAGAGACATATAAGGATTGTTACACAATTTTTTTTCTTTATTTTTTTGAAATTATATGTTGAATGGTACCGGTAACCATGAAAGGTTATTGAGATATTTTTGGAAAGCACCTAATATGCGCATAAAAAAGGGATTAGGAGATAATGAAATGTTTGATAGTATTAATGATCTCATGACTGATATAAGGAAAATGTGATATCATTGTTTGAGTATATAGAATTTTTGGGATTTTGGTATGTGGAAAGAGTTACCTTTTGAAAGAATTCATGTTTTCACTATGGTTCTATGGTAATTTATGAGAATACATGATTAAGGTATTCACATGTTTGGAATGCGATCAACAAAATATATCTTAGGATATATGGAGGATAAATGATGGTATTCACTTGCTTATTATGTGACCTTTATAGTAATAGTTTTATTTATACTATGAGATTGGAAAGATGTATTTTGGATAAGTCTAATGATTGGAATGGATTATGTCAAATATCAGATAGTATTGTTTAAAGCTAGGACTTTTTTCGATATAATTTCGGTAATTTTATTATAGTGTAGTTTTTAAAAAAGGACAACCTACAGGATGGGCGACAACCCGTCACGTCAGACAGGGTTGTGGGAATCAAACCCACAACCGAAGTGTGACATGCCTTTATCACCTACCACTAGCCTACAGGAAGTCCCTGGTTAGTAGAAAATAGTTTTATTTTATTAAGTAGAATGATAGATGAAGTATAAGTCCATTTTAGAACCATAACTGATTAATATCAGCATAGATGGACTTATGTTTATAACTTTTGAGAACTTATGTTTAAGGCAGATAGAATGACCTATCATTCTATCGCATGATTTGCTAAAACTTCATGAAAGTCAAATTCAACTTCATTTATTTAAGAGATGAAGTAGAAATTGTTCGAGGCACGAGCAATGTTGAGATTGTACTAAAATCAAGTAAGTATTTCTTTTAATTAAAAAATTATTCAACTTTTGGGAAATTATCTTGAAAACCAAAAATGTTTTCCTAGTACTCTCATATCTGTGAATCAGATGGTACCTTAGATCATCACAAATTTATGGCTTTGTGATTATTGCATTTTTCATAGCTAGGTTCTCTACCACTCTACATCAGAACATAACGGTTAGATTTATCTTCCATATCCAGATTTTCACCTATGATCTTCTATGTGGGAACCCAAGTGACGAGTTACATTGGGTATTCATTTTGTTTCTAACATTCCTTTTTAAAAGTACGTTTTAGTATTCCTTTTCACGATGTGGGTTTCTATGAAAGAAACTCTCAAGTAATAAAACAGTTATAACCCTAATAAATTTCGAGGTCGAAATTATTTTTAAGGGGGGTAGAAATGTAATGCCTTGAGATATTATGAGATATTTTTTTTATCTTCTGTTGTACGCTACACCAAGATTACCTTGCGCTATACGCAACACCGTATTAGCTTGCAGTATACGCAACACTATTCTTGGATCATGTTACACACAATTTCAAGTTCGTCTGATCGTAGTTATTCTACGCAACATTGAGTGTATATATATATATATATATTCAATGTATAAATGAAATATGGTTGGATTATGTTATATGAAACAATGAAGGAGTGTTGCACAACACTCAACCCTGACTTGGCTTGCTTTACACACAATCGCGACCATCCTCGATAGTGTGTGTTGTACGCAATATAAAATTTCACTAAACAACGATATATGGTTATAATATTATTATGAACTAGACGTTATGAATAGTATCAACTAAATTTTGAATTTTATAACATTATTATTCATCTTACACATTTTCTAGAACATTAGTATGAGAACAAAATCAATTTTTCATTTAAAATAAGTATTTTTCAATAAATGAAGGTTTACCGCCTTTTGATGGTGCACCCAATTTAAATATAGTTTTTGACATGTTTATAAGTTCAAATTAAAAATATAAAATTATTATTTGTAATCAGGATATAAAAATTTACTTTGGATAATTTTTGATATTTTTCTGATAAGTTTCTTATTTTGATGAATAGTAAAAATATGCTAAATTTTAATTAAAAACAACCTTTTTCATAGAGATAATTTATAAGGTTAAATTATAATGATGAATTGATTTAAAGTATAAAGTGAATATATTTTTACCATTTAATATAATGCATGTCATTACCATTAATTTTATATTGAATTCATAGGTAAAAATATTTCAATCTTTGACAATGTTTTAACTTTTAAAACTCATTTTCTTAACAACAGGACTAATTTTAAATTAATTACTGCAAACTTTTGTGTTTCAAATTTATAAAAATGGATTCCATATTTATATTCAGTGGGTCCAAATTATGTTAATAGGTTACTTTTTTTTTTATATTATGAATAGTAACTACAGTAATTTTTATTTACTACAGTTAAAGGTAAATCGGGTAATTAAGGGTAAAAATAAGATTGTAAAATTACCCTAACACTTGGAAAAATTCTATTGGATTGATATAAGTCGACCCATATCACCTAAGGTTTGGAATAGATTCATTTCATGGACCTTTGACCATGAAAAGGATGTAATTATTATTAAAACTAAAGAAAGTGACAACATGTCACTCTCTTAAATCTTATAAGTATAATATTTTAAATTTAGTGATAAACTTCATGAAACATCTAAATTAATAGTATAAATAAATATAATATAACTATATACATCATGTTATTTTTTTAGAAATTTTAGGGATTAAATAATTATCATTAAAGTTGACACAATAGTGATGTTGAAATTATTTAATTGATTGAAATATCAAATAAATGGTTTTAAAAATATTAAAATAAATTTTATATGAACTTTTTACTGTTCTCCATGAATTTTATAAATAAATATGACATTTTATGAATTTATTAAATCTTATATTTCTAACATATCTTCTGTGTGGATTTTATTTTAATTCAAATAAATGAATAGTGTCAAAATTGACACTATTGTTATTTTATAAAAATAACATAATATAAAATTGTTTAAAAAACAAAAAAATATTTGAAAATAATAAATTAAAATTTATATAGTCTAAAATGTTATAAATTATCCAATTATGGACAATTCACAACATATATGTAATTATTAATAACAATTTAAAATTTAGAATCTTATTACCACAAATAAAATTAAATAGATTAAATAAGGATAAATCAAGTCGATAAGGTTTAATATAATTTTAAAACATGTCTAAAATTTATTGTTTGATGAGATTACAACCCTATATATTCTAATATTCTAATATGAGTCATTAGTTGAGGTTTCTATATGGAGTTTGATTTATTAAAAATTAATATGTTTGAGATTTCCAAAGGTGCCCCTCTCCTCCCTTATAAAAGGGAACCTCCTCCCTCTCCTCTTTACACAACGTTGAGCCTTCTTAATCGGAAAACCCCTGAAAATAACCATTATAAACTTCCCTAGAAACGTTATATAGGTTCTGATATCCTCAGAAGACCAACTCTAGTGCCTTAAGAGGAAGCTTACAAGTGGTGCGTCGAAGAAGACGTAATCTATTCCACCGATTCTTTCAAGATTCGTTCTTCTTCAACTTATTCTCTTTCTTTTTGTTTCATTATAAAGTAATAACATAAGTATCCCTAATATACTTATATTTTATTTTAAATATGAAACAACCCCATTTCACCTTCTATCCATCCTATAGAAAACAAAATCACCGCGCGTGTGTACGTAC
This sequence comes from Viscum album, assembly GCA_963277665.1. NCBI lineage: Eukaryota > Viridiplantae > Streptophyta > Magnoliopsida > Santalales > Viscaceae > Viscum > Viscum album. The sequence goes on along the minus strand of OY728153.1, from coordinate 57,094,985 downwards.
GGAATACCGTCTCCACATCGTGGTGTAATCTGTTTTTCCACCACCACCTTATTTGGATGGGTATAATGGTGTAAATAATAACTATATATGGTTATTATAACATTATACTGATTCTGATTCAATAATTATGGGAACGATATCATCGGTCGTGCGTACGTACGGATTACTGTCTCCATGACTCGATGAGATTCATTTTCCATGATTAACCAATCAGGAATGATTATAAAGTATATATACTGAATAATAATGAAATATATGAAATAATTAAGCTACTGGATTTATATATATATATATATATATATATATCATCTAATTAATTCCATTCAAGTCAATAAGGAAAGGAAAACAGTGTTCATGCGTACGTACGGCCTACCGTCTCCATGAATGGTGTATTTCATTTCATTCATATATATATTATATATATATATATAGTGAATATATATGATATATAAAACATGTTTTACATTTTGGAATTAAGTAAATCATTATATAATTAATAATAAAATCAAGAACAACAAGTCTAAACACGTATGATAAATAAAACGATTTTAACCAAAACACTACTTTAACATGGAAATTACAAAAGAACAGGTAATATAATGTCATAAGTGAACCATATATGATATCATCACAATGAATATGATTCTATAATAAGTAAATGACATAATTAAAATCATTATACATAAGGTTAGGATAGGTATGAAGCTTATTAGACCTAATGTAAGGGAAAATTTTGCAATCTCATTTTTATTTGAGAATGCTTATACATAAGTATTTACTGGGGTTATATTCTTCATTCATTTCCACAAAAATGATTTCATAAAATGTTTAATATTCTTCCATATATGTTTAAAGTCATTTTTACCCCTTTTTTACTTTTACTTTGTGTTATGGGAGGAATCTTTCTTTTGTTTACCAAACGAGGTACTTTTTAACTTTTTCGGCAAAAGTAGGAGGAGAATGTTTTTTTAACTTATACGACATGAACGAATTTTTACAGTTTTATAACACCTTATTTTAATGAAGCATACTCTACAGGATTTCATGACTATTTTATACAGAATACATTTCTTTTAAAATTTCATGGCATTTTGTAAAAATAAAATGATTTTGAGGAAGAAAGTATATTTTCCTCAAGAATCCATTCGAAGTGTTTTATCAAAAATATTTTCCATATAAGATGAAATTATTTATCATGTTTATGGTTAAATTATAATATATCTATTATTTACATGGTTTGATTATTCTTATGATAAAATTATATCCATTTGTCTTAAATGGATTATGTTATGATGGGATGATGCTTATGAAACCCATTTTATTCTTTGGGTTATGATGAATGATTTATGTTTATTTTGTGGAACAAGTAAGAATGATATCATAATGAGATGGGTGGGACATATATCTCCTTCCAATGCATTGGCTAAAGATTTATATCTCATGAGATAGACATGGTTGGAATGATAAGTTAATCTGGTTCATTGATACTGGACTGGAACAAGGAGTGAACTCGATTTAGTAAGGGACTTTGTCCAATAAGATGGTCTTGGTAGCAATGCCTTGGCCAATATTAAAATAATATCATGTTCATAATGGTTTTCTACAATTACATGTTTTATTAGCATGATATTTTATCACGATTGATGTTCTTTTATGATCTATGCCTTATATATTGCTAAGATTTATGTCATGTTCATGTTTTTATGTTCAAATGTTTATGGATTGTTTTATGTTCTCTATGTTTACCCTTACTGAGAATTTTATCTCACCCTTTTTTTGTTTTCTTTTCCCTAGTATATAAATAAATTTTTTAGGAAATAAAACAAAATGGGAATATCTTTATGGGAGATATTGAAGATCTTTCACGATGATTAAGAGATTATTTTTCTTAGTTTCCAAAGACACTAAACTATTACGGTCCTTGTGTGTTTGTTTTTGTTATGTATTAAGTATTACAAAAAGTAATGTAATATCTATGTACGTCAAGATTGGGTCTCTACAGTTACCTGACATAATCTGGGCTACTTCATTATATAAGCTATAATGGGATTACCCAGAGCAATCTGGGAAACCCCATCATTTATTATATTTCGGAATTACCATTCCCTATTAGGGCTACCCCATAATATTTATTATAATGGTCTTACCCACTTATATCTAAGATACCCCATTTTATAATCTATAATGAGATTAACCTACATTATATGTTCTTCCCCATCATATAATTAATGTCCAAAAACCAGGACATGAAAATATTATAAATACCTTGAATATCATCATAAAAAGTTATAATAAAATAAATATTCTTTCATAACCTAATCCACACATGGAAAATAAATGGGTTTAATTTAAATCTCTTTGAAACATGATTAAAATGTGGAAAAGAAATGGGTTTCATAAAATCTCTTTGGATGATTACTTACCTATGAAATATAAATGAGTTCCATAAAACTCATGCCATAAAAACATATAACATCCACGCAAATACTATAAATGATATCTTTGGATAATATTCCCAATAAAAAAATTATAACACCAATAGAATTAATATTATATGGAAAATAATTTTAAAAATATCATTTAAAATTTTTCATATGGAAAATATCTATTTCTCTTTTGGAAAATGACTTTTTAAAACATAAAATATTTTTAAATCCCTCTTCACTGAAAGTAACTATGAAAATATATAAAGTAATAATTAAAACCAATTTTAAACACTATTTGAATCAGAAAACATTTTTAAAATATTTTATTGAAATTGGGATTATAAGAGAAGTTAATTTTTTTTAAATTTTTTAGAAAACATGTTTTTTTAATAAATTGGATTTTTGAACAATGAGAGAAATATGTTCGGATTTTCATAAAAAAATTTCTCAATTATATAATGTTCCAAATATTGAAAAAATGACAACATTAATTGAAAATATCACTAATAAATAAATTATAATAAAATTAATTTTAATTCTTGAGATATGATCACAATATTTCATCAATATAAGCATAATCTTATATAATCATGATAAACCATGAGATTGTATCAATAAACACTTACCACTTTGGTAACTTTGAAAAGAAATATTTATAAAATAATAAAATTAAATATATAGAAAAAGATTATTAATATATATATATATATATTTATCATATAAAATGCCAATGAGGGTAGTATATACACCTTGTACAATAATATAGGTGCATAATATAACATGTGTCTCAAAGAAGGGAAATTGGGAGAAAATTATCCTACTGATTTGGTAACATTGAAATCGTAACCACATAAAAGAGAGAACCACAAATGGATTAAAAAATACCAAAAATTATTATTTAGCATAATCTTAAATTAAAATCATGGGAATTATATACACCACATATATGAATTAGGCGGTACATATTTAATGTGTCTCACAAATGAAAAAAGTGAGATGTAAATACCATACCTTAAGTCTTGGGGTTTTTTACACATTCGAAACTCATGTATAATTAATATATATCTATTATAATTTTTATATAGGGAAATTTATATATATATAAATATAATCCCATATATTTTTTTTTATTTTTAATTCACATTCTTGATTAATAAAAATTCCACGTTAAAGTTACTTTTGGTGTAATAACCGCTTTTTTTAATATATGTCATGAATTTTTATTTTTTGGTCATTTAAATTTGAACATGATTTACCCATTTCCATAATGTAAAAAATGATATAAATTTCATATATGTTTAGTATAAATTTATTTATAATTATTTATAAACTATAAAAATAAGAAATTTAATACACCATTCATGGAGATGGCAGTTCTTATGTACACATTAACACTGTTTCCATTTTCTTATCATATTGAAAGAATGAAAAGTAAAAGAAAAATATAAATATAAATATCATTAATGTAGAAATATTATCTCATATATATCAAATATTTCAATTACACCCATACTTAATACATCACATTTAAAACGTGAATGTATCACATCGCTTCATGAGTTAGTAGTCTGCCGTACACACATATGACATTATCATTATTAAAAATTATAAAGCATGAAGATATATGTTATATATGAAATATAAAAGAATAAATAAACCCTAAATATAATATATATTATATATAAATATCATTATAATCATCATTGAAAAACATAAGTGGTGGTAATGGAAAAAAGAACAACTTCGATTTGTGAGGCGGTTTTCTGTCATACACACGAATGATGATTTATATCCACATTTGACGGAATATTGTATTTTTTAGGACATAATATATATATATATAAAGTATATGTATATTTAATATATTTAGGTTATTATATAATAATTATATAAAAATAATTTAAGGGGTTTGAGGACGAAAAAAAGGGTTCATTGTTTAACGTTAATTCTTATTCGAGAAACTGTCACGACCCCCACCCCCCCAATATAGGGCACCCCTTCAGGGCTAGAAATGAGAGGATATAGAAAATGACACTAGAGTACCACCTCCAGTAGGCCCTGGGTTGGTGACTAGAACAGATTTTATAGTTAACACACAAATGGGAGGCATTACCCTCTAAGAGAACACATACGAAAGAGAAAGATAAGACAAAAACCAACCCACAACTGCTCAGACTACAATATAATATAATTCCCATGTACACATATGTAATTTAATGCATGTAATAATACAATTGAATGGGAAAATTTCATGTACCAATAGAAAGTAAAATGATTGTGACCATGAATCCCGAACAGCATGTGCAACCCCTAGCTAGTAGTAAACTGTCAGATCTCCAAACTGCTCCAATTGACATGAAAAATGGTTTATATATGTTTAGGGTGGGTATAATAGTATAATCAGTAGGATAGTACTTGTATCCACTCATGAAAATGTAAATAATGCATGTTAAATCACATTGAACAACAATTGAAACTAACATATCACCTTAACATGTATACTAAGCTCCAACCTCAATATGGCTTCAATCACCAAGTATTCCATACTAGAGTATATAATATAATGAAGAATAGAAAGTGTACCCCAATACCACTTCCATAATGGTTTTCTACTTTTCCCCAATATCAAATTTCCTAACCATCTCTCTCCAAAAAGGCTTTTGCATAGATACTTGGGCATAGCACCACAACATGCACCTCATGCGACATAACCACCACATCCATGTTACCAAAGTTACCAGGTATTTTCTAGGAGCCTCCACATCTCGCATAACATGTATAATATGTCCGTACATATATATTACTAAATTATGTACCGATAAGGTAGAACTATGGAACTCTCTGAGAACCTTCTCACACAACGCAAAAGGAATGAAAATTCTTCCATGAAAAAATGCTCAATGTTGTTCATCCTTAGACCAACCTTCAAGGGCCTCACCACAAAAAAATGTTCTCTCCATACGTCCACCTCCAGGTCCCCCAACTGGAACCCTTCCACCCACCAAAATAATGATTAGTGAACCATTATCTAAAAAAGAAAACCTCTACCCCTACATATACCATATCTTGAGGAAATGATAAAAGTTCTTCCATAACCCTCTCAAAATAACTAGATTCATTCACTATATCACAACTTGAATTCCATCGTAGCACATCAGTTAAAACATTCCACTTACCAAGTGTATATGATATTTTGAATTTGTAATCTTGTAAGAACACAATCCACCAATGTTGTCTCAACGTAATGAAACACTATGAGAAAACATACCTCATGAATTTGTAATCAGTGAAGACCAAAAATCACTCTATGATGAGCTAATGTCTCCAAAAATTTAGAGAAAAAACCACTTCTTCCATCTCAAGATCATGGGTGGAATAGTTACTCTCATGGGGATGAAACTTCTGAGACCCATAAGAAACAACCAATCTCTAATGCATCAGAACACATCCAAACCCCAGATGTAAAGCATCATAGAAAACATCAAACTAAATACCTTCTACAAGTAGAAAAAGTACTGGAGCACTAATGAACTTCACATTCAAATACTCAAAATCCTCCTAACATTGATCAATCCATATGAATTCTTTATTCATTATGATAAAAACTTTTAAAGGAGTCACAAACTGAGAGAAATCAACTGTGAACCTCTTGTAATAACCTACAAGAACAAGGAAATTCACACCTATGCCACTATCTTGGCGGCTTCCCAAGACACAACTACTTATGGATCCATAGCTACTCCCTACTAGGATATAACATACCCTTTGAAATACACTAATTGAGCCCAAAACTGACACTTCAAAAACATCCCAAAAATATATTGTTGATGAAGAACTCCCAAAGCAGAATGAATATGCTCTGTATTCTCCTCCTCATACATGGAGTACACAATTATTTCATTGATGAAGACTGCCAAGAAAAAATCCAGGAACTCACAGAACACAACAGTCATCAACCCCATGCATCAAGAATTCGTCACATCGAATAGAATAACAACTAACTTGTAATGCCCATGAAAACCATAAGAAAAAGTATTTGGGATATCCTCATCCTTCAAATGAATCTGATGATATCCTTCCAGAATTTAAATCATCAAGAACCAAATTTAACCCATAAATTTATCAAATAAATCAGTATTCCATGGAAGAGGAAAGTGATTCATCAGTGTCACTTTGTTCAGGTGATGATAATCGATACACAACTGCAAACTACTATCATCCATAATCCCGAAAAAAACTTGTGTGCCCCATAGTTAAATACTCATCCAACCAAAATCACACTTTAATAGACCATCTAGGTGTAAATTCATCTCCCAAAAATCAAAAGGCTCTATCCTATATGCATACATCGAAATAGAAGACTTTCCTGGATATAGTTCGATCCCGAACTCTATATACCATCGAGGGGGTAATGTTACAACCAATTGTGGAAATACATTAGGGTTCTCTTATACAGACCTGGGAAATTCCAAATAATGAACCTTTGATGAACTTATAATACATTTATCCATCAATGAATTCATCGATGGAACATGACTCTAACCCATCAGAGGGTCTCACTCGCTAAAAAACACTACTGTCTCTCCATCCGCACTTAATAACACCACTTGTATCATGAATCAATCCATGATATCATAAACTAAATACAAAAAATCAATGATAAGGATAAAATCATATGGTTTCAATCATAAACATAGAAAATCTCCCCAAGAGAGTGGCTTCCCCAACACTATCTCACAGTCTCTACATACTTCATACATGTTATCTCCACCTCCAACTTGCGTAGTCAACACCAAGGGAACTAGAAGTCTCTCTATCTCAAGTACCAAATAATTGAAAAGGGTAGGATATATAAAGGATTGGGTCAGTCCTGAATCAAACAAGGCATAAACCCAGGTATAAAATAAGAAAAGGGTACCTTGAATGACTTATGTCTCAGCCGACGCTTGCAACGCTAAAGCATGAAGCTGACCACATCTTACAACATGGCATAACTGACCCAGTCGATACCAAAAATAAAACCAAAATTCACACTTTGAGGATGGGGAGAATCCTGGGTTATCCTCTACCTACCCCATGTACTCTCTTCTGATCCAAATCTGATGCAACCTACTACAAATGCCTCACATAACACTACCTTAATGGAGAAACATGAAGCAGAATACATGAAGCAAGTTGACTACTCAGAAAGGTTAGACACACTCTCTACTAATGACCATAGGCTCCACAATAAAAAAATCTCATAATCCCTTGGAAAATGTCTGAGAGATGATTCCCCTAGAGAAATGAGATACTGAGTGCTGGGACCTACCCCCAGCCAAACGGAAACTCTCCTGCCTTTGAAAATCGGGAACCCCATACCGTATCTTTAATTTGTGAGAAATCATGATAACTCACCTCTCATAATGATCTAGTTCTAGATAATTTAATCTTAATGACATATTCCCTCGACTACACCTTAAGATATTTCTTCATTATAAAGGGGGTGACAACATGAGATCTCTAGACCCAAAGACTTATCCAAATTCCTCACCCTAGCCTCCTCATCTAGAAATACTTCCAAAGAATATATTAAAAGGTTATTGAAACAGATTACGGACTATTAGACATCAGAGCTCCCCTATCGAAGGTTATCATCTCATGGAAACTAAAAAACTTCATGGTCGAAGAAAGAAAGTAAAATATGAACTTTTCTTGGAACTCCCCCACAAGACATTTGACTCTCTATGATCCCTAAAGAATAAAAAACACCACCTCTATGCTTCTCCATGCAACATCATCACAACCAAAGTCACCCAGTGCTCATTTCAATTATAGATTGAGCTAAAATCTATCTCAAACTCCTCCAACTAGTCTTCCATGAATACATCTGAAATGGAACACTCATACTTCTATATACTCTGACGTTGATACTCTCGGAGTGTCCTCATCCATGTGTCATCGTCATCATCATCTACTCTACAGTGATCAGCTGAAAAAGTCTGTTGAATATCTTTTATGTGATCCTAATGAGGACATAAACCTAAAATTATACCTGAAAATTAACAAACAATTAAAACTTCTAAATCTAGAATAGGGAAGAATCAATAATACTTACTTAATTTTTTTATTTTATTCATTATAGGTTAACCTATCCCAATGTATACTCATTCAAACATAGTGAAAAAGAAGATGATGCGTGATCCTCTCCTAGGTCTCTACCTTGTAACAAGTATCACCTCGTTTTGTAGACACTATAAACATAATGGTATGTACACCATATCATAGGGGGCCTAAATACCCATGTCTCAGTTGGTCTCCCATGTTTATAGTGCTTTATAAACTTAGGTGACACCATTTCCCTACCAACCCATGAAACCTAACCTATGCCTAAATCCAAAAATATATCTTGTCTCTCATCCAAATCCTTTGATTCAACTCTTTCATAAACCCCTCCCCCAAAGGGTACCCCTCCTGGGCTGACAATGATAGGAGATAGATAGTGAAAATATAGTTCCGCCTCTAGTAGGCCCTAGGCTGGAGACTAGCACCAAGGGAATAATAACCACACAAATGGGAGGAATTACCTGCTAAGAGAACATATGTGAAAGAGAGAGATAAGAAAGAAACTAATCAAATCATTCTCAGATGAAAATATAAAATAAATCCCTTGTACACATATGTAATTTCATGCAAGGACTACTACAATTGAAAAGGAAAACTACAAGTACAAATAGAAAGTATAACGATAACGATCGTGAAGCCTGGAGAGCTCCTACAACCCCAAGCTAGTATTAACCAGCCTAATCTCTAACCAACTCTATGTGACATAAATGTTTTTTATATATACATAGGGTGAGTATAATAGTATACTCGATAAGATCCACATTGGATCCTCTTATGAAAAAGTAAATAAAGTATGCTGAAGTATAGTGAAAAATAAGTGAAACTAAATCATCATGTAAACAGGTATACAATGTTCCCAACCTTACCATGGATACTCTCACTGAGTATCAAATACACATTTATATAATATAATGAAGAGTATCGGGGGTACCCCGCTATGAATTCCCCATCTTTTTGTATCTTTTCCACAATGTTGAACGTCCTAAGAATCGCTTTTTTAAAAGGCTCACCCGTAGACACCTGGCCATAGCACCACAACTTTCACCTCATTCAACAAAACTTCCACGTCCATGTAACCAATGTAACTAGGTACCTTATGGGAGCCACCACAACTCACATAATGTGTATCATACGTCAAGTATTATAGATCATTCCCTTATATCCCATACACTGAGTAATGATCCTCAAGCCATCATAGCCTATACACATTATAGCAATAGTAGTCCATAAGATACTTTATCCAGAATATATGTGTGTGAATAACCACAAGCCGTTAAATTGATCTACACTTATATATGGGGAAAACTAACCATCGTTCCTACCTGCACAAGTAACTACCAAGATAAGATAGTGGGGCTAAAGGGGGTAGTCAGCCATCCATCCTCTCACCAGGATATTGGGGAAAACACCCCCCATGGCTCAGAATTACCAGGGTGACAGTTTCCCTAATCAACAAGGTGGAGTAGCATATAAAAATGAAAAATGTATAGAATATAATATAGCTCACAATCACACTATGGGAATAACCACACAACCATTTATATAGATTCATTAGATTATTTTTTTATCACTTTCACTTTACGTTAATTAATTATTAAAACATTACATAACCATTATCATTTCCACATTACATTTCAATAGCATCGCAATAAAGCTCCATGACATCCAGGCATAACCAACCAATTCCAAAGTTCCTTTTAATTGTAACCTCAGGATTGTGTCCTAGAAAGCTCCAACCCCATGGGTTAACATCATATATTTAATCATATGTTAATAAAATTAACACTTTTCTATAATTCCAAGTATTATAGAAAAAATATTATATGATTTTAAACAGAAGGGGCTCAACACAGAGAGTAGAAGAACTACCCATCGAGTCATTTCCACCTATAGCTAGAGCGTAAGACCACCCACCCTTGAGAATCTAAACATATAAAGCATGTGGAAAACCCCGTGTGTGTTCACCTCTTTTGGAATGAGGGTAAATAAGACCATCTGACTCATGCAGTGGGGGAATTAAAGAAGGTAACAAACAACAAGATTCAATAAGAATCCAACATTCACATCCAACCCATTTCATCATCTTCAATGTCCTCCTCAACAGCCATATTCATAAACCAATTCATCTCACTACTCTAGGCGTCAACTACCACCACCACAACCACTGGAACTCCTTCCCCCACATACTACAACACCCCTCCAAGATTATCAATCATAGGCTCACACCACAACAAAAGCAGCAAGAAAAAAACAACATAAAACTGAGATCTTGACCCTAAACAAGTCATTCATCCTTCACACACAACGAGTATTCAAGAACTCCAAAGAATAAGGTGCTTGGACATTCAAAGAATATGGGTAACATAGAACCCTTAAGAGAATTATTTTTATTACACAACTGGTTAATTATTCCATATTGTGTTAACCAATTCAATTAAACATACATAACTTCATCCATTTGATTTATCACGAATCACAACAAAAAGAACCAAATTCCTAAACATGCCTCTTTATCATTATTCAATTAATTTGAAACTAATCCTAGATTTATGTTAATTAAAATTTTCCATCAAGAATGGTTTGATAAATAAGAAACTCATATATCTCATGCAATCTAGAAAATCAAGAGGCAGCCTGTTATCACTATATAGAGAAACAACATATGATTGATACCAATTATTTACTATAGTTCTACATTTATTATGTCAATTTCATTGTGGCCTAGTTCCTAAATCATACTAACTATATGAATGCATGTAAAAAGAATATAGAAGCCATGAATATCTTTCCTCAAAATCATTCTGATGTTCTTTGCATGATAATGGGATAACATAAAAGATAACGATCACCTCTCCCGCAATGTCTGCATCCACCCGAGGATGCTGTGACACAATCACATAAACCAACACCCATGAAAGATACATTAGAATGATGAATAATATGTTATATAACATGTAAATGATAAATAGTAGGAAAAATATCAACGAACCAAAAAGAATATAGATAGAACATACTTTCTATCGAAGATCGATCGACACTTGCTGCTTGCAAAAAAACAGGGTCACACATGAAGGAAAACTCAGTCCAAGGGTAAAACAAAATTGAAGGTCTCCTTAGGAAATAAAGGTTCTGGGCACCTCCTAACAAGAGTAAAAAGAATAAAATAATGAAGGGAAGGCCCCCCAGATTAGAAATATTAGATCCGAGACTCACATATCAGGAAACGAATGAATTTATATTAAATATTGATCTCAATAACCCACATAGTTTGATAGAGTAAAGGCACCTGAACACATAAGAAAATTAAGATATGAGTAATGGGATTTGAATTAGCCTTAAATCCCATAAAATAAGGGTTTGAATGCATTTAATGTTAAAAAAATTCAAAGGGATGGAAATATAGGAAGCTGGATACACTGTTCATGAGTTGATCTAGAAACACCGTAGAACCTACTGATAGAAAAAGATAACACACCTACACCGAAAGATGAAGATGACTCACAGAATGATGAATATTACTCACCAATACTGATAGATGATGATGGATCACTGATAGATTAGGATGACTCACTGACACCGACAAATGAAGATGACTCACCGAAAGATGAATGTGAATCACCGACACAGACAAATGAAGATGACTCACTATGAGATGAATATGACTCACTGACACCGAAAGTTGAGGAAGACACATCAAAACTGACACATGAAGATGAATCACTGATATATGAAGATGTCTCACTGACATCGACAGATGAAGATGACTCACCAACACCGACTGATGAAGATAGATCAATGACACCGATAGATGAAGATGAATCACTGAAAAATGAAGATGACTCGCCAACATAGATAGATGAAAATGGATCACCGACAACACAGTTCACATCTATCTCACCTACAATACTATTCACATATGTCTCACCGAAAACACTGTTCACAAAAATAGAAACACTATTCCCAAAACTGGAAATTTGAAAAAGTATTGGGAATAAGTCACCTTGACCTCCCAGAACACCTCAAATGCTATATTTCAGTAGATAAATGGACCGAAGAGGTCTAAGAAATTACATAAACCCATTTTTGTTTTCACCAAATGACTTTATTGGATATATATTAATGCCCAAATTAAGGCTAATAAGATTATGGGTATATATTTTATTATTTATTGGAGCCGATCTTGGATGAACTATTTATATTGGAGTGTTTGAAGAGAGGAGGACCGATGGTGACTATTTATAAATGAGGGAAATGATACACAAAATTTTTTGTAAAATAATGTTAGGCTTACCCTCATTTATAACAAATAAAGTTTTCTAGAAATCATAAAATTATATACCTAAAGTTTTATGCTTAAAATATGTCTATAAAATTGGCGTTGGACCTATTTTGAGGTCATTTCCCATTAAAATTAATGTTTATCCTCTAATAAACTTGTTTTTCTATTAATCTCCATGACTGATTTAAACTATTTTCAATAATGACTTTAGTTAAAAAATATATTTTACTTATTATAACTTATAAATTAAAATTATTAAAATTATTTAATCTATTTTTCATAATTAGGTTCACATAATTGAAAAATTTTAACTTAAAATTAATCCCACAGGCGAGACGAGACAATGAGTTTTTAATGTAAAAATGTTAAAAAGATTGAAATGTCTTTATATCCAATTTCAATATAAAATTGATTAAAATGGGTAAATTAGGTTAATATATGTATAAGTAATTTAATTATTCTTTAAAATAAAATTTTAATATAATATATCTATTTAAATAATTTATAAAAATGAAATTTTCAATTAAAATTTAGTATTTTTCACTAATCATAAAAAATGAATCATTAAATAGAAATCATAAAATAATTATGAAAAATTTATTTCAAAAAATAATTTTATTTATTAAAATATTATTCATAAAAGTGAACAAAATTAGTTTTACAATACATATTCCATTAAATGGCATTAAAACTACCTTTTAGAAAATATAACCTATTATTTTTAAATGTTTATTTATTCATATATCATGGAAAAAGAATATATAATATGAATGTTAAATAATTTATTGAATATATAATATAATCATTTCATTAAAAAATCCCACATTTTTTAACTTAATTTAGATATATATTGTTTTTATGTAGAAAAATTGGTTTTCAAGACATGAATTTCTTTATTATCAAATAGTTCTTACATTCATTTTTAATTAATTATTTACCAAATAATTAATTATATAAATATTTATAAAAAATATTTCCATAATTTATTTATTCTATTTCATAACCTCCATTCTAATGACTAGCTTATAAATATAATAATATTATAAAAACAATTCATGTTACATTGAAACTATCTATTGTGTGTTATGCTAACTAACCTTGATATTTCATGTAACAAAATAAAGTCTTGGTATTTAATGTAACAAAATAGAAAATTTTTGTTACATGTACTAAAAACTATACTCAGTGTTTCATGTAGCTTAAGAATAACTTGGTGTTGAGTATAAAGAAATATTAACATGGTGTAGTGTGCAATGAAATCCATCAATGAATTTTAATTTATATGAAAAAAAATCAAATGAACATTGAGTGTTAGAAAAATTAAATGCATGAAGATAATAAGTATCATTTCATCCGATTCTTATACATTTGTACATTTTTTCCCTAAGTTATCAAAATACCATTTTTATTTTTGGTTTCCATGGCTTCAAATGAGTGAGAATTAATAAATTTTAACTTTCCCTTCTATACTAATCATTGATGTCATGTTGTTTTAATACCATAAGGAAGGTGGGAGGGGTGAGTTGGTGTATAAAATACTAAAACATTCTCCAATTTGAATCTCATTTAATAATTGAATAAAACACTTCTCTCTCATTTATATAGAAACAAACATGAATAAATGAAAATAATGAGAATAGTTAATTTTATTGGTTCACACTCTACTGGGCTAGTACATATAGACTAACAAACAATGTGAAATTTAACTATATCCAGCATAAAATATTTTTGTTTAAATTTTTGTAGTGGACTCATGTTCACTCATGGTTCAGTACCAATCCGGATTTTAATGCTACCATCTCTCTAAAGAGGTGTACTCATTGTTACTTCAGTACCTTATAGTTTATTTCAAGAGACATTGTTGTTCACACCATAGATGTTGTGTCTTTAATCTATTATTTCATAAAACTGATGTAAGGTAGTTTTCAAAATTGTTTAGTGTAAATTCTTTACAAGTTCTCCCAATTTATACATAGGCTAATCCTTTTCTCACAATTCATGGAACTCACCAAAATTTCTTTAATCATTTCAATTTTTATGCAATTTTTTATTTTTTGGTAACTACAAAACATTGATGTAATATAGTTGGCCATATCGACACAATTCTATTTTCTTTAAATAAGTAATTCTTATGTAACTGATTTACACGTGAAATTCCTACATGAAAATTGTAAATACATTTAGATAATTGATATTCTCTAAGGTATGAAATCTTAAAATTATGGATAGTAATATTCAATTTATAGTCATTTTAGAACCATCACACAACTTCCTCTTCCACCACGTCCCTTGTGCACAAAATTCATAGTTCTTGGAACATTAACAATTCAACATAACCTTTATCATATGACTCCATTTCAATGCACATCCTCCACAAATATTATGACATCCCACCTTTTTATTACATAACTTTTCATTAAATTTTACATACAGAGGATCTTTAAAGTCTAGTGTCCTGGAAATCTAGAACATAATACATGAAAACAACATAAGCAATCCTTATAATACACTTGTAAGGATTCATTATAGGTTCATCATAAGTACAATTACTTCATCTCATAACTTGGAGACATACATCAAAGGAAAGGTTGAGCATAAGGTCCAGTAAGGGTAAACAAGGGAATTGGTTGACTTGTGATATCAATAAGAACATGATAAAAACATAAAGACATGAGAAATGGTAGTATATGCATATAATAATGAAAATAACTTGAATAATAACTTGAATATGTGGCTAAAACATTTCATTTAGACATTTATTAACATATCACCAAGGAACATCCCCAAGGTGTCATAAAAAAATTACCAATGTTATTCAGCAATGTATCATGAAACTTGTAACCTCTAGAGATTAATTCTTTACCCAATACATTGGAGCTATCAGGTTGCACCCTTAATATATCTTCATTTTAAAGTGATCCACATATATCACATTCAAAAATTTCATAAATAACCCATAGAGAATAAAAGAAATGGGTTTCATTTCAAGTTCGTGATGTTTTAAAAGTTCTTAAAAATAAGATCATTATGTTATATATATCCCTTGGAAAGGGAGTGAGGGTTATATGTATGTCTATTCCAGAATCAAATATATAATTTTTATATATTTATGAACACCCATATAAACAAAATAGTTCTGGGTATTCACATAAATAAACAAGATAATTTTTTGAGAGAAAGAGATATAAATTTTGAGACCAAATTTCTATAGCATAACATCTACAAAACAATCTTTTAGAAAAAATTAAAAATAGAGGGAACAAGGGTAAACCACTCATAAATAACTCATAATAATGTATAAAGGAAGAATAACATGGATATATGAACATGGTAAGGATATTTGAATGTCATACCACATGAAAAGGAAACATGAAAGGAAAGAGTTGATCAGATTTCTTTTACAAAAAATTCAGCAGCCTAACAATGTCACTTAAAAATTCAGAAACTCAATTGATGAGAGCAGAAAGGGTCTCTCAACAATTAGACATGAAATGGATAGTAATGAGAACATAAAAGAACATACCCTCAACATAAAAAGATGGAAACTAGAAGACACAACCTAAAGGAAGTCATGACATAAAAGAGGAGGGTGAAAGGATCCCTTACCATGAAGAGTAACTTCGAAAGCATGATGGTCGGGACCTTGGGAGGCTTGAGGGAACCATGAGAGGACTCATTGGAAGGAAAAAAGACTAGAACTTCGTTGAGGAGGATTTTGGAATGAAATAGATAAAGGAATGGCTTGGTATTTATAGAAGAGTGAGGGAATAAATGATTAATTTCCAAGGGACATCTCATAGCACATCTGACTATTCATAAGTCGACTAGAATGTTTTCATAATTAGTACATCATTAATGATGTCATTAAACACCCAAACTTGAAACTGTAATTTTTACTATTCACCAAAAATTCAACTATTTCAGAAAAATATTAAAAATCCTCTTTAACCTAATATTGATGCACTGAATTCAAAAAAAACACCATTTTATGAAAATAATTTTCTAAATAATTTTAATTTCATTTTTATAATAATAACACTATTCACTGAAAATTCAACTGTTTTAGAAAAAACCCCAAAATTCACCTTACCCTAATATCGATGCTCTGAATTTAAAAAGAAATTCCATTTTATGAAATTAATTTTCTAATTATTTTTGAATTAATTTTTAAATAAAAACACTATTTACCTGAAAGAAAATAAATACTTAACTAATAATTTTTGAAATAGTTATTTAATTATATTATTGAATCACATTACCTAATCAAGGTGCCTAAATTAAATTAATAATTTCTTAAGTGAGGTTACTAATCTATTTGGTCACATTACTATTCATAAGCATAAAATTACTATTCATAATTTACTATTCACCAAAAATTATGTTGATCTTATTAGACTCCAAATTTCATACTGAACATAACTGTAGAACACAATTTTTGAAATCATTACACATTATTAATTATTTATGGTTTACATAAATATTTTAAAATATCATTTTTCCAAAATTCACCAATAATATACATCCTATATTTATCTGGATATTTGAAATTCAGAAATATTACCAGAATAAGGAAAAAAATCATTTATATCAAAGGATTATACAAATAAGCTATGGTCTCATTACATATCCCCTTATAACATCATCATAGGACCTAAGTGTAAGGTGTGCTAAGGTGATAAAATCTTGGGGTGGCTCGAACAACATTGCCTGATTGGTGATTTCTATTAGTTTGAACTTCTCTCTTAGGAGATTCTGTTTAAGTTTCACATGTTGAAGTTCGGCTTGGGCTTGGTCTATAGTAAAGCACAGTGATGCTACCTCCTTCCCAAGCTCTGACAGATGGGCTTCATATGGCTTGAGTCTACTAGATGATTCCATCGACTCTTCTTTCTGTATTAATTAACCAAGATCATTGTAATTTATAAACAAGAATTGTAACGTTAAGAATTTAGATTCCAACAGTCATATTGACCAATGGTAATATAATAGTCTAAACCCAATGGTATCATTTTAATTATACTCATTTCATTAAATAAATGAAATAGTTGTGTTGAGTATAAAAAATATAACACAAAAAATTAAGAAACAAAAAATATTAAAAAGTTTGGGTCATTACATTCTTCCCCGCTTAAGAAATTTCATCCCTGAAATTTTAACATGTACCATAAGAAGAGAAAACGTGTTGGTAATTCTGCCTCATAGATTCCTCTGTTTCCCACATGGCTTCTTCACATTTTTGGTTCCTCCACAACACCATGACAAGGTGGGTAGTCTTGTTTCATAGAACCGTGTCCCTACAAAACAAGATCTCCACCGAAAGATCCTCATAAGAGAGGTCATGTTCCAGTTGTACCAACTCTGGTTATAGTACATGTGAAGGGTCATGTATGTACTTCTTCAAGAGGGATACATAGAAGATATCATAAACTTTTGCATGATTTTGAGGAACAACAATCCGATAGGCCACTGCTTCTATATGATCAAGGATTTCATATGGGACAATGTACCTAGGGACGAGCTTCCATTTTTCCCAAACATCATGACTCTCTTCCAAGGTGAAATTTTAAGAAGAACCATGTCGCCAAAATTATACTCTAAGTCCCTTCATCGGTTGTCATCATAGCTCTTTTTCCGACACTGAGTAGCATTAATGTGTTACTAGATGGCCTGGACTTTATCTGCCCTCTCTTTCACAAGATCATGCCCAAGAAGATTTCTCTCACCAGCTTCATCCTAAAAAGTATGAGTTCTACATCGCTTCCCATATAGAGCTTCATAGGGTTTTATTTGAATGCTTGAGTGGAAGCTATTGTTGTAAGAGAAATAAACTAAAGAGAGATGTTGATCCTACCCACCTTTAAATTCTATTGAGCAAGTTCTCAGCATATCCTTGAGTGTTTGAATAGTCCTTTCAGATTGGCCATCAGTTTGGGGGTGATAGGCCATATTGAAATTAAATTTAGTGCCTAGAGCATGTTGAATACTTCTCCAGAATTTTTATGTGAACCTTGGGTCACGATCAGATACGATAGAAAGTGGAAATCCATGAAGCCTGACCACTTCCTTCACGTAAATCCTAAAAAGTTGATCAAGAGAGAAATCTTCCGGAAGAGATATAAAATGGGCAGTCTTGTTGAGACGATCCGAAAATTTATCATGGTATTCCTTAATGACTCTATTCATCAACTCCATAATAATATCAGGTCCATTAGACTGTCCGAAGGGAATAACAACAATCTCATAATGCCCATATCTTGATCAGAAGGCAGTTTTTGGAATATCTTCTTTCTTCACCCTTAATTGATGATAACTAGATCGAAGATAAATATTAGAGGAGAATTGAGCCCAACAAATTTGGTAAAATAAGTCATAAATTCATTCAAGAGTGTATTTATTCTTCAATATGATCCCATTCAGTTCTCTATAATCAATGTATAGCTGCATCGATCTGTCCTTCTTCTTCACAAAAAAAATAGGTGCTCCCCAAGGAGACACACTTGGATGGATAAACCCCTTATCAAAATGTTCTTGGAGTTGTTTCATTAATTCCTCAAGCTTCACATTTTCTATCCTATATGGGGTCTTTGATATTGGATGAGATATAGGTATGAGTTCAATA
The DNA here is from genome assembly GCA_963277665.1 of Viscum album. Classification (NCBI taxonomy): domain Eukaryota; kingdom Viridiplantae; phylum Streptophyta; class Magnoliopsida; order Santalales; family Viscaceae; genus Viscum; species Viscum album. Next base: position 57,075,556 of record OY728153.1, on the reverse strand, counting down.
GAGAAATATACCTCTATTTCTAGGGGACGTCTGGGTAACTCAGGAAATACTTCAACATATTCCTGGATGATGGGAAAATTCTCTATCATTAATCTCTCATTTCATTCTTCCTCTTCACATATAATCTCCATAAAGAAGGATATAGGGGGTTTTTGAGACAAAGATCAGGTTGAGATATCTCTCCTTGGAAGATAACTGTAGGTTCTCTATTCAAGACTACTGAGATTTCCTTGCTTCTTCATATGATGATAGCATTATACATTGAGATCCAATCCATCCCTAGTATAATTTCGAATTCCAGCATGGGAATGACTAATATATTTGTGGTAATATTGTGCTAACTAATTTAAATACTAGAGTTTCTAAACACTAACAATGCTTGGAAAATCCCACCAAGAGTTTTGACTGATAACTCTACTTTTAGAAAATCAGGGGGTTGAATATTAATTTTTTGAAAACATGGTGGAAATAAAGGAATGATTATTACTAGAATCAAACAATGTAATTTCTAGATTTGAGAGGACAATAAGAGTACCTACCATTACATCAATTTTCTCTTCAACTTCAGCCCTAGTGATTAAAAAAGTACGACCATTCTCTCTTGGCCTTTGTTGAAGCTGATGGTGTTTCCCCTCCACTTCCCTCAGATTTGGACAATGATTGTAAAATTTTCCAAGTGGTACACACTTAAAGCACTGGACATCAGGTATGGCATGCACCATATTCTCCTTATCTTTAGTGTTTGGATGTTGAGTTTGACCTCACTACTACAATTCCTCAAAATATGGCCGTCTCTTCCACACTTGTATCATTTCTAGCTCCCGAGCAGGTAGTTCCCCGAATGCTTCTTCCAACATTTATTACACATGGTATATTTCACTTGATTGCTTCCTCTTCCTTGATCAAAGGCCCTCTCTAATATGGGATCCATCTATATCTTCTTGTCATTGGATTTATGAGACCACTATGTCTCACAAAACACCAGTTCGACTTTCATCACACTTCACATGATCTCCTCATAGCTATCATAGTCTTAGTTGGCTAGATTCTTCTATAAATGATGTCTCAGTCCTCCAATTAATTTATCAACCTTACTATTTGGATCCATGACCAAGATAGAGGTGTAACATGAAAGCCTTGTGATGTTCATCTCATAGCTTCCCATAGATTCATTCTCCTTCTACATAAGCTTGAGTAACTTCTTCTCCATTCTTGTTCTCATGGAATGAGGGAAATAATTGTTGAAGAATGTCCCTCAAAACTATTCCCACTCTATAGCTTCATCTTGCACTCTTGGACTTGTGTTTTAAATCTGTTCCCACCACTGATCAGCTTCTCCTTCTAAGAGATAGACATACAGGGTGGCCTTCTTTTGCTCTGAACGATGGAGCACACAAAAGATCTTCTCTATAGAGATGATCCACTATTCTATAATCAATGTGTTAGTCGATCCAATAAAGGTTTTTGGTTGTTGACACATAAAGGACTTAACAAAATGTTGTTCCCTTCGCAGTGATATCGGTCTCTCAGCTTGATTCAGTTCATTTCTCATGATGTTATTTTAAAATATAAAATTGATTCATATTGTGAATAATAATTTTTTTATCTTCTCCACATATGATTAGTAATTTTATAGAATATTTTTGGAAATATATTGGTATTAAAAAATTATCCTATGGAATCCATGAATAGTTATTTGTTAATTTTTTTTCTATCTTTTCACTAGTTCTTTTCAAACTAAAGAATATATATAAGAAAATTCTTAATTATTCTTCATCATTTTATTTCAATGATTATTCTCTAATACATTTTTCTGATATGGATTCCTTTTTAGATTTATTTACTTCATTTTTATTACTCTCTTTTAAAGTATTAGAAGGGTTTATATTTTTTTATATTATTGTTGCCTATAATCCAGTCCTAAATGTCAAGATTACATTGGATTATGATCTAAAAAACTCAATATATTTAAAAATTAATATGTTTTACTTTGGTTGATTTATTTCTATGATACCAATTATTCTTCTAACATGATTACTATAAAAATAAAAATAGAGAGGTGTGGTGGGGAATTAATTTGTATGATTTTAAAAAATTTAAAAAATTTATACTTATAAAATTTGCAATTATGATGAATGGATATCCATAAATTATCTCACATTGGATTTAATGTGAGTAATGTACAAAGAAAAGGTAAGAAGAAGGAATATATGAATTTATCAGCAAGGATATTTTTAAATAATATAACTATATCACTAATATATGGTTGTTATTATCCTAATCATAAATAACATCACTTTTATTATTCAGATGATGACCGAGAAAAAGTATTTTCTATAACCCTTATTCTTACAAAAACAATATTATATTGACATAATCGACTAGTAAATCATGTATCCAGTTGATATCTTCAAGATCTAAATCTAACTAGTTCCACCATCTATTAATTTAAAATATGAAATTTGGTTTGAGTTTCTACAAGATTAAAATTATATTACCATAATCCACAACATATTATAATCACAATATTAATCAATTGTATACAAAACTCTTAAATAATGTAGCACTTATTATCTATATTTAAATATTTTTTAAGATAAACCTTTATTCTTAACCTATAAAATAATATCCAACATATCATTCTAAAAATTATTCCACTTCAACATACAAGATCATAAATAGATTTGATTAAAATAGTTTCCTTTTAAAATGTTTTATTTTTTGTATTCTTCAATTCATAAAATAATCTGTATCAATGAATTACTAGAAACACTATTTTCATTAACTATTTAATTATACAGAATAATGGTATGTATGTCCCTTTCACAATAACAAAAATCTCTTATTTTCTATATTATAATCATTATTATATCATTTTACAGATGGGAATATTATATATATATATTAAAATATTATATTGATTGAGTAATATGAGTCATTTAAGTGTTACAACAAAAAAATTAAAAATTTGTTCCTTTTATTAATAAAAGAATTTGAACCTAGATTTTTGTGATAATATCCACAATTTAATAATTTAATTGATGAATATTTTTTCCATTAATTTAATACAAATTACTGAAAATAATTTCTGAACTAAAACATAAAAATGACTCAAATTTATATTCATTATTTGATCTATAAAATTATAAAGCCTTCGAATCTTATAAAATCTCATAAAACTAATAGTTTTGAACTCCAAAATGAATGACGACATGTAAAGAATGTTCATTGTGATGAAATATCACCATTTTAGCTAAAGAATATTCATGTCAAGTCAATGAAACTAGAATAGTAAGACATGGAATTTTCATTTAAGGAATAAGAAATGCTACCACATTTTACTCATCATTAGTTTTTTCATTTTAGCTTCACTATGATGTGGCTATTTTATTTTTAAAGATGAATCATTAAATTATTCTCACCATTTTACAGGAAAATGATTTCTATGGAACAACCATTATATATTTAAAACCAAGATTGCCTCAAAATTTTAACATCATGATATTTAATCTTTGAAAAATTATAGAGAATTGCCCAGTTTTAATCTTCATCTAAATTATCATTATAAAATCATTCAAGAGAAACAATCTGATTTAATCATTCATGCTCCTTAAAAAATCCATGTTATTCTTACATGATAAACTTTCATTCTAACATAGTCTTTGGGCTTAGAATAAGTTACTCTAACATAGTTATACCCTAAAAATAATTATTTCATAGTACTGTTTATTTTTGTGTTATTATTCTATAACATTTAATCCTGAAATGAGTTAATCTGATGTGAGATATATAGTTTCATTTTATTGCAATTAATATCTAATTTAATCTACCATATATCTTCCTACATAATGATTTAATACCAAATACATTTGTAATTAATCATTCATATCAATGGAATTTAGTGAACATATATTCCATTGTTTTTAATTATTTTTATTGTTTCCTTCCAAACTTCTAATCTAGAATAATCATTAACTTTCAAAGATATATATCAATAGTATTTAAACATTCATTCAACCATTATGTACAATTATAAAATACATAGTAGCTATCATATATTACATCTATTTCTTGATATAGTATTATTTATGTATTACGATATCAAGATGAATCATATTTAATTATTATGAAATTAATTTAACCCTTATATACTACAGAGTTCGTTAAATTTTAAATAACACGTAACTCTAAAATCACCAAACATCTCTCCATAATTCTTCTACCATCTTTAAAAATTATAAAATATTTCAAATTAATTTGGAATAACTTAATATCATCCATAATCACCACCATAGTATTACTAAAATTTTTATAAAAAAAATCTCCTAATTTTTCATTTCCTCGCCAATTACTTAATTTCTCTCAACAAATGTCAATTTTTTATGCTTAACTAACCTATAAATAATCATTGTGTAATTAATAGGTTTCTAATATAGTATCCATTAGTTGTTCCATATTTTTCATTATGATTTATTAAATTAATTATTAAGAATAATTTAATTATTAGGGAATAACATAATCTAAACTTAAAGGTATAGTTCAATATGATCAAGTCAATGAATAATAAATTCCATTCTTTGGATCGTCACACATTATCCATTCTAATTCATCACATATTCATGGTTACTGTACAATTCATCCATGATTCCCTTCTTAACACATAATAATATCATGAATATTAAAAAAAACCGATCCAATGATAGTTTAATAGCCTCACATAGAGAGTATCCATTCATATAAATGAACATGAAAATTATATTAGAAGAAAAATTTGGAGGGTTTTTATTGAATAACGCCCATGTGTTAAGCGTAATGGGGGATCATCTTACTCCTAGAGAATCTATTAGGTTTATAAATGACAGTATCAAAAAAATAACATTAATACCAATAATGGATATTGGACGCATAGAACATTGAGCGTTTGATGGTCCCCAAACAAAATAATACAATTACACTAGCTAGATAATGTCCTAAAATTTACTTTTATAAACCCTTACAAAACTATTTGGTACCCAGTTCTATACACCATTTACATAGGTATTTCTGCTCTATAATTCCATGAAACCCAACCCTCTCTTGTTTCAAAAATATAATAGTGTAATAGTAATCTACCAAACATAGATAAAACCATCCAAGCAATTATAAAAATATTCTAAAAAGGTAAACTCATGTCAAAATTTAATATTTTATTGGTCATTACATAATTCCCACTATAGGAATTCTCAACTATAATAAAAACTATTGAGTATTATTACTGATTAATTGTAGCAATAGTGATATCAAGTCTATACATCCCACCCATGTATCCTATTAGATATAATTATTTTTATAGTATATCCAATCTAAAAGAACATTATTCACCTATATAATATTTTCTTTTTCATCCAAATAATGAATCATCGATTCATCAATATATAAATCATTATAAAACATAAACTAACCACTATAAATCACACATGATGGGTCTATCTCATACCTCTCGATATAATAAAATAAAAAACCTTTTTCATCACATATTATATTGGGGTAACTCCAAGATAGTATGATTTTCTATGGATTCTCTATAAAATAATGAATGATTTTAAAATACAAGGAAACTTATTTCCCTTTGTATAAAATAAATAGTCTCATTATCATGGAGATGCACTTAAAAGTTGAATCAACCTTAAATAATTACAACAATTATCAAATTTAGTAAATATTTTATTATTTTCCAATCTGATTAGTAACCAACAACTTATTGATCTATTATATATACTCTATATTATGATGAATGAGACACAATAAAATAATAGTTGACTAACCTATTTAAAATATCAATTAATATTATTGTATATCCCACAATTAGGATAATTTAATTATTTTGTTTGAAGAATCCTTTGATAACCATTTTAATAAATGTACTCTACTAATTCCAGATTAACCATTCATGCATTCCAAAATCCTAGGACAATACTAATTCCATGTACTATATGTCCCCGACTATCATCTCAAACATTACATAAATCTATTGTTGATGTCTTGTAAACATCTTCAGTTATATTCTCATTAAATGATATATCCCCTTCATGAAACATGACTAAACATACACATGATGGTCTTACACTATATTTAAGATCATAGATTATCAATAAGGTATGAGACATTTTAAATTAGGTTTAATTGTTTTTTTAGAGCTAATATAAATTCTTTATGAGATTATGGAGGATTCAAGGGTTTTGGGGATTTATTGGAGACTAGATCACCATGTTTTTAAGAAACCAAGAGGCTTGTGTAGTTAGTATAATCCATGAAACTCATTCCACAATTTCTGTTGAAATGGTGTGGGGTGACCAAGTGTCGAGTAGGTGAACACACCATTTTTCATAATAATGTATCCCAATTTGGCTGATAGTGTAAATGTTGGAGACCTCAATGTAGAGGTGTTTTTTATATTCTCTGAATGGTTAGTCAAATCATGCACATAGCCTATGCAGGGGTAACATTGGACAATGATTCCACCCTGTTTGAACAAGGTCTAGTGAGCCTTGTGACCAAACTATGGGAAATCATAAAGAGTAGCGAATTTATGATTTTAAACTATCATTTTTTATTTCACTCCCACCTTTCTGATATTCTTCCACGTGTTATGACTAACCCTCTCATTGGAGATTCCATTTTGATTCAACCTGGCATTGAAGTATCTCTCTCACTAAGACACTAATCAGACATCTATTTTCCTCATTTTATTCCTCTTGATAATTGATTCGATCAACCTTTTTATTTTCATGGATTATCTTGGCATATATTTCTTTATTTTTTTGTGATCTATTGTTCTCTATTTTAAAGTATTTGTCTATTCTTACATTTTATTCTAATTCAGATCAAAATAAGGGATGATACTGCATGATTGTTCCCTTAATTCAATAGGGTAGGTGGTCAAAACCATTTCCATTTAAGTCTCATTAATTCATAATTTCCTCCATTTTTTAGAGTTTTAGTTTCTCCCATGTTTTTTCTAAAACATAATTTTCTGCATATTAAATTTTTATTTTGGAAATTGAATGGAAATTATAACAATATTAATATGGTTGGAGGCCAAATACCTTAACTATAATGAGCCCTTTCGGAGTTTCATACAATATCTAATGCTCCCATTTTTTATATTTACAACCGAAAACTTGTTCGCGTGCTTAGTTCAAATTTCTCAATGTTTTAATTAATTTAAGTGGATCGATTGACACTTGAAAATGTGAAATCATTTCTATATTGGATCATACTAAATTGGAATGAAATTATTAATTTTATAAAACATTAAAATACAGTTTCATTGTACAAGTTAAATATGTGGAAATAATATATATATATATATATATATATTTGTGTGTGTGTATTATGTAAATGAATTTTCTTTTATTAATTCCTTAATATGAAGGTTCTTATTGAAAACATATACCATTTTATTATTATAAGAGCAGTATGACTTGATCCATCTTTGGATTCCAAAGGGAATGCCTTGAGCACTCATACGACACAACCCATATTTTTTAGGCCAATTACAAAGGCCAATAAACACCTTGTAATATGGTAAATGTATTATTTTTATTTTTATTCCTAAGCATAGTCTGACATTTAACATGGAACATATTCATATATTAGAATTACCTAGAAATACTCCATAGATTAAGTAAATATCCTATGATAGAGGGAGGCATGGATTCTTCCCTTGGGATCCAATAATTCTATGCCAGTGATTTACTATATACATTCTCCATGGACATAGTTAGACACTTTTCTAGTGTAATGAATTTGTTGATCCCCTTAGATTACACTTTGTTCCTTATTAAAAGGATGCAGGGATTTGAAATAATGAACTAGATCATTCCAATAAGGTCAAGGATTAATTATTCTTATTAGATGATGAATTACTTTTGTAATTTCTTGGATTCTTTGGAATCACTTTGGATCCTATTTAATAATTACAAGAACTAATATAATTTGGATACAAATTAGAGACTCAAAATATTTGTAGGTCATGTTTTCAAATATTACTTTCATGATCCAAAGTAGGTATGGCCTTCTAGTTATCGCATGAATATTTTTATCTTAACATGGTTATTATTTCATGTATATCATTTCACAACCTATCATGATATCATCACACTGCTAATTTTTTATTTATGGACTAGATTAATATAGATTACAATTGTGGGGGAATACCAAGTATACCTCACACACTTTTTCGAAAACTATTTCGTACATAGAAAGACATCATGGATACTGGTAGGGAGAAGAAAAGGTCCCATGTCTTTGAGGCTTTATTGAATTTTACATGGGACATTTGGAGCACATAATTGAGCCTTGTATCATGATGGTATTGGATATGATTTTTTTTTATTTTATTCATTTTGATATACTTGAATGTTTTTATTACTTTATTTTTGATTTCTCAATGTCAAAATCAACATGTTTTATACAGTGGAAAATTGTCATGATGCATTACAACTATCTAGATGTTGTACATATACTAATCTATTTTTGATTGTTATTACTCCACTATTAATCCATTTATTATCCCTACTATGATTATCTAATAATGTGGGTATAGTCTCACCACCGTACTATAATGTAACCTAACTTAAAGTCATCATCATATAGAATATGAGGAGGCACATTTATGGAATATTTCGTAACTAGGTTCAGTTACTTATTAGTGAAACCTATTTGGGATGTTACAAATAGGGAATTGAGGTGTATTTTTCTTTATTGTTATAATTGAGTTATTAGACAGGAGGCTAGGATATGCCTAAATTTATCTAGGAAACTTTTCATGGGAGTAACTAATATATGTATAGGATAAAATATTGAATACTTATGATGAGATTTTTGGTTTTGGATTATTACTATTAGAGTTGGACTAATCTCTTTGTCGGGTGAGTCACATGGATTGTGGCTACCATTATTATTCTGGAATATAATTTCCCTTGGACCAATATATACAAAAGATAATATCTCAATCATAATTGTATGCATGTGAGGATTTATATTTCATGAATTATGTAATTAAATATATATATACTATGTTAATTATTGAAGCATTTTAATTTTGACTTTATACTTATATTTGAGATAGTGCTAACATTTCTTGTAGGGATAAATAATTAAAAAAATAAAAGTGTCCACGTCATCCTAAATGGCTTTTTACATTATAGGGTGATGATTAAACCATAATCATAAACTTATATTGAGTTTGATACATGAACAATTTGGTACATGACATGAAATATGAATTGGATGAAATTATATAAATGAAAATTTAAATTTAAAGGGTATTCATACCTATATAAATTCTGAATGGTGATCCACATAATTTTACTATATTAAAATCATAGTTGGATTTCCTTTTATTACCATTTTTAATTTATAATGTATTGTAATTTAAAAATTTTGAATTATAGACACATGTAATATGATATTCATACACACACACACACACACATATGGGTATATGTGATGATATATTTATGAATGGTAGTTTTTTAAATTTAAATGAAAATGGTATTTGTTAAATGGTGATGCCAATTGAAACACATAGGGTGTATTTATATATTACATTAAATTGAAGAACTCTTTACCAAAACCACTAATATGAAACATAGAACATGATTCTGAACAGAACATAGTAGTTGGATGTAAGAAGTGTCTATTGTGTTTCATCATTGTTTTATACGACTACTGTGCCTGAATTTATGTATAGGTAGAGGGGTAAGATTTTTAATATTTGGAAGGCGAGTTCATATCTTATTTAGTATTTGTGATGTTTTTATGTTAAATATTATTTAAGATATGTTTTTTAATCAATATAGGTATACCATGGTGATTTCATCATGTTTAGCACTAAGAAGGTGTAAAAAACCATGTTCTTCTGGTGGTGTGACCTACTCTCCTAGTAGTGACACTTGTGGCACGTCCAGCTATACCTTTCATGGCCACTAACGTCCACTTTTAAAGGGGGTTTATTTTAGTTTATGTAGAATCTTCTAGGAGATTTATGACCTTCCTACACTACATAAGAAATGATGTGATAATTTTAGAAGAATCATCCAAACATGTTTTCGGGTGATGGTGGTCTATAAGCCGCTGATACGTGGATAAAGGGAATAATTTCTATTTATGTGAACCTAGATTCCCTCTATATAAGAGGGTAAATATCACTACGTAAGTACATTTTGGTTCTTCATGGAATTGGTGGGATATTATCCATTAGGTAGACCAATGTTGAGACATGGTATTTATATATTTTCAAGATGCTATATATGACTATTTTTATGTAATAACTCAGAGATGATGAATCTTGGGAGTTTCTTCTCCTAGTGTAATGATACCTATTAGTTATGGATTATTCAAATGACTTTATTAAGATTCATCATTTTCACCATCATTAAATACTGATGAGCTTTATGAGGGAGACACTTTGAGTATGGTATCATGTATGCCATATGGTCGTAGGTAAATGATTTTTAGATAATGACTATCTCATGAATTATTAATGAATCCCCTATTATTGTGAGAAATTTATGGGAATACAACCGTGGATGGAGTGATATTTTAATGACATGTTAGTGTAGCAGTTCATACAAAAACATTAAACTCCATTTAGAGTTTTCTTGACCGAGTAGTGAATGCTAGTGTATCCACATAGGTAGTTATGTTATAAAAAATCATTTTGTGATATACGGTCATGTAAAGCCTTAGTATGATTGAGATATAGTTTTGTGTTGATTCAATGGATGAATGGGTAATCAAATGAAGTTTTTCTGTACCTTTCCATTTTTTATTCATAATGATAATATGAAACTCATATGCCTTCAAGAGAAAGGTTAAATAACTCAATGTCAGGCCAAATTATAGACTACCATTGGTCGTACATACTGACAAAGAGGACATGGTCAAGAAGGATAGACGTTGGGCTTTCAGTGCTAGCTGAGTGGACCTACTATGGGTAGTTAGTTTTTAGGCTAGGGACTTGTATAAATCCATATACATGCACTGTTTCTATTACAAGAGCATCAGCATGTCATTCCTTCTATAGTAATAAGTAAGATATTAGTATTCACTACTTAGTATCTTCTATTATTGAAACATGTGTTTCTCATTAGTTTATCATCTTGAAACTTATAGAAGTCCTAGGTGCATGAGATTTAGTATTTCTATTGCTTAATGTCACTTCATACTCCATTAGGAATTTTATTTGAAAGTCTATGTTGTAATAAGAAATTTCTCCTCGAGACAGGTAGCTATCGTTTCTTATGGGGAATATTTTTTCCTTCTGATGACATACTTTGATATCATTCATAGGATGGAGTGGTTCGCCCATTATCATGCTTATGTGTACATATATCACTATAGGGTCATTTTTACATCACTATAGGGTGATATTTGTATTAAAAATGCTGAATAAGATGTCTATGAATGTTGACATGAACTATAGGGTCATGGTATGTGTGGATTGAAAACTGTGACTTATAGTCATTATATATAGGATCTAGGAATTCATTAAGATTATTTCCATCCCATAAAATATCATTTTATGGTTGTATTCACTGATTTTTATTTACATTCTCATAAATAGGTTTATATCTCTAGTAATAGTTTTCCTACATTAGTAAATTTGTCAATTCTTCCTCATAGGATGTCTACAACATAGTTGTCGTATCTCAAGAGGCATCTAGATTAAATGAATTCTATGGGTTTTATATGGACATGTACTTCACCTTCGGTTTATCCTACCCTTTATCCTTGAATGAGGACAATAACTTCAATATTTTCATGGATTTCCATCGGTTGAACTAGATTATAGTTACAAAATGAAATTGACTTACTCGTATAGAATACTTGTTTGACCATATCTGAGGAGTGATATTTTTCACCAAGATCTATGAATGCTTAGGTTATCATCAAGTATGTGTTAGATCATCAGACAGACCTTTTATTGTACTTCTAATAAGGAATGGTCATTATGATTATCTAGTTATTCTGTTTGGTATCTTAAACAACACAATAGTTTGTATGGATTAGATGAATCAGTATTTTCACATGTATCTAGATTAATAGGTGGTAGTATTTTTGTATGATATCTTAGTGTATTATCACACTCAACATAACCATTTAAATCATATAATAAGTACTAAGATTTGAACTGAGGAAGGGGAGTGTCGTGGTTTAATTGGAGTAGTCAAAGAATGCATTTTACATATAGTGTTTCATGGGGATATTTGTCTATTAAAATAAATTTATTAAGATATTTTCATTCCTAAAAGTACCTATAATACTATTGAATAAGAAGGTTGTGAAGCTAATATGGACAAAATACTATGATATTTCCTCTCAAGAGGTAAAATGAAGAGTGGATTAAATGCCAATATTGATTCTACTAGATCCCAAAAAACTATATTTTTTAATGTGATGCATTCTGTATAAAGATATGAGAATGTTTGATGTGGAAAGATCAATTTTTGGTGTATGGATCTCATTAGTTTAGGACACAAATGATGAATTAAGCAGTGCATTATCTCACCATGACAATTGTAGTTAATGCCTTTTGTTTTTGGAGGAATTATTTTCCTGGATATATGTTTTTGGTGATTATGGTCCACAAAAGCCTCGAGTATATATTTATATAGCATGAATTGAACCTGAGGTATAGAAGGTGGGTTGAATAACTGCAGTCATTAGAATCTATGCCTACATATAATCTTGGTAAGGGAAAGGTTGTGGTAGATGATATGATCAAGAGAAATCAGACACAAGAAGTTTGATAGGACCGTGATGAGCTCTGGTTAATGGACCGATTTTTTGAGATGTACATAGTGGAATAAGATCATAATAGGTATCATACACAGAAATATTTAGTCCAAACCACTTCACTCATGGAGATATTAAATATGAAGAAGTTATCAGATCCTTAATTCTCAGTCCAAATGGAGAGTGTTTTTGGTGGGAACCCTCCTCCATGATGGATCATTGTTGAGGATGAGGACTTGTTCAACCAAAGAGGTTTATGGGTTTTTAATAACATTTGGGAGGAATTTTTGAGAAATTATCATCCTTCTACATGGTTGGTACACTATTTTATCCAAGAAGGATCACGAACTACATCTGTAATATTGGTGTCTTGTTATGAAAAGTGAAATAGTTAATTTTGTTTGTCGATGTTCAACCTATCATATGATGAAGGAAGAACATAAAAAATAGGGATGTATTTTACAGTCATTCCACATTCTTGATTGGAAATTAAATGATATCACTGTGGACGTTGTTTCAAGCTTACCAAGATACCTTTATGGAAATGATGTGTAATGGGTGATAATTAATTAGCTTAAAAAGGTCTCCCACTTCTTACCTATTAAGGATAACATTTATATGGATGGACTTGGTAAGATATATGTCTATGAGATTATAGGACTATGTAGTATTCCATGTAATTTTGTATTAGATAAAGATGACTGTTTTAATTGTTTCTTCTTAAAGTGTTTCTGTGGGAATTAGGTACACTGGTACATTTAAGTACATCAAACCATCCTCAAACTGACGGGCTATCTGAGTGGACAGTAATGCTGTTAGATTACATGATAAGTGAATGAGCCCTTAAGCTTGTAGGTTCTTGGGAGAAACATATAACAATAATTTAGTTAACCTAAAATAATAGTTTTAGTCTTTTAAATGAATATTTATAAATACTCATATATAATTCTATTCTGATTGACAATGTGATAATTAATGTTTGTCGAGAAAGTACTACCTAGAACTCATATCATTCATGAGGATACATAGTAGGTTTAGTTTATTTGGATGAAAATTTCTATAGCTATGTCTGGGTAGATGTCCTATGTTGATCAAAATCTATGAACATTATATTTTTTTGGTTTGGGATTATGTCTTCGTGCATTTATCGACTAGACAGGGGAGACGATGGTTTAAGAAGAAAGGTTTGTTATCTCCTCATTTTTTAGACCACTGAGGTTTTAGAGGGGGTTATATCAATATATTATCAGATAACACTCCCTGATAAATAATGATCAATTCTTGAAATTTTTCACATTTTTGAGTTGTCTTATTACTACTTAGACATGTCTCATGTTTTCTATCCTGATTAGGTGGACATAGTTTTTGATTATAATTTTGTAGAGCATTCTATTCACATCATTGGCCATAGTAAGATAAGTATTTATGAAATGTTAGATCTTTTAGTCCAGGTAATAATTAATCATGGTTGTGTATAGGATGAATTATCAAAGAGAGAGGATGATATATGTGACATGTTGCCAGATTTATTCTAAGTTGAATCTTTACCACCACTGGAAGGGAAACTCAGGGACATTTTTTAGAGGTAAAAAAGTCAATTAAACTGTATTATCATTGAGGAATGAAATATTTTAATTAATTTTTTATTATTTGGATATGACCTTATATGAATTTATACTAATATTGTGGAGGTTCTGACATTGTTCAGGGCTTGATTGGAGCATGGAACCACATGTTTTGGTGGAATGAGGTTGGTTACACGGTTAGTATAAACTATTTATCATAGAACAAATGGTTTATTTATACTTTGTGAGGTTCTATAGTAGGTAATATGGGGCCACCGAGATAGCCCTAACAATGAATCCCTAACTGTAAAGTTATGAAAATGAACAAGTCCTTGTCTCACAGGTGTTTTTCAGGGGCTATTCATGGTAAAAAACCTCAACCTATCCCATATGATGGGTGATTTTAGAAAATTATTTTCCAATAGTTTCTATACATTTTGGTAAACTTTTTGTACAAACCTCGAGACCTCTTAAAGAGGGGTGAATCTATGATTTTATCAAATTTATTTCTATATTTCTAACTCTATTATGCTCTTACTATACATGAATAACCTCACCCTATTGTTAGGGGTTCCCTTTGATATCAATGTATGCATTGAATTATATCTCTATTACAGTCTCTAATCGGACCAATATACTTATCATTGGATTCTTCTTAGTAAGAGATTCGGTCAACATTATTCCTTTCACAGATTATCTCACTATGTTTTGTGTTGTTTTGGTGCAAGCTAATATTTCTTATTTTAAGTGTATTTTAAAATTCATAAATTTTAATATAATCCACACTAAATCAATGATTTATACTAGAATTTTCTTCTTATAATTACATAATGTATGTGATATTTTATTTCATTCTCTTGTATCACTAAATTATAGTTTTCTATGTTGTGTTGAGCATCATTTTTACTATCACATTTCATGAAATCTGATTTTATTTAATTTAGTTGTTTAATTTGTAATGTGAATTTATGTTATTCACATTTAATTATGGTTAGAGGCCAAGGAAACCAACATTAACCACCTATTTGGGTGTTCTATACATGTTCTAATGTTCCCTTATTATATATTAATAACCAAAACATAATTAGTGAGTTTGGTTCAACTTCATAAATTTTTTAATCAATTTATGTTGTTTAGTTGGCCCTTATAAATGGAAAATAATGTGTAACATGGATCTTATTAAATAGGAATTAAATAATAAATGGTATGGAAACTTACATAGCTTTTTTAGTTGTTGAGTTAAATTTTATGGACTTGAGTTATATATATATATAATGTGAATTCATTTCCATTTATTATTTCATTAAACATATGGTGCTTAATGATTTTGTGGACTATTTTATTGGTATAAGAGTGATATGTATTGTTTCCACATTGTATTCCAGATTTAATTCTATGAGTGCTTAGTGGAAACCGCACTAATTAATTAGGTTAATTTATAATGGAGATAACCACCTTAGAAAAGTGTCAATGTATTATTTATACATGATTTCCTTAGAATAGTATGACAATTCCTAAACACATTTATGGATATTAGAATGCCTCATATACACTCTGCAGATTCAAATAATATCATAGGATTGGAGGATCCATGGATTTTTCCCTCAGGACCCATTATTCTTAGCCTGAGATTTACTATGGACTTGATCCATGGACTCTGTTAGACACATTCATAAGGGAAAGCATTGGGTGCACCCCTTAGATTACACTTAGTCCTTTATAGCCAGGCTATGGGGTTTACACACTATGGGTGGGCATGAACCTCTAATTTTAGGAATTACTTTTTATAATTGGACACTTATTTAATAATGGAATGAATTGGATGCCTGGGTATCACCTTGGACGCTATTTTATAATTACATAAATTGGTACACTTTTGTTACCCAATATATACCATAGATTTTTTCTGGACACATGTTTAGATATTACTCGTATGAGAAGAATAATGTATGGTCATCCTGGAATTCTTTAAGTAGTATGATCCAAACATGGTTTTTATTTAACACATGTCATTCCACTTTCTACCTTTACATATTGAACATTTTTTCATTTAAATTCATAGACTAATTTTTTATAGATGTTTTTGGCGGTGTCCAACTAACTCACACCATATTCAAGATATCATTTAGTAATTTTATAGACATCATGGATGCATGTATAGAAAAGGGAAGGTGATAAATCATGGATGTTTGATTGATTTTAACATGTGAGACTAGGATTGTAGGACAGATCCTTGGATTGTGATGTAATTTGATAGCCTTTTTTGTTTTTTTTTCATTTTGATATACTTGTATGTTTGTATGCCAAAATTTATCAGATCTCCATGACATACTCAACATTGTGTATATGCTGTCACTTTTTCTTGATGTATTATTATAATTTATATTATTTACCTCCACTACAATATTTTTCATAATATTATTCCTATATTAATTTATTTATTATCACCACTATACTACTTTTATCATGAGGGTATAATGTCCCCACCATACCACCATGGACCACCACTGCTAGTCAGAAGTCTATGGAATATGTGGAGGTGTACGCGAGGCACTGTGACCTATTGGGCTTGATTAAGTATGAGTTAACCAATTATAGGATGTTACATTATACACAAAGGTACCCTATTAATTCAAAAAGTCATATATATGAACAATCCACCCAACCCATCCACAATACCTTTTAATTAATCATAATTATATGTATTTGTTAAATATTTTTTTGATAACCATTTAAATGTATTTTTACTATTGATATAACTTCTTCTCACCTAATAATTTTGGTGAAAAGTTGTTAAAGGAGACCAGTAAGTATCTAGTGACCATGCTATAACATAAAATATTTAAAGCACCATGAAATATAGAAAAAAATATACCTCTCCATGGAAGGGCACTGAAACTAGAATGATAGGTCTTGGAAATTTCTTATTATATCCCAGTGTACAACCCATCATATGGTATACGAATCATGATTCATTACAACTATCATATTATTTTGGGACAACCATTTTCATTGAGTATAAAAAATAGATTTAATCATCAATTTTACCACAAATCAGGAACCCTAACATTAAATCACTAATTTATGATTTATTTTTTTATTTATAATGAGGACAATAATTTGACTATCCTTTTCTAAGGTAGTAACACATAGAAATAACATTGAATCCTTAACTTGTTATCATTAATGTTTATTGCAACACCTAAGACTCAATTATAGTATGTATGAATTATAATTTAATAAATATATAAAAAATTTCATATGTTAATATCTCATGACAGAAATATTATAATTTAATTTTATGAATATTTATTTTAACATACATGATAAAAATATTCTAGGAATAAATTTTTAAAAATTTCTCTTAGAATACTTTTTTTACAAAAAAAATAGTATTTATAAATTCCATATTTTATTTAAAATTATATTTAACAATATGTATAATGATTAAATAATTTTAAATAAATAAATATAAGATGATCAGGTGGTAAAAATGTTTATCTTCTATATTTTTTTAATGATCTATTTTTGTTTAAAAAGGAATGATGCATATCCACATTAATATTTCAATACAATATTTAATGTGGAATTATTTAAATGAAATATATATATTATACAAGTAATTTCATGAATTTAAATCCACATAATGATGATTACTATTAATTTATTTTATATTATATATATTTCTCTTAAATAATGAATTTCTTAAAAATTTATTTTTCGGAATGATTTCCATGTTTTTAAGGAAAAATTCTACAACTAATGTGTATTGAAATTAATAAAATTCTTTAAATTTTGTGAATAAACATATATTATATTATTTAATAAGGTAATCATATTCTTTCAAAAATATTAATAAAAAGTGTAACAATTAATTTCTACTGTCGAAGTTAAACATTGTTTTGCACATTACATGTGCTTGTGTAAAAATAAATATCACCCAAACCTTGAATATTTAATTGACAAAATGGATTTAATATTTAAGATTAGTGGATAAAAATAATCTAAAAATTTTATATCTATTTTATATATATTTGATTAATTACCTAGGTTAATAAAACTTGTTAACATGGTAAAAAATAAAAGGTTAAAAGTAATAAAACATTGAATATATTGAAATAACATCTTTTAAAAATGATTCTTTTTATGTGGTGAAGGTGTGTAAAGAAATTATAATACCTTAAATAAATTATTTATTAGTTTTGGATCATCTTTGTATGAGAGTGACTTCAAATTATTGAATATTTTTGTGTATTTAAGAAAATACCACCTATCAATTATAAGAGGTCACTCGATCCCATCAATTATTCACACCTCTCAAGACATTTGGTTTACCAAACCCTAATGAAATCCTCTAAACATCCTTATTCACATTATATATGTGATGTTAGTCCCAAAATACCAACACTATGACACTTATTAATATTTCCAAAGGATATTCTTCTAAGCGAATGTAATTGTCTTCATTAAGCGCTTCCATTTTAATTATTATTTTATACATAAAATTAGTTATTAAAACATAAAATATATTTTTACCAATATATATCCTATAAAGTTATTTTATATTTTCTATGTAAAAAAATTTATCAATATCCTTCTTTGTCAAATGGGAAACAAATCCATCGCTCCTGTGTGCAGTGTAATACCACCTCACCACTTATGTAATATATTTTCCATCCCAGAATCACATGGATATTAATAATGATGTAAGTAATGAATATATGTGATACATATAAAATTATATATATTTTTAAAATTTAATATTTCATCCAATTTATTTCCCTTTTACCCATTAGTGGAATTATATTATCACTTGTTCATATGTATACGCTATTATCTCCATGAAATTATGTGATTAATTTCCAATTCCCAACTTTGAAGTGTTATTATAAAAATTTACCTAATGAAAAAGTGAGATATTTATTAGAATAATATCATTATTTTGATTCTTTATCTAAAACCTATATAAAATAATTGTAACTTCTGTAATAAAACATGCATGAGAAAATGAAGTAATTAACATTAGAAAGAAAGAAAACAAAGAAATATTATTAATTAATAGGTGGTAAGAAGTTATAATAGGATAATACATGATATTTTAAATATGAATATGGATTTTTTATAACTTAATAAAATTATTAATACCATTATACAATAGGTTAAATCATGTTCAACTAATGGGAAGCGTGAGGCATGTGATTTTTTCTCAATCTACATTTCATTGAGACATATTTGTAATTATGAATATATTCAATTTTATATGTTGTATATAATAAAAAATTAATTTATATTGGATTAATAAATACTTATTCAAGATGATTAATGTTTCAATTAATTTTTATTCTTTCTTGGGTTTATGATATGAATGTTAAAAAATGTTAATAATTTAATTTACAATCACGTTTTTGGATTACTTTTATTATCATTGAAGGATTATTATAATAGATCCATTTCAAACTCTATAAAGTTTGTGATCATATTGTTATTTAATAACTCTAAATATTTTACTGACTATCTTCCACTATTGGAATGGAATCAAGAAAATAAATTATTAAAATAAAAATAGATTTCATTTCTATTTTAATCAAAAATTACTTTATTCCATATCCATGATTTTAATATTTTTTATAAAGATCATTTTGATTAATAAAAGGATTTATTATGAAAATTTGTGTTATCCAAGATTTTTGGAAAGTGTTTGAAAGTAAATTTTCAAATGTTTTCTAAAAGGGATGTTTTGGATTTTCTTTATAAAATTTTAGAAGGAATTTTCTTAAAATTATATGATAGTAATATGATTCCACACCAACATAACAAATTTTTGAAATTTAGATTATTATAAACAATATTAATCGGTTTAAGTTGAAAAAATCATTAATGAATATTATTTTTCTATTTAACTTCCATACCCTTTATTCTTTCTAATGGAATGATTTTATTATAATAACTGTATTCCTGATGAACTGATAGTCACCTATCATATCTTGATTAAATTTTTTAATTGTTAAATTTATTTTAGAAAATCGTATTGTTCTTATTTTTTATCATCACATATTACATTTATCTTCAATATCTATTATTTTGTATCATGGATATGATTATTTCTTAAACCATATATAATTTCTACATATATTTTTCAGTTTGAATGTTATTTATAAACTGGGAAAATATTAATAAATATGAATTCTTTACATAATAATTTTTTTAAATTCCTAATGTTAATGAATTAATAAATAATTTTATATATGTTCAATTCTTTGGATATTCAGTGATGTGAGTGTCTATGACACATATAACCACATTATACATCATTAGGTCTCATGAGAGAAATAAGTTTTCCAAATTAAAGGATATTTTTCTCAATGTTTTATATTGTCTGAGAATAGTATCATGAAAATGTATATATCATTATTATTATGATCATTATGTATAATATTATGAATTTACATCATTGAGTTAGTTATTATTATCCCTGAGATATTTCATTGATGTTACCCACGAATTCTTTTTTTATGTTATTGATTTAATGGATTGGTTTTTAGTTAATTACTATTGAATATTGATTATGAATTATTGATTGAATATTGATTCAATGGTAAATAACTATTATTGATCATTTTATTTCACTATTTTTTTCCATTCCTCGTGACAAGTAGATCAATTCATTGAATTATTTTCAATTATTATGAGATTTTTCATTTTTTTATATTATATACCCAATGTAAAATTGATATCTGTTATGAATCATAGTCTCAAATACTACTAATATTATTTGTTATTTAGGATTATACACCATATTTTTATATAATGTAATAAATTGTCCAATCGATATTTTTTACTAGAATTAGGTTTTCTATAGATGGTAATAAATAATTATTAGTATAAACCATGCGAAATAGAATAAGGAAAACATATATAAGGTAACATAAAACTATTGTATACATTGAGGACATGTTTATAATACCATCCTACAATTTTGGTAAGGATGATGTTATGTGGGTTTTCCAAGAAATATATACATTTATAGATACTACAAGTTGACATGGTTCTATTATAATTTTACCTAGGTGTAATAAATCAAAAAATGATGATTTGAGATTTTACTTCATCCCCACCTAGGAAATGATAATGAGACTCACCAAACATTTGTTTTGAAACTCAAGGAGGCATTCTTTGCATAAATGAAATATTATTTACAAACACTTATAAATTATTTCAAAATAAATATATCCTTAGAGGAACTATGTTTCTGATTTTGGGATTAACAATAAAAAAAAATTCAATCAATGTTATGTGTTATGATTATATAAAAATTCTATGTTGTGATTTAAAATTCACAATATCTCGACTTAATCATGTATATTAATTTTTTTATAAATGGTTCCCATAAGAATGATCAGTAACAAAACTCATATTCAATAGATAAATTTTTATGTTGAGAAAGACAATACATATTTTATTGGAACAGAATAGATCCTTTCTATATTATGGTGGCATATTCAAGTTATGATTAATAATGTTTCCTAAGTAGAGAGGCATATTGTCTAATAATATTATTATTCTATGATGGATCTCTTTATGAAATATAATTCCCCATCATTTTGTTCAAATACTAATCCCATGAGATTTGGGAAATAGATTTAGTCCCTTAAGATGATATTTATATCCCTATAATATTTTTAAAAGAGAAAATTCTGCACATATATTCCATTATTTCAAAAGAAATATTGATCTATGGTGTTCATTGATCGAGAATAATAGGGAGGAAGAATAAATAAAACATACAGAAAGTATAGATATTAAAGAAACATTCACTAAAAAAGGTGTCCCACATCTACAATGATCTAAAATTAATATAAATTTATTTAGTTTGATGAAAAATAAGGAATAAAGTGTAATTAAGTATAAGGATAACTTTACAATATATTATCATTATTTTTTTGAATCACGTATGAAATGTGGAATTCCTGATCCACCATTTCAATTGACGAGGTTGTGATATTTCTCTTAAGGGAATTGGGTTTTGAAAATATTTCATGATATAATGAAATAGATTTATACACCATAGATACAGAAAAGTAATTTTATATATCACATATATTCAAGGGGAATAAAGTGAAGAAGAGGTTATATGAATACTGTGAAAAAGGCAATGCATCAAGGAATAAGAATAAAAATCATTTTCCATCTTTTAAAAATAATGATAAGAAACAACATCGAAAATTATTGAATGAATTTAGTGATTTGTAAATGTGCCGAAACATGAGTAATTTGGATAATGAATTAAAGGGAAAGAAAAATAATAAAACTAGGTAGTGATTCTAATAAAAATAAATGGGTTATTATTAAAACTTATTCCTCAATTTTTAGGGGAACATACAATAGAAGAGTTTAATGGGAGAAGGTAAAACCAATGTGATCACTAGAGTTGAGGTGGATGTTCCCAATCATGTGGTGGAATGTACATTAATAATAACTTAAAATTTTGCAATTTATTTTTTTCATTATGGATATTCATAATCATTTAAATATTTTTTGTTTTCACATAAAATTACATTCTTCTATAGAATCATATGATGTGAGTTTTAGTTAAAACTCACAGTGTATATCTCATTACATACAAGGATTTGTCTTGATGTCCCTAGTAAGACTCATAAATAAGTATATTTACAGAAATAATTATCATACATATGGTTTAATTCGATACAATCCATAGTATAGAATGGATTTCAAAATATGACACGATAATTTATTAAAATGATAAGGATGTTACAATTTAAAATGAATATGTATAATTCCTTATCATTTTAGTAGAGACATAGTTATCTGAGACATGTATGAATCCAAACACAGTATAAATTTTGAATGATATTATTGTGGTAGAAAATAAAACATGATATTTTGATGGAGAAGGTAATATTAATATAGAGTATATAAGTAATGAGCATGAATAATTTTTTGTATTTTCTAAGGAATTACGAATACATTAATATGAAAATGAAGTTGAGTTCTCTATAGATTTAATCCCTAATGAATTGACTATGCTAAATACTCCCTATATAATGAAAATTGAGGAATTATTGGTGTTGAAGAAAAAAAAGAGGAATTGTGTGACAATTGATTTATTCACCCTATTGTTTTACCCGGAGGAGAATTTATTCTCATCATTATTAAAAAAAATAGATTCATGAGACTATGCATTGATTGTTGTGAAATTATTGGTATTACGATATACAAAAAGAATCATTTTCCTTGCATTAATAAATTACTATATAAACTTCACAGAGCTCAAAATTTTTAAAAGACTGGGCATTATTCTATGTATCATTAATTGAGATTAAATAAGTAAGAAATTGAAAATACAACATATGAATGGGTATGTACGTTTAGAGTTTACATTAATGTAATTTTTATTGAATAATTCACCATCGATTTTAATATATCTAATGATCCAATCATTCAAGTGATATATTTATGTTTTTATGGTAAACAGTAATGATATATTAGTGTATTATAATAGCTATGGGGACCCTGATAATTAGTTACAGATCATTAAAGAGACTCTTAGAAGAAAAATGTTACATTAATGATCTAGTAAGTGTGATTTATTTCATTAGGATGGTTATTTTATTAGATATATTGTTTCCAAGGATGGAATTTCAGTTGATTGTGTGAAGATGAAGTCACTCTAAGAATGGCCTATTTCAATGAACATAACCGAGGTATGTAGTTTCGTCAGTTTGTTAGATTATAATCGACGATTTATTCTTAATTGTTCCTGATTCGAAAAACCATTAAAAAATATTGTAGCTAAAGGGGTTATGTTTTTTGACAAAGGAATATGAAAATGGTTTGAATAATTTAATAGGAGAATGTTAAATTATCTAATTTTTACCCCATAGTATATAATGGAAGGTTTTATGACATATAGGTATGAATCAATGAAGGGACATGGTTTTGTCATTACGAAAAATGATAATGTTTTCCATATAAATCAAGGTAGTTAAAGACTCTTGAACATTTTTATCAAACCCATAAATTTATATTAGTAGATGTAATCATTTATTTGAATAAATCTATACATTATATCTATGGTGAAATATGTGAGAAATATGTATAATATAAGAGCCTAAATTACATATTTTCAAATATAGAGACAATCAGGAAGAAATGAGGATGGCTCTAGATACTCAAGGATTATTATTTCTCAATACATGACCACCCATGGAAGGAAAATATAGTAGTATATGAATTGAGTTGAAATGATTATAGAGTTATTTCCAAAATATGGATTGATAGGGATCTTATGTTAATGGATCTAGTGAAATCGATATGGGAAAAATTAAGGAAAGGGGGACATTAATTGTTTTCAAATGATATAGAACCCATAATTATATGAAAATATAAAAATTTCTCTATATAATGATCATAACTATTAGATGAAATTTAATGATGTGAATGTTGGGATTTTGATAGTATTTATTTGTGATGATTCAATCCTAAAATTTTTAAATAGATTATATGTTCCATTTATACCAAATATAAAAATGTAATTGATGGATGATGATCATACATTGAATTTTTCTATACACCCATGTATCAACAAGATGTATAGGGATTGAGGGAATATTTTTTTTGGAAAAACATGATGTGAGAAATTGAAGATTATATACCAAGATAGTTAGTTTTACAATTGATGATGGATGAGTGGTATCAACCAAGTTTACTAATAAAACCTATTATTATTAAAATTTGTAAATTAGATGACATTACTATAGATATTTTCTTTGTAATATAAAAGACTCTTAGAAAGAATGATGCAATATGTTTAATTTTTTTCCTATTAACTAAATTATCACATTTAATTTCTATAAGAGAATATTTTACTCTTGATAACTACAAGAGGATATGTATTAATAATTTTATAACACATCATGGTGATCCTATCCAAATTTGAATAGATCATGATCCTCATTTTACATTGATATTCTATAATAGTCTTCAAGAGGATCTAGATACTGAGATTAATTTGAGAATTTCCTACAATCCTAAAACTAATGGACAATCTATATGACTATTCAATCAATGAAAGATATATTGAAGTTATACTCACTTAAATGTCGAGTTATATGGGTTCATTATTTACCATTGGTAGATTTTCCCTATAACATTAGTTCCCATTCATGTATTCAACGGGATCTAAATGAAGCATTATATGGAAAAATATGTTGTACTCGAAATTTTTGGGATGAAGATGAACAAAATAAACTTGTAGGCCTAGAGATTATTAAATAAAAAAATGCCAAGTTAAAGACTTTTCATGATCATATTAATGTGGCTCAAATCAAGAAAAAACAATTTGGTAAAAAATAGGGGAATTTTTTGTAATTTCATGTTTGAGAACATATTTTACCAAAAGAACCTCAATAAAAGGGTATTATAAGGTTCATTAGGAAGGGGAAAATATTCCCCATAAAAATTATGCGCTTTGAAAATATGGAATGAAATAGAGCTATTGGATATCGATTGGAAATTTATCCATGTCTCTCTAAAGTATATGATGTGTAACATATATCATTATTAATGAAGTACATCATTGACACAAATAATGTATTAGATTCCAAATATATAAAATTATAGACCGATTTATCTCACTATGAATATCTTATTCGGATTATTGTTTCTATTGAGAAAGTACTGAGGAATGAGATGAATAAATTTTTAATTTTAATTTGAAGAAATAATAAAAGGGAGGAATCAATGATTGAAGTGAGGGATGATATAAAGAATAACAACACTAGTTTGTTTAGAAGTTAGTATCCCTAAAAATTTTGAGGATGAAATTTTTGAAGGAGAGAAGAATGTAACTGTTGAGAAACAATTATAGTAATTGAATATTATAACTTAATAAAACAATAATAAAATGAAGGTTTTAGTATTTGATGACAAAAAAAATTATAATTTTATTAGATTAATATTGATTTTGAACTTACATGGTCCAAATAATCCTAGAATGTTTTTTTAAATTATCCCATCGAAATAATCTATTATGAATAATTAAAAATGAAGTATTTCACCATTCCAAATTTTATTTATAATAATTATTCATAAAAGTAATTATCAAGTATAAATTTTTAATAAATAAATATAAGACCATTTATAGGTAAAAGGGCATTATTTAGAAAATTGTTTCTGTTTTAGAGGGCTAGTTTTGTTTAGAATGACATAATATATAAAGTTTTTAAATAACTAAAATAATTTTATATGAGTATTTCTTTAAATTATATTTATGGTTTTTATATCCAGATAAATGAATTAAAATCCATGAAATGATGATGATGACTCATTAATATAATATCATATGATGCATGAATAATGAATTACATAAAAAAACATTTTCTGACACAATTTTTGGATAATTTTTAAAATAAATACATTCACTTATGTGAATTGAATTTAATTAAATATATTACATATTTTTCATCAAAATAATTAATATTATTAAAAAATTCCATCTTAGTTTATGGTCATTCTTATTAGAAAATATTCTAATAATTAATTTCCTTAACTGAGGATAAAATGATGTTTTCTGTATTACATGTCTTTGTGTTAAAATTAATTCTCTAAATAAAGAGAATTTTTATATGATAAATTTGATTACATTTTTCCTATTATTTTTTCCAAAATATATAATATAGAAAACAATTATTTTATGATTAACATGTTATATATCTAGGTTTATAAAACTACTTATCATAATTAAAAAATAAATGGTAAAGGTATGAAGACTCCAAATATAAGGGAATTAAATTTCTACGACTTATTTATTTTTATGTGGTTGAGAGAAGGATAGAACTTACCTTCCATCCAATCTAATATTTAAAAATGTCAAGGAACATAGGGTGATAGTTACTTACCATTATTGAATAGTTTTTTGTATTTTGATAAATACAACTCCACCTCAATTATAAAAGTGATCTACCAACCCACATATATTCACAGCTCTAAATCAATTTGGATCAAAAAACAACTTCCAAAATCCCCCACAATCTCCCATATAGATCAACTTTATATAGGTTCTTTTACTCTAAAAATACCAACCCTAGGGTCATAAATTAGGTATTTAATGGAGGTTATTCTAAGAGAATATAATCTTCTCAATTATGCTCTTTATATTTAATTATTTGTTTTCCACATTAAAAAATATATTAAAACATAAATTGTATTGACAAAGGAATATCCAGTTTACTTAAATGTCATTGTATTTATGTCATACTATTTATCCAACCCATTTTCCATAGAAGGGAAACAAATCCATCTCCACTATGTGTGGTGGACAACCACCTTGCAAACTGATAAAAATTGTTTTATATCAATTAATCACATATATAATGATTATGATGAAAATAAATAATAGATATGATATATATATTAAATGATATCAATTCCTATGGAATAATATATAATCCACTTCTTTACAATTTCACCCATTAAAATTATTATATCATATCTCATACATATGTGTGACCTAACATATCCGTGAAGCGATGCAATTTCTATACCATAATTTTTTTTATAATATTTAGAAAAATAAATATAATGAAAAATATATTATTTTAATAACATTAAGACCATTATGTAGAATATTTATCTTTATCCTATGTACAAAAATAATATCTTTCCTGATAAAACATTCTATATTAAAGGAATCAATTAACACCAAAAATAAAGGAAATAAATAAATATGTTTAACGAAGGTATGGTAATAAATTATAAGAGTATCATATATGATATTATAAATATTAATACAGTTCTAAAATAAATAAATAACATTCTTAAGACCTTTAAAAATTAGTTTAATGCATGTTCAACTAAAGATAATCATGAAGTAAGGGATTTTGTTTCAATTTTTAGTCTATTAAGACAAAAAAAATTATTTTACACATATTCAATAATATGTGATGTTTAAAATGAGATATATTTTTTAAAAAAAGGATTTAAATGAATCAATATACTTTTTTTCTTTTGAAAGGTAGATTTTCAACTTTCATTATAAAAATTCAAAACGAATATTTTTAACGTATATAACGATAACGAACAACCCCACCACCATAATTGTGTTCTGAAATTTAGCTTCATCTATATGTTTTAAGTAGTTTTAGAATGAAAACTATTTCATGAATTATTATTTTAATATTTATCATCAATTTAATTTATTTATGTAGGGAACATGTATTTTTTATAAAACCAATATTCGTGATGAAAAAATAGATACCTATCATGTTGCGATTAATTTTTTATTACTGATATTTTCATTAGAATGTAAAGATTTGTCACTATTTTTTATAGGTAGATATAAAAAATTATTTTTACATTAAAAAAATTCAAAAAATCCTAAAAATTAATTTTATATTTATTTCCCAAAGTGATACTAAATCACCTTTTAGAAAAATACATTTTATAGAAAAAATTTCTATTCATTAAAATTTATTAAAATTTATTTATATTTATAGATAACCATCTTATTTATTTAATACATTTGTTAACCATATACTTTTCATATATTTTTATGTCTTATTTATTTCTACTATCTTGAGGTATATGTTATGTTATTCATGTTTAGATAATAATATTCTAATTGAGTATCACATTTCTTTTTAAACCGACATTTCATATGTCACAAACTATTGACGAAATTGAGTTTATTTACAAAAAATATATATCATAAATTCATAGGCTATTACTCTAACATAGTGACCCTCGTAATTGTCTTGATATGGTGGGAGGGCATTACATGGCCTTAAAAGACATCCTAAAGATGCTAAAGGATTGAAATAAATTCCAAGGTCGTCATTTTAAATCTGGGGGACTATTTCCCCTCAAACAATTAAACAACCCAAAAAAATAAGACATAAATAAATAGAATACTACATGATTCATTTTATTAATGAAATAAACCTCAATGCATTACCATTATATAAAATGAAAAGTACATAATAGTATTTCATCGTAATAATACACAATAACCAAGTACAGTGTGAAATACTATGAAACCAAAAAAACTCAAAGACCATGATATATCCAAATCTTTAATAAGATCCATGCTCAAAATCCACCAAAAAACACAAGTATCATTATGCAACACTAGAGAATTTCGATAAATTATAGTTTCTTATGTGCTGATAAATGATACCTGAAAAAGTACCAATTTTCTAAGGGATGGGTGAGTAATGAAACAAAGTAGGATTTTCCCAAATCACTTCCCTACTCACACCACTAAGATTAAAATGTTAACACATTTATATAAAAAAGTTTTTATAAAACCTTTTTTAAATAGTTTTCATCATAATATAGACAAGTTCTATAATAAAATAATTTATTCAATCAATAACAAATTCTAATGAAATAAACAAAACAATTCTCTAATACCATACATAAATCTCATTTGGGCATAATCCATTCTTTTAAACATATCCACATGTCCAACCTTTCATGAAGACATGACCTCTCTGTACTCATGACTGGTGAGTCATGATTTCATTAAGCCATCACAAAGTAAAGAAAATTTATAGGCGTACTTCACACCAATATCTGTCTAACCTATTGATAAGGTTACTTCATGCCCTTATATATCCCAACAAAAAAACTCCACACAACCATGCCAATACAAGTGTTCCCTAACCATTTCAATAAAGAAATATTTTTATTTCAAAAAAATTCCCATCGAAAAAATTAAACAATTATTGTAAAATTATGCTTTCAAAATCTATTTTCAATAAAAGACCAAATTTACCAATTTCCACAAACCATCACACAAAAAGGTTGTTTAATAATAATTGCAGAGAAGATTCATAATAAATTTCAAGAACAACAACAAATTTGATATCAAGCCATCATATTACAAATGGAGGATTAAATATTGAATAAACCTACCTTGAAAATTTGTAGAAAACAATAAACCGCATGAAAAGCTTCCAAAAAACTGTGTTAAAAATCCAAATAACTGCCTTAGATCACTTCCCATTCATAAAAAAGATAAAAGATAATCATATTTTTTATAAAATATCATACTAATATCCACTACGGGTGTAGATATAAGAAACCAATAGAGATATAGAAGTATATCTAAGATAAACCAGCAAGAACAACCAAGAACAATCACTTACCATTAGAATACAACTTCAAATCACAAAGAGAAACCTTCATATCACCTATGAATAAATTAGGGAAGCATCCTTAGACTTTTTTATGATAGAATAATCAGCTAGGGATAAATATAAGGAATAAAGAGGGAGTTAAAGATCAAAACGTCTGATATACACAATTTTTGGATCTCACTTTTTCCCTTGAATGGTTAGTCCCATGGGTAGAAAAATGATGCACTCTTTGTTCACCATCTTTTATCCCATGAAAGAGCCTCCCATAGTTGTAACACATAGTTTACAAACCATTCCCCGGTCATTCCCCTATCAATTGTATCATGTTTCATGGTTTCTCTATGGCCGCATCACAGTTTGGAAAATCTATGTACCACCCACAAGACTTCCATTAATCAACTTCTTTATTGTGAACTATTTCATATAGGTGATGTACAGTTTCTAGAAATCATGCACAAATCGTCAACCATTATAAAATAATCAAAAAATGTAAAATTCAATCAAAAAATCACAAACATCACCCTAAAACATTATAAAATTAAAAATCATAAAATAAGTGTTACTTAATTAAAACTCGGGTTACTAAATGTTCCCCAATTTTGGTATTTCCATATATGGAAGGTCGGGAAACATAATTTCTCTGAAATATTTATATCCACTAATCTTTAATTTCCTTATCTAATTCTCAAGTATCTTTTTAAATCTAACCATGTATCCCCAAAACCCAAACTAGACTGATACTTTTTCCACACAATATATTCTCTTGCCTATCCACTATCTGCACTAGCATGTGAACCAAAAACGAATTAAACTATAGGTAAACATGATCCCATTGAATCACATGGTCAGGATCACGATGATATTTGTTCAACAAAGATATGTTAAACACATTATTCACCACACTAAACCATGGTGGTAATTCCAACTGATATACCACCTGACCAACCCATTCCATTATCTCAAAAGGGCATATATATCTAGAAGATAACATTTCATGTTTCCCAAAACAATGATGTCCAATACTTGGAGATATCATCAATAACACATGATCACTCACCACGAATGAAAATAGCCATCTATAATGATCCACATATGATTTATAATGACTCTGATCCATTTCAATCTATTTTATGATTAATTGAATAATCTCAATTGTTTTTGGGACAAGACTTGGACCAACCAATGAAGTATCACCGGTTTCCTCGAAACAAAGTGGGCAATGACATGGAAGACAATTCAGTTATTCAAACAGAGCTATTTTTATTAAGACCCAATAATTGTTATTATGCGAGAACTCCTCCAATGAAATGTTCTCTTTCCAAGAGCCACCAAAATCCATTACAAAATTTCGCAACATGACTTAGAGTGTCTGTATCATTATTCTAGATTTCCCATCCATATGAGTATTATACACCATAATAATGGTCAACTAAGTTATAAGGATTTCCATAAATGAGACTTAAACCTTGGATCCATGTCTGATATGACTGAAAATGTTTCGACATGCCTCTTTACCACTTCTTAGATATCTATTTTTTGAAAAGTCCTCTACCGTATATGATTCATGAAAACGATTTAAATGAGATTAGTTTATGAGCTGATCCACTATTACTGATTTGGAATCATGTTTTTTAACCGTCCTTTGGAGACCTATTACAAAATACATAGATGTATGCTCTAATTTCAAAATTAGAATTGGTAAAGACTGATGTATTCAAATTGGTCACTAATGTTCTACCCCAACTTTACTGAAAGTTAAGAATCTTGAAACAAAATTTTCCACATTCCTTTTCATAATTAAACACCAAAACTATGCTTTCAATTCCTTATAGATATTTTGTTTTATAAGATGAATAGCCCATCTACAGTGATGGTAATCATGAATATGTTGTTCCTGACAATCCTTAAGCATGAAAATATTATTTCTAAAACAAAAATTTTAACTCTTATACAACTTTCATACCTCAACAATCTCCCCACCATTATGTTTTAACAACATCACCACACATTCCACATTAGATGTCAGTGCCTATTTATCCATTTTACCAAATCAAGAAAAAATGAAAATGGAAATATGGAATCAAATTCTCCTCAATATTAATGTTCCAAATTAATTTCAACTAAAAAAATATCAATTACCACTCATCTAAAGCTTATCTTTGCATACGAGCATATGAATTTATGCTTAATTCAACTTCTACCAAATTTACTTTTCTCAATTTATACATCATGTCAATTTCAAACTTTTGGATAAACTACATCCATCTTCTTTGTATTAGATTCATATCCTGTTTTGAGATAATAATTTCAAGCTCTTATGATCTATAAAAAATAATAAATTTATCACCAAAAATATGAAGTCATTGTGTATTAAATGTTTAAATGATAGAGGTTTTCTCCAAATCATGTGTTAAATTGTACTTCTCATTCACCCATACCTACCATAAGCCATAAAAAACAACATGATATACCAACATTATAACACATCCCAACCCATATCTTGAATTGTCATAATACACCACATAACCATTTCAATAATGTGGAAAAACTAAGATTCGTGCTGATGTAAGGTGAACATTTAACTGATAAGATTTTTTTTTCTAGCATTCAATATTCCTACTAAATGGAACATACAACTTTTTTAACTCTCTCATAGTTGAAGCTAATTTTGAATAGTCATAAATAAAGCGTCTATAATTACTAGTTAGTCCAAGGAAACTATGTATCTCAAATAAATTCATTGGTGGTTTCCAAGAGATAACAATCTCTATCTTTTATGGATCCATAAAAACACATTTTTCAAAGATTACATGTCCATGAAGGCATAAATATTTTATCCAAAAGTCACATATTGATAATTTTTCATAAAGATAATGATCCATCATGATTTCTAACACAGTCTAAAAATGTTTCTCATGCTTATCCTTTTTCTTTCAATACCCCAATATGTCATTCAAAAACACCACCAAAAATGAATCTAGATATCATTGAAATATTTGATTAATCATCTTTATAAATACTATTGGTGAATTCATGATACCGAAAGGCATCACAAGATATTAATAATATACATATATATTTCTAAAATATGTCTTTTAAATATCTTCATTCTGAACTCACAATTGGTGATATCATAATCACAAGTCAATCTAATAAACCCACTGAGATCATATCCGATGATCAAAAATGTCATCGATGCATGGATGTTGATACCAATTATTTATCGTAACTATGAAAATATTATTGTAATCTAAACATATTTGAAGAGTTTAATTCACATTTTTGGAAAATAAGACTGGTGATGCTAATAGAGATGTTCTCGGTCAAATGAATCATTTGCATTTTAACTATTCCAACTACACATTCACTTCCATTATTTTTTTTAGTTTCATCCAGTATGATGTATGGGAAATTGGACTAGTCCTTGAATGGGGATATATAGTAATTCTACTACTCTCATGGGTAGAAACCCTGCGAAATATTTGGGAAACACATCTAGAAATTGATCCACCACTGCTGGAAAATTTTTCTTCTTGATCATGAAAATTAATTCCAATGATAATGCTGCCATATTTTATGTGAATGTTCTCATTTTTTGGTTTCAAAAAGCTTATTGTGCTTGCATTTACACTCTGTTCTCCTTGAACAAGATTCCTGACTCCAAATTCAGTTGTAAAAATAATTATTTGTGTATAAAATTGGATGTGATCCTCAAACATAGTCATTGATTCCATACATAGGATTATATCATATAAATCAATCTCAAGAAAGGAGAAATATTATTTCATCTCAACTCTATAAATAGTTTTAGAACATGATCTAGAAAAAAAATTAAAACACTCTTTGACCAAGATGAGTTTTATGTTTAATCAAATAAGGAATTATTAGATATTTTAAACTAGTAAATTAATTGTACGTGAAGCAATAAAGGAATATGATGAAAATATATGAAACAAATATTTCATAAATGTAGAAATAAAAATAAATTTTCATCACATCATAGATGGTCCCGAATGGTCATCCAAAATAACCTTCTGAGCTCCACATAATTTCTTTATCACTGCACTTTGTAATTTTTCACCCTATAGAGATTGCACTATCCGAGGAGTCATGGTATTCCTGGAATAACCATATCTAGATATATTCTGAGGATGAGATTGATTGTACTGCCCTTGTACCATTGAATCATATGACATCTATAAAACCCAAGAAGTGTCTTGAAAACCTATCCTCGGAGCAATGCAACAATAACGTTGAAGGTGTTACATCTAATTGCTATTCTGGAATTCCTTAGGTTTTTCCACAACCTCTCACTTTATGTGATATATAGAACCATAATGGAAACATCCATATTTTCTATTAGGTAGTGGAGGTGGGTTTACTGATCTAAACATTTTATTTTGATATATACTCCCACTTTGGAAACTTTTGTCCCTCTTCTACTTGCTCCCATATTTAGATTTCCAACCATTTCCCATGGGTATCAACATACATCCTCCTCCCATAGCTCATGAGATTCCCATTTCAAAGACTATTTCTCTATTGACCATATTTTTATAATCCAAAATACAAAGAAAAACAATTTTCAATTAAATATCTTACCTTATCCCCAATTCAAATATGTATTCCTCTAAGGATAAACTAGTAGAAACTTCTGGTGAAAACCGCCCTAAATTCCTGATTTTATCCACATACACCATGATAGAAATATTTTACTACTTCAAGATGAAGAAACCTTCCATTCTCATAATTACAAACATATGAGGATAGAATTGTTTCTTAAAAAATTTCTCAAAATCCTCCCGTGATATGATGTGGTCTAATATAGCATGAACAGTTAAATCCCACCACTATAATCAATGATCATCCAACATATATGTCTGTAGCATGACTTTCAACTCTACTTCTATAAAGATGAAATAGAAGATATGATTCATCATATTAATCCAGACATCTTTCTTTTCCAATTTAGAATTACCCTAAATAATAGGTGGATTCTGTTTCTATAATTGGATAGAATGTTCCACTTTCCATGGATCATCCATCCATTTCCCACATTCCTCAACCTAAAATTCATGAAAAATACTGTAAACCAGCTATAGGTACATGTGTCTTAGTTATAACCAAATTCTCAACTGATTTATCCAATTAGTTTCTAAAATTTATACTGGGTTCCATTTTCTAGAAACACAACAAACACCATACATCTTACTCTTTATAAACTAAAGTATTATCATTTTAAATTTAATAATAACATAATATTACAATAATAGTTTTCAAAATAAACATTTTTTCCACATTCAGACATTTTTGAAAAATAAAACTTTCTTTTAAAAATCAAATCATTTTTAAAATATCACAATCACTGTCTTTTAAAAAAACTCACATTTGAAAACAATTTCAAAAACTATCACAAATGAACACATTGAACCAAATCATTATACAAAATAAGTTATAAACTCCAAGTGGGATTTAATTTCTATAATGCATTTCATAATTTTATAAGTGGATAAACCCATTATAATAAGATTGCCAATCCTATAAGTGTCTCCAAAACACTTATGTAACAAAATCCCTTGTAACATGATGTTTATCATAAAATGTTTATCAATTTATTTTTATTCTCTATATTTCATGTGCTAACAATCATAGTAATTTCTAACAACCAGACACTAGGAATAGACTACATTGAATTTTAGCTCTCAGATGATCAAAACTGATGACCACTTGTTTGTCAATGACCGAACAATCTAATACCACTTATAACACCTCTACCCCCTCATTTTCTTGAGAAGGAGGGAAGATTTCACTTGGCCTTAGGCTAAATCTCCATGATTACAAAGGTTTGCAATAAATTTCAAGGGATTCTTTTACATTTTGGGGGATGATATTTCTATTTAAAATAAGACAACCAACTAAACAAAACATAACCAAATAGATTACTACTTAATGAATGATATTAAGTAAATAAACCTCAAAGCACTACCCATATATAAAATTGGTACTACAAAAGAGTACAATAGTGGAAGACCACATAATAACCATGTACAAAGCAGAAGAAAATGAATCCAACAAAACTCAAATACAATGATACCTCCAATTCTCCAACAAGATCCATCTTCCAACTCCACCAAATAGCCTAACTATTTTTAAACACCACTATAGATGTTTGATAGAGTATAATTTCATATATCCTAATAAATGATGTCTAAAAAAGCACCAATGTGCTATTTTAGGAGTGAGTAATGAAAATAATTAGGATTTCCTCAAATTAATTCCATACTCATTCCAATAGGATAGATATTTTTGTCCCATTTATATAAAATTATTTTATAAAAAAAATTCTAAAAAGTTTTATCACAATATAAAAATCATCCATATGAAAAATATTTCATCAAAAAATATAAACTTCCAAGGAAATAAACTAAGAAATTATCTAAAACCATTAATGAAACCATTCGGTAGTGACCCATTCCATTCCAAAAATCCACACACACAACCATGTATTAATCCTAGATCTCTATATATTCATGAGTGGAGATTAAACCATTCACTATGTCACTACTTAGTGAACAACTACGATAAGGGTACCACATTCCTATATCCATCCCAACCTTTCGATGGGGGTACTTCACACCCTTATCCACCATAATGCATATAAACACACACCAGAAAACCATGCCAATCCATGTTCTCCCAACCCATTTCAAAAAAATAATATTTTAATTGAAAATCAATTTCCCATATAACAAAACAATAAATATTTGAAAATAATGTCTTTATAATATTTTTTCTAGAAAACACAAAATTTCAGAATTTCCACAAACTGTCACTCAAAAAGGTTTATTATCAACTATTTTACAAAATATTCATAACCCATTTCCTGAAAACCCATGAAATATAAATAAATACGTTTTATTATAATTTTAGGAGTTGAGATTCAAGCCACATAAATTGATAATTGTTGAAAATGATAAATGGTAAAAAAGCATAAAAAAATGGGGATAAATCTCGAAAAATACCACCTTGTATTTGTTCCTGTATCATAAAAAATACCAAATATATTACTATTTTAATCCACTATCTTATATATATCCACATAAGACATAGATCTAAGAGAAAAAGTGATATAGAAAGTTAAATCTAAGATAAACCACCAAGAACAACCATGAACATTCACATACAGTAAGAATCAATCTTCAAATAACCCAGAGAAGTCTTCAAATCACCTTTGGATAAAAAGGAAATGTTTATTGATATTTTAAGAACATAGAATCCATATTTAGGGCCTCATATGATGATTAAAAAAGAGTTAAATATATAAAAATTTTGGATCCACAATTTTAAGGTCTTACTTTATTCCCATGGATTGTTAGTCACACGGTTATGAAAACAATGACCTAGCCATGCGCCAGCTTCTGTCCCAAGAAAGAAAATCACATGGTTATATCACATATTTTCCATAAAGTGTTGAATTCATTCCCATGTCCATTTTCTCATGTTATAGTACTTTTCATAGGTCATTGCACAGTTTGGAAAAAATATGTTCTGCCTTGAACCTTCCTATTATACCAATCTTCATTGTCCACGGTTTCCTGTAGGGGCTTCCTAGTGTATAAATACTTTTCACCATCGTACACCCTTAGATAATCCGTATAAACATTTTAAAATTTATCAAAACTCTCCCAAACTTCACCCTAACACATTATATACAAAAAAGCATAAAAATAAGGGTTATTTACTTAAAATTGGTTGTACTACAGTTACATTTTCTCATATTCTTAGAGTTTCATGTCATTTATTCCTTCAAACATTATTTTCATCTTTTAAAATTTTGGGGGTGTTATATTCTAACACCATAAAGAAATTGTACCCTCAAAATTAAATTTTGGTTATCATAGGTCTATCATTTTTCTAAACCCACATCGTGAAAAGGTGTTAATAAAATATCATCTTAATTAAAGAGGAATGAATATACTAAAGTCATCTATAAAAACAAATTAATAGGTTCTTGAATATGAGATCATTGGTGGGAATTTAGTATGTGTATATGTTGGAAAAGTTCAGATAATTATATATAGTGATAAAGATAATTAATCACAAGAATTTTATGAGTAGGAAAATTTAACAATCCCAAGTCTAAAAATCTATTACCAGTGATTGGACTACCAATTCTTCATAAATAAATCTACTAAGATAAAATTATTTGTTTCAAGAATATTTTATTATATTTGATGAATTACCATACCATATCGAAGATAAACATAAGGTAATAAACTTACTTTAAAAGTATAATTTCAACCCTTGGTTTTACTTAAATCAATTTAGACTTTATATATTACTCCAAGAAATGATTATCCACAATTTTTTAATGCCGAAAGAACTAAAATTTACTTTTAATGGATACTAAGATATTTAAAGTAAATATAATTCATTTCTCATATCTTAATATATATTCCTTAACCAAAATGGTCATCAAGAGTTATCTAATAATTAATTAAAATCTAATACCTTTGTAGTAACTCAAAAATTCAATGTAATTTATTTTATAAATAGAAAACCTTACAGCTCATCCAAAATATGTCTGAAAAAAATTCAAAGTCAAAAAATATAAAATTAATGTCACTAAATTTACAAAATCATCTTAACAATATATTACCCCAAAAATAATTTACCTCTTAATGTCACATAAAAAATATGTTAACATAATAATTAGTATAAAAACTTAGTGAAAAACTATATTCCTCTAACAATAATTTTTTCTTCTAATTATTTAAATAATATATCATATTACTATATTAATTCCATAATTCTATGAATGTAGTAAACTTCATGATAGATAACATTCACCATTTAATCACACACTAATTTCAAGGACTCCAATACTATCACATATTCATATCATTAATATAACAATATCAAACATCATTATCTTTACCAAGATAGAAATCCCTACATATGATACATGAATTGAAAAAATTTCCATTCCTTCTTCTAGGTGCCATTTAAAAATAATGGAAAACAAAATATTAGATCATAACACTATGAAATATAATTTATAATCCCAAAAATAGCAAAAAAATTAAAATAAATTGAAAAATATAAGCATGGATAATCTTATAAATATAATCATGGTTTAATTAAGAAATTTTTCAAATCATAAAATTATTTTAAAATACTTCATAATGGGTTCTACGGAAAATGTGAATTATCCTAAGAATATGACATAGGACTATCAAAATAGGTGTATAGTCTGGAATGTTTCCATGTTCTAGGTAACACATGAGTCAATCCCAACACACCTTTTTTTAATGTTATTTCTACTATGAAATTTTTTTTCTATAACAACATCTACTTATAGTATCCTGGAAAGGAAGAATTTATTGGAAACCCAAATAGTATACTCCTTAATGAATCAATAAAATTTTCTTTTATAGTCATCTATAACATATACTATATTTTTATTTTCCCTAGAAAATGTTTTCCTAAACCTAGTTCTAAAGGTTTATACTAAAATTTATCTGATACCAACTATAATGACCCTCACCCTAGTTTCCCAGAGTCAGTGGTTACATTATTAAATTGAAAAAAGATATACATAATCTCATAACAAACCACCAAATATATTATCAGTATTAGTAATATTTATATATACATAAAATTCTTATTACTATTGAAAATTAGTAATTAAAAAGGTTTTTCATTTAAAAACTCATATTTTCCCTTATCATATACATTCATATTAATCATAAAACACATCCTATTATCCTAGGGAAAATGAAATAGAAGAAAAGGGTGAGATCATTTTCTAAATAAGTGTATGCATACAATAAAATCTATCATTAATAAGTAATCATAATAAATATGGATAGGTAAATAACTAAAACACATGCCATTAAATTTAATACTTGATTATAATATATAATGATAAATTTATGGTAATATAATGTCATATAAATAATTATAAGATCTTGAAACTTAAAAAAATATTTTATCTAATTAAATAGTCTCATAAAAATCAAAAACTAATCTTATAATGAAGGAATTAATAATTCCATATATAAAAACTATATTTTCAAGGCCTTTTTCTATGAAATCAAATATAAATGGTTATGTACATGTCCAAATACACATCCAAGTTTGTCGCATGAAACATACCAATGAATCAATTAGATATATTGGGGCATTCCCATCACATGGTAAGATCAATGTATTAAAAATATTAATGGGTTTATATATAATAAACATAATTATTTTTATTACAAAACTGAACTATGGAATGTTAATAATTACCTAATAAATAATAATAATCATAAAACATTCAGAGTAATACGGTGAATGGTAAAACAATTATAAAACCCTAGTAATAATTATCATAAACCATCCAATTAAATATAAATGATTATATATAGAAAACATATCCACAATATATCATAAGAAAATATGGTTTTATGTCATTGATGAATATAAAAACCAAAAAAATTACATTAAAAACATTATTATGGAAAATATGGTTACTATTTTTAATATCAAAAATAAACTAATCATCAAAAAATATTTTTTTCTTTGAAAATAAATTTTTATATTATAAATTCATTATTAAAACATTTATTGTTAATGATGGAGTGAACTTAAGTATATGATTTAGATGTTAAATCAATGATTATTTTTACTGTTTTGGTAAAAGGAAAAGAAACCATTTTTGGTGAACAAAATTAATATTCCATTCAAAAAATATGGAAGAAAGTTAAAAAAGGTTAAAAAAGATTTAATAAAATATTTGGGGAATTTTAAAATAATTATTTGAAGTCAAGGTTTTGAATGAAAAATGATTTTCAACCTAATATAGAAATACTGTAAGATTTTTTATACACATTTCATAATAATTATCAGTACAAAAGGGAGAAAAATGGTAAAATGAAATGAGAATTTCAAAAAAACATTATAGTATAATAACATATATTAGTTTTAATATATGGACCTCAAATAAATCCCCTAAGGGATTCTTAAACATTACAGTCCTAAATAATGATGAGATTAAGAATAAAATCCATACCAGTTTCATAACATCTAAATTTTATAACCCATAAGAAATAAAATCAAATTTATTATTAAATTCCAAAATTATAATCTGATTCTTGATATAACATATCACTAGGAAAGTATATTCCAAACAAAAAATAAATAAGTTTATAATATGGATTGTGTCTCACAAAAGTAAAAGTTAGATAAGAACCCCTTACCTTAAGACTTATTTCCATCATACATGTCCATACCTCATACATAATAAATTATATTTATGATAAATCTATTACATAAAATTAATCATTTTTCACATACCATATTTTATTTAATTATATAAAATTATAACCTATTTATTAACTATTCTTCATTAAAATCATTATTTCATGTGATAATTGCATAATTTTTCATTTATGATTAGGTTTTTTTAGTCCTATTAATTTGATAATGGTTTCACCATATTATGAATTTTATATATGATAAAAATTTCATATTTAGTCATTTTATATTTCATATGGTGAATCAATAAAATATAGATGTAAAAATTGATTACACCCTTTTCTGAGAGGGTAGTCCATATGTCTGCATAAATGAAATTTCTATTTTTATGATGGATGTAAATAATTGTAAATAATTATTAATTCACCTTATCAGAAACATTATTATTTAAAATTTAAAATTTATATTAATCTAATTTATCTTTATTTCCTTACGTATAAAAATAAAATGAAAAACATTTCACATGACTATGTAATGGTGGTAGTGCCCACATACACATGAGAAACAATATTATTTTCAAATAAATTTGATGGAAATAAGTTATATGTGATACTATAAATTTATACATATTATTAATACATAAAAATATTATATATTTTTTAAATTCAACATTTATACCTTCTATTTAAATAGTAAGCAAAAATTGAATAACATCTCTATGTGAGAAATTTTTCCATCGTACACATGAGTGACGTTATCATAACACCCACTAAATGGAATGTCAGTAGTTATATGTGATATAATAAATCCATTAGTATAATTATATCATTAATATCATATAAATATTTTATATACAGCATTATATAGATCTTTAAATAGTGGTAATGGAAAATTATTTTCATTTGTTTGTGATGCAATACTCCTCTATAAACACGCATGATAGTTTTGTTTCCCATTTTATGGAAATGAAGATGTATCATGGTCAATAAATTTACATAATAAAATATAATTATATAGGGTATAATGTTTTTATTATATTATCATATTTTATGATTATTTTAATGATTTATAAGAGGAAATAAATTGAAATTTCACATTTATTAATGTTACATATTCATTGGAGTGTCTCTTTAAGGTTATTATAACAAAAATTATCTCTATTACACATTAAAACATGATTTAATTACATAAAATCAAACTAAATACAACACTATATATCGTGAAGTCTATTGTATTTTGGAATTAGGTACAATGTGTTACAACTTTAACCATGAATTACAACATCTTTATTAAAAACGTCTTTAACATGCTTGTGCTTAAAAATTCATTGGATAACTTGGGGAAATACATAAGAAAGGTTTGTTACATAAATCTAAGTAAGGTAATAAACATGGAATAACATTAAGAGAATAATACATGTCAATAAATTCAATCAATGTGGCATAGGGGAATATGAAAAATAAAGCATGATATATCATGATCATAACTACATGGCAAATATGGCAACAACATAAAACACTTCATCAAAAAATAGGTCAAAAATAAACACCCAAGAATTTATGGTGTAAAAAATCCCATAAGGTAATCTTTCATACCCCTTTAATGAAACTACGTATCATTACACTAAACATTACAAAAATTTACTAGAGCGCTATATAATTCTGGATGCACCCATCACTTTCATTTAATTATCATGCTTAAGTGTTCCACATAGAAAAAAAACATGGATGCATTCATAATAATAAATTATTTCAAAAATATGGTTTTTTAAATACATAAGTTTAATTCTCTAATCAAATGGTATATGTGAAAAAAGTGAAAACCCTTGATAGAAAATTGGTATGGAATTCACAACACAATTGGTTTGGCATAGAAACTCACTGTGAAAATTTGACAGTATAACAACATCACATAAAAGTTCATAAAATGGGTTGATGAGAGATAAATGGGTCTATAATCATTTTTATATGAATTATATAGTAATATGGCTATGTAAGGACATGTATGAATATATAGAATTATAAAAAAAAGAAATATGATAAAAATAAGCTTGAAAAAAGAGAAGGGAAATGATTCTTATGAAATTTCAGAATGGTAATGAGTTCACATGGGAAGGATGAATGAGTGATAAAGGGATATATCATCATTTATATATAATAAGGGTAGTATAGGGGAGGTGTAAAATCATACACGGCCATTAGTAATTGAAAATAAAAAAACATAACAAGATTAACAAATATTGATGAAGATGACAAAAGAAAGAACCCTTGATTGAGTGTATGGATCCAAAATCTTGAAAAGGGGGTTATGGAGATCTTGGGGTAAATTAAGAGCATTATAGAGAGGAGATTGAATACTAAAGATGTGATCTAGGGATTTTCAGTTAATATAAGTGGGTTCTTGGGTGGTTTTATATTGGAAATGAGGGGGGAATTGTTTAAAATTTTACAAACATAGGTTTTTGACTCTATATAATAAAATATTAAAAACCACAATCCTTTACATGGTTTTTGCCTATGTTTTTTTCGAAAATGGGAACATTTTTAATTTTTTATTAGAAAAAGGTCTGAACATATTAAAATACTACCCTTTTGTGGAGGTGAGTTACACTTTTAAGGAAATGAATTTAAAATCATAAAATATATTATATATTTTGCAGGATTCATAAAATAATTATAAAATTAATAAAAAACATAAAATAATATTATTTTAATGTTAAAAGATATATTTTTCCTATGATAACCACTATAGCATTTATTACACCATTTTTGTGTCATTATGATGTCCTAAATGACACTACATATTTATACAATATTTAATTTTGTCCTCAATATTTGACTATCTCAGAAAATTATGAATAAATCA
This sequence comes from Viscum album, assembly GCA_963277665.1. Classification (NCBI taxonomy): domain Eukaryota; kingdom Viridiplantae; phylum Streptophyta; class Magnoliopsida; order Santalales; family Viscaceae; genus Viscum; species Viscum album. The sequence goes on along the minus strand of OY728153.1, from coordinate 57,030,945 downwards.
CTATTTTATAATTTTGAAATATTAATTTCAAAAATAATATTTATTTCTTCTAATTAATCTTATAAATATGTGAATTTTCACATTTAAATTAAGATTTAACATTTATTTAAAAATGATGGGGTTTTTCAACAATAATAGTTTTTAAACCCTTATAAAATGTACATTTCACTTTATAGAAATTATATGACCATTTATAATTAGTAATAATTATTTAATAATAAATTTTTTTAAAGTAAAATTTATTTAAAAAATCCATTAATTCATTAAAATAAATCCCTTTATTGAATTTGAATATTACACAAAAATAATATTTGTGTTTAATTGAGTCAAAATAAAAAACATTTATAAAGAAACACTAAAAAATGAAAAGAAAATCATTATTATATAAAATATATATATTCATATTATTAATGTCTTAAAAAATATTACTTTATTTCATCATTTTAGGCCATATGAGTAAGGTGCGTGACAATGAGATTCTCATTTGACCGTTAAACGAACATGGTTTGAGTTGTGATATTGATAGGCATAAACTTCTCCCATGAATGGTTTCTCTCATAGTTAGGTTGTTGGATCCCATATTGGTACTGGTCAAGTGAAAATACTAGTGATTATACCTCCCTTAGAAGCTCTAATAAATGGGATTTATAGTGTACAATCTTACTGGATGAGGCAATCACTTTATTTATCTGTGTCAATTGGATTCATTAAATCCCTATATTTATATTAATAATGTGATCACTATTTGACGACTTATTTTCAATGGTAGAGACTCTTAATGAAATTTTGAATCCAATTATAAATAATAATAAAACAAGTTCATTTGTTTTATATAACCATATTACATAATAAAACATTAAATCATAAAGGATTTTTATTTATAACAGTTTGGGTCATTACAATATTTCCCCCTTCAGAATATTCTCCCCGAAAATTTTCATATCACCCCATTAAAATATATGAGGGTAATTCTGTATCACCACTTCATCTAGTTCCCACATTATTTCATCAAACTTGTGGTTTCTCCACAACACTTTGACAAGGTGCACTATCTTATTTAATATAACTTTTTCTCTATAATCTAAGATCATCACCATATTCTCCTCATAAGATGGACCATTATACAATACTACCACCTATGGATTGAGTACATGTGAGGTGTTGGGGGTGTAGTTCCTCAAGAGCGATACATGGAATGCATCTTGAAATCGAGATAGTTTAGGTGTAATTTCCAGTCAATAGGCCACCACTCCAATGCGTCCAAGGATCTCAAAGTGGCCAATATATCTTGGAATAAGGTTTCCCTTCTTCCCAAATTTCATCACTTTATTTCATGGAGATATGTAGAGTTATACCATGTATATAACATCAAACTGTATGTTTCATTTATGACATTCAATATAGCTATTTTTTCAACTTTGAGATTAATTGATGTGTTGTTTAATTATATTAACCATTTCTACCATTTTCTCAATGATTTAATGACCTAACAATTTTTTCCCCAACTTCATCTTAGTATTCACGTGTTCAGCACCTCTATCCATAATGGGCTTCATAAGGATCCATTTGGATGCTTGAGTGGAATCTATTAATGTAAGAGAACTCACCCAGAGAAAGATGTTGATCCCATACTCTTTTGATGTCCTTTGAGAATGGTCTCAACATGTCCTCAATTTTCTAGAGAGTCCGCTTAGACTGGTCGTCAGTTTGAGAGTGATAGGTACTGTTGAATTTCAAATCCGTATTTAGAGCGTGCTGAAGATTCCTCTAGAACATGGAGGTAAATCTTAAATCTTAAATGGATACAACTAATATTGTTACTCCATGAATCATAACAACTTACTTGATTTATATCTATGTAAGTAGATTCAGTGAGAATTATTCTCAAATCACAATGAAGTGTTATGTATTTGTAACCTGATCCACCAAAACCCATATAGAATTATTTCCTCTTGACGTATTTGAAAAACCCATGATAACGTCCATGGTGATGTTTTCCAAATTCCATGTATGTATGGGTAATGGTTTCATCATCCCCTTGTATTTTTTTTCTTTTTTGCTTTAAATTACTAAAATACAAGACATCTTGATGTATATTCAATGTTCTCATTATTCATATTGTCCCACCAATACTATTCTTAGTGATCTCGATACATCTTTGTTCTTCATGGGTGTATGGATAAGGATGAGCTATGTCAATCATCTAATATCTACTTGTTTAACATAGGATTTGATGGTAAACATATTCATGAACCAAATCATACAAAAACTTTATCATTAACATTGAAATATGAGGCTTTCCCATTCATTATAGAGTTCACTTTGTTTTTAATTTTGATACCAACTCTATAATAATCCTTTAACCTCTCCAAAAGACATGGTTGAGAAATCATTTGTAAAAGGATTGATGGTGTTCCTTCCTTAATGATTCTCATGTCCATACATTCCTAATATAAGAAGATAGGATCCCTATCAATTAAAATAAATGATATAATTTCTAGATACTTTATTCTTAGAGAAATTACCAATTTATTTTCTTTCCCAAGATAGTAGTGGATTGAGCAGTTATAGTTATTTATCATATCTTTCCATCTTTATTAGAGCATATTCATCTATTTCTATGTTAATATATGATTCGGAATTTTTTATCCATATATATTTAAATATTCTCTACAAAGAGATAATGCTTCCAAAATTTTAAATATAAAATCACTAAAACCAACTGTAGATCATTTTTTGTGTTATATTGTTCATGAACTTCCAACTGCCTTGAATTGTTGGAAATGACTTTTTCATTTTTCATCAACACACAACCCATTCCCTTCTTCGAATAATCATTGAATACCATGAAAATATATTTACATTTGGTGAGTCTGAGAATATGTACATTGAAATAACTCAATTTCAACTCCTCGAATATGCCTTCACATTCATCATTCCATGAAACATTTACACCCTTCCGAGTTATCTTGGTAAGAGGGTTTCAATATCTTGGGAAATTTCTAACATATTGTAAATAATACCCACCTAACCCATGGAGACTAGAGATATCTATCATAGATGTTTCCCTAGATATCCGTTAATTTCTTTATTCATTTAAGGGTCTACATAAATCCCATTTTTTAGGACAATATGACCCAAGAATAAGAATTCCTTCAACTAAAACTGACACTTGATTTACTTTGAATAAATCATCTACTTTCATATGGTCTTTAGAATAGTGCCCAAATTATCCTCTTGATCCAACTTTATTTTAGTGTATATTAGAATAAAATCTATAGAGACTACCAAAAATTTGTCGACGTAATCTATAAATACTCTATTCTTCATGTCCTTAATGGTTGTGGGAGCATTAGTATGTCTAAAAGGCACCATTATGAACTCATAGTTCATGTACCTTGTTTAAAAATTAGTCTTGCGGATATCCGACTTCTTCAACCAAACATGTTAATATAATAACCACAGATCCACCATGGAGAATTATTTTTCTCCATGTAGCTAATCTTACATGTCTTGAATCCGAGGAATAAGATACTTTTTCTTTATTGTGATCTTTTTGAGCTCATGATATTCGATGTAAAGGCACATTTACCAATTATTATTCTTGATGTAGAGGACTAGTACACACCATGGTGAATCCCATGGGAATATAAAACCTTTATCCATGTTCTCCTGTAGTTGTTTCTTCAACACCTCTTGTTCTTCAAAAACCATTCTATACTGATTCTTGGTTAATGGTTACAATCTATGTATAAGATTGATGGAAAATTCAATATCTCGGCAGGGAGGAAGACCATGAAATTCCTTAAGAAACTCATCAAAATATTCCCTCACAACGGTCATTTCTTCAAAGATGATTTTTTCATTAGAATCAATAATTATTTAATAATGTGATTTCTCATAGGTAAATACAATCCATTCTTGAGATGATAGTTCTAATGAAGATTCATCCTCCTCCTTGCACTTGTACTAAATAAGGGGTCAATTAACAATACAGAGAGTGATTTCCATCTTGTGGAAATTTATTTTTGATATATATAGGGAATGAAAATTCATGCCAAAGATTGAATCAAATCCCACAAAATAGAGTATTATTAGGATACCTTGAATGTTATTCCCACAATATTAGACATGAGAGAACTTATATAATTGTGATATAATAATTTCTCCATTTTCAGTTTTCACTGAAACGTACACATCCATGCATTGTGGTGGGATTTGGATAGTTCTACTAAACTTTTGTGATATAAATGAATCCATAGAAAAAGTAAATTTTCTATTCATTATTGAATATCTATCATACCTATCACCACTTAATTTTCAAGTTTCATTGCAGCAGTTGTGATGGAAAAAGATCACACATTCTTCCTTTGGGGTTGTTGGTTGCATTTGAAAACCCTCGACTTAGTGATTTGACATTCAATGTTCCCTAGTTTGTTGAAATTGCATTAATGAACAATACACAGAGGGTTGACTAGATCATCCATTTCCTCTATCACAGTGGAATGTTTCTTATTCCAGCAATCAATAGCTAGGTTCCCCTCCTCTACACACTTAAATCATTTTCTCACGCCCTTTAGGAAATGTCATGAACATAGCTTGGTTTTTATCTAACCTAGTGCTCGACCCAGTCTGTGGAAAAGCCCAAGTGGTGTTCTCGATCTCCATGGGTTGGAACAAGTTCCCAAGTATCCATACATGAAAGTGGGAATGATTTCACCAGAAGATACATGTTCAACATAAACAAAAAAATAAAAAATAAAAAAAATATTGAAAACATTACAAAACAATCCCTTACATGGATTCAATCTTAAGTTTACATGATTTATACAAAATCCAAAAGGAGGGCTACTAAAAAAAGGAAACAGAACCCAGGAGACAAAAAACAACCACAAGCAAGGGGATCATCTCCCTAAGTCCATCTCCACAACACCACCTAAGAAGTTCACTAGGATCGTGATCCACCTTTACCAAATACTTTACCCTTACCTGTATCAAAAATAACTAAGTATTCTTAAACCCAAAGGTTCAAAAAGGGTGTGAATGATTTCCTAGTAGGACTCCACCCAAAATAGGTTACATGCTATAAATTCTATAATGATAAATACATTTTCAATCTTAGATAAATGAAAATAATGTGGCTGAGACATTTAATGGAAAAAACTTTAACAGAATTTTTTTTAAAGAAATGAGATTTCAAATACAACATCGTTTTTAGGTATCTTATGAGGAATACTATATTCCGAAAGTGTGTGCATAATGGTCAAAGAGAACATAACACAGAAGAGGCCATATGGGTCTTATCTAGAAATAGGGACCCAAGAACCTCGTTCCTTTGTGGAGGTGGGATAGGCACTACAAAATTCGATATTCTCATGCACACGACATTGTAGAAGAGTGTAATCCAATATTCAAGTGGTATCTATTCATAAATATGTTTAGTTATTGTTGTCAACATCAATCCCGATCAGTGAAACCGGGATGTAGAAACGACTGAATCATGATCCCGCTAGTCCTTGTACACCATCCTATTTACCAAGGCTTCCTATTGAGGCCCATACATGTTTCACTCAAAAAACATGTTACCATGTTTATATTTCACATGAAAAAAGTCCCAAAACATAGTAAAGTCACCATTTCATACAAAAAATACGCTTTTACAATTATAAAACACCAAAGACTTTCAAAAATAGAGTTTTTGCATCATACAAAATTTGTGAACACGTTTACTCAATTTATAAATCATTTCAAATGCAAAAAAAATCCAAACATCAAGAATTTACCATATTAGAATATACATAACATTTGAAAATAAATTTCACATCTAATATCATTAAAAAATACATCATCACCACAACTATAGCTTATAAAACACAATAAAAAACTCAATAAATACAAATATATTCATAAAGAAATGTTTAATCATAGAACCACCTACCATTTGGGAAGAAACCCCAAAATATGGGGCAAAAAACTCACTGCACCGATAATGAGAAAGATGAAACCATAATCGAGATATAGAACTATAAATGTAATGGAAGAGCCTAAAAATAAAAACCCAATGGCTTGAGAATAAGTAAAACCGAAATAGAGGGGACGAAATCCTAGATTAATGGAGGAAACGAAGGGAGAAGACACTTAGCTGAAGATTTGTGGAAGAACCACACCATATCCAGCACCAAAATTAAGTCCCAAGGGAGGTGGATTAAGTTAGAGGCGCGACTAGGGTGAGGGATCATGACTGGGGTACCAAAATGGAGGAAAAGTGGGTAAACTTGAAAGGATAGGGAAAAAGACGGAAATTATTTATGTGCTCGCAGGTCCGCATAGATAGTCCACAAAATTAGGGAAACTGTGCATTATTTGTGAGGAATGTTATGTCCAAACATAAGAACCCACATGTTTACCTGGACCATATAGTACGCCCATGCAGAATATGTGCAGTAGGTAATGTCTCTTACTACACAGTTTCCCGGGCATTCACACACTTACTACTAACCATTCTCAAAACATGCGCAGTGCTTTGTTCTCCCCAAAACATCTATTTTCATAAAAAAATTTAAATTGAATCCCAAAAAATGAGAGAAAAAAATAAATTATAAAATAACATGAAAAATAGATCATATACGTGATAATTATTCCTACCATGGAAACATTATTCCCTTAGAAAGTCAACTCGAAACATGATTAGAAAACAAAAACGGGTACTATTTCTCAACCCAAACATTAAGTTTCCATATCACAAGTGTATCATTGCCATTCTTCCAAAGGACATTGACCAATGTAATATCTATCCTACGAATCACCTTCTCTTGGGAGTCTACTATATTCACTGGCCATTCAAACACTGATAAGTTGGGCTCCAACTCCAATACATCTCAATTCATCACATGAGACAGGTCTAGGTTGTACTTCTTCAGCTACGAGTCATGAAAAGCATAATTAATTGACATCAAATAAGAGGGTAAATCCAATTGGTATGCCACCTTTAAAATAATATTGGAGATTTAAAAATTCCCGACATACCTCTGCATCAACTTACCTTTTTTTCTAAAAGACAGTGACCCAAATGGGGTTCCACCTTCAAGAACACTTGGTTTCTTCCATCAAACTCTAGATACTGATGCCTTTGATTGGAATAAGGCATGCAGAGAGTCTGAGCTATCAACAAATACCACCTGATCAGCATTACCTTCTCAGATGTCTCTTTAACAAGGCCACGTCCTAGAGGTGAGGTCTCACCAACCTCATCCCAACATAGTTGAGACAGAAAAAACCGACCATGAAGCACATAAAAAGGATCCATTTTAATAGATTATTAGTAACTATTTTTATAAGAAAATTAATCCAATACCCAATTGTTGTACCATGTACCTTAGAAGTCCAACACACAAGCTCACTGAAAGTCTTCATGGATCAGATTCACCCACTCCGTTTGGCCACCTGATTGTTGAAGTTATGTCATGATCATTTTAATTTTCCACCCCAATGACCTATAAAGGCCTTAATAAAACTAAGAGGTGGAGTGGGGATCCCTATCAGAAACAATTTCTGACACCATACTATGAATCCTCAGTACTTCCTGAACATATAACCATCCCATATCATCCTCTTTTTTCAAATATCTAATTTTATTTAAATTAGAATATTTAGTAAAGTGGTCGATGACTAAAAAAATATAACTCCTTCCTAGAGGTGTACGATGTATGCTGATAGTTAATTCCATGGAAACCACATCCCACATCCAGGTAGGAATGGGTAATGGTTAAAACAAGAAACACGGACTTTTATGCACTTCTTTTACATGATAACAAGTATAACATCTTGATACAAATTCAACTATGTCTTATCTCATGCCTAGACCCTAGAACTACTGAAAAACATCATAAAAATCATGGTAATACCAGGGTGAATAGAGAGTTGAGATTGGTGTTTATCCTGAACCACCACCTTCCCTAGAGATAATCACACCATGATCCGACCCTTGAAATGTAGAATTCACTCATAAGACAATGACTAGTTGGAGGATGTCTCCCCACCATGAAATAACTACATATATTTTCGGCACAACTCTTCACTAGGATATTGCGGCTCTACCCACTCCAGACTAGATAGAGACAATGACATACTTTCTAGAAATGTACATCCAATGTGCTCTTTAGTCTTCAAATGCATCTAAGAAAAAATCCCAATCAGATTTCACTCGTTGCTATACTACCTAAAATATAGCACTAGCACTTTCCTACATAGGGAATCACCTACCACATTACCCTTTCCTAGTGTATAGATGATATCAAATTCAAACCCCTATAGATATTTGATCCAATGATGTGGCCTCAAATTGATATCCTTATATGACAATATGTAGGCCAAGATCTTATTATTATAATAGACCACAAAGTTATCATCAAAGAGGTCGTGAATCCATGTCTTCAAAGCATGAATCACCACAACTAACTCCAGGTCGTGGTTGAGGTAATTATTTTCTTGTGGTAAGAGTTGGTGAGAGGCATATTCCACCACATGATCATCCTGCATAAGAATATGCATGATTCTCATACCTAAAAAGTCAAAATAAACCACATACCCCTTCCCTGATTTTGGAAGGACATACAAGAGTTCGGTAGTCAACCACCACATAATCTCCAAAAAATACACCTGAAATTATAGAATCCACTCAAACTTCACCTCTTTCCTAGTTAGTGCTATCATGGGAGAATATATATGTGAGAAATCATGAAGGATCCACCTATAATATACTGTCAGGATGAGAAAACACATGATCTCAAAAACATTCTTCAGCCATTCCTATGACATAACTCCACTGATTTTCAGGGTTTTCCAAATCATCTTACTCTGAGATTTCTTTTCAAAAAAACTTCACTTCGTTGGTCCATAAAGTGAAAATTGAGATCTTTGAATAATAATGGTGATCCCACAAGGATTCCATCACAAACCTAAAATGACCCTCATGCTTCTCTACAAACCTATAGTAGAATAGGATGTTGTTTACAAATACCATGATGAAGGAGTCATTATACTGGTACAAAATCCTATTAATGATCACTATATAGACATCTAGACCATTAGTCAATCTGAAGGGCATGACCAAGCACTTGATGTGGTTGTAATTACTTCAAAAAGCTATTTTTGGGATTTCCTTCTCTTTCACCATAAATTGGTGGTAACTCGAGCATAATTCAATCATAGAGAACCACTTTACCCCTTTCATCTAGTCGAACAAATCATAAATCTAGGTAAAGGGGTAATTTGTTATTGTTACATTATTAATTATTCGATAGTCGACACACAACTGGAGAGATCCCTCAGAATTCTTTACGAAAAAAACGCGGGTGTACCATGATATGATTCTCGAGCGAATGATCCCATTGGATTCCAAATTTTACATATATTTATTTTATTCCCTCAATTCATTGGGGCCATGTGATATGAGGGAAAAGATATTAGATGTGTTCTGAATGTCAAATTGATCGTGAATTCCACATCCTGCTCCGAGGGCAAACCAGAAAAGTCATTTGGGAATACTTCCAGAAACTCATCCACTACATGGGGTAGTCCATCCTCAAAAGGTTTGATTTCATCATCAAACACAAGAGATGAATGATGAAAGTCATGGTTACCCTACTACAGGAGTGGAGTTCTCTCTCAGCCCGACTGAGGATCCCATTCTTTGAGGAAAACCTAAGAATTTACTCCCGGTTCCAGGAAATAAACTCACTAATGATAATAATCACTCTGAACCTAGAAACACACCATTTTATCAATGGAAAGTATCACATCATAAAAGTCCATATCCAGTACTAACAAGTCCCATTCCATTCCCACCTTTGACATTGAAATCACCCAAAATAGACACCTGAGGCCTTTCGTGGTCCTGTTTCCCAACTACATCACCAACTCCATTGTAAATGATAAAAGCTCATTTGGAAGATTCAATAGGTTCACAAGATGTGTAGATATAAAAGATACAAACAAATTAGTATAGAAAAGAAAAAAATATATAGAAGATGAAATTATAATTTTACCTCAAACTGATTAGGGCTCTGTATCCTATCCCACTAGTTCCTGCTCCATACTATGAAGGTGTCTAGTATTAGAATAGACCTGACCATGAACAGTGGACTTGGCTTTACTCTGTGCTAACTCTGACAAGAAGAAGATCTAGTTCTACCTCCTAGACCTAAAATCTGAGATCCCACTATCCAAGATGGTGCAGACTAAGCATCCATTACCCATGAAGAAACTAACCCAGAAACACCCTGATTAGAGCATGTAGGTCTTCAGAATCACTGTAAGTGGCCCTACGATCCAAACCAATGATAGGTCTTGGGTGGGTATGTAAAAATAGATCGGTTGTGTCCCAACATTCTAAATTTTTTTCACATAATGGATTTAGCATCAGAATACCTAGTGGAAGGCTTCCTTGATGTTTTTCCTGAGATGTCGCCTCCCTTCGTCCCTTGCTCTTCACAAATCCATTTTTTTCTGAAGAACTACTACTACCCATTACCAACATATCCCCATAGCCAATTGACCTGCTCTTGTGGTCGATATACACCACACAAGATCCGTCAAATACTTTAGCATAAGTCTTCATTTTAAAAAAGAAGACAAGATATTAGATCTACGGACGTAATCCATTTATGATCATTTGTGCATTTATTTAATCATTATAAACAATCATAGGAGCTTACCACACCAGCTCTGCAAAATGTTTGGAATAATCTATCACTGCCTGCTTCCCCTAGAGAAGGTCCACGAACTCCTTGGACCTAGCATATGAAAAGAACTTAGGGCATTATTGATCATTGAAGACCACCGTTAAGTCCTTACATATCATTTTCTCATGATTCACATTATAAATCCCTTAGTCCAACTACCGCCAACTAAGACCCTCTATCATAAAAGAATAATACATCACCCTGACCTATTCCTGGATGCATAGAAACATTAACATGAACTCAATATTCATGAGCCATTCCTCCACTTCATGAGGTTCTAAGATACCTCAAAAGTAGGTGTCTTATTCTTCAAGAATTTTGGGGCCTTATCCCTTCGCAATCCAGGATCAGATTTCCCAATAAGAGAAGGAGAAATACCCACTCCTGGTCCAAGAGCTTGAATAGATCAAACCCCCGCTTATACCACACTATAATCACATTGTGAGGGAGAACACACTTCGGCTCCTTCCCTAGGTTGTGGGGAAACATTCTGGGGAGGGAATTTGTTTCAAGAAGAAAAATTCACATAAGAAAATCATCAATGTATCATGTCAAAGAAAATCATAGAAACATCAAACTCAAGCCATATCCACAAATGGTCTACAGCCAGCATGTACCACCTAGAGGAGAAGCCAAACTATCATCCCAACATCCTAAGGAGACTCATGGTTTATTATGAGGTGTGCTGACCAGACACTCTAATCACAACAAGAACTCCAAGCCCCAATAGTTATTGCCCCTATTTATCCTAACTCATCCCAAATAACATTACCCAATGATCAAAACCCTGAATCACATCCCATTTTCTCACAAACTAAGCCAGGTATCCCTGTAACACGGTGTTCAACCCGGTCTATGGAAAGGCCTGATGGGTTGTTCCAGATCACTATGAGATGGAACAAGCTCATGGGAATCTATATAAGAAAGTGGTAATAATTTCACATGAAGATAAAAGCAAAAGAAAACTAAAATATTAAAAAATAAAAGAAAATGGAAAAAATAACCAAAAAATCTCTTATATGGTTTAAAATTTATGTTTATAAGATTTATAAAAAATCCAAAAACAGTTCCACTACAAAAAGAATCCAAACTACAAGATCCAAAAACCACCACAAGTAAGGGGAGCATCAAACTCACGCCATATCCACAACACCACCCAAGAAGCTCCCTAGTATCCTGCTCTTGCTTCACCAAATATTTTACCCTCACATGTATCAAACATATCCAAGTGTGATTACACCCAAATGTGTAAGTAGGGTGTGAGAAATTACGAAGTAGGATTCCACAAAAAAGAGTTTCCATGATCTAAATGTTTGAATGAAAAATAAATTTTCAATCTTATATAAATGAAAATAAGTTGATTAAACAATTTAAATTAAATAGTTTTTAATAGAATTACTTTTAAAGAAATCTTATTTCGAGTACAAATTTTTTTTTATTTTAATGTATCTCAAGAGATACACCATATGCTGATGGTGAGTGAAAACTAGTCAAATTGAAGCTAACACTGTATAGTACTTAGGGGTGTTAGCTAGATGTAGGGACTCTATAGCCTCACATCTCATGGTATGGTGGTTTAGAAACAACTGAAATCCTTGTTCTCATGCATGATCTACTAGAGAGAAGAAGAATATATTATTCTAGTAGTCTCTATTCATTAATATGTTTAGTTAGTGTTGTCAATGTCAATCTATAAATGTTAAACCGAGCCATATCCCCGTCTGAATTAGTAACTCACTAGTCCTAGTCTACTCTCCTAGCTACCCAGGCTCCACGTTGAGTGCTCAAACTTGTTTCACACAAATTACATGTTTCCAAATATATATTTCACAAGCCAAAACAAGTCCCAAAAAACACCAAAGTCACCTTTTCACTCAATAACCCTCTTTTAAAATTCAACAATGACCAAAGCCTTTCAAAAATATAGTTCACACCTCATATAAATTTTTTGAAACCAATTAATCAATTTATAAATCATTTTAAATGGACACAACAAATCTACATTTCAAGAATAAACCCATTTATAATATAAAAACCATTTAAAAATAAATTTCACAATAAAAATATTTAAAAATTAAATTCTCTCCCTAATTATAACTTGTAAAACCATCTACGAATCTCAGGAAATCCCAATACATTCATCAAGAAACGTCTAAACATGAAACAACCTATCATTTGTTGAGAAACCACAAAATATAGTGTAAAACGCACACAACACCTTAATTTCACAATTAAAGAGAAATATTAGACCCTAAATCAATAGTTTTATCCATTAATATTATGGAAAAACCCTAAAATCACTTCCCTATGGAAAGAGAAGAAGAAAACCCTGAATAGAAGGGAAGAAACCATATATTAATGGAGGAAACGAGGGAGAAGACAATTACCAAATTATTAGTAGAAGAAATGCACCAAATAAAACACAAAAATTGATTCCAAAGGGACGTGGAACAATATAAAGGCGCACCTAGGGTGAGTGATCTAGAGTGGGGTGTGAAAATGGAAGAAAAGGGGGTCAGTGCCAAGAGGAGAGAAAAAAGAATGGAAATTTTTAGTGTACTGGTAGGTCAACACAGTTTGGGAAATCATGCGGTAACCATGTGGACCATTCTGTCCAAATATAAGTACTCTCATGGTTACCTAGGCCATAAAGCACAGCCGTACTGAATCTCTGAGTTAGTTATTCTCTCCTACCACCCTATTCCCTAGCATTGTACCTTATTACTACTAACTGTTCACAAATAGTACATAGTATTCTATCCTCCCCAAAACATCCAATTTCTTCAAAGATTTCCAATGAAAACCCATGATAAATTATAGTACAAAATAAAATATAAAAGTACATGAAATAAAGTTCATGTATGTGATAGGAAATTTTTAGTGTGCTTATTTTTTCACCTTTGTCAAGTGGGATAGTAAAATTTTATGGCACCATTAGATCTCTGTATTAAACCACTAAAATTGATCAAAACTTTCTACTTCTTATCCCTACAATAACCCTATGATTCTTAAATCCCCATTTTGACTTTTATGGAACATCAGAATATCTCTTCATAGCTATGAAAGACACAGATCACCAAGGATTTCAGTTGGATAGGTTTTGGGACACCAATGAAGCTGTCAGCATTGCACATGGGGTTAACGATAAAGAAATAGTCATATCGTGCAAGCCTTGTGATGTTTTCCCCATATGCACCAATAGATTTGTTTTCTTTTTTTTCTTAATAGAAATGAAATCCCTTTCTATTTTAAGATAGAGAGTAAAAGGAACATATTTATCGATTTTGTTCAGAAATCCTTCCACAACATTTCTCCAATCTCTTCCAAAAGATTCTTATTTTTATATCAATTTCTACCACTAATCATCTTCACCTTCCATATGATAAACATCTAGAAGAACCTTCTCTTGTTCAGAGCATTAAATAATGGATACGATCATTTCAATGTACAAGATCCAATATTCTTTGATTAAGGGATCAGAAGAACAATTGAATGTAGGAGGCCTTTTATTCATGTTTCTCTCGAGTATAAATTGTTCTATCTTAGGGGGGATTATATGATCCTCCTGATCTAGATTTATATTCACAACCTAAGACATCTAAGATATTATCTTCACTAAGTGTGCGATTCCTACTCCCATTGATTGGGGAACCTCATTGGGGAAGTCATCGCATTACTCTCCACATTGTTTATTTACTTGATTCCTCTTATTTCTGGCCATTAGATAGAATAAAAGGAAAACTAAAGATGATTATAGTTATATTTTAAACACATAAAATGTTATTTAATGACATTAAAGGGATCACTTATAATATACATGTATTTACTTAACTTGTGGATTTCTAGGTTGTTTTCTTCATTATCCATGATATATTTCCTAACATATACTATTAAGAGAAATTTTTACTCCCTCAATAATGGTTCATAATGATATTATAAATTACCAAATAATATACCCTAGTAGTATCAAACCTTATGTGTAGTACGGCCCATTGTTGTGTACCAGGTTACCTTGAGTTAGGCCCGGAAGACCTTGTCTGAGTTGTTACTACTAGGTACATCTGTTACAAAACCACATCAACATTTAGTATACAGACATGGATGTATTTTCTTGATAAAACAAATAATATATACCAAACAAAATTTATAGAGGTTTTTGTATAATTAGTTTTATCCGAATGAAGTTTTCTAGAGTTTTCAAATCCTAATTACAAAAAATAATTAAAATTTTCCTCTAATACTAACTATAACAGCACATTTCTTTATTACACATTAATAGATGATTTAATTTCTTAAAATTAAACTTAATAAATATCAAAATATTAAGAATTATAGTGTATTTGTGAATTAGTTAAATTCCATTAAAACTTTGAACAAGAAATAAAACATATTTATTGAAAACATATTTACCATTTCTGAGATTAAAACTGCATTAGATAACTAGGGAAATACATAAGAAATGGTCAACTATAAAGCCTATTAAGGGATTAAACATTCCATAAATTGAAGTTAAAAATACATTTTATATAAGTAAAATTAATGATTTATAGAGGAACATGAATAACAACGCATGATATAGAATCTTAATAATAACATGTAAAATGTGAAAAAAAACATAAAACACTACATAATACACATAGGTCAAGGAAAAACTACCAAGACATCATGATAGAAAATTTCCCATAAAGGAATAAGGTATACCGCTTTTCCAACATGACATGTTAGGATAATAAACATTACCCAATGTATTAGAGCACTATATAATTTTGGGCACACCAATCTCTTTCATTTCATTCTCATGATTAAGTTTCCCTCATAGATCATAAAACAAGGATTCATTCATCATAAATATTTATTACATGATCAATGAGTATAGAATAAAAACATTTAATACCCAAATAAATATTTTTATGTTCCTAACAGTGAAAACCCTTGATAGAAAAATGGGTAAGGTATTCACTACATAATTGGCTTGGCATGCAAAATTGGGGTGAAAATTCGACAACATATCAACAACACTTAAAAGTTCAAAAAATGGGTTGAGGAGAGAAAATGTTTATATTATCATGTGTACATGATGTTGACTATAATAGGGATATGTAAGGACATGTACAGAAATATATAATTAGAAAAAAATTAAGATAATAAATAATCTTGAAAAAAATAAAAGGCAAAGGATGGTTATGAAATTTCCACATGGTTACTGTTGTTCATGGGAGGGATTAATGGGAGAGAAAGGGGTATCTAAACATTTATAAATAATAAATAATGTACATGGTAGTTGAAAAATCATACCCTATTATATGTAGTTGAAAATAAAAGGTCATAAAAATATAAATAAACTTTTATAAATATTACAATTGAAATAACCCTTACTGGAGTGTATGGCTCCGAAAGCTTGAAAAGTGGATTCTTGATAGCTTTTGGAACCTTGTAAAGATTATAGAGAGAGGATATAACAGTAAGGAAATTATAAAAGAAAATTTATTGAATAGAAGTGGGATATTCATTGGGTTTATATAGGAAATGAGAGGGGAATTCATAAATATTTCAACAATTTAGGTTTTTTGACTCTATATATTTAAATATTAAAAAACCAAAAACCATACATTGGTTTTTTCCTATGGGTTTTTTCAAATTGGATAGGTTTTAATTATTTTATAAGGAAATAGGCCGAATGTATAAAAATATTACCCTTTCTTATGTGGAGGTGAGTCACTCTTTTAAAAATATTAATTTAAAAACATAAAACAAAATATAAATTTTCGACGATTCATACAATAATTATTAATGTAATAAAATAGAAATAAATCAAATTATTTTAATTGGATAATTTATTTGGCTTATGATAACCATTATATTGTTTATTACATCATTTATGGGTCATTATAATGACAAAAAACACACCGTATAATTTTATAGTATTTACGTTTTACATGAAAATTGGACTGTCTTAGAAAATTATGAAAAAATCACCATTGGAAATTTTTTTTTGATTTGATTCCAAAAATAATGTTTATTTTTTCTAAAGAATTTTGTAAATATGTTCATTTTTTAATTCTAAATTATGATTCAACATTTATTAAATAGGGCTGATTTTTTATAATAACAGGTTTTGAACCCTTATAAAAAGAACATTTTCACTTCATAAAAACTGTATGAACATTTATAATTAATAAAACATACTATATAATAAAATATTATTAAATTACAATTTATTTAAAAAATCCATTAATTCATTAAAATAAATCCATATATTTATTTCAAATATTACATGAAAATACAATTTCTGTTTAATTTAATAAAAATAAAAAACACATATAAGGTAACCATAAAAAATGAAAATAAATTCATTATTATATAATATAAATATATTAATATTATATTGGTTTAGATACATATCCCATTATAACACAAACATGTGCCATTAGTGTTATGTACATGATAGTGAGACTTTCATTTGGCCGTTCAACATACGTGGTTTGTGTTGTGATCTTGATGAGCTTGAATTTCTCGGGTAAATGGTTTCCCTCATGCCTAAGTTACTAGATATCAGATTGGTCTTGGACATTGTAAAATTCTAGTGATTATATATACATCATAATCTCTAATAAATGGGCTCCATAGGGTATAATATTACTGGATGAGGCCATCACTTCTTTTGTCTATGTCAATTGGATTTGGTAATGCCCTATATTTATATTAATCATGTGTTCACAATTAATGACTATATTATCAATGGTAAAGATTCTTAATAGTATTTTGAATCTAATTAGAAGTAATAAAACAAAAAAATTTAATGATTTTTCTATAACCACATTACATAATAAAAGTAAAATCCATAAGGTAATTTTATTTATAACAGTTTAGGTCATTATAATTATACCAAAAGCTTTCATAGAAGGGTTTATTAATAAAAATAATTCCTATATCTTGTGTGGAGGGTAGTACGTAAGGTATTAGGGATTGTATTCTTCGAGACATTTTTTTTGAAGATAAAATAAAACATGAGAGTGGGAGGCCTTTTATAAGTAGGGGAGAGGATGCACATTGGATTTTTTATAAATAAAGTGACACCCATGTTTCTCTTCTAACACAAGACTCATAATTTATTATTATATAAATTTAGAGGTGAATATGTCTTAATATTGTCATAATATTGATATTGGGAATGTTTTATATCATTTAGAACCCTTATGTTCTTAAATTAACACCCCAGTAAATAAGTTTTTTACATTAACCATGCTAATTTAGATTTTACCATTTTTACTATTCATTAGTGTCTATAGTTATATTTACCTTATTATATAGATTACATTATTATGATTCTAAATATTTAACACTTTCTTCCAAATAAATTTCAAGTAATTTAAAGAATGTTTTTTAAAATTAAACAGAAAAAACCATTAAAAAGTTTTTTTCCAAAGGAAATGTTTCAAAAGAATTAAATGTTTTTATATCAAAAATCAAGAATAAATTGATTCCATAAACCAAAAATAATTATATTTTATATTATTTATTTTTTAAATTAAAATTATTTAAAACAAAATTTAACCTTATAAATAAATAAAATTGAAAGGTAGTTTTTAATATAATTTATAATTTTTCGTTATTCATCAAAAAAATTAATCTTCTTAGAAAAATCTAAACAATTAACCAAAATATAAATTTTATTTTTATATTTAGAAATTTATGTTTGCATTTTAAAATAAACTTTCTAAATGTGGTAAAAAATAATTATAATTTATGTAATACCCCAGGACTTTATGGTATATCTCTTATTAAATAAATTTATTTTTCTCGATAGTATACGGTAAAGGAAACACTGAGATTATATGAACCAATATATACTATTAAATATTAATATTCAACCATGACATATATCACCTATCAATTGGAATATAAGGAATGAATGAGAATAATTAAATGATGAAAATATAGTTTACGGATTTTTATAAAATGAAATCATTGGTAAAAAATTTATTTGAAATAAAAATTAAAAAAATTAAACATAGGGGATGTGTTTTTATAAAAACATATTTTTATTCCCATAAAAATTTATCTTATCTAAATAAATTAATAACTAATAGTAAAATATATTAATTACATTTATATTTTACGTATTTAAATGAAACGTTTTTTAATTAATTACATATTTTGTATAGTCTTTAAGAAAAAATATATCCAATCATAAGAAAAATTATCTTTATATTTATGAAGGTAGTTTTTCACCTTTTCATGGATAACCTCTTTTAAATATAAAATTTGAAATTTTTTGAATATTTAACTAAAAATATATTTTAAATTTTTAAATAGGACTATCAAAAATATATTACGCTAAAATTTTGTTATTTTTTTAGGGGTTTCATTTTTTATGAATAGTGAACAATACTACATTTTAATGGAAAACTGTATTTTATTCTTATTTATTTATATAGTTAAATTATATGTTAAATAGTTTATAATGTTTAATTTGTAAAATTATATATAAAGTAATCTAATTTAGGTGATTTTAATCAACCATACATTGAGATTGTATATAAACACATTATATTCTTTTAAACTTTTCCATTTTAAATCTCGATATTTCATTTTGGCTATGGGGTTATTTTATATCAAATTTTTTAAATTGTATTATTTTTATTTGGTAAAATGGAATCCATATTTATAATAATAAGTAATTTTTTTTGTTTTTATGTAATTTTTATTTTATGGCCAAAAAAAATTTCCATGTTAAAAAAATTATTTACCACAGTATAGGTAAAATAATAAAAAGGGATAAAGTTAAAAGGTAAATGCATAAAATACCTATAATGTACAACATTTCATGGGTTTTTTATATATTTTTCAACCCTAACCATCCTACAAAACATTAATTAACATTTAAATAAGTTTAAAGTAATGAATCCTCAATGTGGTTTGATTTAATTATAAAATATCTCTTATTTTAATCACGTAAACCCAACTCTCCTCAACTATAAATACAACCAATCACCACACCATTTCCAATAAAAATTATATAAGATTATAAAATATCAGAAACAATATATACTAATCACTCTCCCTAAGCCAATCTTTTTCTTACCCAAAGACCAAATCCAAGGTTCTGAAGGTGTCCTCGGAGGAGGTGATATTCAAGTGGTAATTTTATCAAAACACCTCTATCATTTTCTTATTATTTACTTATAATTTCACATAATATCCTCTATACATTGAATAATAATAATAATATTAATGTTAATATACTGAAAATTTATTTTTCTAGTGTTATATCTTTTTCCTACCCTTTTTATTACCTCCTCTTATTCAAAGAAGTGAAACTACTGTCAAAATTATGTCGGTTTACCATCCCCTTGAATAATGATTTTTCATCTTCCATTACATCATTTATGGAGGGTAATAAAATTATATTTTTAGTTAAATTAGGTTAAAATATGTATATTATTACCAATTTAATGTTCTTTAACTAATTTATTCTCATAATACTAAATAATACAAAACTAGTTCATGATGTCTTGAAAAACTGCTAAAATAAACTAAACATTTATCATTGATATTTTATCTAACGAATCATAATATTGTAATAAATAAAGAATTTATATTGAAACATTCATAATTATTGAAGTTAATTAATAATATTCTATTAATAATTTTAATCTATAATCTAATTCTAAAATAACATCTATATTTTTATAAAAATCAACCCATCATGAAACCATGAAACAAATGCACCTGAAACCCTAAAAGTAATGAAATATTATTAATTAATGGGACATAATATGTTATAAATTCATCCCATAAAATACTATATATATATATCCATATATGATTAATTAGGTAATAACATTATTTAAACAATTATTCAGGTGGTCAATGAGTGCTTACTGAAAGGGAAGTGTGAGGTAATGGTTTTTTCATTTCAATTTTTACATATGTGAGATAAATGACTTATTCACCACTAAATAATTTAGTGCATGCTTTATAATTTTTCCATTGATATATAATAACATTAATATAAATATCTTAATGGTATTAAATTTCTAATTTTATAAATAATACTTTTATAGAGATTATAATTCAACTGAATGCAATGTGGTAAGGGATTTTTTAACTCAATTTACATTCAAAGAGTTAAGAATCTATTTAATTGTTGTGTCATGATAATGTTATGTGTAAAATGAATTTTTATTATATTATATTTTATCACTACCTATTTTATATGGATTTAATGTGAATATACAAAACCATTTAATTTTTTTAAATATATAATCTTTATAATGGACTACATCTCAATTTTAGTTCATTATGCTCCTATTTTTTTTCATGTATATAGTTCCCCATTTGTTTTCTTTAGGATCATAATTCACTAAATGAATCTGTTATCTTAAATATTCTTATTTTCTGGTATCATGGATATGATTATTTCCCAAACTGTATACCAATTTCTCATATGGTATTTACTTTGAAGGTTATTTTATTAACATGGAATTAATGTTAAATATGCATATATTACTGAATAAATATTTTGTTTCATGAAGTAATGGATCAATTAAATATTTTTAGAATGATTTATACATACATACATGGGTGGTTCCTAGTTATATAAATACCCTCATTGTGTCTGTAGTTTCATGATATGAAAATTTTGGCCAAATTAAATGGGTTTTACCGATAATGATTAATATTTATTATGAAAGGTCTTGACAGTAGATTTACCATGATAAATGAGATCATGGTATAAAAATTATTATTAATTTCATTCATTATTATGTTATCCATAAATTAAAATTCCACTCATGTTTTTTGATTAAATTTCATGTCTTAAAGCATATACCTTTCCATATGGATTATGTTTCATTTATTATTGATTCATGAAAGCATACATTGTGTTTAACCCTTAATGAGCATTTTAGCTCACACTTTTTTTTCCATTCCCCAGGTTATGAAAAAGATAATATTGAATGAGTTGAATAATGAAATTTACCTTCATTTTTTTATGTTTTATTTTATATTCCAAATTTAAAATTAGCATCATGTATGTAATCTGGGATTCCACGACTGCTAAGCTATTCCGACCTTTAAGATTCGATTATATTTAATCATTCTGAAAAATAAATTATGGAATCATCTCTAGGATACTGATTTTAGGGTCATTATATTTGGAATTATAGGAATTTTAATTGAATTATTAAGAACTAGATTTAGTAAAACATATATTGGAGAACATAACCCTATGATATAATTTGAGGATAAGTGAAGAAGAAAATATGAATGAAACCTTATTTATGATTATGAAATTATTAATGCTTATTTCATAAATTTATGTTACTCCATATTTATAATTATTAAATTTTCATAATTTTATTTTCTAATCAAGAATATTACATTGTTCAGAAATGGAATGTGGATGGGTGTATGGAATTCATACTCATGATTTTTTTTTTGAGATTTACCTATCAAGGAATCCAATACGACATATATTGAAATTGAGTAAGTTGTGTCTGTATTATGATACCTTACTTAGGATATTAAGAATAACCATGCTACACTTATATCAAATCATTTTGTGTGGTATAAGACCCCATCTATTAGTGGGCCTATTAATCTAGTTGTTTTTGAGAAACGGATCAGGACCCTTGAGAATATATTTCTATCATCGATATGAAATAAAATATAAAAGGTTACACTTTTAGTGTATTATCTCAATGTATATGCTGAGAATTGGTGGTCATTGATTCATAATAGTATGGTGAAAGAATAAAAAGAAGTCATGGAATTGAAATCTTTAATGAGACACTTTTTGACAAATATTTACCTCACGAGAAACAAACTAAGATGAATAAAAAATTCTCATATTAATGAACAGGATGAAGAAAATGTTGTTAAGTATGAAGATACCTTTATAAGGATAGAATGGTATCCTATGTATTACATACACAACACAAAATTAATGATTAAACATTTATAAAATGTCATCAAGAAAAGTATCTTAAGAGAATTTGATTGTCAAATAATTTCTTCATATGATGAAATAGTATTATGTGAAATCAGGATAGAGAATAAATTATTTGCATCATATAGATTCAAAAGGACATAATTAATGAATAAGGAAGAATATAAAATCATGTATAAATAGATTTTAGGAAAGAACGATTTTACCAAATTTTATAATAGTGGAAAAAATCACCTTGTGAAATGCTTGAACATATTTAGAGTTTGTTATAAGTGTGGAGAAATGGCCACCAAAAAAACAGTTTAAATAAGGGAATAAAAAAACTAATATTTATTATTTAAATAATAGTGAAATGGTGAACTATGCGAATAAATTTCCAATGCTCTTGAAAATAAACCTTAAAAGAATCTAAGTGATATAGGTTTGGATTATTCTATAACCAAAGTGGAATGATTAATTTTCTCCTATATTTGTATCCATCAATAATGTTGAAAATTTATGTTATCAGGGATATATCATTAATTATTCATTTAGGATTTTAGTGTGTATGTTGAATGGTTATGATGATCAATGATTTAGTGGATTATTTAATTTCTAATAAAACACATGATTGAGGTAAAAATAATTCTTAATATGGTTCATATGTTGATATAATTATTTTGGGATTAATATATGGTTGAAATTAATAAAGAAAAGTAGGTAGTACTGAATATCTGGGTGATTATTAATTATTTTTTGTTTATGAATTCATTTGTATTTTTAACAACAATCTTGGATTTATTGAATAAATACATTAATATATGTTTTATTAAAATAATTATGAATCATACATGTTTTCAATAATTTTTAATGGAAATCCAAGTTATTACATTGTTTTTAGATAATACAAGATGAGGATTTTCCCATTTTATCCATGTGACAATTTAGATCTACTTTATGATTTTTGAGAAATTAATGATAATAAAAATCTAAAAATTTAGGGACTATCTTTCAAAAGTATTTGCTTTTAATATTTTGTATTATTAAAAGTGTTATCATTTTTAAAATATTTTAAAATGTCCATTTTATGATTTCCAAAGATTAATGTGTTTATGAATATTGGATATCTTGTGCCAAACATATTGGTTATGGAAAATAGTTGAGATAGTTTGGATGAATTTTCAAACATTATAGATCATTAAATCCATTTAATGTTAACTCTAGTGATTCAAGAATAAGGAAAATATTTCTCTCGATAATAATTTACTTGAGTAAGGTATAACATTACTATAGACTTTGTCACCGATTTACAAAAGACTCTAAAAATAATGATGCATTATGGGAATGAAAAATGAAACATATGAGATATATTCCGAGGCTTAAACACTTATTTAATGATGAATATATTAATGTTAATATTTTTTACGAATTATATTAAAAAAATTTAAAAATGGAAAACATGTAGGATAGATGAAAACCTATCACATCCAAAAAAACCATGATACTTTAACCGACTTCTGAAGGTCGCTAAAGGAGCATCACTTTCCAATAGCCCATGTGATGTTCTAGTTTGTGAAAAATAGTTTTATTTATATAATAATAATGTCTAAAAAAGAATAATTTCATTTTGGGAACCATATATGGTTAAAGAGAAAATTATATTTTGGAATTGATTTAAGTATAAAGGTGGTAATGTCATTTTCCCAAAAAATGAATTTTTGGAGTAGTTTTGAAGGATGAAGCTCTACTTTCCAATTAATTACATTTACTTCTACGCTTTATCTAGGAATTAAAATTATTCCTAAACCATAGGAATAAGATTTTAGAATAAAAATATTGTTCATTTAATTTGTTTAATATGAAATCAATGTTTACCATATCCCATCACAGATTTCTAGTTTTGTGTTGGTAAACTTTCTATTGATCATGTTCTCTATCACTCTCCATCAAAACCTGATATCTTGATTTATATTCCATGTACATTTTTTCACTTTTCCATAATTTTAACTTATTTGAAAACCTATTTCATTACTAATGTATTTCCATTTACCTCTTATAAATTGGATGTTTTATCAACCCTATTTAGGATATGTGTTTCCCAAAAAGGAATCTTCATATAACAACCATTATTTTTTCGAATACAATTCCAAATTATGAGTATTATATTTATTTATAGTGGGTATAATGTTACACCCAATGTTTTGAGGGTATTTATATTCTTATATAAATTCAATTTCATCTATATTATATGATTCACAAAACCACGAGCCTAGACGAACCATGATATACTATTAAATACTATTATTTTAAGATGACCAATATCACCTAGAAGTTGGAATGTAGGTAATGAATGAAATTAATTAAAACATAAAAATATAGTTTAAAAATGTTTAAAAAATTAATTTATTCGTTTATAATATATTATAAATATAAATGAAAACCAATCGAATATAAATCTTGGGTTCTAAGAAAAAAATATTTTTAGTGACACAATGTTATTTTAGGTTAATAAAATAAATTAATCACTATTATTAAAGTATATTAATGAAATTTATAAGTTATATATTCAATAAAATTATTTTATGTTCATTAAATATGTTTGATAAGCTTAATACATTAATAAATCCAATTTTAAGCAAAAAAATCTATATTGTTGTAAAGGTAGTATTTCCTCCTTTTAATGGAGCACTTATTTTAAATATATGTTTTGAAACATTTAAAATATTTATTTTACAAAATAACATTCATTTAGAAAATATTTATATAAAAATTATATTAGGGTATGTTTTTTGTATTTTTCTGAAAGTTATAATTTTTTAATGAATATTGAAAAATAGTACATTTTAATTGAAAACTACGTTATCTTATAATTTATTTCTAATGATAAATTAAAATTTTAATTTTTTAATGTATAATTTTTTCAATTATATAACATTAGATCTGATTTAGGACATTAAAATCAATTAAAATGTGGTTATCCTTAATTATAAAATATTCATTATTTTAATGACTTAAACCCACCACTCCCCAAGTATAAATACCACACCATTTAAATTCGCAAGCCTTGAAGATCCTAAATCCCCAAAAAAATAACAAACCCTTACTCTCTCGATATCAAATTTCTTGTGGTATCACCAAAATACCAAATAAAAGGTCTTCAAGGGTTCCTTAAAGGAGGTGATATTCAAGAGGTAGTATTCTCAAAACACCTATGTTATATTCTTTTCATCTTTTACATTCTCCTCATATCCTTCATCAATGATGTTACAATAACTACATATTAATTAATATACAATAATTTTATATATATATTAGAATATCATATACATATACCATTTATTACCTCCTCTTATTCAAATAAGAAAAACTATTGTCCAAATTAAGTCAGTTTAACGTCCCTAAAAATATTGGTTTTTTATTTTCCAATTGCACTATCGTGGAAGGTCATAAAATTTTCATTATGGTTACATCATATTTAAATAGTTATATTATAACTAATTTCATGTTTTTTTAACTAATATATAATCAAAATAAAAAAATAAAATAAAACTATTTTATGATGTTCGAAAACCCAAAAAAATAAGATAAACACGTATCATTAATCATTAACATAATGAATCATTATCATGTTAAAATTCCCAAATAGGATTGGGGTCATCACTGTGAAAGAGAGGGGGTGAATCAATGATACCTTCTTAAATTTATTTTTTTAGAATAATTCTTTGACTCTTATTAAAGCCATGTGACTTAGAAAGAAAACAATAACACAAACAAAATAACAGAAACATAGGTATTTATATGGTTCACTACTGAAGAAGAGTATATGGTCTTTGGAATGGTCTAAAAATGATCACGACCACAAAATAAATAGAAATAAATACTTTTAGTGTGGTTATATAATGTATGATTTACCCTTACACATTCAATACACTTAAGACAGATAAAAGTGCACGTGTTCCTCACACAAGTAGAAGATGTAACATTGTGTTTCACAACAACTGTATAATATTCACCAAAATAATTCATTAAGATTTCACTATTCTATTTGCATATATTCACACATACAGTCCAATAAAGTCCTTCTTTCTTTCACTTTCATGTATTACATTTCATGTTTCCATAAGATATTCTTAACGTGTTAATGTCATTATTGATCAAATTAAAATTTTCTAATCTTCACATATGTATACACCAACCTTCCTTCCTCTATTTTTTCCCACACACTATCTTATTCATTTTAACATAGTCTAACTTGAATATTTCTCAATGTATGTTCACTCAATTTTTTTTTCATGTTGTAGAAAATATCCATTGTGTGTCCAAGGAGCTCCACATAATAACAAGGATTTTCAGAAATCATTCTTCACCAAAATCAAGCAAGAGTTCACAACATATTCACTAGTTCATGGAACAATTATTCTCTATGAAACATAGATAGGGATATATTATATCCATATAGATATTTTCATGACATATATTCTTCACATGTAATGAAAAGAGTTTTAATGACTTGTCGCATGTCCATGAGGACTTATCCTTCGTGATATCATAATGCTTCACAGAACGCTTCTTCCTTACAGATCCATGACGTCTTGTGATTCACTTCATTTTTTTCCTGAAATGAATTGCATCAGAGGGTCTCTAAAAATTGAGATATATTCATAAAACATGAGAGGTATCACTATTAATATGTTGAGTGCATATCCTTTTATTGTCAAGGATCACAACCATGGCCATTATTCAAATACTGTAAAAGTGTCCCGATAGAGACCCTTTAAACACATAAGGATCCCAACTCCTAAATTATTCAATGAGGGTTAATTATATGATGACAAACAACACATCCTTTATTTGGGAACATGATACATCTTTTTTGGTGAATGGATGACATACCTCTGATGATGATCACATGAAAATCATCTTCCTGAATCCACTAATATAAATAGCCACCTAAAAATTCATTTGTAGTTCGAAGGAGGCGTCTCTATATTGAATCCTGAAAACAGAGCTTCATGATTATTTAATAATGTTCACCTTATTATTTTGACATAAAAAATACCATGATGGACACTGGTTCTTCTGATGGTGATACAAACTTCTTCTCTGGTGAGGTAGTGGATCTATTTGGAGGTGAGAGAAGGAAGTTGATAGAGGGTTTGAAAAATGTGGAAAATATTTCAAATACAGATATCATGGGAGATTAGGAAGCCCTAGTTTAAATGAGAGACGCAGAGGATGTGATGTACGATAGTGATTACATCGATCACACATATCTTGTTTTGTCTGTTATTTATAAAGATAAACAATACTTGCATATTTCATCCGACATAGAAACACCAATGCATTACCTTCCCCTTAATACCCCAAAGTGTGTGCGCTATGACATAGAGCTAGCATTAGGGTCAAGACCCAGATTACACATCACAAAAACTTCTCACATGGGATTCGGCACTTGGAGTCCTAGATTTTCAGGCTTTAGTCACAAACTATGTAAGACCATAGCTGTTGACTTACTTCCCGAACATAGTGGTATGTCGAGGGATTATAAAAGAACCTCATACAACCTTGGTCTTCCATATATGGTATGGTTCCAACATGGGTTTAGATTTCTTACCATACATGTGTTTGAGCTAGACTCCTTGTGTGGCCTAGGTTGGCTATAATTTTTTTCCAAACACATATTAATATACTATAAATAAACATAATCCCTTGACAATTTCTATTCAAATATGAATCCATCCAACCACTTCTTTATTCTAACCAATGTATCAACATTTGACACATGTATTATAAACTTATAAATAGTTCAAAAATAATCTGATACAATAGAGTGATTTATGGGATCAAAAAATTTATGCAATAATGATTGATCAAAAATAGATAATACATCAAGTATCTTCATAACCATTCCAACAAGCCTAGTCCCAATAATCCCCCCATTTGATTTGGTTGAAAACCAAGGAACAAAAATCACTAACATGTTTAAAGTCATGAAATTGATAATTTATCCGAAAATTAGAAGCATACATGAGTGAACTCAATATAGTAAACATGAATCACTAAACAATAATACCACGATGTTCAAAATCTATGATTTAAGAACATGTTTCAAACACCTCCAATGAAAAATTTCCTCTCTACTTCAGAAAACATTATCTTGTAAAACAACTTTTCTTACATCCACTTAATTTTTTTAAATACCTTACACATTATGAAATCATAGCTTACCCCATTTAAGAACATTCCATAAATAAATCATCACCCTTGTTATAAAAAACACACACGAATGGATATAATTATGTTATTTTTTTCAAACACCTCCTATGAAACCGTTTATCCTAACTTAAAACCAAAACATTAACCTAGAAGAACATCATTTCTTGAATACACATCAAAAAAATATTATAAATTGTTTACACATACTAAAATTAGATCATACCCCATTTAATAACTCCCCCTAAATACATGCATTATCTTGTTATAAAAAACACAAACCAATGGATAGATATATGTGAAAGTTTTCACCACCTTGACAACACTATCAAAAGAAACGATATATAGGGGACAAAAACACATACTTCATCCTTGATGTGGGTGAAATTTTACACCCATGTTCAACCTCATCCTACTAAATTATTCCATTGACATTGGATGGGTGAAAATATCTACAACTTTCTCTATTTTAGGAACAATTTACATCTTTAGCATGTTATTCTCAACATGTTCATTGATGAAGTGATATTTGATATCAATATATCTAGAATGATAATGTTTCAATTTATATTTCGTGATATTTATATCACATTGAATACCACATCCCAACAATATGGGAAAATTCACATTAATGAACAGATCATCCAATTGTGTCCTCATCCATATAAGTTTTTTTGCTTATTGAGTTGAAGAAACAAATTTAATGTATTTTGTACTGAGAGTTACTTAATTATATTTATTTTACCCAAAAGAAAACATATTTCTCCCAAAAAAATACACCATAAGATATAGATTTTCTATCACCTACACTTCCTTCTCAATCTACATATGTATAGAAAAAGTAATCAAAATTTCTTATTCTTTCTTATTTTAATTGAAAATTAGTTATTCATTTAATATATCTAAGAATTTTTTTTATGACATGGAATGAGATTATTTTGGAGAACATTGATACCTATAGAAACTTATGACAATATACATTATTTTTTGTCTTGAATATATGAGACATAATGAAAATCTAATAAACATTCTAAATTCTTTATGATCTACATCGTTTCCCTCCTCATCATTCAAAAAAATTCCTACTGAAATTGTTGTAGAAAATGGATTTTATTCATTAATTATAAATTTAATTAGATGTTACTAATTTTAATCTTCTTGAGAGAGAAACATAAATTTATTCATTTGTGATATTTTTAAGCTAAGAAAATATTTTATTTCTCCTATCATGGACATATCAAAAATATTTTCCACCTATTCTGAAAAAATACTCACATTTTTCTTCATCATTTCCTAAAAATATGATTTAATCAACATAAATAATCATAATGAGAGAGATATCTAGAAGTTATTTAATGTATATATTAATATAAACCCTTCCATTCATGAAGTTAAACATCTTCGAAAAGGTATCCAATTTGGAATTCCTAAGTCATTGAAGCATTCTTTAATCCATTCAAATAATTCTCCAACTTGAACACATAAATTTCATAATTTATAATCATGAAGCCACATGGATATTAAAAATAAACATCTTTATTTAGATATGTATTAAAAAAATATGAATTAACATCAATCTAGAAAATTTTATAACATCATTGAGCATCATTGGATAAAATATTATTACAGTTTCTAATATTTCAATAGGAGAAAATATATTGTCAACATTAATGCCTTAAATTAAAGTGTATCATTTTCAAGAAATTCATTCCTTGTTTCTAATCACAACACCTCGATCATTAAAATTGTTTCATAACACCAAAATTATACATACCTAGTCCCAATAATGCCCCCTTTTGATTTGGTTGAAAACTAAGGAACAAAAATCACTAACACATTTAAACTAATGAAATTGAGAATTTATCCAACAATTATAAGCCTACATGAGTGAACTCAATATATAAAACATGAATCAATGAATAAAAATACCATGATGTTAATAATCTATGATTTATGAGCATGTTTAAAACACCTCCTAAGAGACCTTTATTCTCTACTTCAGAAAACATTATCTTTTAAAACAACTTTTCTTACATCCACTTATTTTTTTTAAATACCTTACACATTATGAAATCATAGCTTAATCCATTTAAGAACATTCCATAAATACATTATCTCCCTTCTCATAAAAAACACACACTAATGGTTAGAATTATGTTATATTTTTTTTTCAAACACCTCCTACGAAACTGTTCATCCCAACTTAAAACCAAAACATCATCCTGGAAAAACAACATTTCCTGAATCCACATAAAAAATATTAAAAATTGTTTACACATACTTAAATTAGATCATACCCCATTTAATAACTCCCCCTAAATACATGATTTGTCTTGTTATAAAAAATACATACCAATAGATAGATATATGTGAAATTTTTCACCACCTTGACAACACTATCCAAAGAAATGATATAGAGGGGACCAAAACACATATTTTATCCTTGATGTGGGTGCAATTTTACACCCATGTTCAACCTCATCCTACTAAATTATTTCATTAACAATGGATGGGTGAAAATATATACAAATTTCTCTATTTGTAGGAACAAATTACATCTTTAGATTTTTATTCTCAACCTGTTCATTGATGAAGTGATATTTGATGTCAATATCTCTATAATGATAATGTTTCACTTTATATTTAGTTATATTTATATCATATTGATTACCACCTCCCAATCGCATGGGAAAATTCACACCAATGAACAGATCATCCAATTGTGTCCTCATCCATATATGTTTTGTTGCATATTGTGTTTAAGAAACACATTAAACGTCTTTTGTACTAAGAGTTACTTAATTATATTTATTTTTTCCAAAATAAAACATATTTCTCCCAATAAAATACACCACAAGATATTGATTTTCTATCACCTACACTTCCTTCCCAATCCACATATGTATAGAAAAATTAATCAATATTTCTTATTCTATCATATTTTAATTGAAAATTAGTTCTTCATTTAACATATATTAGAATTATTTTTTATTACATGGAATGAGATTATTTCGGATCACATTGATACCTATAGAAATGTATTACAACATACATTATTTTTGGTCTTGAATATATGAGACATAATGAAAATCTAATAAATTTTCTAAATTATTTATGATCTCAATCATTTCCCCTTTCATCATTCAAAAACAAATTCCTACTAAAATTGTTGTAGAAAATGGATTTTATTAATTAATTCTAAATTTAATTAGATGTTACTTAGAGTAATTTTTTTGAGAGAGAAAAATAAATTTATTCATTTGTGATGTTTTTAAGCTATGAAAATATTTTATTTCTCCTAGCATGAACATATCAAAAATATTTTCCACTTATTTTGAAAAATACGCACATGTTTCTTCATCATTTCCTATAAATATGATTTCATCAACATAAATAATCACAATGAGAGAGATCTCTAGAAGTTACTTAATGTATATATTGATATCAACCCTTCCATTCATGAAGTTAAACTTCTTCAAAAATGTATCCAATTTGGAATTCCAATGTCTTTTAGGTATTCCTTAATCCATTCAAATAATTATCCAACTTGAACACATAAACTTCATCATTTCTAATCATGACGCCACATGGATGTTAAAAATAAACATCTTTATTTAGATCTGTATTACGAAAATATGAATTAACATCCATCTAGAAAAATTTATAACATCATTGAGCAGCATTGGAAAATATAATATTATAGTTTCTAATATTTTAATGGGAGAAAAGATATCATCAACATCAATTCCCTAAATTCGAGAGTATCCTTTTCAAAAAATGCACTCCTTGTTTCTAATCACAACACCTCAATCATTAAAATTGTTTCATAACACCAAAATTATACAAACCTGGTCCCAATAATCCCCCTTTTTGATTTGGTGGAAAACCAAGGAACAAAATTCACTAACACATTTAAACTCATGAAATTGAATATTCATCCAACAATTCTAAGCCTACATGAGTGAAAAATATATAGAAAGCATGAATAACTGAACAATAATACCATGATGTTAAAAATCTATTATTTATGAACATGTTTCAAACACCTCCTAAGAAACCATTCCTCTCCACTTCAGAAAACATTATCTTGTAAACCATCTTTTCTTACATCCACCTAATTTTATTAAAATACATTACACATTTTGAAATCATAGCTTACCCCATTTAAGAACATTCCATAAATAAATTATCTCCATTTTCAAATAAAACACACACCCGTGGATATAATTATGTTATATTTCTTTCAAACACCTCCTACGAACCCATTCATCCCATCTTAAAACAAAAACATAATCCTGGAAGAACATCTTTTCTTGAATCCACATCAAAAAATATTAAAAATTGTTTACACATACTGAAATTAGATCGTACTCCATTTAATAACTCCCCCTAAATACATTCTTTATCTTGTTAGAAAAAACTCATACCAATAGATAAATATATGTGAAATTTTTCTCCACCTTGACCACACTATCCAAAGAAACAATAGAGGGGAAAAAAACAAATACTTTATCCTTGATGTGGGTGCAATTTTACACCCATGTTCAACCTTTTCCTCATAAATTATTCCATTAACAATGGATGGGTGAAAATATCTACAACTTTCTCTATTGTAGGAACAAATTACATCTTTAGCTCGTTATTCTCAACATGTTCATTGATGAAGTGCTATTTGATATCAATATATCTATAATGATAATGTTTCAATTTATATTTAGTGATATTTATATCACATTGATTACAACATCCCAATAATAGGGGAAAATTCACATCAATTTACAGATCATCCAATTGTGTCCTCATCCATATATGTTTTGTTGCATATTGAGTTTAAGAAACACATTCAACATCTTTTTTACTGAGAGTTACATAATTATATTTATTTTATCTAAAATAAAACATATTTCTCTCAAAAAAATACACCACAAGATATTGATTTTCTATCTACTACACTTCCGAATCAACATATGTATAGAAAAATTAATCAATATTTCTTATTCTATCATATTTTAATTGAAAATTAGTTCTTCATTTAATATATATGAGACTCATTTTTTATTACATGGAATGATATTCTTTTGAAGCACATTGATACCTATAAAAATTTATGACAACATACATTATTTTTGGTCTTGAATATATGAGACATAATGAAAATCTAATAAATTTTATAATTCTTTTTGATATGCATCATTTCCCTCCTCATTATTCAAAACAAATGCCTACATAAATTGTTGTAAAAAATGGATTTTATTAATTAATTCTAAATTTAATTAGATGTTCCTTAGTTTAATTTTATTGAGAGAGAAAAATAAATTTATTCGTTTGTGATATTTTTAAGCTAAGAAAATATTTTATTTCTCCTAGAATGGACATATCAAATATATTTTCCATTTATTTTTAAAAATTCTCACATGTTAATTCATCATTTCTTACAAATATGATTTCATAAACATAAATAATAACAATTAGAGAGATCTCTAGAAGTTATTTAATATATATATTGATATCAACCCTTCTATTCATGAAGTTAAACATCTTAAAAAAGGTATCCAATTTGGAATTCCAAAGTCTTTGAAGCATTATTTAATCCATTCAAATAATTCTCTAACTTGAACACATAAATTTCATCATTTCTAACAATGAAGCCACATGGCTGTTAAAAATAAACATCTTTATGTAGATTTGTATTACAAAAATATGAATTAACATCCATCTAGAAAATTTTATAACATCATTGAGTAGCATTAGAAAAAATATTATTATATTTTCTAATATTTAAATGGGAGCAAAGTTATCGTCAACATCAATGCCTTAAATTCGATAGTATCATTTTCAAAAAAACTCACTCCTTGTTTTTAATCACAATACCTCGATCATCAAAAATTTTTCATAACACCCAAATTATACAAATAACATGTTTATTTTTTGGTTTGGGTATATGTTCCTCTGAATCATTTTTCTCAATCTAATCGATCTATTCATTCATGGAATTAGCCCATTATTTATGTTCAAATGATTCATTTTTGTTTTTTCCTCAATTAATGAATATAAAAAATAATGTGAAACTCACCTTGATATTCTCCTAGATTGATCATTCATTCACTGATCAACAATTATATTTTGAACATTCACGTATTTCCCTAGCCTAGGATGAGACTAATGAAGTTGTTCCTCATTACCTGAGATCTTGAAGTCAGAATCCTTATTTTGAGCTACTTCAACATTATTACTATCATGAAGAATCATTTCACAATGATCTACCGGAACAACAACATCTTCCTTTTATACCACATCAGTGTATGTGTGTTAAACTTTCGTTCCATATTGTCTAAGAACATTCAAATCTACATAATCAAAAATCCTTATGATTTCTTTTTATAACACCCATATCTTCTGCCATTATGAGGGTATCAAATAAATATTTCATCAACACCTCTCCAATAATGTATATCAATATTTACACCATTGGCTTTTAAAATGAATGGACTTACAAAAACCTTTATCCAACTCAATCTTGGTGCTTCATTGTAATACATTTTGTAATAATTCATATCAGATCATGATCAGTAAAAAAAAGTTTTTTAATTATAATACTATTACAATATCTTAATTACAAAAATATTGAGAAGCATCTTGATCAATAAACATTGTATAGGACTAATTTACCAATATTATGTTTTTTCTTTCCGCAACACCATTTG
This sequence comes from Viscum album, assembly GCA_963277665.1. NCBI lineage: Eukaryota > Viridiplantae > Streptophyta > Magnoliopsida > Santalales > Viscaceae > Viscum > Viscum album. The sequence goes on along the minus strand of OY728153.1, from coordinate 56,995,354 downwards.
TTTTTGTGTGTATAGTGAACTAAACTCAGGAAAAATTCCATGATTTTAAAAATAATATATGAATTATCCACCTATTTATTCTCCAGCATTATTATTTTAAATTTTCATTATAGAGTATCCACGTTCCTTTTTCTAAACTTATCTTGAAACTCTTAATCATATTGAGAGCCTTTGATTTTTGTATTAAAAACAAAATATATGTAATATGATTAATGTCACTAATAAGATAAATAAAGTAAATATCTCCATTTTTCAACTAATTAATCATTGGAACACAATTTTCTAAGTGAATTATATCTAGGGGACTAGTCTAATGTATCAAAACATTCTTATGAACTATGTTTTTAATATTACCATTATGACTTATGTAGAAACACCAGTCTATTATTTTTATCGTGATACGGTTTTTGTGAACACATTTTCTCTTTATTAAATTGTTATGATTCCTCTGACATATATTCCTTAAACCATTATGCCACAATTTATTTCTTCCATCATACAAGATAATATGCACTTCATATATCACCAACATTTAATAAGTTTACCTTGGTTTTTTGAAATATTATTATAACATTTTCATACTAAATTCTCATAAAATGTCCATAATTTCAGAAATAAAATTTTTATACTTCATCACAGAGTTGTTAACCCCTCATGAAATAATGTTTCAGTCCATCAACAAATAATGATCTTTGGAATATTAATTTTTCCTCCATGATCATAATAGTCCTAATGCATTGGATTATATGTGAATCATAATTTTAAAAATCCCTTGTTGGTTTTTTATACTCTTTCACATTCTTAAAAAAATAAAATATCTTATCATATGTAAATAAAACCCACTATTTGTAATCTAGGGCCTTTATCCATTTGTTTCATTGTGATAAGTTTCAACAACTAAGAATTTTTCTATTAAATTTTTTGTATCTTCTCATTTGGTTTTTAAAATCAGTTTTATAACATATTTTATGATTTTTCCATGACAATACATCCTTTTTCAAAATTTCTAGGATGTTCACGCCATTCATAGATTGTTTCCAATTATTGGAATCAATTTTTTATCTTTAGATTAACCTTCTCAAGTTGTCTCCTTTGAGTGGATTGACTCCCCCTCAACGTTTTCAACAATATTCTTCAGGGATAATTGTAATTTTATGGATTTTTCTAAAAAATATATGATTCATACAAAAACCCTCCACAATTTCATAAGTAACTATAAAAAATTATATTTTCCTATATATATTTCATGCTTTACGATGATATGATCTTGTTTTTTATCAACATTATTATATTATACTTTATAACTTTATTTCATACTAGAACCTTTATTATCACATAAAATTCAATTCTATATTTTTCATTTCTTCTCAACCCCAACATTATTTTTGGAAACAAATCATTCCAAATTTGAAAGCATATATGATTATTGTTTTTTATATCTCGTTGTTTAAGAAACATATATGATCTTATTAGCCTACTATTTCTTTTGATCATCTACATATCACTTATTATAATAAAAATTTTAACTTTCCCTAACTTCTATAACAATTTTTTTAATGTTGATAATCCATTTTTTAACTTTATTTATTTTTTATATGCTCAAAATCCTCCTCCTTTTGTTTTAACTTTTCTTCAGTCATGATTTTGAAATTAATATTTTCATCTACCCATTTTTTCAAATAATCAATCTCAATTAGAAACTTAGATTTTTCTTCATAGAAATATTCTAGATTTTTTCTAAAATATTTACCCTTTTAGCTTTCGGTTCTACCTTTCTAATCCAACAAATATGTTAAGAAATTCTTTGATCTCCTTTTAACCATAAAATATAACTGAGTATATTATTATTCTTACCTAATTATTTCATTACTGGTGAATTATCCACCATTTATTTTAAAATTATACGTTTTTAGTAGAATGATCAATTATGTTATCAGATTCATCTTCAGTATCATCATCATCATCAAACATAGATAGGTAATTTTTCCTATTGTTTTAGAGTATTACTTTGGTTCCTTCAATTAGTATAGTACTTGGACTGATCTACCATTTTGTTGAATTAACATCCTTGTTTTTTATCCTCTTTATCACTTTATTCATCATCCATTCATTGAGGACAGTTTTCTTTGAAATTTCCATCATCTCGACAAAAAACACTTCATAGGTAACTTTCCTTTGAATATTCATGTACCTATCATTTAATTTCTAGAAAAAAAAGAAATAATTTTATCAAAATATTTTCTAACATAATATTTAGTATTAGAGTCCCCTGTTTATTCCTTGAGTTCATTATTTGACTTTCCTTTCTTGGATTATTAGAAAGAAAGTTACTAATAAACCATTTATTTGTTCTTAATAACTTTTTCCCTTCTCATACCACACATAGTGAATGTGCTAAGAATATCATCCTGAGACCTAGTCTCATGATCTATATCATCTTGGTATGAAACCATAACATCAAATTAATCATTAATAATTCATAAAATATTTTTAAAAATAGTTGAATATTATAAATGCTCACAAAAAAATCTTATGGTGCTTACAATGTAATTTATCCTTGTAAAAAAGTCACCCAAATATTAATTATTAACCATATTAGGATCGTTAAACATCAACTTCCATATTAGTAACATAACTTTATTCACTATTGTATTTACTTAATATATGTTCTCTAATTTAACCTAGATACATTTGGATGTTTTAAAATCTTTTAATATAAAGATAATATATTTCATAGAGTGAGGAAAGTATATTATTTACATCTCATTCATCATCCTCTAAATTTTTCTTATCGTCATTTATCAAAGGAACACTAGTTTTATGAGGGAAAAACCATATATAACACCTTCAAGAACATTATAACCAGTGTAAATAAGGTAAAGAAATATTATATCTTTTAGGTATGACAGTTCCCCCCATAAAAAATTTTAATCCCATTACTATTTATATATTTATGAATATCCACAGTGGTTTCTTATTCCATAAAACTTCAGAAAAGAGTCACTAAAGGAATCTTTTACTCTGATGCCTATTGAAATTCCCAAATAAGATTAGTGTGATAACTGAGAGGGTGAGTGGGTGAATCAGTGATCCATTTTTAAATTTCATTTCTCGGGAACAACCTTATCCTCTTGTTAAAGAGATACAGATCTACATGAAAATAATCACACAAACAAAAACCATGGAAACATAAGTATTTTCATGTTTCACCACTCAATAAGAGTATCTATTCCTTGAAATCGTTCGAAAATTATCCCAACCACAAAACCACTAAGATGAAATCAATTTTTTGTTGTCACAAAATGTAGGATATAACCTTACACTAAAATATAATTTAAATATATAATAGTGTATGTGTTCCACACATAAGTAAATGATATAACAAAGCATTTTTCATTAGCTGTAGAATGTTTACCAATAGAATTTAGTGACATTTTTCTACAAATTTTATGGTTCTTTATACATTCCCTCTTAAAAAGTCCTTTATTCTTTTAAATTATTAGAATATATTTTAGTTTTTCACAAGAGTTTCTTAACAAGTGAATGTGGTTATTGATCACATGAAAATTCTCTAATCTCTACATATGTATCTACCAATCTTCCTTCATCTATTATTTTCCCACACACTATCATATTCATATTCTCATAGTCTACCATGAATATTTCTTAATATATGTTGTCTAAAGTCCTTTATATAGTTTTAGACAACCTCCTTCGTCCTTCCAAGGAGCATCACACAATCACATGGATTTATAGAAAATGTTCTTCACAAATACATAGTTAGAGTACATAACTTAGGAACTGGTTTATGGAAAAAAGTACTATTAACAATACAAAGTGAGGAATATATTATATCAAAGAACTTGTTTTTGGTACATATTTTCTACATTAAGAATGAAGAGTGTGTTAAATACCTATGATGTTTATGAGGGGTTTTTTCCTTCGCGAGAGAAGAAGTCCTTACTAAACTCTTCTTCTTTATGGGTCCTTGAATGATCGTGATCCAATGCATTACCTTCATGGGAAAATAACCATGGAGTGTCATGGAAAAGTGATATATCATCTTAAAATAGGACTATAAACACTATAAATAGGTTCAATTCCTATCCTTATATAGGTGAGGATCACAGCCTTACACCACATTCAAATCATGTAAACAGTGACGTGTTAAAACCCCATTAAAAACCCAAGGATCTGGTCTTTTAAATTTATCAACATGGGTTAATGATACACCAAGAAAAAAGGAATCATTTCTTCTCGTTCATGCTTCTCATTTATAGTGAATTTTTCACATGTGTGTGATGAGGATCTCATGCAAATCATCTTTATGAACACCCTAAAATAAATAGACTCCAGAAACATCTTTTGTAGTTTGGATGAAGAATCTGCACACTGAATCATGAAAATGGATTTTCATGATTCATTGATCACATTCCAATCATTGTTTCAATAACCGAATGACAATGGTGGTCCTTGGTTTATATGATGGTGTTTCAGCCTTAGTCTCAAGCCAGGCTACAGTGCCATTATGAGCTGAGATGAGGAAGAAATTTCCAAGTATGAAAATAATACTCTAGATTTTAAAGAAATGTGTTATGGGAGATCAGATGACCCTTCATTAAATTATCAGTGAATAGGATTTGTTAGACATTATAGATTAGTTTGATCGAACGTTTGTTGTTTTTCCAATATTTATACAGGTGAATAGCACTCACGTATAGCATCCCACATAAAAATGACAATGCACTCCCCTCCTATTTATAAATGAATGAGCATGGGACATTACATTGATCTAGTTATAGGGTCAACATAGGGATTACACTTCAGACACACTTCCCACTAAGGTTGTGACACTTTCAATCCATGATTTCTAGGCTTTAGTCCAAAACTACGTGTGGCCTTGTCTGTCCACTTGCAAGCCTAATATATTTGTTTGTCGAGGTCTTATAACCAGTCCTCATGCCCCGTTGGTTTCACATGAATGTGATTTCTCCCACAAGGGTTGATCTCTCTCCCTTTACACATTGTTGAGATGGCCTCATTGTGTGTCCTTGGATAGATCTAATTTTTTCAAACATATAGATCTCAAGTACAAAAAAATAGTCCATTCACTATTTATTCTCAAATATATTTCCATACAACCACTTATTTATTGTAATCCGTGTATCACATTTGATACGTGTATTTTGAAAATTGATTTAGTTCAACAATAATTTTATTTGGTTGAGTGATTTATGTTCTCCACAAAGTTCACCAATTACCATTGATCAACAAAAGACAAAATTTAAAACATCTTCAAAACCATTGCACCAAACATGGTCCAAAAAATGTAAGAAGAAAAAAATGATATATGTTACTTTTAATAACTATGGGAGTTCATTAAAACTATTATATTCCACTATTTTATTTTAAATCTAATTTTACAACAACATCCATAATTTGACACAAAGTAACCGATCATGAAACCATGAAACAAACACACTCAAAACCAGGTAAATAATAAAATATTATTAATGAATCAGTCATAATATGTTACAAAATTATCCCATAAGGTATTTTAAATATGAATATATGTACATATATATATATATACTAAAGGAGTTAATAACTATATTTAAATAATTATAGAGGAGGATACATAACACTACACTAAAGAGAAGCATTAGGTAATGATTTTCTCATTTCACATTTCTCATCTATGAGATATATGTCTTATTCAATACTTAATACTTATGTGCGTAATTAATTTTATATCCTTTGATATACCATACCTTGATACTCATTATCAACTTGGTATTAAATTTCTATTTTAATAACAATTTCTTTTATGGGGGAATATAATATGACAAATTAGACAGTGGTCAGTGATTTCTTAACTCAATTTCCATTTATTGGGTTAAAATTCATTTTAATTGTTATGTCACGATATGTTTATGTGTAAACTGAATTTTGATTATATAATATTTTATTATCACTTGTTTTATGCGTATTTATATTAATTTCACAGAACCATTTCATTTCATTAATGATATGATCTCTGTAAGGGACTCCATCATAACTTCACTTCATTATGAAACTATTTTTTTTCATTGGTTTATATACATCCCATTTTCATTTATTTATAATCATAATTCATTTTAAATTTATTTTCTATAAAATATTTATATTTATTGTATCATGGTTATTTTTATTTCATAACTGTATAACAATTGTTCATATGATGCTTACTCTGAAAGTTATTTGACTAACTAAAGAAATAACACTTAACGTGTATCATTTACACAAAATAACTATTGATTAATGAATTATATTTATCATTTTGATATTAGAGAAACTATTAGGAAATACAAAAATGGGAGAGTCTTGGTTATAGATAGCACCTTGATGCATTAGTGGTATATTGAGATGAAAATGTTAGCCCAATTAAATTTGTTTTACCCACAAAGATTAAACTATCTTATGAATGATCTTGAAGATAACGTTATAATTATTCCTTAGATCATGGCATCCAAATTCTTAAAAATTTAATTAATTTAGTTATTATTAATAAATTCATAATCTTCTCTTGTTTTTTGATTAAATGGAAGCTATTTCAGTTATATATATATATATATTTCCATGATGATTTTGTTTCATTTATTATTTATTTAGGAAATATTCCATTTTATTTAACCATTACATAAAATTTGGGATCAAACTTATTTTGTCCCTTTTCTCATGTTATGAAGAAGAGACCTTTAAATTAGTTCAATAATGAAAATTACCTTACTTTATTATGTTTTATTTTATATTTACAATTTAAAATGGTCACCATATATATAATTTTTTATTCTAAGACTACAAAACTATTCAGTCTTTCGGGATGAAATTCCTTCTAATAATGCAAATGGGATAAATTTATGAACTTGATCCAAGATATTGGTGTTGGTATCATTAAAAATTATGATCACAAAGATAATTTAAACCATCATTTCAAAAAATAGTTTTTCATAAAACATTAATTTCTTTCAAATAATTTTATTTTATTTTAAATAAATTGATAACCATTGATTTTTTAAACATGTGAATACAATAAAATTTCCCTATATATTTAGTCATATTAATACACACCAACATAAAAAATATGTTATCATGGTTTTGTTTAAATAATTATATATTAATATAGTTTCATGTTTTTTAATATGGTGTTATTTATATCTTTAGATAATGAATAAATTGTTTTTTTAAATGAGATATATCATAAAGCCTTAGTGTGTTGCATTTTATTTTACTCTTGTTTTTTCATACCATTTATTCTAAAAATGATTATGCTCCTATTTTAAAATGTATAATGTTATAGTATTGTAGATCACTGACTTCCCTTCATTGTTGTTTCCTTATTTATGAGATTGTTCAATGGTGAAAAAAGGTCACATATAGACACTATATCACACATGTTTTATACCATTTTAGTATTATTGGGTTTTTATGTATGTCTCATGGATGTATTTGGATTTCCTCTCTATATAGGCTAATATTATATATCTTTTTAGTTATTCAAAAGGAATATTTATGTTTGGGTTTAAATAATTATCGTATACAAAGTCATTTCAGGTTATATGTGACATGGAACCAGGTTGAACCTCTATAAAATAATTATTTAAATATAGACACAAATTTATCCAATTAATAACTTCAAATATATATAATATCATATTATATTTAGAATAGAGATAATCACATCCATGAGACATAAAAAAACCCAACAAGAATAAAATAATAGAAAACATGAAAAAGATTGTCTCTTGATGAGGCCATCCACTACCTCCAACCCATATCAGTAATATAGGGACAATAACAAAGAGAATACAATGAGCTACATGATTCCATTACATTAACTTCAATCATGGAAAAAGGTATTCAATAGACCAAAAACTAAATTTTTGTTTGATCACAATTCTTATTATGATACCACCATAGAATAAATCCAATTTTTATCATCCGGGAATAGTTAGATCACTATTTTTAGAAGACCAATATTTTAAATACACAACCTTGAAAAAAATATTTATGTAGTAATAAATACTAAAAGAAGTTATGTTGTTTGTATTTAAATGAATAATAATATGGAGTAAATTAACCCAAGTAATCACTGGAAAGAAGAAAATCAAGTGATCATGTAAAATATGATACATAATTGAAATAATTTGGCATCAAATAAAACTGGTATCTAGTTGATGGGATTAAATAAATAGGACAACAATAAACACTATGATGAGAAGTTAATTATACGATACCAAGTAATATCATAGTAGAACAATATTAGGATGCCTATTGGCTTTAATAACACCCTTGAGAAAATATTAAAATTAATAGTGGTGTTACAGACACAACTGTTTGTAAATTTCAATTCAAAAGGGTTCCTATATTCCAATGTAACAACCTTAACCCAACTAACAAAAATATACAAGCTTACTTAATTAAATTGGAATAATTTATAAATAATCACATCTTAATGGAATGAAAAGTATAGTAGTCTTGGTAAAATTTATACATTCATGATTTCTATATTACATATGAAAAGATAAATTAGAAAATAATTTTTTTCAATATTAAAATTATTCCCTCTAGTATATATTTGTAGATCAATCATGGTACACTTCATAGATTCATGGGAAAGGAAATAAAATTAGAGTGAGATAAAATTCTTAGCATATTTAATGTACATCTGATTCTAACATGAATCCATAATCATAATAAACATGGTAATATATATATCTAAATATATATGTAATTTAAATAATATAAGTATCATGTTATACATAAGTAATTGTCAATATGACATGAAGTATAAATAAAAATACATTCCATGTTATCAACACTCCTAAAATCAAATAAATCAATGGATAATATCATTGAGAAAATATTAGGGATAATAATTTATAAATTTTTAATGAAGAAAATAATTAACTCTGGGTTTTCATGATCTCATGTGTCACGAAAACATCTGCTATAAATATATTTCCTCAATAAAATTTAAATTTGATGGGTAGGAACCCATTAAGTAAGGATGAACAAAAATTTCATCACATTAGACTACTAATTCATCTACGAGATATATATAACCAATCCCCACTAATATAAACTTGTCCATAGAGTTCATTATATAATAAATTATCAATTTATTTCATGAACAATGTTTCTTACAATCAAATATCCGAATTGAGTAATGAATACATGTTTCCCAATATTTTATATGATAAACAAAAATCATTCAATATAGAACACTATATATATAAATTATACACAGTTTATGAAATAAATTTATTAATGATAAATAATATGGATATTTAGGAGAAATTTCATGTCCAATGTTAAAATGAGAGTGAATTATTCATTGGAACTTTAGTGACTAAAATCATGAACCAAGGATGTTAATGTTAGTAATAACCATAGAAAAAATAATTATAGACCATATATTGGAATAATAAGGATGGTATTTATAAAAAGAAACATATATGATTTTACATTGAATAATGTCGTGTTCTTGAAGATGAATTGAAATTCCATAAAAATGTCATTATAAAAATTCTTGAAGATAATATCTTTTTTTATTTTGGAAATAATTTTATAAAAAGAAATCTCCACAATACATTTCGAAAATAATATTATTTGAAAATATACTTTGAAACATATAAAGGATTTTTTAAATCATGGAGTTGTAATGAAGGTATGAAATTAGGTACATACCGAGTGTGTTAAAATAATAATAACTTACTTTTTTTTAAATTCCAACAAGCCTTATTTTAAAAAATTAATATTGATTCATTGAAAATAATTTTTTAAAATGTAAAATATGGGTACATATGCATTTAACAAAATAATTGGAAAATTATTAATAATATTTTTAAAACCTTTTTATAGAAAGTGGTTTCAGAATAAAAGGATTAATGATAGAAGTATGAAATAATGTAAGATTTTACTGAAACATTTTATCTATCATTTTAGGAACTAAAGAGTGAAAAAGTATAACTATCACTAGAAAATTTACATGAAATAACATAAAAGAATAAAATAAAATGGTTTATTAAAAAGTAATAAAATAATTCCCTTCAATCTAAATTCATGTATGAATAATCATGATTAAAATTATATTGTTAAATAAACCCTTGAAGTGATCAAAATGATGACATGATAATTTGTCGATGAATTGATTCTGGGTATAAAAATTAATCACAATGGAAAAAATTTAATATAAAACATAAGATAATTAGAATAAATTTCCCATATAATATTATAATTCTATTGAAAATTAATAAATGATATAACCTAATGAAAAAACCATGTTATGAATTTTTATGAAATATAATATATGGTATGATTTATTAGTGTTACATATATCATACAATATATAATAAAATATTATTCTTTAATAATTTCCTGGAATTACATTTCCCCCACCTTAATGAAAGTTTTCCTCATAATTTGAACTTGCACTCAGAAATAATGGGTTTGATATTTGAATATTTTTTCTTTGAAAACACACATCATAAAAAATGATAAAAACTTATTATCAAAAGGAAGGAAAGGGATGTGCAGTGTTCAAATTGAATAATAACATAACAAGGATTCCAAGTTGGATAACATAGTGAAAATTAAAACATGTACATGGAGGTGAATACTAATTTTTAATGATTAATAAGGAGTTATAGTGATCAATGATCACATGAGTTTGGGTGATCCATAGATGGTTAATAATCACAAAACCATTTGGATGGGATGAGCTAAGGGAAAATTTGAATCATCATATATGAAAGTAATGATATATATTTTTTTTCAATATAATTTTCTTAAATATTATTTTATTTACTATATATGGATATAAGAAAATGTACATACATGATAGTTTTCTATTTCATTAGCATAATTTCATCATTTGGTTTTGTTTCGATCAATATAAAATTCATCTATTAATCCAATAATGAATATAAAATACTAATTTTTTTATGATAGAATCAATTGAATAAACTTTTAAGTGATCATGTTATCAATAAAAAAGATACAATCCTTTCCATTTCTCTCTATATATTTTACCAGACTAATATATGTAGCACAAGTTATCAATGTGACTCATTAATCTCTAAACATCAACAAAAACACAACAGTTTCTTAATTAATTTTAATTTTCAAAACCATTTAACTAAAATAAATAAATATTATCTAAGAAACCACATAGTCTAGTGTTATATATTAATCCCATATAATCCATCGATCATGGGTTCAATCACCATTGTATTTTCCAGATGCATGGATTTTTATTTTATCTAAAACAATATTAATATACTCCCATAAACATTTCCCAAGTTTAATAATATATAATTTTTACAACATAAAATACCCGGTAAAAATTAAATTTTACCATTACCTTTAAATAGATTCCAAAAATATTAAGTTCATTCTTCATTATATAACTTTTTCACTAAAACAAATAGTAAACCAATGAATTTTCTTATCATAAATGGTTTCATAAAAATATGATTACTCATGTTATATATTTTCCAAAGATATTTTTAAATTTGTATTTTAATAATTTAATCTTATTATCCACATTAAAATCATAAAACCATGAGGTTATCAATAAATATTAGATTAATTATGACAAATATTCTTATCAAATTTAATAGATCCATTAAATGTTTCATGATTTTTATAAAAAAAGTCTATTAATAAATCTAATTATACAAATCTATTATTGAATCCAATTTTATAAATAAGTGATATATTTTATTCAACCATAATTCCTTCCATGGAATATTAGATAAAATAAAAATTAGGGAATTGACTCAGATAAATTCTAGGATAACCACATTTATCACAAAAAACTATAAATGGACCCATATGATGAGATTTATTACCTTTCATTGTACTCCAAAAATATTCTCAGATATTTTTTGATTCCATACTTTTCCTCAAATAAAATATTTCCCCATTCAATTGAGACACTTTACTAGGTGTATCATTCAAAAATTTCATATGGTGGAAATCAAGAAATATTTCCTACAAGGTATCCACCACTCAAGTAGTTAGAAACTCCATCATTTTTCACATATAGTCATTCTAAGATATGATTGAGGTATATATTTTTAATCATAATTATTAATAAATGAATTTTAATAATAATGATATCTTCTAATCATATCATAATCTCATTTCGGTTATTATAGTCACCAAATTATCCTTGATATTAAATTCTAAATTGATTCCTTAAAATTTCATTAATAGACTAAAACTAAAATGTTGAGTGTGAAAAATAATAATCATGTTGGTAAAACCATATAATAATTTTTAGGATTGTCAAATCATAACACCTTAATTATAATACATAAGACCTTTTGTTGAACAAAGGTAATTAATTTTCATCATCTATTAAAATTCATCATAATTGATTTTAAATTAAATCTGAATTATCCTTAGAATATACCCCGGTAAGTTCAAACTAGGTGCATAGTAAAGCCCATCTTTGAGAACCATGAAATGATAGATTCATTCCTAATATTAAATTTTTACTATTATTAACACATGGAACATCGGTACCAAAACCACGTCTACATTTAGTATTCATGAAACTAAGAATTTCACGGATAAACCCTATATTCTATTCCTTACCAAAACATAAGGATGTTATTCTAAATATTTCCTCAAACCTTATATTAGGGTCATGTTACCATATCTATTTTTTCTTAATTATATTTACTAAGGTATCTTCTACACATCCATTGATAATAACTACAAAAAACCTGACTCTAGAAACCCAATGACGGTTTATAACATTATTACAATGTTATAATTTATGAGGAATGACATCCTAAAGGACTAAAGATCTTAGCAGAATCCGTAAAATAATTACATACATGATTCCCATATTACATTTGAAAACCTAACTAACAACATAAATATTTTTGAGGGTGAAATTATTCCCTCTATAATATCTGTTCATATCAATCATAGTGCACTTTATGGATTCCTAGGAATAGAAAAAAATAAATGTGTCCTATAATGCTTATTAAGGGTTAAGTGCAATGGCATCTATCTGGAATCAACAAGTAAAATCATCATATAAAGTTATATAACTGAAAACAAATTATAACAAAATTACATTACTATAGTTATAAGATAAGTCTTAATCAATATGAAATGTTAAATTACTAAAAAACAATCCATTTAATCAATAAACTGTGAATAAAATGAATCCACATATAATATCTTTGTAAAAAATATAATGGATTATAATAACAGAATTATAAATGATGGAAATAATAATTTATTGGATGTCATGATCTCAGGCATCATTAAAACCTCCACTATAAATATATTTCCCTAATATTGTTTATAACTAATGGTAAAAACCCTTTCAACTAAATATAGATATTAATTCATCTAATTAGATTATTTATGCATCAATGGGATATCTATAATAAGGCCCAGCCATATTTACATGTCCAAATCATTCCTCATATATCTAATAATGGATTTAATTCAATAAAAATATTCCCTATAAAAAATATCTGAATTGATTAAATAATAGATATTTATCAATATTTTTTAAGATACAAAAAAACATTCAATGCTTGAAAATATATGTATATATGATTTATAATTTATGTAATAATAATATTGATTATATTTAATATATATATAGGTTAAATTTAATGTCCAATGATAACAAGAATGTGAATAATTGATGAGAAAATTAATGTTTTAAAAATTACATCATTTAATTAAATTTAAATATTATACTTTGTTAAAATAATAAATAAAAATCTAGAGGTAAATAATCATGGTATATATAAAACATATCCCAATTAGTTTATATTTAAAAAAATTGGTTGTTTTCATTGATTCATATAATTTGTATAAAAAATTCATTAATGAAACTATTGAGGAAAACACCCTTTTCATTTTGAAAATCCGATTTTAAAAGTAAAATTTCATAAAACATATTCAAAACACATTTATTTGAAAATAAACTTTGAAACCAATAATTTAAATATTAAAACACTAAGTGTTCATGATAAATGAAATTCTATATGTGTTTATTATGTAAAAACAAATATTTCTTTAAATTTTATAGTAAAATCTAAACATGCCTTATATTGAAAATTATAAAAATATTCCATTCGAAAACATTTAAAAATTAAAAATGTGTAAAATTTTATATAAGAAATCATTTTTGAAAATGGTTAAAAACATTTTGAAAATATTTTTTGTAAACCTGGTTTAAGAAGATATGTATTTATATCTAAAGAGAGAAATAAATTCAAATTTTATTAAAAAAAATTATCAGACATTTTAAGTACAAAAAAGTGTAAAATTGCTACTACTAATAGAAAAATTTAATGAATAAAAAGAGCATAGGAAAGTGAAATTTTTTATGAAACAATTATTAAATAATTTTCTTTTAGGGAAATTCAAGTGTAAAAAATATCAATTAATATGAGAATGTGAAATGAACCCTTGAAAATATCATAATGTTGAAGTGAGAATTAAACAATGAATTGATTATGCGTATAAAATTTTAAATACCATAAAACATGTGAAGAAAACATATTATTTTCTGAATTCATTACACACATTATTGTATAATATGAATGACAAAAAATAAGTAATATAACCCAATGAAATGAAATTGGGTTTTAAAGCCCTTTACACCTAGGTAAATTTTATATAAAATCACCTTTGATGAATGAATTAAAAATGAAATATGAAATACCTTTAATTATTATGTAATCCTTATATTACATATCACAAGGGAATTATATGAACCACGTAAAATAATGTAGGTGAAAAATATTAAAATATCACTACATAAAGAGAAATTTAGATGAAGTTACTTACATCACACATCCTTTTGATTAAAATTGTATTAACCTTAGTTATAGTGGTTTTAAACATGTTAATCACTTATTGTAGAACCATATTATTGTTTTTAATTTCATATATTATCCTCTTAAAACATTTTATCAGATGTTCTTTAATAATAGTTCATTATTGTAATTGTTTTAGGTGTTAATTCCCTTATTTTCTCATTAGTTATTTGTTAAGAAAGTTATGGTTCTTGTGCATGTTATATAGTTCAACAATACATAGAATAATAATAATGAAAAAATTAACATATTTATAAATAAATTATACTTTTAATACCAATCCTGAATGATGGTGTTATGAAATGAATTAAATTATGAACATGGAGATTGTAAGTCGTACGTACGCATTAGTGACATTTCCATTCTTCGGAGATTATCATGGAGAAGTGGTAAATAAAATTTTTACATTATATAATTATAATTAAATCATAAATAAAATATTATTTATTCAAATATACTTATATATATCATCTATTTAGTGAGGTGATGAATAGATAGTCACATCACACTATTAAGGCAGTATCCCACATCTACATGAATGATATTATCATTTTTATAAGAGTGCAATGGAATGAAAAAAATAATATAGTAACTTTTTATAATGATTTATATTTCATTTAAATGATAATTATTTTATTTATATCACATATATTTATTAACTTTTCCTTAATTACATTCTAGGTAATTCGTTAGTAAAAAACGATTCACGTCGCTTCATGAGGAGGTAGTCAACCATACACATGATCAACGTTATAAAATTACCTATTGATTGGAAAATATAAAGGTAAATATATGAAATATTTAGTATATATGTATAATTGATTTTTAAATATCTTATAAATATAGATGAATCATTATACATGTCCATGAGATGTGATAACAGAAAAAAATTACATATGTTCGTGTAGTTGTTGTCTTATTGTACAAAGGTATGATGAATTGGAAACCAATTTTATTGAAGTGGGGATGGTTTTAGTCGATGAACATAAATTAATAACATACCAAAATATGGAATATAATTATTTTATTACCTAATCATGGTTTAATAATAACATATTTAGTTAGAGTAAGGAAACAAAATAAAAAATCTCAATGAAGAACATTTCCTCTTCTTTTAGAAAACTCATTGGGTTTGCACAAAAATTAATAAAATGAGAAATTAATTACAAAATAAATCTTATAATATGATAGGGTATGGTATTTTGGAATTTATTTTGGTAGTTCTTGGCCAAAAATTGGTATGAAGGTGTGAATAGGAGGAGACAGTGGGTGGCCTTTTGTTGGTGACTTTAGTGGCACACTTCTCATTTTTGAAAAGAAAAAGGTGTACACATATTTATCATATAAAACAAGGGTAAAAGATGATGTATTATAGATACATAGACATTTTGAGGTCTAAATATGTCCATAAAATATATTTTCATAAATTTTTAGTTCATTTTAACTGTTATAGATTTACATTATCCCACCTATAAACCCATTATTACTTTAACATCGATAAATAATGCTTATAGGGTTTACTAGTCATTATGGTAAAAAATTATTTTCAACATTTTTGATAATATATATATTAGGATTAAAAAATTTTACTCCTTTTTTCTATATTCCATTCCCAAATGAGAAAAAATATAATATAAAATTAATTCTAGAGATGCGATGAGAAAACTGGTTTTCAAATTGGAAATTCCCTAAAGTATAACTTGTTTTTATATAAAAATTTAATATAAAAATTATAAAATAGAAATTAATTTGATTAATATATATATTTTTTAATATATTTTAATCTCATATAAATTTAAAATAAAAATTATATTTATAAATAATTTAAATGAACATGATTTTTTAAATAAAAGTGAAATATTTTTCAATATTCATCAAAAAATGAATCATTTCATTAAAATATTAAATCCCCACCTTAAAATAATTCTATATATGGTTACTTAAAATATGATTTTTTTTAAATAAATTATCCAAAAAATATTAAGAAAATATTTTAAAATAATGTGTGCAAGTGTAACGAAACGAACTATTAAAAAAATTCAGTTTCTCATAAAACATTTCTATTTCATTTATTTGATTATTATTTTATTTCTAATAAATATATAATATACAAATTTTTACAATCATAAAACATATAAAAATCATAATTTAGTTTTTAATATTCATACCTGTAAATTTAATGGCTATGTTATAACGATATACTATATTAAAGTTCATTTAGACTTGAGATTGCGTGTATTACTTTCTATCTAAGTGGTTAAAATTAAAGAAATATATTTATTGTTCTTTTAAACTCAGTTTTGTTTATACCATACTCAATCTAATAAAATATACATTTTTTATTGTTTAAAATGTTATACAACATGTGTCATGCCTTCACAAAAATAAATTAATTCGTCATCACAATTTTTAATAAACATTTTCATATGTGAAAATAAATAAATCTATTTATTTTAAGATAAATCTAGTCAAAATAAATCTATTTACACGCATATATCATGAAAATCAGATTTCAAAAAATATTTTTTTACATAATTTCATCATGTGATGTACTATTACTACAATACTTTGAAAATAAATTTTAGACGTAAATTTATCTACTATGAATTTTATCAAACACATGAATTGAATTATCCATTTTAAAAGGAAGATTCCTTAAAAACATTATTAAATTATTATATATGAAATTATAATAAACCTCACAATCTTTCCAATTTGAAGAAATTATTAAAACATTAATATGGATCTTAGAAAAACAATGATTATTTTTTGGTCTAAAACCAATATAAAAATACATATATAATTTTCATAGATAGAACCTTATTTACTTTGAATATAGTGAAAATTGATAAAGAGGTTTAATCCACATAAATATTCATCAATATAGTTTAGTATAAATAACATGGAATTTACCTCATGCAACTGTAGTATGATTGATAAGAACTCAATATCACTTTTTTGATCTAAAACTCAAGAAAATGTTATCAAATTTCATCTTACAATTTCTAGATTCCCAATGTTCTCCATATTATTTTTTCAAATTATAAGGCAGCAAGGCTTGGGTAAATTTTATTGAAAATGAATAGGAATTCTTGTTAACACTGTCGAAACCATAAAATTAAATATGATATTTAATAATCCATCTTGTTCAATTATTGAATTAAGTGTGAATAAAAATACTCATAAATGAGTTAATATCATTAATAAATCTAAATTAATTATGTTTTCATGATTTCCATCTTTTAAAAATGTTAAGCGGCCCTCTATGGTCATGCTGAAGAATAATAAACGAATGATTATATTGTTTATCTATTTTCTCCAAAAAACCATACTATATAATGGTAAAATTGTTTTGACTTTATGAATATCTTAGGTATATATTTAACTATACAAAACCATTGAATGAAACAATTCACCGCTATGAAACTCTAGATCAACCTTACACAGCCTTTGAAAAGAATAGGATACCCTTACGCAACTCCCCTAATATCTACACAATACCCCTTGTACCCTTACAAATCTTCTATAAACACAAGGTTTCATTTATATATATCATTCTCTTCCCTTATAAAGGGAGGTTTAACAATTAATAAACCATAAAAATAAATTTTACCATTATGCAGTTCCTTAAGCACCCATAT
This sequence comes from Viscum album, assembly GCA_963277665.1. Taxonomy (NCBI): domain Eukaryota; kingdom Viridiplantae; phylum Streptophyta; class Magnoliopsida; order Santalales; family Viscaceae; genus Viscum; species Viscum album. Next base: position 56,976,810 of record OY728153.1, on the reverse strand, counting down.
TCAACACATATACTTCGGGCATACCCTTATGATGGGTATGAAAATAGGATCTTATATTTACAAAGACAAGGGAAAACTAAATTTACCTCTATATAACAAATATAAATTAGGATTAACCCTTATTCTTCTCCAATATACCATTGTATAGTTCTTTTAAATATAACTCCACCCATACATAATGCATGTTTACCCTTAGATAACCATTATAATTTAAAAAATTTCCATAAAATACACCCCCTACATATGGGAAGATGGTCATTATACTATTGTATTCCAAATGAATTTCATACTTTTTAAAATACTGTTTTAAACTATTTAATTTTCATGAAATGGTCATATATATTTAAACTAAAAAATGTTTTAAAGAGTATTTAAAACTATGAATGATAGAAAATATATCCAATACTATTACATAAAAAATAAATCATCTTAAGAAAATAAACATATCCAAAATAAAACATTAGTATATTACATATCATGGGTAACATTTCTCTTCATAAACTGGGGAAATGGAAACATAAAAATACATGATCTAAAATTTGTTGAAATAGAAAACATACAACTAAGGTAATCATGTAATACACATAGAACAAATATATTTCCAAGAATTATTAAACAACATGAATCTATAATCAAAAAAAATTTAGTGAATGATATATCTATGAAAATAAATGAAATTGGGGAAACCAATAATACTCATTTCCTAATAATTTATATTAAAATTTAAAAAAACATACAATCAAGGTCTTTTTCCGAGACATTATAATGTTATGGGAAGATTAATAAAAAACATTTTTTCTCTTATAGGACATATTTATCCCTCGAGGGGGTATATTATTCTATTATATACTTCTCATTGAATTATTTCAAATGTAGTCACATTAATATTTCACAATTAATTTCAAACTATTACATAATGAATCATCGACTGAATAAAAACATGTATATCCTTAAATGAAAGAATACAATATACCATTATATAATCAAAATTGGTTACTAATAAATAATCATCAATAATTTCAATAATTTATGTAATGTGAATATAATTTGTAACAAAATCATATACCATCATGAGAAATAATGTGCTTAGTCAAAAAATACATAGAGAACCTTCCAATTAATTTTTTTATAAAAATTTATGTTATTCCCATACTTTTCCAATTTCAATAAAAGGGATAATATTATCATAATGCATATAGAGAAATAAGGTGTATGAATGAAAAATAAAATTACCCCAGTTCAATAATGGAAAATAAGAGCATTTTTAATGAAATAAAAAACACCATTGTAAAAATAATGATTCAAACCATATCACAAAAAAATAGATCCTGAACTGATTTTTTTTGATACCATGAGTTCAGTCCCCATAAGATAATATATATGAATATTATAGGGTAAATCCTAATATATATACCCCATTAGGGTAAATACTTTTTAAATGAAAATGGAAACTGAATTGAAAACATAAAATATCTTTTATAATACATTTTTAACATTGATAAGAAATACGAATTTACATGTCCCTTTTAAAGAAAAATTATGAAAAGGTGTTCTTAATTCCTTCTAAAACAATTAATTTTATAAATAACCTGTAATATTTGATCCCTATAAGATATAATTTTTTTGGATAAATTATTAGTTGGTGGAAGAACATATTAAAGTGAATGGAAGAATGATTTTTCTATATTTTTAAAATAAATTTGATTAGAATTTACATTGTAAGAAGTGTAAAAAACAATCATTTATATTAAAAATTTATTTTCTCAAATAATATTATAAAATATAATATAATTAATTTGTTGAGTTGGATAAACATATTGTGGAAAATCTAGGATCAAGAAAATAAACTACAACTCAAAGAAAGGAAATTTTATTTATGAATATCTTTTATAGGAAATATATTACCTGAATCCAGGACCATTTGTGTTGAGTTTATATTGTGTAAATGTGTAAATGAGAAAATAAAAATAATAAAATCAATGGGGAAATTGTACCCATGTTATATGAAGTGATGAAATATGAATTTTCATAACTCAATGATTGAATTTTTTTTTACCAAGAACTCTTATGACTTGGGTAACCCTAGAGCCAAATGAAAATTAAAGAAAAAACTCGATTTGGATTAGTCTTTCCCATTAATTACAAGGAAATAATGAATAAAAAAATCATTGGATATTATATTAATTGGAAACTATACGAATGATACATGGTTTATAATATATAACAAGTCTTAAGGAGTTTCAATTGAGAGAAGGAAAACCCTTACGACATGAGAAATTTTTTAATCAAAACCCCATCAAAGATATGCCACGTTATTAAACTAAAAATACCCTGATTTAAATATAATTAGTGATATGACATCTAATATTGTAAGAACATACACCGAAGATATTAAAGTAGGTTCCTAATACAAAACATGTCACTAAGGGGGGAGGTTGTGATTAAACCCCTTACCTCGATTCTTTTTCATTATAAACATGCAACAAACACTATGAATAATTTAATTAAGTTTAATTAGTACATACTAATGAAAATTATTCATAATTATAAAAACATGTATTCTTTATTTATATTCATTGTATTTATATATACAAATTAGTTTTTAAAATTTTCAAAATGAGTGTATGTAATATTGAACAAATTTCATACAAATGGTGTTGGTTTTAATTATCAATACAAAGTTCATCATTTTAAGACAATTAAATTTACTATAATAGATGTTTTCTGATTTCATAAAGAGAATAATTTTAACTCCCTGACCCCTGTCTTCTAGAACTGGTGTCTTAAATTATTACATTTCCATAATTATAATGAATCATGTTCATAAAGATTGAATGTTTAGTATTTCTAGAAAACCTTATTAAATAAATGATAGAATTATTAAATTTTTCAAAAGAAAAGAAAATATGATACATAATAAAATGAAATTAACTAAATCCTTGAAAGGTCATTAAATTATTTCTTCTTCATTTCTTGGGGAAAAGAAACAAAATAATAGTGAGATCATATGATATATATCTGTAAGTACTATAGAATAAATGTTTAATCAATGAGATTAGTCATCATGAAAAGGTAAATATATGATTATATATTCCATATAAATACCATTATAAATAATAATCAATATGGCTTGGTAGATAACTGAAACACATTCATTTAATCAGTAAACTGAGAATAAAATGTATCCATAGATATATATTAGAAAAAATCACATAGATATTAATAATAAATGAATTATCAATAAATTAAATTATTAATTATTTGCAATCATGTTTTCTAGGAACACGATACATTTAAGATCAAGATTTATTCTCAAAATAATTTAAACTACTTTGTTTTTTCCAATTGATTCATCTCATGTGACTATTGACGCATCGTGGGTCATGCATTAACTTGTTCCCAACCTTTAAGGCTTTCCCAAAATGGTCCCCAAACCCAATATAAAATGTAAAATTAATTAATCATATAGTTAAATATTAAATTTAAATCATAAATAGTATCCCTTATCAGATATCTATATTGAATAAAAGATACAGATTTATCAATAATTCATTACTAAATCAAATAACTTTTAATGTAGAAAATTTATGCAAATATGGTATAAAATTTATTAAATAATAATATCCATCATATAAAAAAATCAATATCACAAATAAATTTAAATTTAATATAAAAATGATTATGATAAGGTTACTATTTTGAGAGAAAGATAACAATCATAAAAGAAAGTGATATTTCATATAAAACTTTTACGACATGGAAATTTTGAATTTGAAACCGCTTGGATGATATATTTCAGTGTGAATAATAAAATACGATGAATGATGATTGAATAATGATATTAAATAAAAAATTCATATTATATACACCACATTAATATGAATTTGTGTACAATAACAAATAAGTTTCAATATAATATAAATTGAGACAAAATCTCTTACCTTGACATCAACATGTCACATGTGTCTTTATCATCATGAATAATAAATTTATGTTAATTATTTACTCTAATCAGAAAATTTTCCAAGTTTATTATTACTTTTATTTCACTTATTAAAGTGTTATTTAAGACTATATAAACAATTATGTTTACATCTAGTGTTTTTATGAAATTTGGTTCATGTGTCAAAAACAACATTGGAACGTCAACAATGGTCTAAGGTATCATTATATAAAATACATAAGAATAATAATCATTAAATAATTATAATATCAATATATAAATTATTATTTTAAAACCTATCAGTAAATATGGTTATGAAAATTGAACAGATGTTATAATCATTCAGATGGTTGTTCAGATGTACACATAAGTAACATTCCCATTTTTTAATGGTTGTTATAAAAATAAGGTAGATAAAATTTTTATTTAAATAATTATTCATATATATATATAATTATTTTTAAGTAAAATAAATTGCATTTAGTCATGGAAGTAGTATTCTAATCAACTATGAATGATGTTATAACTTTTCATTGGGTGAAAAGGTAATAAATATAATGATAAATTGTATTTATAGAGAGGTAATTATGAAGTTAATATAAGATTTATTTTAATTTTTCACATATGTTTAATTAAAACTATCATAATATATTACATGTAACGTGTGAACGTATCACATCGCTTTGAGGAAGCGGTAGTCCATACATCCACAAATAATGTAATCATATTTAAAAAAAGGATAAAATTAATGTATGTCTTATGCAACAATCATAAAAGTATTAAGACAACTTAAATATTAGAAATATAATTTAAAAATAATGTTTCCATCATAATCTCCATGCATGAGAGGTGGTAATGGAAAAACGAACTACATCATTTCGTAAGCCGATAGTTTGTCATATAAGAATGATAAATTCATTATTATTTTTTGGAAGTATGTGTATGTGTTGGTTGAAACCTAAAAATAAAAAAATATATTATATTTAGGATAGTAATTATATTATATAATCATCAAATAAGAATAATTCAATGAGTGTAGAAATAAATAAAACAAAAAGGCATGTTGAAAAATGTCATATTATTTTTAGGTAACTCCTTTTGGTTTCCAACAAAGGGCTTAAATGGATGGTTATATTCCCAATGAGAAGAATCTAGGATGAGGTGAGGGATTTTTGGATATTATTTGGGAATGGGTTGGATGAATCAATGTGTCTAGAGATTTTTGATAAAGGGGAAGAGTGAATACCTTTTTATAAGGGGGAGTAGAATTTTTGTGAATACCAAATTGTAACTACTATTGATTGGTATCCCTTAACCCCATGTTTTAAAAATGGAAACATAATGGAATAAATGGGAATTTATTTCTAAATACACTCGCAACACATAGAAATAAATGATGTTTATCATTTTTTCCTTGGTTATTAAGATTTATTAATTTATTATTTTTTGTTTTTATTAAAGTAACTAGTTTTCAATCATATGTAATTTAAAATTTTTGAATAAAGTAATGTCAGATTTGATATAAAATAAATTCTCACTGAATTATAAATATTATATATTATTTTCAAAATATAAATCTCTAATGTGTTGAAAATAAATTTTAAATCAAACGTATGTAATGTGAAACAACACTTCTTTAACCTGATCTACACTAAAAATGTTTAATTATATATGGGTCAATATGTTAATTATAAAAAGATAACTTTTCTCATTTAATATCCCATTACTGATATTCATTAACTATTAAAAATCTTTGGGAACAAGGTGGTATTTTTATTAGTTTTAAAACATTTAATAAAATATCATTAATTTTTAAATAACAGTAATGTTGATTTTGACATTATTAACTAAATTTTAATATTAAAATATAAAATATATGATGGAAATAAAATATATCAATTTTAATGATTTTTAAAGTGTTATTTTCATCTAAAAAACAATGGAACATAATTATTCACTAAATTTACTTTCCTTTTAATTTAATAACATCATTTATTTTATTTTATTGTAAACTAAATAGTCTATGTGTGAATGTTTCTTAATCATTTGATGTTAATAATTCATATCTAAATTTTTTATTTATATTATAATAAAAAAATCAATTAAATTTCAAAATAATTCTAATAACTAAAACTATCTAGATTATTCCTTACTATAAATCATTGGAAATGTTAATGGTAAGGAAGTTTTCTATTTATCCATTTTCCTTGATTAAGTTGTTATATGGGTTACTTTCTAAGATCAGTTTCCCAATAAATCATAAAATTCAAACCCAGAGGGGTTGTGGTCGAACTATTGGTTTTTAATGGATTTTATAGAATTTTATAGGTCATTCTTTCCATTAAGATTAGGGTCTAGTAACTTATTAATCTTAATTTTACCTTAATCACTGTAATTTATTTTAATTACATTTACTAATATTTTTCCTTAAAAACTAAGTATATCATATAAGAATATAAATATTATACTAACTAAAACCATGAATATTTAATTTTCCTAATTCAATTCATAGATATTGTCAAATTAAATTCAAATTTAACCTCGCATTCATGGCTAGAAAGTAGGTTTTAAATGTAAAAATGATCAAAAGTTAAATACTTTTTTAAATCTAAATTCAAAGTAAAATTGATTACATTGAAATATATTGAATTAATATATGAATAAATGATATTTTGTTACTTTTAAAAAAATTTAAATATATTTTAACATTAATAATTATTTAAATGAAAAGGTGTTTTCAACAAAAATGCAGTATTTTTAAGTATTCATCAAAAAATGAATCTTTCCGTAGAAATACCAAAAAAATACCGTAAGATAAATATGAAATTATGAATTCAAAAAAAAAATTATTTTTTTATTTTTTTTATGTTCAAAAGTTTTTGTTTTAAGAATCTACCCCAATAACACGTAAAAAAACATGATTTTTTTGTGTAACGCATGATAGATTACTGTTTTGTGTAGATTAAGCCTATGTTGTTGTTTCATATAAATCATTCTAGAAACAATAATTAAATTTATTTCAAAAGAAAAATATTTTAATATCATGGGGTGTAACATTCTACCCACTTTAATTAAATTGATTCCCTGAAATTTAAACATGATCTCTATAATATAGGGTTTCATATTTGAAAATATTATTGGTTAAAAAACCCACATCATAAATAGGGTTAATAAAACATCCTCTTAATAATAGGGGAAAAAATGTGATGGGCACCACAAGATAAGGAATTCAAATAGAATTATATTAATTAAATCATTGGCATGGATGGATAATATGACTATCTAGTTCCGATAGAGATTGATAGATACCATGTTTATGAGAATGTAGTTCTACACAAATCCATAAACCATATTTTTGAATAAAGTAAATTGATATAATAAAAAATGTATAAAATAAGGAAATTTTTATCAACATCCTTTTTCCATGAGATGAAAAATTCTTTTACACTATAACAATATAAATAAATATACATTTCTATAGAAAAAATATTTTTATTTGGTTGTGTATTAAACTATTTATACTAAATATATTTCCACAAGATTATTCACTAAGTTAAGTAATACATTAATATCTTAAACATCATTAAAAGATCAACACAAACTATTTTATAAATGTTCAAAATTTATAAATGGTTATGATCCAATATTTTTAGAATCCAGATCACTAAATTTTAAAAAATGAAATTATTTTTAATAAAAACAAAATGATGAAGCACACTAATCACCACATAACAACATGTGAACACCCTCATTATGTATTCTATTGAAATATGATAATAACCTGAATTACTATAAAACATAATTTCAAACATGCATCCATACTTATTCATTATGTGTGATGCAAGTTATTGGGTGTATTCTATAATTCCAAAACTGTTGTAAAACCCTCCAATGATGGAATAATACACTTTTTTGACAAACCATTATTCATTCCCATGTTAGTTGATACTATATAATTTAATTTTACCAAATATATTAGCTCTTAATTCTAAAATAATTATATCGGTTTCAAGAACATATTAAGGGTAATCATTCCCTTAATCATGTTTTTCCTATATGTGAAACTTTCCACCGAATCACTTTTATGTGTACTATTCAACATAAAATCTCAAATCCTTAATGAAAAAGAACTATAATATAATCCTCATCTATTCCATCATTATTATAACCATTACATCATTGATAAAATATTTAAATGATATAAGTATTCAATAAAATCATATACACATTAATCATTCCTCTTTATATGTGGTAGTATTATAATCTTCACCATGATCCATTATGAACTTTGGGGTATATTCAGTTGATATTAGAGTCATTGATTTTTCGTAGTGCCCAATATCCTTGATGTTAAATCATTGTACTTTGGAAAAAATTTCTTGTCATTTCAATCATATGCATAGTGTTATTTCTCTCCACACTTGTATAAAAATTCAATTCCATTTATGAAATTACAGTGGTGATTATTTCCATAATTATTAAATGTGGGAAAACAATTTTTTTCATTCTTCACTTTATCTATATTTTCCCTTGCTATCCTCTTTTTTCTATTCTTTCCACAGAAGACGTAATACATAGATAATTAATTTTATGTCTCATTATCCTGTGATACCATGTATTCATATGAAGAGAATGTTTGAGAGACTATTTCGATTTGAATGGAAGGATTAATATCATAAAATATATGATCCTTCTTACCCTTTGGATCAAATTTATCAGTGAGATTCACTTATCTTCTTCTAGGAGCCATTTCTAAATTATGATATAGAGTATATTATATCATATTATTATAAAACATAACTTACAACCCCAATCTAGAAAAATACATCAAATAATTTGAAAATTTTATGTATATCTAATATCGAAATAACAAATATGGTTTCATTGGGATTTTATACTATACTTATTTTAAAATTCAATCTTAGGTATATGTACCTAATCTGATTTTTCTAAATATTGTTTCTAAGGTTGCTGTAAATCTTTCATTGATACCATTTATAACTTATTTACCCCAGTAACCTAGAGCAAGTGCCTTAAATTATTACATTGGCATCATTATGAGGAATAAACTCCCAAAGGATAGAAAGTTTAGTTGTTTTTGAAAACTATATTATATACCTGATACCCATATTACATTAGTAAATATAAAAAAACATAATATGTAAAGAAATAGAATGAACTTTTTCCTTGAAAGCTTATTCAAATAGTTCATCTGTATATCATGGGGAAAGAAAACCAAATAAGGGTGAGCCAATATTATCAATAAGGGTAATTAATAAGGAATAAATAATTAATCAATGATCATAATCATCCTATAATGGTAAATAACTGATCATACATTCCATAAAAATATCCTGATAAGGAATAATCAATATGGAATAGTTGTTAACTGATACACATGTCATTTCATTAACAAACTGAGAATGAAATGAATCTATATTTATGTCAAAAAATACCATTTATAATAATAATAATTAAATTCTCAATAATGGGTATTATTAATTGTTGTACGTCATGTTTCCCAAGAACATGATACATTTACCATTAAAATTTATTCTCATAGTAGTTTAGACTACTCCGATTTAGAAAACCTATTAATATCACGAAACTACTGATACATAATGGGGATTGCATTAACCATTACCCAAACCATATATATTAATTTAACCAGTCACAAACATGTATAGTGAATTTCAAAATAATCCCCCATATTGTAAAGACCTGGAAATTCTGTTGAAATTTTTGTCATAAATACATGGTAATTTTACGAGTCTGTAGTTTTTGACGGCGTATGATTCCGAGGCCCGGTGTGCCCAGAATCAATTTCTGAAGTTTATGTTAAGCTTATGTTAATGCCCATAAGTAGTTTTCCTGAAAAAATGAAATAACTCTTACATGGTAACTCAGATCAGATATCTGAGGGCACCGTTGCACTCAGGAGGGCAGGTTTACCTTAGTCGTTACTTATGTTTAGTCGGAACGAGACTCCTGTGAGAAATCCTGAAAATGGAATAACTATAAATAAAATAATAAAATAAATTATTTTATGTTTCAAATGATTATTACTCAGAAATGGTATCTCAGATTAAAAATCCAATACCACCGCTGAAATCACGAGGGCATGATTTATTTAAGAAGATACTAACTTTTCCCAGCGTGAGCCACCAGAAAAAGATAGTTTTTGGCCGCAACTAAAATAATTAAGTGACGATTATTTTATTGTAAAATTCATAACATCTAAACGGTGAGTCGGATTAATAATCCAACAGTACCGTCGGGTTCGTTGTGGCATTTTCCCCTAGGTAGAGCCTATCCTCGAATGGTGTGAGTCGAGGTGACTGATAATAATTGTCCGAAATTTTTTTTGTGTATCATCAGTAAAGGTACGTTCGTGATTTTATATCTTTTTAACCGGTGCTCGGAATTGAAATCTGGGGGCACCGTTGAACTCGTAGAATCGATGATTTCTTAATGAGACATTCACCGTAGTTGTTTTCTAATGAGAGTAGAAGTTAGTTTTTGGGGATTTTTAATTAAATTGAATAAAAATAAAGTGTTCACTTTTTTTTAGTTGGGTGGTTAAACCCTCCAAGGGGAGGTTGGAGGTGGGTTCCACCACCCCCTAACCTCCCATGGGTGGTTATGGTAGTGGGGCCCACCCGAGTATAACCTCCCTTGGGAGGATATTTTTAGGTGGGGCCCACACAAACTTCAAACCCCTTAAACCCCCTTGTAACTCTCTATAAAGTGGGGTGCCTCTTCCCCATCCCCCATTGTTTTTAAATGTGCCAACTCCCTCACAATTAATCAATTAAACCCTTGTAATTAATTAATTGAATCCTTTGAAATTCTTTCCCACTCCATTCATTTAATTAAGTGAACCAACATAATTAATTTGGATTATTTTGAATAGATGCCAACCATTAAAATAGGAGACAAGATATTATTTTATTTTGATTGGTATAAGATTTGTTTGGAAAAATAAAGAGAGGAGGTGTTTTTGGTGGAGCCTTGTCTCTCCAACGAAGAACAACTGAATAACGAAGAACACCGACTTCTTCCTTCTTCAACCGGGAAAAAGAAGGGAACGTCTCTTTAGCCACCGAAGAATGACAATGCCATCTTCTTCCTTCTTCATTCGCGTCAAAGGAGAAGATGTCACCCGTGAAGAATGTCGCCAACGACGACGTGCACCCTACCACGAATCCGTCATCAATCATTTCCAAATGCGAGGTAGGGGTTATTTTACAATTGAATATTACCCTCTGTTCTTTATCGAATGTTTTGCGCTTCGAGAATCGAATGATATCACTATAACGAGGAGGGTTCAGATAGCACGAACACGGTCTGACCCTCCCCTTGATTGTTCATGTTCGATGACGAAGGTGGTACACACGGTGATGATGACAAAGGTAGTGAAAAAAGTTCGTGGTACCCATGACCTCCGTGAACTGCGTCACCCCCATGCCACCCTGGTGCGCTATCTGCACCCTCGCGCCCCTACCGGCGTGCTACCATCTCCCTGCGCCCCTGCCGACGCGCTGCGTGGTGCCCCGCGCCCCTTTCAGCGCGTTCCCGGTGCCCCGTGCCCCTGCCGGCGTGCTACCTAGTGCCCCACACCCCTAGAGACGCGCTTCCGGGGCCCCGCACCCCTGCTGACACGCTCTCGGTGCCTTGCACCCCTACCGACGCACTGCCCGCCTGCCCGGCTCCTGCCACGGCCTACCCGGTGTACCCACAGACTACCTGGAGTCTAGCCAGCCAGCCTGTGCCCCGCATGGCCTGCCCTTTGGCCTCTCAGCCACTGGCCTGCTGAGCCGACCGACGACGCCCTCGTGATGTCGCTAGCTGAATCAGCCCGGTCTTTCAGGCCGAGTTACCGAGCCGCCTACGTGGCAATTATCCGGCTGAACTGCCATCGTGGTCCGCTGGGTCGGGCCTAGTGGACCAGGTCAAAACATAGGGGATGAGCCACCCAATGGACTAGGTCAGACCAAGTGAGTCCAACTGGGTCGACCGAGACCGGGTCGAACCGGACCCGGGCCCACTACTGACCCTTTACATTCTTGGGCTATATCTTTGGCACCGAACATCCGTTTTTCAATCTGTCATTGGCACTGGTATTCTTGGAGTATAGTCATCCCTTTGAGTATACCCTACTAAAATTCAGGGTAAAGCTGGGTCACGGTTAGGTTGGTTCTTACACGAATCCAACCACCCCCCCGGGACTAAAATGCTAATAACTCATAGACCAGGCTTCTGATTGATGTGATTTCAGTTGCGTTGAGACCTTGATGACGTGGAATTACTTTGATATACTTCCACCTAAGACATTGTGACACTTGCAGTATCGACCAGTAGCTCGTGAAGCAGATCCTCCCGAAGACGAACCGATGGAGTGCAGAGACCTAGTAGTTATAGACCTGACGACTACTTAACCGATTCGACTCGGAGTGATTCGACTAGCCAAGTGGATGTAGCACCTAGTTTGGCGGTAGACCCACGATGGACGAAGCGCCTGGTTTGGCAGTATACCCTTGGTGCTCGAAAGGAGGGGTACCTCTGACAGCTATTAGGAGGAGCCCCCAGTTTAGTGGCAGACCCATAGCAGATGGAGCACCGGTTTAGCAGCAGACCCACTGTACTCGACAGGAGGAGTACCTCAGCAGTCTAAGGATAGTGAGTAGCACCTCAGAGTTGTGACAGGGCCACTGTACTCGATAGAGGAGGACTTCTCCAGCAACCGTGCTTTAGATAATGAAAATACTGGTTTGAGCTGAGTCAATAACCTCTGTGTATTCCTCATGATTGAGATGGGTTACTTGATAACATAGGTATATGTATGGGCATATAAGTAAGTAATTATTATCGGTTGAAATCATATTATGTGGTTTATCCTTGTTGGATTTTGTGAGACCTTGAGGGTCTCGGGGTCCCTGCGGAGTATCGTTATACTCACCCATGCACGGGCTATGCCCGCACCTCGTTGTGTTGGATGCAGACAATGGACAATGCTGACCGAGGCGGAGTGTATGAGGACTGGACGGTGCCCGGAGGTGGACCTCACGACGAGATGGTACCCAAAGGTGACAGACGGACGTGGAACACTGAGGAGGCTATATGTACCTACCCTTCTAGTAGGATCTGTGGTGGGAAATCCATAAGCTTCTAGACACCATCCAACTATTTTTCTTTTAGTTGTACTTGTTTATCTTTTCCTTTTACTTTAGTGTTGGGCTTGTATTTCCGGCCCCTTTTACTTTCCATCACATCTTTTTTTATAAAGTTTTTACTTAGTGTTTTCTTCCACTTGTACTCTGGTTGTGTGTGTTTACATTTTATCAATGCAATGCCTTCCCAGTTTTAGGGAATTATGACTTTGTTGCTAGTTGCCATCCCCTGGCCTATGGAAGCCGTGCTTGGGGTAGTCACGATACTAGCCCCGGGGGACGGGTCGTGACAAATAGGTATTAGAGGAGTCGGTTCTACCGTAGAACATAGGACACTGATATTTTCTTTCAGTGAAGAAATAGTTCTCAAGGTACTGAGTGTGGTTTTCAGTTCAGGGAGTCCAGTATTGGTCTAGCGGTCGACGTATCCATACACCAGGACCCTGACTACTGATTTCCGACTTAGTACACAAAAACACTGATTGCATGTGTGTTTTCAAAAATTTTATTTAAGTCATCTCAAACTAGGTCATCCCACCCGATATAATATTTTGACCATGTCGCATCTATTCAGGGTGCCTCCATGCAGAAAACCTATTGGAGTTTTGACAGAGTACCCGATGAAGGCCCACCGAGCGACGAGGATCCGGTGCAGGGCCCTATTACTATGTTGGAACCTTCGGGTGGTCTACCAGCAGCACCACCAACTGTTGGGCAGTAGATTCCACCTTCCACACTGGAGGACAGTGCACGCCGATTGATCACGTTGCATGAGTTCCATCAATAGAGGCCTTCGAGGTTACGAGGTGAGACAGATTCAAAGGCAGTAGAGGATTGACTGGAGGCAATTTCTAGATTTCTCCACCTAGTTGAGACACCAGTAGAGAAGATGGTGATCTTATATACTAGTGTTTCCCAGTGAGTGACCTTGAGGTTGGTCTACATAGTGATGAGGCTTTGGTGTGTGGACCTTTTCCCGAGATTGTACCTTTAGGTAGTGTGTGAGCTATATCACTGCCCGTTGGTTAGGAGTTTCAACCAGTGGTACGGGTTGATGACACATGTAGGCTTAGTGCCTTACACATGTGTCAGCATCAGATACCCCTTAGGTTTCGAGGTGAGCCTGGATTACAGGCGGCTAAGGACTGGTATAAGGAGGTGGATGGGAGTTCTCTATACCTTCTAAAGCTTCGGCAGGATGACATATTGGTAGCTGAGTATTCATCAAGATGTACCGATCATTCCTGGTACTCGATGAATACGATATGATCAGAGCTTCATAGCTTGGACCTCTGAGTGATATGTGTTTAGGGACATCTGATCCAAGACTTTCTTTTTCCTCTACGGATTTCTACTTATGTTAGGATTCTAGAGAGAACCATTGTGGTTGAATGTTCCTTGGATGAGCGGATACAACCAGTGAATGTTAGCAGTATGAAAGTAGGAAACCAGCACTAGTCTCAGAGACTTGGGCATGTAAACTATTTCAGAAACAGAATTTAATAAGGACAGATGAATCTGCAGGGCAACAGACGTGGAAGCAGATCTAAGAGAGCAACATGAGGTGGTGTACATTTTGACATGTTACAACCAACCACCTTTGTTGTCCCCACCGGGATCAGGGAACTATAAAGTAGAGGTAGAGAATAGCTGTATGTAGTCAAATAGTGGGACCCAAGGGCTCTATGAATGATTCGATGTACGAAATGTGTCTACTACTAGCTGTTGTATCAATATACATAGATACCAATCATTCCTTCCTTCCACGAATCTGGTCCAAGACATAGAGTTTCTGGTAAAACCGTTGAAATGACCCTCATGTCTGGAGATACCTTTGATAGGAGACTCGATAATCACACTTTCACTGATGGTGTGATTTGACCCTTGAGGCGAGAGATTCAGTTGGAACCTCTTGGTGGAAGCGTCGAGGCCTTACGACATTAGTTTGGGTATGGACATGGAAACCATAGTTCATACACAAATTGACTGTATTAGGAAAAAGGTTGTGGTTTATCTACAATGTTGAGATGAGGTTTTTCTTATTCTGCAAAAAAGGAAACCCAAGCAACATAGGTTAAACTCAGGCATAGTATAGTGCAACTGATCACTCTTGAGTCGTCCAGACTTACCCTCTTGGAAGCTGAAGTTTTTAGTTTTCAGTTCTTCCAGGACTATGACTTTGAGAAAGTCTATACTCCTGGGAAAGGTAATGTTGTTGCGGATTCACTCAGCAGGAGGGATGGTATACAACTTTTAGGCAAGGAGACAAAGTATCTTGCTGCCTTACAGATATACTTCGTGGATAGAGAAGGAGTATCATTTCTACAGTCTCTTAAAATCACCAATCCCCTTCATTAGTGAGTTAGGGAGGCATAGCGTGGAGATGCTGATTGTAAGACATGACATGCTCAGATACCCATAGGGCAGGCACCTAATGGTTTTTCTGAAGGTGGGGAGCACATCATCCTCTTCAAAGGACGTACCATGGTATCGGTTTCACATTTGGAGGAAGTGTTGAGGGAGTTCCATACATCCCCTCTTACGGTACATCTAGGTGTGGCGAAGATATACCAGGACCTTCAACTACAACAGTGGTGGCCAGGTATGAAGAAGGTGGTAGAAGAGTTTATCTCTCGATGCCTCACTTGTCAGCAAGTGAAGGGGGAGCACCAGGTACCAGCAGGCTTGGTTCAGCTGTTAGAGGTCCCATAGTGGAAATTGGATGGCATATCCATGGATTTCATGACGGGTCTTCTACATACATCTAGGAGTCACGATTCAATTTGGGTGAGCATTGACTGGCTCACCATGTCGGCCCACTTCATACTAACCAAAGATGGTACAGGCTACCACATAGAATGTAAAAATCATCCAAGAGCAGATGAAGACTGCACAGAGCAGGCATAAGTCATATACTGGTGGAGACCTCTAGGGTTCTAGGATGATGACCACGTTTTTCTACGGGTCTCACCTCGACGAGATCTATAAAGATTTCGCCAAGGAGGTAAGCTATCTCCGAGATTCAATGGACCTTTCGAAGTCCTCAAAAGAGTAGGTGAGGAGTCTTACCACTTATCTCTTCCACCTCAGTTGCATCAGGTTCACGAGGTCTTCCACATAACTCAGCTAAGGAGATACGTGCACGACCCATCTCACATCATCGACCATAGGGAGCTGGACATCGATGATGGGGCGACTTTCACGGAGGTCCCATTGGAGATTGAGAATCGACAGGAGCGGGTTATATCTGGACGGTCGATACCTCTTGTGCGCATTTTTTGGCATCACAGGAACCTTCAAGAGAGAACATGGGAATGGGAGGATCATATGCGTGCTAAGTACCCCCCTTTGGTTCCCTTAGTTCAATTTGTAGCTTACGGGGACGTAAAGCCCTGAGGTGGGGAGAATGTAAAGACCCCTAAATTCTGTGGATTTTTTTCATAAGTACACAGGAATTTAACAAGTCCACAGATTCTGACGGTGCATAATTCCGAGTCCCGGTGTTCCCAGAATCAATTTCTGAAATTTTTGTTAAGAATAAGTTAACACGCATAAGCAGTTTTCCTGAAAAAATGGAATAACTCATAAACAGTGACTTGGATGATAAATTTGAGGGCACCATTGCTCTCAAAATGGAAGATTTACCCTAGGCGTGACTTAAGTTTAGTTAGTGCGGGCCTCCTATGAGAAATCCTAAAAATGGAATAACTGTAAATAAAATAATTAAATAAATTATTTTATTTTTCAAATGCTTATAACTCACAAACAGTAGCTCAGATTAAAAATCTGAGACCACCACTGAACTCATGAGGGAATTATTTATTTAATTAGGTACTAACTTTGGCCGATGCGGGCCACTATAAAAATTAAGTTATTGGATGCAAATAAAATAAATAAGTGACAATTATTTTATTGTAAAATTTATAACTTCTAAATGGTGAGTCAGATTAATAATCCGAGAGTACCGTTGGGTTCGTTGGGGCGTTTTTCACCTAGAAAAATCCTAACCTCAACCGGTGCGAGTCGAGGGTGACTAATAATAATTTTCTGAACTTTTTTTCGGGTAACATCAGTAAACGTACGTTCATGATTTTATATCTTTTGAACTGGTGCTCGGAATTGAAATCTGGGGGCACCGTTGAACTCGTAGCATCAGTGATTTCTTATTGAGACCTTCACCGTAGTTGTGTTCTAATTAGAGTAGAAGTTAGATTTGGGGTTTTTAAATTAAATTGAATAAAAATAAAGTGTTAACTTTATTTTTAGTTGGGTGGTCAAAAGCTCCAAGGGGAGGTTAGAGGTGAGGGACACCACTCCCTAACCTCCCATGGGAGGTTATGGTGGTGGGGACCACCCGACTATAACCTCCCTTGGGAGGATATTATTAGGTGCAGCCCACACGATCTTCAAAACCATAAACCCCCTTGTAACTCTCCATAAAGTGGGGAGCCTTCCCCCATTTTTTTTAAATGTTCCAACTCCATCACAATTAATTAATTAAATCCTTGTTATTAATTAATTTTATCCTTTGAAATTCTATCCAAATCCATTAATTAAATTAAGTGAACCAACTTAATTAATTTGAATTATTTTGAATACAATCCAACCATTAAAATAAGGGACAAGCTATTATTTTATTTTGGTGGACATATGTTTTGTTGGGAGAACTAAAGAGAGGAGGATTTTTTGGTGGATCCTTTTCTCTCCAACGAAGAACCACTGAAGAAAAAAGAACATTGACTTCTTCCTTCTTCAACCGGGGCAAGGAAGGGAACGTCTCTTCCACCACCGAAGAATGAAAATGCCATCTTCTTCCTTCTTCATCTGCGTCAAAGGAGAAGACGCCGCCCGTGAAGAACGTCGCCAATGATGACGTCTTCCCTACTGGGAATCTGCCAAAAATCATCGACAAATATGAGGTAGGGGTTATTTTACGATTCAATATTACCCTCTGTTCTCCATCATATGTTCTGCGCTTCGAGAACCGAATGATATCACCGTAACAAGGTGGGTTTGGACAACACAAACACGGTCCGACCCTCCCCTTGATTGTTTTTGTTTGATGACAAAGGAGGTACACACGATGATGGAGATGAAGGAGGTGAAAAAAGGTCGCGCTACCTATGGCCTCCGTGAACTGTGCTGCCCCCGCACCCATGTCGGCGCGCTTCCCGGTGCCCCGTGCCCCTGTCGGCGCACTCCCAGCGCCCCGTGCCCCTACCGGCACGCTCTCTGGTGCCCTGCACCCCAACCGGCCTACACCCCACACCCCTTTCGATGTGCTCCTGGCGCCCTGTGCCCCTATCGGTGCCCTCCCGGTGCCCCACGTCCCTGCCGGCGCGGTGTTCGCCTGCCCGGTGTACCTGCGGCCTACCGAGAGTCCAGCCAGCCCACCTGCACCCCATGCGGCCTGCCGGCTGTCCTCCCAGCCACCGGCCTTCTGAGTTTACCAAAGGTACCCCTGCGGTGTCACTGTCCGAACCGGCCCAGTCTTCCGGGCCGAGTTACCGAGCCGCCTACGTGGTGACTATCGGGCCGAACTACCCTCGCGGTCCGCTGGGCCGGGCCCAACGGACCTGGTCAAAACATAGAGGGATGAACCACCCAATGGGCCAGGTCAGAGCTAGTGAGTCTAACCGGGTCAACCCATACTAGGTTGGTCCAAACTGGGTTGGGCCGAGTCGATCCGATCGGGTCGGACCGGACACGGGCCCACTACTGTCCATTTACCTTCTTGGGCCATATCTATGGCACCAGACATCCGTTTGACGAACCGTCAGCAGCACTAGTATTCTTGGAGCATAACTGTCCCTTTGAGTTTACTCCACTGGAGTTCAGGGTATAGTTGAGTCATGGTCAGGTTGGTTCGTACATGAATCCAACCCCCCCCCCCCCCCCGGCACTAAAATGATAATAACTCACAGACCGAGCGTCTGACTGATGCACTATCTGTTGCATTGAGACCCTAATGATGTGGTGGTCCTTTGGGATACTTCTAAATGAGACTTTGTGACAATTGGATTATTGAATAGTAGATCGTGGAGAAGATCCTCTTAGAGATGAGCAGATGGAGTGTGGAGACCTAGTAGTTGTAGACCTGACGACTGCTTGACCGATTCGACTCAGAGTGATTCGACTAGCCCAGTGGATGGAGCACCTGGATTGGCAGCAGACGCATGATGGACGGAGCACCTGGTTTGGCACCAGACCTGCGCCACTCGACATGAGGAGTACCTATGATGGCTATTAGGGGGGGCACCCGGTTTGGTGGCAGACCCTCAGCGTACAGAGTGCCCGGTTTGGCAGCAGGCCCGCTGTACTCGATAGGAGGAGTACCTCAGTAGTCTAAGG
Organism: Viscum album; assembly: GCA_963277665.1. NCBI lineage: Eukaryota > Viridiplantae > Streptophyta > Magnoliopsida > Santalales > Viscaceae > Viscum > Viscum album. The sequence continues at coordinate 56,957,346 of OY728153.1, read as the reverse complement.
TTACTGAGTAGCACCTCAGAGTTATGACATGTCCACTATATTTGAAAAATTATTAGTTCTCCAGTAGTCGTGGTTTCGATAATGAAAATATTGGTTTGAGCTGAGTCAATGACCTTTTTGTATTCCTCGTGATTGAGATGGGTTACTTGATAACATAGGTATATGTATGGGAATATACCTAAGTAATTTTTATCCGTTGAAATCATATATTGTGGTTTATCTTTGTTGGATTTTGTGAGACCATAAGGGTCTTGAGGTCCCTACTGAGTATCGTTATACTCACCCCTGCATGGGCTATGCCCACACCTCGTTGTATTGGATGCAGACGATGGACAACGCTGACCGAGGCAGAGTGTGCGAGGAATGGACGGTGCCTGGAGGTGGACCTCACGACGAGACAGTACCTGGAAGAGACAGACATACGTGGAGTGCTGATGAGGCTATCTGTACCTATCCTTTAGGTAGGATCTGTGGTGGACGATCCAGGAGCTACTAGACACTTTCCAGTTGTTTGTATTTTAGTTGTACCTGTTTGTCTTTTCCTTGTACTTTACTTTTGGGTTTGTATTTCCAGCCCCTTTTACTTTCTAGTAAATCTTTTGTTATAAAGTTTTTACTTAATTTTTTCTTCCGCATGTACTCTGGTTGTATGTGTTTACATTTTATGAAGGCAATCCCTTCCCAGTTTTACATAATTACCCCTTTGGTGCTACTCGCCAGCCCCTGACCTATGAAAGGCGGGCTTGGGGTAGTCACGATACAGGCCCTGAGGGACAGGTCATGACGCATATAGTGAAATAATCAATATAAATCATAAAAAACATGTCTTATCAAATCTATGTATTTAATAAAAGATAATGATATATTAATAATTCACCAGTAAATCAAATAAATTTCAATGAAAACCCATATGTAAATGTGTGATATGGTTTAATAAATAATCATATACATCATAAAATAATTTGTACATAAAAAATAAATACAATTTTGAATAAAAACTGATTTTGAGAATGTTATTTTTTTATAGAAAGTTAACAATCACAAACAAAAAGTTATATTGAAAAGTTAATTTTGACAACACGGTAATTTTCAATTCAAAAACCCCTGGATGATATAGATCAAAGTGAAATATTAAATAAAAATAATTATGAGTGAATAATGATATTAAATTTTAAACAAGGAGTTTATATACCAAATTAATGTGAATTGGTGTATAATTAAAAATAATCCTCAACAGAATGTAAATTGAGACGATATCCCATAAATGAGTCCGACTTGTCACACACATATTTTTCTTACTATATAATAAACTTATCTGAATTATTAACTTGATTCATAATGTTTTTAATATTTATTACTACTTTTATTCAACCTATTAAAATTTTTCATATCACTACCTATACAATTATGTTTATGTCTAGTATTTTGACCAAATCCCGTTCATGTGCCAGAAACGACTTTCGCATGTTGACTGTGATAAAAGGGATAATTATATAAAAGTATAAATAATATAAATAAATAAATAATTATAATATTTAAACAAAAATTATTCTTTTAAAATCAATTATGAATGATGCTTATGAAAAAAAATGAACCAACATTACAATCGTTGAGACGGTAGGTCATACGTACGCATTAGTAATGTTACAAATTTTCAATGATCATTACAAAACTAATGTGAGTATAATTTTAATTTCCATCATGATAGTTATATCATATATACAAAATAATTTAATAATATATACCTATATATAAAATTCTTTAAATTTAAAAGGAATAATGGTGCTTTTAAAGAGGTATCCACATGTCCATGAACGATGTTATATCTTATCTAGAATGTGTAAATATAATAAAGAGAATGATATATTTTTTTAATGTATAGGTAATTATGTTATATATATAATATATATATCATTTATGTAACATATTATATATTAAAACTATCTATAATAAATTCAATGTAATGTGTGAACATATCACATTGCTTTGAGGCAATAGTAGTCCACATGTCGACAAACAATGTTACCATATTTAAAAAAATGGAAATCATAAAGGTATGAGTTATATAAAAACTCTAGAAGTATGAAGAAAACATAAATATAAAATATATAATATATAAACATGGTTTCCATCATAATTACTATCCAAAAGAGATAGTAAAGGAATAATGTACGACATCGTTTCATGAGGTTGTAGCTCACCGTACACAAACTGTTATTTTTTTACCCATCGGATTAATGTGTTTGTAGTTGAATGTTAAAACTTTAAAATAAAAAAATATACGTATATTTATTATACTTGTGTTAATATATAATAGTTAAATAATAATAATTTAATTGGTTCAGAAAGAAATAAAACATAAATGCACGTAAAAAAAGTTATATCTTTTTTCAAGCAACTCTATTCGATTTACACCAACAGGATTACCTAGATGGTTATATTCCAAAAATGAGGAATATATTTTGAGGTTCAGGATTGTGGTAGCTTATTTGGGTAGGGTTGTATGGTCTAAATTGTATTTTGATGTGTGGTGTAGGGAGAGATTGAATGCCTTTTTATAGTGTAGGATGAGTGGTATTCCTTTAAATACCATTTGATAAACACTATTGGGAGGTAACCCTTAACTCATGTGAATATGAAATGTAAAAATAATTAATTAAATGGGATTTATGGTGTATACAAACTAACACTGAACAATAACAGAAACATTTTTACTATTTTGTTTCTAAGTCTTTAAGTGTCATTATTTTTCTCATTTTAATGTTTATTGAAGTAACTAGTTTTCTATCCTAGGTAATTTAAAAATTAAGAATAAGTTAAAATGATATTTATTATAAAATATATGAAAAATCAATTAAATAAATATTATATATAATTTAAAAAATATAAATCCCATGATTGATGGAAATCAATTTTAAAACAGGGCCATATAACGCGCCAAAATACTACTTTAACCCGAACCATTCTAATAATGTTCTATTATCTATAGGTAAATATGTTAATTATAAAAGATATTTTTTCCCTTTAATAGAACATATTTGACATTTATTAATAGTTAAAAATCATTTTGTAGAATTTATTATTTTTTATTAATTATAAATCAGTTAATAAAATTTCATTTATTGTAAAATAACATTAATGTTTATTTTGACATTATTAAATAAATTTTAATTTAAAAATATAAAAAAATGACAGAATTAAAATATATTAATTTTAAAGTGGTGTTTAATGATATATTCACATAAAATAAATAATTTATCATAATAAATAATTAAATTTTCTCTATTTTTAATGTTTTTAACCTCATTTATTTTATTTCATTATTAACTAATTAATTCTTCTATTATCATATGTTAAGCATTATTGTAAGTAATTCATCTATAAAATTTATAGTTAAATTTTCATTATAAAAAAACCCATTTATATTTCAAAATAATTTTTTAACTGAAACTATGTAGCTTATTCCATACTATAATTCATTATTAATGTTAAATGTAAGGAAGATTAATTGTTTATCCTTTTTCCTTGCATAACATATTATATGAGTCAATTTCATGAATATGAGTCCTAATAATTCATAAAAATAAAACCAATTGGGGATATGGTCAAAAAAATTTCATCTAATGACTATTGGATTAGTTTCTAGGTTATTTTGGCCATTTGGTTTATGGATTAGTCACCTGCGAAGCTTAATATTACCATAATCGCTGTAATTAATTTTATTTATTTTTTTTATATTTTTGATAAAAAAGTATGTTAATATTATTAATGTATAAATAATATAATTATTAAAACATTTTTTTCCAATTTTCCAAATTCAATTCCTAGAAGTGAAAAAATTAAATTTAATGCGAATACCATAGACATGGCGAGAAATATGGGTTTTAAAATGAAATTTTTTGAATGTTCAATATGTTTATATATCTAAATTTAATAAGAATATCATTCTAATGACCTCAATAGGAATAATATATGTAGAATTAATAAATTTTTAATTTAAATACCAATTTGAAATATAATTTAACATTAATAATTATTTAAACAAAAAGATAGTTTTCAACTAAAATACATTGATTTTCACTATTGATCCAAAAATGAAACTTCTGAACAAAATAAAATAAAATTCACAGTAACCAAAAGATGAAATTATAAATCCATAAATTATTTTTATTTTAAAAGATAAATTTAAAAAATGTCTTAAAAAATTGTTTTAAAATTGGTGTTCCATTAAAAGGTGGTTAAACTTGGTTTTACATGTAACAAAACATAACTCAATGTTTATGTAGTGTAATCTTAAGATGGTGTTTCTTATAAAGAATTATTGAAAAAAATTATTGAAAAATGATAATAATTTTATATTATTAGTGTTTTACAATAATTCTATTACATGGTGGTTTTTATAATGGATCATGAATAAGAAATTAGTGATGATCATGTTTTGTTGTTTACCAAGAAAAAAATGTTTTATTAATTAATGTGTAAATACATGTTATAATAACAATGAAGCCGACACGAAAAAAATTATTTATATATTTATATATTATTACACCATTGAAGTAGTTATCATAGTCTATTATGATTTAAATTCATTTTATTGTTCAAGTATATGGTTAAATAAACCAAAACATAAACCTACTATGTTTAATAGATGATTATGTGCTGCTTTAGTTGTAATATAATTATAAAAGATGAATAATTATCTTATTTGGTTCATATTGGTGTGATATATTACAATTTAAAATAATTATAAGTATAATATAATTTTTATAATTCTATTACATCGAAATAAGAGGTCATTTTCCTTGAGGATTTCATGTTTCACATGATTTAATTCAAAATAATAATTTATAATCATAAAATTATATTATATAAAATTATCTATTCCAAAACCTTAATTGATTTTTAATAATTATAACCATTCTCTTTCATTTTTAATGTAATTTTTAGTTAAATTATTATTAATTCATTATTCATAACAAATATATGTTATCATGAATAATAAATTTTTTTGAAAATTGGAATAAATTTCACATAGAATAGATATATTTAGAAAAATTAAATATTATTTGTATAAAATTATCATATTAGTGAATTCATTTATACTAATATAATTTCATTTATAAAATTTATCCATTATTTATTTCAATAAATATTTTATAATGTGGTTATTCCTATAAATTCATGTTAATCCAAGGTCTTGGTTTTAATGATTATATATTCCTATTTCTATTTAATATAAATATATGTATGCTTCATTTAGAGAAATATACCAATCAAATTGATAAATGTAATGATAATCATATATTAAGATATTGGGACATTACATTCCCCCATTAAATAAATTTAGTAATATAAATTATAATTATTACACATTCACAAAATTTGATGTTTGTATTCCTATCATATTCATTATTCAGGGTATAACATCTAGTTTGATATATGACATAATCTCTTTTCTAATATAAAGTTACGTTTCATTCATTAAAAAAATATGTTCAAAAAATCATATTCCAGTGTATTTATACACCCAAGTCATATATTCACCCTGACACACCTTTCCCAAAATAATTTTAATCTCTTTGTCAAAAAGTCATACTAAATTCATATACTCCTCCTAGAAACAAAATCTATCTTTAACACTAAAATGGTACTAACCACTTGTTTATAAGTTTAAACTATCAATATATTTTATAATCCAAAAAAATTAGATAAAAATTACTTTTGAGTTATCATTAATCCCATGGATATTGATACTAGATAAAATAAATTTTCAAAATGAATCTACAATTTTATACCTCAATATCAAAAATATAATAAAAATAAATTATATACACACCTCAGAAAGGTGTTCTTAAAAATTTACCCCCAAAAATATAAACATTCTAAAAAATAATTCCTCAATATTATTGAGACAATATATTATATGATTTAAATTTTTTAATTTAAAACATCTAGAGTATAATCAATATATGTTTCACATAATCCTCAGTAACATTTATAATATAAAAAATGTCATCGATAAATAACACTTTACAAATTAATATAATGAAGAGTATATTTAATTAATTCCACGTGTAATATTATCCTCACTACCATCTGTATGAATTGGAAATATAAATTTTCTTTTATAATGATCATATATAGAAATTCTATGATATTAACATATGATCCATTATCCAGTTATAAGACATAGTGGTGTCTAAATACATAACTTTATCAGTTTCAACATCATGATCATATCTAAACCAAAGAATAAAGCTTCAATGGTTATTATAATATCCAAAATATGAATATTAAAACCTCAATCCTGAAATATCATCCATAATGACACATATTTTTAACATATGATACTTTCATATCAACCTAGGAATTTTCTTTTTTAGTCATTAGCTATCCATTTTCAATTAATTATTAGGTTAACTGACCTAATTAGTTAAATCATTATTAAATCCATCATAATGGTTCATTATGATTAATGTGATTTATAAATATATATCCCTAGGGGGTTTCAAAACTAGTGTCCAATTAGACATATTTTTCATGCACCAGGTGATGATCTTGTTAACTATCATTCATCCATTTTGGGTTTGTTAAATGTATATATATCTATGCTAGAGCCTACACCCAATTCTAGTATACATATAGTGATGTAATTTCTAGGGAAACCACAAAATAAATCATTTCCAAAAAATTAGGATTTCATCCAACACATTGATTTGTTCCAATGATTTTCACATAATTTCTCTTAGCGTAATCCCCAAAATCATCAATAGTACCTCAAAATCAATAAATCGATATCTATACCACTGAAATAATTTTAAAATCAATATATAAAACCTCAAAATTATCATATAAAACAAATTAATCGATAAATTTATCTAAACCCTACTCTAATACTAAATATAATATCCCAGAAAAATGCTCTATGATATAGTGTTTTAAACTGTTACTTTATATATATTATCTGATACTAACAATAATTTTTCAAAAAAAAATCCAAAATTACTTGATAAAAATAAAATATTTCACTGAATACATCACCAACAATTTTTATTCATATAAATTTATATAATTAGGTAAAAATGATAATAAATCTCGTGTCTAACTCAGAAATAGTTCATCATTCACTATATAAGAAACTAATTAATATATAATATGTATTAAACATCTATAATAAATTCCCCACACACTATATCCTATTAGGAATATCATGTGTAATACATTAATTCATAACTCATGGAAATAAAAACATAATAATAGTTTATAACAATATCATTGTAAAAGATATCATAAAATTGGGTAAATCATGGAATAAACTTGACATAAATACATTGAAAATAATATGTAAAAAATATTATTCAAAAATCATCTAAAATTTATAGAATTTTATATCCAATAAATTAAATGAAATCAGGGATATAAAAAATACCAATATTTTATTGATGGAATTCATAAATGAAGAAATTAAAAGTATACCTTCAAGGCCTTGTTCCAAGACACTATCATATTATACGAAGAGGTATACACCATAACGCAAACCAACCTATTTCATTATAATATCATATTTAGAAAGATTCTATATAATTTGATGCTTTACCCACCACCATATTATGTCCAATACATTCACCATAAGATTCAACAAGGCATTTCCTACTATTACCTATGGAATAACTGATAGAATAAACACATAACTATTCATATAATGAAGAATATGTAATATTAATACATGATAAACCTTTCATTGACATCAATATTAATCTAAAATGTTAATATATTTATAAATGATAATAAAATGGGTAATTTTTCATAAACCATCCTAAAAAATAATCTGGATGGTCAAAACTATTCATATTTAATATGCCAATAAACATCCACATTGGAATAATAATATATGGTATTAAAATACAATTAACTTTCCAATAAAAGTGATATCATGAACATAACAAATATGATGAAATTGTGTGGATGATTTTAAAATAACACTACCTTACTGTAAAAAATTAAAGTATTATATGGTTCTAACATAAAATAAAAACACCCTCTCAAAATGATTGGTTTGACCGACCAGAAAAAAGAATGGATCAAGAATAGAAATGATTGATAACACAAGTTTAAACCCCGAAATGATAATATATATGTACATTATAGGATTAATAGAGAAATTTAAACCCCATTAGGATAAACTAGATTGTATAAAAATTAGTAAATAGATGTGAAAATAGAAATGATAATTTATAAAACATTTTTAACAGTGAAAGAAAATAGAAATTTACACATCACATTCATAACATGACGTCCTAGACCCGAATGCCACCTAAGAGGTTCCCAGAGATCGATGTGCTAAATGGCCTCAAGACCCTCTACCAGAACACTCGAGGATTCCGAACAGAAACAAGTGTCATGAGTGTGTCCATGAGGAGGCTATACCCTCATTACCATAGTATAGCACAATAGATAACAATAAATAAAGGTAAATAGAGGAATAAATATGTAAAAAAATGCAAAGTGGAAAGATAAAAGGATAAATATAACTAAAATAAACGGAATAATATACAATAGTTCATGATGAGAAATTTTGTGTCACTATAATGATGGAATACATGGATACAATGTAGTAGAAATACATGAAAAAACTAATTTTAAAAAGGAAATACATAAACTATCCCAAGCTTTATGAGCTACATCTCGGTCATTTTCAACAAGCTCCATCCTAGTAGAATATAAAGTCAATTTTACAAAGCATTATACTTCCATTTATCAACACATTCATACATGTAATCTACCCCAAGTACCAGACGGTGCCCAAAGTGGGTTTGAGATAGATCTTAGTGCACCATGACCAACAATGTCTTTAACATCGAACTAGTGTAATGGAAATGTAACATTGTGAAAGAATGCATATATAAAGTAAATAAGAACAATGTAACTATATTCCAAGTGCCAAATTCAACCCTTGGCTATTGTCTAACATGTGACCTGTTACTTAATAATATAATTTCCAATTTATATTAATATGTCATGAGAGGAATATTTATCACCTACATCACCTCAAGATAGTATGAATCTCAAAGGTTCTAAGATGTAACCAGGAAACCATGATATAAAACTAAATATGAAGTGGTTATATGGTAATCACCAATGAAACCTAGAACCTAGGGGCTACATACTCAGTAGAAACTGAGTCCAACTAAGGGGTGAGAGTGAAATCTAAATTTCACTATCCCAGGCATTCCAGAAATGATTTTTCTCACTTAGTCAGAGGAATTCTTTCATGGTAAAATGGGAGATTAATAGATGCCTAGACCAGGGACGTAACTATAGCACCTAACGTCATGATGGATCTAAGGAGTGTATCTGAGACACCTCATAATAATAATTTAGGGATCATACAATGTTATACTAGGAATCCAATGGTAGACCAGTTCTGGGTTCTTGTGTAGTTCTCAGCTAAGGAAACTGACATCCTTGAGTTAGAATGAACACCTCGAGTACCCATGGAATTTCCCTCAAAATCCAAGAGCTAACATGAGTCATGAATTTCTATAATTATCTAAAGGTCCATGTTCATAAATAGTAGCCTTAAATTTAATTTACAATAATTAATTTTATCACATGATGACTATTCCATTATCATATTAATTGGGCTCAAGACTTGACATTAATTAATTTGATATGGCCAAGTAGAATGGAATATTTTAATTAAAACCATGTAATTCATGTTCAATTAATAAGGTTCACTCTGATTCCATCCATGAACATAGATTGTCATTTTATGGATTTTCAATCAAGCCTTCCTTTATATTTAATAAGGCCAAGTCCCAATGTTATGTATGCTTTCCAAAATATCATTTGAACAGATTACATTGATTTAAGAATAGAACATAGGTAGGTCAAGTTGAATTTAAGAGGTTCAAGCTATTCACAATTTCTGGATTCAATATGAAACTAATAGAAGGAGGCTTACCATTTGTGTGTTCAAGCTCAAGCACACTCGAACGATGGTTGAAAAGGGTTAAAACACTAAAAACAAAATTATGGCATATCAACCTATATGGGGTTCATAGATTTGAGGAAACCCCCCAAAAACTAATGAAATTTATGGAATGAGTATAAATATATGGTTCTAATAAATGTAATCATGGAATATAAATTCCATAAATGACACCCGATGAAATTAGCGGGCCCCATACAACAATTTCAAAATCAATAAACTTGAGGAATGGTTTATTGACCACCCAACATAGGATTGTATGACTATCCTCATCAAGTATTATCCTCGAATTCATCTTGTAATAATGTAGATATGTGATATTGCACCTCTATAATGAGGTTGAGAGCAGGAGAGACTAAAAAACTAAAAGGGACTCAAGTATTTATCATCTTCACATCCAATATGATGAAAATAACCTCAAATGTATCCCATATGATAGATATCTTATGATACCTATGTTATTCATTCAAAAAACTCCAAAATTTATTAAAATGGAATTTATCCCCTAGAAAATAGATTAGGGTAGAAGGGATAACTTAATTAGATCATTAAGTGAAAAATTGAAAATTACCAAAAATTTAGACTATGTACAGTTTATCCAGACAGTTTCCCAAACCATTTAGAATCCAAGCACAGAAAACTATATGAAGGGGTGTAGTGAATATATATGTTTCATTATTTTAGAAACCATGTACCAACTATTCAAGAAGTCTTTTCCTAAAATCCTATACCATCTATATGTTTATATCTAATTGTGTGGCCAAACATAATTGTTTTGTCTAACTATTATACTGACATATTTACCACAAAATGGTGGGTTCCGAGAATTGAACAAGACATGAACACCATTGGGACCTTCTCAATGTCATTAGGCATCCATATTATGTCCAAAATTAAGTATTTGACCTAAATTTAAAGGATACATACCTGAGTGAAAATCTAACTTCTCAAACAAAAGAATAATTAGAAAAAGTGATGTTATAGCCTGTGAAATCCCTTACATTTAAAAATGAACATTAATAATGGTTCCTTGAAATGAAATAATTTATATCTCGGATAAATTATGAGGAAGAAAAAATATGGTAATGTTAATGGAAACCCCGTATTAATATTTTCAAAATACCTTTATTTAAAACTCACATTTTAATAAGAGTATTAAGACATTCATTATTATTAAAACTATATTTTTACAAATAGAAATATAAAATACAATATAAAAATCTTTTACTGGATAGAGAATCAAATAATACAAAAGAATTTTTAATATGTTGAATTATAACTCTATGAATGGTCTTTTATGTTATCAATATACATTATAGAAAACATACACCATGAAGCATGGGACATTTTAAAAGGGGATTATTTTCTAAAATTATATACACTGTGAGAATAACCCTTAATAAAATACATGTAAATAATTTATCAAACAATATGGAATATTTTTCATGAAAATTTTCATAAATCAATGGAAAAAAATTGAGTTACCAAAAACTCTAATGACTTGGGTTACACTCAAGTCAATTGAAATTTGAAGAATATTTTAATTATATTATCCAATGAATTATAAGGAAATAATTCATTTATATTCCTAGTATATTAAATAAATATAATGCCATATACATGAAGAATTATTCATAACTTCAATAATGTCTCAAATAATAAGAATTAAGACAAAGAAACCAATTTTAATGAGAGTAACACTTTAATAAAATGTCATAAAAACAAGGGATTATAATTGAAACAAAATAAAATGATTAAAAGAAAATTAATGACATTTTATCTCTAATTTTAAATATTTATACTAAATAAATGAAATTAGATAATAACAGAAAACATGTCATAATTATAGTAATTTGAGAAAAAATGCATACCTCTATCTTGATTCATTATTCATGTGATGAAAATGTACTAAAGATTCAAATTATGTTATTTAAATAAATACAGAAGAACCTTATTCAATATTATAACCATTTATAAACCTTATTCATAATATTTATACACACACACACACACACTTATATTTATTAGTTATTTTTTACCAAATTTCCCACTTGGTGTAAATTATCTATATCAAATAAAACTAGATCCATAAAAATAGTTTTTTATGCATTCATATTAAAATTTTCATAATTCCAAAATAACTTAAGATACATGAATATATGATCCCTGATATTTATAAAGGTTATAATTTCATTCCATCGTAATTTTTATTGTAAACCATAAAGTTAAAATCAATGATGATCATGTATTAGTTCTTATTAAGGAATTAAGTTTGATATTTTATTAATGTATTAATATTAATTATAACCATAAAAAACTATTTTCATAATTATAACATATTATAATGGAAAATAATTTCAAATAGAAACTCATGATATATAATGCATTAGACTATTTAAGTAGGTTGTTAAATCAGCCCAAATATAAATCTACCTGAATTAATTGATGATTTGTAAGTATATTAGTGGTAATATAATAATTTAACAATCTAAATGATATTATTTTAGTGTTATTAGATAAATATATCCAAATAAAAAATAGGTATAAAGGGGAGATAAATTTTATAATGAAATTACATAGGAATAAGATATTGGTTTTCTCTTAGTTCCCTAACTTTAATTTGTTGAATTAATCATAATAATTTGTAGATCATATAATTAATTTAATCTAAAATTTTCTATATCAACCCTATAATGGTATCATAAATGTCATATTTGTCATTTAATCTCATCCTATTAACTATTAATTTATTGTAGTGGTGAATATAAAATTAAAAATAATGTATTTCATACAGTCGATAAACCACATGAACTCACTGAGGAGGATTTAATTTTTTATAGAATGAGATAATGGAAAATAAAACATGTCTCATCATGGTGGTGGTAGTCTGCATAATTAATGAATTATTAATATATTTTTTAAATAAGAAAATTATAATTGATTAATTATTTTTACCATAAAATATAAAACCAATAGAGATTTTATTATATAGGTATTTTAAATTTATAAATTAAATAGAAACATCAATAGAATGATGTTAAGTAAAAATGATTTCTCTTATTGAAAACATTGATATTTCCTTAGAATATCCCTTATAAATGGTTGGAATATGATAATTTTTTTGAAAGTAAAATAAAAATATAGTGAAATATTATACTAGGGGAATGAAAAAATTAGTGTTTCATGAGAAAAATTTTTTCCCAAGATTTCTTTGAATTAGTGGTGATAGGTACCTTTTATAAGTCATGTGAATATGATTTTTGTAAATATTTCAACTTAATACAAATAAAGATTATGTAAATCATTTTAATTTGGAATAAAATTTCTAAATAATTGGATGGGTAATAGATAATTTCAATTTAAACCCAGTGAACTCAATTCTAGAGTATTTTTTATGATGGTTCAAGAATATTACCCCTTGAATAATTACTTTTACCATTTTAGTTTTACAACAGTAACTAGTTCTTTTACATAAGGAACATTTTTATTTATTCCAAATAATAAATTTGTAATTATTAAATAATTTGTATATAATATTTATGTATTTTAAATCTATTTTATTTTGTTCAATTTATAAATGTTATAAAAAATAATTGTTAAATGAAAATTTATAATGTATAAAATACAATTTTTGAGAAACAATTACTTATGTTCTAAGAAAATAAAATATGTGTTTATAAGTTATAATTTTTTTAAGTAAAAAATACTTTATAAAATATATATTTGGTCTTATAAAAATAAATCAGTATTATATTATTCAAACATATATACAAATGATGTCACAAAATTCATGTTATTTGTAAAATCAGTATTTAAATAAGTAATTATTATTATTTAAGAAAAATAATAAAAAAATATTAAGTAAATATTAATATGATAAATCCAAAAATAAATTACATTTTTCAAATTTAAATTACATATTTGTTAAATTAAAATTTTGAGTTAAATGTCCATATAAATCGGAAAACAATTTCCAGTAAGAAATTAATTTTTGTAAAAATATCAATCATTCCAATTCAAATTTATAATTGTTAATAAATAAATTATTATTATCCAATTACTCATATAATATTTATTTTACTATCATTAGAAACATGTTTTCATGAAATTTAAATATATTTCAAATTGAAGGGATATATTTAGAACAACTATATTTATAATTTTTAAAAGATCATATTAGTCACTTCTTTTTTCTAACTGAATTTAACTCATATTAAAGGTATATATTATTTTATATCCGTAAATAATTCATAATATGATTATTAAAACTCATTACTACTATTTTAATGTCATTTTAATGGTTATAATAAAATATTTATATTTTATCTATGTTTTTCATGGTTTCATTTAATTTCGGTTTTGCATATGGTGAAAATTTTCAAACGTCTTAAATTATTTAAATATTATCATATATTAATATGGCGGTGTGTTAAAATATATAACCACATATGAATCTATATTAAGTATAATATTCTCATAAAAAAGCTCTATAATGGTACATATAAAGAATAAATTAATAATAAATATTTTCACAAGAATATTCAGTAAAACTATTAATAAAACATGACTGGCGACCATAATTTTTTAGTTATTCTCATGAATAAAAATATACTTAAATAAACTAAGTATCATATTCAAACTCTCCAAAAACATTAATTACATGTGGGGACCTTGTTAAACATATCTTACTCAATACCTTCCCCCATGACCTGTGAAAAAGGTAGTATAAGAAATGGTTAGCTTAGATATAGAGTAGGGGTAAATGTGTTAGACATCATATGAATAACATAAGATGGATGATGATAATCATAGTAATATGATATAATTAAAACAGATGATGAAACAAATGCCCAATTAGTAATATATCATAAATTATGGTTCATGGAACAAAAAATTGGCACATCATAAATCATGAACCATAAGAGTTAGGAACCATTGAAAATCTATAATGATCCATGAGGTCATATCATAAGAATATACATATTTCATAGTAATTTCTTCAAAATAATTGGAATAAACAATCATTTAATTTTTTAGGAATCACTTCAATGATAATAATGACATAGTGAAAAAAGTACCATAATGTATTTGTATCATTCCCAAACATCTTTTCGAACTTTGTGGATAAATTACATTACTGGACTTGGTTCAGAACTCATTCTAGTTCATATTATACCATGATAAATAAATATTTACCAAATTCATTATATGACAATATACTTCAAGGGCCAACAATCACATAATGAATTCCATACATTTTTGTACTATAATATCTTAAAAAAATTTCAATAAATAACATAATATCATTTGGAAAAAATGAGTTGTAGAAACATTTAAAATTATATTATCACATGAAATATATGGAAAATATTGGACAATATAATATAGTAATATCCATTATAGATAAAAATTAATCACTAATGGATATTTGAAATGATTAATATACCTTTAAATACTGATAAAATCATTGAAAACTAGAAAAAATACCATTTTCTTAGGATATAATCTAAAACAACAAATTCTTTAAAGAAGAAAAAATTGATATCTTTGAAATAAAATTATAATATTTTAATGTAATATTCTTTAATAAATGTGTAAATTATGTAGGAAAAATCTTTTCGTGTCATATACGATGAAAAAAATTCGTTTCTCACTTCTATAAAGAATGTCAAAATGTCCCTTTTTAAAAACATGGTAGAGATTAAATTTTTAACCACTAAAAAGAATGTAAAAAAGGATATAGAATAATTTTTACTTAAATATGTACAGTCATAAAATAACATTAATCAATATGGACATGAAGATAAAAGATTTTCAACCAACATAATAAATAAATTCATCTTTTCTTAAAAATAATATTCAATATTGTAGGGTTCCTAAAAGAGCAGAAAATGAAATGAAATCATATAAACCCTATAAATTTAACAACCCATGATTTTATAATATATTTATATTTTAATAATTTTATTTATTTTTGTTGATTATCTTACAATCAACACCGAGTTTAAACGAATCATGATATATTACTAAATTATTTGTCTTTAATGTGACTATTATCACCTAGCCAATAAATTAGAGGAAATTAATATTATTAACTAATTTATGATAAATTTATTTAAAGGTACTAATAAAAATCAATTAATTTATTTAATATTTATAAATATGTATTTATTTTGAAATGTCTTTTATCATAATGAAATTTGTTTTTACAGAAAAAATTTAGTTATTTATTTTTATGGGTAAACATTATAAATAATTTCTATTTTTTTAAATGCTTATTAGATAAAATTAACTTAATTATTTAAATCATAGAATTTATTTTTTATTATTTTATTATTTTGATATTTTTCTAAAATGTTGGATTTTTCAATAATAGTGAAAAATATGGATTTCTATTAAAAACAAAAAATTATTTTAATATAATTTTATTATAAAATTATTGTATGGATTAACAATTAAATTTTAGAATAAAATATAAATTTAAAAGAATACAATTATTGTTTTATAAACGTTTTTTATACTAAAATAAAATATAGAAATATATTATATTTTAAAGATATTTTTTCAAAAAAAGAGTTTTTCTAACATTTCAGTTGTTTGATCATATGTTATATTCCACCACTTCAATGATTTGAATTTTTAAAAATGGATTCCATATAGGGAATATTATGTTCAAAAGATTCATGATGTTTCCCCTTAAATTTTAATCATTATGAATATTATTCATTGTAATCTTTGTTACCTTTGTAAAATGGTAAATCTTGTAATTAAGGGTTAAATATAATATGATAAGGTCTATAATATGACCATAAAAATTGATATAATTTTATTTTACATTCCATTTATTCAATAATCATCCACTATTAGTTTATATGTCCATTCTTCAACATTAATGCACTTATGAACTATATAATATATTATTTAAATTAATATAAATAATGTCTCACTCTTATTTTTAAAAATTATTTTATTTTGACAATGGGGATAAACATATAATATGATCTATTATAAATATTAATTTGTGATAAATTTTTTTATCTTAAATATTATAATTTATTTTAAATTTTTTGCGAATAAATATTTTTCTTAAATGATTATACAATGCTGATGTAGTAATTATTCAGTAAATGAAAAACCCATTAAATGTTATTAAGAATATTAAATGTAATATAATTTTTGATTAAAAATCTTATCCGTGAATTTTGTAGATGCATATATCATATTAGGGATGTATTAAAATATTATATTATATTTAAATTTATTTTTTTAATGCTGTAAAACTAAAATTAATTGAATAGTTTCAATGTTTGTAGAATTTATATTTAATTAGAAATTTATATTATTAAATTATATAAAATAATAAAAATCATTAAATAAGATAAAATTGATATGATATTATAAAAATTTTTATAAAATTTTTATTAATGGTCCTATTATCACATTTTTTGTAAAAATTACAAGCCTTTAATATTGGAAATATTTTGAAATTATAAAAATTAAAAAAAATAACTAAGGGTTAATTAAAATGATAAGGATTAAAATTATAAAAAAAACTAATCTATATAATTTTTTATGGGATTAATTTTTTCCATATATTATCATTATGTACAAATCCATTATGAGAAATTTGGAATGATAATTAATTGATTATAATTTAATCTTTTAAGAAATTTCAGAAGTGTCCCTCACCCCATTTATAAAAGGTCACCTCCTCCATCACTTCTTTACACCACATTTCTGCTTATATAATAACCAACCTATTAAAATTTCCATTATAATCACACATAGTAACATTATATAATTTATGATTTTCCCAAAAGACTAACCCAATATCCCTTTAGAGGAAATATAATCTAGTCATTCCAAAGAATATGCAATCACCTTAACTGATCACATTATTTCCTACACTTATATATGTCATATACATCATTTGTATTTATCATAACAATATAAATTATGTATCCTAAATAAATTTAAATGTTTTTATGATTATTAATACACCATTATACACCATCTTCTTTATCAAATGAGAAGTTAATGCACTACTTGTGTATATGTATGACTTACTATCTCCACATAGTGATGCAATTAATTATTCATCATCATATTATATGGATGGATATTGAGATGGTTTTAATGTTTCTATATTATATTCATGGAATTATTATACTTATTTTATTATTATATTAGGTCTACCTTCTTACCATAAAATCCTTTTGAAAATGATAGTGTCCCTCATTCGTATGTGGGGACTACCACCTCTACCAATTAAAGTGATTTGTTTTTAATTTATATTTTACATTGACGAAAATAAGGATTAATTTTATTAATTTTATTGATTTTTTCATATAATAATTATCCATTAAATGTTAATTATTATTTACCTATCTTTAAATCTACATGTAAAAAAATGAAAACATCGCTCATGCGTATATAGGGCATATCATATCTATTAATGGTGCAATTCATTTTTATGACTTAATCTAGTATTGTTGAAACTGAATATTTATATAAATAATATATATGATATATATATCATTATTAATAATAAATATGATTTAGACATGTAAATATTTTAGGTATGGAACAACTTAACTGAAATACTCATGATAAACAATATTGTTAACACCCATAAATGACGATATAAATAAATAATAATGATAAAAGGGGGTGTTTAATTATTATAAAGGATTAATTTATCATATAATAATTATCAAAATGACTCTATTATAGACTTATTAAAACATATAACTTATTATATTAGAGTTTATAGTGTTTTCGATGTAAGGTGAGATTGAGGTAATAGATTTCAGTCCCAAATTTATTTTTATCAGTCAAATTCATTAAACAATTCTTATTTATTTTGTGTGGTTTATATACTACCCATGAATGTATTTGATTATTTTTCACATTGAAATTAATGTATATAAATTTCTATCTATGTTTCATTCATTACATGGGTCTTATAATTGAAAATTAATCAATGTGGTGTAAGCATTATTATATAATTTAATTATTTATTAGTATATTTTATGATTAGTTTTTCCTATGATGAAATTATTTGATATATCTCTCAAGAAAAAATATTAATTTTATTCTCCCCTTGTAATTTATTAAAATTATTTATTTTAATTTCATTTTCAACACCTTATGTACTCAAGACACCAAAAATTTGATTTAAAGGAAAAAATGACTACAAATCACTCTTTAGTTTAATATTTTTCTGTAATATGTATTGTATCTAATAACTTATTAATGAATGTTTTTACTATTTTCCTATATTTTCATAATTTTTTTACCATGCTTTACATTTTAAAAAAATTAATTAAAAGGAATATTTTTCTTATTTTTCTAAATGTGGAACATTGTGACTTTAAAAAAAATCAAATAAGTAATTTTTTTCTAAAATATACCTAATGAATGGATTTTACAACCATCAAGATCACTCAATGAATTGAGGATTCCATTGACTGTTTACAATTTTATATTAAATGAAAACGTTTTTCTTTATAATTTCTCTATTTTCTAATATGTTTTTTCAAAAATGAAAATGTAATTTTACTTTTGATTTTTTAATGAACTTTTATTAGTATTTATATTCATCACAGAGAAGAATACATTATTTAGAATGTGATTAATTTTGTATATGATCTAGTTATACAATAATTATTCTTTCTTTAGATGTTTTATGTGTATGATGAAATGATATCTATGAAACCCATTTCTTTCCCATGGGTTATTATATAATAAAATGTTTATGAAATCCATTTCATTTCCAGGGGTTATGTAATGATGAAATTTTAATGAAACTAATTTATTTTCATTTTTTATTATATGATTAATGATTTATTATCTTTAGGAACACATATGTATGATTTTCATTATTGGTCAGGTGGGACCTATATCTTCTTCTATTTCATTGGGTACTTATTTATATCTCTTAAGCTAAACAAGATTGGAATGTGAAGTGAACTTAGATGAGTTATGGAATTTTTCCACTATAATTTTACTAGGAGTGAACCTTGAATACACTGATGATTTCAAAAGTGAATACATTCTAATAAGATAGTCATGTAAATGAGCCTTGACTACATGGAAATGATTTTATCTTCTTATATGTATGATGAAAATTTATGTATTTTTTAAATGTTAGGATCACATGTATAATGTTATTTAATTATTTTATGATTAATATTATATAAATAGACATGATTTTTTTATATAACTCATGTTTATGATTTATGATATTCAAGGTATTATTTTATAATTTAATGCTCATTATATCATTCCCTTATGTCAATTTTATTCTCAATTAATCAATGATATATTCCTGTTTACCCTTATTAATCATCATAGCATAACATTTCTTATGTTTCTTCTCCCTATTTTATGAATAAAATTACTTTGTTTTATATTTCATAGAATAGTGTAACTTATGTATATCTTAGTAGGAGATAATTAATAACTTTTAAGAACCAGTTTTTTTATATTCACGGATTTTAAGGAAATATACATATATGATTAGGGAATAGATTATTATATTATGAAATGAATATTTAAAAATATAGAAATGATATTTACGTATGAAATGTGTGGGTAATTATAATTGGTACCATAGATATGCTTAGTTATCCATTGGAAACTAGGAAGAGTAAAATTTATTGAAAACTATGGGGGATTGGTCTAAGTATTTGATAAAATTCTATTTTTTTGTAAATGACTATAAATAATATATGTTAAACCTATGGTCAAATATATTAAGAATAATGTGTCATGAATTAGAAATCCTATGAATAATATTTCATGATTATATGATATCCCACAATGATTATTATAGAAATATTCTTACACTGATTTTTGGTTTTATTGAAGGAGTGGAACAAAAAAAGGATGATTAAGGAGCATTCACCATAGTAGAAGCTTAATGGATTGCAGTAATGAGAGGGTATGGCACCTTCCATTGGGAAAATACTATGCATGCACGGGAAATCCTAACTGAACAGTCAAGCAAAGGTGGAGATATGATTTCACGATGAAGATTCTTGGGAGGATTAGTTCCAAGTAGTTAGTCTAGGTATTAGGTAATGTTTTAATCTAGAGGGAAATGAATTCCTCTAAGGCCTATGCTCCCTGTAATACTTACACCTATAGAACTTTTAAGGGTTCCACCTCACCCATTGAAAGGTGGATTATCAAAATCAATAAAAGATGAAGGCCTTCGGGCCATTAGAGTTATGTTAATGAATAATGTGACCTATAATGAAATTATTTTCATCTTAAGTAACCACATTAAATCGGGGTAGAATATGAAACCTTGTGATTATTCCTAATTAAGCATACCCTTATATTATAAACAAACATTAATTTTGTAAGATTATTAAAAAACATGATAAAAAAGAAGTAGTTTCTTGAAAACCACATATGAAAGAAGATTTATATTCCTACATGTTGAGAATTAGGGAATAAGAACTCATGTTAATGTCTCAAATTAATATGATGATGTTTTTATAGTGGACAAAATGATAAAATTGATGAAATTGTTGAGAAAAAAATGAAAACAACCTTTTATGTAATTGTATAGAAAAATGGTCTCCCTAAGGTATTATCTATGGCATAATGTTTTAAATGTTGAAGGAATGGTTGTTTTTGAAATATTTTTCCTCATCGTACATCTCAATAATAGAATAAGAAAAGGTTGTATGAGTAATGGTTTTACAGATTATGATGAAGAGATTAAGAATGATATTTGAAAGGTATTGGTTGTTTAAATAGTATTTTATATATTTAAAGTAAGAAGAATGATTAAATTTAGGTTGATGAATCCTATGGTATGATTTATATTTAATATTATAGGAAATACTTTTTAGAGAATAATATTATAAAGCTCTGACAATGTTTTATAATGGACGCAGAATGATTGAAGTGTTTCTAAATTTGGAATTCATAAATTATATTGTAGTATTTTTTTTATAAATGATATTATAGTTTTTGCATAATTAAATATATAAGGAATATATTGTAGTAGAATTTAATTAATGATATAAAATTATACAATGAATGGTATCAATAACCCAAAAATTAGATTTATTCATAAGGTGATATTTTGGAAGAATACATGAATAAGTGAAAAATAACCCTTAATTTGTTCATAATTTTGTGATAATAGTTTTTTTGGGATAAAGAGAATCTTATCATTTAATAATTAAATGGGATATTACTTGTCCCATGAAAATGGTTAGATATTTGGTGAGAAACTAATTCATGTGGAGTTTAATTGTTTTTTTTGATTTATGTAATATATTCAATAATTTGATATTTTATTTTAGGAGTAAGGAGATAGTTATTTATTAGAAACATGAATGTGTTCATTATGTTCATATGGTGATTCAAGTTTTTATAATTTTTCAGAGAAATAGTTTGTCCTGATACATACATGTGACATTAAGAGATACTTTATGGTGAAATAATGATAATTTGATTTTGAAAATTTAGTGACCCTATTAAAAATTTTATTTGTTTTTGAATTTAGTCATACAATTTTTGGAAGGGATTTTATTTTAACTACTTATATAACTGATTATGTTTATCCTTGGAAATTATTTTTTGAATTTAATGTATGATTTATCATATTGGGGAAATAATTATAACTCGTTCAGTTTGGGTAAATATTTAGATACTGTAAGAATTAATTACAAAAATTATGATTCATCAAGAAGCACTCCATGCATGAAAAATTAATCTTGAATATTTATTTCCTAGCAGAATAAAGGACATGGAAATCGATTTATGTATAACCAAAGGATACTATAACATACCTAACATAGGATCGAATGGAAGGGTGCTTCGTGCTGGGTTAGAAACATGACCTCAAGGGAATCTCCCTGAACGCTAGAGGATTCTAACTAGATTTGAGGGCCATTTTAGCGTGTCTATGGGGGAGACTATGACCTCATAGTTAATAGATAATATATAGAAGAAGAAAAAAAATTCATAACAATTAGTTGATGAATATAAAACAGTCAAAATCTAGCAGAAGCATTTAAATAATCCAAACTAAATTAATGAAAAGCGTGGAAGCTGATAAATAAATCCACTTACACAATGATTTCATGATATGATGTTTGTACTAAAATAAAATTTCAGGAATCAAGAATATTAGAATTCTATTAAACTATAATGAAAAAATCAATAATTGAAACAATATCATCTTGAGAAAAAGCTTAGTTCTCTACCCCATTCCCCATCATAATAAGTAAGCAACACACAAGCATCAGAAGTATCATGCATTCCATTATCCACCCATGTGAGCATAAAGTCTACTCAGGTACCAAATGGCGCCTGAGCAAAGAGTGAGACAAAATCCCAACAGGATGTCCACCATGGGTTCTAAACCATTCCATTTCATATAGTAAACAAAAGTAGTGTTCCAGTACATGGTAAATATAATCTATTAAATAAACCAAATAAAATAAGTATAACATGGCCCATGTTCTCGACGACACCCGTCCATGCCACCAGCTTTGTCCTAGGATAGAAATATAAATAAAGTTTCTATAATAAGTATGATATATATATATATATTTTCTATAAAAATATATGCTATAAAAAGGAATATACCCCAAGATATTTCTTTTGATTGGGTCTAATTTATGTGCCAACAATGTGTAATTCAAGCAGAAGGAAAGTATCCCAATTCCCAAGAACCCAAATATGCATCAAATAAAACCATCCACACATCACCATTATTTTTATATTAATGTTTATAGTATGAGAGTGAGACTATCCCAAATATATCATTACGGTACATAATTTAACTTATCCAACTAGTACTTGTATGTGCTATTGCACAACGTATTTGACTACTGGTTTTTCTTTTAATAAGATATTAGTATTTATAAAAGATGAGAATAAATTGTAATGTTGAATAAATTTTAATTAATAATTAATGGTAGATAATAATGGAATAGGAGTTCATATAATATGAACACACTATTAAAATATTTGATAAAGAAAAAGGATATAGTAAAAGTATATGAATTTTTAAATTTCGAGGAAGAATATTTGAATTAATTTTGAATTTCGATCAAAATAACTATAATGCAGGGACTAAAATAAAAATTTAAATGTAAATCAAAGATAATATATTGGTTGAAATAATAAAAATTTGAAATTTTAAAATAAAAGAAATAATAATAAATTGAATAAGTGGGATATTCGGGAGAAAAGAAAAAGAGTGAAACTATTGTTTATATATATAGAACAATATGGAATAGGGGACGTAGATAACAGAGACACAGATGAAACATATGATGAAATTTAATAAAATAAATAGATGAATACATAGATTGGACAACCACTTTATAAAACTTGAAAACATGAAATTTAATCAAAATAATAGATGAAGAAAAATTGAATCTGGTTGTTTCTTCACTAAATTTCAAGAGTCCTGGTTTGTTTTTTTAAGCTCAATTGAATAGAGTCCTTTATTAGGTAAGCTCAGGGTTATAAAGATTTATATTCCTTGATTATATTCATACACCAATGCTAGGTGTCTTCAAAGGAGAGTCTTCAACCACTTTAGTAGAATATACAACATGATATTTAATAAAAAAAATTATTTGAAGATAGATTGAATCTTGATGTGGCATGAGAATTAATATCAAAATACTATGAAAATTAAAATATGTATAAATAATTACTAAATATAGAATATGTAAACACATATAGTAGAGCATAATTTTTCCACAAACAAAAAATTTATATAATATATCATTTGAATCATCACAACTTGTAAAGTATGGTTATGCAATGAGAGGAAACATTGCCTTGCTTAATGCATGATAAAGATTGAAGAGAAAAAAACCACATTCCAATGGCCATATGTTTTATACTTATTAATAAAATTATTGTTTAAAATGAATATGAATAATTTATCATGTTTCCAATAGATTAGAAAATATCATATGTTCCAGTTCCAGTAATATTGTTTATGATAGAATGTGTTGTAGTGATTTTAATTTCATAGCATGAGGTGGTAGAAAAGAATTATATCATTATAGAAATAGTCATCACATGTATGTAAAAAATCATACCCCATAAAAAATATGTTAATAAATAACTGATCCACTCCTCTAAAGTTAGGATACATCATCATTATAATAGAAATGAGTAGGTATGAAAAACTACAATATAGTAGAAATAAGTAGGTATCAAAAACAACAAAATATAGTATGAACTGCTAGAAATATGTGTATGGATTCCCAAAAAAAAATATACTAATCATTAAAGAAGATTTACATTCGAGCCTTCCAAATATAGAAAAATCTTATAGGTATAGTAACCATGATAAGGTTATGAATTTACTGACTCTGAGAAAATTGGAAACATCAGTCATGAAGGTATTATTGTCATCACCCAACATAGGTTCATATAAGAATAAGATAAAAATAAAACTCCATACCTTAACATAAAATTCAGAATGAATGAAGAAATTGTCAAAACATTTGGGTGAATTCATAAAGAGGAAAATTTATTGAAATTGTATACCTAATCATCAGTAAGAACCAACTCATAATAAAAAATATGCATACTATGAGTCTATCCTCTCTAACCCCGGAATATATTGGTTCCTGATTAGTAAAATAAAATTGTAACCATCAAGAAAAGAAATAAAATACATGATCTAGTATTTTTTGGATGCAATGAATTTATAGGTAATTTTGGATTAACTGGGATTTAATTCAGGCCAGAAAAATTAAGTAAAAATATAACTATATATAAGGAGAACACAACAAATACAATACAAAAGAGAAGAATCTGAAGGGAGATGAGGAAAATTGAAATGAGGTAAAATAGAAGTCCATTAGAGTAAACTGGAAACCAAAAAATCAGTAATAAATTGATTGAAAACTCATTGTAATACAAATCATAATATAACTAAAAACAGACCTGTTTTAGCAACATAACTATCAAATCTGGAACCCTTGTATCCACCAAAGGGATCTTATTAAAATAGATTTGGAACCCTTTTCAACCACCAAAGGGAAACATACATGTTTCAACATTACCTTAATTGTCAAATGTGGAACCCTTGTTATAACCATAGGGAAACACACAAGTCTTAGTTCTATTTAGGCATCCAAAATAATAGAAATTTTCAATCAGTCTGAATATAAATTGTCAATCAGTATAAACATAAATTGTTAATCAACCATCACTGCTTATAGTGAGATTTCAATCAGTCTGAATAGAAATGAGTTTTTTTGTATCATTATCTTAACTAATTCAGTTGCAGACCCGATCCTGATAAGGTAATGAAACCTGTTAGAAAAGACTATTATATTAATTTGGATACCCAAAAAAATAGTCAAAAAATACAGATTGACAATTCACTATAACAAAAAAAATTATAACAGAAAACATACTAGTTTTGTGCCCTTATGGTAAGTTTTTTGACCCAATCATGGGCGTTGTCATAATGATTATTTTACAAAACAAAATTGATTCTAGAACATCGATAGAGGGGAGTAATTATTTATCATATGTAAAGATCTGTTATAGTAACGCATACATGAGGTTATTGTGATTCATGGAATATGTTAATGATGTGTTCTGGAAAATAATTCAGAAGTAGATAATTTATAACATTGTCTTAATACTACATATTGAACAAAATGGTAAATACATCCCTTGTGTATCAATTAAACTGGTAACATTGAGAATAATACTCTTTATCTTTTTTTAAAGAGTCTTACCATAATTAAGATTAAAATATGGTAGCATTTCCATCAATTACAAGAAATTCCATTCCCTACAATTATTTAAAACATATACTCAATTTGATTCACTATTTTGTTATGGTGAATGGAAGAAATACTCAACTAAAATTATATTCCAAGTACAATTTGAAGATTGAAAATTATATATGTGTTTCTGATGGGTACAATTTTTCAAAGGATATATGAACTTTTGATAAATTATACAATCATACCATATAAATTAATAAATTGTAAAAAAATTATATGTTATATTCATGATATAAACATGAAAATAATTTTCTGTAAGAAAAAACTTATTGAAATGTCTAAGAATACTATGGCTATGATAAGAATGCATGGTATTTGATTGAATACTCGATCCTCTACCAGCCTTTGGAATATCGCATTCTTAACATAATGAAAAATAACAAAATAAAAGATCGAGTGGGATCAGAAAAATTAATAATCTTGTTGTGCATGGAACATTTGAATAAAGATGTTAAATTTTCCACGATGATTATATACCTTGAATTAGATTTCATTATCACTATATTTACTAAATTCAGGTCATGAAACCCGAGTTTGAAACCAGGTGGAGCCATAATTTCGGTGCACTGTAACAGCACTGTAGGAGTACTGTGTGAGTGTTGTAGCAGGTACTATAGTAGATATTGTTCAGTACTGTAGTATCCAGAACTATTCACCTTGGGCCACCAATTTGGGTTTGGACTCCTTACGGCCTTCGTATAACCCATGCCTTTTGGTTAGTAAGGATTTCATGCCACCTTTAAGGCCTTTGGGCCACTTAAAGGTCTGTGGGTCGTATAATTAGTGCAGTTTCCCCAAACATACTCTACAAAAACGAAGTAGCCCCAGAGGAGGATTCATAGCAAGTGAACTCACCAAAGTATAATGAAATGAATTTGGAAGAATGATTGGGTATGGCTATGCCATCTGGACAAGCCTGTGCTGGCATGGGAATCCTAGCCAGACATCCATGTGAAGGTGGAGAGCTATCATCATGATACATATACTTGGTAGGGGTAATTACTTGTAGTTATAGTCTAATTGAATTACCTAAGAAATTTGGGTCATGTAATCTCTTAATCCTATGATCCATTTAATTTTTAAGCCTATGAGCCTTTTAAGGGTTCCCCCTCATCCCATGAAAGGGGGTTATCAAAAATCAATAAAAATGAAGGCCTTCGAGCCATTCGGGCCAGAGGAATCACATGTAGAGAAGTCCACATCTTCCTTGTTAACTTCTTGGTTGGGAATAAAATGCATAAATTTAAACAAATAGGATAGAAAATTAAGAAACATAACTTGTAATTTCAATGAACAAATGCCTCTTTTACTTCTTCTGCTTCCTAGATCACATAAAGAAATACAGTAGTAATAAGAAAAAACATGATTTGGTTTTGGAGCCACTCAAAATGGATGTATTAGTTTGATATATTCTCATGATGGGACATTTTATAATAAAAAATTGAAAAATTATAAAATAATACAACACTATATTTTTGGTTTTTTGAAATTTCATAAAATTTCCAACATAAGGTCAATATTTTTTCAAAAATGTAACAGTCAGAGATAAAATTGAAAGGGAAACCAATATATAAATTGTTGGAAGAAATGAAAATTAATAATATTTCCAACAGAAGCTAAGGAGTATGACCTTGGATTGTTATATTCACCTACATCTAAGTTGAAAAATACTATGAAGAGCTACAAAGAAACTTCTATAGAAGTTCCCTATGATTCTCCTTCATTTTCTAAAGAAACACATGAAAGCACATCCCCATAACCTTCAACACTAAAAAAATGAGGGAAATTTATAACCCATTATTTTCATATGTTTTTTATACATTAAAAACGATACACATTGTAGTAAAAAGTGAAAACAAATTACCTAAAGTCATTTGTTGGACGAAAGGGTGGTTAAGTCTTCAATCTTACGATATAAAACCAGTATTTATTTTCAATTCCAATTGCTGAATTCTAATGTACTAAGAACAAAAATTAGAATATAGTCAAATAAAACTGTAAATATTTAATCATGAATTGAAGGAAACTTTTTTTCATGATAGATAAATAGTATGATGAGCACATGAGGCAAGACACATTTTTGAAACTCCACCATCTGAACTACTCCATGGGAAGAAAAAATATTTAAAAGGTTAACAAATGATTTAAAAATATATAATAAAGAACCAAACATACTAGATAGTAAGTACAAATATTGTTACATGCCAATAAATTTTCAAATAAATTACCTTATCTTAAATCTTTCATTAGACGATTAACATTAATATTGAAAACTCGAGATAATATTTGAGGTAGGTCTGGTGGAATAAGATTGTGATTTCTAAGAAATAGAGTTATTTCAGGCCACATCATGTTACGTGTAAATGATAAAAATAGATTAGGGAACCCTTCCCAGTTAAATATCAATATTCCATCTTTTTAATTATGGATCATATAACTTGAAACTCCCATAAATGTAGAAGGTATTATGATATGCTTCTCGATGGATGTCCCTTCACAGTCACCTCGAATCAATGCATCTTATAAACCATTGTAAAGTTTGATCATTAGATTCTTTTGATTGATGCGAATGAATGATAGTATTTGAGACTAAATAATCATATAAGAATCAATAATAAACTTTTTCATTAATATTCTAGAATGTATGAAGATACATGAATCATTATCATGAAACTACAAGTGGAATGAGAAGTACTCTTTCATTATTACCTCCCTGAGTGTAGTTCTAGTTGTGAAATGAGTGGCACGATCCAACACGTTGTCACAATTACCATCCTAGAAACCAGTAAAAATTAAAGGATATTGAAATGGAATATAAAATGGGTGAAGCCCATAAATTTTTTGAAAACCAATGCTTTTTTTGAATGATGATATCATGATCTTGGTTGAGATCCTCAATATCACAAAAAAAATCAGCATTTCAATTTTAGAATTCTTCGGTTTGTTATATGTTTTGGAATTTGTCTTTATTTTTTTAAGAAGATGTAGAATTATATTTGGAACCTCATGATAGTTAAGAATATCCCTTACACTTATAAATTCTAGAGTCAATAAGGAGAAATTATTGATGTTAATATAAAATGGTGGGCGGTTAATCACCTTAGCACGAGGAATTGAATATAAACGATACCTCATTCTGCAAATTATATTCTGACACTCATGTGCAGTATCATTGATGTACAGTTGTGAGAACCCTGTTGTATGTCCATTCGGATGACATAAACTATCTATGTGATGGTAGTTTTTTCCATGTAATCTGAATATACGTGGAGCTCGATGATTATTGAACGACCTATCTACCTTCCCCCCCATTGATGTGAATGAGAAGATAGAGTTGAAAATATGTATGTGGTCTTGGAATAATCGGGCTTCAGTAGAAGTTTGATTGAACACGAACATCCTTAGGTATTCAAGACATGGTAGTAGTAAGTCCAAAGAAACTGTTCCCATTGAGGATCATAGTGAAAAACATTGTTTTGTCTGTTTCTGAATTTCATGTTTCCCTTATCAAACCAAAAATAAGAGTGACAATATTAAAATATATTATAAATATCTCCAATATCATAATAACCTGAATGAACAGAACCTTAATTTTTAATATGTTATTAAAAATAGTAGTCAATAGCAGAGAGGATGATTTTGTATTAAATAACCACTAATGAAAGTTTATTATATACACAAACCAATGTTTTCGACAGTGTCCAGTTCTAGTGAATCTCCTTTAGCTGCAAGTGGAACGTAATATTATATTGGTTTAAATTATAAATAACATAATATTATTTCAAGTGAAACATTTACATCAAATTACCTCTATAGTTTCATATACCATTTATGACAATATTCAAGTTTTCTTCAGCCTGGGAAGTATTCGTTGTCATTGATTCCCAAAGATATGACTATTGTCCAGAACCTGAATGTAGTTACAGAAAGCAACTCAGTACTCTAAAGAATTTACACATCTATATATATATGTATGTTTCAACATATAGTGTATAATTGACCTGCACACAATAACATATTGTAGTTCCCAGCAGCAAAAGGACTTAAGCAACATCTGTTTGTATAGAGAAGCATAATAAATATAACTAGAATAACAGGAATGGAAATGTTTAGAAATAATATTCATTCATACTATTTTGAGGTAACGGGTGATTAATATAATAGAGTATTCTCTGTAGTCAATAAAGCTGCGTAAATTATTGACCAAAATGTTTTATGGGGTAAACATATGTTGTATGACCTACAATATGTGAATGAAATATAATAGTTATTATACTTATATAATGGTAGAGGAGAATGTGTCAAGTGACCCGGTCATTGTTTTCATTTGTTAGATCCAGCACACAAGGTTGACTGAGGTGCATATGGTTTTCACACCATCGACAAAGAAGCATCTAATTAATAATAATCTGTATTAGTGTGAAATATAGTGTGTAGATTAATTGTTTATACATGTAAATTTAAATGGAACTAACCATTGGTACATAGAGATGATAATGGAATGAAATTTACTCCATTTGAGAATCTATTTTTTGGTAGAGGTTTAGTGTTTGGAGTTAAAATCAGACTATTAACTGCCATTGAATAATTTCCAGTAGATGTCACCACTGATATTGTGGAAATTTCAACGAATAAAGATAACAAAATAATGAAAATAACTTGAACAATTTAAAGTGACCATATTAGAAAACTCACCAAATTTTTATTGTTCCTTCATTAGTAATCTATGTTGTACCCTTGATTCTGTATAGTTTTATGGGGAATAAATGTTTTTATTTGACCAAGTAGACACATTTTTAGGCTTTGTCATAAAAGTAGTTTAGTATGACTGATTTTGGTTAGTCAGAGATGCATTCTGAAATATACTATATACATTACTGGTTAATGAAAATGAAACTAACCATTGATACATAGATATGTTAATGCAATTCATGTGACTCCATTTTGGATGTCCTCTGTTGATATAGGTTTACTAGTGGATTACCAGACTGGTTAGTGGATAACATTGATTACATTCTAGTACTAGTCAGCCCTGATCACGTGGAAAGTGTAATGAATGAAACTACTTAACATAAGATTGTAACTAAAACATTTCAAAGTGTGAATAATAGAGAACTCACAAAATTCGTTTCATTGTTTAATAAGTATCCTCCATTTCAACCTTGCATCGCTAGAGTTTGAAGGGAAATTCATGTTTGAATTATTAGTCTTTATAGATTATTTTCAAGGTCCACAATGAGACCATATAATTTATAGTGGATTGTAAAGTAAATTAAACTTGTATTACAAAGGAAAACACCTAATAGGCTATAACAGACCACAATAGAGGTTTATTTTTTCATTCAGGAAATGAAAATTCAAACAAAAGAATCTGTATTTGGAAATCAATATGCATAACCAAAATTAATTATAAATAAATTTCAAGGAAATTCCAACAGTAGACCATATTCGAGGTTTATTTTTTCCAATCATGAAATTTTAATTCATAGAATGAAATCTTCATTTGGATATGAACATGCTAAAAAAAATGAAATTGAAACAATTTTCAAGGAAAATCATACACCAAACTATAGAAACAATATATTTTATTTAAAGGAAAAACAAAATTCAAAATACTGTAAATGCTACCAAACTGTTATAACACTGAAATGATACCATAAATACAATTTAAAGGATTTTGGGTTTATAGTATTTAGTTAAGGTCATACATAATGTGGGAAGGTGTTGTGGGAGGGAATAGGAGACACAGGAAACATGTAGAGAAGGGAACAATGACGTTTGAAATTGCAACCAAAAAATGTCTTGAATATCTCTCGGAAATTGCAAATTGTAGGGGGTTACAAGGGAAGGAATAAAAACATATAAAATCATCTATGAAGTGATTTACTCTAAATTTATGCAATATAAGGTGGATTTTGGAAAAATAACCTAATGTAGTAGGGTCGGGTTTAAAGGGATTCACAATTCGGATAAAGAGTAGAGAAAAATGTGAGTTGGAGAATTAAGAGGATTGAGCAGTATGGTGAAATCAGGATAAGGTGATAGAAAAAAACAATGAAGGAGGTGAATCCAAATCACGACTAGTGTTGGGAGTTTTTGGGTACCCTAGGTCATAAAGAGGTGAATCCAAATCACAACTAGGAGAAGAAAAAATGCTAATAGTAGAGTTGAAACAACAAGAAATAGGACATTAGAGAAATAGATATACGAACTATGGGTTGAATGTGAGGGGGAGGACAGTGGAGGTGGGCTTTGAGAGTATTCTAGGTTGCAACCCAAGTTAGCCTCAATAGAAGAGGAAGCAGTAGTGGGAGAAGGAGGAGTTGGAATATTGAGATACCAATCGTATGTGAGACGTGGAAAATTTATGGAGTGACACATTTGAGAAATAATATGTGGATATACATGAGACTGACATGTGGAAGTTGGAATGCCATGATTTGTATAAATACTAGATACCACTGAGCCCATCCAAGGAAATCTTATTAAAGACCACATATTTCTCAAGCCATTGTTTAATCAGGAGTTTGTAAGATCGAAATGTAGATATGGGATTCTCAATTACAATGGGGAGGGGTAAATTTTAGGTTTAAAAACTTCTGGTTTTATACTTAATAAAATCAATGTTTAATAAGGTTAAACATGGTGAATTCATAAACCCTCTTTGGTTATTAAACAAAGGTATATTTTTAAGGGACCTGGGCCAATTATAATGAACCTAAACAAAAACAAGTCTTTCTTATGTAATCATAAGCAAGTTTATATTGAAGAAATATTCTATATTAAATCATATAGATATAAATATATAAGATTAATTAGATATATAAAAAAGTAAAATAAATTTATACTCTTTAACTGTAACTCAAAATTAAAGAAATATAATAAACATGTAAAATGAACGACTTACAATGAATGTTTTAACCTAAAGAGAAGGGTATCCATTAAGCCTAGAAAATGGTCCCTTGATTTATACATTCAAGAATGTTTGTCTTACCCAAACCATGGTATTACCTCAATAGGATTATCTGAATATTTCTTGCTATCCCAATAATCACTCGATCTCTAAGGTGATCCGCACCTCTATCATCATATCCCCAGAATTCCTCGATTTTACACCGCAACAATCAGATTCTCACTAATAAGGTTGAATAAATTGTTTTCTAGATTGAACAAGTTGTTCACCAAATTCAGACAAGGAATGTTTGAGAAAATATCTCGTAGAGTATCAGCACATCTAGAAATTTTCAACGTGTTTAAAACTCTTCAAATGGTTGGGGTATTTATAGGCAAAGGTTCCAACAGTCAGCTCCCTCCACCAACAGTTATATTTTTCCTTAAATCTCAGAGGTACCAATACA
Source organism: Viscum album (assembly GCA_963277665.1). Lineage (NCBI taxonomy): Eukaryota > Viridiplantae > Streptophyta > Magnoliopsida > Santalales > Viscaceae > Viscum > Viscum album. The sequence goes on along the minus strand of OY728153.1, from coordinate 56,923,192 downwards.
TGTAGGATTCTAGAGATAATTAAGCTATATTAGATTTTATGGCATCCGTTCATGTATGATTTTTTAAAATATTATAACATGTAAGAAACAATAATATATAAGAAAAACAATGTTACCATTGAGAAAAAAAGGCATAATGGTATCCGATAATGGTGGAACAATATCTTAAAGAAAATACTTAACATTTACAAGTTTTGTTAATTAGGTTCTAACTATAATTGGAAATGAAGTCTGATTATATATACAAATGGAGTCTGGTAAAAAAATTAGAGTATGGTCTTATGTAGAAAGAGAGAATGAATATAGATAAAAAAGGAGTCTAAATTTATATAGAAATAGAGTTTGAATTTAGATAGAAATATAGTCTTATTTTTTATAGAAATAGAGTCTAAATTTAGATTGAAATAGAGTTTGATTTTGGATAGAAATAGAGTTTGTTTTTGAATAGAAATAGAGTCTGAATTTAGATAGAAACAGAGTCTGATTTTGGATAGAAATAGAGTATGAATTTAGAGAAAATGGAGTTTAATTTTTTTTGAGAATTAAGATTCTGATTTTCTGAGAAATCAAAATATGATTTTATGAGAAATCGGGAAAAAAATATTTTAGAACTTGGAATCTATTTTTTTTTTGAAACTCAGAGTCAAATTTCTGAAGGAATCGGAGTCTGAAATTGGATGGAATATGAGTTAAAAAATAGTGAGAATCATCATTTAAGTAACTATATGTTTACAATGATTAGATTATAATTTTATTATAATTAAAGAAATTCAGTATTAAGGTAATATGATTAATCTATGTTAAGGAACATTAAGTAAAAGGTTTAAAATCATGATAATGGTTAATTATGTAAATTTCATTAGAGAAAAAAAAAATCATTAAGGAAAAAGTGTTTGCGATTTTCAAAAAAAAGAATGGAAAATAAATAAGGGATATATTATTTTAACAATATCCCCCTTTTTGGAAATAAAACACCATTTTTTGAAAAGGAATATTAAGTATGGAAGTCTTGGAATGAAATATGTATCTCCCTTATATTTGTCTTATGGTGAATATGATTAACTCCCCCTCGTGATATGTCATCATAAGGATCACATTCTTTGTCATAAAAAGTTGTCTTGAAATAGATTCCCCTTTCTTAAAAAAGTATTATTTAAGATAATTTCTCCTTTCTTAAGAAATTTATTTTTTGGATAATCTCCCCTTTAATATGATATTCTTTTTAAAGAACCCTTTCTAACCATTTGTTATTTTCAAAAAGAAATGGAGGGATATATTTTTTTGTTTATGGAATGTTATGAAATATTAATACGATACAAAATAATACAAGGAAATTTCATTAAGTATGAATAAAAAGTTTTTGTTCAACAGAAGATTATTTTTATGAAAAATTATTCATCATTTTTATTCTCTGGAAACATTTTCCTTATAATGGAATTCATCATCTTTATCTCTTTATGATCATCTTGGTACTTCTTGATTAAGTCTTCTTGATCCAGGTTCTTCTTTTTAGGGTTCTTAATCCTTTTTTCTTGTGTCTTGATCAATTCATCTTGGGTCTTAACTTTTTCATCCAACTATTCTCTAGATTCAGTTTCCCTCTCATGACTAAGAGAAATAGAATTGAGTTTTCCAATAACACATATTTCCTCTAGGAACCAGGAAACTTTCTATTGATTTTTAACTTTAGAAATATTTTTGATAATTTCAATGGATTTGGTAAAATATTATTATACTGAATCCATATAATCATCAAATATCATCATATAATAATTAATTGTCATTAACCAGTTTGTTATCTTCCTGCATGACCTTTTGCGGGCTTTATAATTGATCAAGAATGTTTTCATTTAAACATATACTTTTATAAACTTCTCCATAAAAATATTTATAAATTTAATTTTCAAATTAATTGATTATTGAATTAGTTGGCATCATGATTCCATGTTTTGGAAGAATAGAAGTAATTGTACATGATTTTTCAAAGATTGTTCAATAAAATCATGTCCCATGGAGGAGGACGATTGAGAGTCTGTGGAAACTTTCCCTAGAGGCATGTCTTTAACATCATCATCATTCATTGACTTTTAGGTTCCCAATACATCTTTTAGAGGTGTATTAAGAAGGGATAACTTTATTTATGCAACAACCATTTCAACAACATTGGATACCTCACATTCTTGTTCATCAATGTTAACTTCCACTTCAACTTCATAAAAAATATCATCATTATCGTCACTTTATTCATTGGAATGTCCTTTTTTAACTTATTCTTATTTAGGAATTTTATTCTTATTTTTCTGAAGCTATTTTGGTGGAAGATTCTTGAGAATTTATTATTGAATGTTTATTAGAATGGCTCTCCTTATAATGATACACTTCCACCATTCTAATCAGGTTTTCACTTTCTTCTTCTTATTCTTCTTCTTGTTGATGAATTTCCACTTCATCAACAATTTGTCACAAAAATGAAGTATCTTTCAATAAGTCTTCTTATACATGAATATTTATCAATATATTTTAACAAAGACTGAACAAACCGAGCCTCCGATTATTTTTCTTTATTCTTATATCCTTTTTTTGTCTTTCAAGATTTCTATCTTCAATAATCTTCAAGGCCTTAAACCCCATTAATTCAATACCAATGATAGGATCACCTTCCTTTATTTTATTCTTCTTCTCCATCCATTTATAAACCACTTTACCATCATATATATTTTTCTACTTTGGCTTAGGGGGTGCTTATTTGGTTTTTGGAATGGGTCGGGTTGGCTGGGCTTTCGGAACCTTATCTTTTTTTTCTTATAAGGTTCAGTGACATCACCATTATTACCTTCATGATGATCATCCTTTTTAGTAAAATCATAAAACTCTCCATATTCAACAAAAACCATTATTTTCATCCTTCTTAGAGTATTTTCAATGAGTAACATAATCTTGAAATAATTAGACTTTGAGTGTAGGGGATATTAAAAGATTCTAAACACAAATCTATAATCTTTAATATGATCACAAGATACATTAAGATCTGGGACATCATGTTTCCATTCTTAATGTTACTGACATTCAGAATAATGTACTTCACCCTATTTATCTTCCTTAGGTTCACTCGGAAATCTGATAGAAAGATATCACAAATATTGAGTGAATGCTTATCTCTCTTCCTTGGGATAATTAATCCTTGCATCCACGATGCCAACAACCTATAGTTCAATTAAAGATGGTAAAATTTGGGTTTCGTGACATTTTTACACCCAAGGAACTCTATATCCTTCCCCTTCTCAAAAGAACCTTCCTTACCAATAAAACACTGTGATCATTGGATTTCCTCACAATCTAATGAAATTTCAAGGCTGTTAGAGGCCTTGTTATAATATATTGATTACCACTTCCAATATATTATAAATTTGAACATCTCCCTCTCACCATGTTCATAAAACTAACCTAAATAAAAAAATTCCACTACAAGGTCCATGTAGACCAGATCTTGATGTTTTTCCTTGGAAACACAAATGAATTTCCATCCATTAAACTTGATAATATTTACAATCAAATAATTATACATTTCAATGAAATTCTAATCCACTAAACTTTCTTGAAACAATAACCAATGCTTTGGTTCTTTTGTGGACTAGGACTACATCAGAGTCTGCAGAGAATCTTCAAGAGACATTCAGAATGTAAAGAAACTGTAAAAACATAATGAAAAATGTAAAGAAGGGAAGATATTTAGTGAACAATGCTAAGAGAACCAATGTGGGATTTGAACATGAGGTCCCTTTTAATTCCCTTTGCGATGATGGTTCAAATTCTTGAAACAATATAACAGTTGAGATTAGTGTAAACTGATATGACAGTTGAGATAAATTCAGAAGAAAGTTTTTATGTGTTCTGATCTTTTGAGGTTTTATGTAAAAAATAGGATTTAAGGAAAATGAATATGCCATTTTTTCCTAAAACAATTTCCAATAAACCAATAATTTCAATTATAATTATATAAGTAAGGAATCATACCTTCCAGATTACTCTGAAATATTTCTCAGTATTGATAATGTTCCTCTTATGGAACTTAGGTTCTAAAATGTTCTATTAGGGAAAGAAAAAAAATTAGATTTCAAAAAATTATTATAAATAGAAAAAAATTTACATAAGGAAATATAAATGAATAAACGTACTCCCCCTATGAAAAGGGGTAAATTAATGTAAGGAGATAGGTTTCAACAAAACAGTAATATGGATGATTATATTATGATTATCATTCCTAAATTTCCATTAATGTGTTTAAATCTATTTGAGGGTACTAATTTTGTAAATATGTCAATAAGTTGGTCTTTCATTCTGAAAAATTGTAAAATAATATCACATTTAAGTTTTTAAAACCTTGAGAAAGTGATTCCTTATGTCTGTGTTTTTTTAAGAGAGTGATGTGCATGGTTTTTTAAGGAAGTGGAACTAGTATTATCACAAATTAAATTTATATTTGGAAAACTTATTCCATAGTCTATGAGTGTGTGTTTCATCCACAATACATGAGCACAAAAACATCCATCTACTACTTATTCAGCTTCAACATTGGGAACTGCTATTATGTTGTGTTTCTTTCAGGAACAAGAAACTGATGAATTTCATAAGAAATGATATGTTCTATTTTTACTCTTCCTATACATTCTATATCGACAAAAGTTATAATATAAAAAACCTTTTAAAAACATCATTTCTAGAATAATAGAAATGTCTTAAATCCATGTTTCCCTTTAAATAAGGAAAAATCATTTTCATTTCATTCTAATGGAATTATTTTAGATTATTTTGATATCTTTTACATAATTTTACCAAAAACATTACGTCTGGAAAACTAGATGTTAAGTATAATAAAATTCCTATCACAACTCTAAGAGATATTTGATCAACTGGTTTCCAAGATTCATCAAGATCATGTGTGTTTGAGGTACTAATTAGAGCACTTATAATTTTAGAGTATTCAAATCCATAATTCTTAAGAAGATATTTAATATACTTGGGATTACATATATAATTTCCTTCTAGTTTTTGAGAAATTAGAAAACCAGGGAAAAATGTAAACTCACCCATCGTACTAATTTCATACTCAAATTTCATGAGGTTCACAAATGAATCAGTTATGAATTACTAAGTTGATCTAAATATAATATCATCAACATAAATTTGAACAATAAAAAAATTTATCATTATTTATAAAAAGGGTTGGATTAGAAGTTCCTTTAACATAATTATTTTTTAACAAATATCTTGTAAGTCTATAATAACAGGATCCAGGGTCTTTTTTAAGTTCATATTAATCTTTGGTAAGATTAGAAACATGTTCGGGATGTTTTGTGTCTTCAAATCCAAGAGTTTGTTCAACATAAACATCTAATTGAACACATCAATTATGGAAATCAAACATCATGTTCATTTGAAAAAGTTTAAAATTAAGGAATGTTGTAAAGGATATTAGAATACAAATATATTCATGTTTATCTACTGGAGCGTAGGTTTATTTATAGTCTATTCATTCTTATTGATTAAAGACATTATAAACTAATCTTTCATTATTTCTTACAATTATTCCTTTTTCATCACATTTATTTTTAAAGACCCACATTACACTAATTACAGATGTTTTTTTAGGTCATTCAACAATGGTCAAAAATTTGTTCCTTTCAAATCTATTTAGTTTATATTTCGTGAATTTAATCCAATCATCATAACCTAAATCTTCATTAGTGATTTCAGGTTCTAATTGGGAAAGAAATGATATATGCTCAACTTTATTTCCTAAATAACTTCTAATACTTAGGGGTTTATTTTAATGACCAATGATACTATCACTAGAATGATTCTTAAGAAATAACTGATTTGGGATTTGTTAAATTTGTTCATCAATATAAGGTGAAAAATATTTTGGAATAAATTTTTCAGAAACATTTTCTTGAGTAGTTTCTTTATTAATAAGATCTTCAATCAAATGTTGATAATTAGTTTTGGAAAACACATTTAATGATTTACTTTAGGGTTGTTTAAAAACAAAAGGATCAGTTTCATAAAAACTTCCACGTACCATTTATTCAAAATTACATGAATTTTTGTTAAAAACACTAAAAGCCTTGGAAGTAGTGGAGTAGCCTATGAAAATTCCTTTCTCAAACATGGGTGAAAAATTAAGTAAGTTATCTTTAGTATTCAATATGAATACATTGAATCAAAATACTTTGAAGTAAAAACTCAAGGATTTCAACTAGTCCATAATTCATAATGTGTTTTATAAAGAAAAGGTCTCATTAAAACTCCATTTATTGTATATCAATCAGTACTTATAGCTTCAACCTAAAAATGACTAGCAATAAAATATTCACTCAAAAAGGCTATAGTTATCTCTTTAAGAATTCGATTTTGTCTTTCAAAAAAAACATTTTTTTGAGAAGTTATTGGAGTTGAGAAGTTATGAGTAATTCATTTATTACTACAAAAATATTCAAAATATGAATTTTAAAATTCTCCCCCATGATAACTATGAAAAGTATCAGTGGAAGGTTTTCCTCATTTTTTACTTTTGCTGAAAAATACATAAAATAATAAGAGGGTTCATATTTTATTGCTAGAAAATAGACCCATGTAAATATTGTATAATCATACACTAAAACAGATGTTTAGTATTTTTCTCTAATACATATAGTTTGTTTTGTACTTAAAGGATCTATATGAACTAGATATAATGCATCAAAATTTGATACTTCACTAATTTATTTTAATCTGGACTTATGTTTTTTTTTCAATATATACAAGGATCACAAACTTTTAAAGAATCAAATCTATGCTATAGTAGATCATTAAAAAGTCTTTTCTTTTAATTTTTTCCTAATTCCTAAGGTTAAAGTGTCTTAGTATTCTATATAATAACTAAAATTTATCTTCTATTGCACTAAGGCAAGGTAGGTCTTGGCTCCTAATGTCTATTATGTTAAGTGTGTAAACATTATTGTGCCTATGGGCAGAGTGAATAAACCATTCCTTTGAATTTCGCACTAAAAATTTATAATTCCTAATATTTACAAGGTAACCTTTATCACATAATTAGATTATGATTATATGGTTGGGATTATTACCTTTAATAAATAAGACCTTTGAAATTGAATCTTTTCCAAGAAGAATAATGTTATATATACCAACAATTTCTCCTTGATCATTGTCTTTGAAAGTTACTTTTCAACCATTCATCATAATTATATTTTCAAAGATGATTTTCTTACCAATCATGTTCCAGAAACATCCACTATCTATTTACCATGTATTGTTATTGGTACTTCTATTGTATTCTTGAAATTTAAATAGTTAGACAATCTCAATCCAAAATTTTTTGGATCCAAAATTGTTAGAAAGTAAAATCCCAAGTATTCAAATTTTCATAGAAAACTATCCTTTTTGAAAACATAAGGATTGGGTATTATTTGAAGAAAACATTTTCTCCCAACATCCACCACATTTACACTTAGTGAAAAAATGACCAATTTGGGGAAAAATAGTTATGACTAAAAATTGGTTGTGAATGAGAATAACCAAATCCATAACTATTCTTAATAGGATAAAGTTGTGAATAAATTTTTTCAAAACCATCCTTACCATGAGTAAAGTTTTGATAAATATTCATTATAGAAAATAATTCAGATTTTAGTCTGTTGAGGAAATTTTTATCCTCATAGTCATTAGTCATAGAATTCATGTCATCCTCAAAAAAAAATTCTTATAAATGACATTTTCAAGATCTTTAGAAAGTTTATCTTTCTCTAAATTATAGTCCTTATGGTTTTTAGAAATATTTTAAAAATCAATATTTTTCTGATGAAGTTATTCTGAGAGATCTAGTACATATTTTGTTAAAATATATATTCTAAAATTTTCCTTATTATGTTTCTTATTGATCTTACTATTTTTATTATCAAGAATAATAGAAAACGTAGATACTTATTCAAATTAAGGTAAGGTATTATCTTTTTATAAAGAAGATTCATCTTCTGAAGATTCATAATATTATTCATTAGAAAATTTTTTGTTTAAAATAAATATTTGTTAATGATTAAGCAGCATTTAGCTTATCCACAATACATTAATTTTTAGTAAGAATAATGGCTATTTCACTGATATTATTCTATCCAGAATATTCATTATTAAATATTCATAAAAATAATCACCAACACTATAAATCCATATGTTATTGGGTTTTGTTAATTTATTAAACTTAGACATGGAGTACTTTTTCTTTTTTTTTTCAGAATACATATCCTTTATTTATTTACTTTTTAGAATAGGACAGTCTGGTCTAATATGGCATTACCTATTGCATTCATAACAAGTCACTTATGAATGTTTATTATCTATTTAATATTTCTTCATATATTTGTACTGAAAATATTTCATTCCCACAAACTTGTTCATCCTTCGAGAAATATTGGCTAGTTCATTCTTAGACTGATCACTATCACATTATTCATATATTACAACAGATTTCTTATCATTAGATCTAATTACTCAATATAGAGTCTTGAATTTAGATGTATTAGTGAAATAGATTTGACCTTTACCATTCTTATTTATATTAATATCTTCATATCTCTTCAATGTTTTTTTATATAGAAGAAGAGGTCCAAATATCTCATTAAGGTTAATGTTAGAAACATTCATATTTTCATCAATAGCTATCTTCTTAGATTCCAAATCATTAGGAATGATATCAATTATCTTATCCATAATAGTATCATCATGATTTCCTTTTTCTCCCATAGATTTAAGACTGTTAATAATAGGCATAAATCTTTATTTCAATTAGAAAACTGGTTCTCCATTGGGGATCATAAAACCACTATATCCATCTCTTAACGTAGCTCTTCTTTATTCTATCACTTTTGAAGTTCCAAAGTGTGTAACTTCACATTTCTTATAGATACTATTAGAGAATTTACAATAGGATATTTGGAAATTGATATTCCTAGTCATGGAACATAAAAGAGTATTGCATCTCTTGAAATTTAGTTGATATTCTTGTTTTTAATTGTCTGTGAATTTCATGATTTCTTTTTTAGGAATCTTGTATTCTCCAATTATCATTACAATGTTTTACACACTAGTATTGGAAATAAATTTTTTCATTCTATCTCTCTAGTATTCATAGTCATTTCAATAAAATATTGGGGTTCTAATAGGATTTAGATTGTATATACAACCAATGTTCATTATTAACATTCTATAAGAGAATAGAAACTATATTTTCCACACAAAAAATTACAAGTAATGTTTATAGACAAAAAACATTAAGGAAAACATGAATAAGAAAGTTCAAGTAAGAAAAGTTGAGAAGGAAAACATAAATGAAATTATAATCATTTTTGATACCTACTCTGATACCAATTGTAGGATCAAAATGTACATATGTGATTTTAAATTATTATAGGGGATGAATTGTGGGGTTAAAATCATTTATTTTTATCCATAATAAAATTTACTTTTAACAAAGATAAACAAGGTGAATTCCCAAATCATCTTTGGTTCTTAAACAAAGGGATAATTGGAAGGTCCTTGGTCCAATTATAAAAAACCTAAACATAAACATGTTTTTCATAGAGAATTTTAAGCAAGTTTATATTAAAGAAATATTCTATCTTAAAGAGTATAGAATAAAACATATAAGAGTAAGTACATGTATATGAAAGTATAAAAAAATTATTCTTTGTAACTATAACATAAAATAGTAGAAATATAACAAACATGTAAAATGAATAACTATCAATGAATATTTTAACCCAAATATAAGGGAATCCAACAAACATAGATAATGTTCTCTCGATTTAAACTTTCAATAAATTCAATCTTACCCACACCAGGAAAAGACCTCGATATGAATATCAAAATCTTTATTCTATCCCCACAAATAGTCGATCTCTAAGGTTATTAAAACCTCTGTCATCATATCTCTGAAAGACATAGATTGTACAAAACAACAATTGTAGTCACACTAAGCAGGTTGAACAAGATGTTCTTCATCATGAACAATTCATTTACCAAATTCACACAAGGTAGGTTTAAGAAAACCTATCACAGTGTATCAGCACGTCCAGTACTTCTCAATTTGTGTTAAACTATTAAAATAGATGGGGTATTTATAAGAAAAGGTTCTAAAGGTCAAATCCCTCCCCCAATAGTCATATTTTTTATTAAATCTCAGAGGGACCTATACATATGGAATTCAGCAAATAGTTAAGCTATAACAGATTGTACGACCTCATTTCATGGACGAAAAAAGTGGAAATGTTATCATATGTAAGAAAAAATAATATGTAAGAAAAAAAAATTAAGTTTGAGAAAGTTAGCCATAATAGGATACAATAATGTTGGGAAAATATCATAAAGAAAATATGTATCATTAATAAGTATGAATAATAACATTCTAAATACCTTGGGAAACTAAGTCTGAATATGTATACAAATGGAGTCCAGTAAAATACAAATTCAGAGCTTGGTTTTGGATAAAAGAAGAGCCTAATTTAGATAGAAATGAATTCTGAATATAGATAGAAACAAAGTATGAATTTATATTGAAATGGGGTCTGGTTTTGGATAGATACAGAGTCTGAATTTAGATAGAAACAGATTATAATTTGGGATAAAAATAGAGTCTCCTTTTGGATAGAAATGAAGTTTGAATTTTGAGAAAACAGAGTATAATTTTCTAAGAATTCAGAGTCATAAAATCTGAGATTTTTTGAGAAATCTATAACTAATTTTCTGATAAATCATAAAAAAAATGAGAACTCAGAATCTGATTTCTGTGAAACTCAGAGTCATAATTTAAGATGAAACCGAATCTAAAATAAGATGGAAGTGGAGTCTAAAAATAGCAAGACTCGGTATCTAAAGAACTGCAAGGTTATGAGTTTTGGATTATAATTTTGTTATAATTATTGGAATTATGTCTTAAGTAAATATGATTAATCTAGGATAAGTTACTTTAAGGAAAATAAGTAAAATCATGATTATGGTTAAGCAGGTAAATTTTGTTAGAGAAATAAAATATGCTTTAAAAAGTGTTTGTTATTTTCAAAACAGAAGGAATAGAAAATACATAAGGGACTTATTGTCATAATAGAGTTTATCCTGAGTAACACACATCAGGGGTAGAGTATCACTCGAGACATGGAATAGCCACTTTTACAATAGGTCCATCCTTGATTTTCCCTTAGGGAACTGGTATCACTCATGAGTATATATAAACCCCTGGAAACACTTATCTAGAAAATAAAATACATCACCTCCCTAGCATAATGTGTAACCAATCAGGAATGAAGTGTCCATGTGTGGTCTATAATAAAAAACCCATGTTGTCTCGCCACCCTTAATTTAATTACATATCATGGAAGAAGATATCTTATAAAATTTATTTATAATTTCAATTAAAAAATGTAGAAACTACAACCAAATAATTATTGATCATTCATGAAAAACTGTTATAACTAAAACACATTATCAATGAAATAACTAAACAAAATTATCTATTTTATAAAGGCATATCACATTGAGAATTTAATCCAAGCAGTCATTTGGCATAACCAAAACAAAAAAAACCCTATGTTTTATACTTCATAACTATCCAATATATTTTATTTATTTTAAATCTAAAAAAATATGTGTCACATAACAAATGAAATTTAAAAAATTAATTATTTAGAACTGACATAAAATAGAAAATTTTCATCATCCCACCCAATGGGGAATCCAACGATGTTGAAACAACTAAAACAAGCTATTTTTCTCATAAAAGGGTGAAATAGTCATGTCATGAAATTTACTTAAATTAGAAAATGTGAAATTTAAAATTTATGTATGCACCGATGATCATAAAGACATGTGATCTAAGAGGAGAAAAAAAAGGAAAGGGAGTAAAAACACTACCTTAAAACTGTAGAGGATCCTATACTTTACAGAGATCATTGGATTGACCTAAAATTGAAGAAAATAATTGATTTTAGAAAAACCATAATTTTAGGTTAAAAAAATTTCATAGAATATTGTATAGTGGATAATGGATGAGATCCTATTATTCTTGGTGCATAACATTATACATACAAATAGATTTACTGCACAACTACTGATGAAGAAAATGGAGGAGGAATTGAGTCTCAGTAGGCTTTGAAAGAAGGGGAGGAGGAGGAGGAGGAGGCGCACCATAAGGGGGGCACTAAAGGGGAATCACACTAAAGGAGAGGGATGGTAGAAAGAATGGAAAGAATGAAAAGAATGAAAGAAAAGAAAAAAATACAAGGAAAAAAAGAAAATAAGTAAAATATAAAAATGAAAGAAATTAAAATACAATGAAATAAAAAGGATGGAAAAGAAAATGAAATAAAAAAATAAAATCGTATAAGTACCATTTTATTTATTTTTTATTTTCTAGAAACCCCATTCTTAATTTTTTAAAAAATTCTTTTTATCCCTTTTAACATTATTTTCATCTCCTTTAAAATTTATTTTCATTCATTTTTAATTTATTTTAATTATTTTTAACCCCAAAACTGTGCTTGTCCCGATGTAATATTTTACATAAATTCAATTATTAAAATAATTTTAATATCTTCCCAGGACCAGCAATATGGTGTGCAGGTACACTCCCTTGGTCACTTTAAGGATTTTGACTAAAGAAATAAATGCTTCAAACCTTGATTAAATATGGGACGCTGCATCCTCCCCTGTATAAGAAAACTTATCCCGAAATTTTCCTTCCAAGGGTAGTGGTCATATGGGAAATGCTACAACTATTGAGCATGCACATCAGTCTCCCGCTCCTAGGTCTCATCCTAAATATGTCCACACTATAATATCACTTAGACCATAAAAATGACCTACCTCTAAGAACATTTGTGTTATGGTCGATGATACAGTTCATACACTCCTCAAAATATGCATCCTCTTTATGCTCGATGTCGTAAGGATCAAATGAATGAGACGGGTCAGAATAATACTGTCAAAGAGAAGATACATGGAAGAAATCATGCATGGCATAGTATCTCTAAGGTAATATTAACTAATTGGCTACCTGCCCAACATTATCCACTATCTCGAATGACCCGATGTATCTTAGGGATAACATCCCCAGTCTCCTAATCCTCCTATGACCCAACCATTTAAAAACATGAAAAAAGACTTGATGTACCACATCAAACTCAAAAGGTATATAGAAATGATCAGTATATTATTATTGTATGGACTAAGAGATATCCATACACTTCTAAATAAGCTGATAATTATATGATTTATATGGAATGAGATTAGGACCCAACAGAGCTGTCTCACCTACTACTATCCAGAATAAAGGTGAATAAAACCATTTACCATAGAGGGCCTCATAAAGAGCCATTTGAATTTTTTCCTGAAATATTTTATTATAGGCAAACTCCTCAAGAGGAATATGTTTCTCTTAGGAAACTCAAAAATCAAATATACATTCCCATAGCATATCCCTTAATACTCATATGATATACAAGGACTGCCCATTGGTTTGAGGGTGATATGATGTACTAAAGAGTACTTACAAACCCACAACATTCTATAACCCTTTCCCAAATCGCGAAGTAGAGAGGGAACCTCTATCTAAGACAATAGATTGAGGTATGCCATGAATTTTCACTATCTTTTAGATATACATCCTTCCTAACTCATCAATAGAGAAGGTGTCCCATATAATTAGGAAGTGCATGAGTTTTTTCAACCTACGAAAAATAACCCATAATGTATCTCTACCTTGGAAATATCTTGGAAATCCTGTAACAAAATCCATGGTGATGTCATTCTATTTTCACTCATAAATGGATAGAGGATTTAGAATACTAGTAGGTCACTTGTTCTCTAACATCACTTTATTACAAGTGGAGTACCATGTGATGAGACCCACTATCTTATTCTTCATTACCAGCCACCATTGCTGATGACAGATGTCTTTGTACATCTTGGTATTTCCTGAATGAACTTTCCGAACTGAGGTATGTGATTCATTCATCATTTATTTTTGTATATATGAAGGTAACCATAAAAGGGCATGCTAAAGTATAGTTTTTGTACAATAAACAACCTAAACAAAAAGAGGATTCTCTCCTGTGATGATTTCACTCAGAACAAGCCCCTCTAGATTAGATAACTATTTCATATGGAGTCACTCCAAATGAGACAATGTCACTATAATAGTCATTACAACTTTTATCCTGCACTTTTTCTAAACCTGTAGATGAATATTAGAAAATAAATCCATCATCTTCCACTCACTACCGGATTCCTTGACTGCTTCTGTCTCCATATTGCGTAACATAGCATCATCCATGAAATTTTCATGACTAGTGGTATAAGCAAGCTCAAAACCAAATGACTGTAGGTATTTGACCAGACTGTGCTACCTTAAATTCAAGTCTCTCTATGTGGAGATATATTTCAGGATTTTATGATCCATTTAAACAATTAATGTCTCACCCAACAAGTAGTGTCTCTAACATCCTAAAGCATGAAATAAAAATACTAATCATCAGTAGGATAGTTCTGTGCATGAGGCATCAGTTGGAAAGATCCATAATCTATGACTCGATCACTCTGCATCAAAACTCTACCCAGTATAATTCTTGGAGCATCACAGTAAATAGTATAGCTTCTTCCAGGATCAGACATAATCACGATCGAAGATGAGTATAGTCTTCCATTTTATTCCAAAAAATATTTTTCACAAGCTTCAAACAAGATGAATTGTACACCATTCTTAGTCAGGGTCATAATAAGCACTGCTAAGTTGGAGAAATAATGGGTGAAACTCATATAACAGCCATGAAGCCCCAATAAAATTCATATATCAAAAAAATTCTTGGGATTCCCCCATGAAACTATGGGTCTCTCCTTTTCTGGGTCAAATGATACATCTTCCTTATATATTATATAACCTAAGAAGTGAACCTTATTATTCTAGAAGTGTAATTTGATGAGATTTTCATATAGATGGTGCACTCTCATTATACTCTGCACAATCTCAAGATATGTTTCATGGTCGTGTATGGAACAAGTATACCCAAAGATGTCGTAAAAAACCCACTACAAAGGAATCAATGTACTGGTGAAAAACTAGATTTATTAGGGACATGAAGATTGTTGGTGAATTCGTGAGGCTGAATGACATAACTAGACACTCTTACAAGACATACCTACTCTAGAGAGTAGTAAATGGAATGTTTGAGGATTTGGCATACACTTAGTGATATCCCAAACTCAGATCAATCTTGGAGAAAATAGTTTCTCCTCAATGAAGGATGAAGAGGCCATCTTTATGAGACAATGTATATTGATTATTCACCATAAGCTCTATGATTTGATGAAAATCCATGAACAATATGATGGTACCTTCTGTCTTCATGGAAAAAATTACCGGTGAACCCAACTATAATATTCTAGGTTCAATAAAACCCTTATCCTTGAGGTCCTCAAGTTGCATTTTGACTTTATGTAGCTCTACAGGTTTCATCCTATTTAGAGGAATAAACACCAGTGATACACTTGAAACTCAATCGATAGTGAACTCCACATCCCACATGATAGGTAATGTAGAGAAATATTCAGGTAAGACATCACTGAAACGATTTACGATGGGAGAAAAGTACACTAGTTGTGTTCTCTGATCCCTCAGAAAGAGACTTTATAATTGAGATGTCACTATTCTCAGTCTTACACATTTATATACAGCTAGATATTATTTCATATCCCATTATCCTTTGTGGAGATATGTTTTACTTTCATGGGATGTTAAAGACACTCGATGGTGATAGCAATAAACATGGATACGAAAAGGAGTGTGATAATTCATACTAAGAATGACATTGATGCCAGAAATATCAATGATGTAAAGATTCCGAAGGAAATGGTACCCAACTATCTCAAAGGGGAATACTTGGCACTGGAATATGCCATATTTCCTAACCCCTAAAATTGTGTCGATAAACATGATTTTGCAATGATACTTGATTATAAAACCATTTCCTTAAACAATAATACAAAATAAAAAGGAATGTGATGCACCAGTATGAGAAAGTGGAGAAACTAAAGTGGAGGCTACTAGAATAGTACCTATAACTGTAGATCATCTAGCACTCTTCTTTTCATGTGCTAGTTGTTCTGTGTACATAAGACTTAAACCATGGCTCTATCATGCTAATTGAATGGCATGAGAATGTCTGCTCTGTTGATGCTAGTAGTCTGGAAGTTGATTTCCTCAACTATGGCCTCAACAATTACCTCAGCCTGGTCGACCTATTGAAAATTATCTTCCTGCCTAATGTGGAGTCATAAATCCAATTTCTGGTAAAGGAGTTGGTATGAATCCTCTTCCACTACATGCTGATTAGAAAGAATAGTAGAAACTATAAATGTGACCCATCTTACCACATGCATGACACTCAATTTCATTCCTCATGCACTGGGACATCTTATGGCTAGCCCTTTTACACTTATGACAAACGATAATGCTATTAGTACCTATCATCTAACTGGAATTTTTCCTATGCTCACCCTCGAAGTGGTGCTTCCTACTTCTTGAAAAACTATCACCCTTTCTTGGAACTGAACCACCCTTGATCAAAGGTTTATCTTCACTAACATTTATTTCTGAAATTAGGTCACAATTCATGATATTTGTAATAGTGGTCAACTTAATGATGTTCATCTATGAGAAGATGGTATATCTATGTCTGTCCTAAAAACATATCATAGTTTTTTGTGCATCACCAGTAAGAGATTTATCAAAACACTAAAGATTTGTGAAATGAGTAAAATAATCTAACACATTAATTGAGCCCTACTAAAGATATAATAATTCCCTAGAACAATCATATCTCATAATTTGTGGAAATTAGTGATCCAAGAGGTATATTTGAAAGTATACCCTAAAGATGTATCTAGTGTTCTATTCCTAAGAAATAACAACCCACCAATGCTTGGAAGAGTCCCAACGAATGTATACTACGAGTATGATCATCCAATATAGAAGTGTCAAAATATGGTCATAGATAGAAATCGTGTATTCTATTGATGAATATGCATCATGTGTACCACCACTCTTCAATAAATTTGGAGGGTGTTTCTGTACAAAGCTTCATGTAAGATCTCCAATAGATGGGTCATGTCTGGGAACATTATGAATAGAATATATAATCCTGGGGATATTATCCCTAAAATAAGCATCATGGCCCATCAAAAGATCAATAATATGAGGTACCACAATAGGAACCATGGGTGGTACTATAGGTAACAATACAGGCGGCAATAAAAGGGGATCTTCTAGTAGTTTTGGTCCCACCATATCTGGAATGTGCTCATTGACACTATCCTAAGGCACAACATGAATACGTCATGGTGGAATTAGTCTACAATATCCAAACACACACCAGTATATAGAATTACTATAATAAAAGGAAGACAAACAATTGTACAATAAAGAGGGTATGTACATAACCTTCCTCTGAGCACTACAAAATAGATATCCTGCTCTAAGAGCCAATTACAGATAAGGAAGAGATAACTTTTAAGGATTACTAAAATGTGGCATGCCTCCTATTTCATAGGTAAAGCCAAGTTAATATCTAACACCTTATAAAAACATTTTATTTAAAAAACTAAAACTTCAATTTTTTACAACTAAGAACAACAACACTCCCATGAAAAGAGGAATATGCACAATTAATGTAGATATGGCATGGAAATATTCAAGTAATTTTAATCCCGATAGTGCCTAATGTGATTGATGTAAAATAAATTTTACTCATATAATCGGGATAAAATGGTAAATATAATTGTCTCAAAAATACCAATATGAATTAAAATATACCGCAAGTGTGTCACAAAACGGTGAAATCAAATCAACAATAATTGGCATAATCATAATTTCAATACCAACCCAATAATTTGGGTTTCCGCAGTATATTGGTTAGATACATCCATGAATAGGGTAACTTCCAAACCCATATATCTTAGTCCCTTTTCTAACCCAAATGGTAGGAAAAAATGTATAAATCATATTATACAACTTTGTAACGTCCCAGTCATGAGAGATAATAGAAGGGTGATCCATGATGGGGTTCACACATAACCTCAAGCATATCTCCCTGAATTCCAAAGGTTGTTGACTAGCAGTGAGATCCCTTTTAACGTGTCCATTGGGGAGACTATTCTCTCATAGTTAATAAGAAATATACAGAAAAAGAATATGTTTTGAAAATTAGAATAAGAATATAAAATAATAAAACTATATCATAAGAAATTAAATAATCTTAACTAAATAAATGAAAAGTGTGGAGGCTAGTAAATCAAACCAGCTACACAATGGTGTCATGCTATTATGTCTATACTAAAAAAATTATTATAAAAGTAAGAATACAATAATGATATAAAATTGTTATGAAAACAACAAAAAGTAAAACAGTAGTATATTGTAGTAAGGATTTTTCCTCTCCACCAATCTCTTTCCTAAGAAGAAAGAACCACTCATGCATCGGAAGCAACACACTTCCCTTTATCCATAACAGCGAGCATAAAGTCTACTGGGGTAGTAAATAGAGCTCGATCATGGAGTGAGATAAAATCCCAATAGGATACCACCCACAGTGTCTAAACTATTCAATTTCATAATGTAAAAAAGTAGTGTTCCAATACATGATAAATGAAAGAAAATAAATAAACCAAATAAAATAAGTACAACTAAGTCCTTATTGTCAACGACACCCATCCGTACCACCTAGTTTGGCTTAACCTAGAAATTTTAATAAGGTACATGTAGTAAAAAGGATTAATATATATATATATATAAAGGTTAGAAAAATAGAAGGCATAAAAAAGGGAACATACCCCAAGATTTTGATTTAGCTTGGGTGTAATTTTAGTGTAAATAAGTACAATAAAAAGTAGAAAGAAAGTATCATTATTCCCACGATGCCAAAGCTTCATCGAATAAAAACATTCCATGCATCATCATTATTATTATATTATAGTATGGAGTTAGATTTTAAGCCTGCCCCAAAGGTATATCTATGGTATCTCCTTCAATGTATCCAATACTACTAAGCTCATCCCAACCAATCTTTCGAAAGACCATGTATCTATCGAGGCATGGTTTTATCCTAAGTAGGTATTGGGTATCACACATCAAGGGTTGATTATCACTAAAGGAATGGTGTTTCCACTTTTCTAATAGGCCAATCCTTTATTGTCCCTTAGGGAACTAGTATCACTCATGAGTAATTAGTAACATATGAAAACCCTCATCCAGAAAATCCTAAGACATCTACTCCCTAAAATAATGATTAACTAATCAAGAAGGTAGAGTCTATTTGTTGTCCTTAATACGAAACCCATATTGTCTCATCGCCCATAATTTAATTAGATTTCAAGGAAGTAGATATCATAGGAATTAGTAAAATCCAATACACTTTATTTGTGAAATAAAAAAACATGTTTTTCTCTTTTATAAAGGAATAACATGGAGATAATTTAACAAGGAAGTCATCGGGTATAACTATAATAACAAGACACCATGATTTATGGTTCATAACTACCCATAATAATTTATTTAATTTAAATCTCAAATAATAGGGTTCATACAATCCATGCAAAAAATTAATTAATTATTCAAGACTAATGGAAAATTGGCCAATTTCATCGGTAGACCCAAAGGGGTATCCAACGATGTAGAAAAAATTTAGACAAGCTAGTTTATCCCAAGAAAGGGTGAAATAGACATACTGAGTAGTTTAATTAGATTAAAAATGTGAAAATAAATATCTCTTGTAGGCACCGACTATTGGAACGACGTGTGATCTAAGAGACACAACGAAACATTGGGAAAGAGAGTGGACATCCTACCTTGAAACTTAAGGGAATCATATACTCCGTGATTGTTTTTTATTTGACCTGAAATAGAAGAAAATGGATGATTTTATAATAAAAGCCAATTTTGGGTAAAACCCATCAGTTGAAGATTATGTGATGTATAATGGATGAGATCTGATGATTCATAGTGAGTAACGCTAGCCTTACTGATATATTTACTATGCACTTGATAGCGAAGAAAACAGAGGAGGAACGTAGTCGCTCTAGGCTTCTAAAGGAGGAGAGGAGGAGGAGGAGGGGCACCAAAAGGGGGGAGCTATAGGGGAGACACACCAAGGGAGGGGAGAGGATAAAGTGAGAAAAAAAGATAAGAAAAAATGAAATCAAAAAAATGAAAATGAAAAATAATAAAATAAGGAAAATAGAAAAATAAAATAAAAAATAATAAAATAAAATAAATAGATAGAATAGAAAATTAAACAAAAAATGTAAAATGGGATAATTCCTAATTTTAATTATTTTTAATTTTCTTGTAACCCACTTCTTATTTTATTTGAAATTTTCTTTTTTTTCTCTTATTAATTTAAATTTATTTCCTTTAATTTTTTTATTCCTTTTTAATTTTGTTAAATTATTTGTATCACCAATGATGAACTAGAGAGTGATGTAATATTTTACAAAAAAACCCATTAAATTTTTTATATAACATTAATAGTTATACGGGTCCCACAACATGTTGTGTAAGTATGCTACTATGTTTCTTCAAGGATATGAACTAAAATAAATAAATGCTTCGTACCTTCATTAAAGCTATGACATTACAAATTTTCATCTTAAGATGGAATAGAAATAAATAAAATACATTTATCTTCAGGAGTTAGTTATTATTATTGTAGAATAATCCCTCAATATTAGGAAAATGAAATTTAAATGGAAACAATACATGATTTTTTTTTTTTGGGAAATTAATGGTGTTTTAACCAATCAATGATTTAAAGTTTTTTTGTGGGTAACATTCTCATGACCATGTTCTCTATCACTCTCTATTAATCATTTAATGTTGGTTCTCTCTTTCATGTCCGTATTTACACTTTCCATTGATGTTAAATGTTTTTTAAATGAAGTTTTTTGGTGACATTCAGACTTACCATTCCAACTTATTAAGAGGATATTTTAAAATTATTTTGTAATATGTGGGTTCGACAAAGGAATTATAAAATATGAAACCTCCAATGATTGAGACCAATTGTGTCACGACCCGCCTTTTCCCAAAAGGAGTGAAGGGATAGAAAATTTCCAGACCATTACTCTTTTAGTTGAAGGAGAGATAATGACCCTTGAGACCCACCTTAGATAGGTCCCGATGTGGCGACCAACACCAAGGGTTTAGAATCACACACAAGATGGAAGGAATTACCTTTTTTATTTTTTATAGGATTGGGAGATAAGATAACAACTCCAACAACACAAAAGCTGAAAGTAAAGGTAAAGTCGAATGTAAACCATTCCCATATGCATGTTCAAAAGTAAAATATACAATCCACAAGAACTCCAAAGGTAAGGTACCAAGAGAAAGGAAAACGACAACAGCAACTGCCCCAAGGTCCGAGCTAGAACATTCCTAAACGATCCTTGATGTCCTCCTAGAAGCCTAAAAGAAGTTTATATACGTAGGGTGAGCATAAAAGTATACTCAGTAGGAAAAACCAAATACTCTTGTGCACAAGTGGGGAGGCATTCTAATGCCCTGTGAGAAAAGAGACAACCAAAGCACCTAGAAAGGAAAATTATCCACCCAAGCCTCACCAAGGCACACTCCCCAAATAACGCAAGTCAAGTAAGGTATAGTAATAGTACATCAATGTTTGGGTACCCCGTGCCACTTTACCACAGGTTATTGAAGACATCCTACACATCAAACCAATCCAGCCATTCTCACCACATTCCCACTGCCACACCCACTACCACAAAACTGGGCAAGGCATGCGCCTGCCTTTTTCAGCGCTAACGGAAAAGCACTGTTAAAGGGGCGGGCCTTTATCAGCGCTAAAATAAGCGCTGATAAAGGTCCACTTTATCAGCTCTTAAACAAGTGATGATAAAGGGGTTATTTATCAGCGCTAAAAAATCACTGATAAAGGTTGTATTTATCAGTGCTTTTCATTTTATCACTGATAAATACACCCTTTATCCGCACTTTTTACTAGCACTGATAAAGTCTCACGCGGATTTGTTAAAAACCCTCGGGTCCTCTACCTCCTCCCCGCACCCTGTCAAGCTCTCGGGGACGCCCTCCGCTTCACCGCAGCCGCCTCCTTCTCCTCCGCCGTGACTGCCGCCTCGTCCTTCTCCTCCTCCTTCACCTCCTCCTCTGTCCGCCTCCTCCTCCTCCTCCTCTATGCCTTCTCCTCCTGCTCCTCCTCCTCCTCCTCCACCGCAGCCTCATCCTCCTCCTCCTCCACCAGCGCCTCCTCCTCCTCCACCTATTCTGCGACCTCATCCTCCTCCTCCTCCACAGGCGCCTCCTCCTCCTCCTCCTATGCCTACTCCGCTGCCTCCTCCTCCACCGCGGCCTCCTCCTCCTCCCCCTCCTCCTCCTCCTCCTCCGCTACCTCCACAACCTCCGCCCTGCCTCTGCCCTGCCTCTATTGCCTCCGGTTTCTCTACTATCGACGCCTCCTTCTCCTTCGCCACTGGGTCCTCCTCCTTAAGGTGATTCAAATTGGATTTGAATGAATTTATTATGTTTACATTGTGGTGACCCCTTTCATCTTATATATATCAATCCATTTATGTTGTTATCAAAGTACTCGAGATATATATGATACTTAGAATATAGTTTTAATTCAGTTTTTTATAAACCTATGTTTTACTAAATTATATATATTTTCCTAGTTATGTTCATGGTATTTACCTACTTAATTTTTAAATAGGGAAAATCATTACCCCTTATATAATTTCATATAACTAATTTTTATACCAGCCTATGGAAATTTGAAAGTGAACTACATATAATGTACGTGTCAGAGTTGTGACAAATAGGTAATCTGGTCAAGGATGTTAAAAAATAGAATTAGAACAAATTTAGGGTCCTTTGGTTTGGGAATATCATGGAGATATGGTCACTAAGAATCATTATTTAAGTGATAAATATATAATTAAAACATAATTAAAATGGAATATTGAGTTACTAGGGATATTTGAGGATGATTTCCGTTTCATTTTGGACTTGTTACATTGAGTATCATGCACTATGAGTAGTAATTAGTAAGTAGGTATACATTCAAATAACATGGAATATCATATAGTTTCTTATGTTTCTTAAATAAATTATAAGCATTGGTTTAAGATTTCTATTAAATGCAAAAATAATTAATAAATAGTGTATTTAGAATTATTTATTTATGAGAGGTAGTTATTATAAATTTACTAGTAGTCTATTACATTATAAAACCCCATTATTATTTTATTATATATTCCAATTGCATTTCATGTTTGGTCATCTTAAGATATTCTAGTGGAGGAATACAATAGAGAGTGTTGTGTTATAATTTCAGTGGGGCCAAATATTTCATGCTCGGTTAGGTGGATAATTGACTTGGGGTTGTCAATCACCAGTGGGGACACAAAGATTTAGATGATGGTGAGTGGGACAGATACAAAAAAATGTGTATTATTATGAACAAAGATTTTATCCTCCAGGTCATTTCAATGGCTTATGCAAGGAATATGTAGTGGACATTCCTAATACTAACACTACAACAGAACTTTATACTATTAAAGTAATTATTCTAGAATATTCTAAATTGGCCTTTACTTTATTATATATAGGTATTCCCCACTAATTTATATTAAATAAATTTTATCTGTATGGTTTATAATTAGAGTCATCCTCAATACTTTTTAGTCTTGAAAACCACTCGTGGATTTTTATAGATACGAATAATAAATGGTTTTCTTGTGCTATTATTAGATAAAATTATAGGATTATTTAGGATTTATTCTTCCTTAATATGAAAATATTTTCTATTCGTAGGATATTATCTTATATATTGTTCTCTAATCTAGTAATGATGTAATTGTATCCCACATACACACCACATGTCCTCGATGCAAGTTGGATGCCTCTAGCATTTTTGGAGAAGCACTTGAGGCCATGTGTCCAATCAGGCCAAGGGAACTATTGTGTAGCTTTTGAATCTGGGATGTAACAAAGTCATATCAATGGATTTCTATTCATGCCTTACTATTTAAATACAATAGATGGAATATTTGGATTGCTATGGGATTTAATAATGAGTTGTGCATGGATGTATCTAACCCATGTAATGTTAAATTCAAAATTGGATTGAATGGAAATTTTTTTGCTAGATTTTTAATATTACAGTTGATAAGATTCCATAGTTGGTTGATTCACTTGAATTATTATATTAATATTGAAACAACTATGGTCTATCTCTTATCCTTTTCCCAATGATTTTAGGGAATGTAATCATTGATTATGCATCATATTAGGAACATTATAGAAAATAAAAATTCCATGCATATGCCATTCTATATTGGCACATTGTGTTATTTTCATTCACTCTGATTTCCCTGAGTTTCAAGACTTCTATAAGTAGAATTGTTATAATTTAACAATTGATACATAGAATTAGGAGAATCATTATTTGTAAATAGAGTTTCTATAATAATGTAAAAAAATTATGATTAGGCTACAGAAGACACCCTTATCAGTCAAATATGTCATGTTGAGTCAGGGATCGTTGGTTACATAGATTTGACCGTGTTTCTTAACTGAATTAATTGACACCATATTTTGGTTCATAAGGTGTAAGAGCACTTACAGATCATAATTTGTGATCTATTTGGTTTAACCATTCAAATTGTAATTTATTACAATTATGTAATTTTAAATGAAAATGAAATTCAATGAGACATATGTTGAAATTTTCTTGGACTTAGTATGAGCAATACAATTAGAAATAAACAAATAATAGATGCTATAGTGGTTGTCTGATGTTATTCATGGAACTACATTCATCTCTTAACTCCAAGCTCCTCAACAACCTGTCGTTGGACCCTTACCCTTCTTCAAATCCTTGATCATGAAATTTGCGCACGCATTGAGATGTTTGTGCATGGTGTGAGAATAAACACAACAAGGCACCACCAATATGCCCTTAACATAAGTGCACATGTATATATATGTATATGTCATGATGGAACGGTAAATGCGTGTACAACATATAACCATTCATGTATGGAGAGATCGTGCGCTAACAAGGATGCTACGAACTCTGTTCGTACATGCTTCATCGTTATACCAAAAGAATGTCAAGAATTGTTATCATGTGAATAGGTTGTTATGGTAGCCCTTAGCATCAATGAAACACTCCCAAATTATTGAAGTATCTTGTTTTTTATCTAAATTATACTCATATTCCTTCTCCTCTAACCTATATACTCATCCTATGGATTTCAAATAGGATGAATATAAATAAAGAATGGATGAATGCCAATCGGTTGAAAAAAGAGTATGAAGAAGGCGTGAAAGAGTTTCTCATGTTTGCAAAAGATCATTCATGTGACTCTTCTCAAATACATTGTCCGTGTTTACGCTGTTGTTATTCAAAACAAATTAGCCCAACTGAGTTGGAAGATCACTTGATCTGTCACAGAATAGATCAAAGTTATACATGTTGGAATAAACAAGGGGAAACAACGAATGTAGGTAGTGACTGGGGTGACATGGAGTTTTATGGATCATCTGATATGATTACAAACATGAACAATGAAGATGACCGTATGGAGGATGTGATTACAGATGTGAATGATGATGAAGATCGTATTGAGGAAATAAAACGGACTTCGAAGATGAATTCGTGATTGCCCAAAAATGTTTGAGACGTTAAAAAGTTTTGCAAAGACGCCAGTGTATGCTGGTTGCATTAAATATACAGCATTTCCAGCCTTACTGAAGCTGTATAATTTGAAAGCAGACAACGGGTGGAGTGATGACAGTTTTATGAAACTACTTGCCCTCATGAATGCCATGCTCCCAGAAGACAATGAGCTCCCGAGCCGAACATACGATGCCAAATGAATGCTACACTCTATGGGTATGATCTCTGAAAGAATACACGCCTACCCGAGTGACTGTATACTATTTCGCAAAGACCACAAATCACTTAAAGAATGCCCAAAGTGTGGTTCTTCTTGATACAAGAAAGATGAATCCAGTCCTACTAAAGTTGTATGGTACTTTCCAATCATTCCAAGGTTTAGACGCCTATATGGAAGTGAGAGACTGCATAACAATTAACATGGCATGCAGATACAAGAATTAAAGATGGGATACTACGTCACCAGGAAAACTCTCCTGAGTGGAAGAGAATCGATCATGAGTATCCTAAATTTGGAAACATGTCAAGAAACCTTCATCTTGCATTATCTACAGATGGAGTGAATCCTTTTGGTTTTCAAAGCAACAGTCGCAGTACATGACCGGTTATGTTGATAAATTATAACTTACCACCGTGGTTATGCATGAAACAAAAATACATCATGTTATCTATGCTTATATCAGGACCAAAACAACTGGGTAATGATATTGATGTTTATTTATCTCCATTGATCGAAGATTTGAAATTATTGTGGGATTCAGGTGTTACATTGTATGATGCTTACAGAAAGGAAGATTTCACTTTGAGAGTCATGTTGTACGGGGTGATAAATGACTTCCCTTCTTTTGGAAATTTGTCAGGATATAGCAGTAAAGGAACTCAAGGATGTCCCGTTTGCGAAGAAGGTACACAATCAATTAAGTTGAAACATTCATCAAAAACCGTGTTTCTAGGACATCGTAGATTTCTACCGCGACGACATAAGTACCGTTCTTGGAAGACATCATTCGATGGAAGTTCAGAAGAACATACAACACCGTATCCACTAACAGGTGATAAATTGTTTGAGAAAGTTAAAAATGTGGACACTACTTTTGGTAAACAGACATTGAAAAACCTTACGAAAATTGGTTGGAAAAAGAGATCAGTTTTTTTTTTGAATTACAATACTGGAATTTTCTGTATGTATGAAATTATATTGATGTTATGCATGTAGAAAAAAATGTATTTGACAGTGTTATCGGCACGTTGCTAAATACATCTGGCAAAACAAAATATGGAATTAAGGCTAGGTTGGACATGGTTGAGATGGGAATACGAGGAGAGTTGGCACCACTGAAGGGTGAAAAACGAACATTTCTTCCTCCTGCTGCTTACACTCTTTCTAGGCAGGAGAGATATCAGTTATTCATCTTCTTGAATGACATAAAGATTCCAGAGGGGTATTCGTCAAATATCAGTAATCATGTGTCAATGAGCGACATGAAGTTAAAAGGTCTGATATCACATGAGTGTCATGTTTTGATGAAAAATCTCATTCCAATTTCTTTACGTTTCATTTTTCCCAAGATTGTCTGCCAAATATTAATGAAACTCTGTTTCTTCTTCAAAGCTATAAGCAGCAAGGTTATAGACCCGGCGAAATTGCCAGCTATGGAAAAAGAAATTGCCGTCATATTATGTGAATTAGAAAAGTTCTTCCTGCCTTCATTTTTTGATATGATGGTTCATTTGATGGTCCACTTGGTGAGAGAGATTCGACTATGTGGTCCTGTACATTACAGATGGATGTACGCCATTGAACAGTAAATGATGATTTTGAACGGGTATGTCAAAATTCGAAGTCGGCCAAAGGGTTGTATTATAGAGCGATATATTGTTCACGAAGCCATTGAATTCTGTACCGAATACTTTTCTGGTGTGGAAAGCATTGGCTTACTGAAATCTCGTCACACTGGGTGGCTAGAGGGTGAAGGAATTTCTGGAAGAAAGGTTGTCACAATCAATATTACAGATCGGGAGTAGGCCCACCTTTATGTTTTGCATAACAGTTTTGACGTTGACCCATATGTTGAAATCCACAAGGAAATTCTTAGGCATTTGAATCCATCTAGGGCTGAAAAATGGATATCTGATACACCTAATCGACAGTTTATAGGATGGTTTTGAGATCATATTTTTAAGAAGTCAAATGAAAATCCAGAGTCAATTTCGGAACAACTTCGATGGATAGCTGGAGGACCAAGTGTGTATGCATTATCTTATAATTATAATGTAGTTAATGGTTATAAATTTTATACTAATGAACATTATGAAGACAATACCATGTAGAATAGTGGGGTTATACTTGTGGCTGAAGCGATTCATGTTTCCGGTGCTAAGGATAGAAATCCAATTTATGCGAATATGTCATACTTTGGCATCATCAAACAAATATGGGAGTTGGATTATACGGAATTTCAAGTTCCGATATTTCAATGCAAGTGGGTTGATAACAGGAGTACTGTTAGAAAAGATGATTTGGGATTCGTGAAAGTTGATTTCAGTAAGGGAGGGGAGAATGACGAACCATTTATAATGGCATCATAGGCAGTGCAAGTATTTTATGTTCCAGATCCCGCAAACCAAAACTGGTCAATCGTTCTGTTATTGACCAAAAGAGATGAAGGGTCATATGAAAATTCAATAGAAGATGACCCTTTCATTGGTACTTCGCAATCATTTCACAGTGGTCCCAATGTAGATGACATTTTGTATGACAGAGGAGACCACAATGAAGGGATATGGATAGTTGATAGAGGGGTCAAATCCCTTCATCCTTTAAAAAAAGATAGTTCAATAATCCGGTTATTGATTTTTATTGTAATAATGATTGTGTTACATTATGTTATTATCTGTTCGCTGCTGCTTTTATGTAATCTAAATTAAATTTTAAACCAGTTCTGCAGATAATGACTTCTTCACCTGCTGATGCACCCAATACCGAGACACAACATGTCTCTCAACCTGTTGCAGTTGGTCCCACTGCTGAGAGACAACAGGTCTCTCAACCTGTTGCAGCTGGTCCCACTACTGACGTACAACTGGTCTCTCTACCTGTTGCAGCTGTTCCCAATGCCAATGATAGCGCTTCGAAGAAACGTAATGATGATGCATAAACTGAGGAAATGGTAGGTGATGAAACCCCAGCGACACAAAAAAAACAGGTGCGATGTAGTTTGACAGTTTTAGCAAAAATCCTTAATTCAAAAGAAGAAGGCATCAAATATGAGGTGGGATGGAATAAACTTGGCCAGCATGTAAACCCCAACAAAGCCATGTTTAGTAGCTACATTGGAATCGTCACTCGAGAACGTGTGCCGATTGATGTAGAGTCGTGGCACTATGTTGTCAGTGGGTTGAAAAAACTAATGTTGGAAGAGAATATGGTAACATTATGATATCAACTATTTAATTTATTAAAATAAAATAAAATACTGCAATATTGACTAACCCTTCATCATCTTTTGCAGAGTGCATTTATAGTAGATGTTTCGCACAAAGAATATGTTTTACGACTGGCAGGAAGGATTCATAGATACTTTCGACCATTTTAACGAATCATCATCTGAAATATGCTGAAGGGAAAATCAAGCCGCACCCGCCTCCTCTTTATGCACACTTGATATCCAAAGGAACGTGGGATGCGTTTTGCAACCGTCGTACGGAACAGAATTTTCATGTACATTGTGTTTGGTTACACGTTGTGTAATATTGCTTGTATTCATCACGTTGATTGAAAGGTTTTTATTTATGAAATAGGAACTGAGTGCTGAAAATAAATAACGGGCAGCAAAACCAGCGTACCCCTACCGTAAAGCAAGGTTGGGGTACGCTTCAATTGAAAAACAATTGGTATGTATTTTAAAAGTACTGTAATAATTTTATGTGACATAAAACAACACTGTAACCATGTTTCTCTGTTTATATGCAGATTGAAGAAGAAAAATCTCAAGTCACTTCCATTCCACGCCATGTGCTATGGAAGGAGGCTCGTGTTAATAAAGAGGGGAAACTAATAGATGAAAACACGCAAAAAGTGTGGGAAACATGTGTAAGTATGACATAATATAAACTTATTTTTCTTTAAATATCTATTAAATAATAATGCTTACTTATTTTTCCATATTTTCTATTTGACATAGTCACAGGAATCAAAAACACCCGCACCGGATGCAGACATACATTCAACTTCCTTGAAACAGCCAGAACAGTATGGCTGCGTCAGATATGTGGGTTTTGGGGTGTCACCCCGAGCATATTTTCAGAAAACTAAAAAAGAGGATGAAAAAACTATATAATTTCATGTAATGAGAGATAGAGTAGCTACCCTTGATGAAATATTCCATACTCAGGGAGAGATGCTAAAGAGTTTGATGGAGGAGAGGCGAAGAGAACAAACAACTCAAGAACAACCCGCACGAGAAGATCCACCCCTCACCAGCTTTGAGGTGAGCCATTCCCCTCAAAGACCTGACTTAACCGAGGTAATAAATGTTCTAATATTCGTTTTTATGATATGTGAATCACATAAACACTGATACCTTCCATGTAATGATATTATGCAGGGTGAAAATGACTGTGATTTATATCTGTCAAATCTCACCCATCGTCTTGTAGCGAGGCCTACGATGTTCAATATGCAGAATCACATGCTACACTCAGGACTACTTCCAACTGGTCATGTCAATGTGTCGATTAACATAGCTCCTGAGCCGAGCGCTGAGCTACCCATGCCAAATGACGATGACGACATTCATATGGTGGAAAAAGCTGTTGTAACATTCGCTGCATGGCCGTCGAATCTTGTAAAAAAACATGTCGACCAGGAGGTATTCATTTCCAGTTCATTTTTGAAGCAGAACCTTTAACATTAAATTAGAAAATGGCTGAACCGATGAATGTTATTATAGAGGGAAAAAATAGAGAAGCTAAAATGAAAGAGCGGCTCCAACATTGAATCAACCAGCCGATCAAAACGATCTACTGAGAGCGCGTTCACCCCGCCCGTTCTATATCCACATTTAATATCATTGCAAGCTCATGTGGATATGAAAATGAAAGACAACAAGAGTCATACAATTTTTTGTGAAAAATATATGTACGGAGAGGAAACATTATATTTCATTAGTGCGGACGCTGTTTTTGAGATCATCATATACGACTGTCTAGGCGCCTCGGTTATAAATGTATACATGAGGTATGTTTTCATGATTTGATTTTACAGAAGTTGATATACTTTGATAATTATGGCTAAATACTTCTCATATTTTTCACAGGCGTATATATGAAAAACAATTGAATGGATTTACCCATGAATACAAATTTGGACTCGTTAGTCCTAACACCATTTCTATACAACGACAAGAAATAGATTCTAAATTTCAGGCTGAATTAATGTCAAATATGCTCAGAACGTTTCAAAGAAGAATTACGACTGACAAAATCTTTTTAATACCAACGTTTCAGGGGTAAAACTCTACATTTTAATCATATCAATTATATTTTCATTTATATAAATACTTATTTCTTTTTGTCTATTTAGGGAACATTGGATGCTCATTGTAGTTAATTTGGACACTCCAAAAATTTATTTTCTGGATTCACTGCATGGATATCCAACTAAACGACCACACATGATGGAGATTGTCAATTTTTAATACACTAGATCCAACATTTTAGAACTAAATATCTAGTTATATAATTTATATTATCTTTTAATGAGGATTTTGTTATGATATAGCGTTGTATGAATATCGTCTAAAGGCTGGAATGAATCCAGGGCATAAGGACAACAATGCCCACAAGATCTAAAAATGAAGAAGTATCCGGATATATATAATTATATTTCACTATCCAAATACATATAAAAACAAATTACTTATTTTTATAAATGTTTCTGCAGTTTCCAAAACAAACAAACGACAAGGACTGTGGTTATTATGTTTGTAAATATATGAAAGAGATCATATTTCATGAACAAACTAGCATCCCTAAAGAGGTATTTTTGAAAAAAATTACTACTTTATTTAAAATAATTATTAATCCTTTGTGTATTTAGATTTTTTCAGTACTACTATGACTGTCGCAAAAACTCCTATTCAGAAGATGATATAAATGTCTTTAGAAATGAATGGGCAGCGTATCTGATGGAAGAATGTAATCAAATAAGACAATAATGGTGAATTCCTAATACTTATGTTATCTTTATATGGTCATTGATATCTCCCTTTAAGCTTATAGAGCATCTATGATCTCCCTTTCTTATGTTTCATATCGTTATATTAGTGAATTCCTACTACTTAGTTTGAAAATGACATAAACTTTGGAAAGCAACACCAATGACATACGGAATACCGAGAAAACGCATTCGGATTGTTTTGATACTTTATTAAAATGATCCACGAGTCATTTGTGACGTGTAAGAATCGACCGCACCTCAATGCGACGCACGGTGTGACCAGTATGGCTAAAAGTGGCTGATATCAGTTTCAAATTGAGTTAAACTTTTGAAAACAACAGTAATGACATACGGAATACCGAGAAAACATGTTCGGATTGTTTTGATACTTTAGGAAAACGATCCACGGGTAACTTGTGATGTGTACGAATTGACCGCACCTTAATCCGACGCACGGTGTGACAGGTATGGCTTAAAATGTCTAATATCAGTTTAAAAATGACATAAACTTTAGAAAACAACACTACTGACATATAGAAAACTGAGAAAACGAGTTCGGATTGTTTTGATACATTAGTAAAATGATCCACGGGTCATTTGTGATGTGTACGAATCAACCGCAACTCAATAAGATGCACGGTGTGACCGGTATGGCTAAAACTTTCTGATATCAGTTTGAAAATGACATAATCTTTAGAAAACAACACTACTGACATACGGAAAACCGATAAAACACGTTCGGATTGTTTTGATACTTTAGGACAACTATTCATGAGTCATTTGTGATGTGTACGAATCGACCGCACCTCAATCCAAAACATGGTGTGACCGGTATGGCTAAATGTGTCTGATATCAGTTTTAAATTGAGATAAAAACTTCTGAAAACAATACTAATGACATAAGGAATACTGAGAAAACGTGTTCATATTGTTTTGATACTTTAGGAAAACGATCAGCGAGTCATTTCTGATGTGTACGAATCGACCGCACCTCAATCCGATGCACGGTGTGACCGGTATGGCTAAAAGTGTCTGATATCAGTATGAAAATGACATAAACTTTAGAAAACAACACTACTAACATATAGAAAATCGAGAAAACACATTCGGATTGTTTTGACACTTTAGGAAAACGATCCACAAGGCATTTTTGATGTGTACGAGTCGACCATACCTCAATTTGACGCACGATGTGACCGGTATGGCTAAAAGTGTTTGATATCAGTTTGAAAATGACATAATCTTTGGAAAACAACACTACTGACCTACGGAAAACTAAGAAAAAATGTTAGGATTGTTTTGATACTTTAGGACAACGATCCAAGAGTCATTTGTGATGTGTACAAATTGACTGCACCTTAATCCGACGCACGGTGTGAGCGGTATGGCTAAAAGTGTCTGATATCAGTTTCAAATTGAGATAAAAACTTTGGAAAACTACACTAATGACATACGGAATACCAATCAAACGCATTCGGATTGTTTTGATACTTTAGGAAAACAATCCACGAGTCATTTGTGAAGTGTACAAATCGACCTCACCTCAATGCGACGCACGGTGTTACCGGTATGGCTAAAAGTATCTGATATCTGTTTCAAATTGTGATAAAAACTTGGGAAAACAACACTAATGACATACAGAATACCAAAAAAATGCGTTCAGATTGTTTTGACACTTTAGGACAATGATCCACGAGTCATTTGTGACGTGTACGAATCGACCTCACTTAAATCCGACGCACGGTGTGATCGGTATGGCTAAAAGTATCTGATATCAGTTCCAAATTGAGATAAACTTTGGAAAACAACACCAATGACATACGGAATACCAAGGAAACACATTCAGACTGTTTTGATACTTTAAGAAAACGATCCACAAGTCATTTGTGATGTGTACGAATCGAACGCACCTCAATGTGACGCATGGTGTGACCGGTATGGCTAAAAGTGTCTGATATCAGTTTCAAATTGAGATAAACATTGGAAAACAACACTAATGACATACGGAATACCAATAAAATGCGTTTGTATTGTTTTTATACTTTAGGAAAATTATCCACGAGTCATTTTTGATGTATACGAATTGACCGCACCACAATCCAACGCACGGTGTGCCCGGATTGGCTAAAAGTGCCTGATATCAGTTTGAAAATGACATAAACTTTAGAAAACAACACTACTGACAAACGGAAAACCGATAAAACACATTCGGATTGTTTTTATACTTTAGGAAAACGGTCTACGAGTCATTTTTGATATGTACGAATCGACCGCACCTCAATCTGTCGCATGGTGTGACCGGTATGGTTAAAAGTGTCTGATATCAGTTTGAAAATGACATAAACTTTCGAAAACAACACTACTGACATACAGAAAACCGAGAAAACGCGTTCGGATTGTTTTGATACTTTAGGACAACGATCCACGAGTCATTTGTGATGTTTACGAATCGACCTTACCTCAATGCGATGCACGGTGTGACCGGTATGGCTAAAAGTTTCTAATATTAGTTTCAAATTGAGATAAATACTTTGGAAAACAACACTAATGACATACGGAATACTAAGAAAACTCATTCAGATTGTTTTGATACTTTAGGACAACGATCCACAAGTCGTTTGTGATGTGTACAAATCAACCTCACCTCAATCTGACGCACGATGTGACCGGTATGGCTAAAAGTGTCTGATATCAGTTTGAAAATGACATAAACTTTAGAAAACAACACTACTGACATACGGAAAACTGAGCAAACGTGTTCAGATTGTTTTGATACTTTAGGAAAACGATCCACTAGTCATTTGTGACATGTCATAATTGACCTCACCTCAATCCGACGCACGGTGTGACCGGTATGGCTAAAAGTGTCTGATATCAGTTTCAAATTGATATAAACTTTGGAAAACAACACCAATGACATACAGAATACAAAGCAAATGCATTCGGATTGTTTTGATACTTTAGGACAATTATCCATGAGTCATTTTTTATGTGTACGAATCGACCGTACCTCAATCCGATGCATGGTGTGACCGGTATGGCTAAAAGTGTCTGATATCAGTTTGAAAATGACATAAACATTAGAAAACAACACTACTGACAAACGGAAAACCGAGCAAATGCATTCGGATTGTTTTGATACTTTAGTACAACGATCCACGAGTCATTTTTGACGTGTACGAATCAACCGCACTTCAATCCAACACACGGTGTTACCGGTATGGCTAAAAGTGTTTGATATCAGTTTCAAATTGAGATAAAAACTTTGGAAAACAACACGAATGACATACGGAATACCGAGAAAACGCATTCATATTGTTTTGATACTTTAGGAAAACGATCCACGGGTCATTTGTGATGTGTACAAATCGACCGAACCTCAACTCGATAAATGGTGTGACCGGTATGGCTAAAAGTGTCTGATATCAGTTTCAAATTGAGATAAACTTTGGAGAACAACATTAATGACATATGGAATTCTGAGAAAATGGGTTCGGATTGTTTTGATACTTTAGGACAACGATCCACGGGTCATTTTTGACGTGTACAAATTGACCGCACCTCAATCCAACGCACGGTGTGAACGGTATGGCTAAGAGTGTCTGATATCAGTTTGAAAATGACATAATCTTTGAAAACAACACTACTGACATACGGAAAACCGATAAAATGTGTTCGGATTGTTTTGATACTTTAGGAAAATGATCCACGAGTCATTTGTTACATGTACGAATTGACTGCACCTAAATATGATGCACAGTGTGTCCGGTAAGGCTTTTCATTAGATAAAGAATCAGTATTTATTAAATGAGATAAATCAATCAAAAACATATTGATTTTACATTATTCCCTTTCATTGTTATGAAGATGAAAACATTTGAGTTTAAAATTTCATATTTTAGTTTCCCATTTCCATATTAATGTATTCTTTCATATCACTATTTTAATTTCTTTCATTATTGCATTAGTAACATAATATTTGTTTTCTTATATAGGTGAATTTTTTTCCTTGAGTTCGGATGCTTTGTTCGGCAAAAAATACTGTCGAGAGCGGATCATGGATATCAAAGGATGAAACATGAATGTTTATAACTGTTGTTGAATAATTGTAATTGTAACCATGTAAAAAAATGTTTTAAATGTATATAGCAATGTGTATTTTTTCTATTCATGATGATAAGTAAATGTATATATCGTTTTCGGTGAAAATATTGTGTGTGGGTGATATGGTGTGCAGGTTTGTGCAGGTGTGTGTAGGTATTCTGGTGTGCACAGGTTCTGTTTTTTTTGGTGCAGGCGATGGTGTCTTTATCAGCGCTTTTTTGAGTGCTGATAGAGGACACCTTTAACAGCGCTAGAGGAGTGCTGATAAAGGGGACCCCCCCTTTATCTACGTCGATATTAACATCGCTTTTCTAGCATTATTAATGCCAGTTTTTAGCGCTAATAATGGGACAAGTTATGGTAGTGACCCCACCCGCACACACCTGGGCCACAACCATGCATCATGCCCGCAAACACCTGGGCCACAATGACTATCCCACCCATAGACACTTGGGACATAACAACCACACGTAACCTTGCCTGAAAACACATAGGCCAGAACAACCACTGCCATGCCTGAAGACACTTGAGCCACAAAGATACTGTCACGCCTGAAGACACCTGGGACTCATCTCGAAGATACTTGGGAAAAAACCTGCCCACAAACACCTGGGCCAACCACCACACTGCCCTGACTAAATATTCTTGGGCTAATAATGGAATTCAGGCCATCATAGCCTTCCCAAAGAGTCTTGTGCTATTTGGGAAAGGGAGAAGAAACGGAGCTAATAACCATCCACTCAGAGGTGTGTTTGAAAAAAAACCCTCCCCCATGAAATGAGGGTGTTCAGCGTTAATTGTTAAACTTGGGAGGGGCATGAATAATAAATATAAAAACTACAGATATACATATAGTCAACAAGAACTCATCCAAACCTAGGGTTCCCAAGCCAACCTAAGCATAACAACCTTGTTACTATTCATTTGTATAAGTACCGAAAACACTCATAGCCAAGTCACAGCTCATTCCCAAAACCAATTCCACATTTAAACCATTCATAATTTCATGTTCAACTGATCCCATTTAAATAAATTCTACACTACTGGGAAACTAACAGGCATAACCACAAGCCATGAAAAGAGAAACATCCAAACAACAGTTTAAGCATTCCAACCTGGTTCTCTTGTGAAGTCACAACAAAAAATGGATAAGTGAGATCTATCAAAGTACTAAAACCAAGCCAAGCCTCAAGATACAGCCCCACATCCCCAAAACCATGAACCAAAGATATACCAACAGTAGAGGATTCCACCCCAATTCGTATCATAAGAAAAGAAACAACACAGTTTCAGACTCACAACAAAGAGGATCCCATCCTCACCCACATCACCCCATAGGCAATCAAACAGAACAACACACCTAATACCAAAACAGAGTATGGTAAATTCCAGGTTGAAGCTCATCATTCATTATTTTCATCTTTCTATTGGTTAGCTGGGGTGACCAAATAAGGATTTATGATTACTGGGTATCCATTTAATCCACCGAGTTTACATGATTACCCATTTCCCAAGTTACAATCATTTAATCATCAGAGAAGGCAATGGTTCATTAGTGCAAAAGGAAAAACCACCAATGACTATGATTTTCAGTGAGCATATCCCAACATTTCACAACATAAGCATCAAGGAAGAGAAGAAAAATTGAACATCAGCACATCGTTCACACCCCTTCCCTTCATTCTTTAAAGTCTGTTTTTTTATCTTCATTAAGGTTTGGTTTCACCCACTCCCATAGAAACATCTGCGTACCCACCCCATATGATACAAAAAAAGGAGATATGAAGTAAAATCCATACCTGGTTGATCAAGGATCAATGTTTTTTCCACGCGCCAAGAACAGAGGATGCACAGTTTGCAAGGGAGTAATTTTGTGGACTCCAAGAGGTGCAGAAAGCTCCATCAGAGGCACACCACAAGCCACGGGAAGAGAGGGACCCCAGGAGCACTAGGAAAAAGAAATAAATCCTACCAAGAAGAAAAAAAAGAAGAAACTCTAGTGGGAGATATAAAGAGGAGATCCTATTGTTATAGAATATAGAATTTTGAATGCCTGGAAAGTCAGATCGTGGTTTCCTATGCAGGTGGGTAGTTACACATGATGATATTAAGGTGTTATTTAATGCCCCCCTCCCATCAAGGAGGTTTCTTGGGATTTTTAGGAATTAATTATGGTATTTAAATCCCTTTAAAAAGAGTAAAAGAATTAATTCACGTCAAAAACATTACGTTGCGAGAGCAGGAATGGAAAAAGAAAACAGAGGGCTAGGTGAGGACACGGTGCCACCGTCACGGTGTCACCCTTACAGTGCCACCATGGTTGGTGCCACTGTTTTGGTGGAGCCATATTTTGGGAAAGTAATGGCCAGGGGGTCTGAGCCATTACATTAGATACCTCTCAAACTATTCTCACCCTCAAGAATTAAAACCAAACCAGAAGAAAGGAGAGGGGTCCGAACAACCACCTCGAAAGATTCCTCTTAGGAGTAGACCTCATTGTTACCAAGGAATGCCCCCTCCATCATCTATATCCTGAAAAATCGCAATCATACCACTCCTATCCCCTGTGCAACCACTCAAAACAAAATACTAAACTGTTCGATCATCTGGTTAGGGGTTTCCCTTCCCCCATGTTAAGATACTATCCGCTTTGGGCAGTACTGACTCACCCGGACGAGTTTAGGCGCATCCACTCTAATGCGTCCTAACAAGGGATTAGGTCCTCCCCTCCCCACATTTCAAGAAACTTCACACACATCCACAGAAAAGGAAAACTGCACATTCCATAGTTAACAAGGTAAAGGGTTCCATCAACCAAGTATAAACAGAAAAGAACAAAACTCAAAACAGCTCTGGGTACTGGGCACGCATCTGCATCTCTTGTTCCTATGTACATTCCTCAAGCCCACCATGTCTCCACAACACATGAACCAAAGGAATGGTTCATCCACAATGTAACTTCTCTTCACGACCTTCGATCATCATTGGGCGCTCCACAAATGTTTCATCATCTCTGATATCTAGCTCTACCCAGTCAAGGACGTGTGAATCATTGTACAGATACTGACGAAGCTGGGACATATGGAAGACATTGCACAACCTTCGTAGTTGTGGTGGCAATTCCCGCTAATAAGCCACCTCGCCGACCTGCTGCA
Source organism: Viscum album (assembly GCA_963277665.1). Taxonomy (NCBI): domain Eukaryota; kingdom Viridiplantae; phylum Streptophyta; class Magnoliopsida; order Santalales; family Viscaceae; genus Viscum; species Viscum album. Next base: position 56,883,899 of record OY728153.1, on the reverse strand, counting down.
ACACTTTGAATGGTCTGACAAACTTGGGGTAAAGCTTACTCCCTCTGCCGAACCTCTGCTTCCCACGCCAAGGGTAGACCTTCAAAAAGACGTGGTCCCCATCCTCGAACACCAAGGGTATCCTCCTAGTCTAGTCATATGACTTCTGCCAATCCAGGGCTTCCTTCATCCACTCTCATATATGATGCACCTTCTATGTCATGCTCTACACCACTTCCAGGCCAAGAACACCTACTTCCCCAACCTCGGTCCAGCACACGGGTGAGCGACATGGCCTCCCGTACAAGGATTCTAATGGAGCCATTCCAATGGTATAGTGATAGCTATTACTATAGGAAAACTCCACCAGAGGAAAGTGTCTCACCCATGATCCTCTAAAGTCCAGGATACATTCCCGTAGCATATCTTTTATTATCTAGATGGTGCACTCTGTCTGCCCATCTGTCTATGGGTGGAAAGTAGTGCTAAGGCGTAACTGGGTGCCAAAAGCATGCTACAATCCTTTCCAGACTCGTGAGGTGAACTGTGCATCCCTATCTGAGAATATGGACCTCCTAACTCCATGTAACTTCACCACCTCATCCACACACCTCCGTGCTACGGCATCCACTACACATGACTCCTTGATCACCAGAAAGTGAGCCGATTTCGTCAACCTGTCTAGCACCACCCAGATAGTGTTGCAGCCTCCTTGATCCTTGGGTAGCCATTTGACAAAATCCATTGAGATTTCATCCCACTTCGACTTGGGGACCTCTAAAGGTTTCAACAAGTCGCCTAGAACATGATGTTCATCCTTCACCTACTGACACACTAGGCCCCTGGCCACGAACTCTGCCACCGCCTGCTTTACCCTGGGCCACCCAAACTGTCTCCTTAGACCCTGGTACATCTTGGAAACTCTCGAGTGCACTGCTACGGGTGAGTTGTGAAACTCACCAAGAACCCTCTCTCACATCGCTTCTGGGAAAAACATATTCCCTCAAAAAAACATATGATTCTGACCATCCTCTATCCACCCTTCTGGGGCTTCGCCTTGGTTAACCCCTTCACACATCACTTCACTTTCTAAATCTCCCCACTGGGACTCCTCCACATGCCACAGAAGAGAGGATTGCATTGTCATCTGATATAATCAACCTCTACCACTATCCATCCTCGCACCTAGGTGTAGGGTAGCCAACTCCTCCATCGCCTTCCAAGCATATGTCGACTCTCGAACCGCATCCTTCCACGACTTATTGCTCAAGGAATTGGTCAGCACATTCCGTTTTCCTGAGGTGTAGGAAAATTTGAAGTCTTAGTCCCAAAGGAACTCCATCAACCTTTGCTGTAGTAAGTTCAGGTCCCACTGGGAGAATATATACTTCAAGATTTTGTGATCCGTGAAGACCACAAAGCGCTCCCCGATGAGGTAATGCCGCCACAACTTTAGCGCGAAAATGACCGCCGCAAGCTTCAGATCGTGGGTTCCATAATTATGCTCATGAGGACATAGCTGCCTAGAACCATAATAGATCACCCCTTGTTGTTGCATCAGCACACACCCGAGGCCGTGTCCTGAAGCATCACAGAACACCTCATATGAAGCCACTTATTCTGGAAATATCAGCACTGAGGCACTAACCAACTTCTCCTTCAGATAACTGAATGCTGCCTCACACTTCCCATTCCACAAAAAAGCCTGGTCCTTCTTGGTCAAAGCCTTCAAAGGTGCTGCAACTCGAGAGAAGTTGGGTATGAACCTCAGTTAGTAACCTGCCAGCCCTAGGAAACTACGAACCTCTGCCACGTTCTTGGGTGCTACCCAAGAAGTAATCGGCTTGACCTTTGATGGGTCCACTGCTATCCCCCGATCGGACACCACGTTCCCAAGGAAGTGAACCTCTCACATCCAGAACATGAACTTGGAAATCCTTCCATAGAGCTGGTGCTGTCGAAGGACTTCTAAAACCGTCCTCAGGTGCTCAGCGTGATCCTTCTCTGATCTTGAGTGGATCAGGATGTCATCAATAAACACGACTACGAACTGGTCCAAATATTCCAGAAAGACGGAGTTCATGAGCCCCTTGAAAATGGCTGGAGCGTTCGTAACGCTGAATAACACGACTACAAACTCAAAGTTCTTGTATCTTCACCTGAATGCAGTCTTAGAGATGTCGCCCTCCTTCACCCTCAACTGGCGATATCCTAACCGTAGATCTATCTTGGAGAACTATCCTACACCCTTCAACTGGTCAAAGAGATCGTCTATCCTCAGAAGAGGGTATTGATTATAGATAGTTACCAGATTCAATCTCTTGTAGTCTACGCATAGCCTGAGACCACCATCCGCCTTCTTTGTGAACAAGACTAGGGCACCCCATGGCAATACACTTGGTTGAAAAAAAACCTTCTTCATTAGATCATCAATCTAAATCCGCAACACCCGTAACATAGAAGGTTCCATCCGGTAGGGGGCCATCGAAATCGGACGGGCACCAGGTTGCAAGTTTATCCTGAACTCAACATCACGTCGAGGGGGTAGATTCTCCACCTCTTCAGGGAAGATGTCCATAAACTCACTGATGATCCCTAGGACTTCCACCATCTCTGCATCCACCGACTCTACTGACATCTCATCTTACAAGGAAAAGAGGGGTTCCCCTTGACTGCTGCTCTTCTGGACACCCCTCTTACCAATAAAAGTTACACGTCGGCCGCCCAAGTCTGACAAAACGACCCTTCCTCGGAAGCATTCAATGACGGAACATACAAAGAACAACCATTCAATGCCTATGAAGACATCGTATGGATTTATTTGCAACAGTAGAAGATCCCTAACAGACTGATGTGGCCTTATCATCAGTCTACACCCCCTACAAACATAAAACAAGTCGGTCTGACCTCCGACTGGTGTGATCAGCACCTGAGGCACTGTAAGTCTCTCAACATATAAACCCATAGCACGAGCCAAAATGGGTGCAACAAAGGAGTTCGAAGCTTCTGTATCGAACAAGGCATAAGCAAAGGTACTAAACAAGCTGATCGTACCTTGAACGACCTCCGACCCTACTGGAACTAATGCATCCATGGCGTGCAACTGCCCACACCCAGGTCCTCTGCCTCTCATCTGTCAGCCACCTCCCTGACCATGTCTGGGTCGAGGTCCCTGAGGAGCACCCTGAGGTCATCCTCCCCCTGCAATGTTTACCCTCGGAGTAGCGAGATCTCACTGACCCTACTACTGCTGCTGAAAGTGCCAAGCTGTAAACTGCTGCTGCTGAGGTGGGCACTGAACATGCCCACCAACACCATACCATACTCCATCTGGGCACTGATTCCGATGGTGACCATGGCTTCCACAGATGAAGCACCTCGGCCTTGGGTCCAAAAGGAAAGGGTGAGTGCCAGGAGATCAGAATGAGAACTATTAAAGCCTGCTCCCTACTGGTTGGAACCTAGAGGGCCCTGATGTTGGAGGCCTACTGCTGACGGCCTTCCCCTTCAATGAACCACACTAGATTCCCTCGAGCGATACACCTCCCAATTTGTTCATCATCTCCACTACTTCAACGTTCTTCTAGAACTCCATATACGTCGGTAGGGTGAAGTGAGTAACAACATACTGGAGAGAAGGTCTAAGTGCCTCCTATAAACATCTCGCTGAGACTCCTCATCCAGAAAAAGGTCCAGAGAAAAGAGGAGGAGATCCTTGCAATTGATCCCCAAATCTCTTACTGACATGAACCCCTGCTGGAGGGAGATTAGCTACTACCTCTTCTCAACCTTCATCATAGAAGAGAGGAATTCCTCCAGGAACTCATTCTCGAAATCAGTCCACGTCACCTCAGCCTCCCTCTTCTCCCCAAGGTAAAGCGTCCACCAATGACGCAATGCTCCCCACATATGGCTCACAACCAAAGGAACCCAATACTCTGCTGAAGCCCAAATCAAGCCGAAAGCTTTCACCAGCTCACCTAGAGAGATCTTTGTCTCCATGTCAGAGACACTACCCTCATACTTCCCAAGGGTCTGCTGCTGAAATGCATGAAGCGTGTTCTGCCACTGATCATCCTCCTCTTCTCGGTCTGTCCTCTGCCGATCGGCCAAGTCAACCTCATGGGCCTCGATCGCCCGCACTACTCGTGGTCGTCTCCCAGGTTCTATGGCTACAAGGTAAACAAGGAATGCCTAAGCCTGAGTAGCGCATAATATTGTTCCTAAATTTTTCTTAGACTTCTTTAAATCCCCAAAACATCCCAGAAACACATGAACACAAGTCATTATGATGCATGTACCTTTCCTAGGGTCTATACCCTGCAGTCAGTGTAGCCTTACTTGTTCATTCGGTAGGTCCAGAGTCCTTGCATTAGATCACCGGGGGTCCTAAAATCCTGTGTCCAAGATGGTCTTCTCTGGCCTATTTCACGCACCAAGATCACCCAACACTATTTCCCTATTATCCCATCCAATCCTCACTTTTCCTAACCCTAGACACAATCCTATCTCTCAACCTCTACCTTTGATACAATTGTGTCACGACCCGCCTTCACCTAAAAGGAGGTAAGGGATAAAACATTTCCAGACCCTTCCTTCTTTATGTTGATGGAGAGATAATGACCCTGAGACCCGCCTTCAATATGTCCAAAAGTGGATACCAGCACCAAGGGTATATAATCACACACAAGATAAAAGCCATTACCCTTTTTATTTTTTGTAGGATCGAGAGATAATATAGAAACTCCAACAACAAAATATTTGAAAGTAAAGGTGAAGCCGAAAGTAAACCATTCCCATATGCATGTTCAAAAGTAAAAGATACAAGACACAAGAACTCCAAAGGTAATGTACCAAGAAAAAGGAAAACGACAACAACAACTGCCCCAAGGTCTGAGATAGTACGGCTCCGCACAACCCCTGAAGTCCTCCTGGAACCCTAAAATCAGTTTCTATACATTGGCTGAGCATAAAACTATACTCATTAGGGAAAACCAACGACTCTCATGCACTAGTGGGGAGGAATTCTAATGCCCTGTGAGAAAAGAGACAACCAAAGAACCTAGAAAGGAAAACTATCCACCCAAGCCTCACCAAGGCACACTCCCCAAATAACGCAAAGTTAATTAAGTTATAGTAATATAAAATTGATGTTTGGGTACCCCTTACCACTTTCCAACTAGTTATTGAAGACATCATATGCATCGAACCAATCCTGCTATTCTCACCGTAGTCCAACTACCACACCTCGCCCGCACACACCTGGGCCCCTACCATGCATCCCACCCACAAACAACTAGGCCACAACGACTATCCCGACCATAGACACCTAGGCCATAACAACCACATGTAACCATGCCCACAATCACCTAGTCTATAACCACCAATACCACGCCCAAAGACACCTGGTCCAGAAAGATACTGTCACGCTCGAAGACACTTGGGCCTCATCCCGAAGATACTTGGGAAACAACCTGCACAAAAACACCTGGGCCAACCACCACACTACCCTGCCCGAAGATTCTTGGGCGAATAATGGACTTCAGGCCATCACAACCTACCTAAAGAGTCATGGGATATTCGGGAAAGGGAGTAGAAAATGAGCTAATAGCCACCCACTTAGAGGAGTGTTGGGAAAAACACCCTCCCCCATGAAATGGGGGTGTTTGGCACTAAGTGCTCAACTTTGGTGGGGCGAGAATAATAAACATAAAAATTACAGATATATGTATAGTCAACAAGCACTCATCCCAACCTAGGGTTCCCCAAGCCCACCTAAGCATAACACCCTTGTTACTATTCATGCGTAAAAGAAGCCACAACACTCACGGCCAAGTCACAAATCATTCCCAAAACCAATTCCCCATTTAACCCATTCATAGTTTCATGTTCAAGTAATCCCATTTATGTAAATTCTACACTAATGGGAAACTAACAGGCATAACGACAACCCAGTAAAGGAGAAACATCCAAACAAAAATTTAAGCATTCACACCCAGTTCTCTTGTGAATTCACAACAACAAAGGGATAAGTTAGATCCCTCAAAGTACTGGAACCAATCCAAGCATCGCGATACAACCCCACATCCAAAAAAACCATGAACCAATGATATCCCAATAGTAGAGGATTTCACCCAAATTCGTATCACAAGCAGAGAAACCACACAGTTTTAGACTCTCAACCAAGAGGATCCCATCCTCACCCACATCACCCCATAGGAAATCAAACAGAACAATACACCTACTACCAAAATAGAGTAGGGAAACATCCAGGTTCAAGCACATCATTCATTATTTTCTTCTTTCTGTTGGTTAGCTGGGGTGACCACATAGGAATTTATGTTTACTGGGTATCCATTTAATCCATCGAGTTTACGTGATTAACCAATTCCCAATTTACAATCATTTAATCATCACAGAAGGAAAGGGTTCATTAGTGCACAAGGAAAGACCACCAACGACCATGATTTTCAGTTAGCATAGCCCAACAGTTCACAACATAAGCATCAAGGAAGAGAAGAAAAATAGAATAGCTGCACATCATTCACACCCCTTCCCTTCATTCTTTGAAGTTCATATATTTCTTCATTAAGGTTTGGATTCACCCAATTCCATAGAAACAATAGCGTACCCACCCCACATGATACACAGAAAGGAGAGAAGAAGGAAAATATTTACCTAGTTGATCAAGGATCGACATTTTTCTCCATACACCAAGAACAGGAGATGCGCAGCTTGTAGGGGGGGAATTTAGTAGACTCCAAGAGGTGTATAAATCTCCATTAGAGGCGCACCACAAGCCACGGGAAGAGAGGGACTCCATGTGCACCAGTAAGAAGAATGAAATCCAGCCAAGAAGAAAAAAATAAGACACTCTAGTGGGAGATATAAAGTGGAGGTCCTATTGTTATGAGATATGGAATTTTGAAGTCTTGGAAAGTTGGATCGTGGTTTCCTACGTAGTTGGGCAGTTACACACGATGATATTAAGTTTTTATTTAATACCCCCCATCGGGGAGGTTTCTCGGGATTTTTAGGAAAAAAATTATGGGCTTTAAATGGCTTTAAAAAGGGTAAAAGAATTAATTCCCGTCAAAAAAATTACGTTGCGAGAGAGGGACTAGAAAAAGAAAACAGAGGGCTAGGTGAGGATATGGTGCCACCATCACGGTGTCACCCTTATAATGGAACCATGGCTGGTTCCACCATAGCCAGTGCCACTATTTTGGTGGAGCCGTATTTTGGAAAAGTAATGGTCAGGGGGGTCCGGGCCATTACAAATTGTAATGGTGAAATTTATTTAATTGGGGGGGGGGGATCTACCACTAGTATAGTTTAGAATTAATTTCTCTTTGAATAATTTTATTTCTTTTATACCTTGTGTTTTACATAATACCATATTTAAATAAACAATGATATACAATTAAAATATTACTTTTAAATATAAAAAAATATCTATCAGTGGTGAAAATGGTGAGAATGGATAAGATTAACAGAATTATGTAATCCTTACCAATAGTTTTTAATCAATTTTTTATTTATTCTTTATAAATAAGAACTCATTTTTTTAAATAAAATTCATTTTTTGCTCTAAAAATTCATTTATCTAAATAATAATTTTTATTACATTTTTTGAGAAAAAAATATAATTATTTTCATGACATTTTTGAATATTTATTTATAAAATTAAATTTATTTTTTAAATTATAAAATAATAATAATCTTATGGTAAAATTTTTATATTTTTTTTTGAAATTCAATATTTTTTAATGAATATTGAAAAATAATTATTTTTTTATTAGAAGATTTTTTATTGAAATTATAAATTAAATTATATTAATGATTAGTTTTAATATTTCAAAATTTCATTTAAATATAAAATAACCCAATTTTATTTTATGAAATGTGTTTTATACTTGAATGATATATTAAAACATTTCATATTTTAATAACAAATTTTCATAAGAATTATTTTTCATTATGTTTCATAACATGGATTTGAAATTAAATTCTACCACTTTCGATGTTTTAAATTATTAAAAATGGATTAAACAATTGGAATCAAGGTATCTAAATTTGATAAATATTACCCTTTAATTTTATATTCATTATAAATATTAACCTTAATAATTTAATTTCCATAATAAAAGTGTGAATAGTGTAATTAAGGATTAAAATAAATATGATGAGTGAGATAAAATGATCCAAACAATCAAATTAATTTTATTTTATGACTATATTTAATCTAATCATATTCAAGATTCAGCCATGTTTTCTTTTTTCCTTTTAAATTTCATTTTGAAAATTACAAAAATCTATATTAAGAAAAGAAAAAATGTTGAACCCTTATTTTTAATAAATAGAATATTTTTAACATGGGTATACACATAGAATTTTTTCTATTATAAATATTAATTAAAAATATAAATGAATTATAAATAAAATAATTATTTATATTTAAATTTTTATGATGAAATAGTTACCTTAAATGCTTACAGAACATAGGCTCAATAATTAATTAATTAATGGAAAATAATATAATTGGTATTAGAAATATTAAATTTAATATAATTAGTATAATAAACATGATACATTAATTTTATATAAAAAAATAACATTTTAGGGATTTATTAAAATATTAGATTCAAATGGTTTTATTACAAGTGTTAAAGTGAAATTTACTGAATAGTGATTTCATTGGAAATAATGTCATTATATCAAATTAATGTTTTTTAAAATTATATATAAATATAAAAAATATTTAAATAAGAAAATATGGTTATGATATGGTCTAAAATGTTATGAATTAGCCATTTATTGTCCAATTTATATGTTATATATAAATATTACAACCTTGTAATTTTTCAAATTTTATTACAATAGTTAAAATAAAAAGCTTTTAATTATGGATGAGTAAAAATAATAATGTTTAAAATTAAAAAAAATACCACTTTGAATTATATTTTTTGTTATATTACAAACCTATGTTAATTTATCATTGAACCCCTATCCATTTTGAAGAATTTTTTTAGAATTAATTTATTATAATTTAATATTTGGGGAAATTACAGAAGTGTGAATCACATCAATTATAAAATGGATCCTCCTCCTAATATTCATGATAGAAATTTTAGCATTACATCATTAAAAATATCTAAAAATTTAATATTTTAGATTCTCTATAAAATAATATAGGTTTTTGTTTTCCCAAAATTCTAACCCTAGTTCTCTTTAGAGGAGATCGAAAGGAGTTGTTTCAAATAAGAGGTAATCTCCATAACCAATCACTTTATTTTGTACCAATATTTAACAAAAATATAAATATGGTATTTATCATAATATAATATCTCTAGTATAAAGATTATACATAAAATGTTTTTATAATCATAAAAAACCAGTATACACCCTCTTTCTCATCAAATGATTAGTGAAAGTATCACTTGTTCGTACGAATGACTAACCCCCTCTACATAGAGATATAAGTTATTTTTAATCACTATCCTTGATGGATGTGTGTTTTTATTATTTTATAGATTATAGACTATATTTAAGTGATAATAATTCTATTTTAATTATCAATTCATTTCTAACATCTTATAATCAAATCCTTCAAAAAATAAAAATATCGCTCGTGTATACATGTAAACTATAACCTCCAAGAAGCAATGTGGTTAATTTTTAATTTAAATTTTTGATGGATGATAATGAGGATAAATTTGTTGAATATATATTAAATAATCCATATATAAATGATCCTATATGTGTGAATTATTATTTACCTTTCTTTATCTGCATCTGTCGAAAAAATGGAAACAACATTCATGCGTACATATAACTTGTCATCTTAATGAACCATGTAATTAATTTTTAGTTATCTATATTTGAAGTATGAATATAAATATATATATATAAATAATATATATATTTTATATCATTATTAATATTTTGGATAATATAAAAAATATAAATTAATAAGTACTCGAACTATTTAACTGATATACACATGATAAATAAATTGTTATCACCTGTAAATGAAACTTTTAATAATGAAATATTAACAAAACACAATGTTGAAATTTTATAATGGGATCTTATATGTTATTATAATTATGAAAATGACTTTTTGTTAAAAAATTAAATAAAATATCATTTATTATACATGATTTTTCTGTTCTTTATAGTAAAGGTGAAGTCAAGGTAAGGGATTATTTTCTCAAATTTATTTCAGTGGGGCACATGCCTTATTCACTAATTGTGTATTTTGTGTGGTGTATATACTACCCATAAGTTGTCACGACCCGACCTCGGGGCCCGTGCCGTGACTACCCCAAGCCCGCCTTCCATAGGCCAGGGGCTGGCGACTAGCACCAAGGCGTAAAATCCCGGTAAACAGGGAAGGCATTGCCTTTATAAGTAACAACCACCACAGAGTCAGCAAGCGGAAAGTAACTACCAAGTGCAGAAAAGTAAAGGGGGGCCGGAATACAAGCCCAACTGAAAGTACAACTAAAAAGGTAAAGAACAGCAACTGAAGAAAAGACGGCGGCCTCGTGTCGTCCACTGGCAATCCCACCTGAAGGGTGGGTACAGATAGCCTCCAGGCTCCTCGGGTCCCACGTCCGCTCCGAGCACGTCCCGCCCAGTGGTCCACCTCCAGGTACCGTCCTGCTCCACGCCCCAACCGTGATCAGTGTTGTCCGTCGTCTGCATCCAACACAACAAGGTGCGGGCATAGCCCGTGCAGGGGTGAGTATAAGCTACTCAGTAAGGACCCCGAGACCCCCGAAGGTCTCCCGAAATCCACAAAGGATATAACACAAAAGGAAGGTGCAATCACTAAGTAACATCTGACTCGACTTAGGTATATGCCCATACATATACCTAAGTCCCCAATTCTAGCTCTTCTCACGAGCTCAAGAACAACTCAATCCACACAGGAAAGAAAGACTCAAATCCACAAAGGAGAGTAAAAAGTAAATCCACATAGGATAGTTCAACACATTCCACAAAGGAGAGTAACATAAGATTCAGCTCAACCAGGTATACTTTTTCAGATGACGTCAAAGATGATCACTGATCCATCTAAGTCGTCGGACCCACGAAGGATCGATAGGTACTAACCCCCGTAAAAGACCCACACAGGATCGGGCTCACACAGAACCTGTAGGCAGTGGCTCACACAGAACCGGTAGTAAGGACCCACACAGGATCGGGCCCACATAGGACCTGTAGCACTGATCCACGTAGGATCGCTGAGTGCAGTAGTCGACGCAGTCCACTAAGGATCTCCGCACAGTCGTCGCCGCAGTCCACGAAGGATCTCTGCTCTGTCGTCGTCGCAGTCCACGGAGGATCTCTGCTCTGTCGTCGAAGTCACAGCCAGCACTAGGGTTCCCGCACATAGCGAGCTCGTTTAGGAGGGTCCGCTCCACGAGCCGAGAGGCTGATACATCAACTGACACGTAGTCCGAAGTTGATGTATCCAAAAGTTCTGTATCGACAACAGGATCTCAACGCAACAGACGACGCGTCAATCGGACGCCCGGTCTGAGAGTTATTGGCATTTTCGTCCCAGGGGCCCGGTTGGTTTTTAGGGCAAAACCAAACTGACCGTACTCCGCCTGTGTCCGATCCTCGGGCAGAGTATGCCAAAAGTTCCGTCTCACTTAGAGGAAACTACCACAGCTGACGGTACGTCGATCGGACGTCCGTAGCTCAAGTTATGAGCGTTTCCGCTCCGAGGGCCCGGTTGGTTTCGTGTACGAACCAACCCGGCCGAACCCAAAGTCTTCCGAAACCTTGAGTGTAGTATACCGAAAAGACCGTCTCGATCCAAGGATCGCGTAGCCGCTGACGGTTCGTCAATCGGAGGTCCCAGGCCCAAGATACGGGCAAAAGACCGAAGAGGGCCCGAAAACGAGGGTTCTGGGCCCGGGGCGACCCGGCCCGAACCCCCCCTGGGTCGGCAGAACCGGGTCGACCCGACCCGGCCCGACCCGGCTAGGTCGGGTCCGGTCCGGCCTGGGCGCGGCCCGGCCGACCGGACCGGCCGGCTCGGCTTCGGCCGAGCGGCCGAAGTGGGCTGCCGCGGGGCGCCGCCCCCGCCGCTCGGTGGAAAACGCGGCCCCGCGGGGTGCCGCCTGTCACACGGACACGGCCGGGCCGCCGCGTCTCTCCCCGGTTCCGCGCGGCCGCGGAACCGGCTGCCGCCGCCGCGGCTTCAGCCGCGGCGGATTCCTCCACGGCGGCGCGCCGGGCGCCGCCGCGCCGGCGACCCGCGCCGCCGCCGCCTTCCGCGGGCCGCCGGAGTTGCTCCGGTGGCCCGTTTTGCCTCCCATCTACGCCATAGCTCCTCCCGGGGGCCGATCTTCACTGCGGGATCAACGGATCTCCCCTGCCGCACGGTTCGTCGTCGTCCGCCAAATCCGCACAACAAAAAGATCGGCGGAGGGTTGCCGGGTCTTGTTCGTTAGATCCGCACCCTCCGCGTTAGTCATAAAATCATCGGGAGGGATTAAGGCAGCCACAATTTTATCCAAAAATAAAATTGTTCAAGTTTGGTTCTTTAATTAAAAAGAATTAGATCACGGGAACGAATCACCAAGAAAAATAAAATCCCTACCTCGATGTCGCCGTCAGACGTGAGGTCGTCGCGGAATCGCTCGTCGCGGAAGGAGGGGATCGTCGCGTCGTCGTGGAAGAGACGTTCGTCGCACCGCGGGAAAAACGTCGCGCCGACGATCTCCGGATCTAGAACAAACGGATTTAATTAATTAAATCCGTTGTCATTGAAATTAAAAGGGAGAATTAAATGATCCGTTTCTCACCTTAGTTGCCGAACGAGGATCGGCCGCGGAAGAAGAGGCGTCGCCGAAGAACGTCGCGGGTATAGCTCATCGACGTCGCAGATCACGGTGTGCGTCGTCGAATTCCGGTCGCCGACGTTCTTCGCGTTCTTCGCGTTCTTCGCGAGGAGAGTGGAGTCTCAGAGAATTCGCACAACGATAGCAATCCTCCAAAATAGACAAGTTTGTCTATTTTATTAATTTGCCAACGAACGCAAACACGTAAGTAACAACCCATTAAATTCGTTGAATTAATTCAACGAATGAAACAGCCCATTTAATTCACGAAATAAACCTCTCAATTAAATGGTCTGTTAAGAATTTAAGAAAACGCGTCGGTTGACTTTTTAGTTACTTTGACGGGTTTTCGCGGGTGCGTTACTTAGCGGAAGAAACGGCGGGGCTCGTGCGGGCCCCACCGCACAAATATCCTACCAAGAGGGTAGGATATTTCCGGATAGCACCCTATCCGCTTTAACTCAGCTCAAGTGGCTTTCAAGTGACTTCCAAGCGGCTTAAGTGAAATAAAATAAAGTTGTCTCACAACCTTTATTTTATTTCCGACTTAAAGCCCAAAATTTTTAAAACCACGGTTGAGCAAACGCAACTCCGGAAGAGGCGTTTCTAAGCAAATACCGGTGCTGCGATTTCATCGGTGCCCTCAGAATTCGATTCCGGGCACCGGTTCAAAAGATAGAAAAACCCGCTCGTCCGTTCACTGAACGTACCCGAGCCAAACTTCGGAAATTGATTCCGGGCACACCGGGCCTCGGAATCAGGTGCCGTCTGAAGCTGCGCTCTTGTAAAATTCCAAAGAAAATTAAGAAAGAAAAAAAATTTCCTTCAAATTTGCGGGTCTTTACATTACTCCCACCTCAGGGCTTTACGTCCCCGTAAAGATACATCAAAAACTAGGGGAACAAATGGGGGTACTGAGCACGCATCTGAGCCTCCCGCTCCCAAGTGCTCTCCTGGAGGTTCCCGTGCTGCCATCTGACGCGCACAAGAGTAATCGACCGCCCACGCAGGACCCGCTCCTGTTGATCCTCGATCTCCACTGGGACCTCTGCAAAAGTCGCCCCATCGTCCACGTCCAGCTCCCCAAAGTCGATGATGTGCGTCGGGTCGTGCACGTATCTCCTCAGCTGAGACACGTGGAAGACGTCGTGCACCCGGTGCAACTGAGGTGGTAGAGCCAGGCGATAAGCCACCTCTCCTATCCTGCTGAGGACCTGGAAAGGCCCGATGAAGCGTGGAGACAACTTGCCGCCTCGGCCAAATCTCCGTAAACCACGTCGAGGTGAGACACGCAAAAAAGACGTGGTCGCCATCCTCGAACTCTAGTGGCCTCCGCCTCCTGTCAGCATATGACTTCTGCCGGCTCTGAGCTATCCTCATCCTCTCCTGGATGATCTGGACCTTCTCTGTCGTGGCTCGGACCATCTCTGGTCCCACGAGTGCTGACTCCCCAGGGTCTGTCCAGCACAATAGTGATCTGCAGGGTCTGCCGTACAACGCCTCGTATGGTGCCATCCCGATTGTGGAGTGGTAGCTGTTGTTGTACGCGAACTCCACCAAGGGTATGTGGTCCTCCCAGCTGCGACCAAAGTCGAGAACACATGCACGGAGCATGTCCTCGAGTGTCTGTATGGTCCTCTCCTTCTGACCATCTGTCTGAGGGTGGAACGCTGTGCTCAGATGGAGCCGCGTCCCGAACGCCTCCTGCAACCCCTTCCAAAGCCGGGAAGTGAAACGAGCATCTCGATCGGAGACGATAGACGATGGCACACCGTGAAGCCGTACGATCTCTTGGACGTAAAGACGTCCCAAGCTCTCCACTGAGCCCTGTTCTCTGATGGGTAAGAAGTGTGCCAACTTGGTGAGTCGGTCGACAATCACCCAAATGGAGTCGTGACCTCTGGAAGTGCGTGGAAGTCCAGTCACGATGTCCATATATATCCCATCCCACTTCCACTCCGGGACCTCCAAGGGCTGTACCAAGCCTGCTGGTACCTGATGCTCTGCCTTCACCTGCTGGCAGGTGAGACATCGTGAAACGAACTCTGCCACAGCTTTCTTCATGCCCGGCCACCAGTGCTGTCGTCTGAGATCCTGGTACATCTTCGCCGCTCCGGGATGTACCGCCAAGGGAGAAGTGTGAAACTCTCTCAGTACCTCCTCTCGTAAAGCGACTGGTACGAAGGTACGTCCTCTGAAAAGGATGTCGTGCTCTGCTCCAAGGGAGAAACCATCAGGCGCCTGACCTGAGGATATCAGTGCACGCCGGGTCTCACAGTCAGCGTCCCCACGCTGAGCCTCTCTGACCCACTGTAGAAGTGGAGGAGAGACTGTGAGAGACTGAAGAAAGGCTGCTCTGTCTCTATCCACGAAGGATATCTGTAAGGAGGCTAGCTGCTCCGTCGCCTCCTCAAGTAGCTGAATGCCCGTCCTCCTGCTGAGGGCATCGGCTACCACGTTCCCCTTCCCAGGAGTATAGACTATCTCAAAGTCATAGTCCTGGAGGAACTCAAGCCATCTCTGCTGTCTCAGGTTCAGGTCCTTCTGAGAGAAGATATACCTGAGGCTCTGGTGGTCAGAAAAGACTGTGAAGCGCTCGCCCATCAGATAGTGCCGCCAAGTCTTCAGAGCGAAGACCACTGCTGCTAACTCCAGGTCATGAGTGTCGTAGTTCTTCTCATGCGGCCTCAACTGACGTGATCCGTAGGCGATCACGGCCCGCTCCTGCATCAGGACGCACCCGAGTCCAGTCCCTGATGCATCGCAGTAAACTACGTATCCAACTCCCTCCTCAGGCAACCTCAAGATAGGTGCGCTGGTCAATCTCTGTCTCAGCTCCTGGAAGCTCTTCTGACATCTGTCTGACCACACAAAGGGTTTCCCCTTCTTCTTCAAGGATGAGAGTGGTGCCGCAACTTTGGAGATGTCTGGCACAAATCTCCGATAGTATCCGGCTAGGCCCAAGAAGCTCCGCACCTCCGTCACGCTCTTGGGTGGCTCCCAAGCTAGCACTGCCTCGATCTTCGCGGGATCCACTGCAACTCCCGCCTTAGAGATGACGTGCCCCAAGAAATGGACCTCACGTAACCAGAACTGGCATTTTGAGAGCTTTCCATAAAGCTGGTGCTCTCGGAGTGTGTCTAGCACAACTCGCAGGTGGTAGGCATGCACCTCCTCAGTCGTCGAGTATACCAAAATGTCGTCAATGAAGACCACGACAAATCGGTCGAGGTATGGCTGGAAGATCCTGTTCATGAGGCTCATGAACACTGCTGGAGCATTGGTTACGCCGAATGGCATAACCAAGAACTCATAATGGCCATACCGACACCTGAAGGCCGTCTTCTGCACGTCCTCATCTCGAACTCTGAGCTGATGATAGCTTGACCGGAGGTCTATCTTCGAGAACCACCGCGCTCCCTTGAGCTGATCGAAGAGGTCATCAATCCGTGGCAGCGGATACTTGTTCCTCACTGTCACCTGGTTCAGGCGACGATAGTCGACACACAGTCGCAAGCTCCCGTCCGCCTTCTTGGCGAACAATATCGGGGAAGCCCAGGGTGAAACACTGGGTCGGATAAACCCCTTGCTCTGCAAGTCCTCCAACTGTACCCGCAGCTCTCGAAGCTCGGCGGGGGCCATCCGATATGTTGGAGTAGATATCGGGGTTGTCCCGGGGTACAAGTCGATGTAAAAGTCTACCTCTCTACGAGGAGGTAGCCCTGGAACATCGTCGGGAAAGACGTCCACGTACTGGTCCACCACTGTAGGAAAAACTAGACTCCGCACGTCCACTTCTCCTAGGATGATGCTAGACAACTGATGAGAGATGGGCTGCACTCTCCTCCGCGGAAGTCCATCCTGTGCTGCAAAGGTTCCCTTCTCGCCGGTGAAGGTAAACCTGCTCCCGTCGGTACGAACACATCGCACCTTGCGCCTAAAACAGTCGATCTGGGCATGAACCGTGGATAGCCAATCCATGCCCAAGATGGCGTCGTAAGGCCTCGACGCCGCTACAAGGAGATCCCAGCCAAAGCTCTCTCCTCCTAGAGTAAGCTCACACTGTCGGCACCAGTGCGTGATCGTCGAGTCTGCTCCTGTAGGAGTCTCTAACCGTAAGGATCGAGCCAACAGATCAGTTGGAATCTCCAAGCTCCGAACAAGGGCAGAGGCTATGAAAGAGTGACTCGCTCTTGTGTCTATAAGTACTGCAGCAAGGGTGGAATAGACACAGATCGTACCTCGAATCATCTCTGGCATGTCGGGGTCATAGGCCTCCACTGCCTGGAGCTGGGCCTGTCCCTGCCCACCAGCTCCCTGTGGTCGAGGTGGCCCTCCTGGTGGTGGTGGGGGTAGAGCCTGAAAGCGTCGCCCACCACCCGCTGCTCGGCCAGCTCCTCTGCCTCGTCCGCCTCCTCCCTGCGGACCGCCATGGTCGACCCTCTGCCTCTGCCTGGGTGGCCCCTCCACCGTCTGCTGCTCCTCTGATCGGCGAGTCGGGCAGTCACGAGCCATGTGACCCTGCCCGCCGTAGGAGTAGCACATCCTGCCTCTCGGAAGGCTGGCACTCCGCTGTGTGCCCCGCACTGCTGAGCCGGTGTCCTGAGGCCGTCTGCGTGGGGGTCTGGTCTTCCTAGTCCCGAGAGTCATCTGTCGGCTACCTGCTGCCGAAGACTCAGCTACCTGCCGCCCTGCGCTAGGTCTCGCCGCTGAAGAAGGATCTGCCAGGAAGCTCTCGATCAGGAGGGCTCGCTCCAGTACTCCCGCCTGGGTCGGAATGCTGATGGAGATTAGCGACGCCCGAATCTCCTGCCGCAAGCCCTGCTCGAAGGTCCGGGCCCGGAAGAAGGGGTCCCGTACCATGTCGGTCGAGTAGCGAGATAGGTCAGTGAACCTCGCCGCGTACTGAGCGACCGTCATGCTGCCCTGGCGCAGCTGGAGATTCTCCTGGATGCGCACCGCTCGGAGGGTGGCCGGGACGAACTCAGAGCGGAAGAGGCTCTTGAAGTCCGTCCAGAGCAAGGATGCCTCATCGTGAACCTGGAGAATCAAGCTCCACCATCGTCCTGCCGCCGCCTGCAGGAGGCTCGCCGCGAGAATCACCATGAGATCCGTTGGTGTCCTCACTAGCCTAAAGATCTGTACCACCGCCTCTAGCCAGTCCTCGGTGGCCTGGGGGTCCGCCTCACCGCGAAACCTGTGCGGTCGCTGGCTCTGAAACTCATGCAGTGCCCTGAGGCGACGTGCATCGTCAGCGTCTGGTACTGGTAGCATCGGTGGCTCGGCGGGTAAAGCTACCGCCGGTGCCACTACTGGAAAAGGGCCCTGCACCGAGGCCTCGTCGCTCGGTGGGCTGCCGTCACGCCCTACACTCGGAACCCTAGCTGGCTGTCGTCGCGGGGCCATCCTGAAAAGGAGAACAAGAGCACCACAGTCAGAACAGTATACCTGGTGAGCTGGCACAAGTAATCACAAGGAAAACTTGAGACTTTCATTAAGCAGATCAGTATACCCGGTGAGCTGACACAAATAATCACAAAGAAAACTTGAAACACACACGCAATCAATGTTTTCATGCACTAAGTCGGAAATCAGGAGTCAGGGTCCTGGTGTACGGATACGTCGGCCGCCGCACCAACACTGGGCTCCCTGAACTGATAACCACACTCAATACACTAAACACTATTGCTTCATATAGAAAGAAAAGACGATCGGAGTCTGTGGTAGAACCGACCGCCTCTGATACCAATTTGTCACGACCCAACCTCGGGGCCCGTGCCGTGACTACCCCAAGCCCGCCTTCCATAGGCCAGGGGCTGGCGACTAGCACCAAGGCGTAAAATCCCGGTAAACAGGGAAGGCATTGCCTTTATAAGTAACAACCACCACAGAGTCAGCAAGCGGAAAGTAACTACCAAGTGCAGAAAAATAAAGGGGGGGCCGGAATACAAGCCCAACTGAAAGTACAACTGAAAAGGTAAATAACAGAAACTGAAGAAAAGACGGCGGCCTCGTGTCGTCCACTAGCAATCCCACCTGAAGGGTGGGTACAGATAGCCTCCAGGCTCCTCGGGTCCCACGTCCGCTCCGAGCACGTCCCGCCCAGTGGTCCACCTCCAGGTACCGTCCTGCTCCACGCCCCAACCGTGATCAGCGCTGTCCGTCGTCTGCATCCAACACAACAAGGTGCGGGCATAGCCCGTGCAGGGGTGAGTATAAGCTACTCAGTAAGGACCCCGAGACCCCCGAAGGTCTCCCGAATTCCACAAAGGATATAGCACAAAAGGAAGGTGCAATCACGAAGTAACATCTGACTCGACTTAGGTATATGCCCATACATATACCTAAGACCCCAATTCTAGCTCTGCTCACGAGCTCAAGAACAACTCAATCCACACAGGAAAGCAAGACTCAAATCCACAAAGGAGAGTAAACAGTAAATCCACATAGGATAGTTCAACACATTCCGCAAAGGAGAGTAACATAAGATTCAGCTCAACCAGGTATACTTTTTCAGATGACGTCAAAGATGATCACTGATCCATCTAAGTCGTCGGACCCACGAAGGATCGATAGGTACTAACCCCCGTAAAAGACCCACACAGGATCGGGCTCACACAGAACCTGTAGGCAGTGGCTCACACAGAACCGGTAGTAAGGACCCACACAGGATCGGGCCCACACAGAACCTGTAGCACTGATCCACGTAGGATCGCTAAGTGCAGTAGTCGACGCAGTCCACTGAGGATCTCCGCACAGTCGTCGCCGCAGTCCACGAAGGATCTCTGCTCTGTCGTCGTCGCATTCCACGGAGGATCTCTACTCTGTCGTCGAAGTCACAGCCAGCACTAGGGTTCCCGCACACAGCGAGCTCGTTTAGGAGGGTCCGCTCCACGAGCCGAGAGGCTGATACATCAACTGACACGTAGTCCGAAGTTGATGTATCCAAAAGTTCTGTATCGACAACAGGATCTGAACGCAACAGACGGCGCGTCAATCGGACGCCCGGTCTGAGAGTTATTGGCATTTTCGTCCCAGGGGCCCGGTTGGTTTTTAGGGAAAAACCAACCTGACCGTACTCCGCCTGTGTCTGATCCTCGGGCGGAGTATGCCAAAAGTTCCGTCTCACTTAGAGGAAACTACCACAGCTGACGGTACGTCGATCGGACGTCCGTAGCTCAAGTTATGAGCGTTTCCGCTCCGAGGGCCCGGTTGGTTTCGTGTACGAACCAACCCGGCCGAACCCAAAGTCTTCCGAAACCTTGATTGTAGTATACCGAAAAGACCGTCTCGATCCAAGGATCGCGTAGCCACTGACGGTTCGTCAATCGGAGGTCCCAGGCCCAAGATACGGGCAAAAGACCGAAGAGGGCCCGAAAACGAGGGTTCTGGGCCCGGGGCGACCCGGCCCGAACCCCCCCTGGGTCGGCCGAACCGGGTCAACCCGACCCGGCCCGACCCGGCTAGGTCGGGTCCGGTCCGGCCTGGGCGCGGCCCGGCCGACCGGACCGGCCGGCTCGGCTTCGGCCGAGCGGCCGAAGTGGGCTGCCGCGGGGCGCCGCCCCCGCGGCTCGGTGGAAAACGCGGCCCCGCGGGGGGCCGCCTGTCACACGGACGCGGCCGGGCCGCCGCGTCCCTCCCCTGTTCCGCGCGGCCGCGGAACCGGCTGCCGCCGCCGCGGCTTCAGCCACGGCGGATTCCTCCACGGCGGCGCGTCGGGCGCCGCCGCGCCGGCGACCCGCGCCGCCGCCGCCTTCCGCGGGCCGCCGGAGTTGCTCCGGTGGCCCGTTTTTCCTCCCATCTGCGCCATAGCTCCTCCCAGGGGCCGATCTTCACTGCGGGATCAACGGATCGCCCCTGCAGCACGGTTCGTCATCGTCCGCCAAATCCGCACAACAAAAAGATCGGCGGAGGGTTGCCGGGTCTTGTTCGTTAGATCCGCACCCTCCGCGTTAGTCATAAAATCATCGGGAGGGATTAAGGCAGCCACAATTTTATCCAAAAATAAAATTGTTCAAGTTTGGTTCTTTAATTAAAAAGAATTAGATCACTGGAACGAATCACCAAGAAAAATAAAATCCCTACCTCGATGTCGCCGTCGGACGTGAGGTCGTCGCGGAATCGCTCGTCGCGGAAGGAGGGGATCGTCGCGTCGTCGTGGAAGAGACGTTCGTCGCACCGCGGGAAAAACGTCGTGCCGACGATCTCCGGATCTAGAACAAACGGATTTAATTAATTAAATCCGTTGTCATTGAAATTAAAAGGGAGAATTAAACGATCCGTTTCTCACCTTAGTTGCCGAACGAGGATCGGCCGCGGAAGAAGAGGCGTCGCCGAAGAACGTCGCGGGTAGAGCTCGTCGACGTCGCAGATCACGGTGTGCGTCGTCGAATTCCGGTCGCCGGCGTTCTTCGCGTTCTTCGCATTCTTCGCGAGGAGAGTGGAGTCTCAGAGAATTCGCACAACGATAGCAATCCTCCAAAATAGACAAGTTTGTCTATTTTATTAATTTACCAACGAACGCAAACGCGTAAGTAACGACCCATTAAATTCGTTGAATTAATTCAACGAATGAAACAGCCCATTTAATTCACGAAATAAACCGCTCAATTAAATGGTCTGTTAAGAATTTAAGAAAACGCGTCGGTTGACTTTTCAGTTACTTTGACGGGTTTTCGCGAGTGCGTTACTTAGCGGAAGAAACGGCGGGGCTCGTACGGGCCCCACCGCACAAATATCCTACCAAGAGGGTAGGATATTTCCGGATAGCACCCTATCCGCTTTAACTCAGCTCAAGTGGCTTTCAAGTGACTTCCAAGCGGCTTGAGTGAAATAAAATAAAGTTGTCGCACAACCTTTATTTTATTTCCGACTTAAAGCCCAAAATTTTTAAAACCACGGTTGAGCAAACGCAACTCCAGAAGAGGCGTTTCTAAGCAAATACCGGTGCTGCGATTTCATCGGTGCCCTCAGAATTCGATTCCGGGCACCGGTTCAAAAGATAGAAAAACCCGCTCGTCCCTTCACTGAACGTACCCGAGCCAAACTTCGGAAATTGATTCCGGGCACACCGGGCCTCGGAATCAGGTGCCGTCTGAAGCTGCGCTCTTGTAAAATTCCAAAGAAAATTAAGAAAAAAAAAAATTCCTTAAAATTTGCGGGTCTTTACATTACTCCCACCTCAGGGCTTTACGTCCCCGTAAAGATACATCAAAAACTAGGGGAACAAATGGGGGTACTGAGCACGCATCTGAGCCTCCCGCTCCCAAGTGCTCTCCTGGAGGTTCCCGTGCTGCCATATGACGTGCACAAGAGGAATCGACCACCCACGTAGGACCCGCTCCTGTTGATCCTCGATCTCCACTGGGACCTCCGCAAAAGTCGCCCCATCGTCCATGTCCAGCTCCCCAAAGTTGATGATGTGCGTCGGGTCGTGCACGTATCTCCTCAGCTAAGACACGTGGAAGACGTCCTGCACCCGGTGCAACTGAGGTGGTAGAGCCAGGCGATAAGCCACCTCTCCTATCCTGCTGAGGACCTGGAAAGGCCCGATGAAGCGTGGAGACAACTTGCCGCCTCGGCCAAATCTCCGTAAACCACGTCGAGGTGAGACACGCAAAAAGACGTGGTCGCCATCCTCGAACTCTAGTGGCCTCCGCCTCCTTTCAGCATATGACTTCTGCCGGCTCTGAGCTGTCCTCATCTTCTCCTGGATGATCTGGACCTTCTCTGTCGTGGCTCGGACCATCTCTGGTCCCACGAGTGCTGACTCCCCAGGGTCTGTCCAGCACAACGGTGATCTGCAGGGTCTGCCGTACAACGCCTCGTATGGTGCCATCCCGATGGTGGAGTGGTAGCTGTTGTTGTACGCGAACTCCAACAAGGGTAGGTGGTCCTCCCAGCTGCGACCAAAGTCGAGAACACATGCACGGAGCATGTCCTCGAGTGTATGTATGGTCCTCTCCGTCTGGCCATCTGTCTGAGGGTGGAAGGCTGTGCTCAGATGGAGCCGCGTCCCGAACGCCTCCTGCAACCCCTTCCAAAGCCGGGAAGTGAAACGAGCATCTCGATCGGAGACGATGGACGATGGCACACTGTAAAGCCGTACGATCACTTGGACGTAAAGACGTCCCAAGCTCTCCACTGAGCCCTGCTCTCTGATGGGTAAGAAGTGTGCCGACTTGGTGAGTCGGTCGACAATCACCCAAATGGAGTCGTGACCTCTAGAAGTGCGTGGAAGTCCAGTCACGAAGTCCATAGATATCCCATCCCACTTCCACTCCGGGACCTCCAAGGGCTGTACCAGGCCTGCTGGTACCTGATGCTCTGCCTTCACCTGCTGGCAGGTGAGACATCGTGAAACGAACTCTGCCACAGCTTTCTTCATGCCCGGCCACCAGTGCTGTCGTCTTAGATCTTGGTACATCTTCGCCGCTCCGGGATGTACCGCCAAGGGAGAAGTGTGAAACTCTCTCAGCACCTCCTCTCGTAAAGCGACTGGTACGAAGGTACGTCCTCTGAAAAGGATGTCGTGCTCTGCTCCAAGGGAGAAACCATCAGGCGCCTGACCTGAGGATATCAGTGCACACCGGGTCTCACAGTCAGCGTCCCCACGCTGAGCCTCTCTGACCCGCTGTAGAAGTGGAGGAGAGACTGTGAGAGACTGAAGAAAGGCTGCTCCGTCTCTATCCACGAAGGATATCTGTAAGGAGGCTAGCTGCTCTGTCGCCTCCTCAAGTAGCTGAATGCCCTTCCTCCTGCTGAGGGCATCGGCTACCACGTTCCCCTTCCCAGGAGTATAGACTATCTCAAAGTCATAGTCCTGGAGGAACTCAAGCCATCTCCGCTGTCTCAGGTTCAGGTCCTTCTGAGAGAAGATATACCTGAGGCTCTGGTGGTCAGAAAAGACTGTGAAGCGCTCGCCCATCAGATAGTGCCGCCAAGTCTTCAGAGCGAAGACCACTGCTGCTAACTCTAGGTCATGAGGGGCATAGTTCTGCTCATGCGGCCTCAACTGACGTGATCCGTAGGCGATCACGGCCCGCTCCTGCATCAGGATGCACCCGAGTCCAGTCCCTGATGCATCGCAGTAAACTACGTATCCAACTCCCTCCTCAGGCAACCTCAAGATAGGTGCGCTGGTCAATCTCTGTCTCAGCTCCTGGAAGCTCTGCTGACATCTTTCTGACCACACAAAGGGTTTCCCCTTCTTCGTCAAGGCTGAGAGTGGTGCCGCAACTCTGGAGAAGTCTGGCACAAATCTCCGATAGTATCCGGCTAGGACCAAGAAGCTCCGCACCTCCGTCACGCTCCTGGGTGGCTCCCAAGCTAGCACTGCCTCGATCTTCGCGGGATCCACTGCAACTCCCGCCTCAGAGATGACGTTCCCCAAGAAATGGACCTCACGTAACCAGAACTGGCATTTTGAGAGCTTTCCATAAAGCTGGTGCTCTTGGAGTGTGTCTAGCACAACTCGCAGGTGGTAGGCATGCTCCTCCTCAGTCGTCGAGTATACCAAAATGTCGTCAATGAAGACCACGACAAATCGGTCGAGGTATGGCTGGAAGATCCTGTTCATGAGGCTCATGAACACTGCTGGAGCATTGGTTACGCCGAATGGCATAACCAAGAACTCATAATGGCCATACCGACACCTGAAGGCCGTCTTCTGCACGTCCTCATCTCGAACTCTGAGCTGATGATAGCCTGACCGGAGGTCTATCTTCGAGAACCACCGCGCTCCTTTGAGCTGATCGAAGAGGTCATCAATCCGTGGCAGCGGATACTGGTTCCTCACTGTCACCTGGTTCAGGCGACGATAGTCGACACACATTCGCAAGCTCCCGTCCGCCTTCTTGGCGAACAATATCGGGGAAGCCCAGGGTGAAACACTGGGTCGGATAAACCCCTTGCTCTGCAAGTCCTCCAACTGTACCCGTAGCTCTCGAAGCTCGGCGGGGGCCATCCGATATGCTGGAGTAGATATCAGGGCTGTCCCGGGGTACAAGTCGATGTAAAAGTCTACCTCTCTACGAGGAGGTAGCCCTGGAACATCGTCGGGAAAGACGTCCACGTACCGGTCCACCACTGCAGGAAAAACTGGACTCCGCACGTCCACTGCTCCTAGGATGATGCTAGACAACTGATGAGAGATGGGCTGCACTCTCCTCCGCGGAAGTCCATCCTGTGCTGCAAAGGTTCCCTTCTCGCCGGTGAAGGTAAACCTGCTCCCGTCGGTACGAACACATCGCACCTTGCGCCTAAAAAAGTCGATCTGGGCATGAACCGTGGATAGCCAATCCATGCCCAATAGGACGTCGTAAGGCCTCGACGCCACTACAAGGAGATCCCAGCCAAAGCTCTCTCCTCCTAGAGTAATCTCACACTGCCGGCACCAGTGCGTAATCGTCGAGTCTGCTCCCGTAGGAGTCTCTAGCCGTAAGGATCGAGCCAACGGATCAGTCGGAATCTCCAAGCTCCGAACAAGGGAAGAGGCTATGAAAGAGTGACTCGCTCTTGTGTCTATAAGTACTGCAGCAAGGGTGGAATAGACACAGATCGTACCTCGAATCATCTCTGGCATGTCGGGGTCGTAGGCCTCCACTGCCTGGAGCTGGGCCTGTCCCCGCCCACCAGCTCCCTGTGGTCGAGGTGGCCCTCCTGGTGGTGGTGGGGGTAGAGCCTGGAAGCGTCGCCCACCACCCGCTGCTCGACCAGCTCCTCTGCGTCGTCCGCCTCCTCCCTGCGGACCGCCATGGTCGACCCTCTGCCTCTGCCTGGGTGGCCCCTCCACCGTCTGCTGCTCCTCTGGTCGGCGAGTCGGGCAGTCACGAGCCTTGTGACCCTGCCCGCCGCAGGAGTAGCACAGCCTGCCTCTCGGAAGGCTGGCACTCCGCTGTGTGCCCCGCACTGCTGAGCCGGTGTCCTGAGGCCGTCTGCGTGGGGGTCTGGTCTTCCTAGACCCGAGAGTCATCCGTCGGCTACCTGCTGCCGAAGACTCAGCTACCTGCCGCCCTGCACTAGGTCTCGCCGCTGAAGAAGGCTCTGGCAGGAAGCTCTCGATCAGGAGGGCTCGCTCCAGTACTCCCGCCTGGGTCAGAATGCTGAGGGAGATCAGCGACGCCCGAATCTCCTGCCGTAAGCCCTGCTCGAAGGTCCGGGCCCGGAAGAAGGGGTCAAGTACCATGTCGGTCGAGTAGCGAGATAGTTCAGTGAACCTTGCCGCGTACTGAGCGACCGTTATGCTGCCCTGGCGCAGCTGGAGAAGCTCCTAGATGCGCACCGCTCGGAGGGTGGCCGGGACGAACTCAGAGCGGAAGAGGCTCTCGAAGTCCGTCCAGAGTAAGGATGCCTCATCGTGAACCTGGAGCATCAAGCTCCACCATCGTCCTGTCGCCGCCTGTAGGAGGCTCGCCGCGAGAATCACCATGAGATCCGCTGGTGTCCTCACTAGCCTAAAGATCTGTACCACCGCCTCTAGCCAGTCCTCGGCGGCCTGGGGGTCCGCCTCACCGTGAAACCTGGGCGGTCGCTGGCTCTGAAACTCATGCAGTGCCTTGAGGCGACGTGCATCGTCAGCGTCTGGTACTGGTAGCATCGCTGGCTCGGCGGGTAAAGCTACCGCCGGTGCCACTGCTGGAAAAGGGCCCTGCACCGAGGCCTCGTCGCTCGGTGGGCTGCCGTTGCGCCCTACACTCGGAACCCTAGCTGGCTGTCGTCGCGGGGCCATCCGGAAAAGGAGAACAAGAGCACCACAGTCAGAACAGTATACCTGGTGAGCTGGCACAAGTAATCACAAGGAAAACTTGAGACTTTCATGAAGCAGATCAGTATACCCGGTGAGCTGACACAAATAATCACAAAGAAAACTTGAAACACACACTCAATCAATGTTTTCATGCACTAAGTCGGAAATCAGGAGTCAGGGTCCTGGTGTACGGATACGTCGGCCGCCGCACCAACACTGGGCTCCCTGAACTGATAACCACACTCAATACACTAAACACGATTGCTTCATATAGAAAGAAAAGACGATCGGAGTCTGCGGTAGAACCGACCGCCTCTGATACCAATTTGTCACGACCCAACCTCGGGGCCCGTGCCGTGACTACCCCAAGCCCGCCTTCCATAGGCCAGGGGCTGGCGACTAGCACCAAGGCGTAAAATCCTGGTAAACAGGGAAGGCATTGCCTTTATAAGTAACAACCACCACAGAGTCAGCAAGCAGAAAGTAACTACCAAGTGCAGAAAAGTAAAGGGGGGGCCGGAATACAAGCCCAACTGAAAGTACAACTGAAAAGGTAAAGAACAGCAACTGAAGAAAAGACGGCGGCCTCGTGTCGTCCACTGGCAATCCCACCTGAAGGGTGGGTACAGATAGCCTCCAGGCTCCTCGGGTCCCACGTCCGCTCCGAGCACGTCCCGCCCAGTGGTCCACCTCCAGGTACCGTCCTGCTCCACGCCCCAACCGTGATCAGCGATGTCCGTCGTCTGCATCCAACACAACAAGGTGCAGGCATAGCCCGTGCAGGGTTGAGTATAAGCTACTCAGTAAGGACCCCGAGACCCCCGAAGGTCTCCCGAAATCCACAAAGGATATAGCACAAAAGGAAGGTGCAATCACGAAGTAACATCTGACTCGACTTAGGTATATGCCCATACATATACCTAAGTCCCCAATTCTAGCTCTACTCACGAGCTCAAGAACAACTCAATCCACACAGGAAAGCAAGACTGAAATCCACAAAGGAGAGTAAACAGTAAATCCACATAGGATAGTTCAACACATTCCACAAAGGAGAGTAACATAAGAATCAGCTCAACCAGGTATACTTTTTCAGATGACGTCAAAGATGATCACTGATCCATCTAAGTCGTCGGACCCACGAAGGATCGATAGGTATTAACCCCCGTAAAAGACCCACACAGGATCGGGCTCACACAGAACCTGTAGGCAGTGGCTCACACAGAACCGGTAGTAAGGACCCACACAGGATCGGGCCCACACAGGACCTGTAGCACTGATCCATGTAGAATCGCTGAGTTCAGTAGTCGACGCAGTCCACTGAGGATCTCCGCACAGTCGTCGCCGCAGTCCACGAAGGATCTCTGCTCTGTCGTCGTCGCAGTCCACGGAGGATCTCTGCTCTGTCGTCGAAGTCACAGCCAGCACTAGGGTTCCCGCACACAGCGAGCTCGTTTAGGAGGGTCCGCTCCACGAGCCGAGAGGCTGATACATCAACTGACACGTAGTCCGAAGTTGATGTATCCAAAAGTTCTGTATCGACAACAGGATCTCAACGCAACAGACGGCGCGTCAATCGGATGCCCGGTCTGAGAGTTATTGGCATTTTCGTCCTAGGGGCCCGGTTGGTTTTTAGGGAAAAACCAACCTGACCGTACTCCGCCTGTGTCCGATCCTCGGGCAGAGTATGCCAAAAGTTCCATCTCACTTAGAGGAAACTACCACAGCTGACGGTACGTCGATCGGACGTCCGTAGCTCAAGTTATGAGCGTTTCCGCTCCGAGGGCCCGGTTGGTTTCGTGTACGAACCAACCCGGCCGAACCCAAAGTCTTCCGAAACCTTGAGTGTAGTATACCGAAAAAACCGTCTCGATCCAAGTATCGCGTAGCCGCTGACGGTTCGTCAATCGGAGGTCCCAGGCCCAAGATACGGGCAAAAGACCGAAGAGGGCCCGAAAACGAGGGTTCTGGGCCCGGGGCGACCCGGCCCGAACCCCCCCTGGGTCGGCCGAACCGGGTCGACCCGACCCGGCCCGACCCGGCTAGGTCGGGTCCGGTCCGGCCTGGGCGCGGCCCGGCCGACCGGACCGGCCGGCTCGGCTTCGGCCGTGCGGCCGAAGTGGGCTGCCGCGGGGCGCCGCCCCCGCGGCTCGGTGGAAAACGCGGCCCCGCGGGGGGCCGCCTGTCACACGGACGCGGCAGGGCCGCCGCGTCCCTCCCCGGTTCCGCGCGGCCGCGGAACCGGCCGCCGCCGCCGCGGCGGATTCCTCCACGGCGGCGCGCCGGGCGCCGCCGCCTCCGGCCGCCGGCGCCGCCGCGCCGTTGCCGCCTTCCGCGGGCCGCCGGAGTTGCTCCGGTGGCCCGTTTGCCTCCCGTCTGCGCCATAGCTCCTCCCGGGGGCCGATCTTCACTGCGGGATCAACGGATCGCCCCTGCCGCACGGTTCGTCGTCGTCCGCCAAATCCGCACAACAAAAAGATTGGCGGAGGGTTGCCGGGTCTTGTTCGTTAGATCCGCACCCTCCGCGTTAGTCATAAAATCATCGGGAGGGATTAAGGCAGCCACAATTTTATCCAAAAATAAAATTGTTCAAGTTTGGTTCTTTAATTAAAAAGAATTAGATCACGGGAACGAATCACCAAGAAAAATAAAATCTCTACCTCGATGTCGCCGTCGGACGTGAGGTCGTCGCGGAATCGCTCGTCGCGGAAGGAGGGGATTGTCGCGTCGTCGCGGAAGAGACGTTCGTCGCACCGCGGGAAAAACGTCGCGCCGACGATCTCCGGATCTAGAACAAACGGATTTAATTAATTAAATCCGTTGTCATTGAAATTAAAAGGGAGAATTAAACGATCCGTTTCTCACCTTAGTTGCCGAACGAGGATCGGCCGCGGAAGAAGAGGCGTCGCCGAAGAACGTCGCGGGTAGAGCTCGTCGACGTCGCAGATCACGGTGTGCGTCGTCGAATTTCGGTCGTCGGCGTTCTTCGCGTTCTTCGCGAGGAGAGTGGAGGCTCAGAGAATTCGCACAACGATAGCAATCCTCCAAAATAGACAAGTTTGTCTATTTTATTAATTTGCCAACGAACGCAAACGCGTAAGTAACGACCCATTAAATTCGTTGAATTAATTCAACGAATGAAACAACCCATTTAATTCAAGAAATAAACCGCTCAATTAAATGGTCTGTTAAGAATTTAAGAAAACGCGTCGGTTGACTTTTCCGTTACTTTGACGGGTTTTCGCGGGTGCGTTACTTAGCGGAAGAAACGGCGGGGCTCGTGCGGGCCCCACCGCACAAATATCCTACCAAGAGGGTAGGATATTTCCGGATAACACCCTATCCGCTTTAACTCAGCTCAAGTGGCTTTCAAGTGACTTCCAAGCGGCTTAAGTGAAATAAAATAAAGTTATCGCACAACCTTTATTTTATTTCCGACTTAATGCCCAAAATTTTTAAAACCACGGTTGAGCAAACGCAACTCCGGAAGAGGCGTTTCTAAGCAAATACTGGCGCTGCGATTTCATCGGTGCCCTCAGAATTCGATTCCGGGCAACGGTTCAAAAGATAGAAAAACTCGCTCGTCCGTTCACTGAACGTACCCGAGCCAAACTTCGGAAATTGATTCCGGGCACACCGGGCCTCGGAATCAGGTGCCGTCTGAAGCTGCGCTCTTGTAAAATTTCAAAGAAAATTTAGAAAGAAAAAAAAATTCCTTGAAATTTGCGGGTCTTTACATAAGTTTCTTTTATTATTATTCTCATGAAAATTATTTGATATAAATATCCATATAATGTTCATTCTTTTTTGGGGCTTGTGATTCAATTGTTACCAAAGTAGTAATTGTTTTATATTATAATATTATTATTAATCAATATTTTTTATGATTATGTTTCCAATTAATAAATAAAATGATCTAAATATCATGTATAATTATAAAATTTCTTATATTATGGTAATTTTATGAAGATAAATGATTTCATATCATTTTTCTATCATTATATAGTTAAGAGACCAAAAGTATTTTTCTCTGTAAAGTAACCTTCATTACTCTCTTCAGTTGAATTTTTTATCCTTCCATATTAATGAAATCTAAAAAAGTTTTAAATAATTTTTTAATATTCTCCTAGTATTTCTTAATTTCATTTTCTCTTTGTTTCAATATTTTCCAAACATTTTGAAAGGGTTGTTTCAGTCATTTTCCCAGTGAGGTATCTTGTGGAATTTTCAATAAAAGCATGGACATAATGTTTTTTAACTTATATATTATAAATATTTTATCTATACACCATGACCATACAATGAATTGATTTTTTCTTTACATGTTTACAATGTTCCTTTTAATGAAAATATTTTCATTTATAATTTCATAGTGTTTTTAAAATAGTTTATTTCTAAATGTTATGTTTATTTTCGTAAATAATGTTTTGATGTCATTTTATTGGTTTTTATATTCATAAAAACAACAAACCTTGATTTCAATTATGATTTATTGGGGATATGATCCTTTGATATTATCCATACTCTTTCTATGGATGGGTTATTCTTATGATGAAAAAAATTTAATGTCCTGACCCAGGGTTCACTTAACTTATGCCCCAAGTCTGCGGGTCACATGGCCTCAAGCATGCCTCCCCATACTCCAGAGGCTTCTAAATAGAAATGAGGGTGTAAAGGTGTTATGGTGTGGATAATATACCCTCATTTTAGAGTGACACAACATATTACATCAATAACCAAACAATAGTGGAAGCTCGATATAAATAGAGAGTAATTTCGGAACAGTAATCCACTACAGCCGAATCACATACAATAGATTAAATAGATAATCGATGGAAAAATAAATAACTAATCAAATGATAATAACATCAAAAGCCACTAGGTAATTTTTAATACATGGATTCATGTCTTGTTGATATAAAAAAGGTAATCATGGTAATATGCATACAATCATACTCTACAAAAAGTACAAAAAGTAAAAAAATATCCAAAATAATCTAGAGAGGATGCATAATACTATACTTTTAAGAACCATCTATGAGTAGATAATTTCGACAACTTATAATAGGGAATTTTTCCTAATTTTTACCTACAGGCATAAAATCATCAAGTCTACCGATGGAAGCCAGAGTATGGTGTGAGATAAAAATATTAGTACGCCACCACCTATGATGTGTACTCATAATCAAGTAGTAACTATAACGAAATAGTGCTAAATATTAAGTAATTAACTAAAAATTAAAAATAGATAAAGAAACCAAATTCTGATGTTCTTAAAAGAAACCAGGTTTTTCTACCAACTTTGGCACATAGATTGTATGGAAGTCCAAAAATTCACCATATATATAGTAATATTATACACATAGTAGTAATTTATTCGATCCACTAAGATAAACCATGTACCTGTGGAAAAAAGTGTCCTTATACCATGAATACTAGTTGTTGGCATGACCAAGGTCTAACATAGAAATCCATGACTAGTCTAGTGAGAGTATAAGTTCATGAAATACTATACATGACCTACAATCCAATAATATTGTGAGACATCATGAAAGACACTTAGGATGGTGATTGATCCATCATGTCATCACCAATATTAATGGAATGTGGAGGGTTAATCCCAACATCAAAATAGTGTCAGTGGGGTGAGATGTCATGCTCAACACCCAATGTAAGGGAGTGTGATACTGGCAGGGTCAAAAGATCCATTACCATCATACCACAACCTCTATAATGGAGTAATCATAATTACAACATTTGGAAAGTGGAAAACCTCTCAAGTGTCATATTAAACAAATCCATATACATAAACAAGGCATAGTCATATTTATAAATATATAAATGAGGAATAACTTCTCGTGAATCTCATTTATCAATACCATTATAAATATGAATTTTAAATTCAATTGATAAATGTGTTTCATCATTTTGTAATAGGTGTGGCTATACCACCCTTATAATTCATACCATTCAAGTCATTAAATTTATTTAATCTAAAACAACAAACATGATAAAGACATTCTGTAATTACATTCCATTTATTTTACTAAGACATGTGAATTTAATTTCATAAGGCTCAAGGGGAATATCAATGGTTCTATTTTCATTACGGAAATTTCCTACATGGGTGATTACAAGAATTGGTTGAAAAAACACATGGGTCTTACCCTTGGGCTCAGTAAACCAACCATATAACAATGAAATTCAATTCAAAAGCTGATCCGAAATCCAAATGGGAATTCAAGAAATTTGGATCAATTATCCATTAAGGTAATTTCAATATGATATTCCCAATGGGCATCCATAAGTGAGATCAATAGCTTCTAATCCCCTAAAAAATGGTCAACATGCATGAATCATGGTGGAAAGATCAATTTGACATCAAGAATATAATATAAAGGATATTCTCAGATAAATCCAACATGTGGAACAACGACATATCTATGTAGCATCATAACTCAGGGGTAAAATGATTTGAACACCTACGTCAAGGTTGTAGATGACTCATCACATGATATCCGCCTCCGTTTCGGAGTACGATGGAAGAAACCTATGAAACGATCCAAATCCCCCAAAATAGGTCAAATGAGCTTCTAACTAAATAAAGTAATGGATTTAAAGGTAAATTGAAATATGAAGTAATAGGATTCAAGATCCAACTTAAGGAACCTAATGCCTTCGGTAGACTGTGAATTGTACACAAGATTGGAATTCAAGATCATAGCATAACACGAAGGTTTCTCCTTGATACTGGAGATAAAAGTTCAAACCAGCTACTATAGGAATAAAAAGGAAAAATTAAATAGGTTAATGAGTTATAATTGTTTAATAATTGACATTTCAACATAGAATACAAAGGCATAGGTTTGGCCAAGATGTGCGTCGACTGTGCGGAAACCCACTGCAATTAGGGAAACATAACATGGTTTGGCACACAATTTTTTAAATCTTGTAAAGACCATGATAATGGGCTATATTACATACCTACAATTGAATACACGAACTTATGCAGGGGTGATTCACAGTTTCTAAATATACAATGTGGCCCCTTCTATCCCACTATCTACAGCAGCATTATTTTAGAGAAACCATGAAGGATTCACAGCATAGTTTCCTCTAACAACTATGTCGGGTATTTTCTTCTCATTTTTGGGATTCGAGCTCCAAACATTCCTCAGAAGAAATCAATGCCTCTTTAACAAGATTAGGTATCAATATTAGTGTCATTTAAGTAGAATTTATATTAAAAATGAGTCATTCCTTCAATAATGGATTGGTCATTAAAACCTCTCATACTTTAAGAAACTCATCCCTAAGTGGTCCTTATGAGGGTAAAGTGGAATCTTCTGCAATGATTTATTGTCATTAAGCTTGTATATTACATTCTTGTTCTCATGTCTCAGTCTATACCAAGACATGAGTCCATATAACCTATTCAAAAGTAACTTACCTGGCTCGGAGTGTCTTCATACTTCGATCCACTATACCGATTCGATACTCCTCCAAGGAAGAATCTACATCCAATTCAACCTCATCTGGATGAAATACGTACGATGGGTCTAGATGATATTACTGAAGCTGAGATACATGAAAGACATCATGCATTGAACAATACATTTGAGGAAATTCCAACTCCTAATCCACATGTATGATCCATTTCATAACATTGATGGTTCCAAAAAACATTATCGAGAGCTTACCGTGCCAACAAATATGCCTATGGACCATCTTGTGAGAGACTCAAAATAATACAGTATCTCCAACAATGATCTTGAAAGCTCACCAACTTCTGTTGGAATATGATGAATGTCTTAATAGATATTTCATCATGTGCTTCCTAATTAGTTGGACCTACTCTGTAGTCTTCTACATGATATTTTGTCCAATCATAGCTTTATCCCCTTCCTCCATCCAGCACATACGTGAGTGGAAATGCCTTCTATATAAGGATTAAAAAGGAGACAGATCGATGGTGTCCTAAAATTTTTTATTATAAGAGAACTCAACTAGGGGAATATGGTTCTCCTAGAAACCCACAATGTTAGGGACACATTCACAAATCATGTCCTAAAAACCAGAATAGTATGCTTCGTATGTCCATCGGTCTATGGGTGAAAGGGCGTCATTAAAATCACATGTGTGCCCAAGGAATTATGAAACCACAATAAATAATGTAACATAAAGAGAGTGTCTCTGTCGTAAATGATAGAGCGAGGAGCACCAAGAAGATGGAAAAAATTCCTAATGTACATCCTTCCTATATCGTCTATTGAGAAGTACTCTTGCATAGTTAAGAAGTGTGAGACCTTAATCAAATGACCAACTATAACCCACACTATATATGTTCTAAGAGTTGATCTGGGTAGATCAGTCATGAAGTCCATCGACACGTCGTCTCATTTTAACTTGGGATATGAAAAAAGCTGTAAAATCCTTATCGGTCACTGATGTTCCACCTTCAATTACTTATAGGTGGAAAACTGAGTTATGGAGCTTAGAATATCATGTTTTATACCAGACCACCAAAACCAACATCACAGATCTAGAGAAATTTTTGTGAACTAGGGGTGAAATACCCATAATAATGTCTCTAAAACCCATATTATCTTCTCTATGATGTCTGTTGGGTCCCATACAAATCCATGAAATTTTATGTTTTCATCCCCATCCATGGTCCTACCAGAAGATGCATCAATATCTGAAAATAATTCCCATAGTAAAATACATTCAAGATCAGACAACTACCTCATTATTATTCATTCTTGATGAGTACTTTTCAAATATAATGATTAGAGGATAGTATGAATATGATCTTAATGAGCCTCAATGTTCATTTCTGAGAATAATTCAACGAGTATCCAATTTCCACTGGCCTCCTGAACAGCCAGAGTCTGAGTCTTATGACTCAGAGGATCAACCACAACATTTCCATTACCAGGCATGTAGGCAAGATTGAAATCAAATAACTATAGGTACTCATCCTACTAATGCTACATGAGATTTATATCTCACTTTGTAAAGATGTACTTGAGGCTTTTATGATTAGTGAAAACCAAATAACATTTTTAGGGGGTTATCTTCTCCAACATCATAGTTCATGAACTATATCAACTAGATAAATGTCATGCATTAGGTAATTCCACCCATGTGGCGTCAACTGTCGAGACCCATATACTATGAAATTCTCATCCTATATCAGAACAACTCCAAGCCCAATACATTATGTGTTATAGTATATAGTATGTCTCCTTCTAGTCTTTGTAATAAACAGTATCGTCACTAATGTCAAACAACCATTCAACCCATGAAAGGATACATCAAAAGACTATAACCATTTTAATTTCACACATTTATTTTTCAATCATTTAATCATCACTTCATGATGTGAGAAATTGTGTATGAAGAATCTAAAATATTTGGAAATCCCCATGAAAATATGAATATAAAAATGTAATCAGGATTCTCCTAGGAAACTATAGTTCTACCATTCTTTGGGTCTACTAAAACACAAGACTCTAAGATGATGCTATCCAAAAGGATACTTTTTCGATCAAAAAGTCGAATTTACTTAGC
Organism: Viscum album; assembly: GCA_963277665.1. NCBI lineage: Eukaryota > Viridiplantae > Streptophyta > Magnoliopsida > Santalales > Viscaceae > Viscum > Viscum album. The sequence continues at coordinate 56,847,740 of OY728153.1, read as the reverse complement.
AAAATGTAGAGATGATTCTCTCTCAATGAATGAAACATGATATCAAAATGGGTTGAATGGTCTTTTTTATAGAATGAATAGACTAATATATCATCAACATGGACTAAAAAAAATTGAATCTAGGTAAGGGTGGAAAAACAAATTCATAATATCCATAAGGACCAAAGGTGTATTTGAGAGTCCAAATTGCATGACTATGAAATCATGTAGACCATAAAATCTCTTGAAACTTATATGAAGTATGATTGATGTACTAACATACACTATATGATTGTTGGGCCAGATATCTATCTTTGAAATCACATTCACTCCTCAAATATGATTAATGAGTTTGTCTATTCTCAGAATTTGATGCTTATTTTTTATTGTGTGTTGACTAAGATGATGGTAATCCACATAAATAATGAGTGTATTGTCCATATTCTATGTAAAATAAACTTGTAAACCCCAAGTATATGTGATGGTGAATTTGAGGCCTTTATCCTTCACATCTTCCAACCATTTTTTGAGTTATAGTATCTCCTTAGGTACCAACCCATAAAGAGAAATGTCTATTGGTACTCCTCCTAGAACTAGCTCAATTGTAAATTATACATATGTAAAGACCCGTAAAATTCAAGGGAAATTTTTTCTTAATTTTCTTTAGAATTTTACAAGAGCGCGGTTTCAGACGGCACCTGATTCCGAGGCCCGGAGTGCCCGGAATTAATTTCCGAAGTTTGGCTCGGGTACGTTCAGTGAACGAACGAGCGGGAATTCCTAACTTTTGATCCGGTGCTCGGAATTGAAATCCGAGGGCACCGATGAACTCGCAGCGCCGATAATCGCTTAAGGAGACCTTTTCGGGAGTTGCGTTAGTTGCAAGTTGAAAGTTAGTTTTGGGGTTTTCAGTTGAGTTAAATAAAATTTGTTTAAGACAAATTTTATTTTAACTTCTTAAAACCTCTCAAAGGAGGTTGGAAGTGGGACCCACACCCACTTAACCTCCCTTGGGAGGATTAAGTGTGGTGGGGCCCACACGAACCCCCACCTTTTCAACTCCCCACTCTCCCTCTTAATGGCTTGACAAGTTAACTTACATTTAATTATACAATTCATGTATATTAAATAAGTGAGTTAAATGTGGAGTTATCTCTTTTGAATTTCAAACTTTTGAAATTTTTTTTTGTTTTGTAATAATAAAATAAGATGTGATCTTATTTTATTTTGGGTTGATCGTTTGTCTTCTTGAGAGGTGGAGGGCTCCTCTCCTTCTTCTTCAAACTCAACGAAGAACGCGAAGAACGACGTTCTTCAACGAAGAACTTCTCCGCCGAAGAACACGATCCATCCGCGACGCCGTATCCGCGACGCGACGTTCTTCTTCCGCGTCATCCCTTCCGCGACGGTTTTCCGCGACGAACGCCTTCAACAACGACTCTTCCTCCGACGTCAAGGGAATCGACACCGATATTCCACGACTCCGTCACGTGCGACTATCGGGGTAGGGGTCCTTGAGTTCGTTGTTCTTTTTATAATTTGACTTTCCTCAAGACTTGACGAGGAACACTCTCTTTTCCGACGAAGAACGCCGCAACTCCTTTCTTCGTTCACCGTGACAACGAAGGGGACGCCATCTCTTCTTCGGACAACCTTCGTCGGCAAACGAAGATCCGCCAACGTCGTGTCTCTTCGGGCATAGCACTTCGTCAACGGATTTGACGAACGACGACCGCGACACCCGACCTCCGCGACGCCGTCTTCCGCGGAGCGTAGCAGAACCTTTGAATCCTAAACCCGAGGTAGGGGTTTTTGTTTTCATTTTGGTTTCCTTACTCCTTTTCTTGATCATGAATGATAAATATAACGTGTGGCTTATTTATTTAAGTTTCGTTTTTATTTCTTTAACATGAGGGGGGCCGGACCGCACGAACACGGCCGAATCCCCCCTCCATCGTTCATGTTTGTTTATGCTGGTGGAAACAAGTAGCGTGGTGCCGTCACACCACGCGGATGAACGTTCATTTATTTTGCGCAACACCGTCGCGCTTCGCCGAGGAGAGTCTTCAAGAACGCGACGCCGTCGCGCCGCGTTGGAAGGATTCATGGCACGGCGAAAAGGGCGCGGTGCCGTCGCACCGCGCCGGACGACGAACGCCGCGGCCAGTTCCGGGCCGCGGCGGGACGAGAAGACCGCGGCCGGTTCCGGGCCGCGGCGGGACGAAGAGACCGCGGCCGGTTCCGGGCCGCGGCGGAAGATAAGACCGGCGGCCGGGCCGCCGGCGTCGGAAGCCGAAGAAGGGGACCGGAAATTCTGGTCCCGTTTGATAAAACCGGCCGGCCAGCTGGCCGGCCGGAAGGCTTAAAACCGGGGAATTTAATTCCCCGTCCAACCTTGAAAACCCCCCTCTTTAAGAGGGGGGGGGGCGTTTCTTCAAAGGGAGGGGGCCGGCTGCCCCCTCGGTTCCTCCAGCAGGCCCCCCACGTGGGGGGGGGGGCTTCTTAAAAAAACAAAGGGGCACGGCCCCTTTGTGCCGCGCAGCACACAAGAGCCGCGGGGCTGAGCCCCCGCGTGCGCCGCCAGCGCGGCCCGCCGCCGCCGCCGCCGGCCACCGCGCCGCCCAGGGGGGGGGGTCGGGCCGGGTCGGCCCGGACCCGGACCCCCCCGTTTCGAACCTGATTTGGTTTTTGCCTCATAACTTGAGCCTCGGACCTCCGAATGACGAACCGTCTGCGGCAATGCGATCCTTGGATCGAGACGGTCGTTTCGGTATATCGCACTCAAGGTTTCGGGTTACTTTGAGTTCGTCCGGGTTGGTTCGTTCACGAAACCAACCGGGCCTTCGGAGCGGAAACGCTCATATCTTGAGCTACGGACGTCCGATTGACGTGCCGTCAGTCGCGTAATGTTCCTCTTAGTGAGACGGATCTTTTGGCATACTCCGCCCGAGGTTTGGACGCAGGTGGAGTACGGTCGGGTTGGTTTTTCCTTAAAAACCAACCGGGCCCCGGAGACGAAAATGCCAATAACTCACAGACCGGGCGTCCGATTGACGCGCCGTCTGTTTCGTTGACTTCCTCTTGACGATACGAAACTTTTGGCACCCTCCGCCCGAGTTTTGGATGCAGTCGGAGTATGGCCGGGTTGGATTGTACCCGAAATCCAACCGGGCCCCTGGAACGGAAAAGCTGATATCTTACAGACAGGACGTCCGGTTGACGAGCCGTCAGCGGCGTTGGTTGTTACGTTTAGTAACGGTCCCTTTGAGTATACCCTATGGGAGTTCGGGGTACAGTTGAGATACGGCCGGGATTGGTTCGCACTCGAAACCAACCGGGCCCCTAGGACGAAAAGGCTAATAACTCACAGACCGGGCGTCCGATCGACGCGCCGTCTGTTGCGTTGAGACCCCTGTGACGAGACGGTTCTATGAGACACTTCTTCGTGGGACTTTGTGATACTTGGAGTATCGACCAGTAGCTCGTGGAGCGGATCCTCCCGGAGACGATCGTGCAGAGTACGGAGACCGTGTAGCCGGCTGAGACCTGACGACTGCTTGACCGACTCGACTTGGAGTGAGTCGACTAGCCCAGTGGACGGAGCGCCCAGTAGTTGGTAGCAGACCCACGGCGGACGGAGCGCCAGGTAGTTGGCCGCAGACCCGCGGTACTCGTCCGGAGAGTACCTCAGCAGGCTAACTGGGTAGCGCCCGGTATTTGGCGACAGACCCTCAGCGGACGGAGCGCCAGGTAGTTGGCCGCAAACCCGCAGTACTCGACAGGAGGAGTACCTCAGCAGTCTTAGGTTAGTGAGCAGTACCTCGGAGTCGTGACAGGACTACTGCACACTTCAGAGACGGGGCTCTTCAGCAGTTACGGTTTCGATAATGAAAATCCTGGTTTGAGCTGAGACTTTTGACCTTGTGTTTACTTCATGATTGAGATGGGTCACTTGCTAACTTTGGTATATGTATGGGCATATACCCGGGTAGTGGTTATCCGTCGATTTCACAATCCTTGTGTTTCCTCATGATTGAGATGGGTTACTTGATAACTTAGGTATATGTATGGGCATATACCTAAGTAGGGTTTATCTGTTGAGATCTTCTTGTGGTTATACTTGTTGGTTTTAGTGAGACCTTGAGGGTCTCGGGGTCCCTACTGAGTATCGTTATACTCACCCCTGCACGGGCTATGCCCGCACCTCGTTGTGTTGGTTGCAGACGACGGCCAGTACTGGCAGAGGCCGAGTGTTCGAGGACTGGACGGTACCTGGAGGTGGACTATACGACGAGGCGGTACCCAGAGGCAGACCACTGGGCGGGACATACTCGGAGCAGACGGCGGGACCCGAGGAGCAGAGGAGCTATCTGTACCCACCCTTCAGGTGGGATTTCCAGTGGACATCTCAGCGTAGAAGCTTTACTTTTCAGTCGCTGTTTTCCCTTTCGAGTTGTACTTTACAGTTGGGCTTGTATTTCCGGCCCCTTTTTACTTTTCAGCTCTTCTTTTTGTACTTAGTGTTTACTTCCGCTTGTACTCTGTGGTGCTTGTTTTCTTTATAAAGGCAATGCCTTCCCAGTTATCGGGATTTTACGCCTTTGGTGCTAGTCGCCAACCCCTGGCCTATGGAAGGCGGGCTTGGGGTAGTCACGGCACGGGCCCCGAGGACGGGTCGTGACAAATTGGTATCAGAGGAGTTCGGTTCTACCGCAGAACTTATAACTCTGATCTTTCTTTCTGTGAAGCGATAGTGTTAAGGGTACCGAGTGTGGTTTTCATTTCAGGGAGTCCAGTGTTGGTGCGGGCGGCCGACGTATCCATACACCAGGACCCTGACAACTGATTTCCGACTTTGTGCACGAAAACACTGATTGCGTGTATGTTTTCAAAAGTTTTTCCCCTTAAAACAGCTCAAACCAGGTCAGCTCACCAGGTATAATCGTTTGATCGTGTTACGTTGTTTCTTTCATGATGGCCCACCGAGCAGCGAGACTCCAGTGCAGGGCCCTTTTTCAGTGTTGGCACCTTCGGGTGGTGTACCAGCAGCACCACCACCCGTTAGGCAGCAGATGCCACTAGCTGACGGTGCACGCTAGCAGAGCGCGATGCACGAGTTCCAGCAGTAGAGGCCTCTGAGGATACGAGGCGAGACAGATTTCCCAGGCAGCAGTGGACTGGATGGAGACGAATGCTAGAGTTCTACGCCTAGCTTGGATACTAGTAGAGCGGATGATGATCTTAGCTCCAGGTGTTTCCAGAGAGTGACCATGAGGTTGGTCCTTATAGTAACGAGGCTTCGGTACGCGAACCGATACCTGGATTAGTACCTACGGGTAGAGCGCCAGCTATGTCACTACCTGTTGGTCAGCAGAGACTCGGGCGTGTAAAATGTTTCAGGAGGAGGAAGTGCTAAGGACAGATGAATCTGCAGGGTAGCAGACGTGGAAGCAGAGCTTGGAGAGCAGCATGTGGTGGTGTACATTTCGACATGTTACGACCACCCGACTTAGTAGTCCCCGCCAGGCTCAGGGAGCAGGAGGGCTGGGGAGGAGAATAGCTGCATTGCGGTCAAGGAGTGTGACCCAGGAGCTCTAAGAATGATTCGGGGTACGAATTATGTCTACTACGAGCTGCCATATCTATAGACATAGGAACCAATCATTCTACCCTTCCACGAATCATGTCCCAGACCTAGAGGTTCCGGGTAAGCCGTAGACTTGACCCTCACGTCTGGAGATACCTTTGGGAGGAGACTCGATAATCACACTTACGCCGATGGTGTGATTTGACCTCGAGGCGAGAGTTTCGGTTGGAATCTCTTGGTGGCAGCGTAGAGGCCTTACGACGTTGATCTGGGTATGATTCACAAATCATACCCCGGTTGACTGTTTTAGGCAAACGTCGGAATGGGTTTTCCTTGGTCGGCGAAAAGGAAACCCTGGGCAGCTCATGTTAAACTCAGACATATGAGGGTGTGACCGATCACTCTTGAGTTGGTCAACCCTACCCCTGTGGCAGCAGGAGTTTGAGTTCAGTTCTAACCTAAAAAGGGAAACCTCTTGAGTTCGAGGGTGACGAACACGTTCTTATACGGTCTCAACCCGATGAGGTTTCGGAGATGTGGCCGAGGCGGCATGTTATCTCCGAAGTTCGATGGACCCTTTTGATCTTCAGCAGGGTAGGCGAGGAGGTTTACCGCTTAACCCTACCACCTCAGTCGCACCGGGTGCATAGTGTCCACCACGTGTCTCAGCTGTGGAGATACGTGTATGTTTCATCACACGTCATCGACCCCGGGGAGTTGGACGTCGATGACAGGGCGATAAGCACAGAGATTCTAGTAGAGATTGAGGATCGGCAGGAGTAGGTTCTACGTGAACGGCTGCTTCCTCTGGGGTGCTTCTCGGGTAGCACGAGATCTTCAGGTGAGCATATGGGAGCGTAAAGCTCAGTTGCGTGCTCAGTACTACATTGTTTCCCTTAAGTGTGAGTTGAAGCTTTACGGGGACGTAAAGCCCTGAGGTGGGAGTAATGTAAAGACCCGTAAAATTCAAGGGAAATTTTTTCTTAATTTTCTTTAGAATTTTACAAGAGCGCGGTTTCAGACGGCACCTGATTCCGAGGCCCGGAGTGCCCGGAATTAATTTCCGAAGTTTGGCTCGGGTACGTTCAGTGAACGAACGAGCGGGAATTCCTAACTTTTGATCCGGTGCTCGGAATTGAAATCCGAGGGCACCGATGAACTCGCAGCGCCGATAATCGCTTAAGGAGACCTTTTCGGGAGTTGCGTTAGTTGCAAGTTGAAAGTTAGTTTTGGGGTTTTCAGTTGAGTTAAATAAAATTTGTTTAAGACAAATTTTATTTTAACTTCTTAAAACCTCTCAAAGGAGGTTGGAAGTGGGACCCACACCCACTTAACCTCCCTTGGGAGGATTAAGTGTGGTGGGGCCCACACGAACCCCCACCTTTTCAACTCCCCACTCTCCCTCTTAATGGCTTGACAAGTTAACTTACATTTAATTATACAATTCATGTATATTAAATAAGTGAGTTAAATGTGGAGTTATCTCTTTTGAATTTCAAACTTTTGAAATTTTTTTTTGTTTTGTAATAATAAAATAAGATGTGATCTTATTTTATTTTGGGTTGATCGTTTGTCTTCTTGAGAGGTGGAGGGCTCCTCTCCTTCTTCTTCAAACTCAACGAAGAACGCGAAGAACGACGTTCTTCAACGAAGAACTTCTCCGCCGAAGAACACGATCCATCCGCGACGCCGTATCCGCGACGCGACGTTCTTCTTCCGCGTCATCCCTTCCGCGACGGTTTTCCGCGACGAACGCCTTCGACAACGACTCTTCCTCCGACGTCAAGGGAATCGACACCGATATTCCACGACTCCGTCACGTGCGACTATCGGGGTAGGGGTCCTTGAGTTCGTTGTTCTTTTTATAATTTGACTTTCCTCAAGACTTGACGAGGAACACTCTCTTTTCCGACGAAGAACGCCGCAACTCCTTTCTTCGTTCACCGTGACAACGAAGGGGACGCCATCTCTTCTTCGGACAACCTTCGTCGGCAAACGAAGATCCGCCAACGTCGTGTCTCTTCGGGCATAGCACTTCGTCAACGGATTTGACGAACGACGACCGCGACACCCGACCTCCGCGACGCCGTCTTCCGCGGAGCGTAGCAGAACCTTTGAATCCTAAACCCGAGGTAGGGGTTTTTGTTTTCATTTTGGTTTCCTTACTCCTTTTCTTGATCATGAATGATAAATATAACGTGTGGCTTATTTATTTAAGTTTCGTTTTTATTTCTTTAACGTGAGGGGGGCCGGACCGCACGAACACGGCCGAATCCCCCCTCCATCGTTCATGTTTGTTTATGCTGGTGGAAACAAGTAGCGTGGTGCCGTCGCACCACGCGGATGAACGTTCATTTATTTTGCGCAACACCGTCGCGCTTCGCCGAGGAGAGTCTTCAAGAACGCGACGCCGTCGCGCCGCGTTGGAAGGATTCATGGCACGGCGAAAAGGGCGCGGTGCCGTCGCACCGCGCCGGACGACGAACGCCGCGGCCGGTTCCGGGCCGCGGCGGGACGAGAAGACCGCGGCCGGTTCCGGGCCGCGGCGGGACGAAGAGACCGCGGTCGGTTCCGGGCCGCGGCGGAAGATAAGACCGGCGGCCGGGCCGCCGGCGTCGGAAGCCGAAGAAGGGGACCGGAAATTCCGGTCCCGTTTGATAAAACCGGCCGGCCAGCTGGCCGGCCGGAAGGCTTAAAACCGGGGAATTTAATTCCCCGGCCAACCTTGAAAACCCCCCTCTTTAAGAGGGGGGGGGGGGCGTTTCTTCAAAGGGAGGGGGCCGGCTGCCCCCTCGGTTCCTCCAGCAGGCCCCCCACGTGGGGGGGGCTTCTTAAAAAAACAAAGGGGCACGGCCCCTTTGTGCCGCGCAGCACACAAGAGCCGCGGGGCTGAGCCCCCGCGTGCGCCGCCAGCGCGGCCCGCCGCCGCCGCCAGCGCGGCCCGCCGCCGCCGCCGCCGCGGCCCGCCGTGCCGCCGCCCGCTGCCGCCGCGCGCCGCCGCCGGCCGCCGCGCCGCCGCCGCCGCCGGCCACCGCGCCGCCCAGGGGGGGGGGGTCGGGCCGGGTCGGCCCGGACCCGGACCCCCCCGTTTCGAACCTGATTTGGTTTTTGGCTCATAACTTGAGCCTCGGATCTCCGAATGACGAACCGTCTGCGGCAACGCGATCCTTGGATCGAGACGGTCGTTTCGGTATATCGCACTCAAGGTTTCGGGTTACTTTGAGTTCGGCCGGGTTGGTTCGTTCACGAAACCAACCGGGCCTTCGGAGCGGAAACGCTCATATCTTGAGCTACAGACGTCCGATTGACATGCCGTCAGTCGCGTAATGTTCCTCTTAGTGAGACGGATCTTTTGGCATACTCCGCCCGAGGTTTGGACGCAGGTGGAGTACGGTCGGGTTGGTTTTTCCTTAAAAACCAACCGGGCCCCGGAGACGAAAATGCCAATAACTCACAGACCGGGCGTCCGATTGACGCGCCGTCTGTTTCGTTGACTTCCTCTTGACGATACGAAACTTTTGGCACCCTCCGCCCGAGTTTTGGATGCAGTCGGAGTATGGCCGGGTTGGATTGTACCCGAAATCCAACCGGGCCCCTGGAACGGAAAAGCTGATATCTTACAGACAGGACGTCCGCTTGACGAGCCGTCAGCGGCGTTGGTTGTTACGTTTAGTAACGGTCCCTTTGAGTATACCCTATGGGAGTTCGGGGTACAGTTGAGATACGGCCGGGATTGGTTCGCACTCGAAACCAACCGGGCCCCTGGGACGAAAAGGCTAATAACTCACAGACCGGGCGTCCGATCGACGCGCCGTCTGTTGCGTTGAGACCCCTGTGACGAGACGGTTCTATGAGACACTTCTTCGTGGGACTTTGTGATACTTGGAGTATCGACCAGTAGCTCGTGGAGCGGATCCTCCCGGAGACGAGCGTGCAGAGTACGGAGACCGTGTAGCCGGCTGAGACCTGACGACTGCTTGACCGACTCGACTTGGAGTGAGTCGACTAGCCCAGTGGACGGAGCGCCCAGTAGTTGGTAGCAGACCCACGGCGGACGGAGCGCCAGGTAGTTGGCCGCAGACCCGCGGTACTCGTCCGGAGAGTACCTCAGCAGGCTAACTGGGTAGCGCCCGGTATTTGGCGACAGACCCTCAGCGGACGGAGCGCCAGGTAGTTGGCCGCAAACCCGCAGTACTCGACAGGAGGAGTACCTCAGCAGTCTTAGGTTAGTGAGCAGTACCTCGGAGTCGTGACAGGACTACTGCACACTTCAGAGACGGGGCTCTTCAGCAGTTACGGTTTCGATAATGAAAATCCTGGTTTGAGCTGAGACTTTTGACCTTGTGTTTACTTCATGATTGAGATGGGTCACTTGCTAACTTTGGTATATGTATGGGCATATACCCGGGTAGTGGTTATCCGTCGATTTCACAATCCTTGTGTTTCCTCATGATTGAGATGGGTTACTTGATAACTTAGGTATATGTATGGGCATATACCTAAGTAGGGTTTATCTGTTGAGATCTTCTTGTGGTTATACTTGTTGGTTTTAGTGAGACCTTGAGGGTCTCGGGGTCCCTACTGAGTATCGTTATACTCACCCCTGCACGGGCTATGCCCGCACCTCGTTGTGTTGGTTGCAGACGACGGCCAGTACTGGCAGAGGCCGAGTGTTCGAGGACTGGACGGTACCTGGAGGTGGACTATACGACGAGGCGGTACCCAGAGGCAGACCACTGGGCGGGACATACTCGGAGCAGACGGCGGGACCCGAGGAGCAGAGGAGCTATCTGTACCCACCCTTCAGGTGGGATTTCCAGTGGACATCTCAGCGTAGCAGCTTTACTTTTCAGTCGCTGTTTTCCCTTTCGAGTTGTACTTTACAGTTGGGCTTGTATTTCCGGCCCCTTTTTACTTTTCAGCTCTTCTTTTTGTACTTAGTGTTTACTTCCGCTTGTACTCTGTGGTGCTTGTTTTCTTTATAAAGGCAATGCCTTCCCAGTTATCGGGATTTTACGCCTTTGGTGCTAGTCGCCAACCCCTGGCCTATGGAAGGCGGGCTTGGGGTAGTCACGGCACGGGCCCCGAGGACGGGTCGTGACAACATATCACAATGAAAATATATGAGTTAACTCAGCTATAAATACATCTAAAAATTCTTCATTGTAGCTGGAAACATAGTGGGTTGTAACCCATAATCACCCAAGAAACATCTGGAAATCTGATCAATAACAATGCCACACTACTCATGTATAGGCTAAATTCTAGCTGCACTAGCATCCCATTCTACCTAATGAACATTACTAACACCTTTTGGTGATGTAAAAAATCAACCTCTAATGATATATGTCAATTTTTGATTGATAGGTAACCATATCGTCTATCTGGATGTTTATATAAAATCCCATCATTTTGAGGACAAAAAACTTCCATACGTAGAGATATCCACCTATATCAAGGGGAAAATCTCTAGTTGGGGGACCACCCTCAGATTAGATACCTAATAGAGTATATACAATCATAACACTAGGGTATTGTTTGATATCTAGGCCTAGAATTCCCATAATAGTTTTAGATATAAAAGAGTGAGACGTGCCTATGAAAAAAAGTAGACACTAAAGTGGAGGCTACTAGAATCATACCTTGTATAGCAGAAGGACAGGTTCTATGCTCCTCCGACATAGGCAGGAATTCATGTAACTGTATTGTACTATTACCCTATGTCACATCCTAATTTCCCTAAGCACGTTCATACCGACGAAGCTATGAACCATAAGTTTGACTACCTCTACCTTGACTTCCACCTCCACTAGATAGGCATGTGGTATTCCACTTGCCTTCCTATCATAATACTATTAGTCTCTCTTAAGATCAAGGAGTATGTGTAGATCCCCACCTGTTATGCACCGATGGAAACATTATGCATAATTATAGGATATTTACCATCCTACCACAACCTTTTAATTTCATTGGATCACGTAATCACTATGGTTTTATATGAAACATCTTCCCACACATGTGAAAGATCAAGAAACTACTTTCACATGTGGTATAACTGCTACTACCTCCATGAGTAGCCATAAAGAATATAATTTTCCTAGAAGAAGTAACCCTGCATCTTGGTGCCAAACCACCCAGACTCACGCTATCAACTTCCCCAAATTCATATCTATAATAAGGGGCTGTTAGACTACTTAGAACATAGTAGTTTTCCTAAAACATTCACCGGCGACTGGATGGAATAACCCAACCCATCCTCAAATCTCATAGAAGTAATATTATCATCACCATATAGAGTATAATCAAACCACTATAGATCCTTAAAAAGTGTATAGTATTCCATAATACACATACTTTCATATTTTTTGGTTCATGAATTATATATATATCTATCATCACTTGGAGTTCGGGGAATGTAATAGTGATAAAATATTGTCTGGAAATCTTCCCATACAATATCATGATGTCAATATGATCAAGTGATTACACCCCATAACCACTTGGATGAATCATGTATCATTTAAACTAAAATTTTGAACCTCCACCCTGAGAGATGTATCTATATGTTCGATTATATATATGATGGCATTGAGAAAAGGCTCTACAACATGGGGTCCATCATCCCCAATAATGGTGGTAAGATTCTTCGTCTAAAATTCATAAGTTGATTGTACCATACTCTAGGGCAGGTCGGACTACAACATGCAATGAATGAAACATTATTAATAATTACTCATAGAACTAAGAATCAATGCCCATATTATAAACTAGAATATGTGACACATGTGGGACTATAGGAGGAATGAATGGTGGGTTATGGTCGGACACCTTAAGATCAATGTCACAAAATCCTTCAATGGGCGTGACTAGAGAAAATAATGGAGTCATGGTTCTAAAATTCCAAAAAAATAAATTATAAGAGATTTAATCAATATTTTTTATTTCAGATATAAACTAAAATAGTTATAAAACCTTCATATTAGAATGGGCGTGTCCCTTTTATATCTTAATAAGCTATGTATAAAAGGTAGATGAGACTATAACAGGCTATTATAATGTAATAGACACCTATATACTAACCATTAAGCTATGATCAGGTATGTGTCTCAGTTTCTCATATGTTAACAAACAATTTCACATTAATAGTGATATTCAGTAAAAACATGTTATTGTTCAAAAATTTAAATCACTTCAAATGGTTCAATTAGATGGTTTATCATTCCCAATCCATAACGGCTCACAGTCCTTATGAACTAAAATATGGCATCCAATTAATCTACACCGTAAGGTGGTATGGCCCCTACCACTAATGTTCCATGGTTCAATATGCAATAGTTGACACCAAAGGCATCCGGAGTAGGGTGTGAGATAAACATCATTTTAGGACACCACCAATAGTGGCTACTCGTAATCCGAACAGTTTTCATAATTAAATAGTTTGGAGGCATAAGTAATAAATTAAAAATGATCAATAAATAAATAACCACTCAATCAAGATCTTAAAGGACACGAGGCAACTCAATATTCTTCATCTCATGGATGGTAAGAAAGTCTAAACATTCACTATATATATAGTAATATTTTATATATAGTAGTTATATATTCAGTCCACCTATATGAATCATGTATGTGCGGATAGAAGTGGCCATATACTTGGAAAAGCAGTTGCTAGATGGACCAGGGCATAACTCAGACATCCATGACTAGTGTAACCATCTAATAAGATCATGAAATAAGGTATAATACCAACATCACAAAAAGATTATGATATGTCATTTGATACACTCAAAATCATGATTGATCCATCATTTCATTACTTGTAAAAACGGAATGTACTGTGTCAAGCCCAACATCCTAACAGAGTCAATGGTGTGAGATTCCATTCTCAACACCTGATAAAACGGGGTGTGATACCATTTTTCTCAATATATTTCTCATCGTCACACCACAACCACTATAAATTAATATTAATAATTATAAAATATATCTTGAAAAACCCTTATTAATTTTCAGGTTCACCAACCTATATACATAAATAAGGAACACTCATATTTTTAAATATATGCATGGGGTATTACCTCCCAGGCATCTCATTTATGAAGCTCAATATAAGAAAGGATTTAAAATTAAATTATGATATTTGATTCATTAAGAAGTAATAAGATTGCTCATTACACCATTGATATACATCTCATTCAAATCAATAAATTAAATTAATGATGAAAAACACATATTCATTATCCATTTCATAATTTTATTCCATTTAATTTACTAATACATGGAAATTTTATTTCAAAATAATCAAGGGGGATATCTAAGTTTCCATTGTCATCAAGGGAATTGATTACATGGTAAATTACAAGCCTAGGTTGACAAAAACATGGGAGATACCCCTAGTTTCAATTAAAAAATATATAATAAGGTAAGTTTAATTTGAAAACTGAGTCGAATGTCGAATTTTAATTCCTAACATTTGGATAATTTAGATATTAAGGTTATTTTAACATGACACCCCCAATGGGTGTCTATAAATTATATCAATAACCAATAATACAATAGAAAGGGGTTAAAATACATGTATGAATGTGAAATGTTCAATTTGATAATATAAACTTAATATAAATGGGATGATTAGAAAAATACAGTGTGTATCACAATGAAATAGCAATGGAACATAAAAACATATGGGTAAAATGACAATATCACCTACCTCAAAGCTGTAGAAGAATCCTCACATGATATCAGCCTCTGATTCTGAGTGGGATTGAAGAACTCAATGAAATAATCCAACACCATAAAAACAGGGAAAACATTTAGAAACCAAAATAACACAATAGATTCAAAAGAAAACTGAAACATGAAGGGAGGTGATTCAATATCTCACATTAATAAATCCAATGCCTTCGACGGATCATGAATCATATAATGGATCATAAGGTTATATCAAAGCCTAACATGAGTGATTTTTTGAGCTACTTGAGAAGAAAGATCAAATAATCCCCTGGAGAAATAAGTATGAAACAATAAATAGGTTAAATAATTATTATAGGGGTAAATGAACTTTTCACCTCAAAATACCAAGGTGTATAGTTTGGCTGTGCAGTTAGCCAAACTTTCTACCATCCATGCACCATGACACTTATAAAAGGGGGTTCCTTACATAGTTTGTCTAACCATGCATACACTATATGAATAGGATCTTTACCATATCATCAATTAGTTGTACGATCATGCACCTTGGGACCCATGGTTGCTAAAAAACGGTGTGCCCCTACTGCATCACTATATCCAACCACATGGTTTCAAGGAAACCATGTGAATTTGGATGAACAGTTTCCACCAACCAAAAATCCCATTCATTTCATCCTATTTTAGTACTCAATGATTTGAATAAGCCCTTGATTCACACCAATAAATCCTTGAATTGATTATGTACATATATTATTATTTTTTTATTAAGTTTAAATAGAAAAAATAGTAAAACCTTCAAGGAAGGATGGGTCATTACAAATATTTTTATGAACCCCATATATTTCTCATGGGTTATGAAATGATTAATTTTTTTGAAAGACAAGAAATTTCAAAGGGTTATGAAATGATGAATAGGTTATGAATAAAATTAGCTTCACGGGTTTAGATATTATGAATGATCTATGATCATTTGGAAACATTTGTATGATGTTTGTTACTTATATCTCCCAAAAATTCTATGTGTAAATATTTGAATCTCAAAAGATAAGAATGGCTAGAATGGGGAGTAAACCCAATTTAGTAAGGGGATCCATCTAATATGATAGTATTAGATGTGATCATTGAAACTATTATAGATTATAGAGTAGACCCAGTCCACTATGATAGTCTTATCCATGACCCTTGACTACAATGGAAATGACATTCTATTCTTATTTTTATTCAAGAAGCCTATTTTTTGTTTCAATGTTTTTCTTTAATGGATCCTGTTATTTAAAAAAATTTGACTCACATATTATAAATTGGAAGGAAATGTTTCATGACTCAGTATTATTATAATTGATATTCAGGGTATGATTTTAAGATTTTGTGCTCATTCTTTCATTCTTTCATGTTCATGTTATTTTCAATTGATATTTGATATCTCCCTTGTTTACCATTGCTAAGCATCTGAGCTCACCCTTTATTATGTTTATTTTCACCATGTTAAGAATAAATATAAAAAGTATTATATGTTAATGAGATTAGTATCTATGTTGGTCTGAGTACGAGATTATGTAGATATTTTATGAACCAGTTCATTATATGTCAGAATTTCAAAAGGTACATGATGTATATGATACTGGATTGGATGATTATATTATGAAAGGAATATTATTAAACATATATGTGATATATATGTCTAAAAATTGGGTTTAATTATAATAAATAATTCTATTTTTATGAAATTAGTTGGTTTTAATATGGAGATATCATGTAGTTTCATCGATGGATATTTAATCATAAACAATACTAATGAAAAGTGTGATTGTAACATAAACCATTGCATCATGTCCTAACATACATTGTAACAATATTGTCTCTTGTATAATAAATTTAATTTATTATACATATATAAAAAAACGCTATTAATTATTTCATTGTAAAATATGATTTCATTATAATTTTTTTTACACATTAGATAATAATTCATCATTAAGCTCCTCATTCTAGGTGTTAACTGTTACTTTTTCATGCCTGTTTAGTTTATATGTTTTGGTCCTTACAAATTGGTCATGGTTACCTCAACAAAAAATGGTAGTGATGATAAAATAATAATATTATTACATAATATAATCATAATTTAAAATTTCATAGTTATTCATGACATTGAACGTATAACATCATTCATGCTGGTGGTAAAAGTTTCCCTAAGAACAACATGTTATAAAAACTTAATGAGAAAAAAATTATAATATACATTTAAAATAAAATATTCATTGAATATATTCCTTTATCATGCATTATATATACTCATTATATAATTTTTTTTAATAATTATTGACATGAGGATACTAGAAAATGAATTATACCCCTCATGGAGATGATAGTACATACGTATACATGTACGATAGTTTCATTTTCTAATGAGGAAAAACAAATGAATATAGATTATATTTTATCATTATAGAATCATTAATTTATCTTAAATTTAACATATATATAGTAATTCCACCATTATAACCATACATGTGATGTGGTGATGTAAGACAAATCACATCGCTTCTTTAGGATGTTACTCCCCTTGTACACAAAAGTGACACTTTCATTTTACATTGGACGAAAATGAGGGATAATATGGTTTTTCCATATTCATAATAAAAATTCCACATTTTTTGATAAGAATATTAATATATTTCGTTGTATATTATATATTTAATGATGGAATAAGAATAGATAAATTTCAATGGAGTAAGTGAAGATGATTACCTCTACATTGGGAATCCCCCTTTGGTATATCGCTTAATACTTCAAAGGTTGGTCTTTTGGAAAGACCATCACCTCTACGATGGAAGGATGATCATTGTGAAAGTCTTCCTAAGGAATTGACATATACATGACCTAGATCTTGTGAATATATGAGGATATAAACATTTATTTTTATAGTTATGATTGTGACAATATGAAAATATGAAATGTTTTAAAATAATATAATATAATTTTCATTGGAATTGGGGACTAAATTCTAATAAATTATAATATAAGATAAGTTAGTTTCAAAATAATTCTATCAAATTAAATTTAGAGAAAATATAATCAAATTTTATTCTACATATTTTAGTTCAACCCCTTGATATATCCTTTACACCCTTAAAATGGGGAAACAAGTTTTACATTGGAAACTACTCATTAAGACAAAAAAATAAAAAAAGTCAATATAACCATATTTGATATTGTAGATTCCATATTTTGAATCAATTACTAAAAATTAATTTCTTATATTTTTTCAAATTAATCGTAAAATTATTATATACTACATTATTAAAACATTATGAAGAATTTAATTTAAGCATAGAAATGAATTTTACAACAAGAATCATGTATTGAATTTAATATGATTAAATTTATTGAATTAGTTAAAAACATTGTCATTGGGAATTTAGATCATTACAAAACTAATAGTAATCAATCATCATCCCCATTATATTTAAGGAATCAAAATTTTTGTTTTATTATAATAAAATATGATAGTGGTTCAAATAATTCAATTTTGGATTTCTAAACACATAAATTTTTTTTATTCCATAATTTTCTTCTATAAAATATATTTTGTTGAAAATGTTTTTTAATATTATTATATAAAAATTTTATTGTAATTTTGTCATCAATTTTATGTTTTTCATAATATTAGTATTGTTCACTATTCATTGAAAATCATTCTTTTCACAAACATCCCATAATTTTACCTGATTGTAATTTTTACATTAAAAAATAAAAAATGATGTACATTTTTGGTGAAAAAATTTCAAGAGTTAAAAAAAATATAATATTAAAAATATATACTATACTATTTGAAAATTTCTTTTAGTTAACTATTCTATTCTTCTAGGAATAACTAAATTAGTATATATTATAATTAATGAATTAATTCCAATAAATATGTTTAATTAAATTGTCTCATAAAATATATAATATTTTATTATAATAAAACATAATTCGCTTATGTTAAATTTTGGAATGCATCACAAGCTGTCAAACATAATTATTCCTAAATGAAAAATACATTATAAACTCTTTGTTTGTTAAATTAAACACCCTTATAAGATTTTTTCCATAAAAAATCCTCACTCTAATACAATGAAATTTTTATACCACTATCTCATCATATTGTAAGGTTCTCATGTTTCTCCCCTAAATTTTTTATTCATATAGGGAACAAAAAATAGATCATTAGTGTTATTCCATTGGACATTATCTCTAAAATATAAGATCTCCTCTAGTTTCTATATATAATAATTATTAGGAAAAAATGCTATAAAGTTGGATTTCAATACACATTAAGGGTCAGGTATATACAACCCCAAAATAGAAATGTAGAACACATCATGATGTGGTGTGCGGTTTTGAGGAATAAACAAGGTATAATATACCATTCTAATATGATCAATAATCTCACAATGATAGACATGCCAAGGTATCATCATTCCATGCACTCCGAAAATTATAAAAATTTTCCAATGAGATATATTTACGAACACCTTGTCACCAATATTTAATTTGAGACCCTAATGAAGGTTATCAGCATAACACTTATGTCATCTGTGATCTACCCTAATATACTTCTGAAATGATCCCACCATCACTTACCTTTCCTCAATATTCTCAATTCCCAATGAAATTATTTCTTAATCATATTCCTAGAATGATAGAGTTATATAATTATTTATATATATATATTTATAAAGATCCATCCAAATTCATAAGTGAATGTTATTATTATATGTACTTAATGTTAGAGAAATGTGATTATCCCAACCACATTTTTAGTTCATATAGAAATATATAAATATATATTACAAGGTTTGAATGATCAATTCTAATTAAAAACCATTAAAAGGTTGATATACAATTCTAAAAATAGATCAATATATTGTTCATGTAGAATACGTCCTCCAAAATTATAAGATAAAACATAGATCCCATTAAGATATTATTGAGATTTGTAATGCATAATACAATACCGGGCACTTAATGTAAATCCTATTGGGATGATCCATAGTGAAATCATTTCTAGTATAAATTGAATTCATTGAATTTTTATGGAGATTAGTAATAAACCCAATAACACTATTCACTTTAGAAATTTTGGGGGTGTCCCATAACTAGTTTCATAGTGATATTTTCCCATTTCATTAGAGGCATGGATTATGGTTATAATATCCTCATAGACTTATTTCATTCAGCCAAAAAATTTTAATACTAAGAACCAACATATACACCAGGAATTAATATTTTTCAATTTATCTAACCATTAATTATCTTTATAATCTATATAAATATTCAAAATTCCATGATAAATAGATAATAATGATCTATGATTGTTATCAAATATCTTAATTAATTCATATACTAATGGGACATATTCTGTTTTACTAAACACTATCATATTACCATAATCATAGTTAAATTTTGAAAAAAAACCATAAATTCTTTTCAAACTCCACACTGTCTTATGTAACCTATTTAATCATCAAAATAATAGATGGTTGAATAGATATTTGATAAATATATGATGTCTCCTTATTAATGATGATTTCAATGTTCATCCTATGGAAATTTAAATGTATTTTATCTCTTTAAATATTCATCATGGAAAAGATAGAATGAACCTTTAAACTCAATGTTTTAGCCTCTATGTTTTCCTTCCTTCTGTGGTTATGTATTGGGTAGACATAATCATTAATGAAATCCAACCATTTTCTCTGGTCCATATTCAATTCTGTCATTTTTAATATATAAATCATGATTTTATGATATTTAGATATCTCAAACCATTAAACCTAGAGATAGTGCCTCTATATATTTTAAGTAAAGATTACCAAATCTAGTTCCATGTCATGAGTCTGGAAATTTTTCACATGAAACATCAATTAGAAGGGGTAATAATCTATAACCATGTGATTATTTATAGGAACACCTATCAGAACCATAATTAATGAATCA
The DNA here is from genome assembly GCA_963277665.1 of Viscum album. Lineage (NCBI taxonomy): Eukaryota > Viridiplantae > Streptophyta > Magnoliopsida > Santalales > Viscaceae > Viscum > Viscum album. Next base: position 56,827,501 of record OY728153.1, on the reverse strand, counting down.
CATTATATAAGAGGCCATAATCTACATTAGGGTAGTGTGATTACTAATGAAATGACCAATATTCTCTTTAATTATAGTAAATTATTCTTTGCATTCTTAAACCTAATATAACATGAAACCCATTCAAGTTAATCTAGTGAATGTGTTACATAGGAATTACAAATTTACCTCAATGAATCCATATTATCCATAAAATATATGAAAATTATCGACCTTAATCATTATAGTTGGTATGGGCCACTGTTCAACAACTAATTTCCTAGAATGATCAATAGATATACAATCACATGTGATCATAATACACTAGAATGAATATTTTTATACCCATAATTCAAATTTTTAGAATTTATCAGACAACTTAACCTTTATCAAGGCCTTTAATATAATCCTTAGGTGAACCACATTGTCTTCCTTAATCATGAAATAAATAATAATATCAATGATTAAGACAACCATGAATTTATGATAGTATTCTATAATGACTCTATTTAGAAGATACATGTAGAGAGTGATAGAATTATAAAGTCCAAATGGAGTCAATAAAATTTCAAGTGTCTATATATTATAAATAAGTTTTTCTTGGGTGTGTCCTCTACTTCGAATCACCATTGATGATATCCAGAATAAAGGTAAATATTTGAGTAGTATTGAGGTCCATGTATTTGATAAAAAAATAATCAATATAGGGTTGTGGATACATTCCCTTGATCGTAATATTGTTTTATTCTATATTATTAATATAGAGGCACATTGATCCATGTTTATTCTTATTATAAACAACTTTTACACCATATGGAAAGTAACTAGGGTGAATTAATACCATACCATTATTATCTATGATTTTTCAATTAAATTATTAAAATTTGGTTGGGGATATTTGATAATGATTATTTGAAATATGGGTAAAATAATGTATATGTTCTATTAAACACTCCGCTTCATTATTTTAGGGATGACAAGGAAAGTCATCATGAAATACCTTAAGAAATTCCTATGAAATAGGTATATATTCTATGTTAAGTTTATCTGTACAATTTATGATGAATAAACCATATTCATAAGTAGTATGGATTATATAATACATATAGTCTCTATATGAATCTTATATATTTTCTTTTATAAATTTTGTAGTATAGGTTCATTAACAATATGAAATGTGAATTTATTTCCTCATGAATGTTGTCATATATACAATGAATGAAAATTTAAACCCAAAACCACATAAATGTTAACAAGATATAGAATTAAAATGTTAACAGGAGGAATATTCCAATAATATTTTATTAGAGTAGAGATATATATTTGAGATACGATTATCAAATTATTAAAAAATTTCACATCTAATCTAACATGAAATTACTTAGATGGTATTGTGAAACCATAATAAATTTTTTTATATATAAATTAATCATTATAAAAAAAAACCAATTATCAATTCTTTAGAGCATGATAAGTTTTCAATTAAAAAATTAATTCTTTTCGACCCACTTTGGCAGTTGTGATCACATGATATTTCATTTTCTCTCTTTAATTTAGAGGTTAATGATATTGATTAACATCATTAACATTATGATTCATTTATTTTTTGTAATAATGACCATAATCTATACAGTTGTACCATTTTCATAGTAGTATTGCTTTCTGTTGAGTTCTCGTCAAAAATGATTTTTTTAGACAAAATGAATGTTGTTAGGCCCCAAGTCCAAATGGTTATTCAAAATTCAAGATAAATGTGGACATTATGTTTAGTTTCCAGATCAAAATGAGAACCTATATTTTAAATTATTATTTTTTTGGAATAGAGGTATTTTTAATATGAATAGACGGTTATGTCTCGTCTAGAGGGCCCAGAGGGGCCCTAGGAGTGGCTCAGTTAGTACTTTAACCATAGAGACAATAAAAACACCGGCTAGCTACCATATGTTTTTATAATAATTTGTGCATGAATGAGGTATTTACATTGTGGTTCACCACATCATGAACCATCTAGTTATGGGGTGTACTAGTCTTCCAACATCAATTATAGGCAGGACTCCACACTGTAAATCTCCATTTTCTTCTCCTCCCTTTTATGATAATTTCGGTTACTCCCATTATGGGATATTATTTCTGATTCTAATAGAACAAGGTGGAATTAGATAAACACGATGGGGGATTTTACACTACATATTAAGTGGTTGACCTAATATTCTATCTACATGAGGTGGATCATCAATTCAAACATGGTATGTTGAATCATGAACTTAATTGAGGTCATTAATTAATGAAAATATGCAATTCATATGGAATTTTATTTTTGATGGTTTCTATTGGAATAGGTTGGTTGAGAAGAGATAGAATATTAAGGTGATATTATGTGTAGTTATAGTGAAAATTGAAATTCAACGTGTAATTAGGTATCATTACTATATTTGTTAATTTTTTTCATAAAATATAATTGGATGTAACAACCCGACCAACTAGGGTCCTCATGGATAGCTGAAGTATGGGGCACAACAACCACAAAACATCCTCCAATAGCTTAGAGTCCAGTTAAATGGTAGGTAATTTCATAGTGTACATGTACACTAGAACCCAACTGTATCCATGAAATTGTGAAGCAGAATAATAAAAATGGATGTAAAATATAGAGTAAAAAACATGCATTAAAATACTTTTAGATAATATATCAGAGTGAGAATGAAGGAAACCCAAAGTGTAATGGGGATAAATACATGAATAACTAGAAATTATGACCCAACATGATAATGGATGGAAGAAAGGAAAGATTAAAGATCCCATATCCGGATCTCTAATCCCATCCACTGTAAACAGTCTATGAACCCAAGTATCCTTATGCTTAACAATGAACACATCTGATCTATCCATCATCTGTATAAGATAAAAAACATTCATGAAATTCTTATAAAGGGGTGAGCATATAAAAACCTAATAGGACACATCAAAAGATGATGTAGAATAAATGGAAGATACAATAGAAGTATTCAACTAAGCCCATTGTATGAGGGAATCAAAACCCAACAACACATATATTTGATCAAAAATAAAACCTACATGATAGAGAAAGGGGATATCCATATCATATCCTAGAAACTGTCAATGAGCCTAGTAAAATATCCAAATGTGTCCATCTTCGATGCACAACATATCATGTATCCATCATGGAAACCATTTGTAGAACACACACCTCATCACTATTCAATAGAGTTTATGGGGGAAAATCTCTAATTAAAGACCCATGACGTAGTATATATGGTGGGAGACACTTAGTAGATATAGAAACCACACACTTGTTCATCAGGGAGTTCTAGTCAATTGGTAGAGAACCTACTATAGAGTCTTTCATGGGTGCCACTTAATAGGTATAAGACCCAATTCATAGTCCATAATTGGGGATTCCAATACTTAAATAGATTAATCATGCATTAGTAATTCTTGGGGGTTCCACTCAGTAGGTAGAGGACCCACAACCTAGTCTGTTAGGGGGTGTAACTCAAACTTTTGAAAGGTGTATAGAGGTCACATGCACAAATGTAATATGGGTTTCCAACTTTTGCCTCTCTTGGATGATCCGTCTTGATCACAACCATTTTCAAGTGTTTCATAAAGATGAATCATTCTTACAAAAATCCACATCATATCTTGAAATCCACTATAAAGGCATATCACATTCATCATGGAAGTATTCTCAATATAGGATAATCACAAGACAAAATAAGAGTCTATATAAAAGGGATATGCACAATGGAGGTTTCTCATTGTGGTACATGGCGTGAATGGGTTCCACATGACATGTGGTCCCACTCAACATCCTTTTCACATTTTATTCCAGACATGGATTGTATTCTATACTGGAATACATAGAAATTAATGGGTCCAAATTGTGTGTCTAAGTCACCTGGGGCCTTTCAGTATACTCCTAATCATGCCTATTTTCATCAATCTTTGCCCATGTACCTAGAAGTGTACCTGGATAGGTCTAGGTACCATCCCATTTCCATGTACACCAAGAGTACATAATATTTCCTCTTGTATAGGGTTCTAGCCATGTATAGATGGCATGTGGAATAGACTCTTGGGGTGGGTCCCATTCCATGTGCGACCAGACACAAGGCACATGACCCATATATTCCCGGAGACCCTACCCATTGTATATAGATGAGGATACATGATTTGTGTTCTATTACTATATAATTTTTAGTTAAAACTTTCATAAAAAGTCTTTTTTTATTATCTATCTTGATCAGGACAATCCTATATTAATCTACCCTAATGATCACTTTAAATTCGATGAAACCATCTCCTACTATCGATTAAAACCCTCAAGTGTCCAGTAATCAAAAAATCACTCATTTTTATGATGTAGTGTGTCATATGATGTTCCTACCATTAACTTTTTTTCATCCCATGTCCTAGATTCACCTAATAACCCACCACATACTAAAAAAATCCCTTTTCATCTAAAATCCACCATCACAATGATCATTCACAAAATCTCCATGATTCAAAGTGTTCAGTCATGCTTGAACCAACCTTAGAAATGTCTAACAATGAACCTATAAGGAAGTAATAAAAAAGATGAACCATTATGGGAAAAAAATAACAGTAAAGGGTGATAAACAACATTTTCCCTGATTTCATGGCCTAATATATCGAATATGGGGATTTAGGGTAAGATCATGAAATAAAAATATTGAATTAAATAAAAATATCAGGATTAATGGAATGAATTATGCTAAGATCAAAAGATTGAAATTCATCTAGGAGAAGGTAAAATCCGTAATCATACTTTGAATCAATAGAAGAAACCATAATTAAGTATCACTACCTTTATTTTTATTGATCATGTTTGAACAATGTATTTGACAGTGATGAGGATGATCTTCTATGTTCACTTCCAGTCAATCCACCTCAATTCGATCATTGTTTATATTTTGATTCTTATCTTCTATAAAATAATTCTCTAAAACCAGTGTAAATTTATTCAAGGTTTATATGGCTAACCATAAAGATTTTTCAAAAGAGGATATTTATAAGGGATTTTTATTTGGTTATTAGTAGTAATATAAATAAATGTAATTATTTCTTTTAATAAAATGAACCTCCAATGGATACCTAAACTAAGAGTTTTTCATCAACCCACCTATGGTCTCCCCTAAGGTAAACTCTACATTTGAAAATATACAGTTGGCTCGGATTTTTGATTTGATGAGTCACTCTAGATAAAAACAATTATTTTTTAAAATCCATGCTATTGGGATATTAATTTATTTAATATTTCTATAGTATAAATTCTAGGCTCATTGAGTCTCGGAATATCAGATTATCTCGACACCTAGATATGAAAACATTTATTTATATATTGCAGTGCTTTCAATGAATAAATAGTCTCGCTAAAATATTATCCTCTTTAAGGATTTTCATCCATGAATATAATGTGATAAAAAAAGGTTACAATACTAAGCATGCATATGTCTCTCTATCTCCCAGAATCTCTCTAGCAGGGTCATGTGTTTCCATAGAACCTAATCCAAGGGAATGGTCCATCCTAATAAGATCCTCTCTTGATGATCATTGATCACCACATGGTACTCTGTGAAGGTGGATCCAACCTCTATGTTCTACTCTCTATAGACAATGACATGTATTGGATCATACACCATTTTCCTTAGTTGCGAAACATGGAAGATGTCCTAAACACGCTCAAATAGTGTAGGTAAACCTAGGTTGTATGATTCATCTCTAACCCTATATGGAATGTTGAATGGCATAATTAAACATATGGATAACATTATTACTTGATGAATCCTCCGGAATAGTCATTTATGGGAGACTATAATGAAAACATGGTATCCCTTCATGATCCCGATGTACTTATAATGTTGAAATATGTACAATTTTAGTCGAATATGTGTTATCCTCATCTTCTCTTGAAGCACTTGAAAATTCTTTTTCATTGCCTTCACCATATCTAGCATAACAATAGATGCATCTCTAATAAAATTTTGGTGCAAGGTTGGCCTGTAGGATATACCATATAGGGAATCAAAATTTTCATGCAAATAGTATAGTGATAGTTAATATTATTAGAAAACTAAACTAATGGAATGTGATCCCACCAACTCTGGAAAAATTCCAAAACACATGATATCCAAATATCATCTAATACCTGGGTAGTTACCTTAGACTTCTCTTTTATCTTGGGGTGAAAATCTATACACATCTGCAACAGGTTCCCAAATTCGTCCTTTAGGACTCTCCACAACCATGATATAAACATCATATAATGGTCGGAGACAATCGTCGAGGGTACCCCATGAATTTAGATGATCTCCCACAAATAGAACAATCCAATACTGTCCAAAAATTTATACTTATATATTTCAATGATTTGTTCTATCTTTATGAGCCTGTCAACAATCACTAAGATAACATCATTTCCACTCATAGTATATAGAGTCACTGCCCCAATGTCATTGGATATTTTATCCCATTTACACTCTGTGATATAATGAGGATGTTTCATGACATCCATAACCTAGTGCTCATCCTTCACCTATTAGCATGTGATATACTAAGAGGATGACTAAAAAACACTCCACGACATTCAAGCCCAAAAAAACCACTAAAGGTCCCTATACAAATTTTTTACACCAAGATATACATATAATGGAGAGTTAGGAAACTTCCTCAGAACCTACTCTAACATGGTGACTACTATCACTATATATCCCTATAAAATGATAACATGTTCCCCTCCCATAGAAAATCCATATGGTGATTCTATTAAAGAAATCATATCATAAATAACCTTATAGGTGATATATATCAACTGATCTATTCTAACATATTGTAGGATCGGAGGAGTCAAGACCATCGAATGAAGAAAATAAACACACCTATCCTCCATCAGGGTCTGCTGAATAGAAGTCAACAACTATAACTCATCATCAACCAAAAGAGATTGGGACTTCCTACTAAGGGAATCTACTAATACCTTTACCTTCCCCAGAGTATAGACTCTCTTGAAGTCATAGTACTTTTAGAAATTCAACAAGCCCCATTTGATCTAATATATATATATTTATATTTGTGAATATATACATGAGAATCTAATAGTATGAGTAAAAAATAAGGTTATCACCCACTAATTAGTGCCTCTACATATCCTGAGAGAAGACTACTACTACCAACTCCATGTCCTAAGTCACATAGTTTTTCTCATGGGGTCTCAATTACCTTGACCCATATGTGATCACTATTTTTATTTCAAATGATACACATTCAATACTAGGTCTATTGGAATCACAATACACTAAATACTCTAAGAACTCCTCTAGTAGTCATAACATTAGAGAATGGTCTTTCCTCAACTACAACTATTCGAATTTTCTCTATTACAGTTCGATCATGTTAAACAGCTTCACTTTCTAAATCATTGTGGTCGAATAGGATGTAATATTAGAGAAGATATCCAAAAACCTCTAATAGTAATGATCAATGACAAGAAAACCCGACAATTGAAACATGCTATTGGGGGATATAATGGATGAACTATATGAATCTTTACTGGTTCAACAACTCAATTTCTTTCAAAAATGAATTTTTGTAGAAAGTGAACCCAAGGGATCAAAAACTCCAACTTCAATGTATTTCCATAAATATGGTTCTCATAGAGTTAGTCTAGGACAATCATCTATTGATTTTCATGGTCCTCCTCTAACATAGAGTATTGGAATTTCATTAGTGAAGAAAAATATATTGGTCAAAGTACGACGGGATGATCTAGTTTATCAAATATAGAAAACATGGTTGGGTAATTCATTACATCTAAATAAATCACCAATAATGGACATTGTACTTAGTGTCATCAGAATTCGATCTTAGGAATAACATCATCTCAAACACTCTTCTATTGGTATCCATACCTAAGATCAATGTTTGAGAACCGACTCGTGCCTCAAAACAAATCAAATAGTTTCTCATTCCACAGAAAGGTGTTCATGTTCTTTTCCATTGAATAATTTAGGTGATTATAATCAACATGAAGTATATATTTATCAACATACTTTTTCATGAAAAAAACTGATGTTGAACTAGGGGAGTTGTTGTGTCCTATGATAACCTTATCCCAAAGGTCCTCTAACCACAAACATTACTCATGAAGCTTAGTAGTGTCCATTTGTATTACAAAAAATAGATATCAGTATGGTCCTATGGTGAAATCCATTACAAATTTTCATCTCCTACAATAGAGGTAGTCTCAGAACATCCTTGGGGATGACACACCAAACAGTCTTCCACTACCAAATGAATCCAAATATCTAAGGAGAACACTACTAATAGGTGTAAAAGTACCAAATAATGGGTGATATGATATATTTTCTTATAGAAATTATTTATAAATAAGACATGGGATCACTCAAGTATGAATTGGGTAATCAAATACCATATATACAAATTCATATGAACCACTTATGAGTATAGTTGATGTGTTCTAAGACCATGGAAAAAAGATTCCTTACCCAATATGGATTCATTGGGTTTCTTCATAATGACCAATTCACCCCAGATGAAACTCTTTCCACCATGATATTTGTGGAACCACTAGTAGATAGGTGATATCAAAGAATCACACCCAGTATAAATATATAAAGACAACTGTAGTGATATGGTCTCAAAAGGGAGCTTTATCTCTCACAAAGGGGATACAAAAATGATATACTGAATCAGAACTTCTTATACATGTACTTTATAATTTATAGATTAAACAAAAATATTATTTTGTATCACCCCCACTAGCTTTTAGTTCATAAACAATGTTGTAATAGAGATTATAGCATCCCCATCTTTCAATTCCTTGAACCAATCATGGAATCCTTGGGGGTGGTTTTGGATGTAGCCCATAAAATATCCCACCACCAGAATGTCCTCATCTTGGAAACCCTTCTTCTCATCTGAACGCTCTAGTCCAATGTGAAAATCATGTCTGAACGAAACTTGTGACTAATCCAGGTTAGTAGAAAGTCTCATATTTGCAAGATCTCAAAAAATGATTCATGTTAGCTATTATATATGACTCAACCCCATGATTCCGACTTCTAGGCCCAACTTAATGGTATCTATCATATAGAAATCACTATGCCACCCATGGCCAATCCAAGACTCTCGCATAGCTAGGAATTTGTTAGGGGACCACACTATAAAAAATGTCTCTATATATACCCTAATAAAAAATTATTTCCTTGAAGTAACCGTCTCTCACCAAGTTGAGGAAGTTTTGCATATTTTTTTTGGAAATCATGTAATACATAGAAATTGACATACTAGCCTTTTGAAGCTCTTTAATCTTTGGAATCTGAACCAAGTTAAATCATGATGGGTATCACTACCTAGAAAAATAGATGGAATATGTTAGCATATAATGGTGTCAAATCATAATTCATCAACATGAAGAGACTCTTCCATGAATTTTATTCTCCATAGAAAAAACATTATTTGAATATTACCATCTCATTGGTCATGCTCTATAAGATCTTGAAGACTTAGACCACTGATTCAATACAATCCTCTTCATCCTTGGGATCTAGCTCTCTATGGAACCTTAGTGTCCTATGGAAATATAAATAGTTTATCTTTATAATCCTCTATGAATCCTTAGGATACCATTATAGTACAATATAATAATTAACAGGAAGGGTTGGTACTACATTCCTTCGTGAACAGAAGATATCATTATAGGGACCATAAAATGTGGCATCATCACTCATAAGATCATTGTCAAAATCCTAAATCGGTAACCTGGATATATTTCTATGCGGAGGCATCATGAATGTGATCAATACATACAAAGGTAATTTTAGAATATATATATATATATATGGATCTAAAAAAAGAATTCAATTCAAAGGAATAGATAATCTATGATGCACAGACCATTTTCTAAGAAACCAACATCCCAATATGATGAGTTAAAAATAATGCCTTCATATAATTTTTGTATGGATAAGTTCTCCAAAACATAGAATCAAAGTTCCTTGGAAAGAAATATATATTCAAGGCACTCTGACACTATTTCCTCACGTTCCCAAACAATCCTCATCATGGTACTATCCTTACACTGAACCAAGGATGAGCTAGCTCTCATACCGGTCTATAATGACCCGACCCATTTGGAGCCACCTAGCCTTCGGAAGGATTGTTCACCACATCCCCAATACCACCCACAATATTTCAGTGGCTAGATACAAGCTCTAATAATGAATAACATAAATAAGAGGCCTTTTCCTTGTTCACCTATACGTAAAAACCAAAATGTCACCTTAAACTATAAAAATGAATTAAAAAGGGCTATAAAATATACAATTAAAACCATGCATGAAATAACCTCTTGGGAATAAATCAGAGTATAAATGTAGGAGAAAAATTTTTAAATGGTAAAAATACATTCCAAATAATAAATGAACTCATAACCTGACAGCAATTGGATGAAAGGAATATTGGGAGAGTGAGGCATCTGATCTCCAAGCATAACCACAGTGTATGATGGTCTATTCACCTGATAATCCATATAAACCACCACAATAAATGTCAATATGTCCATAAAATTCTTGTTAAATTATAGATTTGGGAAAATCCCATGCTCCTATGAGTACATACATACCCATTTGGATTCCCCCAAAACCGCTGGGTTATAAACAAAAGATGTGATAGAAGTAGTCATCTCAACCAAAAGTAAGAGGGAATCAAAACCTAACAAAACATATATATTATCATAAAAGAATCCAAAAATAGAGATAAATGATATCTCCATCTCATTTCCTAGACAATGAATATGAGACATCCAATATCCCAAGAGAGGTCCATATATAAAGCCCAATACCTCGTGTATCCATCAAGTTATCAGTCTGGACGATCCACACCATTCCACTGTACTACACACTCGAGTGAAAAAATATCCAATAGTGGACGCATGCCCTAATGTATAAGGGTGGGTGGGTTTCACTAAATAAATAGAGGAACCACAAACTATTGAATCATGGGTTTTTACTCAATAGTTATAGGACTCATTTCATAATCCTCCATGGGGTACCACTAAGTAGGTGGATGACCCATGCCCTAGTCTATTAGGGGGTGCCACTACAATGGGAAAAGATCCATTCCCTAGTCCGTTAGGGGGTGGAAATAAATATGTATAGAACCCTTTCACTAATATATCAGGGGGTGTTACTCAAACCCTTTCAAAGAGTATAGGGAACCCACCCCCTCATGCAACGAGGGGGTTACTAACCCCAACCTCTCTCTAATGATCATACATGATCACTACCATGGTCCAGAATCGACTAATGAAGAATCATGCTCGCTAAATTACATGTTTTATATCAAAATACACTATGAAATATAAAATCTTGTAATAAACAATAATATACTCAATATATGTAACTCTTAAGACAAAATATGAGTCTAGATGAAGAAGCTTTTTTCAAGCCTTGGAGCTGATGGGCCCGTAAGGGGCACGCCGCGCTCGGGAGCTCCCCTCGTCGCCGCCTCCTTCATCTAGGGTTTCCACGGCAGCCACTTCCGTTTTCGTCGAGGTCTGGCGGCTTCCTCAGCTCGGGAGACTTCGCGGATTCGGTCTTTCTCCGTGCATGCGCCCGATTTGGATAGGGTCTCATTGCGGCGCGGTCCGTTCGGCGTTCGATGTTCTAGATCCAACTGCGTTAGGTTTCCGCCTTGCTTCCGGTGAGTTCGGTTGGGGTTTTTCAGTGGTTTATGAGCTCGTGAAGGACGACGGCGACGAGATCTGGTATTGGGTTTTCTTCTGATGCCTTGTGAATGTTTTTCTCTGTTCTTGGATCTGCTTGCGGTTTGCTTGGTTTCGTGCTGTTCGTGATCTGCTGGACGAACTTGATGACGGGGTTGGGTGAATATAGTTCTTATGCTTGGATGAGTTTTTGATGGTCGTGACGTTGTTCTTGAATGAATTTGCGGTGCTGGTTTTGCTCCGGTGGTGGCGTTTGACGGCGCCGATGGTCGGATCTACGGGTGTAAGACTGGTTTCCACCGGCATACTCTCCAGAGCGCTCTGGGTCCTTCTGGGTGGTGCGTCGACGTCGTGAGGCCCTGTTATTTGGCATCGATGAGGAGCGCTTGTTTCGGGTTCCTGTGATTTTCAGGAAGTTGTGAATACGGTGGTCGGATGACTTTTGGTGGTGTTCTGTGATGGTTTTTCCGGCGATGATGCTTGATGGTCTCGTCGGCGACCTGCAGTGGTGGACGCACGTGGTGGAGATGTGTGTGGTTCCGGATTTCTCGCTGGCTGTGTAATGGTTGTCGCGTGAAATGCTTCTCGAGGTTTCGCGTGGCTCGAGGAAGGCTCAGGGTTCGTGGTTTTTGATTTTTGAATTTCTGATGTCGTTTGTGCTTGGGGGATCAGTTGTTTGGTTGTAAGGTTTCCGGTTCTCCTAAACCGGTTTTTACTGTACTTTATCCTTTTCTTTAATAAATGGTCAGGGACTTTGTCCCTGGCTGAGCTTTCCTGGTATGAGTCTAGATGAAGAAGATACATAGGTTTAAATATTCTCATAGAGGTATATGACATGTATATGGTCCACATGGTGGATGGTCCCACTTCTCATATTGGATGTGTTATAATATTGATATGGATTGAATTTACTTCCACCCTATATAATGAGTAAGTAATACACATAGCTTGTCTCAACCACCTAAGGCCTACCCAATTATTCCTAACTATGCTCATTTGTTTCCGGTCATTCAGGTTTACCAGGCCATAGACCTGACCATGCTTGTGTGTTACCCATGAATGTGTACTCCAAAATTACATGTCATGTCCTACCATATGTTCATCTTACAGATTTCATATCCATCCAAAGTGGTTCACAAGTCCCTTGGGACTATCAAAACAACATTTTTTCCTTATGTTCCCCAAACCCTTTCCACTATAGCATGGTTGGTAAACATGGAGAATGTTATTTATTTAAATGACATGTACTATAATTTTATATATAAAATATATATTTTCGACATGTTATCTATTTATGGACTTTATGCTATATATTGTAATTGATGGCCTCCTAGAATTAGAGGAAATCACATTTTACTATAGATTTTGTCCCTCATGTGGTTGGAAAATGAAAACAACTCATTCTAAGGAATCCACTTGTCAAAAAATGTACCTGACATATTTCAACAGTTATACTGGATCCAAAATACATGGATAAAATAACCAACATCACATAAGACATCTTGATCCATATAGAAAACCTCATTTTCACAATATCCATGAATCCGAGGGAATGATAGTACTCGATACTTCCATAAAAAGTTTAACTGATAACCCATATCCCAAAAATGAAGAATGAAAAGAAAAAGGGGTGAAAAAAATTAAAAAGGATGGTAAAAATATTTCGATATGAATTATTAGCCTAAATTTTCATAGTGATAAACTTAGTTTCAGATCATGGAATAACATGAATAAATTGAAGAAAACATTTTATATTTATGTGATGATCCCATGAGAAGATCAAAATACAGTAGATCAAATAATCACAGATAAAATTGATGGTCAAAAATTTAGTCAATGGTATAAATTACAATTTAAGAGCCACACATAGATTTTTATTGATCATTGGTGAAGAACCCATTCATCAGTTATGAGGATGATTCACTCTATCTGATTTATGTAGATGTTTATAGATCTTATTTTTGTTCATCTTATGATATCATACCATCATCTAAAAACACTCTAAACCTCCTCTCATATCCTTCTAGGATTACGCAACATACGCTGATCATTTTTCATAATATGGTAATAATATAGGATTATGATTATGATATATTATGTAATATAAATAAATATAATTATTTATTTTAGTGAAATGATCAACCAAAGAATTCCTCAATTTGAAGTCTGATTCCTAACAATAATTGTTCACACCTCGGGAAAACCCCATGTTCTAGAATCATGTATGGGGTCAGATTTTCAGTATTTTATCCACTAAATAGATAACCCATTAATCAAAATAACTTCTTACACATTATAATGATATATTTAATAGTTTTAAAATATCAATTTTTGGATCATCATGTCAAGTAATCTGATGTCGTTTCTCCACAACACACAAAATATATATCTGAATTTATTTAAATGTATTGAAATGAAAATTCAGCTGACTAAAATGGTTCTAATAAATTATATTGTGCTTTATAGTGTGAATTAAAATATTGAAATCATGGTTAGTGACCAATTTAGCTGTTGGAATGCAATTTTTTAGGGTTTTTGAGGCACACCTCAGCTGAGATGGTTCTCTCCTGCTTCTTCAGCGTCCTCTCGTTCTAATTTCCTTCTCTTTCGTCATCCCTTTCTTCCAACTACATATTCATTTGGCTTTCTTCTTCATCTTTCTAGTGCTAGCTGTGATGGTTTTCATCCAGCGGCCCTTTCGGCTTCCCGTCAGTTGTGCAATGGAATCCCTAAGCTGCTCTAACCCTGCTCTTGCCCCAGGTGACTCTGCGCCTCTCCTGGTCGGAGCTGGTGGGATGGTTACAACAGAACTTTGGGTTATGGGGTTTAGCGAAATATGGGTTTCCAGGCGCGACTGGCATGGGTTCACTTTTGTTTGTTCTACTTTTGGGTTACTTCATTCTAGGTGATGGTGGTGTTCAGATCCATTAGTCGATCAAAGCTCTACTCTCACCTCACGATCCTCAGCGCCTCTCCTAGTCGGATCTACTGCGGAGGTATCTTTGGGGTTTTCGGATCTGTGGTGTGGCGGCCTTCGGGTTTCCAGGCATGACCAGAGTCGATTTTCTATTGCGAAGATGGATTCCGGTTTGACAGATCTGCGTGGTGTTTCTTATTCAATGTTTTGGGTGATGAGCTTTTGTGGTATTTTGTGAATGCTTGTTCTATGCTTGTTCTATGAAATTGTTACTTTTTTGTATCTGGTTCGGTGAATTTTGTTTCAAGTGTGGTGATGAAGTCAACATCATTGGTGATGACCAGGGTGAAGCAACGTGGTTCTGGCAACGAGGATCTCCGGTGGGCTATTCTTGGTGGTGCTATGGATGATAATAAGTGCTACAGTGTGTCTGGGTTTGCGGCTCGAGGCTCCAGCTCATGGTTTGCAGGCCATGGCAGTGCATTACTTTTTTCACATCTGTGAAGGGATGAAAGGGAAGACAACTAGTTTTTTTTCATTTTTTTGGTTCTCCATGGTGTATGCGGCTGTCAAGACGATGGCGATGCAGTGTGATGATGGCGACGACATGGAATAGGATATGTACAAAACTCTTGGTAGATCGTGATATTTTCTAGATTTGCTATGATATGGTCTCTCTTTTGAATTATGTAACAGGCGACGTGATGAGGGTTTTGGCACAATGATGCTGGTTCATGTTTAATTTTTTGTAATTTGAATTCTGGCATGTGAAATGTGTTCTTTGGAGGATGTGGTTGAACCATAGTTTCTCACTTTTTCCTTAAATGTGTTTGAATAATAAAAATTTAATTTTCGGGTCAAAATTGAAATTTTACATGTTGATGAGGGTCCCAATGGATCCCTATATTCTAGATAGACATCATGCCCATTTTTATTTGATGATATAAATTTCAACGGATTGGTTATTATTTCTGTATTGGTGGGAGACTAATGGTAATCTATGTAAACAGGTTTTATTACTCATGATGCATGTCCAAAGGGATAAACATGAGTGATACCTTAGAGATAATGTATCATAGCTATAAACATGTGGATTTCATTCCATACACACTTATAAATATAATATCCAGTTGTTATACCTCTCAAATACTGGTGAACAAGTTTGTTTTTCAGGTATGCCTAGGATGTATAAGAAAGTAAATGTTTTTCTAATGATCTCCCCAGTTTGACATTCCTAGGAATCCAAAGATACCTCAATAAGATGTAGTGGTCCTTATAGTTTCCCATGTGACTTATAACCCTAGAGAGACATTGGAACATGTAGATATTATAATGATATAAATAAAACATATCCTTATTTTATTTCATTATCAATATTTATCCCGTATATCTAAAAATAATATCACATAGATTGGATGGAATTTGGTATTAGTGACATTGGGGACTTCGTACATAGGATACCTATTTTAAAAAACATGAAAAAATTTCCCCTTAATATAAATTTTCAATAACCTCTTCAAGAATAATAATATGTTATTCTTATCCTCATAACCTGGGGAAGGTATACATAAAAAAGGGGTTAGAAAAAAAAGGCTCAGTAAGGGAAAACTTATCAATATGTCATCATGGGTTATGCCATAAGAATATGATAAATTTATAGGAGGAATAAAATTACTATTAAATATATATATATTTATATTAAAATAATAGATGTTTATAAATCATATTGGAAGGGAGCACAATCTCAAAAAGAGGATATATTGTCCATGGGTTGTGGTTGTGAGATAAGAATGAAAAATTTCCAAAGGAAATGAAATAACAAGATTATTCAATTTAAAAAATTTGTTAACATCAAAAACATGACATCATATATATATTAAAAGGATTGCTTAAATTTCATCATCATATACCAAGGATTAAAAACATTTAAATCATTATATACCACGGATTATGTCCTAGGACATCATCATATGCCAATTATTATGCATTAAATCATTATGAAAATGTAATAATTATACATTTGGACATCATCATATGCCAAGTATTACTCTTTAGGTCATCCTCATACACCCAAAATTACACCATTGTCCAGAATCATATTCCATGTATTACTCCATTGGCCATCATTTAGGCCAATGATTACTCCATATGACACAATAATGGATTATGATGACCCCTTGATCCCACACATAGCATGTACTGATATATTAACATTAACCAATGCATTGAAGGAATATAATGGTTCCAAACATCATGCATGATGTTAAATAATATCGCACCCAAGATTCAATTTTCTTAGGTTCTAGACTGGGTCTTAATTTTGGGGATCCCATGTTTAAAATTTTGATATTTGTTGAGAAAAATGTGCATTTTCGGTTTAGCAATGTTTGTGCCTAAGAAAAGTACGATTGGAAGTCCATGTGACCATGACCTAATCACTGTGTGGCCTGCCTAGTATGCGGTAGGAATATATATAAAAAAATTAAATGAATAATAAAATGGAATGAATACTATCATTAAAATTTTTATGGGTCATGTGGGGTAACCACATGGTTTCCAGACACCTAAAATAAATAAATAAATAAAAAGGAGTTTAATGAAAAATAAATTAAGGTGAGCAAGAATTATAACTATGATAGTAATAATGTTAGTGTTGAGGATAATAGTATTAATATTATTAAATCTTTTTTTATTAATATTATTCATTATTGTTAAAATGGTTATTAAAATTATTACTATTAAAGATGAAAGGATAATTTTTTTATTATTACGAGGGTCGGTTAATATTAAAATAATTATTAGAGAGTTGTTATTAATATTTTTTAATGAACAAAAAAATATTATTAATAATTTTAGAATTTTTTTATTATTATTACAACATTTATTACTGTTATGTTGTTATTATAATTTTTTTATAACTTTTATTATTTTTATTATATTATTAATTTATTAATTTAATTTTATTTAAATTAATTTTTATTTCCATTGAGATTTGGGTTATTCATTTAATTGGCATCACATACATCCCCCCTTCCCCCACTTTAGCACAAAACCCCTCCTCTTCGCGACCCCCTCATATGCATCTCCGTTTCTAGTGGTCCACCTCCGGCTTGCACCACCTCCTCTGGTGAAACTCAAATGGCAACCCTCTTCTCCTATGCGGCATGACCTGAACCACCCCTGCACTATTCTAAAGTGGTGTGCCTTGATACATAGTCCACAATCACTGAACACCTTCATTTCTTCCCTCGCTTTTGTATCTTCCATCCATTGAGATTACCTCCGACAGACACACCCTCCACCCAACAAAAATCCACCCTTGCCTGACTTGTAATTTCACAACACCTCTTCTCTGAAATCCTCCACTTCAGTAAATATTCCTCCTCCTTATGTGGTTAGGCTTTAATTTTTAGGGTTATATCCTTAAAATTTTGGTCCAATCATGATGATTAGGGTTATATATGACTCATATTAGGTGTCGTTGAGGTGCGTTATAGATTTCACATGGGTTTCGGTCCATCATTGTCGATTTGAGGTAAGATTTAATATCGCTAAATTTTTTTACCCTTTATTTAGGGTAATTATTTGTTTTAATTCTCTAGAAATTGATTTATAGTGCGTTGGACCATTATCATGTCACTTCGGGTAGTTTTTTCCTTTGTTGTTAATCTGTGCTCAGGTTATAATTTGGGGTTTATAGATTGTGAATCTTGGTAATTAATTTTGAGTTTCTGGTATTTTACATTAAGTGGTTTAACCTTGCAACAGTGTTTCTGAGTCCCTGATGTTTTTATTACAGTGGGTATTTAACTACTTTTAGGTCACTCACACATAGGCTTAATCATTTATATATATATATATGTGTGTGTGTATATATAAATTATGACCTCCATGTGTGTATAACCTCATGTTGTGGGGAATACATGAAATATATATATATATAAAAGTTTTTCTGTGTAAGTGGGTAGCAATAACTTCTAGTTAGAAAGCGTCAAGAGGCGAAATATTTGGCTTGGTTCTCCTATGAGGTAGTAACCCAATGAATAAGTCCTTTAAATTGATATTTACTTTCATTTTTTGATGTTTACAAAACACTAAATAGATAAATTAACTTTTATTATTGTTAAATTAGTTGTATCAAGTGAAATTAGTTGGTGTTTCCAACTATTCCTTTTTTGTAACTCTCTATTAGGATGTTAAGTTTTTCAATTAATTTATAAATATTATTCTCACCTCTAAAATACACATGGTTAGATATATATGGTGTTCTATTACTGGTTTAATTTATTAAAAATGGGTTTTAAAGGATGTTTATGTGCAATGTTGAGGTTAATGGAACCCACAGTGTTTATTTGAACTACCATTATTCATTAAAAATTTAATTTATGTCCTTCATGAAATTATTATCCCTTATGATGTTATGATGGTGTTTATTTGTTTGTGAACTTGGTTTGGCAGGTATAATTTGGTAGTAGTGTTTCTTGATTTCTGTGTTAAGACGTTTTGGAAATGGGTTTTATGATTTCAATGATATGATTTATCTTATCTAAATATTTTTAATGGTTGAATATGGTTTTAATGTAAATGGTAATTTTGTGGTAATGGTTTCGTGGTGTCATCGTGGATGTTGTAACATCCATGGGTGCACTAGGTGAACACAAGGATGTGCCCTCAAATGTATATTGTACTTGAAAAATGGTATTCTCCCCAAACCACAATAAGTTAAATAACTTTTATTTTCCAAAAATAAATTGACCACCTTGTGTGGCTTCTAATGATGGTCCAAAGTGATATTTTATAAAAAATTTCTTCATGTGTTTTGGAAAACATGGTTTTCAATTTCTTCCTCATGGTTTGGCCTATTTGGCCTGAAAACTAGCTTTGGTGTAAGTTTTGGAATGATGAGGGACCATTTGGAAATATAAAGATAAAAATGGAGTTTCTTTTATGTTTTGATAATAATTTTTAGTTATTTCAAGCTAAAGGACTATTTGTATATTCCTACTCAAAGGTTATTTTTGTGTTAAGTTTTTAGGAAAGAATGTGGTTTGGGAAATGTGTGTGTTCTTGTTAGGAAAAGTGCATTATGAAACAAGTTAAATGTTGTAAAGATAAAGGACCAATTGGAATTTGGAAATGGTTATTTTGAAATCCATTCATGTGTTAGGTCACTTCGTTTGTGATTTGGCCATAAGACGAGAGTTTCCTCGGCATGGGACCTCCATTGATTGATTATTATTTTAAGGTAAGGGAACACCCTTGAAGTGGCTGGAGTGGTATCGATTTATGTGGTATATATATGTATCATGTGCATGGATTATTGTTCTGGTTTTGTGGAACACCCATTTGAGAACATGACATGGGAACCTTGCATAGCTACTAGGATTACTAAGAATGATTACTGCACTAGTTTAGATTACAAACTGGCTAATGGACCATAAGAGGTAGATACCTGGGTTTTTTGCTATGGGATTAGGCCCCTCGACCAGGCCAGATTGGGAGATGATTGGGTGTTAGGGTGTTATGATGTCATTGAGTAGGGCATGACATTAGGACGAGTCACATGTATAAAATGGTGTTGTCTTCCTATGAGTTCCTAGGTGTTCTCATGTTTTTATGACACTAGAATCGTTATCCATTTCCCTTATTATGAGACCATATCCCCTATTCTTGGTTTCAGAGTTTTATTAGTAGGTCATGAATGTGTGTTTTTGTTAAAAATGTTTTAAGACCTATTTTACATTATAATAAAAAATAATTACTGAATATTATTTGGTTTTCTGTTGTCCTTCCTCCCCATGAACATAACATATTTGCGCAATGAACATTGTTATAAAATGTGAGGTCAATGGGAAGTGATTTTTTTTATTTTGAAATGTAAATTATGGAAAATTTTATGATTATAGATAGTATTTTAAATGTGAAATAAATGTTTTCTTTATTTAAATGATGTGAATTGGGAATAAATTATTTAGGACTACCTAATGAGTTTTAATACTCATTCCTATATCTTATTTCTTGTTTTTAACCTTGGTACATGTTTCAGTTCGGCTGGGATCACCTTGGGTGATGTTTGGTGAAAGTATCAGAGAGTGACCCACATGGTTACGTGGATTCTTGGTCATGGTTAGGTTAGTCGTATTTTTGATATTTCTTTCCACACCTATCATTTATTTATTGTTCGTTGTTCTATTTATTTCTACTTCTTATTTTATTTTCATTGGGTGAAATCATTCCCATTTGTACTCTTTTGATTCCATGATGCTTGTCGCTAGCTCGGGAGGATCATGAATGTCTCTCGGGCCTTGCTGTTGATTAGCTCAGGTGACCAATTTAGGGTCGACCCAGTTTGGTTCATGACAAATACCATTATAATATATACAAAATTATTTTTACAATGAACAGAAATATAAACCATACAAAAATAAAATACATGATAAAAACCATAAAGATAAAGAAGGGTTGAAAATAATTTCTTAAGTTATAACGAATGTAAATATCATATAGATTCACTATTTATGAATGAGTTAAATCATTTTCAATATTCATAATTGAAAAATTAACTTTTCCTTGAAAATGGTGTTTCATATAGTAAAATTATTGTAATGATCTAGTGAAGAAATAATGAAATTGAACCACATATTTTATATGTTATGAAATAAGTAGATGATGTTTTAGGGAACAAAATAACATCTAATTTTCAATAAAAAATGAAACAATTGGATTATATAAAAAATAATTTATGTTTATAGAATCCCATAATGGAATCTAATTAGTTTATTGTGGTGATTCTTAACATGATATCTTAAATATCAATGTTCCCTTAAATTGGATTTACATAAAAGGTATAATTTCAATGGGATTTATAGAATTTTATAACCCTATAAATAAAAAGAATATTGAACAAAATATATTGTATGGGATATATATATATATAATATAACTAGAAATTTAAATTGATATGATATATAAATGGATATAAACAAGAGTATATGTGAGAGGAAATTCATAGAGGGCATATAAAAGATCCCATTTTAGTCTTAAAGAAGACTTTTTTGAAATTTAAAATTGAAATATAATATAATAAAAATTATTTTTAAATGTGTATAAGGTAAATATGATATTATAATGAGATACCTTTAATGAGGTATTCAATTAAAATGGAGAACACTGAAAAGAAGGGGAATTATGGATAAAGAGCGTAATATGTCATGTAATAGGATTAGAATTACTCTTAACATGATGGAATTTCTAGAAGTTTAAATACTCACCAGTAAGAAATGAATGATACAATACTATATCTACAGATATATATAAATAGAGTATAACATGTAAAATAAAATATAAAATTCAAATAAGAAACTATATAAATCAATAATCCTAATTGACTTATGAAATACACTTATGAAATTATTAAATTCTGAATCAAAATTTATTTGAATTTAAAAAATAATGCAATATATTAGTCCCATGAATTAAATCATAGAGGTTTTTAAAATAAATTCTTTGGTAGTATATACTATGTAACCATAAAAATATTTGAGGATATTTTTTGTTATCATACAATAGTTTTTAATTTCATTATGAAAATTATTGATCTAGTTTTTATGGCTTCCAATATCATGGATAAAATATTCACGGTGGCATGAAATGTTTTTGAGGTTTGATTGATGAATAATAAATAGGTTCTGAGTTAGATTGAGATGTCCCTTTATAGATTTTAATTAAATTGAATAATTGGGTAAGGGTATCCAACACTTTTGAGGAACTACATATAGGTACATAGAAGATTTCATAAGGGTAACTAAAGTTTTTGTATAGTTATGTGGAATATTTCAGGAATGTATGTGATGGGTTAGTATATTTAAAGAATAAATATGTTAGATCATGTGAGGGGAAATGAATTCATTTGTATTGGTATCATGCCTCATATAAGGATAGTGGAATGGTTTTCTATCTGTAGTATTCCTCACATAATGTTACAACAATTTTTTGTAAGGGTATTATACCATGATTAAGGGTGTATGTGTCTTACAAAAGGGTTTAATTATATGTGTATTGGTATAGGAAGCTTGTGTAAGGTTACTTATAGAGTAACATATAAGGGAAAACACCATTATTCATTGAGTAATATCATAGAAAAGGCTTTGTAAGGGTGTCTATGTGACCTGAGTATGTTCATCTCACATAATTCAATGCTCTCTAAATGGTGGATAAGTTCTTACATTACAAATAAAAGGTTAAACTCATAAATACGTAATGAAATGTTTGATTTTTCACAGTTATCATATAGACAAATAGAAAATAATAAGTATTTGGGAAATATATATGGAAAAAATATAACAACCCAATATTTTCCTATATAGACATTACATTTATTTTGAGGGATATTTAATACATTAAAAAAATAGATTCCCAATAAAAATATTATTTTAGTATCTTTTGAAACTCTAAACACATTCTTCTATCCTGGTGAATGATCTTCAATATATCCCATAAAGAACTTCCTATTTAGTTTTCCTACATAAAACCTTTATTTATATCTTAAGGGAAAGAAACTATAAAAGGGGGAGCTCAAATACTCAGTAAGGGTAAATGTCGAGAAAATCAAACAAAACATTAAAATAAGATTGTAAAAACATGAACATATATTTTGACTATCAAAATATTGAGTCATAAAATAAATTTTGTCATTATTTAAGGCATAAATCACAGAGGATCATAAACCATTATAAAATATCATTAAAAAAATCGAATTGTCGGAACACATAAGCATAGAAAATCAATTCAGTATTAGCCAAGGATCATTTCCAAGACCATCATAATGGACAAAGTCCATTACTAAATCGAGTTCAATCCTTATTCCAGCCCTGTTTTACTGAACCAGATATACTTATCATTTCATCCTTGTATTTTTGAACTAGATATACTTGTCATTTTATTTCTATATTACTAAACTAGATATACGTTCTATTCTAGCCATATATTGCTGAACCTGATATACTTGTCATTTCATCCCTATATTTCTGATCATTATATATTTTTCGTTTCAGCCCTGTAAATCTCATGAGATATAAATAATTACCCAATTCATTTTACAGAGATATAGGTACCACCCATCTCATAATGAAAAAATTCTTATTTACACCACAAAAATATAAATCATTCATCATATCATAACCCAAAAAATAAAATGGGTTTCTTAAAAATCATTCCATCATAAAATAATCCATATAAAATATCATTCCATCATTAAAATAATAAAATAAGTGTAATAATTTTGATATAAAGATTACCCTATTTAAAGTGTGTCTTCTTAGATGAAAAATAACTTTGATAAAACATCAAAACATAATTCTAGAGGAAAACATCATTCCTTATTCAAAAGTGTTTTCCTTTATCAAAAATAAATGAAAATTTTAAAGTGAAGAATTTAATAGAAAATAAACTTGAAATAATGCATAGGAAGCCTCATTGAAATAATTCATTATGAATTCGTAAAAATCTATTCATTCTATATAGGTTAAAAAAACATTCTTCTCATACTATTGCCAGAAAAGCGAAAAAGTACCTCATTTGGAAAATGAAAGAAAGATTCCTTCACTGGAATTTACTAAAAATTCACCAGTGGTTAAAATTGACTATAAAAAATAGTATAATAATAGAAATAATATTTTATATTTTGGAAACATGGATGTGGATGATAAATATACCCCAGTAAATACTTACGTATAAACAATCTAAGATAATAATGAGATTGAAAAATCATTCCTTGCTAATTAAACCTAGGTCAAATAATATTCCTCATAAAATAAATAAAATTATATGAATTTTTAATATCATAACATTCATAATAACTACCCTAAAACATTCATTTAAAACATAAACACTACACAAAAGAAATAGGTATTGCATAATGCATATGTCCCATAGAAATAAAATTGAGGCAAAAGAAACCCTTACCTTATGTCCAATATACTTCATATGTATCTAAATATTGTGTATAATAAATTAAATAATATTATTGACTTATTATAGAATAAAATTCATTTTTATGATATCATATATGATCATATTGTCATCTATTTGTTAGTAATATTTCATTGTAACTTGTTATTCGAATATTAACTGTTCTGTGTTCTTATGCATGTTTTATTGAATAAGATCTGGTTCTCCTTATTATGTCATATTTATATCATTAAAAAAGATATTATATTAATATATTCCATATTTATTCATTTCTTACATTTCTATAATCAGGTTTTAATGAATATTATGTAGAATGAATCACACTGCATCGTGAAGACTGTTGGTCGTATGTACACACAAGGGACGATATCATTCTTGTAATTGTTATATGGTATTGAAATTGATGGATTATGATATTTCAGAATCCATATAATTATTTATTAATATATTTTTATTATTTCCCTCATTATACAAATCCATTTAAGGTGACGTTGAATAATAGATTACACCACATCGTGGAGATTGTAAGTCATACGTACGCACGCGTGGTGATTTCATTTTTCATAG
The DNA here is from genome assembly GCA_963277665.1 of Viscum album. Taxonomy (NCBI): domain Eukaryota; kingdom Viridiplantae; phylum Streptophyta; class Magnoliopsida; order Santalales; family Viscaceae; genus Viscum; species Viscum album. The sequence continues at coordinate 56,802,284 of OY728153.1, read as the reverse complement.
GATGGATATATGGTTAAATACGGTTGTTTCATAATTAAAATAACATATAAGTATATAAGTGATACTATAGTTATTACTTTATAATGAAACAACTCATGAAGAGGATGTAGAGTAAGAAATAATTTTGAAAGAATCGGTAGAGTAATTTACCTCTTCATCGACATGCTTCCTCTAAATCTGCACTTAGAGAACTAGAGATGGTCATTGAAGAAGACAAGAACATATAGAATGAAAATAGATAATTTTATAAGGTAAAATTTAAGGGGATTGAAAAGATTTAAGGATTAAATTTATTTTAATAAGTGTGAGAGGATGAGCCCTTTTTTTAATTAAGGTGAGGTGCACTTTAGAAAACCTCAAAAATATTAATTTATAATAAAATCAATCCCCACTCAAAAACCTAAAAATATTTAACATTTCAAATATTATATGCGATATGGTTATAATATAATCAACCAATAAATTTTAGACATGTTTTTTTTCAAGTAAACAATATCATTTTAATTAGCACATTGTAATTCTATTTAATTTTATCAAATATAACTAATATTTCAATACTAAATGGTTAAAATATTTATTTATTTGAAATCAATTAGACCATAAATAAGTACCTTATACAATTTTACACAATATAAAAATAATTTTATATTTTTTAAAAATGTTTTATGATTTTTAAATAATTTGATAAAACATTGTTTTGACAAGACTACAATAATGTTAATTTTGACACTATTCAATTCATGGATTTTTTGAAATATAATGATATGTTGTTATCATTGAACAAATTATTTTATTTTATCCCTATGATTTTCATGATATTTAGAAATACCATTGGAAAAATTAATTATATAAAATTATATTTATTTGAATATTTTCGATGACATTAATTTCAAATTTCCATTAATAAAATAATCACTAAATTAGTTCTGTGTATTTATTTAATATGAAATTTTTTTTGGGATAAAATTAAAAATAAAATATTATGATGATGATTAATATGTTATCATTAATAATAATATTTTTATTAGAATTTATATTCTAAAAATATAATTATTTAATATGTTATACTTATTAATTTAGGAAGATAAAAACATTAACATCACTTTAAATAAAGTAATATAGTTGTCATAATCCCTTCTATAAAGATACAAATGGTCAATAACTCGACCATTGAATTATTATGACCAAGATATAATCGAAAGATGTGATTTGGCCAAGTGTTTGGGTCTTTTAATTGGTATTATTATTTTAATAAAAACTATTTGATTAATTTTTCATCAGTTAAATAATTTATGTGTCATTAATGTATAAGCTATTATGTTAAATATTTATTTCCTGTATATTAAAAATAAATTACCATGGTAAATAAAAACATTTTATATTTCAAATTATTATTTATAATAGAATTTTTCTTCTCCAAAACCAAATATAAAAAATGTCATAGTTATTAAAATTTGAGTGAGTCATATTTCACTTTTCTTTAAATAAAATAAATATATTATCATAATCTCACCCAATTGCATTCAAATGGATACCATTTAGACCCAAGAATTATATTAGTAAAAAAACTCATCCAATGTTATTAAGGAAAGCGTTAGGGAAATTTTATAAAAGTATCATTACCCTTAATTACATGTTTTACCCTTTTACTATATTAATAAATATAACAGAAGTTACTATTGATAGTGCCCAAAATTTAAATAAATAAATATTCATAATTTGGACCTACCAATTCCAAATATGGAATCTAGTTTTTTAAAATTCAAAACACAAAAGTTTCATTAATTAATTTAAACATAATACCATTGTCGGAATGAGAGAACGATTTTTTAAAAGTTAAAACACTATAAAAGATTGAAATGTTTTTACATTTGAATTCAATGTAAAATTATTGAAAATGACATGAATTATATTTAATAATAATAATATATTATATTTATACATTTAAACCATTAAATAATATAATCTAACTAAATAAATTATTTCGATGAAAAAATTTATTTTGAATTAGTAGAATTTTAGTATTCATCAATATTCAAAACGTAACATATAAATATAAAAAATCCCTCCAAAGTAAATCTTTATATTTTTTTTCCAAAGAAGAAGAATATTTTTTAAAATAAAATATATAAGAGTTTCAAAAAAATAGATTTCAATTGGGTGCACCATAAAAAGATGATAAAATGAATTTTTTTTAAAAATAAATAGTTTATGAAAGTTATTGAATTTGTTCTTATATTATGTCTAGAAAACATATAAGATGAATTTTAAAAATTAAATTGAATCCATAAAGAGTGATTTTTTTATTATATAGACTTTATTATTTTCATTGAAATTGTTTTTAGAAGGATGTTAATATTATTTATACCCTCCATTATAATGACTAGGTTGTAATATTTAGTTGTTTACTTATACTCAGTATTTATTGAAATTATATATATCAAAAGAACTTGAAATTGTGTGTAACATAATCCAGGAATAGTGTTGCGTATACCAGAAGATAATAAGATGTTGCATATAGTGGAAGATAATCTTGGTGTAGCGTACAACACAAGACGTAAATGAAATTAAAAAGAATATATCTCATAAAATCTCATGGTGTTACATTCTACCCCCTTTAAATTAATTTCACCCTAAAAATTCCTCAGGGATATAAAAGGTTTACTACATGAATGATTTTTTCAAAGAAACCTGCATCGTAAACATAAATATGAAAACATCATTTTATAATGCAATGTTAGAAACATAATGGTTACCAAAAGTAACTCCTCACTGGGTTTCCATATATAATAACATAAGTGGGAAGAGAAAACATGGATATTAAAGAAAAATCTAACGATAATGTTCTGATTTAGAGTGACATAGAAAAGGGTTGGGGGAAAGATAACAACTAGAATGCCATAAATATGAGATGATCTAGGGGGCTATATGATTTGTCGAATCAGAAGGTACTAAGATAACATTTTTTGTATTCAATATTTTTTCCCTAAAGTTAAATAACATGATAATAAATACATACATTATTTTAGAATAGTCTCACCATTGGTCATGCCTTGAAATTTTTTTCACTTCTTCTCTTATTCAAATAAATGATGTAGAATTTTTCATTCCAATAGGGTTATCAGATCATGTGATCCATAAATATAATGATAGTTCATTCCATATGTCTCAACAAAAATGCTAGAACATGTTATAAAAATTTTATAAGTCAACTTATATTGAGATAATATATTAATCAAACAAACTTCAACTAGATTATAATTTATACTATCCATAAACAGATAACCTCACAATCCTTCCAAAAACTAAAAATATAAAACATTAGAAAAAGGTGAACTAATTTGGAAAAAAATTTATCTCCCATGACTCATAGGTAAGTTCTTTGTTGTCACTTTCCAAACATATTAATACATTAATCATGTAATCTCTTAAAACATGGTAATAAAATTAATTACCCTAGAACCTGAGTTAAAACAAGTATACTATAAAAAATTAACTCTTTACACATACTTAAAATCCCAAAAATTCTATAGACTCAGAAAATGATATCACATTTTCCTTATATCATTCATGAGGTCATTAATACTATCAAACATCCCATTATCTATTTATCCCATCATTAGGCACATATAATGTCTTTTCCAAAAATATCTGAATAATATTTCATGGTTACCAGAACCATTCAATATATAATTTCAAATAATCAATTAAAAAATAGTGTAACAATAATTAGAGGTTTATTTAGTCCATAATTCCATAAAATTACTTATAAAACATTATTTGTCATAAACATGTAATCATTTTACTATTTTATTAAACCATTTACTGAGATTAATATTTTTTTCCTTAACACTACTTTAATTTAATATATCATTCATATTCTCTTCTTCGTCGGTAACATAAATACTACCCATATTACCATTATAAATTTATTAATGATATTTTCCATTAGGGAATTTATTTTCCTAATGACCATGCATTCCACATCTAAAACATTTAACCATTATTTATGCCTTAGAAATACCATTATCCTTATCCATTGTGTTAACACAACATATTAGTTTTAAATGAATAGCATTGTGTCCTTATTTCCCACACCCAAATCATATTCTAGTTCTTTTGAAACATTCTCCTTGATGCCTCTTACCACATGATTTACATAAGGAAATTTGAACTTTATTTCCAATGTGGTCCCCATGAAACTAATTTTTCCTTTTATTTGTTCGGTTAGGGGACACACCAATGATGAGATTAATGATCGTATTATGAGATTAAAAATTAGGCATAATAATTATTTTTTCCTTCAAATTCACATTTCATTTATTTTCTAATGAGAAATATCATTCCATTGTCCATCATATTCTCCACTAACATGAATCATCTTATTTCCATCCATTTCCTAAAACCCAAAAATAAAAGTGTTAGAGTTAAAAAATCATAGTATGAAAACAAAATAATCAATTGGGGTTATGTTAAAACTCTAAAATATTATGAATAATCCTTGGTTATTCAGGATTATAAAAATAACTCTAGCATTGTATCCTATACAAACACTTTTCCTTAGGACATCCCAAGACATATTCTTATAAATATCTCTTGGGATCTCTCTAATGTTTTTTAATCCTAGTTTCCAAATGTTGAATAAACATTTGACCTAATACCATTTCTAACAACCTATTCTTGACATACATGGAAAATACATTTCTTTTGTGGAATACTTATCACATTACAAAAATAGAGGCCCAATGATTGTATTAGTTTAGTGCCTTTTGAAAATAAAAACACATTCATCTAGTTTGGTGAATTATCTTAAACATAACCTATAAATATATTACCCTTTAGTTCCAACTGAAATCCATTATTTATATCCTAGGGAAAGAAAACATAAAAATATTGAGCTAAAATGGTCAGTAAGGGAAAACATGGAGAACATCAAACAAAACAAAACATATGAATGTAAAAACATGAACATTTATTTTGAATATCAAAATTATGAGTCACAAAATAAATATTGGTATTATGTAAGGAATAAATCATAGAGCAACATTAACCATGATAAAATTGAATTTTCATAAAACATGGATTTGTGGAAAACACATATGCATAGAAAATCATTTCTATATTTGCAAAGGATCATTGATAAGACCATCATAACAGAAAAATTACATTAATGAACTGAGTTCACTCCTCATTCCACCAATGTAATACTGAACCAAATATAATTTCTGTTTCATCCAAGTATTACTGAATAATATATACTTTTCGTTTTAGCCCTATATTACTAAACTAGATATACATTCCATTTCCACCCTATTTTACTGAATCAAATATAATTTTTATTTCATCCATGTATTACTAAACCAAATATACTTTCCATTTCATCCATATCTATCTTAGTATATATAAATCCTTACCCAATGCAATAGAGTGGATATAGGTCCCACCCATATTATAATGAAATTATTTTTATGTTACACAAAAACATAAATCATTCATCATAACATAACCCAAGAAATAAAATTGGTTTCTTAAACATCATTCCATCATAAAATAATTCATATAAAATATAATTAAATAATTTAACAAATCAAATAATAATATTAATATGGATAAAAACATAACCTTATTTAAGAATCATCGTCTTATATGGAAAATAATTCTGATAAAACCCTTGAACTTAATTCTGGAGAAAAATAACCTTTCTTCTTAAAAAATGTTTTATTTTCTCAAAATTCCCTAAAATTATAAAAGAAATGAATTATGTTGAAAATAAACATGAAATAGTGTATAGGAATCATCATGGAAATAATGTGTTATGATGACATAAATATACATTCCATCTTTATAATTTAAAAAACTTTATTCTCTTACTCTTACTGGAAAAGTAAAAAAGTACCTCATATCAAAAATGAATGAAATATTATGTCCATACCGTTTTATAAAAATTAACCAATGGGTAAAATAAAATTAACGAAATTCTAGAAATATAGAAATAATATTATATATTTAAGAAACAAAGACATTGATGATAAATATACACCATTAAATACATATGTATAAACAATCTATGAGAACAATGAGATCGTGAAATTATCTCTTTATAATTTATAATCAGTCCAATTGCATGCCTCATAAAATAAATAAAACTATATGCATATTTAAATATCACAAACTTTATAAAAATAACCACAAAAACAGTCATGGAAAACATAAACACCACACAAAATAAATAGGCAGTGCATAAAGCATATGTCCCACAAAAATAAAAGTGAGACAAAATAATCCCTTACTCTAGGTCCAATATCATTTATATGTATCCAAAAATCATGTATAATTATTTAAATATTTTTATTGACTTATTTTAGAATCATATTAATTTTTATGATAACATATATGATCATATTATCATTATTTTTGTTAGTAACAATTCATTGTTACTTGTTATTCAGATATTAAATTCTTTGTGTTCTTATACATGTTATGTCAAATAAGTTCTGGTTCTACTTATTAAATCACAGTTATGTCATTAAAGAATTAAATTAACATAATATATAACATATTTATTCATTTGTTACATTTATATAAGAATTTTCTAATGAAGGTCATGTAGATTGAATCACATCACATCGTGGAGACGGTAGGTCGTATGTACTCACGAGCGACGATATCATTCCCATTAAAGTTGGACGTTATTGGAGTAGATGTTGTATGATATTTCAGAATACATATTATGTTCTAATAATATATAGATTTTATTTCCTTCTTTATACCCATCCATGTAAGGTGAAGGTGAGAAACATATTACTCTAGAGCAAGGAGACTGTATGACGTACGTATGCACACGTGATGATTTCATTTTTGTAGGATGATAGAAGGTGTAATATGGTTGTTTCAGATTAATAATAAAATATTATTATATAATTGATACAGAAGTTATTACTTTATTTTGAAAAATCTCATGAAGAGGAAGTATAAGAAGAAATAATTTGGAATGGATTAGTAGAAGAAATTTCCACTTCTTCGACTTGCTTCCTCTAAATCTCTAGTTAGAGCACTAGAGTTGGTCTTTGAAGAATATAATAAACTCTATAATGTAAATAGGGAAGTTGAGAAAGTAAAATATTAGGAAATGTACAAGTTTTATGGCTCAATTTTATATTAATAAGTTAGAGAGAAGGTTCTCTTTTGTATTTTATATGTGGGGCACACATGGAAACCTAAAAAATATTAATTTATAATATAATAAAACCCCAATAAAATTACTCAAAAATATCCAAATTTTTAATATTAGATGATATAGGGTTGGAATGTCATCATAAAATAAATTTTAGACAAGTTTTTATGTCAATTTAGACATTATCATTTTAATTAACACTTTCTTATTCTATTTATTTTTAACTAAGATAACAAATATCTCATAATTAAAATGGTGAAATATTTAATTTTTTAAATTAATTATACAATAAATAATTAACTTAGATAATTTTAGACAATATTATAATTATTATATCTTTTTTTAAATTGTTCAATGATTTTGAAATAATTTAATAAAACATTGTTTTGACAAGACTACAATAGTGTCAATATTGACACTATTAAATTCATGGAATTTTAAAATATAAATATAAGATGTTATCAATTAAATGATTATTTTTTTATATCTTTATGGGGTCTAGGTTATTTATAAAAATAATTTGACATATTAATTACCACAAATTATATTTATTTAAATATTTTTAATAACATTAATTATTTATTCTAATTAATAAAATAATTACTAAATAAGTTTTTTGTAATTACTTAATATACATATTTTCGGGATAAAATTAAAAATAAAATACTTTGACAAATAGAAATATGTTATATTTTAGAAAATTATTTTTAGACTAATTTATATTCTTTAAATATAATATTTTAGAATGTTATACTTATTAATTTATGATGGTACCAACTTTAACATCACTTTAAATAAAATATTATAAGTGTCACAATCCCTTCTATAATGCTCAAAATAGTCAATAACTCAAAAATTGGATGATTATGATAGGGATATACTCAAAAAATAATATTTGGTAAAGTTTTTGTGTCTTTTAATGTGTACAATGATTTTCATAAAATCTATAATATTGATTTTTCATGAATTAAATATTTTATGCATCATTAATGTATAAGCTATTAATGTAATTATTTATTTCTTAAAAAATTTAAAAAAATTACTATGATAAATATAAACATCTTATATGTAAAATGATTATTTTTAATCAAATTTTCCCTATATATTTCCTTATATTAATTTTTTTTTATTTATTAAAATTTGATGAGACATATTTAACTTTTCATTTAATAAAAAAATTAAATGTCTTAATATCATCCAAGTAGATTCAAATGCATACCGTTTCTAAAAAATAATGATGTCAATCCAAACAAACTCATCAAAATATATTAAGAAAGGTGTTATGGTACTTTTATAATAGTATCCTAACCCCTAAATACCCATTTTACCCTTTTACCATGTTAATAAAAATTACCGATGTTACTATTCATAATGCCCAAAAATAAAATTAATATATTTAAATAATTTGGACCTACTAATTCCATGTATAGAATCCATTTTTTTAAATTAAAAACACAGAAGTTCCAGTCATTAATTTAAAATCTATCTCATTTTCGGAATGAGAGAACGATTTTTAAAAGTAAAAACATTACAAAAGATTGAAATGTTTTTTACTTTTGAATTCAATGTAAAATTATTTCTAATGAAATATATTATATTTAATGATAATTTTTTTTATAAATTAATAAAATTTAAAAATATATTTTAACTACCAAAATTATTTGGACAAACAATGTTGTTATCAATTAATAGTATGTATAATTTTAATATTCTTCAATATTTTAAACTTATTAGAAAAATATCAAAAATTCTTTGAAAGTAAATTTTTATATTATGCTTCCAAATAAGAAGTATATTTTGTGAAATTATGTATATAAAATTATCAAAAACTATATTTAAAATGGGTGTGACCTCAAAAGATGGTAAAACTGCATTTTTTAGAAAAATTATTCTTTTTTCAGAAAGGTTAAATTTGATGTTATATCATGTCTAGAAAAAATATATGATCAATTTTAAACACTAGATTGAATACATAAATAGTGAATTTTTTATTTTAAAATCACTTATTTACATTTAAATATTGTATTAGAATAATTTTAATACTATTTATACCCTTCATTATAATGAATTGTTAATAATATTCAGTTTTTCAATTATACATGGTATTGAGTGAAATAAATTATATCAAAATAATATGAAATAATGTATAATAAAAGATAATAATTGTGTTTTTCATACCACATGATAATACGGTGCTGTGTATAGTGCAAACAAATCTTGGTGTAGCGTACAACGTAAGACCTCAAAGAAATTAAAAAGATTTTATATCATAAAATCATCGGGTGTTAAACAGAAACTATGATTAGAATAATCAATGAGAGTAATCACATTCTATATAGACAAGTATTGAATCATGAAAGATATTTTAGTAAAAATTACAGTGATGGATTCAATATAAATAAATATTAGCATCCTAGGAATAACGATTTTTTACTATAGAGCTAACGACTATGATGAAAACATAAGTGGAGCTTGTTATTCAGCATTTCAAAATTTATAAAGTTTCCAAACAATAAATAAGAAAATATTCCATATGTATTATGTGGTTACATTTACATGGATGGTTCTAAATCATTGAATATTATGCGCATAACAGGATTTTATTTTCTACACCATGGAGCTGATGTCTATTCCATAGTATCCATGCATGATTGTAGGTGGAAATCTCAGGAGACAATTAACTATCCAAAAATACATAAATGATTTTAGTTATTATTGAATGGATGGTTTTAATATTTATGGAAAATGTAATCTTGAGATCTTTGGGAATTTAAAATCCATCACTAATAATGAAGATTTGAGAAAGTTTATAGGATTATAACTTATAAAAATAAGGGACATTGGATAAAAAGTATTACACACATACAGATAATTGTGCCCTAAGTGAAAATTTCCACACAAATTTATTCATAAAAATGGAAGAATTCATAAGACAAAAAGTTTTCATTAAAAATAAATTGAAATTAATAATATATCACACTTTTTCACTTTTGAAGGATAAAAAAACTATACAGATTAATTAATGTACTAAAACATGGGTAGAGTATCTTAAAATATTAAGCAATAAAACAATATATTAATATTAAATTAATATAACTTGGGAAGATAAAATATTTTTAAAAAATATATTTCTATTTTTGGTTGGTAAATCCTAAATATCTAAGAAGGTCTTATTCATCAAAAAAAGGAATGAAGAATATTTTGGGGAACTGGTCATTATCGTATTAATAATTCCTTATATATTTTATAGGAACTTGATGTTTCTTTTATAAAACATTGTGTAATAATTGTTATTCACATGTGATCACTACAGTGTATATTGATAATAAAATTTATAAAATAATGACAAGTAGACGATGACAAGGTGTACATTCTCACATCAGTATCATACTATGCAAAAAATATATTTTAATTTACTTGACTTTATTTTAGTTAATATGAATATGGGAAAGTGATTAAAGGTTGTGTCCGGACATTATTTGGCCATTGAGGTTTTATTACATAAGAGAACATGTAAAAATAAATGAAACAAGTATTACAGATCAGTCCCCTCTCAGTTTTACCATAACTTATCTAGGCTCTTAGAGTGGTATTAGATAAAAAATCATCCCTAGAGTTTATACACATATAAAGTCTATTATGAAAATTTATAATTTTTTAAAAATTATACGAGTTCATTTTTTTGAGGGAAACAATTTCATGGGTGGTAAATTCTTGTTATTTCATAACTACTATCATAGGGGGGTGGTAGTAAGTGATGATGTTACTATAGGATATCCTCTAATTTCATGATATTGTTGTATCAATTTTTTATGATAAGATAAATATTGAGGTTTATGAGAATTTATGAAATTTTATACCAACAGATTTATTTGGAATTGTGTACAAAATATGATTGGGATATAGAAAAATAAAGAGATGTTGGAAAAACTATATAAAATGTATAAAAGAAATATAAAAATTAAATAATCATAATTGAAAATATGGTGAAAAAACATGAATATATAATAATGAATGATGTTGAGAATGTTGATGACCATTTCACAGGGGTAAATTTAATTTTCCCATATTATTTTTCTTTAGGGACAAACTAGATTATTCATCTATGGTCAAAAAAATAATGGGAAAAATTACTAAGATATTTGAACGAAATATTTTATCATTGTAAGAAATAAAATAAACATCTCTTTAGGATATAAAAAATAATATTCAGAATTATGATATGATAAAAAAATTATCCATGATATAGGAAAAAGAACAATTGGATTTAAAATATACATATAAGATAAAGATCATGGAGTAATAAATAATTAACCTCCAAATTAATTTTTCTAAAGAGGTTGAGGTTGGGGAGAATAAAAATAAAATAATTTCACTGATATCTAAAAATAATAATAGGATAAAAGATAAGTATAAATGAAAGTTTCCATATTAATGTTTTAATTACGGATTCATTATAAAATTTTAAAAATATTTCACTATGATAGATAATGATATGTATCTAGATAAATAAGAAGAAGAAGAAAATCAGAATGGTAGTAAAAAAATAAATTCTTCTAAAAGCTAAAAGAAATTTGATAAATGAAAAAACAAGACATTTCATAAGAAAATTGAAGAATGATAAGAATAAATAAATAATATACTTCTTCAATAAGCAATGATTTACGGTATGATACTAATAGAAAAAACAATAACATTACCATAAATGTTCGAAGAAATTTTGACAAACAAAGTGTAAAAGAAGATGAATAAGATGAAGATTATATGATTCACAAGATGAAAACAGAACATGGTGTGTTTATGGAATGAAACTGTAGTGTCTAGAAAAATATAATAGATTTTAGGAATTATGTTTATAGGAAGAGGAACTTTAATGTTGAGATTTATAATAAGTAATATGAGTACATTGAAGACATAAAACTTATCAAGTTAAAAGTAGATGAGACAGAATGAATTATAGGTGAAACGATAAATAAAATTACTACTCAAGAAGAAGAACATATGATGTCTAAGTCAAGGTTATTGAAGGTTATGTTGAATATAAGAAAAGTGATTTTTTTTATTATGATAATTTGTAAGATCTTGATCTTTCCTGAGTTTTCTTAGGATCTTTATAGGTACTATTTTTTAGTGTTGATTACTTTTTATTTTGGTTTTACCTTGGGGGTTTTTTGGGTGGAATTTAGAGATAAAATGAATGAAAGAGGGTTTTTCATGGTTAGAGAATGGCAAGAGAAACCCATGGTCCCAAGCATAGCTAACTATGAAACCCCGGACTGAGGGGAATTTCATGTTTGGAGAATTTTGTTTCCAACCTTGTTCCCACTTATGAGTAATCATGAACCCCTATAAAAGAGGAACATAATTTATGAGAATTTCTAGGGAAAATCAACACCCCTTCCTAGAAAACCATGCAGGAAAATTAAATTCACTCAAAAATAGCTTTATAAATTCCTAAATCCCCATTTTAATCCCAAATAGACCCCCATTCGAATCGTGTTCTTATTTCTTGATTTTGGATCCTCTAGATGAATTACAATCCCCCCCTGAAATATGTTATTCACAGTTCGATGCCCAGATCAAATATCTTCATCCCTTTGGGTAAGTGGATCCTTTCCCGTTTCATTCTTGTTAATCCTTCTTTCTCATCTCCGTCAATTGGTGGTTTTTATCATCTAATTATTTTGTCTAGAAATAGATATGATCAATATGGAACTATTCTTGTGGATAAAAATATAGATCTAATAGATCTTGACTTGTTTAATTTTGATTTAGGGTTACAGATCCATATATCATTCTATGCCATTACACCACTGAATTTTGGGGATTTTCGTTGGAGAATACTATTCTTCAATCATATTGTGTTGCCTATTATTCAGATCCCATACTATTATTATAAATTACATTGATGGTTCCAAAATATGTTCCCTGGGATATGTTGAGGAAGGCCTCAGATGGTTGACATGAAATCCAACCTCAGACATCTCAAATATCAACAAATGGGCCTACCTCATGATGTTCTTTCACATAGCCCCCAGTCCATGTGAATTCATGAGGAATTTACATAAGGCATCGTGAGTTCGATGAGCTCTACAATCACAAAAAAGGATGTCTACTAGAGGCAAATTTAGTTCGATGAGCCCCTAATCCAGTATATAGGATGTTTATTGTAGGAACCAGAATTTTGATGAGCCCCACGGCCACAAAAAAGAAATTTTACGAAAGGTAACATGACTCCGACGAGCCCTGCATACTACAAAAAGAATGCTTACTGATGTCTCCATGTGTTTGATGAGCCTTATTCCTCTTCCTGGAGATAATCTTGGATTCATAGTGTGCCTCCAATCATCACTAGAACCATATTACTATAATTAGATGGCTCATCCCTCATCACAATCATAGTTACCCCAACCTTTCACCTTCAGGGATCTCTTTTCGTGAATCCTCAAAGAACCACAAACCCGAGATAAAAATGAGTTCCCCATGTTACAGGGGCATCATAATATCACCTTAAATTTGTTTTGATATGCCCCCGACTATGGTAGAAATGTGAAACATGAAGTGCTATGACTTTTGAGAAGGGGGAAGGTCCTCATGGGTACTTTCCACATCGCAAAGAATTAATCAATTGTGAATAACTCATTTTTTAAAAATCATGTTTTTTTTGTGAAATCACGGTTACCCTGACTTATGTAGCTCTTATATTTGTGAATCCCTTGAACACTGTGAAGATCCTAAGCTTCAAAAAGCACCAATCAAAAAGGCCACCTACTTCAGGGCACCGCCATTCATGTGGCCCTATAAACTTTCATGCAGTTATTTCATAGTCCCTCATGTGGTGTTCATTATTCTGTTTATCTACCTAATGATTTTAAACAATTGAACTCTAATACATTTTTATTTTTCACATATCTAATTTAACATGGGCCTCATATCTTTCCACTCTGCCACCCAATTCTATTCTAGAATTTCTAAAATCATCCCTTCCCCATGTGTGGGTGGGAATCAGTTATGAATGTCCAAGGGTTAATGAGCGATTCCTCCCCAAACCAGCAGTAGGATGTTAATGTGCTAGGTTCCATATTCCTCTACACATGATTCTAAACTATAGTCTCACACCATGAAATTCACATGAGCCACCATGTCTTATGCATTCTCTACACCCACTCGTATCCGCATGATAGATATCTCCATCACCCTCATGGCAAGGAATGACATCTTCCTCATGTGGAATGAGATATTCCTCGGGCATCCGTCTTTGATTAAGCCCTAATATCCTTCTCCCTAATATATCTTCATATTTAATACCCACATCACCTATCGTAGATACACCTTTTGCGACATGATCATCAGGTCTAATATGACCTTTTTATTTCTCACACTTAGAATTACTCATATGGGCTTAGATATTAATAGTGAATGTGACTCCATATGGGCCCTTCAATGCGTAATCCCATTGCCCCTCAATTCCTAACTACCTGAATTTTGATACATGGCCTCTATATAGGGTATGTAAGAAGGATCCCCTGGTTCAATCCCAACCAATGGTAACCTTTAGTTCCCCTCAAAGGGGAGAACCTCCATCATCCACCCCTAATGGTGTCCCGATCGTCCTCTAAAAGGGAAACCATAGTGTTTAATCCCATAACACATGCCTCATATCCATTTGGGTATCTAACCATGTGTAATCTACATTATCCAAATATTTTCTCCATACTATTTGGGTTTCTATCCTTATCTTCAACGTAGGGTACGTAGGAAGCCTCCATGATGTTCACTCCCAACTAATGGTAAACTCTGGTGCTCCATACTAGGGATATACCCTCATGATGTGACATCTTCCCTTTTTGGGACACATCTTCTAGATACACCTCCCTAAGGAATTAGGATTCATCAATTTGGGAATCTAGCCATGCGTAAGCCCCATTCCCAAATCATCACTCCAAACTACACTTATGTTGATTAATTTCTCTTATACAGGGTATGTAGGAATCCTCCCCATGTTTGAATCTAGAACAATGGTAATTTCTGGTTCTCCATCCAATGTAAGGACCCTTATTATGTGACATCTCCCTTTTTGGGAAAAAAATCCCCCATATCCACCTCCCAAAGGCATTCTATTCCATTCATCTGGGTAGCTAGCCATGCGTATTCCACATTCCCCAAATCATCCCTCTGAACTGTGTGGGTTTTGATTCATGTCCTATATACGGGTATGTAGAAATCCTCCCCAAGGCATAATCCCAAGAAATGTTGAATATTCGTTCTCTCTCTTAGGAATGTACCGTCGTGATGTGACATCTTCAAATTATTGGAAATATCCCACCAATCCACCTCCTTGAGGCATTTAGATCCATTCATTTGAGATGGTAGCCTTGGGTAAGTCCCATTCCCCAAATCAACCCTATGAATTCCTACATTGGTTTTGATCCCATTCCTCTATAAAGAGAACATATAAAGCCTCCTTGAGGATCAATCCCAACAAATGGTAAAAAATGGTGCTCCCTCCTAAGGATGTACCCTCATGATGTGACATGATACCTTTTTGGTACACATCCTCTAGGTCAACCTCCGCAAGGAATTCTTATAAATCCATTTGGGATTCTACCCATGCGTAAGCCCCATACACAAATAATCCTTCTGAACTACACAATTTTCAATACATTTACTCTATGAACAGTACATACGAAGCCACCCTTAGGTTTAATCCGAAACAATGGTAAACTATGGTGGTCCCTTCTGGGGATGTACCCTTATGATGTGACATTAATATTTTTTGTGACACATCTCTCGAATACACCTCCCTGAGGCATTATGATACATTTATTTGGGTCACTAGCCTTTTGTAAGCCCCATTCTCCAAATCACCACTCTTAACTACGTGGGTTATGAACCCTTTCCTCTATACAAGGTAAGTAGGAATCCACCTTGAGGATCAGTCACAATGAAGGGTATCCTTTATTGATCCCTCTTAAAGATGTGCCCTCATGATTTGACATCTACCATTTTCGGACACAATCCCCAAATCCTCCTCCCCGATGTGTTCTGATCCGTCCATTTGGGATTCTAATCATGTCTAATCCCCTGAATGGAAAAATGTAGCCATCCTTGTGTATTCCCCGCTGAAATCTGAAACATTATGGACTATGACTGCTATCTTATGTACATGATAGATAGTAAACTTCCTTGATGTTCAATCCCATCATACATTCCCATCTTGGTCATTACATTGATTCATTATATCTAAAGAGGAGTATTCCCTAACCCGAAGGTTATACTTCCTTTGGGTCCCCATCTATGTTCTCCATTCTCATGAGCTGCCTCTTTCGGTGTCTTATCACCCCATCCCAAACTACATGGACTTTTATTCCAATCCACTAGGATAAGTGGGAATCCTACCTAATTTTAAATGCCGTTAATCTCTATACTCCATCCATTATATAAGTAATTTCTCCATATCCCTCTTGATATTTAACCGGGCCACCAAATCTCTTTGAGATCATGCCATCCACATTACTGCTTCTTTTAGAAACACATGGGATGATTACCATAAATAAGACCCACACAATATATATTTCCCAAACTAGGATAAATCATTTTTCCAAGGGAACATATCCATGTGTAAGCCCCAAATAATTCATTCAATCTACATGGTTATTGATTTCTTTATCGTTAATAGGGTATGTAAGATGCCTCCCTAAGGTTTAATCCCTGCCAATGGTAATCCTTGGTGTCCCCCCCCCCCCATTGGGTTTAACATATATTATCTACATTCAGTGGTTTCTAGGTCATCCATTATGGTGTGTTATCCTTCATTTATGCGACACACCATCCATGGGCCATCCCCATTTGGTGTTCTGATCCATCCATTCAGTAATCCTTCTAGCTGATCCCTCATAGGGATGTACCAATATAATCATACTTTATAATTTTTATAATAATTTTGTTCCATATCTACTAGATGTTAAACCTATGGAATACCCCATGTTAAACATGGGATATCGAGGAACACCTTAGAAGACATGACTTCAGTATAAGATGCTCTATGATCGATGTGGGAGGCCTTGAGTTTCTATGCCCTTGAGAATCAATATTATGAGGAATAATGATAGTGATCAAATTTTCTAGTGTCCAAACATGGAACATTTTCCCAATGTGAATACTTCCCAAATGTAATGTTTCTTCCTAGGAAAGACAACATTTAATTTCCAGATAGAACTAGCGTAATTAACTGGCATCAATGAAGATTTGGATCTAGGAATGAGGTTCATGAATAACATCTTAATCTATATGGGAGACTCAGACATAGAGAAACATTATTAGGATGAATCCACCAAAGGATGTACATAAATCCCATATTCTCATTTTGATCAAGGAGTAGACATCTCTAAATAAGTGATAAATGTCATCTTCTAATGGATATCAGGAATGTGGGAAACAAATGCATGCAACATAACTCACTGAGCCCAATAATGTGAGAACTCCAATGGAAAGTGTCTACAATAGAAATTGTGAACCCAACAATAAATCATCCCCACAATGTGGGATTTGTAGAATTTGAGACAAAATCAGATAATCAGGTCACCAGATCCATCTAGTCAGTGCTAGGTCCCGACAAGATAATATTGTTCCTAGTATGAAACCCACTAGAAATTGGCGCAGTTAATCATTGGTTCATATATTTTGTGGAATGATCAGAATGAATGTCCCTCTCCTCCCATATAATACTAAACGATTTTGGGGAATTGGGAATTTCTTTCTTATTATCCATATTGATGGCTAAATCATCCAGCTTTGTTGGATCCTAGCTATTGGAAAACAATTTCACCCTACCTGCATACAGAGGGGAAGGAGAAAAAATAATGCCATGGTCTCACAAAACTCCATCTCTACCATTAAATAATCCACGACCATGGCTATCGAGTGACCATAACTTGTATCATGCTCATAAATCATTCAAATAAGGGTGATAGACATCCTTGTTTATCAATAAAAGTAAGAGTGGGAATTCCCACACAGAACATGGCCTATCAGGAACTGAAGTCTTCCATGCCTCTCCATTATAGCCACCACCAAGGGCCATGTAGGGAGCCATTACTCCCCTTTTTGAACTTAATCTACTTTTGGAGCCTCTCCTCAGAACATTCTTATGACTCTCTCCCATATTCTGATGAGGTAAGGGACTTCTAAGTTATCCCGACTATGACTTTATCCTAGGATAAAAAAATGAGGGATCCCACCAGGCCGCATCAATACCACCAACTACATGTCCCTCAAGTCGAATAAAAGGCACTCTATACCCCTACATCACTGTCCCTAGTACAGATTACCCAATTCCAACATCGACCACAAGATCTTGAAGTTTCACATTAGGGGAAATCAACTTCCAACACATCATTTTTCTGTACCTCGCCCCAAAGCATTCTACTAGTGACTTGTGACTATAGACCTATGATTCACTATTTCTAGATAAAATTGAGACCTAATCTGCCTTATATGTTGGATGGGTTGACACTTTTAGCCTCTATAATGATCATAAGCCATCACATGCTGACCCATGATGATGAGGTCTATTATGGAGGTCCCCCATATACCACCATGAGCTAGAGTGTAGGTCATCCCTGCTCATAGACCCAATATGGTGGTCCTACCCATGATACCAGCAATAGTCCTAGTAGCAGTAATCCCTATCCTATTGAAATACAACATGGAGGTCCTAACCCTTCCTGTGATTCTAGATACATAGGTCCTACCCAAATCATTGATCATCAACATGATGGACATCCTCGCACCATTTTCAGCTCCTAAGGAGGTCATCCCTTTAACAGCATCCACCAGAGAGAATATCATCCTCAATCGGTTACCTATCAGTAGATATGCCTTACCCATGTTCTCATCAGCTTAAGCGGAGTTTCTCTATACTTTAGAAATCATCCCAGCAAAGTCCCTCCCTGCTTCATTGACAATCAACAAAAAGGTCCTCCCAATATCTTATTTAATCAGTAAGAAGTACCTCATCATCCTATTACTAACAATTGACATGGAGGACCTCCCCATGTTATCAGTAGCTCTAGATTAGGTCCTCACCACTACAGCACTCCCAACCATGGAGGTCCTCCCCTTATATCTGACAACCAACACAGAGGTCATCCCCATGTTTTTTATATATTCCTAGGTGTTCCTCGCACCTTTGATTTCCAAAGAGGATGTCCTCCATGTATCCCATCCATATCAAGTGGATGTCCCCCCCACTCCTACACTAATCCACATGGAGTTCATCCATGTTCTAGAGAAATAACCTTCCATGATGTTTCATCTCAGGGTAAAAGGGTGAACCATCACTACCAATGTAAAAACTATAAGAATCACTAGATCATTTCCAATCAAGTCTGTTTCATAGTTTCTAAAGAAGAGTGTGACTATGTTATGGATCCTTCACCCTAATATTATACATACATGTCTATATAAGTAACCTGGTGTGTGAGTTTTTTCATCTCAGTAGGTGAAATGTACCAGATCTGTTAATCACATTGTAGGTACATGGAGGAAGAAGATTTGGATCCCTTATAGAGTCTAGTCATATAACCCTCTCTATCATCACCAGAATAATTATCTAACTCGACAAGAGATCATGGAGTGTTATTCATTGGAATGGTAGATGATAATCACCCAATAGACTTACCACTGACTTCTAAAACATTTTTTAGGAAGAAGTTGAATGTACTGTGTCCTACAGAGACGTAATGATGTGGTTGGAACCACCGCCGGGAGACGACCTAGTGAGTTAAATCCACTTATCCCATGCATAAGTTACTACCCCATCCATTCCATCACAAAAGTTTTTTATATTAGTTTTATTTCCAGTTCCTTAGCCGTCCCCAATCAATGAATGGTGAAACCAAGAGTCGAACACTGATTTGGAGCAGAGAATCTTGTGGGACAATCTTTTGGTGAACTATTTGTCTTACATGTTCTTGATGATGACTACTCCAAACATCATCATCCCAAAGTCCCTCTCCCTAGAAGTTGTCATGTCCTTATGCTATAACATTTTGTAAATTTATTTAAACCTCCTCAATAGTCAGATGAATTACTCAAAGGGTCGAGATCACTTCGACAACATTGAGCAGTAGTTCCACACTATTGGGGTAACAGTGCTTCTTGTGGATTAGCATCTTGTGTCACCCAACTATCATTAAACCCCTAAACAATGATTTGTTCATAGATTTAGCATGCTCTGCATAATTATCAAAGAGGTGACCACAAATGTGTAGATTCATGGCTAGGGATATTATTCATCTCTTCAATTTAGTCCTATCATACAACAACTGCACCTACCCGGTGTTCTAGAGAATACAAACCCATACACTATTGTAGTGAATATGGTTGTTCCTGATAAACTCCCAAAAGGGGGAGTTGATGTAGGGTATGATGGAGAGAACCCACCATCCGCAGAGAAGCAGAATTAGCCTGACCCCCATGTGTTTTTACTCGACATAAAAATTAGATATTTGGCATTTCAATTTCCTATGAGTCGGTTCCTATTGGTAAAAACATAGACAATATAAATTAGGAGATTGGGACCATTATTCTTAATGAACCATATGGTTCAACACAGAAGATGGAGGTTGAGCCTACTATGGCTACTTTTCTCAATCTTATTATTGAACGTAAAAATATCATTTATTAGATTATTTCTAAGACTCTTGTAGATCTATTTCAATACTATGATGATACCCAATATGATCATTTAACTCATCTACTAGGGAAACAAAGTCATCCAATAATCCTTCTTAGAAAGTTGCCTCCTATTGATCTCAAAAATTACATGCATCCCAATAGGGTAGATCCTAGATCATATAGAAAAAACCCGTGGTATTTATCACCAAATCCACCAAATCTATGTGAGAATCCTCCTCAAGTACTACCTCATTTCATCCCTCTAGTAGGTCCCCATGCATCTATTTCCCCCGAAGAGTCTCTAAGGCTACCTATTGTGTTGAAGAGGATTCTAATGCACTAATATTCATCAATCCTCTCCAAAAAAATAATCCCTACTATGAAAAGCTGATGGTTGATCTCATTGTTCACATTAAGGCCTTTGAGACATGATAGTTCGAGATCCCATAAAATAGAATGTTGTACCAGGAATGGGTGAATTATAGACCCCAGATATCAAAAATCATACTATCTCCCCATTCAATGGTATGAAATAACAAATTTACCTTCTAGGTTACATTATTTGATGGTGTGCACCCTTTCTGGGAACTCCATCACCACAAGAAGCCTCCAAGATCTGATGTTTTTTATAGACTATGTAAGGGATTTCATTCATCTAGTACATCCAATTACACATAATGTTCATTTCTGGTTGGAAAGTTATTCATAGGTAATTTCATTATTAGCTCAACTCTACTACACTCAATACAATTAATTTAATACCTCTTCATGTGAAAAAAAATGTCAGATGAGTGAGTCATAGACATTGTCTCCAAGTAGAAAGGAATCACATATTCAGTGGACACACAGATGACTCGAAAACATCTATTTATGATGTACACGGGGAATGTACATATTGAATTGGTTCCCTCCTTCATCAGTTTGAATTTACCAGGTGGATTTTTGGAATTCCCATATAATTCTTAGTGCATAGAGTAAGCATTGTAGGAAGCTAAAGATGAATGCATATTTCCTCCTACAACTCATGAAAGAAGAAATTTCAAAGATGGTATTACTTCTATTGCATAAGTAGAGACCCCACACCATTAGAATTATTATTTAAAAAGCCTACTATATTACCTCAAAAAGGAAAATAGCCTAAGTCCAAGCCTCAGGCTCAACATCGCCTATCATAGAATCAAAAGACACAACCCTGTTAAACACCCCCACCCAGGCAAGATGATCAAACCCTAGCCCATCGTTAGCCTCCCTCCTGTCGATCGGGCTAGGATCCTAGAGTTCCCATTCTTATTTAGAGCAAACAAAACTACCCATTTTATGAGGATCATGTTCCTGGTTAATTAATTATAATCTTCAATCAATGGATTCTAAAAATTTCAGAATGCAGATGACCGAGGAGGCTAATCTCATTGATCTCCCTAACTACTTCCCCTACCACTAGTTCTGTGGACATACCATAATTTAGTGATATAAATTCATAGACTAGATCCTGGACTAGGTTGTTATAAATATTATCTTGTTGGGCCCTTTCCCTATATAGGTACCATGAATTTTTCCAAAGATTGATTGTGACTATGAAGATGAGTGGCACCAGGTCTCTAGCTACAGGACACATAATTATGAAAATTTTCTTGTTCGAAGGGAAGTTTCTCATTCCCCTGATATCATCCATGCTCGTTTGAATCAGTTCGATCCTCCTGATGTTTCCATATCTCCTTCAGCTAAAAATTTTGCATCTACATCTAATCCTTCTACATCTCATAATAGTTGGCACCGACACTACATGGGAATGTAATGTCCCACACTAACACTAAACCCAAAATCCACCCTTGGTGATTTCAGGCCTCCATAAATGGGAATCTCCCCAAAATCTGATAAGTATTAGAATATTTCTCATATTATGAGAAGTATTATTATATAGTTAATATCATCAATCTAGTAGAACCATGCATGGTTCCCAATGACATGTAGTATCTAGATGGTCCCCCTAATATTATTTGTTGATGTCATCTTTGACGATGCCATAGATATGTAAATCAACAAAATGATCATGTCATCACTTATTATCAAGACCTGAATCATAGAGATACTAGAAATTAGGTTTGTTGCAGATCTCAGCATGTGAACTCCTCTCATCCCATCTCATTAGATTCACTACCATTGTAGTTTTTGATACATGCCCAGGAAGATCTATCATGGAAGTGTTATAGTCAATCATGTCTAGATATGTCTAGAACACATTCTTCTAACCATCATCTGGTAGATTTTTTTAATTGCTCAACTAATGATCAATGGGATATCCCTAACACCATCCAGAATCTGATGATTTAATTTGCAACACATGTCATACATCCTATCAGCACAAATATTTATCATGTGGGTATGTATGAATTTCTTAAGAGACTTTCCTATATTCCTATGAATTCCTTGATTATCAATTCCCTCTCCATATCAAAAAAACCTATTTTAAGCCCTCATAGAGGCCTTTAGAATCCCACTCTAGTTTGAGATTGATGTTGCGGTTGTAGAGGCTTTCCATGACGAGGAAGTCGAATGAGAATAATTCCAAGACATCATCTCATTCCTAGGAGAAGATGAATGTTCACCTAGATGGGGGGAAATTAATTTTTTGTACATCAATGGACCACTCAATGGAATGGAAGTCCACTATTGTCTCATACATAGAGGTTCCAAGATCAAGCTCACCCTCATCGAGATACTCCATAAGCTAGGACTAAATTAAGTAGATTTGAGTCCCTTTGTCATGAAATTTTATGGGTATGATTGGACTTAGCAGAGACCATGTGGAAATATCCTCATAAAGACCCAGTTATGTGGCCCAGTTTCACACACTGAATTTATGGTGGTCTTGCATGATACCCCATAAAATGCCCTGATGGGTAGTTCCTAGCTCCATCTAACTGAAGAAGTTCCCTCCTTATATCACCAATACCTCATGTACTCCCTCATCAGTCATGTGGGTTTCACCATGGTGACACGTCTCGTTTTTCATCTTATGAATCCCATTTTTTGGATGATTATTATTACAAGAGAATGGAAAAAAGGTTCAGACTAATGAGGTTGAGCACACTTCTACTATGGCTGACCCATGGATCGACTTGGATGTGGATTTCATCCTCCCAATTCACCTGTAGGAGTCTACAATTCTATCCATGGGACCATGATTTTTTGTCAATGAGATGATGGGATGAAACATTCCCATGTAGAAGAAACATAATAATATTACCTTATACTTCTATATAAGACAGGATAGAGTGATTCTAGAGCCTCTAACCCCAATGAGGTATCATGATCTTCATCCAATGGCTATATCAGTTTTCCATACCAGCATGTTTCACTAGGCCAATCTAAGTCACCAAAAACCAACCTATAACCATTAATTTTACATCATCAAACATTGGTATCTCAGTATAAGGCCTAATGGAATTGGGTCAATAATCATTGTTTCCATGATTTTAATAGTGTTGGAGAATTCAGATGAAGAATCCACCGAGGCTCAAGTCGGCACAAGCATTCCTATAGGGTCACATAACCTAAAAAAATTATATATCCTGATGATCTTCTCACCTTATACGAAGAATAATTTTTGGGAGATTCTCCTCCTACATTTGAAGAGGTTGTATCCATTACCATCTATGAGTTGGTATAGATAAATCATGGAACTAAGGAAGACTGCGGCTAACATTAATCAGTGTATCTATATCTGTAGACAAAAAATAGAAATATGTGGACTTACTGAAGAAACATCGTAATATTTTTTCATGGAGTTATGATGAGATTATAGGGAGAGAAACTAAGTTATCCATTAATTGTCTTGGCCTCCCACTGATTCAATGTAGGTTCAGATAGCTTACCATAAAGATTCACCCTTCCCATGGTTCGATGGTTTTCGCCGAAGTTTATAATATTATTAAATCCATATTTTTCAAGGATATCCAATACACTGTATGGTTTGCTAACATCAGTCATATTATGATTATTAATAGATAGATCAGAGTCTCTATCAATTCCTAGGATCTCAACCACCATTATCTGAAGGATTATTTCCTATTCCTGTAAAAAATCTATAGATTGATTCTACCACTAGGTCCTCATATCTCCCCTTCGTGTATTGGTTTTGTCGGTGTAATCATATCTATATAGACATTAAAGAAGATAATTCCAATTCCTTTAGGGTTCTGTAGGGTAAATTTTGTTATTAGGTAATTCCATTTGGTTTGAAGAATGAAAAATCCACCTATCAGTGTTCCAGGCACCAAATATTCAAAACAATATTTGGAATTCTAATAGAATTCTACATTGATGATATGGTGGTAAAATACCACAAGTGTCTAGACCATTTCAGATATTTTGAAAAAGTGTTAGGATTCCTCCGCTCCTGTCATTTGAAGATGACTCATTGGAAGTGTGAATTCAGGTTTAACTCTAGAAAGTACCTTGGTTTCATTTTAAAATATAGATGAATCAATATTCCACTAGGAAAGATCATGTCCATTATTGAGATGCCTTCTATGAGAAACCTCTGGGTGCTATGAGGATTTCGTGTCCATAGAGCCAATATATTCCGATTCATAAAAAATATGGCTATTATGTTGAAGACCATTTCTAGACACTTGAATAAAGGTTTCATCTTTCATTGGGATGAATAGTGCTAGATTGTGTTTGAAGAAATAAATAAGTACATTTTGAAAACACCAGTTCTAATTCCACTCATATCCGAGAAGACACTATAACTTTTTGTGACCTCCCAACATTGATTTTTCAATTCCCTTCTCACCCAAAAGAAAAATTAAGTGATATAGAATAATTTATCATATCACAAAAATATTCTACTCAACATAGTGACCATAAATTCTTCTATTGAGATGAGATGACTCACACAGGTATTCAATGTGCAAAATTTGTTGCATTATCTAAAGCAACACAAGATATTTATGGTGTCCTGATTGGATCCACTAATGTATATTTTTAACCCCATATGTTGAATGGCTATCTCTTTCGGTGGGTGGTTATTCTTCAATAGTTGGACATTAGATTCATTTCACATAAGTCCACCAAGGTTCACGCACTAGTAGACTATCTAGCCTCTCATCCTACCCCCAAAGAACTATCTCTGGATCTTGATTTTTCTAAAGAGGCTATTCTCTCAGTGAATTAGGATGTTCCATGTTGGGATATTCACTTTGATAGTGCATCCCAGAGTCCTATTGACAAAATTATTAATGATTGCCAACTCAATAGTGTAGGCCTGTAGATCATATTCATCATACATATACAAGTTGTCTTTATATATCCATTCATTCTTTTAGAAGGATGAACCAAAGAATAGGAAGAGTATCAGGCTCTCATAATTTCTATCATGTTGACCCTCAAGATTTATGTTTTCCCTATATGTGAAGGGAGACTTGGAGTTAGTCATCAAGAATATTAACAGTGATTATGTCGTCAGGAATCTAGAGCTCATGCCTTTTCTGGGGAACACTCACTATCTAATTGTTGAGTTCCCTTCTCTAATAAAGGTTAGTCATATTCCATATTCATAGAACAGTAATGAAGATTCCATGTACATTATAGATTCTTCTATCATAGATCCTCACCAAGAAGATATGTTCATTTATGGGGTGCATCATAGGGTCACTGCCCCTATCAGTTAAGACAATGATGAAAACCAGTAGGTAAATACCCTTACCATCGATGCTTCCACATCGAGTCCTTCAGGTCACCATACAGCTAAATAAACCTCCGACTGGAAAATTCCTTTCATCAAGTACCTCCAACATGGAAATCTATCACATAAAAATCTAAACATGAGTGAATTCATCTTCATGTAGCTCAATTCACCCTCAAAACTAGTCTCGGTTTAGATAAGACACTCTATAGATGTGGGTTTTATGGAATGATTTTAGACTAAAGTCAAATATGAAAAATTCATTGGGTTTTATAGGATTTCCATAGATGGTTTTATAGTACTCATCAGGCAGGGATGAAGTATCCCCACTAGATTCAAAGGATGGTCCACTTTTCTACCACCATGGTCCATTACTTAATCAATTTCTCTAAGATCTTGTACACTTGTAATATCCATGACATCTTTTTTGTATCAACCACTAGAGACTCTTGAACCATGGTAGTGTGGGGACTCTATGTTATTGGACCATATCCACAAGTGACATCTCAAAATTGCATCTTCATTATGACCGCACCATGTTTATTTTAAAAGTTGATAGACTCAATTCTTCTAAAAGAGGTCAAGGATCATTCTATCTTTTAATTCATGAGCTACAACATCATCCATCAATTTTTAGTCCCTCATGTTGTTCTTACTAATAAAGACAAAATATTTTGAGTGGATAAGTTGAAGAAGTTGTAAGCCAGGTACAATATTTGGTCCAACAACACATCTCACTAACATTAAAATGAAAATGGTTAGATTGAGGCATACAAAAATACCATCACTAGAATTTTATAGAATTTGGTGGGTTAGAACAAGTGAATTTGGTCAGAAAAGCTACCCAACCCCCTTTGGGCTTACTAAATGATGTCTCAAAATTCCACCAAATGACTCAATATTCTATAGTGTTTGGAAAAGAGGGATTCTTCTCCATCATAGTTGATTTTCAATCGCTCTGTATAGATACCTATGAATAAAATATGTTAGACAGGGAAGTAGAAGTCCATATGGATAAATTGGAATCTCATGATGAAAACAAGCTTTGGGCTATAAATAATCTAGAGAGGCCCTTGAATAAGATAAATAGATGTTTCAATAAGAGTTATGTCTCTGCTCCTACCTTCACGTTGAAACAATATTGGATATAAGTTTTAAAATGATTCATATAAGGAAAACATTGATTTTGGAGCCCAAATGGGAAGGGACTTATATCATTCAAAACATATATCCCAATAGTAAATACTCTTTGGTTAACATGGGTAGTAAGAAAATTACCCCTCCCAGAAATTCCATGTTCCTTAAGAAATTATTTTCATAAGAACTGGTATTATCCTACATGATGTTAAAATACAATAAAAATTATAATTGTCATGTATGAGGTTAAAATAATTCTCCACTCATCCTGCATGACATCAAACTAATATTTCATCCTCAGTGCATGATGATAAACTACAGAACGGACTTATGGTCTGATCTATATGACCTTAAACTGTGAAATTTAGTATTTGGGATATGTATCATGTGGTATGGTGCCTCATTTTTCCTCACTCACATTGGGTTATAGAAGACACACCATGCAAGTCCCTTTTAGAACATTTCCCCCATAGCTGTCCTACACGTCGCCAAACCACCACATCCTACATGATGATAAACTGTAAAACATTTGTTCTGAGCCTTATTAAATTAAACTAATATCTCATTCATCTAGGAAAAATCACATTACAATATTTTTCTTTGACCTACAAGACATTATAAATATTTTTTTTCATGTGGCATGACATTAAACTACACAACAAATTAGCATCCTGGTTACACAATGATAAGAAACACAATTCTCCCACCGGTCTAAGCTCTATGAAATTAAACTATTATTCCTATCATCATACACAATAAAAAAAGACTACGTCATAGAAAAAAGATGTTAAATCAAACAACATTGATGGTCTTTTTTTCATTACCTTAAAAGGAAAGTGCCCCTTGTATTGTAGGACACTAAACTGCTCGATCTATCCCGAAATTAAATTGTACCTCATGTCCTTGACTCATGACATTAAACTATATGGAATTCAATAACTATGTATGGTTTGATTCTCATCATTAATGGAAAATTAGGGTTGCCCAAAAATTTCATATTTGGGCCTGCCATAATTTCATTCTTTCGGCCCCATCACTCGAGTCCTCTCTTTAGAGTGTGTGGCAAGGTGTGGGCTTTCACGGTACTCATTCACTTTGGGTTATTCTTCCACAATATAAACATCCCCTTTCGGATAACTCTCTACTCCATGACTTTTTCGAATGGAAATAATCCGAATTACACCAGTACCATTACTATATGATGTTAAAAAGAACAGAACACAAGAACTATGTATGGATTGATTCCCATCCATATGGGATATGTAGTGATGCCTGAACACATCATCATTAGAACCATCCAAAAACTACGGTTAAACTTTTTCATCCTCCCCTATGACATTAAACTATGTTTGAGATCATTATATGAATTTGTGGTGTGGTTTGGGTCTCATTGGTTCTAATTCACGTTAGGTTATGGCACTTCACTGCACACTTTTTTTAGAATCCTCGACCTACGGTACGAGATCTATGACCTTAAACTAAGGTCCCTTATGTCCTTATTGCATGATAGTAAAAATCATAATATGCCCCTTATTTATCATATGACTTTAAAAAATGTATTATAAAACCTATATGTATGAAGATAAACCACATAGAACAATAACATCTTCTCCTGAGAAGACACCACCCCTTGGAACATTCCATCTACCACACCCCCTTAAAAACGACACATTGATTCATTTTGATCCTCAAGGGATATTATAGTGACACCTATATTTTTTGTCTCCATGCCCATCCTTAGATTAAAAAAATCATCCCTTTGGATTTTATGACTACGTATTATCTAGGAATGTTCCATGTGGTTTGGAACATTTGGGTCCCCATTCAATTTGGGTTTCCTGATAGCGCAACAATGCACATCACCACCTTAATTTGTTAGAATTATATGACCTTAAACTAATATTTTTAATGACTTAATAACATGAAAATAAACTACATAACAACCATGATATTCTCATTCAATAAAATATCACCCGTTTAGTGGCACTGGTCATCTTCCATGACTTATACCAGATCTACACCTAACTTGATTCCCATACTTATGGGATATATAGAAATTCCTGAAAGTCTTTTTTCTTGGACCATTCACAGAATCATGGACCATTTATCCCTTTATTTTCATGGGTTCCCTCCTCAAGAAAGAGTGGTGTGGTTTTGGATTTTGTGGTCCTCATTAATGTTGGGTTATTTTCTACACCACAAAACTTACCCTTGGGATTCATATGTCATAGTCAAAAAATGATAAACGGTGTGCAAATTTAATCCTTTCAGTAGTATGTTAATCTAAAAAGATATATCCTACACACCTGATGTTAAATTTTGAAACTATGGTCCACACTCTATCAACATAAACTTAGATTTTATGGTTTGAAAAAAACAACCTTAATCTTCTTGCAATACCCTGCCAAGGAAATCGATCGATGAAGGTAGATTTTATCTTTATTATGAAGGTTCCACATCAACATGCTTGAATGTGTAGTGGCATGAGATATGGAGTGTTGGATTATAAAAGGAAATTTCTCCAATCCATTTCCATGGTTTATAAACCCCTTTATCTCTTTTATCAACTTGTTCTACGTTTAAAGAGAACCACTAACGTCATAGTTTTTGGATATTTGGATCAC
The DNA here is from genome assembly GCA_963277665.1 of Viscum album. Lineage (NCBI taxonomy): Eukaryota > Viridiplantae > Streptophyta > Magnoliopsida > Santalales > Viscaceae > Viscum > Viscum album. The sequence goes on along the minus strand of OY728153.1, from coordinate 56,771,980 downwards.
CTTTTATTTTGGGACAACAACCCAAATGATTTCGATGACATTTTGAGATAGGTCATGTGTCTCAAACATGGCCAGTGGTCAAATATCATTATCTTTTCCCCATTTTTGGTAAAATGATGTTGTTTTTGTGTCTCCAATAAGGTCAATATTTTCCATGCATCATCATTCTGCCATCATTATGTTCTAGATATTATTAACCATGACTAAAACATTCCACCTACTTAGGATCCGATGGATCTCCAAAACCCTTGGTGCTTTCCCTCAATGAATCCATGCATTCTGAGTAATAATGTTAGTGTGGTTGACACTTTTCCCTCTCAAAATTTCATTACATTACTGGGTGCTCCCATATGATTGGTAACTCCAAACATCACTCATTTTTTCCCACACTGAGAATGGAGAATATGTGAATATGAGTTTACTATGGTTTTTACCCACATATAGTGGACACACAACCCTCATGATCATACACTATGACCTTATGCTAGTAGATTTTACATGGTTATATTAAGAATATGTGTCATGGTATGGGAGTCTTTGGCCTCATCCACAAGGGATTTCTTCTTCCACGCCACACAAAACCTCTCTAGGGTACCTCTTTAACCATAATGTCATAGTCACGTGATGATAAACTATGTGACATCTTAGTCCATTCTGCATGACACTAAACTGCATGGATACATCCTATGTGCACAATGTTAAAATGGGAACGTGTGGTCCAAACACTACAACCACAAACTAATATCTTATTAATTGATTTATCAGAAGTGTGTGGTGCATGTTGGACACTTGATACTCAACCACTTTGGGTTTTCCATATCCACACCATATAAATCCCTTCTGAAACACCACCTCTAGCATCCTTACATCACAATGTTAAAATTCACGTACCAGTCCTATCATATGACCTTAAAACTAAGACAACATCATCTTGACCACAAGATGAAAAATGACACAACATTGTGGTGTTCTCATTTTTTTTAACTACATGTGTATTGATTTCCATCCTTATGGGATATGTATTCATGACAAGATCAATGATCATGGGTCCAGACACAAGGTTGTTTCCACATTTTTTATGTCGAATCATCTTCATACTTGTCATGTGATGTTAAACTACACAGTATCTCAGATCTATTTGAGTCTTGATTCCCATACTTATAGGATACCTAGTGATTCCTATGAACAACATCATTATTCCCAAAAAAAAATCCTTCAAACCATTGTCCTATTAGACACATACTCTTTGGTCCAAACTCCATGACCTAAAACTAAGAGTTGATGGTATTTATTCTCTATAAAGATGTGTTCTGTGGTATGGGCAACCTTTTCCCCATTAATTTTATGTTTATCATAACACCATACCACCCATACACATTTGGAATTACATCCTTCACTATCCAAGCTAAATGAACATAAAATAAGAACTCATCATTCAAACTTCATGATGTTAATTTATAACAATCTCATGAGAAATTTTAGAATGCACCATTATAATTATGGGAGGTTTCGACTTCCATGCTATAAAATATTTCCATTTCCAATTCTTGTCTTCCACCAGATATTGTTTAATAACTACGTGGAGATTGATTCCCATTTTTAAGGGATACATTATGGTTCCTAGATATTTTATCCCAGGCCCAGCCATAGGTTCATTTTATTTTATGGGCATCTAAGCCCTACTCACGGTCAAAACATCATGACCTTAAACTGAAAGCCTCACTGTGATATTAGCCTCTTGCCATATGACATGTTCCCCTTTCCATATGTTCTCTAATATATGTGTGGTGTGCAAGAATCATTTGGATTATTCCCATAGGGTTCAACACCTACCTTTCATGAAATCATTCTAGGCATTGAAATTTTAGTCAATGATACATGAATCTAAACTATTGGCCAAGGTCAAAGAAATATAACAATAAAATATTTGCAACATCCCTTTAACATGACAACAAACGGAATGAAACATCCTAATCACATGACATTAGATTATGTGATTATATTCCTTAAGAAAATGAAATTAAACTATGAGGTATACTATGAACTCACAAGAGAGGTCCTTCATAGAAGATTAGCCGATTCGTTTTTCATCATAATGCATCTACACTAATATACATTAGTCTGGGTTATGTAGTTTCTAGAGTTTTGGAATTATTTCGAAAATACATTCACTTCACTCTATGCTTTTTTCCCCCTAATTTGGATCCTCCTCCTTCTTAATGTATGAAGGGACCCCCTAATGGTTTGGATATGCCTCTTTGTTACACCTATGAACTAAGGCCATTTCCCCAAAAGATATCTGATGACATTTCTAGTTGGTTCCGATGTTGTATGATATGGACAACGGTCAACCTTCATTTTATTATCCCCATTTCAGGCTGAAATTACAAATAAATTTTCTCAAATATGGTATGAAGTTATTTTATATTATCATTCCATTATCACAGTGATTCTAAAATTTGGTCATCATGAATCACACATCTTATTTCTCATTTGTTCAGATTAATTCCAAGGACCCTAGAGTAACCCCACTCATTCACTATAAAAAATTGTGGAAAGAAATTTGGTTGTTCCAAGAGACTTATTCTCTAGTAATATCCTCCCTCATCTTGAAAACAATGGGTGGCCATTCAAAAATATAAGTTTAACACCCCCATATTTCCTAGTAAGTTATCTCATTAAAGCAATTCAATAGCTTGTGCTACACGCAATACCGAGTTTGAGCGCACCGCAACTTACCAAACCAGCCGTTCATAAAGAGTTTAGCAATATTATTAACTTAATTTTAAATCTTATATACTCTATATAATTTTTCCATCCATATTATGTGTTTCTTAGACATAATATAAGAACAAAATCATTTTTTTCCATATAAAAGAAGTATTTTTCCAAAAATGCAATTTTACCGCCTTTTAATGGAAAACCCTTTTTAAAACCAATATTTGACTTTTTTATATACTAAATTTAATGAAATTAAATTATTCTGTAGTAGTGGAATATAAAGATTTAGTTTGGAAAATTTTTGGTACTTTTCTGATAACTTTCATATTTTGATGAATAGTGAAAAATACTATGCTTTAATTGAAAACATCTTTTTTAATCAAAATAGTTTATAGTGTTAAATTATTAATTTGAATGGTTTTGAAGTATAATTCGATTATATTTTTATATTTTAATACAATCTATGTCATTATAAGTAATTTCACATTTATATTTGACATAAACACATGTCAATATTTTGATAGTTTTTACTTTTTAAAACCCGCTTTTTGGTTTTGACAGTGATAATTAATTTTAAATTAATTAAAGAAACTTATATGCTTTTAATTTGGTAAAATAGAATTAGTATTTGAATTCGTAATATCAAAATTATCTTAGGGTGGATTTTTTGTATTTTTCTGAAAACATTCAGTTTTTGATGAAGAGTGAAAAACACTACGTTATTGTTTAAAACTGACTTTTTATTTACTTAATTATTTATTTTATTTAAATTTATTTTAAGTAAAAAATAGATATATAATACTTATATAAGTTCAATTTAATTCATTGGATTCATTTAATAATAAAATTAGATGTATAAATTTTTATTGAACGTTTTACCGTATTTTACCCACCTTCTAGGAGCATATGCAAATTTATATAAAAAATAATTTTATCGCTTCTATGAGTTGAATTTAAAAAATATGAGATACATGGTTGATATCAGTAAGTAAAATTTGGTTCAATAAGATAAAAATAAATATTGGTGAATAGTAACAGTTGGCTTTTATTTACCACATTTAAAAGTAAAAATGGTGTAATTAAAGGTAAAAAAGGATATTATAATTTCCCTAAAACATGTCCTAATTCTATTGGATAAGTGTGTTTCGACCATAAAAAACATTATGAATAAAATATTATCCTTTAGGTTCAATTGGATTATATTAAGAAATTTATTATTATTTTATTTAAAGAAGTGTTAAAAGTATAAAATTCAATGTTTAACAACTAACCCATTTTTTATATAGGGTTAAACATAAGATAAATTCGAAAAAAAATCCATTATAAAGCAAAAAATATTTCCTCCAAAATTTTATTTTATTTATAATTTTTTTACATTAAATAATTAAATTTATTTATGACACAATGATGAGGCAGTAAATACATTATTAATGAAAGAATCAATTAAATGGATTTATAAATATTAAAATAAATATAATTTCCATGTTATTATGACATCCACAAATTTTCTAGGTGAATGTGACATGTTAGGTTTGAATCAATGTATCTTTTTTGAAGTAATCATGTTGTGATTTTTTCACAAAAACCAAATAAAAAATAGTGTCAAAATTGACATAAATGAGTTTTTTTTAAATATTATATTATTAAATTATATAATATTCCTAAAAATATAAAGTTCATCCAAATGGATTTAATAATATTATATATGTCTTTAATGAACCAATTTGGGTTATTTTGGATGTTTAGAGTTATTTTATTAACCATATAGTGAAAAAATACAAGAAGTCATAGTAAAAGTTAAACTATTTAACTAAGAGTTAAATCTTAAAGACAAGGTTAATATGGTGACCTAAGCCTATATAAAACCTATTGGTTGAGTTATTTTCGACTCATACCGACCTTCTACAATAAATAAATCATTTTTGAGCCATTATAAACCGAAAATTATTTTATTATAAAATAATATTTCATGCTATTCCAAAAGTGACACTCAACCCTTTTATAAAAGGGTACTCCCCCTTCTCTAAAAATCACAACTCCAAAGCCATTTGGATCAGCCAAACCCAGTGAAAATATCCACCCAACTTCCCTTATTTTATCCTAGAGTCCTTCCCTTGAGCATAAAAGCAACCTAAGGAACCCTTTATTTCAAATCAAAATGAAACACCTAAAGAAGAGGTAATTATTTTATCACCTCTTTCAAAGTTATTTTATTCTTCCACCTTCTCTTTCGTTGTTATTTCCATAAAAAATTAATAACTCAAATAAATTCTATATACTGTGATGTTATTATAAATATGGTACAACCATATTTATTATTCCATCCTTCCTATTAATAATAATGTCACCATGCATGCTTACGTACGACTTACTGTCTCCACGACATGGTGTAATTTGTTATTCAACACTATGTTATTTGGATGTATATAATGATGAGTAATATGAATATAAATAATAAAATTAACATGAAAATGTATCTTTAAAATTAATATATCATCCAATTTCAAACATTTTAATAATTAAGGAAATTATATCATCGCTCATGTGTACGTACGTCTTACCGTCTCCACAATGCGATGAGATTCATTTCCATATTCACCATTCAACAATGATTATAAAAATATATATATTTAATAAGTTTGTAATATATGACATAATAATTCTACTGAAACACACACACACACACACACACATATATATATATATGTATTTAAATATATCTTATTCACATAGTGTCGTTCAATATGATATGAAAACGGAAACAACATTTATGCATAGGTATGACCTACCATCTACATAGATGGTGTTTTTCATTTAATATATCTATCTTTTATACCTATTTATATTATAAATATATGTTATATATAAATCATGTTTTAAATTCTAGAATTATTTAAATCATGATCTATGAGATGTGACGAAGAATAACAAGTTAAAACACGTACGATAAAGAAAGCGATTATTACACAAAATGTAAATTTAACAAGGGAATTATTATTAAATGGGTAGTATAAAGTCATAAATGAATCATGTATGATGTCATAAATCTTAATATGGTTCTCTTATAATTTAATGACAAACTCTTTTTATCATACAATATGTTAAACGTACCCACGATTAAAGGAAAGTACAAGGTAAGTGTTATGTCCTCAATCTCATTATTATCTGAGATTGTTTATGTGTAAGTATTTACTGATAAATAATTATCATGGATACCCATATTTCATAAAAAAACATTTCAAGAGGAATATTTTAAGGTTTTATGGGAGGGTCTATTTAACTAGATCATCATTTTAAATGTTTTAAATATTTGTCTTTCAAAATCCTTTTAATTAAGCTCCATGTTTTCAAAATGATTTTAAGGATTTATTTATATGGACATGAATGTTTTGAAATGATAGTTATTTTCAAATTTTTAAAAGTGGAATGGGTCACTTTGATTCAAAAATCTATTTTAAATTACTTCCTTTATAAATGTGTGACTTTTAAATGATTTCATAAAAAGGGATATTTCTCTAAAAAAGTTTTACTGATCATTTTAAACTATGTCAGCATCCTTTACTGGATATTATTCTATATTGAAGTCGATTTATTATAATAAAATATTATATATTGTATTGAAAGAGTTATGATATGTTTAACTGTGGATGTTCTATTTTTTATACCCTTCACAGTTTATGGTTATTGTATTGACATTTCGTATGATAGTTTTAATATGAATGTTGATGTTATGTTTCAACTTTTTCATATGAGGAATGAAGTGGACATAGTAAGTGATAGGTGGGGCCCACTATAGCTCCTTGATGCATTAGTAGGTCTCATGAGACAAACTAGTGTCTTGGCATAAGGTCTTGAAAAAAAATGTATTTGTACTCTTTACATGAGGCCTTCTCTATGTAGTAATGATGTCCGACATTAGGCATTTCCTCATTATAAAATTAGTTATTACATTTGATTATTCGACTAGTATAATACCCATGTGCATGTTTATATGGTGATATTTTATTTATTTTTGATATATTATGTTCATTATTATGTTTAAAAAGGATGTTGTTTTTATTACACATCTTTCCTTAAATGTTTATAGATTCCACTAAATTATTTACCCTTACTGAGAATCTGAGATCACCCCTTTCTTATGTTTTATTTTCCCAGGATTCCAAGAAATTTATTATGATTGATATTCCGGGTTAAGATAAAGGGAATAATGGTGTTATCAAAGAACTATCTATGTTGTATTTATGATTGAAATTGTAATGTATATTTGATGTATGTAATATATTTTCAAATACTGCTAATCTAGTCGACCTTTCAGGACCTGATTCCTTGTAATCAGGACAATGTATTAAAAAAATTCACTACCTCCAGGCTTCTGGGGTCAGGGAATTACAAGAAGACCCTGAGTATTTGATGATTAATGGATACTCTAATACAAAGTGAATGGTTATGTGATAATCACTTGTCTCTCATACGAGGCATGACTCATGTGAGCATTTGGACATATCTTTTTTTGAATCACATATATTATCTAGGTTTAGAAATTGAATCAAGAAATAAATATTTCCAAATATGATGTTAAATGAAAATAATTAATAAAAAAATTATTTGTCATATTTTTCCCAAAACACATCCCATATGGATTATGACCTTTAATTGAGCGCTCTAGCTCCACCACCCTTTGGTGTGTGGCCTCTAGGTTCTATTTTCATCTTCAGAGTTCCCTACACTTATCAATTGATATTGGAATACACTCATAATCCTTGATCTACAATTTCCTAGCTTAGCCTAATGATCAACCACTTGGTGAGGTGATTTTATCAACTTCTCTTATGCCACTACTAGTTGTGCCTCTAATTGTGTGACAATATTCACCTGATTGGTAAGGAAGGAGAATCATTTCATGGCCTATTATTATAAGTTTTGGATTTCTTGTTTCGGATCCTGGAGAATCTAGATGCAGTCCAATTTTTTCTGACACCAAATATTATTGAAACGCAGACTTCATTCGTGTAACTTCTTAGTAAGGTAGTCACGAATGAGCATGTGAAAACCTTGTGAAAACCCCCCCTCTAGCAAAAACATCTCATATCCTATAGAGAAGAGATCCCATTAAAATTATCCACTATGATTTTTGGATTTTTTTCATGTATAATTTTATTATCTTCCATGATTGTCATGGGTAGCCCGAATGACATCAAATACATCTGAATCCGACTCTTCTAGCTCCATCAGATCAACAAGATTATACTATGGTAATATGGCCATAATTTTAGCATTAGCATCCTCCTATGGAATCATGTATGATGGTTTAGAAACCATATTGTTAAGTTGATCTTCATCACTTGATCCCACCTTGATAAGGATGTCCATATCATCCAAACTTGTAGAACCACCAGTGGAAATGATTGATCGATCCCCAGAGGCCATGGATTGGTCATCTCGGAAACTAAGCTCTACAAGAACTGGAATCATGGTCAAAAGAATATATCTAGGTTCTACAACCATCCTCACCAATATATAACCTTTTACTATGAGAAATATTCAAACAAGAACCATATAATTCAAATCTTATTATAAACAAAAAGTATGACCCTGTGGGGTATGAAACTTACGACGGTCGACTGATGGCAGCTCTTAACATCTACTATGACTTTTCATCATTGGTATATAGGGACATGTCTCTGTATATATGGTTTTGGGTTCAAAAATTTATAGATATTCCACCATAGCCTCCCTAGCATTTCTAGACCCTCCATCCATTATTTCTCCAGACACGGGTCCCAGTGCTTAGTTCCTTACACCCATCGTCATTCCTCCGTCCCCACGATAAGGGATATGTTGTGAGAATTTATTCTATATAGAACTAATGTTAGTCAAGGAACCTAGATAAAAGATTTAGAGATAATAGAACAAGGTAATTATTTATATATTCCTTCAAGATCATTACAAAAGCCTCCCAAATGTGGTTCCCTTAAGGTCGTGACCTTTCCTTCCTTTAAAGGGCACCCTCTATCAGCATCTTCCCCTTGGAACCATCAAATTTTTTGATCATGGGAAAGTGAAAACCCATCTTAGAATATGAATGGTGGGTAGGTATTCCTCAAAACCATTTGGATTGTTTCCCGTCACCCCAAGTCTACTTGAATGGAACCACAAGGCCTGATACTACTGCTCTTCTTCTACTTCTAATTGGTGCAGGCCTTGGAAGTATAGTATCTAATACTACTACTCCTCCACCATGATGTGCATAAACCATTCTACCACATAGTACACTCATCACGATTAGTCCATGACTGTGAGGTAGAAGGGCCACTCCTTCGAAGAATAGATGGTCCTTTTTTCAACATTTTACTCTTGTAGGCCACCTCCCTACTATTTTCATACTCTTTGACTATACCATATGTGGAACTGTGTGGAGGTAGTTAATTCTGCTTTATCCTATATTCTTGTATGAACATGAGCCAAAAATGAATCATCATGTATGGGTGATATTCATGACAAACCCCTTGGTACCCCTTTAGGGTTGTTCTTTGTAATCATTATAACTGCCTTATGAACCAATGGGGAGTACGATTCACAGATTGGCTCACAATCCACCCACACAACCGGTACGCTACCTCGAATAGATATTAGATATGAATATTTCTTTTCAGTTCCCCTACCATCATTATTGAAAACTACCCTTGGAAATATAATTGGATGGAAGTTGAACTCATCTTCCCTCCAAATTTTGTTCATCAATGTTGTCATGTTCAGCATGAATGGAAAACTTCCTAAAACATTCATAATTTCTAGTTGAATATTCATCTCATGAGGGGAAATGGGATTTAGGCACTCATATACCCCCATGTGTGCTTCCACCCATCCATATAAAAAGTTGATCAATCTAAAAAATGCAATGGAATCTTCCCCTCGATGATATGCTAAAGCACCTTATGAAACTTTTGAAGCACCAGAACATTGCGGTTGATGTGCCGCCCCATTTCCTATATTTCCTCCATGATGAAAATGGTCATTCTTGTTCCCATATGCACATCTCTCACTTGAATCATCTACAAGGACGTCCAGAACATCTTCTTAGGCAGCCAACGGATTTGGTTCTTATTCTATTTTATTGAGTCTATTAGTGAGGATCATTAGTGAAGATTTATCTTAGACTACTTGATTGAGGAGCCGTAGTGGATTCTACACATATCATAGAGCCAAATATGATCACAATGTATAGGTTCACGAAGAAGAGTTTTTGGATCAATGATCCAATGGAATTGGTTTACAGAGACAGGCTCGCAGGGAAGATCTCTTCATGAAAAGAGATCTGAAGTGAAATCATTTGTGGATATCCCGATTGGATAATGGCTCCCTCACATATTATTTTTAAGTGTTTTCCAACTAAGCCTCACAACATCCATTGCACACCGAATCCTTACAGAATATTTTTCCCAACATGAATAGCACACCTTTCATCACATTCCAACATCACGAATACCTAGTTTTTCATGAATTATCCATATAAAATACACTACATTTCCCATTGGATCCTATTTTAATGGAAGGAATTTTTTCTCACTTAAATATGGGGCCTATGAGAATTCATGGAATTTTGTGACCAATTGAGATGAAATCCAAGCTCAAATGGCCCAAATATCAAAAAATGTTTCTACCTCATGAATAACTTTCACACAATCCCTTATCCTCAATAATTCTCAAGGATTTGATGGAAGGAACTGTGAGTCTGATGTACCCTTAAACCACCGAATAAGTAGTTGATGGGAGGCACCACGAGTCTTAAGAGCCCCAAAATAGCCACAGTGAATTTTTATGAGTGTTACTATTAGTCATATGATCCCCACCACAACCACAGATGAAGTTCACGGGCGGCACCACAAGTCCAACAAGCCCCTTTATTGTCACAATAGAAGTTGAGAGATGGCATCGCAAGTTCAATGAGCCCCAAAAATCTTCTAAAAGATCATTTTTTCTTCACGTTGTGCCTCTAAGAACCATTATACCCTTTTCCTATAAATAGCCATCTCAACCCTCCTCATAAGCATTTTTACCCCAAACCTTTTCCTTCCGAGCTTTCTTTTCATGAATCCCCTGAGTACTATAAGCCTGAGAGAAAAATGAGTTCCCCAACGTACTTGAGTCTAACCAGACCCCATTCCCATTATGGCGATTTACCCTATCCTATGGTAGGTATTCTATTCATGACGGACTTTTCCCATTATGATGGAGGAATGACCACCAAGGTACTTGAAGCTTTTTGAATAATTAAGCATTCTAGAAGCACACTTTTTTACAACTCATGTCTCTTTTCCAAAGAAGGGTTACCCTTCTTAATGGAACTCATATCATCGCGAAGCCTTTGAACTTTGTGAAGAACATGAGCTTCATGAAGAACATCCCACCCCCCCCCCCCAAATTGTGATACCCTCTTTTGTGTGGCCCTGGAGGATTGTACGAAGTGATTTATTGGTCCCTCATGTGGTGTTCCTTGTTTCATTTATCAACCTAAATATTATTATCATATGTATGATAATAGATAATTCTTATTCCCATAGATATGGTAAAATTTTCTCCATGATTGATCACTCTTAAAATAAATTATATCATAGAATTATTGATTCTTTCTCGTCCCCTAGTGTGGGTAGAAATTAGTTATGTAAGTCCTCAGGGTAAGGAGCGAGTCCTCCCTGTCCGAGCTGAAGGATGTTAGACAATAATCTCTATCATCCTCTGTACATGAAATTAATCTATAATCATTCCTTGTGAAATTAATGTGGGGTTCCATGCCTCATGAATTCCTTACACCCACTCATCTCCATGGAGTGAGATATCCTTCTTCATATTGGTAGGGAATGACATCCTCCTCATGCGGAATGAGATTTTCCTTGGGCATCCCTCCTAGAGTAACCCCAGTCTCTATCTCCATGGGTTGTCATATGACATATTTCCTACTTCAATTCTCATGGACACACATTTTGTGAGACCCTATTTAGGTATTATTCTTCTTATTGTTTCTTACATTGATCAAGAATCATGTGGGATTAAAGAACAATAGTGATCAAAATCCATATGGGCTTTCTGAATGCATAATCCTTTTGACCATTAATGTGGAACTACATGGGTTTTGACCCCTATCTTCTATACATATTATGTAAGAAGACTCTCTAGTTTTTAATCCCTACCTATGGTAATATTTAGTGTCCCATCCTAGGGTGAACCTCCCTGATCCACCCCCAACGGTGTCTCAATCAGCCTTCAAATGGGTAGCCTTAGTCTGTATGACCCTACGATATGTCTTATATCCATTTGGGTAGTTCTCCATGTGTAAGACCCATTACCCAAATCATTCCTCTAAACTCTGTACATTTTGATCCCTTTCCTCTATAGAGGGTATATTGGACACCTCCATGAGGTTCAATCTAATCCAATGGTAATCTCAGATGCTCCCTTCTATAGATGTACCCTCAGGATGTGACATCTTCTCTTCTTTGGACATATCCCCTAGATCCACCTCCATAAGGCATTCAAATCCATTCAAGTGGGCATATAGCCATGCTTAAGCCCCATACCCAGAACCATCCATTCGAACTACATTTGTTTAGAACAATTTTGCTATACAAGGTAAAGATAAAGCCTCCTTGAGAATCAATCCCAACCAATGGTATACTCTAGTGCTACCTCATAGGGATTTACCCTCATAGTGTGACCTCACCCCTTTTTTGGACACATCCCCAAAATCTAACTCCCTCAAGTATTCTAATCTATCAATTTGGTAAGCTATTAATGCGTAATCACGATCCCCAAAATCATCTTTCTAAACTACATATGTTTTGATCATTTTCCCCTATATAGTTTACATAGGAAGGCTCTCGGAGGATCCTTCCCAAGAAATAAAAAAATTTGGTGCTCGATCCTCAAGATATACCATTATTATTTGACATCTTTCTTTTTTGGAACACATCCCCAAGATTGACCTACCCATGGTGTTATGATCGATCCCTTTGGGTAGTTAGCCATGTGTAGTCCCCATTCCACAAATCAGCCCACCATAGTACATGGTTTTTGATCCCTTTCCTCTATACAAGGTACATAAGAAGCATCCCTGAGGTTCAATTCCAACCAGTGGTAAACTCTGAAGATCCCTCCTATGGATGTACCCTCATGATGTGACATCTACCATTTTTGGGACACATCCCTTAGATCCACCTCCCTAAGGCATTTTGGCCTATCCATTTGGGAATCTATCCATGAGTATGCCCCCTTCCCCAAATAATCCCTCCAAACTACAATATTTGTTAACCCTATCCAATGTATAGGGAATTTAGGTACCCTCCTATGGGTTCAACCTAAAATAATGGTATACTATTGTGATCCCTATATTGGATGTTCCATAGTGATGTGGCATATTACATTTTTGGTACACATCCCATATATCCACCGACATAAGTAATTATAATCCATCCATTTGGGCTGTTATCCATGTGTAAGAACCATTCCCCAAATCATCTCGCCGAGCTATACGGGTTTTGGTCCATGTCCTCTATACAGGGAACATAAGAAGTCTACCCATGGTTAAATAAAGAATAATGGCAATATATAGTTCTTATTCCTAGTAATGTACCCTTAGGATGTAAAATCCTCCAATTTTGAAACACATCCCCTAAATCCTACTCCCTGACGAATTCCGATCCATCCATTTGAGCTACTAACTATTTGTAATCCCCAACATGTCAAACGGCAGTTATGCCCTTGTAAGCCCTGATGCCATGAAGAACTACATGGACTTTGATCCCTGTACCCTATATAGGGTACCTAGGAATTATCCTTGAGGTTCAATCCCATCATATATTTAAATAATAATATTTTCCTTAAGTCATTATTTCTCAAAAGGATCATTCCCCAATATGGAGGATACACTTCCTTCGGGTCCCCATCTATGCGCTAAATTCTCATGATCCTCCACATTAATTGTCCAATAACCCAATCCCAATCTATGGGCACATTGATTCATAGCCACTGAGATATATAGGAAGCCTTTCTGGGTTTCAATCTCATCACTTTCCACACTCCATCCATTTTATTATTAATTCTTCCATATTTATCTTGATTCTCACTTGGGATGCCACATTTTGGTGAGATCATGCCATCAAAATTAGTGGTGCTTATAGTAGAACCTTTCATGTTAAACCTTCATAATCCCTAGACAATATATATTCATCCAACTAAGGGTAATACTCTTTCTATGGTCACCCAGTCATGTATAAGCCCCAAATAATCCCTTCGAACTATGTGGGTTTTGATACATGTCTCCTTAACAGGGCACGTGGAAAGCCTCCCTAAGGTTTAATCCTATCCAATGTTAAACCATGATGTCCCCCTAATTGGGGTGAACCTCCCAAATCCACCCATAGAGGTTACCAAATCAGCCTTTATGGTATCACCTCCTCCCTTTACGGGACATTCCATCCAGAGTCCATCTCCTTTGGGCATTCCGATTCATCCATTTTCTAATCAATTTAGGTGATCCCTACTAGGAATGTAACCACCTGATTCACCTTTATAAGTTCTCTAATTAGTTTAATAAATCTTTTCTAGATTTTAAAATCATGGTATACACCATGTTAAACATGTGGTGTTGAAGAAAACCATTGAAGACATGCCTCAAGAATATGATACGAAATGATCGACATGTGAATCCACTAGTTTCTACACCCTTGTGAATCCCTCTTATGAGAAAGAATACAAGATCTCCAATATTCTAGTGTCCAAATGTGCCACTGGTTCCCATAATGACTACTTCTATGACTGAAGGATGATGCCTTGGAATGACACCTTGGAATTTCGAGACTGATGTAGTTTATTTATTCGGCATCCAAGAATTGATGGCACTGAGAATGAGGTTCATGAACAACATATTAATCTCTAAGGGATACCCCAAATATACAAAAAATTCTTATGATGAATCCACCAATGGATTGAAAAACATAACATTAACCCATTCCGATCAAGGAGAAAACGTCTTTGAATAAGTGATGATGGCCATCAACCTTTGGAAAATCGGAATGTGTGGCAACCAATGCATGCATCGTGGTTCGCGAAGCTTGAGGATGCATGCACCCCGACAGTAAGCATCAGAAACTTATGTGTATGTGATTTTATAATTTCTAGTGTTTTTTAAAAAGTGAAATTCCTAATTTAATTAACTAATTTTTTCAACTAATTAATCGAGGAATTGGGGACTTTATTGAAAAATGGTAATTCTGGAATTGAGATAATTAATTTTCAAATAATTGAAATTTGAAATTTGGGAGAATTAATTATTGAGTTAATTATCTAATTTTTGAATTGTGAATTATGAATTGTGAATTTTTAATTGGTGAATTAATTATGAGATGTTGAGTTTTGAAATGATTAATTAATTATTGAATTAGTTAATTGAATTTTATAGTTAATTAATTGTTGAATTAATTAATATAAGGGATGTGGATTATCGACTAGTGAATTAATTAATGATATTGGTACGGATTATTAATTTTTTAATTAATTAAATTAATTAAGAAGATTAATTTGTTTTGGAATTTATTAATGAAATATATTGTATTAATTAATCATTAGGTAAATTAATAGAAATGGTAATGAATAATTAATTTCAGAATTAATAAATGTAATGATTAGTAAAATGAATATTGGTTGTGATAATGTTGGCATGGAGTATTACTTTGGTTCATCGTGGTGTGAGTGAGGGATAGACTAAGGAATATCATCGGTGCTTTCATTCTGATTTCTGAAGGACTGTGAGAGACATCGAGATAAATGGATGTGAGAGATTATATATTGATTTCTGAAGGACCATGAAAGACATGGATGAATAATACAACGGGAGATTCAATTTTATTTCCAAAATATAATGAGATCTATTGGAGTTGGTATTTAACAACCCTGAACATTATTACATATTTAGACGTGATTTATTACATAAAATTGCACATAACACAACTCTGAGGATCTGGAGGTCTATTGTATTAGGAAATTAGGAAAATTACATATCATCTTAAAACATAAAATATGACATCTTTATTCAAATATTCGTTTACATGACCACAAAATTCCATTGTACTTAGCATTGCATGTGATAACTTGAGAACATACATAAGAAAGGGGTGAGGTATAAAGCCCAGTAAGGGAGTAATCAAGGCATAACATAAATAATATAGTGCATGTTAAGAAATATGAAATTTAATGGATCAAAAGAGAAACATGATCATAAAGGCACGATATCGCATGAATATGATAACATGGAAATGTGGAAAAGACATACAACATGATATTAGCACGAGCCTAGTCTTATTACACAGAGATTAGAATCAATAAACCCTCATAACACTTGAATTAGCATGAGTAAACCTTCATTTTAATTGAATTAGTATGATTAAATACTCATTGCACATGGTTTATAATCATACTAAATAATACCCAATGTATTGGAGCGCTATCAAGACACACCATTAACAAACATTTCATTTCATGCATAAGGGTGCCACATGGATCATATAACATAGAATAATTCAACATTATAATTTATTCCATGATAAAGGGATATGAATTAAAAACATAAAACTATGTAATCAATACATATATGTACATAAAGGTGAATACCCTATAAGGAGAATTGGGCATGGTATTCTCTATACACTGATTTTGGAATGGAAAATTGTGGTGTAATTTTAGAAGCATAATGACGTGACACAATCATTAATAAAAATAGTTGATTAGAGATAAAGGGAGATCACATAACATTTACTTTAAATGTAAATTAAGGGGTCCATATAGATAAATGTCCCAATACCTGGAATTTGGAAATAGAAGGTGTAACCTAATAAGGAAATTTGAAGTCATAGGAGAAATGGAATTACTCTTATGAAATTTCCTCATGGTAATGGGTATACATTGGAGGTAATAATGAGAGAGAAAGTGGTATCTCGTTATTCAAAAATAAAGAGGAAATTATGGGGGAGGTGTGAAATCATAACCCAATATTTGTAACTGAAAATGAAAGGGTATATCAACATAAGGAAACATGGGAAAAAATGTGAAATGGAGAAATCTGTTACTTGAGTTTGTAAATTTAAGAGCATGAGGATGAGATTAATGGGGTCTTGGGGTGACTTTGGAGGTTTCTAGAGATATGAGGAATGTTTAGGTACTCCCTCCATGTATTTTGAGGGATGATAAGTGGAAGCTTGGGTGGGTTTATATAGGAAATGAGAGGGGAGTCCTTTAATATTTCACAAACATATGTTTTGGGATCTATATAATTAAATATTAAAAGACACAAACCATACCATGGTTTTTTCCAAGTTATAGTTGAAAAAATTATTTTATAATTCCAATGTCCCAACATATTAAAAAATAAGGCTTCCTTATGTGGAGGTGAGTCACACTCTCAAAAAATCATTTTAGAAAGTTATAATATTTTATATGTTTTGGAGGGTCCACGAAGGAATTGAAAAATAATAAAACAAATATAAAGTTAGATCATTTTAAAGGGGAAACGTATATTATCTGAATAAACCAATTATATTATTTTATAACATCACTATTAGGTAATTATGATGTCATAAAACACATTACATATTTATAAGGTATTTAATTTTTACACAAAAATTCGATTGTGTTAGAAAATTATGAAAACATCACCGTTGGATAATTTAAGCATCCTGAATCCCAAAATAATATTCATTTTATCTATATATATTTTTTTTTAATATATCACTTTTTAATTTTGAAATAATAAACAGACATTTATTAAAAATTTAGTGGTTTTGACAAAAAGAGTTTTCAAACCATAATAATAATTACAACTGTGTTCATAAAAATTAAACGAGAATTTATATTTAATAAAAAGTAATTTAGTAATAATATTGTATTAAAATTTTATTTAATTCAAAAATATATAAATTTATCGAAATATATTTCTTATTGAATTTAAATATTAACTAAAATACTATTTTTTCATTAAAAACTATTTAAAATGTTACAATAAAAAAATGAATGTATATTATTTATTCTATAAAAAATAATGAACATAATAATAGTAATAGTTTCTTTTTACACATCACTTTATTAAACCTACATATTCCCTATGAGTATGGTGTGTGAAGGTGGGGCTTTCTTGGGCCCATTCGGTGAACATGGTTTGGGTCGTGATCTCGATGAGCTTGAACTTCTCCCATAAATGGTTTCTCTCATGCATAAGTTATTGGATCTCGGGTTGGTCTTGGTCTTGGGAAAATACCCGAAATTATATCTCCCTCAAACGATCTGATAATTGGGATTCAATGGTAATAATCCTCTTGGTTGAGGCCATCTATTCCTTTATTTGTGTCAAAAGGATTTGATAAAACCCTATATACTAATCATGTGATCATTGTTCAACAACTATATTATCAATGGTAATTATACTTAACAGTTATTTAAACCCAATAAAAAATGTGCATGTGATTTCAATATCCATAATACATTTAATTAAATAAAATAAATGGAATTTTATTCATGAATTTTTGGGTCATTATAACATTCCCCCTTCAGAAATTTCACCCTCAAAATATCATTTTCCCACACTAAAAAATATGTGGGTAACTCTTCCTCATCACTTATTCTAGTTCCCACATTGCATCTTCAAACTTGTGGTTTATCCACAACACTGTGATGAGAGGAATTTTTTTATTTGGTATAACTTTTTGCCTACAATCTAAGATCATTATAGACTTCTATTCATTGGAGAAGTCATTCTCCAATGGTACCACGTTTGGATTGAGTACATGAGATGGGACAGCAATGTACTTCCTCCACATCGATACATGGAATATGTCATGTACATGATATAGGTTCAATGGGAGTGCTAATCAATTGACCACTACTCCAATTTGATCAAGGATCTCAAAAAGGGTGATGTACCTTGGACTAAGCATTAAAATATTCACATATCTCATAAATCTCCTCCTCAGTGAAATGAAGAGGAATACCATGTCTCCAACATCAAACTCTAGTTCTCAACGACGGTTGTTAGCATAGATCTATTGTTGACTCTGATCAGCTTTAATGTGATGCTAGATGGTCTTAACTTTCTCCACCATTTCTTCAACCTTTTCTAGACCTAGAAGTTTTCACTCCCTAACTTCATCCTAGCATTTCAGTGTTTGTCACCTTTTCCCATAAAGGTATTCATAAAGAACCATTTAGATTCTTGAGTAAAAAACTATTATTGTAAGATAACTCAACCAGATAAAGATGTTGATCTCATCATAATTTAAATTCGATTGATAATTCTCTCAATATGTCCTCAAGTGTTTGAACAGTATGCTCAGATTGTCCATCAGTTTTACGGTGATAAGCTATAAGGATGTTTGGCTCAGTATTCATAGCTTGTTGGAGACGCTTCCAGAACATAAAGGTTAATATTGGATCTCAATCAGATACAATATATAGTTATACATCTTTCATTCTTACCACATCTCTGATTTATATCAGTGATAGTTCAACCGATGAGAAATCCTCCCAATTTTCAATGAAGTGTGTAGTCTTTGGAAGACAATCCAAAACAACCCAAATAGAATTTTTTTCATTAGATGTCTTCAGAATTATAGTGACAAAGTCTATGGTGATGATTTTCAATTTTCATGTTTGTATGGTTAATGGTTTCATCATCCACTTAGACTTATAACTCTCTACCATCACTTACTGATATACCAGGAACTTTGAGGTATATTCAAGGATCTCCTTCCTCATATTATCCCACCAAGAATTCTCTTTAATATCTAGACACATATTTTTGTTTCCTAGGTTAATGGGGAAATTTTAACTATGTCAATCATCAAAAAGTTCATTCTTTAACTCCTAAATAGATGGAACACATAGTCTTGACCCAAATCTCCTAATTCCTTCTCCATTAACATTAAACTCTAAGGATTTCCCTTCTCTAACAATTTCCACTTTCTTATGAATTCACACATCATCTTTTTGAGCATCCTTTAACCATTCTAAAAGATACGGTTGAGCAATAATTTTTGAAAGGATTGATTATGTTCCATTATTTATGATTCCCATGTCCATATTCATCAAATATAAGAAGATATGGTCATTTTCAATTCTGATCAATTATAGAATCACTGATTCCTATCTACTTAGATAATCTGACACCTTGTTTGCATTCCCAGGTTGGTAAAGGATTGAACAGTCATAGTCTTTGATCATCACTAACCATATTCATTAGTGTCAAGTGTTTCAATGTGAATATATACTTGAGTATTTTTTGATCCGTATATATTTCACACTTTCCCCCAAAGATGTAATGTCTCCAAATTTTTATATCAATGATTACTGCAGGAAACTTCAGATCATGTGTTGGATAGTTATTCTCATGAATATTCAATTTCCTTGAATCTTAGGCAATGACATTGTCATTTTTTATTTAACACACAACCCATCCCCTTATTTTAAGCATCACTGAATACCAAAAAAAATTTCTCTACTTGTGGGTAGTGTGACAACATGATTAGTGATAAGACTCCTTTTCAACTCTTTGAAGCTATCTTCACATTCACAATTCCAAACAAACAAGAATCCATTCTGATTTCACTCAGTAAGATGGATTGAAAATTTTAAAAAATTGCTCACAAATCAGAGATAATATCCACATAACCTAATAAAGCTATGAATATCCATCAAAGATGATGGACATGGACATCCCTCAATTGAATTTGTCTTGGAGGAATCCATATAAATCCCATTACTTTTGATTATATGACCCAAGAATGATACCTCCTTCAACCAGAACTCAAACTTTATATACTTTCCATATATCTTATCCTTTCACAAGGTCTCTAGAACAGTGCTTAAGTTCTCCTTATGCTCCTCCTTGGTTTTAGAGTATATTATTTATCATCAATAATGACTACCACAATTTTTTTAATGTAATCTCTAATGACTTTATTCATCTTGTCCATGAAGTTTTCTTGAGAATTAGTAAGTCGGAAAGGAATTACTATGAATTCATAATGCCAATACCTTGTACAAAAATCAGCCTTGGGGGTATCCTCATTATTCACCCTTACATAGTAATATCCTAACCAAAGATCCACCTTGGAGAAGTATTTTTCTCTATGTATTGAACCGAACAATTCATTAATTTATGGAATAGGATACTTGTTCTTTATCGTGATTTTTTTGAGCTCACTATAATCAATTAAAAGGAGCATTGATCCATCCTTATACATGATGAAGAGGACCGGTGCACCCTATAGTAAAGCACTTGGGAATATAAACCCTTAATCCAAATTCTCTTGTAGATGTTTCTTTAGATCATAAAGCTCCACAATATTCATTATATACAAAGTATTAGATATTGGAAAATCAGCATGTATAAGATCAATTGATAATTCGACATCTCTTATAGGTGGAAGACTAGGAAATTACTTGGGAAACACTTCAGAAAATTCTCTCACAATAAGAATGTCTTAATGGATTCTTGATTCATTAGAATAAATCATTTGAGAAAAGATATGTGTTCTCATAGGGCAGTAATATCCACTCTTGAGATGATAGTGCAAAATAAGATTCATCCTCCTCCTTTAACTTGTACAAAATCGGTGGTCTATTCTCTATATGGAGAGTGATTTCCCTCTCACAACAATTTATATTGGCTCTATATAGGGAAATCCAATCCATGTAATGAATTTTAACAAATTCCACAAAAGGAAGTTTGAAGAGGTTTTTTGGGATGTTAAATCCACAAATTGCGATAGGGGAGGAATTATATTCACGATATGCAATAATTTCCCCATCTTCGATTACCACTGACATATCTACTTGCATAATTTGTGGTGGAGTTTGGATTATTCTATTAATCTTTTAGGATATAAAAGAATCTATAAGACCAGAATAAAAAAGAACATTCTATATTATTGAATGAATAACTATCATACCTATAACCACTTCATTTTCATGAGTTTCCTCAGTGGTATTGATGGAAATATCTATCCCCTACTACCTTGGAGGTTGTTCGTTGCCTCTGAAAACCCTTGTCTTTGGGAAATGGTTTGAAAATTTCCTCAGTTCATTAAAGTTGATGTAATAAACAATGCATTGAGGTTAAAATGAATCATTATTCTCATATGTCATAGAAATAGGTTATTCTTATTAGAAATTAATGGCAAGGTGCCCTTCTCTTCCACTCATAAAGTAATTCCTCATCTCATTTATACAGTTTCTAGGGTGCTTCTTTCTGCACCTTTCTTATCCGAGGTGGTGGAATTTCTTAGAACTGTTGTATTTATCCATCGGACCACCAGAATTAAAGACCATTTTCTGATTGTTATCACCATGATTCCCCTATGATTCTATGATCTTCATTTCAACATTTACGGAACATCCAAAAATTTCCTCATAGATATTGAAGTCACAGAATGGTAGGGCTTTATTTAGGCTAGGTTTTATCCCACCAAAGAAGTGGTCGACCTTGCATCAAGGGTAACAACAAAGCCAATGGAATATCAAGAATGCCTTTTGGGTTTCCTCGTATGTTTTAAGGTATTATTTTCCCTTTTTCACGATGGAATAAATAACCTTTCCATCTGAAATCGAAGGGTGTGAGGAAAATATTTATCAAAAATCATTTTTCAGATATCCTTTCATTCCAACTCCTCGATATACTCTTTAGAATTCATATTTTTGATCAATTTCCACCATTGATGATCTTCACCCTCCATATGATAAGCCGCCATAAGAACCTTTTCTTGTTCGTAATATTGAAGGATTTAAAATATCTCAATGATGTTGATCCATTGTTCTATGATTGAGCGATCAAATGATCAACTAAATGTAGGAGGCCTTTGTCACATGAATCTCTTGATTGCATCTTGTTCATTCTTGAGGGGGGGGGGGATGGAGATTCCTCTTAACCCATTTTTTATTGAAAAAATGAGTTAACTAAAAGAGTATTGGGACAATGTTTGTGATTCCTGCTCCCATCAGATTGGGAATCTCATTAGAATAGTCATCACATTGATCTTTGAATCTATTGTTAGCCCATGTCCTCTTATTATCAACCATTGGCTGGAATAAAAGGAAATTTATGGGTAAAAAATAAATTCAAATCAAATTAAAAAAGGGATAACTTATAAATTACATTTATTTCCTTAATATTTGAATTTATAGTGTTCAAACTATGTTATCCATGATCTACATCCCAAATTATATTCTTAGGAATTTTTTTTATTCCCTTAATATGGGTTCATACTAAGCTTATGAATTTACCGAAGCATATCCCCTAGGAGTGTCTAACCAAGAGTGCATCAAGGACCGTTGATGTGAACCAGTTCTCATTCGAGTCTATGTCAAACTAGTGTTTTTGGGTTTTACCCCTAGATACATATGTGCCAGATCCACCTATACTTCTTCATATCCAGACAGAGATGTATTTTCCTGATAAACCACATACTCTATACTCACAAAAATTTATGGATGTTTTTATTATTCATAGTCTTATATTTAAGTCTTTCACTAGGGGTTTTTATCCTAATCCCCAAAATAAAACAACAAATGCTTTGAAACCAACTATAACAACCCTGCTCTTTATTACATATTTAACCATGATTTATTACATAAACATGTACATAATAAAAATTCGAGGATCAATAGGTATAGTTTCATGATAAATTTGGAAGATTAAATAATAAATTAAAACATAAAATATGAATCTTTATTGAAAACATCTTTTACATGACCACAACATTTATTATTACTCATTATTGCATGGGATAACCCAAGGACATACATAAGAAAAGAGTGAGCTATAAAGACTAGTAAGGGGGTAATCAAGGCATGACATAAAAAAATACAATACCTATTAGGAAATAGTCATATCAATGGGGCAGAATAGAAATGAGAACATAAAGGAATGATATAGAATTATTATCATAACATTGAAATGTGGCAACGAAATAATAATTGATATTAGCATGAGCCAATGCTCATTGGACATGGATTAGCATGTGTAAACAATTATTTCTCTTGAATTAACATGATTAAACCCTCATTTAACTTGAATTAGCATGATTAAACACTCATTGAACATGGTGCATCATGATACTAAAAATTATGCAATGCATTGGAGCGCAATAAGGGCACGCCCTTTATAAACATTTCATCTCTTGCATTGGTGTTCCACATAGATCATATTACATAGAGTCATTAAACATCATCAATTATTCAATGATGGAGTAATTAATAATAAATTCATGAAACTCTATAATCAAAAATTATATGTGCATAAAGTTGAATACCCTTGATAGATAATTAGGCATGGTATTCACTACATGATGATTTTGGCATGGAAAATCACGGTTCAATTTCAGCAGCATAAAGACGTGATAGAATCATTCATAAAAATAGTTGATGAGAGAGAAAGGGATATCTCATAACATGTAAATGAAATTAAATTTAAGTGGATCATATAGATACATCTCCCAAAAAAGGGAATTTGGAAATAGAAGGCATAACATAATAAACAAACTTCAACAACGAGATGAAATAAAATAACTCTTATGAAATTTTGACATGGTAACAGGTGTAAATTGGAGGGATTAATGAGAGAGAAAGTGGCATATAATCATTAAAACATAAAGATGAAATTATGGGGGCATTAATAAATCATACCATAATATTTTTAATTGAAAATAAGAGGGTATATCAAAATAAAGAATCTTAGACAAAAATGAGAAAAGAAGAAATCCCTTACTTGAGTGTGTGACTTCAAGATATTGTGGGATATTATTGAGAGATTGAGGAACCTTGGGAGGTTTCTAAAGATATTTGAGTGTATTAGGTATGTGCTTCAAGGATTTTGAGTGAATATAATTGGGATCTTTGGTGGGTTTTATAGGAAATGATAGGGGAATTCATTAATATTTCACAAACTTAGGTTTGGGAATCTATATTATTAAATATTAAAAACAACATACCATACCATAGTTTTTGCACATGGTTTTTTCCAAAGTGGACTGGAAAACATTATTTTATATGTTTAGTGGCCGAACATATTATTATTATTTTCTTGATTATGTGAAGGTGAGTCACACACTCATGGAAATCATTTTAAAATATTTAAATATTTTATAATTCTTGGAGGGTCCAGTAAGGCACTGTAAAATTAATAAAAAGAAATCAAAAATCACATTATTTTAAAATTAAAACATATATTTTCCAAATATTACATTGATTGTATTTTATTACATCACTATTATGTCATTATGATGTCATAAATCACATTATATATTTATAATGTATTTATTTTTTACCCAAAAATTCGATTGTCATAGAAAATTATGAAAAATTAACCATTGAATAATTTCAATGTCCTTATTCCAAAAATAATAATAAATTTATCTAAATATTTATTGTAAATATGTGAATTTTTACATGTAAAATAAAAACTGATATTTATTGAAAATTCATGGGTTTTGACAAAAATAGTTTTCAAACCATAATAAAAATTACAATTGTATTCATTAAAATTATATGATCATTTATATTAAATAAAAAGCTATTTCATAATAATATTTTATTAAAATATTTTTTAATTTAAAATTCCATTAATTCATCAAAACAAGTTTCTTAATTGAATTTAGATATTAACTAAAAATATTATTTCTTCTTTTAAAACCATTTACAATGTAACAATAATAAAATGAATTTATATTCTTTATTATTTGAAAAAAATAATTCGCATAATCATAATGATAGGGTCTTTTTACATATCCCTTTATTACACTAGCATATTCCATAAGAGTATGGTTTGGGTTGGTGTGGCTTTCTTGGGGCCCTTAATTGAACATAGTTTGGGCCATGAACTCGATAATCTTGAACTTCTCCCATAAAAGTTTTGCTCATTCCTAAGTTGTTTGATCTTGGATAGGGTTTTGTCTATGTAAAATTTTATAAATTATATCTCCCTTGAAATATCCAATAAATGGGATTCAAAGGGAACGTTGATACTGGTTGAGGCCATCTATTCCTTTGTATGTGTCAAAAGGATTTTAAAACCCTATATACTAGTCATGTGATCACTGTTCAATGGATATATTATCAAAATTAATGATTTTTAATGGTTATTTAATCCCAAAAAAAAATTTCATGTGCTTTTTATATCTCTAAGACATTTAATTAAATAAAATAAAGGTAATTTTATTCATGAATGTTCGGGTCGTTACATGCACTAGGGAAAATTCCATGAGTTATTTCCCTTTACCTATAAATATATTATTCTTCGTCAGTCCTACTCACTTTTGACCCTTGACGATAAATCCCCTGGTTCATATTACTCATTCTTGACTGATTTACATGTTTTAAGAATTTTATTACGTTAGGATTTTTGAAAATTAATGTTAAAAATGGAATTCAGATATATGATATACATTTGGGATAGTTGAGACTCCAAAACGAGATGAAGCATGTATTTTAGTTTAGGTTTCCTAGGGAACGTGATGGATAATGTTGTCAAATATAGATTAATTGATAACGTGATAACTATTTTGTTATGCATTGAAGTTATTTCTTTTAACAATGAAAAATACTTGTTATTGACAGAATTTGTTTTAGACAACATTGGTGGTGGAATAATGAGTTGTACTCACAACCTACTTGAGCTTCTAGATAGGTACATGAATAGTTTCAAGGATGCATAATAGGTTAAGGAAAAAGACCATGTGTTAGATGGATGAGTTGGGGTAGAGCATGGTTGAGAGAACCATACATGGGTTGAGACCTACTTGGGAGTTATAAGTGTATTTACTTTTTGGTTTTAATTTTATAAACATAACACATATATTGGCATGACATATAATATTCTTCTTAGTTTTAGTATTGTATTTCTAGTTTTGGCTATCTTGTTTCATGTCACCATTCAATTTATGATAATATGTTATTTAGTTGTTATCTATTATTTTTTTCTTGTGTATTACTCTAATAAATGTGTGTATAGTCTCCCCATGATTTATATTAAACCCTATCTTCTATTTGATAGCCTATGGTGTATAGAGAGGTGTTCTTGAGGTTAGTTGGAGAACTAGCTTGGGGCACCGGGGCATGGAACCCAGTTTCTGAACTTACAATGTGGAATCAAAGAAGGAATTTTTTCTTTTCATTTTTATTACTATTCCGTAAAGGCAGATAGGAGGCAATGAAGAGTCAGGACATGGTTATGAGATCATTTATGGATGTTCCAAACCCATGTATGGGGGGAAACCCAAGTAAAAAAGGTGTGATTGATGTTATTTTTTTTCAATTTTATAGTTGATTGTTATTTCACCTTGAGTGATGTATTTTTTTATGTGATTATTATTTTTTAATATTGATGAAAATTGGCTAATGGAATGGTATGTAATGAGAGTTTAGTTTTTCATCATCATTATAAGAACTCAAGATTATTTTTTGACGTGCATCATATTTAGTCATGCATAGAAACATAGGTTTTGGGTATGTTGTTGAATTTGAATTTTTTTTTCAATTTTTGGGAGATTGAAATAAACAAGGATCACAAAATGAAATTTATAATTTTAAAATGATGAAAAATGTGAATAATTGGGTAACTAAATTAAATAAATGAAATCTACGAATGTGTTTACCCTTGTTAACCAGGAACTAGACGTAGAATGGTTAATGGTAGTGATATAGAACTTATTTTGACAACATTATGAGGTATGGGGAAAAGAAATATTGTGACTCGTTGTGATTATTTCTCATACATAATTTTATTAATGTTCTGTTGTGAGTCCTAATATTGTTTTTGGCATTATAGATATATGAGACCACAATGATGCCTATTAAAAGGATTAAAGAAGGATATTTCTTTAGATGTTCCACCATTATTGGAGATTTAGGTAATGATAGTGATGGTTTTGGAAGTGGGGAAAAATTCTGAGAGAACCTTGATAGGTTGATGAAATCCATAGAATGAATCCTAGGGTGGGATGTGAAAATATTGTATGACCTGACGAGAGGGTTCTAGTTGGAACACCCACTGATGATTAATATATAGGGTGGGTTTGAAGGAGTTGAGTTTTGGATTGAGTCTATTAGGACTATAGATAACCACTTGGAGTGTCCTAGTGAGAAGAGAGTCAATATGGTTTCTTATATGTTATGTGATCAGGTGAAGTGTCAGTGAGACATCTAGACAAAGGATGGATATATGAAGACTATATAGTGGAAGGATATTTAGAAGAAGTTCTTGGAGAACTTGTATTCAGAGATGTGGATATATGATAGGGAAGATGAGTTCATGGGATTGACTCTAGGGAACATGAACATGATGGACTTTGATGGAAACTTCATGGATTTGAAGCACTTTTCTCGATCTTCGATGGGGGATGAGTATAGTTCAACAAAATGGTTTCAGGATGGACTTAAATGTGAAATTATGTCCTTGGTGAATATCTCTTGGCTTATTTTTTTTAGAAGTGGAAAATCAAAAACTCTTTTGAGAGGGGAACCATAATGAGTCTTCCAGTTGGAAGGGGGGATATGTTCTATTTTAGATGATTTATAGGTGCATATTCCATGAAAAGGAAGCATAGTAATGTGAATTTCTAACAGTGTAGAGGGAATCAAAGCTTCTATTTGGGGGGATTAGTTATTTAGGAAACTAACCTACTTCTATGTCACTAGTCTGGTAGGGTGGGACACTTCTATGTTCATTGTCCCTGACCACCAGTGGAGTGTTGAGCCAATAGTAAGATGAGACATATACAGAGGTTATGTAGGAACCTATTGTAGATGGTTAGCGATCTAGGACCTATACAAGACCAAAGTGAGGGAAGGGGGTCTTCTCCACCATATCATTTTATAAGAATGAGATCCTATGGAAGAGATTGTAGAGGAAATATATATCACGATTCCATGAATGTTCATCCAAATCAGAAAAGTAGTGTAACTCAGGGGGATCAGACTGCATCAAACAGAATAGTTATAGGGAAATTACATGAAGTTCATTGTACACTTGTGGATAGAAAGTCCACACCATCAAAATTAAGAGGTAAAATTATTTTAGATTCTATATTACCAAGTTTTTTATTTGATATTGGTTCATGTCACTCATTTATATCTGCAATACTTGTTAAATATTTCATCCCAATGGTGGTGTTTTATATAATAATGATTATGATAGATACCCCATTTGGAGTACCCTCTAGATACATATTTTTTGAAAGAGATGTTCTATCGAGATTAGGGAGTATCATTTTTTATTTGATCCTTGTATTCTAGACATGTTAGGATTCGACCTAATTATGGGTTTGGACTATGTATTCACATACCAACACCACATTGATTATTACGAGAGGAGTGTGACTTTTACAAATTCAAATGGTGAAAACTATATTCTTCATAGAGAATGTGATATCCATGAAATTTTAGTATGACAAATTTCTTAGTAATTAGGAGTTCTCACTACCCAATTTGTATGTCTATTACGAGATGATGAAGATATAACACTTCATGTATTTACAAATATAGTAGACATATATTAGTATTCCTTTATAGAATAATTCTTAGTGATGCAACCTATGAGATATATATAATTTACAATTTATCTCATTCTTGGAGTGGATCCAATTTCTATTCCACCATTAAGAATGGAACCTATAGAGCTTCAAGAGATCTAGAATCAGTAGGAGGAGTTGGAGGATGTGATATTTATATGATCGAGTACATTTACTTGAGTTTCACCATTACTATTTTCTAGGAAGGATAACAGGACTACAAGCATGTTCGTTGATTACTAGAAGTTGACCTTAATGAATATGAAGAACCATTATCATCTTCCAAGTATCAACAAACTTTTTGACCAATTCAGATGATCTTTTACATTCTTAATGTATAACTTGAGATCAAGATATCATCAGTTTAGAGATCAGACATATAAAATACTTATGACTACCTTAAGAAGTAGGTATGACCATTATGAGTTTGCCGTAATTTTATTTGGGTTGAATAATTTACCAGCAATGTCTATGGCCTTTATTAACATTATCATTTATTTATACCTGTATTATTATTTTTATTTTTTATGACATCTTATTGTACTTCAAGACTCAAAATTATCCTAATAAACATGTTAGTATCAACTTGAGTACACTAAGACAACATTGAAAACACACTAATATAACTAAGTGTCTATTTTTTATTGATCATATACACTTCTTGGGTCACACAATCTGAGAGGATTCTGTGTCTATCGATCCATCGAATATAAAGGTAGTGGTATAATGAGAGAATCCAAAGAATGTGCTTGATATCTATATCATCATGGGGCTAGGTGGATATCACTGAAGGCTCATCTATGACTTTTCTTGATTGGAAACTCCGCTTACAGACTTGACCAAAAAGGGGATAATTTTTTAATTGAAAGAAGCATGCGGAAATTTATTTTGGTAGCTAAAGAAGATTTTGAAAATGACACTAATCTTGATCCTATATGATCTAGGTGAGTTGTATATTGTGTATTTTGATGCTTATGTGGTTGTAATTAGAGAAGGGTTGATGAAGAAATATTTAGTTTTGGAATATGGATCTCAGTAGTTGAGGTCTCATGAACAAAACTACCCTACACATGATCTCTATTTGGAAGATGTATTTTATGATTTGAAATGTTGGAGATGCTATTTATTGGATGAAAAGTTTATAATGTATTCTGATCACAAGAGTCTAATGTATATCTTCTCCAAAAAGGATTTGAATCTTTGGTAGAGGTGATGGGTTTAGTATATAAAGTCATTTGATTTTGTGCTAGAATATACACGAGGAAAGAAAAATAGTGTGGCTGATGCATTGAGCAGATAAACCTGGACACATGTGGTACATGAGTCTAGTTTATAGTAGAAATTATGAATTTGTTGGATGATATGAACATTTTGGTTCGAGAGATTCAGGATGAGATGAATGTCTTATTAGTTTCAGTAGAGTATACTATTATGAGATGGATTGGAGACATAAAATTTGAGGAAATTGAGTGCTTGATTTTGGGGTAAAGCCTTCATGGTGGGGAGTGACCATATGTTTGGAGCGTAGATGAGAATAGGATCATCTATGTCTGAAATTGGAGTGTTGTTCCGACAATCATGTGGGAGGAGTTGATGCATGAGTTTCATGGCATGAAGTGGGAGGTACAAATAGGTGTGAAAAAAAAATTAATGTGACATTCATCAATAGTTTTGGTTGATGGGAATAAAAAAGAAGATAGCATGGTTCATTAAATGATGATATACTTGTCATCAGGTGAAGGATAAGGATCAATGACATGTAGGTTTTCTATAGCAGTTTCCCATCCCGAAGTTGAAATGAGATGACATGACTATGAAATTGTTGGTGTATCTATTGTGGATGACTCTGAATAAATATTCTATTTGGGTTGTTGTGGATAGAAAAATTAAATTATCACATTTCTTTCTCGCACATGAGACTTTCTCAGTAGAGCATCTGAGAGTTTTTTATGTTCAGATGATAGTTTGTCTACAAGGGTTGGCACAAATTACTATTTTAGAACATGAATCATGATTTAATTTTCACATATGGATGGGATTACATAAGGTTCTTGGTATACAACTTCTTTTTAGTATGTCTTTCCACTGACAGATATATGGGTTGTCAGGCCATACTATACAAGTTCTCGAAGTTATGTTGTGAGCATGTTTTCTCAATTTTGGAGGGTCTTAGGAGAAGCACCTTGATTTGGTAGAGATTTCCTATAAAACTTTTATCAAGAAACAATTCAAATGACACTATACGAAGAATTTTATGGTATAACATTCTGATCACTTCAATAATGGATGGACGTAGGCAAGTAAGAGTTATTGGTACTGAGTCTCATGTAGGATACATCAGAGTAGGTATAGCCGAATTGAAAACATATAGATAAATATAAAATTATGTAGAAGTTGTATGAGGATAGAAATCAATTACACCTAGGGTTTATAGAGGGTGGTTGTGTATTCCTTCAGGTGAGGACAAGGTTAGGTCACCGTAGGATATGGAGAAAAGGAAAGTTGATGTGTAGATTTTTTGGAAATTTTAAAGTTGTGGAGAGAATAATTCCACTAGAATACTGATTGGATCATCCAAAGAAATATAGTATTTTGCATGATGTTTTACATGGGTTATATTTACAGTAGTATCACCCCAAACTTTATCATGTGACTGACTTATATTATGTTGAGTTTGAGATTGATTTATTCTTTGTAGAGCATCTGATACATGTGTTAGATTGTAGTTAGAAAGTTTTACCTGGAAAGACTGTGATGCTAGTCCATGTGTTTTGGAATCCCGAGCATGTTCTAGAGGAAACATGGAAAAGATAAGCACAAGATTTTTGTCTTGTAATCCGAGATATACATGAGAGTGAAAATAGAGGAAGAGATGATATAATGTGAAGATATTATATGATCCTTACCTTTATGGATATGAAACGGGCTCATTATAGGTACATATTTATTTAGTTTTGAGTACTTTTCATTATTGTTTTACCATGGGCTATGTGTGGGTGGAAATTTGAGAAAAATGAAATAAAACGGGTTGTGCACGGTTGGTGCACAGTTTGAGAAAACTATGCGCCCATGCCCATCAAACAATAGATCCTTGGATAGAGGGAAATAAAATGATTGATGAATGATTTATCAAAATTTTCTCCCTCTTAGGATTATCCAATACCAATATAAAGGAGAAACATGATTCATGTTCAAAATTAGTGATAACCTAGTACCCCTTCCTATAAAAATATGAGAGGAAATTAATGTTTACAGAAATATATTTTTAAATATTATCAAACACCCATTTTAATCCCAAATCAACCCCCATTCGATCCTAGGTCCTATTTCTTATTTTTAGAGCTATCTGAAAAAATTATAGGCCTTCCCAAACACTTTATTCACGATTTTGTGCCTGGATTAGAGATATTTGTCCCTCCTAGTATGCGAATGACATCATGTTGTTTTCCTATTCATTGTATATTATTATCTACTTATATTGGTGGTACTTATTTTATATTTTTTTAATCTAGATCTATATTTGATGAATTATGATCGAGGAGATCTTGAATTTTTTAATCTGATTTAGGTTCATAGATTTAAATCTCATTCTACACCAACACTTCGATGAATTTTGGGGATTTTCATTAGCAAACATTCTTTATCAAACTCAATGTATGGGGTATATTATTCACATCCCATATTATTATTATTATCAATTACATGTATGTGGTTGCATATTTGTAAGAGTTTTTTAGAAAATTGGAATTCCTAATTGAATTAAATATTTTGGTCAAATAATTAATTAAGAAAATTTGGATATGATTGAATATTTCAAATTTTGTAATTGGGATAATTAATTTCTGAATTAGTTAATAAATTATTTAATTGGTAAATTTGGGATAATTTATTTGTTTTTTAATTATCTAATAGTGAATTTTGGATAATTAATTTTAGAATTAATTTTTAGATGCTGATTTGTGAATTGATTAATTAATTATTGAATTAATTACTGAATTCATGTAGTTAAACAACTTTTTAATTAATTAATGCAAGGGTTGTGGTTAATTAATTGGTGAATTAATTAATAAGAGATATATGGTTATCTAGTTGTTAAATTAATAAAAGGAATTGGAAGGCTTAATTAATTGGTTAATTAATTAATGAAATAGATGTTGTTAATTAATAATTGTGTTAATAAATGGAAAGGTGCATAATTGTGGAATTAATGAATGGAATGATTAGTGAAATGGATATTGGTTGTGATTATGTATGAATGGTGTAGCACATGGTTATCTAGGGTTTGAGTGAGGGATTAACTAAGGAAGACCATGTGATATGTGTTTCTGATTTCTAAAGGACCTTGAGGGCCTTCGATATAGAAGATTGTGAGTTCATCAATATTGATTTGTGAAGGATTGTGAGACACTTTGAAGAAGAAGACCACGTGGATCATATTTTCTTTCTAGGATACCGCGAGAGTACTTGGAGTTGGGATATGGATTAGACCATGATACATTTTTTCTTTATATATAATGATATTATGATTCTATTAGTCTTACTAACTTTAGACCCTTGTGGTTAGAGCACATTGTTAACATTACTCATCTGAAACTAATTTACTTATTTTATTAATTTTATAAAGTTATAATTTCTGATAGTAAATGGAGAAAATTACCTTCAGATATATGATATTTTTTGAGAAGATTTCAGACTCCAACATGAGTAAAATTAAGTATTGAGGTTCAGGCGTCATTGGGAACCTCGTAGATTATGTGATTAAATAGTGATTAATTGATAAAATAATTTTTATTTACTTATTCATTGTAATTATTTCATTATACCACTGTATACCCTTTTTGTTGACTAGATTTGTTTTAGAAAACATTGGGGGTTACCTACTGAGTTGTACTCATCCCCTTCTTCAGCCGGCTGATTAGTACCCATATAGATTTCATGGATTCTGGATAGTTTAACTCAAAAGGCAATGAGTTAGATGGTTGATTCAGTATGTATCATGGTTGATGTACCTGGATATGGTTCTTTACCAACATGGGTTCATCAATGTCTTAAATTTTGGTATTTCAATTTAGACAGCTGACACTTATATTGGATTGTCATATTTTTCTACTTATTTTAAATATTGTATATAGTGTTTTGGACATATTTTGATCTTTTTACTATTTTTTATGGATATATATTATTCATGAATTATTTTTAATTTTCATGCATCTATTACATTAATAAAAGAGGGTATAGTCTCTCCATGATCGATATTAAACCCTTGCTTCAAGTCGACAGCCTCTAGTATTAGGGGAGGTATTCCTGAGGCCATGTGTTCAACTAGATTTGAGAATTGAAGTGTGGAACCTACATTAGGATGTTACATAATAATATTGAAGTAAATTTCAAATCACCTCATGTAGATTATAAAATGTGTGTCGGTTATCAGGTATGTTTTATACTTGTTAAATCTAAAAATATTAAATCAATACAACCAAAAGAATATTTTTATGAGAAATTATTTGAATAAATGGGTTTAAAAACCCCTTTAAGGAGGCCTAGTTCATTCAGTGTGCTAGAGTGTAAATAAAGGATGTGGGTTTCAATAAAACCTATAAAAAATGGATTGTTTTATTTCAAATTGTTATGTATATTTTCAAATATAGACTCAAAATTTTTTGGAAGATAAAACCTCAGGGACCACTGCTTGGGTTTTGGAACGTATTAAAAAATTTAATTTTTTTTATATCATGTCTATCTCTATGAATGAATAAAGACCATAATTTAAAGATATTATCTTGGATATATTGAGTAATAGACCAATGAGAAGTTAAATAATAAATGCAAACTCTTATGTGATGTTTGACCAAAATTGTTTTGAAGGACTTGATTGAACTTGAGGAATATTTTGCCAAGAGGGTCATTAAAATAATAATTTTTTTTACAATTATTCTATAACAACAACAAAATATTCTTAAAATTTAAAAGATTAAACATTAGTTCTTAAAAAAATTGATTATAGAACTTTTTCTAATAACAAGATAATGTGATAAACCATGTATCTCTGATAGTCTAATATCATCACATATGACATGAGATTCAATTATTCTAATTAATACCATGGAACATGATGGATGTTCCATGGACATAAAAAAATAGGTGTTTTTAAAAATCGAAGTAATTGGATAATCTTTTATTTAAAAATTTTGAATAAACTCACATGAGGTTTAGTTTACTCAGGTAATCAAACATAGTTGTTTGAATTTTATTTAATTATCTGATGAAAGAAATGAGAATATATTCAATAAGAATAGCATTAAAAAGAGAGAAATTTAATTGAAGGATGGTTATTTAAGGATAATTAATTAGTTTACAATTTTTTCAAATTGGAGATCCAATTAATT
Source organism: Viscum album (assembly GCA_963277665.1). Taxonomy (NCBI): domain Eukaryota; kingdom Viridiplantae; phylum Streptophyta; class Magnoliopsida; order Santalales; family Viscaceae; genus Viscum; species Viscum album. Next base: position 56,736,273 of record OY728153.1, on the reverse strand, counting down.
TTAATTTTCTCAAGGATATTGATAAAAATAAAGAGGGAACTAGATACACAAACATAACAATCATAAGAATTATATTATGTTCTCTAATGTAAATATGGATAGGAATTTTACTCCATTAATCCATCATAATGATAATTTTTTTAAAACCTATCATAAATATAACATGATAAATGGAAGTAAAAGTGTGCAGAGAAACAATTTACAAAGGCCTCTAGAAATAATTTGTATAATTTTTTTTCAAACAATGACAAAGCGATCTAAAAAATTATACCTTATTTTTTTCACCTTAATTTGTGATTTGAAATTAATTTATTGAGTTTTTTAATTAAAAATTCAAAGTCTATCAAACATTTTGGGATCTATAGGAGAGAAGTTTAAAGAGATCATGGAATTCAAATCAAAAATTGTGATCTAAAAATTTGATGGATTTATTAGGAAGAGATTTTGAATTTTATCTTATAATGTACTTGACATGAACTTTATACAAAACCACTTACACAAAACACAAAAATGGATTTCTAAAATAATTAATATAAGTAATTTTTATATTTGGAGAAAAACACTTCACATGATTTTAAGATAAAAAATCTTATTGAGAGAAGAAATGTGTGCTACTATACAAATTAGAAATGGATTTTATCAATGGAGATGATAAAATAAATCTTCATATAAAATTTGGTGTAAGAGAAAACTTATAAATAGATTATTTTGAGTATTTTGGATCCCTTTGATTATCAAAACCAATGTCCCATATATCAGGATATTTGATAAGAATTTTGAGGAGGTTTTTTCATGGATATTTTCCAACCACAAAGTGTATAAAATAAAGAATTATATACATAGTTACGTTATTTTAGTTTTTATTTTAAATATATTTTTAAAATATTGTATAGATAATTATTCAATTTTATGAGTTTTTGAAGAAGGCGGTGCAAACAATGAGGAGGTTTCTTGAATGAGTTATTGAAAATCAACATGATTTTGAACCATATAGAAGAATTGATGATTAAAATCAGACATATTATGAGTATTATATTTGATGAAAATAAAATAATTACCTATGGATGATGAAACATGTAGAAACCATAATTTTAATTATAGAACTATCTAAACATGTGAAAATTATTAGAAATCTGAGATATAATGGGCCTCAGGTAGATCCAACTCAATGAATTTAATGATTTATAAATTAGAAATCACAGATCTCTCAACATTAGGATATATATATTAGAGGAGTTATTGAAAATACAGAGTGTATTGATTATTTAAATTGAGATTTGTGTCAAATTAAAAATAATTCAACACGGGATCTTCTTTCAAGAATAAATTATGAAAATTAAATCTTGACTGAGTGGTTTTTAGGAACAAGATAAATGACCATGGACACATTATCATGAAATAAGATAAAATTTTATGTATAGGATCATTTCAAGTAGAGGTTCTTGATTTTTAATATAATTTTAGTCTAGTAGAAAGTTTTAACTACAATATAATGTCCGTTACTAGTTTTTTCTTACAAGTAATATAACATAAGTCTAATGGATTTCGAATATTTGTTTTTAAATGGTGATATTTAAAGATAGTATTATATTGCGAACCTTGATGGATTTTACCATTAAAATGATTACAAAAGACTATTTAAATTAAAGAAGGTTGTTTATAGAATAAAAGGGTCCTAAGGGAATGATATTAAAAATTAAAAACATACTGAAGGACTTAACATTTTCCTAAGTCAATGTTTACATCGACCCAAATATAAAAGAAATGAAAACATGTATTCTTATAGGGATTTTTTATGTTGATTATATAATTATTTAGGTTACCATGATAATTTTTTTTATGATTTTTCCAATAAATGAAGTAATTATATGAGATGTCCATCCCTGATGAGGAAAGATATTTATTGGTATTAAATGTTTTTAAAAAGTAAATTTTACATTTTTCTCCAAAAAAAATTAAACTAGATAATTATTAATGATGTATGAAATGGATAAATCAATGCTAGTGATTACACATATTCAACTAGGTATGAATTCATTTTAGGACGACGAAAAAGATAGTGTTAACCAAAGAGAATTAAAAAGTCTAATTATAAGTCTATAATATCAAAGACCATACAAAGAATATAATATATATAATGGTAGTCTCTATGTCAGATATTATAGGGATCCAATAGAGTCCAATTTTATGATACCAAAAGGGTTATTAGATATATCGAATGGACTTTCAGTTATGTGATACATTATAAGAAAGAAAATATTTAAAATAATTTTGGGATTACAGATGTTGATTTGGAAGTAGAAAATGATTATAGAAGGTCCACTGTAGGTGGAGTTTTCATAACAATAACTAACTAAGTGAGTTGGAAATGGAAAAAATAGATCTCAGTGATACTAATTAATATAAAGGATAAATATATTGATGAAAAATGTGTTTTCAATAAAAATATGTGGGAAAAGAATAATTGGATGATTTAATGTTTAAAATTGAAAAACCTATTATAAATTACATTGATAATAAATGTGTTATAGATATTTAGAAATTTTTTTAAAAAATTTGTTATGCTATAATATTGTTATCTGATTTCACATTGTAAAGTACAATGTGTAAAATAAAAAATTTAAGTTGGAATTTTTTCTAACTCGAGAAAAATTGATAGATATCTTCCCCAAGGATGTCCTTAAGTATAATTTTTAAGGCATCAATGTTAAAGATTAGAATTTATGACCTCCCAAGTCAACAAAAACCCATTATTTGAGACACCCCAATACAATGGACTCCATTTTCATTATGAGAGAAAAGTGGACACCTCAATAAAAAATTAGAGTGGTTTATTATGTATTTTATTAATATAAATTTTTGGATATATAAAAAATAGGGATTAAAGTGAATGAGAATTTAGTGGGATCATATAAGTCACATGAAAAATTCTTTTTCATTGAAACTATTAATTCCATAAAACATTACCTTATCTGGTAGAGTGGTGTTTTGAAATTTCCCTTTGAATAAGGTTCTCTATTGATGGATCGTGATGAGTTAATTTGTTAAAATTGATTTATGGGTTGAATATAAAATATAATTTAGGATATTTAAGAACCAATGGACTTATTGATAATATTATATTTTTTTCAACCAATATTTGTGATATTAGTTTTGACAGGGATTGATCTAGTTTGTATTATTTTGTATATCATAAAAAAGTTTATGATACTATAAAATGTTTTTTGATTTTGGGTAGTAGTTTGAAGAATTGGTGTTGAGTGGTTTTGGGATGATCAATGATTATTTTAAATTAAATTTCTATTCTATGTAAGGGTTGAGAACACATTTGAAAATATACACACACGTACATATGATATTTCAGAAAGGTAAATTAAATATTTCTATTGGTACATGGGATTAGGAATTAAGGTAATTAAACGCTACATATAGAAATAGAAATCATGTGGATGATCATGTAAGTCTAGAAGAATTCATATGTAAGGGTAACACAGCTCTATAAAGTGTACACGGTTTCTTTTTTATGTTTATAATGCCTCATGTAAGTGTAGAATCTTTTTTTCCTAAGTGTATCATGTCATGTATCATGGAATATAAATCATTGGTGAGGGTATAATGACTTGAGTAAGAGTACATGTAGCGTGCATAAGGGTACATTTAGAGGCATTCAATGTCTTAAATACCATCATATCTTTTGTAAGTGTATATCCTATGATGCATAATGTTGTTTGGGAGACTAGTATAATCATAACCTGTGAGTTCTAAAGAACTTGTAAGGTTACATTGAGTCTTACATTATCCTTATATGGGTAATTCCATATCTATGTAATTAGATAACCAAGATTTCATATATCACAGAAGGGTACGAAGAAAAACTACATCATAAAATAACATATCACAAACAACCTATGATTATTATTGATTATGATAATATTTTCAGGATGCATAGATGAGGCATGTACCATGGTGGATATTTCATCTATAATTGTTCTAATGGTTTCACCAAAAAAAATCAGCAAAAATTTTGGAGTATAGTATTTACATAGTGGAGCTAATGGCTAAACCACAAAGGTAAATATAGCTTTAAATATCTTTATTCATCTATTTATATAGTTTCTATAACAAAGAGATAATGAGACAACATAGTCATTATGTGGTTGTGAATAGTTATAGAGTGCTAGACCAAAGAAGTCGCACCATCATACAAAGGTTTATTTGATATACCATGCAATTAATTGATACATCAAATTATCGAAGCATGATTGGAGGTTAAAATTTTAGGAGACCCTTAAAATAAAAAAATATATGTGTGTCTCCAATTTTTTATAAGGTTATGGTTTTGAAATTCAACAAAAATGAAATATAATTATATTCAGTAATTTAATATCCATGAATCGAAATGAAACACTTAGAATAATTTTAGGTTTTTCTAATATAAATTTAATTATAACTTTAAATAAAATTATTTCTAAAATTCAATTAATTGTGAAAAACATAATGTTGATCTTGTGAAGTAGTTCATGGAATGTTGATAGAACCTAAAAAACAAAAGGATTTAATAAAGGTGAATAATGAATTAAAGATATATTTCACTTTTAACCCTAGTCATAAAAAATGGTTTTATTCACATACTTAAATTCTTATCATTCATAATAATACAAATCTAAATTATTATAAAAGAATCCAACTATCTTGATTTTGAAAAAATATCATTTCTGTATTTTAAGTATTATTTGAAGAATATATGTCTATTTTATATTGTGACATCATAAAATATCGAGATAGAATTATCCATATTTGTATATATGGAGAATTTTTTAAAAATTGATGGTTTATTTATAAATAAGGCCATTTATCTTTTCCTAGAAGTGGATCTTACATATCAAAAAAATTATTTTAAAATTTTTCTTCGATTTTGATCATTACAATTAATAAATATATTCAATATGTAAAACAACCATAGGTTGACCATCACAATTAGTATGTTATTATATTGATATAAAACCATGTAAAATTCTTTTTTATCTTACTTGTCTATCTTTTCTTGCATATGATTTGGGGAGAGTGATTATAAAGTGGATCAAGACATTAATTTCTCGTAAGGGTTTCATTAAAAATAATTAATTTATAAAAAAAATACATAGGTACTAAAACTATATCCCTTCTTATTAGTACCCTTAATGATAAGGGATCTACATATAAGTCATTGATCTAAAAAATTAGTGCATAATATTAAAACATGTATCAATATAGAGAAAAAGGTAAAAAATTAATTATGAAATAAGAAAAATTATAACAAAGCCACATTGATGTAAATAGGGATTAAAGATTATGTTATAATATAAATAATGATAATAAAAAATATTAAATATCTAATAGGTTGTATATAAATCTTATAAAATTAATTAGGTGGATAAAAGAACATGTGTTTAAAAGAAGGATGTTTTGACAAAAAAAACCATTACCTTTGTTTGAATGCATTCTACACTTACAATAAAATTCTTGAAAAAGAAATTAGATCTGTAGATATGTTCCCAATATGATGATTTAGTTAAATTTAATTTTCTAAAGTCCATATTTTTTTTTCAAAATTGTTTCTGATTAAATCACTGATTCGGTGTTATTTGGCTATTTTCATCACAAAAATTAAAATTTATTAACCATGATTAAAGGAACTATAAAATAAAATCTTGACCTCCAATATTTTATATGGTTTTTTACATTTTTATTCCCTTTTGAAAGTAATTATTTTATTTCAAAGGATAACCGAATAAATATACCAATTTATAAATTTACCTTGAAAATTCTATTTAATGAGTTAAAGTTATTATATATGTCGGTTTTTAATAATATATTTATAATTCCCAAAATTATTCTTCTAGAACCTTAATAGTGTCAAAATATCAATTTATTATAATGAATACATTTCTATAGTCATCCATGTTATGTGTTCTTGTAAAAAATATTTTATTGCATGGAGGTGGTAGTCTAGAAAATGCATGACTTGTTTTTTTTGTTTGTCAATGAATGTGAGGGGTGAAGGTGGATAATCAGTGATAATTTAATGACCATAAATAAATTATATAAATCACATTTATACATCAATACCATAATTAAGACCATCCATTATATGTGGTGACAAAAAACCAAATGCATCGCTTCATAAAGGTGGTAATCCACACACTGATTGATGGATATATTGATTTTATCAATAGATATTAGAGAATAAGAAATGGTTGTATAATTATTATAATAACATTTCAATAAAAAACATAAATTTATGATATTACTATAATTTCTTATGTCTATTTATAAATTAATTAATATAAAAGAAATATTATGATAGATGTGATACATATGTTGAGACCTCAAATGTCTTTTGATGAACGCCATATATTTTGGAGACATAGGAAAATTTGGATAGAGTTGGGAAATTAGGGAATTAAATTGTTTTCAAGGAGATAAAATGTTTTTAATTTTTCATATAAAAAGCTAAATACATGTTTATTATTGAATGGGTGTATGTGATCACAATTTTATAAGTGAAACGAGGGACTTTTCTAAAGATAAGAATATTTAGTAGGGGTAAGAATCAAATGGAATGGATTTTAGGTTATTTTTATGATATAAGGATGGTAAGAAATTAAGGTAAGACATTGAAACCTCCTAAATTATTTATATATTGTGTAATGGTGTAACGTACTAGGAATTTAATGGGAACAATATGTTCGATAGCATACAAGATACACCATATCGAGCTGAAATGAACAACTAAATATTATTATTTAAATGTGAAAGTTATAAAATAGCCAATAAAGTGAAGGGTATTAATACATATAGATAATTTATGAAATAAAAAAAATGTTCCAACATAGTATTAATATACTGATATGATATTAGGAAATAATTACCCAATTTTTAGTAATGTCATTTAATTCTCCAAAAACAATTTCATAAAAAATGGAGCTTCTTACATTTTATGAGTGAATATTATTAATTTATGGAATTTATAGAAATAAAATTTAAAAAAATTAATTTCATTTTCAAAATAATCATTTTAATATTATTATGAAAATATTTTTTAATTTTTTTTAAAATTAATCAATTTTCCCTGAATAGGGAAAGATACTAATTTTTATCAAAAAAATAATTTTTTTTTATGTTATTTAAAATATCAGACATGTTTTGTATTATTATTAAATTTAAATTAGTTATTTTTTTTTAAAATAATCCAATATTTTCTCCAAAATGGATTTTATACATGAATCTATTATAAAATCATTTTATATTTTAGAATGGAATTTAAAGAAATAATTTCCATTTAGAGGCATAATTTCTAGTTAAATTATACAATAGAATTGATTTTAATATTAAAATATAGACTCAATATTTGGATTATTTGTGTCCAAAATTACTAAATACATCCATTTTAATGTTTTAAATTATGAATAGAAAACATTGTTATGTTTTTAACATAGTAAAAGGTAAATTATGTAACTGAAGGATAAAAATTAAATGATAAGAACAATAAAATTACCATAACAGTTTATTAAAAATTATTTTATGAGTAAGATATCATAATCATTCTAGGTTCTAATTTATTTCCATTTTGGGAAATATGGATTAGATTATGTCTTTTATTGTATTTACTTTAACGAAATGTCAAACATATCACAATCTCATTTTTAATAATTTTAAGATTATTAATATGGTTTTATCCAACATTTAATTACAAATAATTATATTATTTTGAAATATAACTTTCTTAATTTCATTATAGAAATTTATTTTATATTTTTATTGAATATATAGTTACATTAAACTCCTAAAAAAATGGTAAGGTAAGTATTTAATTAGTGTGAAAATAAAATAAATGATATTAAAAATAAATAAATAAATAAGAAATCTAATAATAATTTTATCAAATAATATTATAGATTACATTTAAATTATATGAATGTAATAAAACATTTTTTTAATGAGTGTTATATTAATTTTATAAATGTTAAAGTAATGAGTAGTTCTAAAAATTTTCATTAATGTTATTTTATAGTAAATATACTTTTTATTAAAATATATAAAATTCCTAAAAATCATATATTTGGGAATGTAATTTTTATAAGTATAAAAATTTCAATCATGATCCATTTATGGGAAATTTTCATTTTATAGTAACTATATTTTCACCTAATGTGTAAAAAAATTTATCACGGTAAGAGATAATAAGGTTAAATAAGTAATAAAACTCAATGATAAGAGTATAAATATATTAAAATCATATATTATTTTTTTATGAGGTAATGTATAACCATAATCATATTATATTTGAAATAAAGTATTTTGGATCTATTTTTTATTTATTTTTGTTTTAGTAATTTATTATTTTGAGAAGATTTAAAAGATATGCTCCACTCTTTTATAATATGACCCCTCTTATTCCCATTAATTCACTCATAATAACCATTTTATTCAGAAAAATACCAACCAAAATAAGTTACTATAATCCATAATTACTTTATATAGGTATTTTATTAGGCAGAAGAACATCCATTGATTTCTTTAAGGTGTTAAGTAAGGAAGATTTTCCGAATAAGAGGTATAATTTTTAATCGAGTTTTTCTATTTAGTTTATTCATCCACACCTAAAAACCCTTCATTAACTATGATAATATAATAACTCCATAATTATACATATACTAATATTTTCTTATGATAGTTTCATGAATAATATCAATCTCTACTTCCAAAAAATGGGAAATGTGTTCATCATTCATGTATACGATGGATTATAGTATCACGAACCGATGTAATTTTTTTCCCATCACCTCCTCACAATACTATTTATAATGATGGAATTAGTGTTTATATATTATAATCTTGAATTATTTATTAATAATAATATATTATTTATCATTTATATCTTTACCATACCATGTTTAGAATGATGATAACATGTTTCATGTGTATGTAATGAATACCACCTCAATGAAGTTTTGGGATTCTTTTATCATCATGAAATTACATGAATGATATATATATAAATAAATATTTAAAATATAATATTATATATATATTATATTAAGATATTTCTAAAATGGAAAAATAACATATATCTTCATTCCATGATGACTTTTGAAAAATTGAGAAATTATTCTTGCGTACCTATGACATATCATCACCATGATTATAATGAAGTAAATTTTTAATAAAAATATATCAAGGTTTGATTAAAAAATAAAATTAATGTATAAATTTGATAATTATTTCCTTAATATTTTTATGGATTTGATATAATTCTAATCTTTTTGGTCACAGTCAGCATACTGAAGTCATTCAAGACTCAAATACCGAATATCATCAAAACATCCAATGTGAACATGAACAATTATGTAATTTTAATAACAAGGTAATAATTGATAGAAAATAACAATATACATGAATAAGGTTCTAAATAATTTAAATAATGAACATATTTTTATTATTAAATATGATATAGGAAATTCATGACAAATCAGACTCGACGTAAGGTATATTGTATCGATCTCCCTTCATTGAGGCATATTTTTATTTTGGGTACGTATATTTTTTATAAGGTGTATATATAACTAATTATAAAAATTATATCATTAATTTATATATTGTCATGATTTATAATTTTTTAATGATATTATTTCATGGATCTTATGATTAAAATGTTTCCAATGTGTTGAGTAAATTCTTAAACCAATTTTTCTTCATTGGGTTAAAATTCTACTTCGTTGATTAATTCATGATAAGATTATGTGTGAAATGAATTTTTATTATATTATTTTTCTTATTTTGACAATTTTATGATGATTTAAATTTGATACACTTAATTAATTTATTTCATTAATTCTCACTTCAACAATTTTATCTGTATAAGGGAATTTCATTTAAATTTATCTTATTAATTGTCTTTTAAGAAAAGTCAAAAGGAATGATTTTTTATATTACATGGTATTAGTGTATTTTAATTCCTTATTAATTACTCAATGTTTTTATGAGTCATTTAAATATTTAAATGTTTATTTTAATGTAAAATGCTTTTAAATATAAATTCCTAGCATTTAAAAAAAGATAAGTGATTTCATAATGGAATATTTATTTTCATAAAAATGTTTTTTTATAATTTATTCAAATAAATACATTAATTACCATTTTATGTAGATTTTGTTGTTGAAAATGGTTTTCTAGAAGGAAAGGTTTTTTCTCATCTATATTTTTTACATTTTTATTCTAAATACTTTTTCGATGGTTGTATAATATAAAGTGAAACCATAAAATGTTTTATTCGTGTTATGGTACAAGAATGTTATATGTCAAATGGGTGATCCTGATATAACTTATATAATTTTTTGAGCCCCATTATAGATCATGGTAATTCTCTTTACACTTTATATATTGGGTGCACTTAGATAGCACTGGGTGAGCCTGTAATAAAATATATGTTATGTGCGCCCAGATAGAACTGAGTTTGACCATTATATCATTGGGTACACCCAGATAGTGCTCATATTTATTGTGTAATGTTTATTGTCTTCAGATTAAATATGGATTTAGGTACTAAGGGGAGTATCTAATGTATTTAACAGTGCTATAGTTATTTCTTATAGATGTTTAAATCAGGTTAAGAATGTGATGCTCTATATTCCAAAAAATGGTTTTTATTTAACTTTTAGGAGATTAATGTTTTAATTTAGAAACAATATTGTGTGATTTTCATATAAAAATTAATTATTTAATCCTCTAAAAGGCCATTGTGATATAGGTAAATTTTTAATTGTTTTTTATGTTTATCATGGGAATAACATATTTATTATTTCATTTCCCTTCATGAGAGTTTTTGTGCTCAAACCATGTTTTTAAAAAAATAATAGGTATTAAGGACGACTAGGGATAAGGATGAGGACATGATTAAAATTTTGTTTCTTTAATGAAATGAAACAATGCTTTCATTTTTAAATAGTTCTGTTTCCTATAGAAAATGTATACTGATAATATGTGTCTACATTTAATGTATAGGTTATTTCTGTAATATTTTATCCTAATTATAGAAAAAATATTTCAAAAGCTCCTATAATTATCAATAAAGATAAATCTAATTAAAAACACTTGAATATGTAATTGATAAGGTTGACTCCTTATACATGGTCATGATGATTTAGGAAAATTTGAGATACATTATTTTAGTCAATTTATAACATATTTTTCTTAAAAAATATTAATCATGTGAATTATTTTATTTTAAAAAATAAATTTAAACACATATTAAAAATTTGTACATTATGATTTTTAAAATTTTCTCCATTTAAACTTATTTATTTAATAAAAATGAGAAAATATGGTTTTAAATTATACACATGTAAAACATAATAATTTATTTTTAAATAAGCTAATTTTTTAAAACATACAAATAATGTATAAGATAATTTTTGGTGGGGTTTTTAATTTTTATGATATTAATTGATATATTATAAAACAAAGAAAATTTATATGGAATTAAATAAAACTGAAAATGTAATTGAACCATGATAATATTTAATTAAATGAATCAAATAAAAAAAATTAAAATTATAATTAAATATTTCTTAAGTATTAAAATATTAGAAATATATTTTTCATGTTAATAAAATTAATACATATTTCATAATTTTAATGTTCGAATATCAATTTGATCAGTTTATATATATTATAAACTATGAGGCCTTTTATATGTACTGATAATGTAATAAAAGTTTTGATTTCTTGAAAAACTATTTTTTTCATTATACACCTATAAATAAATTATTTGAGAAAAATATAAAAAATAATACTTAAGATAATATATTAATTCAAAACAAAAACTAATTTGCTTTTCCCAAATTCATATTTTAAAATTCAGGTGTACAATTTTTAATTAAGAATGTAAATTATAGAAAAACTATATTTCTAAAATAAAAAATTCATTTTTAAAATAATTTTTTTCATATTCATTAAATATATGTAACACTAGAAAATATTTCATTAATAAATCTATAACGACACAACCCCAGTTATCCAGATTCGGTGAATTATTACATAATATTGGCATGATCACAAAAGATCAAGTCTCGAAAGGCTGATTAGTTTAGTAGCCTTGGAACCAATAGATACATTCATATGACTTAAATTACATGATAAAATAGTAAGAATTTTTTGAAATAAATTTTTAAGATACATGGATGTGGATGATAAAGAGGTCCCAGTATATACTTACGTAAAAACAACCTCAGATAATAAAGAGATTGTGAAACTAACCCTTACCTTGTAATTTTCCTTGGTCGAGGGTACGTTAACCTCATATATAATAGTTGAATCATAGTTATTAAATTATACAAGAACCATATACATAAATATGATATAATATATGTTATTTGAATATTTCCTTTTATTATTACAGCCATTTTGGTGTTAACTGATTCGTTTCTCATTATATGTTTTGTTAAATAAGCCATATTTATAATGGATAGGATGTATTTGATTAATATTCAGAATTATATTAAGTAATTAATCATAATTTTTAATAATCATTTTAAAAATATTCTTCAATGGTTACGATGGGGAATGAATCTCATCGCGATCGTGGAGACGGTAATACGTACGTACGCACGAACGCTACTTCCATTTCATTTTTAATTTTAAAAGGAATCAAAAACCAAATTATAAATATATATATTATTATTACAGTATAATATAATATCTTATATATGTTACTTACGTTCATTAACACCGTCCTTTATACCTTCCATGTATGGTATGAACGAGTCATGTCACTTTGAGGGGGGTGGTAGTCCACACATCCTCAAATGAAATTATCGTATATATATACAACATGAAACGAATAATTGTATGCCATAAAATAGAATTACAGGAGCTTATATATAAAATAAATATCATAAATATTATATTTAATTACAGTTTCATCCTAATGGCCACAATAAGTGGTGGTAGTAGATGATTGAACAATCATTGTTTCGTGAGGTTGTAGTTCTCCGTCCACAGAAACATTATGTTCTATACCCAGTAGATCGAGGTGTGTGTAAGTGTAGTTCGAATACATAACATAACAACAACCTAGTATATTGAGGATACTGGTGTTGTTATAAAATAAATGAAAAAATAGATTTTATGGGTTTGGATATGCAGAATAAAAGAAAAGAACTTAAGAGAAGATGTTACCTTTAAATCGGGTAACTCCCTTTGGTTTGAACCAAAATGACCTCTTGAAGTTACTTCTGCCTAAGGTAATGCTTATAGGAGTATTATAGGGATGTAGGGAGATTAATTGGGTAGAGTTTGGATGACACAAGGGGCTTGGTAGGTGTGTGTAATTGGTTAGAGGTGAGGGATTTTTATAAGGGGGAGGAGGGGCTCTTTATGAAAGATTGAAAATATTATTTTATTATATAATGATATTCTATTTCTAAAAGACCAAAACTCATTAAAGTGGAAGATAATATGACTCATGATAGAAATGAAATCATCCAATAAGAATTAGATAGGTTTTTGATATTATTTTAGTCTCTATAATTTTATTTATTTAAATCATTTATTAATGATGTCAACACTACATCATTATTGTGTCATAAATAATTTAGTTTATTAGATGTGTACAAATTATTAAAAAAATATGATGATGTAGGAAATATTTTTATACTTGTAATGAGTATTTATAGTCGAAACGATAACATATATAACCCTATGTAATTTTTTTTCTAAAAGATATATGCTTATGTTATTTTTGTATTTACTTTAACATAATTAATATAAAGTGTCATTATCACTTACAATTGGCTCCATGGGGTCCCAAAATCTACCCAAATATTCCCATGGTCGAAATGTATCAGCCAAAAGGGTTTGGACATGTGTTAGGGTAATTTAATATTATTATAATATTATTTATTAGCATTATTTACTGGATTTATCCTTTAACCATGGTATATAAAGTATTTACTGAAATAATTATTCAAAATGTATAAAAATAAAAGTTACCTATTTACACAAGTTGGACTTCTTGATTCCATATATGGAATAAATTTTTCTAAATTCAAAACACAGAAGTGGAAAAAATTAATTTAAAATCAATTCCCGTTTTCAAAACAAAGTGTGTTTTTATGAAATAATAACTACCAATATATTGACACTTGTTTATGTCAAAATTAAATGTCAAATTACTTATAATGACCTAAATTGTATTAAATAATAAAAATATAATCTAATTATACGTCCATACCATTAATATTCATAATTTATCACTATTAATTATTTTGATTAAAAAATTTGTTTTTAATTAAAATTTACTAATTTTCACTATTAATCAAAATATGAAAGTTATCATAAAAGTACCAAAAATTAACCCTAAGCTAATTAGATATTCTGAATACAAAAATGAAGTCCATTTTGAATGATAAAGTTCATAAAATTTCAAAAAGTGGGTATTACTATTCATAATGGCTAGTTTGATTTGTTGTGGTGTGTGTTAGAACTCGAAGTTGCGTACAACACACACTATTGTATTATTCAAAGAGAAGCGTACCATGGAAGCCCGAGGTGTTACACTCTCCTCTCCTTCAAATAACTTTGTCCTCAAAATTTCTAGAATATTACTGCATAAAAAGACTCGGGTGGTTCTTCATCATAAGTTTCTCGGGATCCCACGTTGCCTCTTCCATCTTATGGTTTCTCCATAAAACATTTACTAGAAGAGTCGTCTGATTTCTCAACACTTGTTCTCTGGTATCAAGAATCCTGACGGTCTCTTCGCAATAAGAGAGATCGGGTTCCAGTTATAATTCTTCATAGATGAGTATATGCATTGGGTCAGGCATGTATTTTTTCAACAGTGATACGTGGAACACATTGTAAACTTTGGAGAGATTTGGCAGCATTGCAAAATATTAATCTACAACCCCAATTCATTCTAGAATTTCAAAAGGTCCGATGTACCTGAGACCCAATTTTCCATTCTTATCGAAACGTATAACACCCTTCCATGTAGATACCTTCAAAAAAACATGATCACCTACCTGAAATTCCAAATCCTTCCTTCGGTTATCAATATAGCTCTTCTCCCTATATTGAGCTACTTTGATGTGGGTTTGGATTACCTTCACCTTTTCCATAATTTCCTCCACAAGTTCTGGGCCTACGAGTTTTCTTTCACCAACATCATCCCAACAGGTAGGTGTGCGACATCTCTTTCAGTATAACAATTCATATGGTGCCATACGAATACTTGAATGGAAGATATTGTTATAGGAAAATTCCAACAGAGGTAAATATTGATCCCACATATCCTGAAAGTCAAGTGAGCAAGATCTCAACATGTCTTCTAAGGTTTGAATAGTCCATTCTGATTGTCCATAAGTTTGGGGGTGGTAGGTAGTATTCAAACGAAGTTCAGTATCAAGGGATTTCTGATGACATTTCAAGAATCTTGATGTAAAACGTGGATCACGATCAGACACAATCGATAGGGGTACTCCATGAAGCTTTACCACTTCATTAATATATAGTCTTTCTAGACGTTCAAGTGGTAAATCTTCCATTATACCAAGAAAATGTGCTGATTTGGTAAGATGATCAACAATGACCCATATTGCATCGTTCCTTCTAGGAATTTTTGGAAGTCCCATGACAAAGCCCATCGTAATATTATCCCATTTACACTCTGTTATGGGAAGATGTTGCATGACTCCTCCAAGTTGTTTCCTTCCAACTTTCACTTGTTGAAAAACCATACATCTTGACACAAAATCAGCAATCTCCCTCTTCATGTTATCCCACCAAAATTTTTTCTTCAAATCTCTATACATTTTTTTGCTCCCAGGGTTTATAGAGAAATTGGAACTATGAGAATCATCGAAAGATTCTCTTTTTAGATCTAGGATATTGGGAACACAAAGTCTCTTCCCAAATTTCAAAATTCCATCTTCATACACAAAGTCACTCAATCTCCCATCATTCACAGCTTTAATCTTGTTTTGAAACTCTTCATCACCGATCTGAGAACTCATTATCCTTTCTCGTAAAGTTGGTTTGG
Organism: Viscum album; assembly: GCA_963277665.1. Lineage (NCBI taxonomy): Eukaryota > Viridiplantae > Streptophyta > Magnoliopsida > Santalales > Viscaceae > Viscum > Viscum album. The sequence continues at coordinate 56,720,192 of OY728153.1, read as the reverse complement.
CAACCATTTGAAAAAGTATTGATGTTTCACATTCCCTAGTGATTCACATATCCATCTTTACTAGATCCATATATATAGGATACTTTTCAACTCTCATCTTGTTCAAAACTTCATGATATTTTCTACTCAACGCATCTTCCACCTTATTTTCCTTCCCCGGGTGGTAGTGTATCGTGCAATCAAAATCCTTGTGTAGTTCAAGCCATCTCCTTTGCCTCATTTTGAGTTATTTCTGTGATAAAAATATACTTCAAACACTTGTGATCAGTATAAATCTCACATTTTCACCATAGAGATATTGTCTCCAAATTTTCAAATTAAATATTACAGCTTCTAACTCATGATCATGAGTAGGATAGTTTTGATCATTAATTTTTAGATGTCGTGATGCATAGGCAATAACCCTATCATTCTGCTTAAGTACACAACCAAGTCATTTATTTGAAGCATCACTATAAATAACAAACCCATCATTCCCCAATGGTAGAATCAATATTGGAGCATTAAATAATCTTCCCTTCAGTTCTTTGTAACATTATTTGCAATATTTTTTGCAAACAAATTTAACCCCTTTATGTGTGAGCTTCATTAATGGGTTAGCCAATCGGGAAAAAATTTGGACGAAATGTCGATAATAACCTACTAAAACAATAAAACTGCGTACCTACGTTATACTCATTGGTGTTGGCCATTCATGGATTTCTCTTGTCTTAAAAGGATCAATAGAGATTCCATCCTTAGATACAATATGGCCAAGAAAAGAAATCTCCTGAAACCAGAATTCACAATTTCTAAACTTCCCATATAATTCATGTCTTCTCAGAGTCTTCTGGATAATGCAGAAGTGATTTTCCTGATCATTGTATCTTTTGAATTATACCAATATACCATCAATAAATACCACTACAAAGTCATAAAGATACTCCTTTAAGACTCTGTTCATTAGATCCATGAAGAAAGAGAGTGCATTAGTCAATCCAAAAGGAATTACTATATACTCGTAATGCCCTTACCTGGTTCGAAATGATGTCTTCGGAATGTATTCCTTCTTCACACACAACTGATGGTATCCAGATCGAAGGTCAATCTTTGAAAAGTATTGAGCTCTGTGTAGTTGGTCAAAAAATCATCAATGCAAGGTAGGGGAAAATTGTTCTATATTGTTATAGCATTGATCTCCCTATAGTCAATACATAACCTCATAGATCCATCTTTCTTTTAAAAAAAGGACAGGGGCTCCCCATAGAGAAACACTAGGGAAAATAAATCCTTTATTACTCAATTCCTCTAGTTATTTCTTTAGTTCCAATAATTCCATAGTGGCCATTCTATAAGGGGTCTTCGATATGGGACTTGAACTAGGAATTAGGTCAATGTAAAAATCAATTTCTTGTTTTGGAGGATGTCCAGGTAAATATTCTGGAAATACATCAAATCATTCTCTCATAATAAGTACATCCTCTATTTGAAAATTACTTTCCTCACCCACAGTTATTTCACTCTCTTACTCCTCAATAATTGAGTTTAGTTGAGCTACTGGGGTGGATCTTGATATGAATTATGTGGTGATGATTCTGCTTTAAAGATAAGATGTTCTTTATCATTATCATAAAAAATAGTAACCTCCTTCTTCTTAAAATAAATCTTCACATCGTGGTCGGAAAGCTAATCCATACTGAGGGTTATATCAAATTAAATTATGGGTATGACAGTGAGATCAGCAGATAAAGAAAATTTATGTGCTCTAATGGGGACTAATTCACAAAACTTTTTTGCAATGATACTTCCTTTAGTAGTTTTTACTGACAACCCCCTTGTTAAATCAAATTGGAAGTATCTAATCTTCTTAGAAAATTGGGAAGATATAAAACAATGTGATGATCCATAATCAAATAAAGAATTTTCTAAACATAAGGAAACCATTAAATTACCTGCCACCACATCTTTCGGATCTTCTACCTCAGTAGTAGTGTTCGCATACGATTTTCTTTGATCCCTTGTCCTTTTCTGAGATAAGTTTCCCTGACGCTTAGGAAATTCATCTGCATAATGTCCCATCTCCCTGCAATTGTAGCATTGAACATTGGTAGCTTCTTTCATCCCCTTTCAATCACGAGCTTGGTGGTCTTTTTCACCACACTTGTAAAAGACTCCCATTCCCTTCAGGCAAGTACCAGGGTGTTTCTTCCCATATTTATTGTAGGATGGATATTCAAATTTTTCCTTCTTCCACTTATTTCCATTTCCAGTGTGATCAGCATATATCTTCTTGTCTTGCTTTGATTTAAAGTCATAAGACTTAGAGAATGGGACAATATCTTCGTATGATGAGAAGGATTGTGAAACTAATGATAGACGGAGAAACGGTTTTAACCCATAAAATAAATGATCAATCTTACTTCTTGGGTTATGTATATAATCTACACCGTGCCTCGCTAACCTTGTAAAGTTATACTCATAGTTTGCGACATTCTCATCCTTTATTTTCCTCAGACTTAGAAATTTCCTTTCCGTATCTGCTCGATGGTCATGAGGAATATATTTTTCTAAGAAAATATATTTAAACTCACAATGTTACATATTTCATAATTCATCATCTTCCTTTGTGTTTCGAATCAATGAACACCATTGATCAGCATCTCCAGTGAGGCAGTAATCTTCCATGACAACTTTTTCCCTTTCGCTACTCCCCAAGGCATGGAATATTTTTTCTAAGGAATGTATCCATTTCTCAAATACTAGTGGATTTGTACCCCCATTTAATGTTGGTGTTTGTTACCTCATGAAGCGATCTAAAATTGATCCTCCATGCTGCGGATCAGAATGCTCCATACGTGTAAGGTTATTATACATAACCTGAGTGAGTTGTCCCAGTATATTGATAAGCTGATCAGCACCGGTTGTATCACCAGCTCCACTATAATTATCTTGATCAGGAGGGAAATCCCTACATGGAGTGTGTTCATTGATAGGGTTTCCATTCCTTCCACTAGGTGCATTTCTAAACAATGGCATACACTATATTAGTTTATGGATCACAATACATAAATCCAAACTTGAAAAACACTTAACCTAAATTGAATAGTTTATGGATATAATCCATAATCAAAAAAATGTTTTCTTTTAGAAAGTATGTACTCATAAGCCCTTTATAATGGTTTGTAAAGAAACTGAGAATTATCCTAAGCATATCCCCTAGGAGTGTCGTAACCAAGAGTGCAGCAAGGCCCATTTTCGTGCACCAATTTTTGTTCCAGTCTAGCTCAAAGCGGTGTTTTCCGGTATTACCCCTAGGTAAATTTGTGCCATAGCCGCCTCAACCTGCTCGTATCTAGAAAGATATGTATTTCTTGGAAAACTCACAAAATATCTACAATACCAAAATTCTAGGAAGTTCTTCTATACTAATCCTCAAAGTCTATCTTAGGGTAATGTGATGTAATTAGAGTTTATCTAAATCTATCTTCCAAGGTTTGTACTAAACTTCCTCTGATACAAACTATAACTCCTCGACCCTGGTTACCCAGAGTCGGTGCATTATTACATAATATTGGTATGATCACAAAAGATCATGTCTCGAAAGATTGATTAGTTTAGTAGCATTGGAAGCACTAGATACATTTATAAGTCCTACATTACATGATAAAATGGAAAAATACAACAACATAGTCTCTATAGTACACACTCATATCCCCACAGACTATTCCTGCAGGCCAGTCATAAAATAATTCTTCATATCCTTGGAAAAATAAAACATATAAAGGGCTGAGCTCAGATGCTCACAAAGGATAACAATATAGTGAAAACTTTCATAAGTAAGAATAAACATTTAAGGCAATGTATAACTAAAACAAAAACCTTTTAAAATTGAAAATCAACATAACATGGATAAAGAAAATGAAATAATTCAATTTACTTATTCACATGGATATTCTACTTGTTGAATAATCACATGCAATATCAATAACCACTTTCATAATGATAGAATGCATAATTCCATACTATCATAACCACATAGTCAAGGCCTTGTGCTAAGAATACAAATAAGATTTTTTCAAGGACTTATTCCAGGACACTAATTTGTCTCATTAGACCTACCGATGCATTGAGGATCTATAGCGGGCTCCACCTGTCACTAACTATGTCCAATTCATTCTCCATATGAACATGTTTAAACACAACATTAACATTCATATTAAAAATAGCTTAGGAAATGTCAATAATTTCTCCATAAACCAAGAGTGGTATAAAAATAACACATCCACATTAAAACAAATCACAAAACCTTCAATACAATATGGAAGTTTTGTATCATAATAAATCAACTTCAAATAAGCTTAAAATCCATCAAAGGATGTTGACATAGATGAAACAAAAACTATTTGAGAGAAAAGTATCTTTTTTTGAAATCATTTAAAATTCACATAATTATAAAAGAAAACATTTACATTGAAAATATACTTATAAACTTGTAATGGAAGCTTTGATTATTTTATAACGGCGAAAAATAGTTGCACGCACCATATAATTTAAAAAAGACATTCTTACCTCAATTCTATCGAAAATGTTAAAAAAGACCTTGTTTGGAAAACGAATGAAATATTAATTTATAAACATCTTATAAAAAGTAAAAAAGGGTTATATAAGACTTTAATCCATACTCTATAAAATAGTAATTTTTTTGAAATAAATTTTTAAGAAACATGGATGTCGATGATAAAGAGGTCCTATTAGATACTTACGTAAAAACAACCTTGGATAATAAATAGATTGTGAAATTAACCCTTAACTTTTACTTTTCCTTGGTCGAGGGTACGTTAACCTCCTAAATAATAGTTAAATAATAGTTATTAAATTATACAAGAACCATATACATAAATATGATATCATATATGATCTTCTAATATATCCTTTTAGTATTATTTTCATTTTGGTGTTAACTGATTCATTTCCCTTTATATGTTTTGTTACATAAGCCATTTTTTTATGGATAGGATGTATTTTATTAATATCCAGAATAATATTAAGTTATTAATCATTATTTTTAATAATCAAATGAAAAGTATTCTTGAATGGTTTTGATGGGGAATGAATCTCATCGCATTCGTGGAGATGGTAATCCTTACTTATGCACGAATGCAAATTCCATTTCATTTTTAATTTTAAAAGGAATCAAAACCAAATGATACATAGGTATATTATAATTCAAGTATAATATAATATCTTATATAAGTTACTTACATTCATTAACACCATCCTTTATACATTCCATGTATGGTATGAATGAGTCATATCACATTGAGGGGGCGGTAGTCTGCACTTCCTCAAATGAAATTACCGTATATATATACAACATGAAATGAATAATTTTATTCCATAAAATGGAATTAAAGAAGCTTATATATAAAATAAATATCATAAATATCATATTTAATTTCATTTACATAATAATGGACACCATAAGAGGTGGTAGTATAGGATTTAACAATCATCGTTTCGTGAGGCAGTAGTTCGCCATCCAAAGAAATATTATGTTCTATACCCATTACATGGAGGTTTTTGTAAGTTTAGTTTGAATACATAACATAAAAACAACCAACTATATTGAGGATGCAGTTATTTTTATTAAATAAATGAAAAAAGAGATTTTAGGGATTTGGAGAAGCAAAATAAAAGAAAAGAACTTAACAGAAGATGTTACCTTTAAATTAGGTAACTCCCTTTGGTTTGAACCAAAATGACCTATTGAAGTGCCTTATGCCTAAAGTAAGGCTTCTAGGAGTATGATAGATATGTAGGGAGCTTAATTGGGAAGAGTTTGGATGAGTCAAGGTGCTTTATAGGTGTATGGAATTGGTTAGAGGTGAGGGCTTTTTATAAGGGGGAGGAGGGGTTCTTTAGGAATGATTGAAAATATTATTTTATTATATAATGATATTCGGTTTCTAAAGGATCAAAAATCAGTAAATATGATTATAATATGACTAATGATCGAAATGAAATCATCCAATAATAATTGGACATGTTTTGGATATTATTATAGTCTTTCTAATCTTATTTATTTAAATCATTTATTAAAGAGGTAAACACTACATCATTATTGTGTCATAAATAATTTAGTTTATTAAATAACAAAAAATTATATAAAAAATACCATGATTTAGGAAATATTTTTATCTTTCTAATGAATATTTTTAGTCGAAAGGATAACATATATAATATTATGTAAAAATTGTTTTTCTAAAAGATATATGCTTATTTCAATTTTGTATTTACTTTAACATCATTAATATAAAGTGTCATTATCACTTAAAAGTGGCTCCATTATAGCGAACCATACTTTACATACATTGTTAGTACTTCAAAATTGAATTACACTTATTACAACATATAACAAAACCATGAAAGGACCGTATAGATATAGTGTCTTTAGAAACAGGGAAACATAAACAACTGGTTCATAAACCATCTACACTGTCTCACATTTATTTCATCATATCTATAGTCCCTTTTGGCATATCATATTTAATAACCTTCTTTCTGACCTGGGGAAATAAAACATTCAAAAGGGTGAGCTCAAATTCTCAGTAAGGGTAAACAAAAGAAATATCAATCACAGCATATACATAAAAAGAAAACTTTTGGAAATCTTAACTTGTAAAAGAGATCATAATTTCATAACATGGGATAAATCATAGTAGTGAAATGTAATCCCAATAATAATAACATAAAAAAATGAAACTCTGTGTCATACACACATAATCATAGAGAATCATTTCTTATTAGTCAAGACACATTTCCAAGACTATCTTAGTGGACAAATTCCATTTCTGAACCGAGTTCACTCCTCGTTTTAGTCCTGTTTCACTGAACCGGTTTAACCTGCCATTCCAGACATGTCTATCTCATGTGATATAAAATCTTTACCCAATTAATTGGAGCTAGATATAGGTCCCACCCATCTCATAATGATACCATTATTATGTGTCCCACAAAATCATAAATCATTCATAATTGCATAACCCATGTAATAAAAATGGGACTCTTAAACATCATAACATCATCAAAAAATTCATATAAGACAAAGGAATTCATAAAAATAATTCCATAACAACATAATCAAATCAATTTAATAATAGGGATATAAACAGAACCCTATATTATCTTAGATGGAAAATAATTTTGATAAAACACTTGAACTCCATTCTTGAGGAAAATATCCTTTCAAAAACATTTTCCTTTCTTAACATGTCTTACAATTTTAAACTAAAATATGTTGATTAAAAATAATCTTGAAAATTTTTAAAGGAAGCTTCTTGGAAATAATGTTTTAAAAATCCATTTATGCCATATAAGTTAAAAAAACATTCTTCTCGTTCTTTTGTCAGAAAAGTCAAAAAGTACCTCGTACGAAAAACGAAAAAAGATTCCTTTCATATCTTTTACTAAAAACTCATCTAAGTGTAAAATTGGATTTAAAAAATTATATTTGGATGGAAATAATACTACATATTGAAGAAACATGCATGTGGATGATAAAATACACCCCAGTAAATTCCAAAGTATAAACAATCTCGGATAAAAATTAGATTGTGATATTTCCGTTACCTTAGGTCCGATTTGCTTCGTAAGTGTCCAAACCTCTTTTATAATGATTTAAATGATCTCATTGACTTATTCCAGAATCATACTCATTGTTATGATATCATATATGGTCATATTCTTAGCTTATTATTAGTAATAGTTCATTGCTACTTGTTATTCGGGTGTTTATTACTTTTTGTTCTTATGCGTGTTTTGTCGAATAAATTATTATTTTTCTTTTTAGGTTATAGATACCTCATTTACAGAATTTTATTACTGTAATATATATCATATTAATTCATTCAATTCATTTATATAATTATTATGCAATGAAGATCATGTATAACGAGTCGCATGACATCGTGGAGACGGTATTCCGTACATACGCACAAGCGATGATATCATTCCCATGATCGTGGAATTGTATTGGAGTGTATGTATACTAATTTAGAATCAATATCACTTTACAATAATCATATATAGTTATTATTTTCACCATTATACCCATCCAAGTCAGGTGGTGGGGGAAAATAGATTACACCACGACGTGGAGACGGTATTCCGTACGTATGCACGTGCGGTGATTTCATTTTCTGTAGGATGGATAGATGGTGAAATAGAATTGTTTGATACTTATAATAACATATCAGTATATGAGTGATACTGATGTTATTACATAATAATTAAACAACTAAAGAAGAAGAAGTGGAAGAAGAAATAAAGATGAAAGAATCGGTAACGGGCATTACCTCTTCTTTGAAGTGCCTCTTTGAGACCTCCTCTTAGAGCACTAAAATTGGTCTTTGAAGAAGACCAGGACCTCTAGGATGTTTTTAGGGAAGTGGGGAAGTGAAATGGGCAGGGATTGGCCGAGCTTGGAGTCTCAAATTGGTGTGAGGAGGAGAGGGAGGAGGTGCCCTTTTATAAGGGAGGAGAGGGTCACCTTTGGAATAACTAAAAATATTATTTTATTATAAAGTCAAATTCGGTTTTTAATAGCTCCAAATTAATATATTTCGAAGATAAGGTGGGGATGGGTAGAAATCATCTCATCCAATAGAATTTAGAGAAGTTTACCTCATTATATTAACCTTATCTTTTAGTTTTAACTCTTAGTTAATTAGATTGACATTTACCATGTCACATTTTATTTTTATATTATATAGTTAATAAACTTACCATATACATCCAAGAGACCCCCAGGTGGTCCATTAATGATACACATATCATTATATAAGTCTCTTGGCCGAACCTTAGATTTTTAGGAATATAATAACAATTAATAATATAATATTTGTTTTAAAAACTATTTTATGTCAATTTTGACACTATTTGGTAATTGATTTTTGTGAAAATTATAACAGAATGATTAGTTCGAAAGAAATTAATTAAATAAATAAGAACATGTCATATTAACATATAAAATTATTGGAATTCATAAAAAGTCTCAAATTACATTTATTTGGCTATTTATAGCATCAATTATGTAAATATTTCATTAATAAGATAATTACTGCATCATCATTGTATCATAAATAAATTATATTATATTAAGGCTAAAAATTACAAATAAAATACCATTATGTTGGAAATATTTTTATCTTTCTAGTGAATATTTATAGTTGAATTTATCTTATGTATAATCCTATATTAAAAATGATTTCGTTATTAAACATTGATTTTAACTATTTTAACCCTTCTTTATATAAATTGATAATAAATTTCCTAATATAATACAAGTGGGACTAAATGGTCATATTTTATTCCTAAGGTTGTTTTTGGTCGAATTACACTTATACAATATAATTAGGACATGTGTTAGGGTAAAAAAAATACACTTTTACCCTTAATTACCCTATTAACTTTTAACCATGGTAAAAAAAGTAAAAAGTTACTATTCACCAAAAATTATTTTCATCTCATTGAACCATATTTTAGTCCTTGAAATTAACCGCGTCTCTCTGATTTTCAAAATTTTACTTACAGAAGCGGTAAAATTAAGTTTTATGAAAAATTCAGTTTTTTTTAACTACAACTTAGTGGTTTCACTATTCATCAAAAAATGAAAGTTTCCAGAAAAAATACCAAAAATTAGGCCTAAGATATTTTTTATATTAGGAATTCAAAAATGATTTCTATTTTACCAAATCTAAAACATATCAGTTACATTAACTAATTTAAAAATTAATTCCCATCATCAAAACAAATAGCGTGTTTTTAAGAGATAATAACTATCAAAAGATTGACACTTGTTTATGTCTGGTTTAAATGTGAAATTACATCAAATGAACAAAATTGTATTAAATTGTAAAAATATATACTAAATATACTTTAAAACCACTCAAATTAATAATTTATCACTATTAATTATTTCGATTAAAAAAGTTGTTTTTAATTAAAATTTCGTAATTTTCACTATTCATCAGAATATGAAAGTTATCCGAAAAGTACCAAAATTTCACCCTAAGTTAATTTCGATATTTTTGAATCCAAAAATAAATTCCATTTTGAAAAATAAAAATTACAAAATTTCAAAAAGTGGTTATTACTATTCATAACAGCTAGTTTTAATAATATTTTAATAGCATATCGTTGTTTAGTGAAACTTGGTATTGCGTACGACACAAGCTATCAAGGAAGGCCGCGGTTGCGTGTAAAGAAATCCAAGATAGTGTTGTGTATAGTGAAAGATTACTTTGATGATTTATATAACATACAAAAAAAATATTTCTCATAAAAGTATCGAGTGTTACATTCTACCCCCTTAAAATGAATTTCGCCCTCGAAATTCGTCACATTGTAACAAAAAGATGAGGATACCTCTCCCTCATTATATCCTCAAGCTCCCATTTAGCTTCTTCTAATTGGTGGTTCCTCCATAAAACTTTCACCAATTGAGTGGTCTTGTTTCGTAGGACTTTTTCACTATGATCCAGAATCTCTATCGGCTGTTCTTCATAAGAAAGATCTTGCTCCAGTGGTACAACTTCTGAGATGAGTACATGTGAAGTATCAGGTATGTACTTTCTCAGGAGAGATACATGGAACACATCGTGAACTTGAGAGATATTTGGTGGATGCTCCAATCCGTACGCTACCTTTCAAACACGATCCAGTATTTCGAAAGGACCGATATATATAGGGCTCAACTTCCCCTTCATTCCAAATCTCATGACCCTCTTCCAGGGAGATATTCATAAGAACACTTTATCACCCACTTCAAACTCTAGATCTTTTCTTCGGTTGTCGGAATAACTTTTCTGTCGACTCTGAGCTACTCTTATGTGTTGTTGAATAGATCGGACCTTTTCTGCCATCTCGTCAACAAGATCAGGTCCTAATAGCTTTCTTTCCCCAACTTCATCCCAGCACGTTGGAGTGCTGCATTTCTTTCCATAGAGAGCTTCATAAGGAGCCATCTGAATACTGGAGTGAAATCTATTATTATAAGAAAAAATTCCACCAAAGGTAGGTTTTGATCCCAACCACCTTTGAAATCCATAGAGCAAGCTCTCAACATATCTTCTTGAGTTTGAATTGTTCTCTCAGACTGACCGTCTGTCAGAGGATGATAAGTAGTGCTGAAACTCAACTCTGTATCCAGAGTATGCTGAAGACTTCGCCAGAACATCGAGGTAAATCTCGGATCCCAATCAGATATAATAGAAAGTGTTACTCCATGCAATCTTACCACTTCCTTTACATATATCCTGGCAAGCTGATCCAGAGAGAAATCCTCTCTAATAGCAATGAAGTGTGCAGACTTTGTAAGACGATCAACTATGACCTAGATAGCATTATTGCCTTTGGATGTTTTAGGAAGTCCTGTGACAAAGTCCATAGTGATGTTTTCCCATTTCCATTTGGGTATGGGTAATGGTTGTAACATCCCCTTCGACTTATGTCTCTCAGCTTTAACTTGCTGACAAACCAAGCATCGAGAGACATATTCAGCAACATCTCTTTTCATGCCATCCCACCAGAAGTACACTTTCATGTCCCTATACATCATTGTGCTTCCAGGATGAATAGAGAATGAAGAACTATGAGCATCATCCAGCAGCTCCTTCTTTAATTCGGGGATGGGAGGAACACAGACCCGATTCCTGAACTTTATTATCCCATCAAAATCAAGGATGTATTCAGGTACATTTCTCACCTTCTTTTGTAACTCTACATCTTCTTTTTGTGTCTCTTTAATCTTCACATGTATAGATGGTTGAACATTCATTTGAGAAAGATAGGATTTTTCCCCTTCCATTATAATTCCAAGATCCATCCTTTGTAAATCCATAAATATTGGATCTTTTGTGATCCTCATCATTAATAAGCTAGCATGGTCTTGTCGACTTAATGAATCTGCCACCTTGTTTGCTTTCCCAGGGTGGTAATGAATTGAGCAGTTCTAATCCTTAATCATCTCTAACCATCTTCTATGGCACATATTCAGCTCTTTTTGTGTTAAATTATACTTTATACTTTTATGATCAGTATAAATGTCACACCTTTCTCAATAAAGATAATGCCTCCAAATCATTAATGCAAAGATTACTGCAGATAACTCAAAATCATGATTTGGGTAATTTTTCTCATGTATTTTCAACTGTCGTGAGGCATAAGCTATCACCATATCATTTTGCATAAGAACACACCCCAATCCCTTCTTGGATGCATCACTGTAGATCACAAACCTTTCTCCACTACAACGTAGTGTGAGCCCAGGTGCACTAGATAACCTTCTTTTCAACTCCTTGAATTCTCTTCACATTCCTCCATCCAAAAAAACTTAACTCCTTTCCGAGTCAACTTGGCAAGTGGATTAGATAATCATGAAAAATCCTTCACAAAACGTCGATAATATCCAGCCAAACCAAGAAAACTTTAGATCTCTGTTACTTTTATTGGTCTTGACCATCTTTAGATAACCTCTGTTTTTGCTGGATCCATAGATATCCCCTCTTTTGAGATTATGTGACCCAGAAATGAAACTTTTTGAAGCCAAAATTCACACATGGTAAATTTGGCATAAATATTCTCCTTTCTCAGGGTCTTCAATATAATTCTCAAGTGATCTTCATGTTATTCCTTTCTCTTTGAATATACAAGAATATCGTCTATAAAGACTACCACAAACTGATCAAGATAGTCTCTAAAGACTCTATTCATCAGATCCATGAAGATAGTAGGGGTATTAGTAAGACCAAATGGAATCACTATAAATTTATAGTGTCCATACCTTGTACGGAAAGCCATATTTGGTATATCCTCCCTTTTTAACCTTAATTGATGATACCAGAACGAATAACAATCTTGGAAAAGTATTGAGCTCCGCGTAGTTGGTCAAATAAGTCATCAATGCACGGGAGAAGATATTTGTTCTTGATAGTGATCTTGTTAAGTTCTCGATAATCAATGCAGACTCTCATTGATCCATCTTTCTTCTTAACAAACAGAACAGGTGCTCCCCAAGGTGACGCACTAGGGCGTATGAATCCATTATCAAGATTCTCCTGGAGTTGCTTCTTCAATTCCTGCAACTCAATTGGGGCCATTCTATAAGGTGACTTTGAAATAAGAAAAGCACCCGGTACGAGTTCTATTGAAAACTCAACTTCACGATTCGGTGGAAGACCCGTAAATTCCTCTAGAAAGACATCATAAAACTCCCGTACAATGGGCATATTCATAATCGTGAGTTTCTCTCCAGCCATTTGAGATAAATAACAATCATTTAGTGGAATCAAGACCCATTATATGGATGAAATTTCCACTAGAAGGCTATGTTCATCCTTTCATCGATAGACGATCATAGATTGATCTGGAATATGAAATGTGACTTCCCTTATTTGGCAATTGATATGAGCTCCATATAAATAAAGCCAATCCATGCCAAGAATCACATAAAATTCCACTATTGGATGGATTACAAGATTTGCAGGAAGCACTTTCCCACAAACTTCAATCGGGGAAGAATTATAAACTTTTGATGCGACTGTTGTGCCATTAGGGGTTGTCATAGCTAACTCAAAATCTAATTGTTGAGGTAATACGGTGATACTCTTAGAAAATTATTCAAGAAATAAAAGAGTGGGTGGATCTAGAATCAAATAAAACATTTTCTACATTAGAGTGGATGGTAACTGTACCATTCACCACATCGTTATCGTACTCTACATCGCTGATAGAAATTTCATGTGACTTTCCTGAGTCTTTAGCTTTAAGAGTTTGTTGACGTTGACCATCACCATCAACCCTTGGATTTGGGCATTGATTGGCATAATGCCCCATCTACTTACACTTGAAACATTGAAGTGTAGTAGGTTCATTATGTGTATCCCTTCCTTTGTTTGCATCATTAGACATCTTCTTCCCATCATTGTGGCATTCAAATGCCCGATGACCTTCACTTCCAAATTTTAAACATTTACTTGTCCCTTTAAGACAACTCCCTCCATGTTTCTTTCCACACTTTCAGCATAAGGGAAAGCTCATCTTCTTTTCAGTGTGCTCTTTATATTTTCTTTTTAATTCCATTTTCCTCTTCCTATCAAACCCATATGACTGATGGGTTACCCCAATCTCCATCTCAAATTTGAGAGCACATCGAACAATTTCCTTGTAGCTATTGAATTCCCTTATGGCTAAGGCCCTTCGAAGACTTGGTTTTAAGCCACTAAAGAATCAATCGATCTTACTCTCAGGTTGGATAATAATACTCGAAGTGTACCTTGAAAGTCTTGTAAAATTTGTTTCATAGGTACCAATAGATTCATCATCCTTTTGCTTCAGTTCAAGAATCTATTTCTCCATCTTTGTTCGGATAATACGAGGGAAGTACTTATTAAAAAATATGTTCTTGAACTTGTCCCATTCCATGGACCCAATTTCATCCATTTGCCTCATATTATTAATAAGATTCCACCACTGATCAGCATCTCCTTCCAAATGATACACTGCAAGGATGACTTTATCATGTTCCGAACATTGAAAAACTGAAAATATCTTTTCAGTAGTACTAATCCATTGTTCAGCAACTAATGGATCAGTAGACCCACTGAATGAAGGTGGACACTGCCTCATGAAGGATTCAACAAAATGTTGCTCCTTCCTTTGCTCGTTTGGAAGTCCTTAATGATTCATAGCTTGAGAAAGTTGTGTGAGCATGTCTACAAGATTTTTCATTCCATCTCCCATAATGTTTGGTTGCTCAGGGGGACAATCATTGCATTGCCCGTCGCATTCCGCATAAACACGGTTCCTTCGGGTTCCAGCCATTGACTAAAACCAAGATAAATAGTGTGAGAAACAGTAATTATAATAGGAAAACCACATAATAAAGAATAAAATTTCACACTTAAGGTATTATCCTAGGTTATTCATGGCCATTTCTAAAACACTAATATTGTGTTCTATGCTTAGACTTATCCTTAGGGTTCTTACTATGGCTTTCACATCCTAGTTTCCAAAGGATGACTATACCTTTAATCTGATACCAACTATAGCGACCCATACTTTACATACATTGTTAGTACTTCAAAATTAAAGTACACATATTGCAAAATATAACAAAACCATGACAGGACCGTATAGTTATAGTGTCTTTATAAACTGGGAAACATAAACCACTGGTTCATAAAGAGTCTACACTGTCCCCCATTTATTTCATCATATCTAAAGTCCCTTTTGGCATATCTTACTTAATAACCTTCTTCCTGACCTAGGGAAATAAAACATACAAAAGGGTGAGATCAAATTATCAGTAAGGGTAAAAAAAAGAAATATCAATCACATCATATACATAAGAACATAACTTTTGGAAATCTTAACCTGCAAAAGTGATCATAATTTCATAACATGGGATAAATCATAGTAGTGAAATGTAATCCCAAAAATCATAACTTAAAAAATGAAACTTTGTGGCATACACACATAATCATAGAGAATCATTTCTTATTAGTCCATACTCATTGCCAAGACTATCTTAGTGGACAAAGTCCATTTCTGAACCTAGTTCACTCCTCGTTTCAGTCCTGTTTAACTGAACTGGTTTAACCTGCCATTCCAGCCATGTCTATCTCATTAGATATAAAATCTTCACCCAATGAATTGGATGGAGATATAGGTCCCACCCATCTCATAATGATACCATTCTTATGTGTGCCACAAAATCATAAATCATACATCATTGCATAACCCATGTAATAAAAATGGGACTCTTAAACATCATGACATCATAAAACAATTCATATAAGATAAAGGAATTCATAAAAAAATTACATCGGAACATAATCAAATCAATGTAATAATAGGGATAGAAACGGAACCCGATATTATCTTATATGGAAAATAATTTTGATAAAACACTTGAACGCCATTCTTGAGGAAAATATCCTTTCAAAAACATTTTTCTTTTTTAACATGTCATACAATTTTAAACTAAAAGAAGTTTATTAAAAATAAACTTGAAAACATGTAAAGTAAGCTTCTTGGAAATAAGGTTTTAAAAATCCATTTATGCTGTATAAGTTAAAAAAACATTCTTCTTGTACTTTTGTCGGAAAAGTCAAAAAGTACATCGTATGAAAAACGAAAAAATATTCCTTTCATATCTTTTACTAAAAACTCACGTAATGGTAAAATTGTATTTAAACAATTGCAGGTGGATGGAAATAATATTACATATTGAGGAAACATGGATGTGGATGATAAAATACATCCCAGTAAATTCCAAAGTATAAACAATATCAGATAAAAATGAGATTGTGATATTTCCCTTACCTTAGGTCTGATTTGCTTCGTAAGTGTCTGAACCTCCTGTATAATTATTTAAATAATGTCATTGACTTATTCCAGAATCATACTCATTGTTATGATATCATATATGTTCATATTCTTAGCTTATTATTAGTAATATTTCATTGCTACTTGTTATTCAGGTGTTTATTACTTTTTGTTCTTATGCGTGTTTTGTTGAATAAATTCTTATTTTTCTTTTTAGGTTATAGATACCTCATTTCCAGAATGGTATTAGTGTAATATATATCATATTCATTCATTCAAATAATTTATATAATTATTATGCAATGAAGATCATGTATAACGAGTCGCATCACATCATGGAGACGGAATTCCATACGTACGCACCAGCGATTATATTGTTCCCATGATCATGGAATTGTATTGGAGTGTATGTATACTAATTCAGAATCAATATCACTTTACAATAATCATATATAGTTATTATTTACACCATTATACCCATCCAAGTCAGGTGGTGGGGGAAAATAGATTACACCACGGCATGGAGACGGTATTCAGTACGTACGCACGCACAGTGATTTCATTTTCCGTAGGATGGATAGATGGTGAAATAGGGTTGTTTCATTCTTATAATAACATATCATTATATGAGAGATACTGATGTCGTTACTTCATAATGAAACATCTAAAGAAGAATAAGTGGAAGAAGAAATAAATATGAAATAATCGGTAACGGGCATTACCTCTTCTTTCAAGCGCCTCTTTGAGACCTCCTCTTAGGGCACTACAATTGGTCTTTGAAGAAGACCAGGACCTCTAGGATGTTTCTGGGGAAGTGGGAAAGTAAAATTTTCAGGGATTGGCCGAGCTTGAAGGCTCAAATTGGTGTGAGTATGAGAGGGAGGAGGTTCCCTTTTATAAGGGAGGAGAGGGGCACCTTTGGAATAACTAAAAATATTATTTTATTATAAAGTCAAATTCGGTTTTTAATACCTCCAAATTGATATATTTTGAAGCTAAGGTGGTTCTGGGTCAAAATCCTCTCATCCAATAGAATGTAGACATGTTTAGGTCATTATATTAACCTTATCTTTTAGTTTTAACTCTTAGTTAATTAGATTGACATTTACCATGTCACTTTGTATTTTGATATTATATAGTTAATAAACATACAATATACATCCAAGATACCCCCAAGTGGTCCATTAATGATACAAATATAATGATATAAGTATGTTGGACGAACCATAGATTTTTAGGAATATAATAACAATTAATAATATAATATTTGTTTTAAAAACTATTTTATGTCAATTTTGACACTATTTGGTAATTGATTTTTGTGAAAATCATAACAGAATGATTAGTTCTAAAAAATTAATTAAATCAATACTGACATGTCATATTGACATAGAAAATTATTGGAATTCATAAAATCTTAAATTACATTTATTTGGGTCTTTATAACATCAATTATGTCAATATTTCATTAATAAGATAATTAATGCATTATCATTGTATCATAAATAAATTAAATTCTTTTAAGTCTAAAAATTAAAAATAAAATACCATTATGTTTGAAATATTTTTAGATATCTAATGAATATTTATATTCTAATATATCTTATTTATAACCCTATATTGAAAATGATTTCGTTATTAAACTTTGATTTTAACTATTTTAACCCTTCTTTAAATAAATTGATAATGAATGCCCTAATCTAATCCAAGTGGGCCTAAATGGTCATATTTTATTCCTAAGGTTGTTTTTGGTCGAATTACAGTTATCCAATAGAATTAGGACAAGTGTTAGAGTAATAATAATAACACGTTTACCCTTAATTACCCTATTTACTTTTAACCATGGTAAAAAACTAAAAAGTTATTATTCACTAAAAATTATTTTAATCCCATTGAACCAAATTTTAGTCTTTTATATTCACCGTGTCTCTCGGATTTTTGAAATTCTACTCACAGAAGTAGTAAAATTATGTTTTATGAAAAAGTCAGTTTTTTTAACTACCACTTAGTGGTTTCACTATTCATCAAAAAAATGAAAGTTTCCAGAAAAAATAAAACAATTAGGCCTAAGCTATTTTTGATATTATGAATTCAAAAATGATTGCTATTTTACCAAATTTAAAACATATCAGTTACATTAATTAATTTAAAAATTAATTCCCGCCGTCAAAACAAAAAGCGTGTTTTTAAGAGATAATAACTATCAAAAGATTGACACTTTTTTATGTCTGGTTTAAATGTGAAATTACATCCAATGAACTACATTGTATTAAATTGTAAAAATATATTCTAAATATACATTAAAACCACTCAAATTAATAATTTATCACTATTAATTATTTCGATTAAAAAGTTATTTTTAATTAAAATTTAGTAATTTTCACTATTCATCAGAATATGAAAGTTATCCGAAAAGTACCAAAATTTCACCCTAAGCTAATTTCTATATTACGAATCCAAAAATGAAGTCCATTTTGAAAAATAAAAATTAATAAATTTCAAAAAGTTGTTATTAAAATTCATAACGGCTAGTTTTAATAATATTTTAATAGCATATCGTTGTTTAGCAAAACTCGGTATTGCGTACGACAAAAGCTATCGAGGAAGGTCGTGGTTGCGTGTAAAGCAAGCCAAGCTAGTGTTGTGTAGAGTTAAAGATTCATTGATGATTTATATAACATAAACACAAAATATTTCTCATAAAAGTCTCAGGTGTTACATCCATGGGGTCCCAAAATCGACCCAAAGATGCTCATGGTCAGACATGTATCATCCAATCAGTTTAGGACATGTGTTAGGGTAATTTAATATAATTATAATATTATTTATTACCCTTATTTACCAGATTTACCCTTTAACCATGGTAAATAAAATATTTACCGAAGTAATTATTCAAAATGTCTAAAAATAAAAGTTACCTATTTACACAATATAGACCTCCTGGTTCCAAATATGGAATCCATTTTCCTAAATTCAAAATGCATAAGTGGCATAAAATAATCTAAAATTAATTCCCATTGTCAAAACAAAAAGTGTGTTTTTATAAAATAATAACTACCAAAAGATTGACACTTGTTTATCTCAAATTTAAATGTGAAATTACTTATAATGACCTAAATTGTATTAAATGATAAAAATATAATCTAATTATACATAAAATCCATTCAAAGTCATAGTTTATCACTATTAAGTATTTCAATTACAAAATTTGTTTTTAATTAAAATTTAGTAATTTTCACTATTCATCAAAATATGAACGTTTTCAGAAAAGTACCAAAAATTCACCGTAAGAAAATATCGATATTACGAATCCAAAAATGAAGTCCATTTTGAATTAAAAATTCATAAAATTTCAAAAAGTGGGTATTACTATTCATAACGGCTAGCATGATTGGTTGTGGTGTGTGTTAGAAGTCGAAGTTGCATACAACACACGCTACTGTATTATTTAAAGAGAAGCATACCATGGAAGCTTGGGGTTTTAAAAAATCAATATTAATTTTTTTAACTTCATAATTTTATAATTTTATAATTAATTTTTTGTAACAAAATGAACAATGCGTTAAAAGATAGATTCTTAATCACAAATATGAATTCACTAAACTTATATAAAATGATATATATATATATATCAAATTTTATTTAATCATATTCATACCAATATATTCAACGATTAGATTTTATGTGGGTAAAAATATAACTATTTCATTTTGGTTTGGTGTTGAATTTATAGAAATCTATGAAATATATTTGAAACGATTAGTCGAAATAATATTTTAATATATAATGTCATTAAAATCTCTAATGTCAAATAAATTGAATCCTCTAATTTTAATCATTTGTTCCTAAGGACCATATATATGGTAATCTATAATATAAAATTGACATGGAGTAAAATTTATTGGGATATATCAAGATGAAAAACATAAAAACATCACATTCTTATGAAAATTAGATTAACTTTAAACTATCTACTCCTAAACCATTTGACCTAAGTTTATATTCTTATTCTATATCAAAACACAAATTATAAAACAATATATAAAGGGTTACTTCTATACATTGATAGACAATCAAATGAAAAATTTAAATTTGATAGTGTTATTCCAAATAATTTATAATTTATGTTGACGGTACTAATCCATTTCCAAAATATCATTAATAATAAAACAGTATGAATAATAAGATATTAATGAATCCCATTTTCATAGTCATTGAATCAATATTGAATATTAATGAAACTTTATTTTTTCCTTCATAATCAAATATTTTATATAATGATAAAACATTCATGGAAAACATCATAGGATTATTTGATTTTCTAGAATTGTTTTAAATACAACAAATCTGAAAAGGATGGTCTTATTTCCCTTTTACTCACTACTTTCATGATATATTATGAATAATATAGTTTACAACACCCCATTTTTTTATATTCATTCCCATTTGAAATAAAAAAAGAATTGTTTGATGACTTTCCTTACACCCAACCTGAGTGTATATGAACACCAATATAGTAAACCATTATAAACTATGTTGTAAACTGGAATGTGTGAATAGAAATACCGTATTATCTAAAATTTGAATAATTTTTTTATTACTGATAATTTCTTTTTTAAATAATAATAAATTAATACTAATTTATTTGTACATTAAATTTATGATTTAAAAATAATTTTTCGTCAAATATGATTTTGTATTAATGTTTTTAGATTTAGAATTATAATTAATTTATAAAATTTTTGAAATTTTATTTGAGGATGATAATATAATTTGTATAATAATAATTTTAAGATTATCATTCTGTGACTTGAAATTTTTTTTATAAAAATATTTAGTTGTAGGTGAATAGAGAAAATTTTGATTTTTTTGTAAAACAAATATATACCTTCACATATTATTTTTTAAATTTTTATATTTATGTGACCAATTATCAATTTATTATAAAAAATATTATTAATTACATATTAATCATCATTATACCTGACTTTTTTATAAGATAAATTTTAGCCTAAAAACACTATTTTGAAAAAAAAAACATTTTTTTCATGACATGTTTCTGTATATTAATAAATTTATTTAATCTTTGTTTTATATTTTTTTTGTAAAATTTAAAGATTATTTTTCCATATAATATTTTAACATTAATTTTATGGTTTCCACAAGCCATGGAGTGGATGAAAATTGTGTTTTAAGAATAAAAATTCATTTTCCAAAAATGGTTTTTTGGTGTGGTTTGGATGCTAATAAAAATTTAATTATTACCCATATAGAAATTTAAGATTATTAAATTTAATAAATATTTTGATCTATAATAAATTATTTAATTTCATAGTTTCAAATTAATTTTTTTACATAGTGAAGAGTAAAAGATATTAATGTTTGATACAATTTATTATGTTGAAATGGATTTACCATGTCGGGGATTAAACTAAGGGAGAAGGTTAATATTTCTACTCAAACCAATAAAATACCTATTTTTTCATTATATTTAAACCTTATATTATTTTTATTTTGGATCCATTTACATTTGGGGAATCATTTAAATGATAGTGATGATAATTTATTTAAGTCTTATAAAAAATATCATTTGGGTCCCAACCCTCACATATAAAGGGAACCACATCTCCAACTATATTCACACCATTTGATATATAAAAAATTTTAAATAAATACATTAACTCATCCCTAGAAATTTTTTAAATATCCTAGAGCTTTGTGTGCTCTCCGAACACAAATATTTCAAGTCCTAAAATATTATCTGAATGAGGGCTGACAAAGAAGATGTATAGATAATAACCAATGTATTTCAATTTATTTATCCTTATAATTAATTAAAACAATTAACCTAAAAAATGAAGAAACCAATATAAAAAATATACTATGATTTAATTATAATTTTGGAACATAAATTTAGTACATCCTCTCAATAAAATGGGAGATTAAAGTATTGCTATTGCGTATTGTTGACATACGTCTCCATGTAACAATAAAATTCACTTCCACCTCTAAAATTAATGGATTATTATTCTAATTAGTATAATATTAATATATTGAATTAATTATATAATTATTAAAATATAAGGATGAATAAATATTTACCAATCATT
The DNA here is from genome assembly GCA_963277665.1 of Viscum album. Lineage (NCBI taxonomy): Eukaryota > Viridiplantae > Streptophyta > Magnoliopsida > Santalales > Viscaceae > Viscum > Viscum album. The sequence continues at coordinate 56,697,717 of OY728153.1, read as the reverse complement.
GATTCCATCTGTTGATTAATTATAACGTAGCTCTTGTATACGTACGAACTACCATCTCCACATATTGATGTAATTAAATTTTCAAAACTACATTATATGATTGTTTAAAAATATTGATATAAATAATATATAGAATATTTATATAATGACTATAATTAAAGATACTAAGGATCCATTATCAATGTCCAAAGATGATAACTGCAAAAAACATATTTGAAAAATGAATCAGTTGAAACAAAAAATATTTACATTAATAGATTATTGTTAAAAAATGTGTGTTGAAATTATATTATTGGATTATAAATTATATTATATTTATGATTATTAGTTTTTATAGAATTGTAATAAATTTAAATATATTATATAGGATTTTAGATAACCTATGAATAATGTAAGTTAAAAGGTAAAAGTTTTCCATGTTAATTTATCTTCATTAAGACATGTTTAATGTAATGTTCTAATTTCTTATCTAAATAGTTTACGTACATCCCAACAGTATAATTTAGGTTAATAAATGATTAAATTTATGGTATATATATAAATTATTTTCATGCATCCAATCACTTTTTTTATGATTACAAAAGTTATATGAATTTTAATTTGGAATCTAATTTTTACTATGATTGTATATACATACATTTTTTTGAAATATTTGTATGATATTTATTTAAAACATATTATTTATTGTATTCCCATATGGATAGTAATTAATATTTTTTTTTCTTTTCAATTGATAATATTTAATTACTTGTGATGCCGAAAGAATGTTTTTAAGTAAAACTGCCCATGGTTTTCTCATGAGTCATAAATATCATCATCTATGATAATATTTTACAAGAAATGGTTTCAATTTTTTTTTATAATCCAAAATATAAATATATTATTCAATTTTTTCTATGATTTTCATTTTATATTTTTATTTAATGTATTTTTTTTCGAAAAATCGTGCTTCTAAATTTTTACAGACTTCATGAAAAGAATTTTTGGCTTAACATTCACCAGATGAATTTATTTTCTCATGATAATGACTATCATTCTATTTAATTAATCATATATAAGTTTCATTTTTTATTTTCAAATAATCTTTTCCCAAAATTATTTATTGTTTTCTTTGATTTTGTATATGTTATTTTAAATTAAATAGAAATTTTACTGAAGAAATGTTATAGGGATATTTTAAATGTCTCTTTATAAATAAATTCATCCTTTTATATTTATTATTATTTAATTTGATTAAAATTCAGTGATAACATTATTATTATTTCATTTGATGGTTTTTTTAATATGGTGATAAAATATTTATGGAATTCAAATCCTTTCCGTGAGTTATTGTTTGATGATATGATGAGTGCTTTATGATCTTGTGGCATACATATTCATGGTTTTAATTATGTGATGGGTGGGGCCAGAATTATATAAAACTCTAATTAATTTGTTGAATGTGGATATCTCATGAGCTAATATCGACTTTAAATAGAATCTAACTAATTTTAGTAATAGAAATTTTCTAATAATATGGTCTTGGGAGTGATCCTTGACTAATGGGATAATGGATTTGGGAGTGAACCCAATCAACTTGGATAGTCCTTGAAAAGATACATGAACAAGGAAATGATTTTACATGATTCTGTGTATAGAAAAAACATATATGTAATTCTTATGAATTTTTTTAATGTCTCATGAATAATTATTTATAATTTTACAAGCTTAGGTATTATGTTTTTTTTATAAAATTTTATTCAATGATACATGATTATGATATATTAATCGATGGCTATGATATTATAATGTTCAGGTCATGTTATCAAATCATAATGCATAGATTATGTTCAGTTATGATAAATTTTTATTGCATAAATATTTTAACCATACTGAGAATCAGATATCACCTTATCATTTCTTTCCTATGCATATTTCATGTATAATTTTTAATGTATGTTAAATATAAAAAGGATACTTTTTTTATGACCTAAATTAGAAATGGTTTTTATAATTTATGTTCATGATGTACATGGAATCCATGTTTCCAAATAAAGTAAACCTCTAAATTGTTTAAATATTTATATATATAAATTTATTTAATATTATTTTAATGTTAAGTAATATTTATGTATGGAATGTATTGTTTACTAGAGTTGGAGTCATAGGAAATTTTTAGTAACTTTAGGAGCAAGGATAAAGAATCATTATTGATAACCATTTTGATATGAAGATGTATCAGATAACATGTTTAGCTATGATAAAGTTTAGAATGTGGTTTCCCTTGTAAAATACATATAAAACTCTCGATAATCATTAAATAAATCTTTTTTAGTTATTATTAATTTTTATTAATTAAAAAGTTATAATCATTTTAATAATATTAAGAAATGTTTTATTCAAAAGAAAAAAAATTATTTCTAACAAAATTAGGTTTAATGCATTATATTAATTTATATAAAAAGTAAAATTTATAAATTTTAGAATTTCATTTTGAGAAAAGGATTTTTGTTTTTAATTCAGTTTTTCATAGCATTATAATAATAATAAGTTATCATAATTTTATGAAAAGTTGTTTTTTTAGAATAAATAGATGAAAATATTGATTTTTTGTTGAAAATATGTTTTCATTTCAAGTATTTAAAAATAAAATTATTTTTTTATTTCTTTAAATAATCAGTTGTTCTGTTAAATAAAAAATAATCTCATAAATTTCTTCAGAATCAATATTATAGTTGAATGTGGTTTAAAAATGTATACAAAAAAGACATTTTTCTAGAAAATATTTTTTTTCACAACCCCCTCCCTCCAAAGATACCCCTCTAGGGTTGGAAATGAAGAAAGGAAGATAATGACCCCCCCCCCCCCGAGTCTCGTCTCTCGTAGTACTTGCGGTGTAGAATAGCACCAAGGGTACATATATTCTCACAAAATGAGAGGATTTTCCCTTTATTATTTTGAAAAACAATGTCAATAGATAAGATATTTCTACCTCAGGAAAACTCCAAGACATATATAAACGAAGCCAAAATACAATCCACATGCATGTTTAAAATAAAACTATTATAATGAGAGAGTCTAAAAAGTAATTACAAAAAGTATAGCTAGTCAGTGAAACAACAAATTTCAAGATCCATGCTGGTAAAGTCCATCATGTTCTGTGAAGTCATCCTGGAAAACCGAAAATAGTTTTATATATTTTGTGTGAGCATTCAAGTACACTTATTAGGAAAAAATATATCTCATGTAAATGTGATTAGAGAATACTAATGAACCCATGAGAAAATAGAAGAACCAAACATAACCTAAGAATGTATACTGACTACCCCAACCTCACGAAGGCATGATCACCAGATGATACACGTCATGTAAAGTAATATAATTCACATTGATAATAGGTTTCCCTATACAACTTTCACACTAAATAGCTGCTCTCACGCCCAAAGGATAAACATCCTAGCACTCCTATATCTTCCAAGCAAACCACAAAAAAAACCCACCCACAGACACCTATGTATCACAACCACACCTCTTCCCATAATCGGGGTAACAAGCCACATCATATTGTAACCGTAAAAACATGGTCCCCTTATCACATCACATACCTCCCGTGAAACATATTCCACATACCACAACACATCTTGACAGAAAATAGGATATCATAAAACATCTCATCCAGAAGACACCTGGGACACGAGAAAAAATAACATCACAAATACACCTAGGAAAACACAACTCACCTCACTTAAAAGACAATTGAGAAAAAACAACTCACCCACACACTGATAGGCCCCAAAAACAACAAACTTCCAGAATAATCTCGGGCTATCACTACTTAGAATTGGTATAGAAGACTAGGTGGCCGACAATCCATCATACCAATGAGATGTTTGGGAAATACACCCTCCCCTGTGATGATGGGGGTGTCTGGAACATAATTCTCAACTATGGTGGGGTGCATATAGAAATCACAAAGGAAATACATTTATATATAGATATAATACCAAAGACTATTATCCATCCTATGGGTTCTCAAAAAAATTACCTTCTCAAAAAAATTCCAACATCACTGGTACATCTACGTGTGAAACACCACACATCCAAACACAACCCAAATCACACATTCAACAAATTTAATTAACCTCTACCATTATTCATTCACAATTCACATATTTATTCCATTAACCATATCAAAACAAGATAGTCCCAAACATTATTAATCAATTATTTATTCATATATTCCATTAATATCTGGGAAGCTAAAAAGCATAGAACATAACAAGAAATACAACCAAGTCCAAACCTAGAGGATCTCTAGGAAAATTACTCATTACAATGCAAACAAGTCCTGAACTGTCAAACACATCTAACAACACAATAAAATCACAACCCGATTATAGCCCCACTACACAACAATGTTCATCTATTCCATAATAAATAAATCTATCAACCTAATATTACATCACACCTTTTGATCCATCCCACCATAAGCAACCTAGAAACCGATTCACAACACAAAACCATTCCTACAACCATATCACCATAAAAACAAAAAAAAATTCTAGATTTAATATGGAATTGTTTATTTAGTTTTACATGTTAATTCATGGTTTATCATAGAATATATATAATTATTGTGAATCCATTCATTATATGGGTGTACGTTATTTACCATTTTCCATTTAAGATTATACTGTAATGACCACAACCAATGAATCACATAGAACAGATATAACCATCACAAAAAAATACACCAACGACAACCATTTTCAATGGGTAGTTCAGACCATGTAATTATAATATCACAAACAATAATAGAAGCTGGGAAAAGAATTCAATAAACCACTCTAACCTTTCAAATAAATTATCTAGTTTTATCTCTGATTAAGTCGTCGTAACCGTAATCCAATGTTAAAAAAAGAGAAACCAATCATGTATGATTCACACATAAATAGGGATAATGGAATCCCTTCTTCGAAGGGGTTTCAATGTTCTTCGCATAAGAATGGATTATTTAATGTTCCTCTAGTCACATATCCTGAAAGGTACGCATCCACATGAGGATGTTGCGGCACCACCATACCAACAAAACCTGAGCGAGAACCCATTACGAATCATGCTTGAAAACACACCATAACATGATGTGGAGATATGAAAGATAATAATACTAAACCTAGGTAAAATTTTTGAAAATGAAGGGAGAAATTAACTTGGATCACAACTGATTGCCAACGAATGATCACTGAGATCAATGGATCAAAGAGAGAGGAAGAGCGTTCGAAGAAATCCTCGGGATGCTTAGAGTTCATATAGAATGAGAGAGACTACTAACACAATATGATTTGTAAAAACCAGAGCATCTAGAATGTTTTAAAACATTACAACACTAGGGTATTACATGTCATGTAATCCCCTTTCACACTGTAAAATATCTCAAGGTCCACTTTCGTTGAAAAAACTATCACCTCTCGAATGTATTTTATTTTTCAAACCCTAAAATATTACACTCCGTGAATCCATTATTCATGTAGTGTAAAAATATACTTTTCATGAATCAATCTTGGAATTGCACTAAAATAGTGTTTCAAAATGTGTAATACTATTACACAGTGAGATATCTTCCATTTTCCGGCCATTAGCAACTGGACCTCTCCAAAATATTTCAGAGCTACTCCAAACACTTACTACCACCAATAGACACAAAATAATAGATTGGGAGGAAAAATCTCATTACATTAGATACCAATAATATGATTATTTCCCAATTGAATCCAAAACCAAGCCTAAAAGGAAGAGGGACCTAAACAACCTTGATTCAAGATACCTATAAGGGATCTTACTATGCTTGAAATACCACTAAAACCCAAACACATTTATGTTCAATGATAAACCCACCTTAATTTTTTATAGCTAGATTGGAAACCCCCACATCCAAGAATACCTCCTCTGAGACCTGTAACAATGCCTTATCATGTCAACCCAAATGACTATAAGAAACAACACATGAGAACAACAACCACAATATCCAAACACATGAACTAGGGAATTCCATTCTCTATTTCAAGATATTATCCGTTATGTATAGCACTGACTCGCCTCCATGGGTTTAATCACATCTCAATTAATTGGACATGATTAGGAATCATTTCTTCCCTTTTCTACACATTTGAATATATCACAAATTGCACTGCACATAGAACCAATAAGAGGAAGAACAACTCATTTCATACAACTAGTATCAAACATTACATTTCAAAAAAATAGAACAAGGGAAAACTCAAAACAATTCCAAGTACTAGTCATGCATCTATTTTTCTCAATACCATGTACACTCCTTCCAACAACTATATCTTGATAACACATGAGACAAAGGAATAGTACATCCCCATAACACCTTCTCTTGATGATCCTATACCTCCACTACCAACACTAAAAGCGTCGCGTCTTTCTTGATATCCAACTCTCCCCTACTAATGATGTGGGATTAATCATGTAGATAACGATGACGCTGAGAGACATGAAATACATCATAGATCCTCTCCAACTGTGGTGGAAACACCAATTGGTACGAAACCTCTCCAACTCACTACAACACCTCAAATCAACCCAAAAAATAAGGAGAAAGTGCACTCCCTCTAATAAACCTGTACTACCCACATCAAGGGAAAACATTTAAGATCACATAGTCCCAAACCAATAACTCCACCGCCTCCTCCTATGGTCTATATATGATTTATTACGGTCTTGTGAAAATTTCATCATCTCACAAATAATATGATCATTCTATATCATTCTCTACACCAAATCCAGAAAAAGAACAATTGTCTCCCCAACCTCCATATAGGGTAATAGAGAACAACAATGTCTCCTACACAATGCATAAATTTGAGCCATTCTGAGGGAAGTGTGCTATATATTATTATAAGAGAACTCTAACAAGTGATGGTTTTGTACCTAAGATCTTCAAATGTCCGAGATGTGTGCCACTAACATATCCTTTAATGCTTGGACAGTTCCCTCTATCTTCCCATCTACCTAAGGGTGGAATGTTGTGTTGAGGTGTACCTATGTACTAAAAGAATGCTATAATCCTTTCAAGACTTGTGAGGGAAATCGTGCATCCTATTTTGATACAATAAATCTTAGAGATCCATGAAACCGTACGACCTCATCCACATACCTCTTGGATAATGGATCCCCTACACTTGAGTTCTTGATCGCAAATAAGTGGTATGATTTCCTTTACCGGCCAACTACTACCTAGATAACATCATAACCTCCCAGAGATCTGGGTATCCTTATGATAAAATTTATCAATATTTCATGACATATACACTCATGGAAATCCAAGGCCTACAATAAACCATTGGGAACATGGTGCTCTGCCTTTACCTGCTCTAAGGGAATGAATCATTCCAAAAACTCTACTACTAATCAGGTCATCCCAGGCCACAAAAACTAAATATTCATTCCATGGTATATTTTAAAAATTCATATATGTACCAATAAATGTGATTTATAAAGCTCACAAATAAATCCCTCACAAATTTCTACAAGAATAAAAAAACCTTCCACAAAATAATATCTGATTCTAACCATCATCTCACCATCCCTCAAAAGAATCCCCATGTCCATTGCTATCATGAAACACCTCTACCTCTAGGTCTCCCCATAGAGAATCCTCCACTAGAAGAATCCTTGAATACTGAACATTAATCAAGAACTAATATCCTTTACCACCATCCATTCCTACATTTAAGTGAAAGGATGATAACTCATCGATCGGTTTCCAACTATCTTTAGAATCCAGAATAACATCTTTATGATACATTATACTCAAATCATTGGCCATGACATTCCCATTTTATAAGGTGTAAGATATCACATAATAATAGTCTTGAATAAACTCCATCCACTTATACTATCGAAAATTTATACCATGATGGGAAAAGATATACTTCAAGATCTTATGGTCCATGGAGACAACAAAGCATTCCCCACTGAGGTAAAGATACCACAAATTCAGCGTAAAGATAACTACTCCTAACTCTAGATCATTAGTTTCATAGTTATGCTCATTAGGGCATAACTTCCTAAACCCTTAAGAGACCACTTCTAATCGATGCATCAAGATGCATCCTAAACACAGATAAGAAGAATCAAAATACACCTCAAACATCACCCCTTAGGAAATTAGAGTATTTGATCACTAACCAAATTCCCCTTCAGATAACTGAATGCTACCTGACACTGATCTCTCCTCATGAAATCTTGATGCTTCATAGTGAATGCTGCCAAAGGAGCTAAACACGAGAGTAATTGGTTACAAGCCATTGATAATATCCTTCAATGACAAGAAAACTACGATCTTCTACCAAATTTGTGGGCGACGCCTGAGAAATAACCACTTCAACCTTTGATGGGTCAACTACCACAACCTACTAAGACACCACATTCCCATGGAAATTCACCACTTAGGTCTAGAACATACCCTTGGACAACTTTCCATATAGATGGTGGTGTCAATGAACCAACAAAAGAGTTAGGAGATACTCGGTGAGCTTCTCCTCTAAATTCGAGTAGATCATGAAATCATCGATTAATATGATGATGAACCAGTCTATTAACTCATGAATGATGGGGTTAATATGATTCATGAACATAGATGGTGTGTTCATAAAACCATATAGAATTACTTTGGACTTGATGTTCCTGTATCTGAATGAATTCGTACCTATATCACCCCCTTCACCCTCAACTCGTGACATCCAGACCGTAGATCACTGATAGAAAACCAACTTTCCCCTCACAACTAGTCGAATTGATCGTATATCCACCAAATAGGGTAATGATTCTTGAACATCACCTAATTCAACTTCCGATATTCTATGAAAAACAATAGACTACCATTAAATTTATTTGTGAACAACATTGGAGTACCCTAGGATGACCAACTAGGATGGATAAAGACCTTCTTCATCAGTTCATCTATCTGAATTTTCAACTCCCACATCTTTTAAGGTTTCATCTGATAAGGAGCCATAGAAATATGGGAAGCACCGAGCTGCATGTCTATCCTGAACACAACATCATGTCAAGAGGGTAGAGTTATTCCATCCTCAGAAAAAAAAATCCAGGAACTCCTCAATAACTCTGTGAACCTCCACCATCCAAATATCTACTGATTCCACAAACAGCTCTACCAACAAGGAATGAAAAGGATCAATACGCTGACTTCCCACCTGTAGCTCTAGTCACCAATGAAAACCACATGCCGACCATCTATGTCTGAAAAAAAGTCTTCGCCAAAGGTAGTCAATAACATCATGAATTTAATACAACCAGTTTATGTCTTGAATTACATTTCATGGCTTTATCTGTAGCAAGAAAATATCCCCACAAGACTGATGTGGTCCCATCATTAGTATATATCCCAACCACAAATCAAACAGGTTGGTCTAACCTCTAAGAAACATACTAAGCACCATGATCATGGGAAGCATCTCTACATCTAGTACAATATCATAGAATATAATGGGTGCAATAAATGAGGGTGAATATCTTGAATAAAAATAAAGACAAAAGGTAAAGGTACTAAATAGGCTGATCATACCTCTAACAACTTATGGTCTAACCAAAATGGATCCTCAACGTGTGTAATTGACCAAGCCCAGCTCCTCCACCTCTATAACAAAGACCACTTCCAGGACCACACATGTGTCAAGGTCCCGGAGGAACTCCATGAGGTTGGCCTCTAAATTCTCCACCTCTCCCCATTAGTCCATGAGTCGATTGTACCTACTTCTGAAACAGCCTTGCGACAACTGTTGATAAGGATGGCACTGAACCTATCCACCTCCTCAATATTAATCTCAAATATCCACTAGAAACAGATTCTAAATGTATATGTGAACCCTATAAATTAAAAAAATCATCCCAAAGAACATTGGATAAACACAAGAACCACTAGAACTAGAAGAATAGAAGGGAAACTGCTGAGGTTGACTCCTTGCCAGTCAAAACATTGACAATCCCAATTCCTGATATCTTCCACTAATGAACCTGCCTCTTAAATAACTCTGAATTCTCCCTTCTCATGGTAGAACTAGTAAAAAATGAATCCTCTCAATAAAATCCACCTTCTTCTGGACCTCTAGATACATTGGCGACATAAAATGAGTAACTACATACTAGATAGAAGGGTGGATGGCCACCTTAAGCTGTCTCGCATGAGGATCCTTCTCCAAAAAGATATCTGGGGAAAAAATAAGGAGATCCTTGAACATTATCCCAATTTCCTACACTAACATACTCCCCTAACAATGGGAGAGTAGTTTTTTCCACTTATTAGACTTCATAATAAATGAAAGGAACTCTGCCCAAATATCCTTCATAATATTGACCCACAACATGTATACCTCATTTCCCTCCCCTAGATAACGCATCCATGACTAATGTGCAGCTCCCTGAATATGAATAAAGACCAAAATAACCCCTTACTCAATTGGATCATGGATCAAACTAAATATTATCACATGATACTCACGTTATATCTCTGTCTCTATGTATGAAACACTTCCCTCATACATTCCCAAGGCCTGCACCTAGAAAGGACTTAATTTTCTCTTCCACTGGTCAACCTCATCTGCTAGATCAACCCTCAGCCGATCAATCTGATGATCCTAAACCACCCAAGTCACACATAGGTAACGACTAGGTTCCATAGATAAATGGTAAAGAATGAATTAATAAGGCATAGTAGTATTTAATTTTATTTAAGATTTATTTTAATTCATTATTTTCATCCTATCCAATTTAACCATACCAAAACAATCCAACATAGATTAGAACACAAGTCATTATGATGCATGTACCTTTCTTAGGTCTCTACACTATTAATGGTGTATCCTAACTTGGTCATTTGATAGACTTAGATCCCTTTCATCGAATCATGGGGCCACTGAAATTCCATGTCCTAACCAGTATTCAATGGCCTATGTCACCCACCAAGATCACCTAATATTGTTTCCCTACCAACCTATGAAATCCTCACTATTCTTAACTCCAAAATCCATCATATCTCTCAAGAATAACCTCTGATACCATTCTTTAATGAACCCTCTCTCCAAAGATACCCCTCATGGGATGGAATTGATGAAAGAGAGATAATGGCCCTCGAGTCTCTCCTCCAGTAGGCCCTAGGGTGATTACTAGTACCAAGGGTATACATGTTCTCAATTAATGGGAGTTCTTTCCCTTTTTATTTTTAATAACAAGATCAAGAGATAAGATATACCAACCTCAAAATAACTCCGATACATATAAAAAAGAATCCAACATCTATTTCACATGCATGATTAATATAAAACTATAGAAACACATAAACTATCAAGATCCGAGATAGTAATGTCTCACACAGTCATAATATTTTTCCTAAAAACATGAAAATAGTTTTATATACGCAGGGTGAACATAAAAGTACACTCAGTAATAAAACCAAAGTCTCTCAGGCACATGTGATTAGATCATTATAATGCTCCCATGACAAATAAACAAAACCAAACAGTACATAAGTAGGTTTAATAACCACCCCAACATCACCAAGTCACTCTCACCAAGTAAAATAATTCATGTAAATTAATATAATTCATATCCATAATAGGTTAAATCACATATCTTTTCCACTAATTAGCCACTTTCATAACCTAAAAGAAAAAGACATGGACCTCCCACCTCTTTGAAACACACCACATCAGAACCCCCCCCCCCCCCCCCCGCACACACACACACCATGAAATCACAACCACACCTCGTCCCATCACCAGGTACACAAGACACATAACATCTCACCCAGAGACACCTGGGACCCATATCACATCACATCCTACCCACAAAAACCTAGGACACATACCACGTCACATCTCTAAATACATAAAAAATCACAACACCTTTCATCTTAAAGACATATGGGAAAGCACAAAGCATCTCATCCCAAAGACACCTAATAAAACATAACTTCCTCTTCCGGAAGACACATGGGAAAACAAAACACGCTTTCACCCACCTATTCCCAAAAACGACAACCTACCCAGAGAATCCTGGGCTACCAATTCTTGGTCAGCATAGGGAAGAGTGGTAGGCCGGTTAGCCATCTTCCTCCTGGGATGTTCATTAAAGACACCCTCCCCATGATTATGGTGGTGTTCAGAACATAGGCCTCATCGTGGATGGGGTGTGTATAGAAATCACAAAGGAAATACATGTATATATAGATATAATATTCAACACTCCATCCCAATATATGGGTTCTCAAAACAACCATCTTAGAATACTTCCAACTTCAATGATACCTTTTAGTGCACAACACAACATATCAAACCCAAACCAAAATCATAATTCCAAAAAAATTAACTAACCAATACCATTCTTCATTCACAATTCACTTATTCATTCCATTATCCAAACCCATCCTATCATGTCCCAAACATTATTAATCAATTAAATATTCATCAATTCAATTAATATCTAGGAAAATAACAAGAAAAACACATAAAAATAAACAAATCCATGGAAAAGTAGGGACAAACTCTAATAAAACTACCAACACAAACCAAAAAAAGTCCTTAACTATCAACCAAATCTTGTAACAAAAATAAATCACAACTATATCTTATCCCCATAGAAAAATATTTATCATCCATTCCACAATCAATCAATCTCTCAACCTTAGATTTCACCACACCTTTTGAACCATCCCTCCATATACAACCATGAAACCCACACACAACACACAATCATGATTACGACCATATCTCCACACAAACATAACAATATAAAAATTATAGAATTAATAATTCACCCCTTATTTACTTCCACTTGTTAATTAATAGGTTATCACCGAAGCTATAAAATCTTGGGGAATCCACTAATTAGTTAGGTGTGCGTGATTTACCAGTTTCCATTTAAAGTGATACGGCAATAACCACAACCAAGGAAGCACAAATAATAGATACAGAAATATGTAAAAAATCCACCAATGGCCACCATTTTCAGTGGGTCATTCATCACATATAATCAAAATATCACAAACAATGACCAATGTTATGAAAAGTATACAATAAACCCCTCTAAATTTTAAATTAAATTTTCTAGTTCTTTTTCATTTATTATGATGAACAAACTGCAATCCAACTGTAATAAAACAAATATACCACTTTCATGATTCCCAAATAAAGAAAGATAGGGTTTCTCTACCGCAAAGGGGTGTCAACATTCTTCATACGATAATTGAACACGTAACGGTCCTCCAATCACTTACCCCAAAAGTTCTACATCCATCTGAGGATTCCACGACACCACCACAATAAAAATATATATAGATAACCCATTGAAAATCATGGATAAAAAATTCCATAACATGATAAGGTGATATGGAAGAGAAATATACCAAAATGAGGGGAAATATTAGAAAAATAAGGTTCAATGTACATTGGATCCCCACATATCAGTAATGAATGATCACTAAGGTCAATGAATTGAAGGGTGGAAGAGGGTTCAAATAACTCCTCAGGGAACCTAGGATTCATCTAGAATAAGCAAGACTACTGCATCTATATAATTTGCGAAAACCCATGTGATTGGAATGTTTTAAAACATTACGACATCGTGGGATTACAGGACATGAAATCCCCTTTCACGCTCTGAAATCTATTGAGGTCCACTTACACCATAAAACTCGTCACCTCTCAGTGTTATTTTATTTTTAAAACCTTTAAATATTACATGTTTTAAATTCCTCTATCACATTATGTAAAAGTGTACACATCATGTATCCTTCTAGGAAAATCCATGAAACAAAGTTTTACATCAAGTAATACAGTTACATTGCGTAAAATCCCTCATTTCCAAAATTAAGCAATTGAAACTCTCAAAATCATTCTGAGCTTCCTCTCTACACTTCCAACTACACAAACACTCAAATTAACATACCATTAAGACACATACCATTACAATTATTTTAATTTTGTTTTTTAAATTTTAATTTATATTAAATTCTTCTACTTTATTGAATTAAATTTGATAAAATCTATTTTATATTTGGAATCAAAATAATATATATAATTTAATTGTGTAAACTCAATCTGTGTTCATAATTAATAGTAATTTTTATGAAAAAATTATTTTGAATTTTAAGGGTGAAATAGGTTTACCGTGGGTAAAATTAAAAATATTTTGTTTAACATTAACAAAATAAGATAATTTTCCCTTTTTTTGTGTTTTTTTGACAAAACAATATATAATGAGATAAATTATCTATTTTTAAACATTATTTGAAATTTTTGAACCCATGATTGAATTTTAAGGGGATATTAATTAATTTATTAAAAATAAATATATTTTTTGATCTATTCATTTAATTTAATTATTGGATAATTAAATTATATTCTTTATTAGTCAGTTTATTAAAGACCATACATTTATTTATTTAATGAAAAATATTTGTAAAGATATTTATTACTAAATTTCAAGGTAAAATTATGTTTATGCTTAAATATAGTATTTTATTACAAACCATTTTCCTGAATTTTATGTCATTATATTAAAATTAACTTCATCACTATGTAGAATTTGAATAGAATAAAAAGTATTCAAAAATTTTAATTAGTATTTAATTTTTTATGGAGACTTTTTTGCTATAAATAGGTTATCATGGTTAAAAGATAAGTTACCAAAATTAAAGCTAATATGAGATTATTTATGTTTAACTAGAAGATAATTCATAAAATTTATCCAGAATAACATAAATATAATTTTAAAAGTCAATTTTATCATAAAACATATTATCTTGTAATTTTTGTTTTCTGGGTTCCATATAACTTGATTATAATGTTTGTAATATTTAATCATTCATGAAATACCATGCATATCCTTCACCTCACTTATAAAATGGAACATCCTCTCCTCTATTCATCAATATTTTATATATATATTTCATAAATTACCTAAAAAATTCTCTTCATAACATTTCTTACAATGTACTTGTACAAATATTTTTATCATAAGGCCAATCTTGGCTTGAGTTTGGTATAAACCAAAATTTGTTTCACAAAGAAGATGTACAGTTGTTAATAATGAAATTTCACTTTATTTTTTATTATATAACCATACAATGTTTTTAAAACATGATGAAAATATAAACTCATTATATTATAAATAATAATTTATTAGTATGTTAATATAATAAGTTATATCCATATCATATTCCATCAAATGAGAAATGAATCAACAATTTATGTGTATGATAGACTACTAACTCATAAACCAATGTAGTTAGGTTAACAAAACCACCACTCACAACTAGTTATTATAATGGATTAAATGTTTATATATGGTATTAATGAAATATTTTGAAATTCAGAATGATGAGATATCATTTACATTCAATCTTCTCTATCAATTAAAATATGAAAACGCCGTAGTGTGTACATACAGATTACCACCTCTATGAAGAAATGTAATTCATTTTTCATGACCACATAACACTATTACAATATATAAGAAAATATTAAAGCAATAATATGATATTTATTCTATAATCGTAATTCAATAAATATAATTTCTTAACTACTTTATTTCAATCATGTTGGTCGAAATGAAAATGGAAATCATTCGTACGTTTGAAAAACCGTCTCCATGATCGAATCATTGTTCATATTTTATATTATTTATTCATGGTTTTTTAGAAATATAACTATTATAAAAAAACTATATTTATTTCATCATTATTATTTTGGATATGACGTAATTTTAACCTATACAAAACTTATTTTGGAAAAATAAGCTGAATGTCATTAAAATATATGATGTGAACTTAATTGATTATATAATTTTATATAGTATGGTCATAAATAAAGTAAGTAGATTAATAAAATTGAAAATTGTTCTTATAAAAAAAAATTATGTTTATTATTCAAGAATATAATGAATTTACAAGACATGTTGTACTTGAGGTAAGAGAAAATTTACTTTAAAAATCATATTTTAAATGTTTTAATGATTTTTACCTATCTAATTTTCTTTCATTTAGATGTTGGTAACATTTTATTTCATATTTATATAGATATAGATAAGTTCTAAATGAAATTTTATATCTTTTTTTTAATTTATTTAAATGGTTTTGAAATATAATATTTTTTTCTATTATATATTTTGAATATCTTTACAAAATTAAAAACGAATGATCCATTTTATTATATATAGAATCAGTATAAGTCAATAATCAATATTTTAATTTTTTATTTCATCATAATATTTAATGTTCTTTCCAAAAAATACCATCTTCCCTTTGTTATGGGTATTTCTAAAATGGTTTTTATATTTAATTTATATGTTTATATTGATAAATGTGTTTCCTATGACTAAAAAGAATATTTAATATAAATGATGTTGGAAATAAAATAATTCATGTTTTATAATTATATTATGGTTATTGGAAATTTTGTAGGATAAAGGGTGATCCATATATATGTCATCATGATGGGGGAGGCCGATATAAATCTAAAATTTATTGAGTGATGGGATATGGGTAATGAGTCATGTTTCTTATAATAGGTGAATGACATTTCCTATGAAGGTCATTTTTTAAAATGAGTTATTTTAATACTTGTTTTGAAATAATTTACCATTTTAAATTCTTGAATTATCTATGATTTCAATAGGTTTTTACCAGCATCATATGACCTTAGAATGAATTATTTTGACCTTATGTTTAAAGGGATGTTTATGCTACTTAATAAGGGTAAAATGTAATTATTTTTGGAAATGATATCACGAGTTTACAATGATTTTAGAGAAATCATTATGATTTATAATTTTTCATAATTTTTTATTATGAAATGTTTTATAAAAATATTATAGTAGTGACTTTGATTTCTTAGGAAAAAATATTTATTTTGAGTTCAATGTTTATTTTTAAAAGGTGAATTTTTATGAGTTATTTTATCCAAATAGGTTAAAATAATTATTTCTTTAATGTACATTACTAATTTTATTACCCTCATACCATTTTTAATTGATTTTATAAGGTTTTAATAATGAATAGTGACATGGATGAGGTAAATATAAAAATGGTAATTCATGACAAGAACATTGGATATATCGTATATTTTTTATATTGACCGAGATATGGATACTAATGTCTAGTTTACAAAAAGTTATGTTGTATAATAAGTGATAGTTTGAGGACTAAATTATTTAAAAATTTAAAACTACAATATCTCTAAGAATGATAAAAAATAAATTAGTGCATAAAGAATGAAATTTTTATATATTGTTTAGTTTCCTATCCAAATAATTATTAATAATGGAAATGATTAGATAATTTTATAAGATAATATTATTTATATAAATTAACTTAAGAGATTATAATTTATGTTTATATTTATATAGAATTTGATAGTCTATATGTTTCTTAATATAATTTAAATGAAATTATAATGATTTTTTGTAAAGTAAATAAGGAGCCTCAATTTGGATGGCACCAAGAGGGAAATATCCTTCCATATCACCAAGACGGAATGGTTCGAATATGAACTTTGTAGTTTTTATAGATGATTCTTTAGTTGACACTGACTAAAGATTATTGTAGAATCTATGTTAGAGATAAATTGGATCTATAAAAACCCTCTATAATAGAGGGAATTATGAAACAACACCCTCCATAATTAAGTAGATCTTCTGACTTAGTGGTAGGTAAGGGGTATATTAAAGTCCTATAAATGATATTTTATGTCATGTCTTGTTCATTTCATTATAAAGAAAAATCTTTATATTTACCATTTTAATGGTTTAGGTGATAAATTATTATCAATGGTTTGGAATAGTGGAGAATGTAAACCGAATTCTTCCCAGGAATGTGATAAATTTATGAATCATTTCCCAGATAAATATTTTCCAAATGTTTTTTTACATAAAATAGAAAATAAATTCAAATAATTGAGGTAAATGGATGATGTTTTAATACCCATGTATAATGAAAAATTTATTAAATGAGAAATCTGTGAACCATATTGTATGAGAGATGTTAATAGTAAAACTAATTTGTTTTATCCATGATTAAAGAAAAGATATCAAATTTATTTGACTTCTCATTAATTTAAATGTTTTGATATAAATGTTTTATACTTGAAGAATGTGAAAATGGAGTTTTAAAATGATCATGTTTTTTATAAAAACTAGAAAAAAATTGTCCACATTCTAAGAAAAAGGGATTAATTCCTAAAATAAATATAAAGGGAAGAAAATAATGTTTTAGTTATAAACAGGGGTGGTAAAATATACAATAGGGAATGCCTTATAAAATTTGGATAGTTCATCTGATGTGGTATGTTTCAGAATATAGTTTATGATTTCAAATTAAATGATCATTATAGTGGCAAGGTCTATTTTGATAAGTAGTTATTAAGGTGTTTTAAATGAAATGAGATGAGTCCTTATGTGTTTGTGGGGCCAATAAATTGAAAAAATTATGGAAATATAGAATTCTCTAAATAGAAAGGGAATTTTGAAATATTTTTACACTAATTCAATATATTTTGAAAAATAATATAATGTTTTATCATGTGCACTAATTTTTATTCAAATTATGATAATGTATTATTTGATTAGGGGTCATCAAAGTATTTCATTTCTATGAAATTTTTTAGAAAAATAAAAATTTCACCATAATAAATATAGTTATGAATGTTGAATAAAGAAAATGGGGTTATATAAAGAAAAATAAAATTCATAATGATCATATTGGTATCATATGTTTAAGGGTTCCCCTAATAAACATTTTTTATGGATATATAGAGTTTATAGTTACTTTGGGAATGTATTGGATTTTAGTTTATCATGATTCGATAAATGTAAGTTTAAAAGAATTTTTTTTCTAAAATTATTTTATATTATTATATTAAAATGAATTCATATCCTTGATAAAAAATAAAGATGAAAATAAAATATAAAAATATAAAAATTATATTTATCTTTCATTAGTTGTTGAAGGGAATGAAATATTTTATGTGAATTTTGTTTTGATAATAAAATAATATCATGGTTTTTTCTTAATGAGTCTAATGGTGTTATTACTAATTATGTAGTTTAATTTACTAATGAATTAGTTGTAAATGATAATATTATTTCAAATTTAGATTATTTAAATTCTAATGTAGAAATATTTTAATTGAAATGGTTTTATCAAAAATTTCTTTTTGAATGGTCTATTTTTTTGAGCATTTCACTATTTGGTGATGTTCTTTTACTTGTCAAAATGAAATATGGATCTATGAGTATTTTCATTGATATAAATATTTTATTGAAATCACTATTACGAAAATGTATATGTTTCCTCATATATTTTTATTTTATAACAATCTTAAAGGAGATTTTTATTTTTTAAAGGTGAATATTAGGTTAGGGTACCATCATCTAAAGATGGGGTAGAATTATATCCATGAAGAATATTTCATTATATGTATGAGAATTATGAGCTTGTTGTTGGTCACATTGTATTGATGAATATTAAACCTATTTTCATTGATATTATGAATAGAATTTTCCACGAATATTTTGATAAATTTAATATTATGTTTATAATTATATATTGGTTTATTATAATGTTGTGAGGATACAAAAAACATCTATATATTTTAATGTAATTATTTAAATAAAATATGTTTTATGTAATATTTTTCAAATGATAATGTTGTTTATGATATATTTCATTCATTGGGAAAATGTTTTTTAAATGTTGAGTAATTGTTGATCCAAATATAACTAATGAGGTAGATAAATGTAAAGGTGTAAGAAATTTATAGATATTAATAGTTGTATTGGATTACCAGGATATTATTTGTAGTTTTTTTGAAAACATTTCATAGTTACCTTTCGCATTAACCATGTTAAAATGAAAAAGAGTTTGTTTTCCCTATAAAAAGGAATGTGTTTATTGTTTTCATGAATTAAAAAGAAGATTTTTTATTTATCTAGTTTTGGCCATACCATCTAGAAATGATGGCATTTTTATCTACAAAATTGCTTCATTCATGTGACTGGGTAGTTTTATAATGAATAATGATAAGTTAATTGCTTCTGTATAACATCATTTGAAGCATCTTATGTAAAATTAACCCACACCTGACAATGAACTTGTCGCTATATTGTTTGAATAAAAAATTTGGGGAAATAATTTCTGTATAGTAAAATGTGAAATCTATATTAATCATAACTTTTTATGGTACATATTATATCATAAAGAGTTAAAATTGAAATAATAGAGATATTAGGAATTGATAAAACATTATGAATTCACAATTATTTACCATACATGAA
Organism: Viscum album; assembly: GCA_963277665.1. Classification (NCBI taxonomy): domain Eukaryota; kingdom Viridiplantae; phylum Streptophyta; class Magnoliopsida; order Santalales; family Viscaceae; genus Viscum; species Viscum album. The sequence continues at coordinate 56,677,365 of OY728153.1, read as the reverse complement.
ATCAAAATAAAGTAGTTGAGGATTTACGTCTAAAGGATAATTTATCATAAACTACTTTACATTTGGAAAATGAACCATTAGTTAATAAATTTTTTATTATTTCATTATCAATTGTACATTCTATAACTCCACGTGTTTGGTTTTGGGTGTTATTTTTATCCCTTTTATCATACATGATTCTACATGTTCCGAAATAAGTGAATATTTTACAGGAAAACATTGATTTGGTTAAAAACTTATGTATTTTCTATTTTAAGGTTGAAAAATATGGATATTTTAGATTCAATAAAATGTTCTTCATTTCCTTTAACCCCCATTTAAAAATTTACATTTTAAGTGAGACTCATAGATTCCAATTTCAATTCACCCCAAAAGAACAAAAAAAGCATAGAAACCTTCAAGAACATTTATATAGAGAAGGAATATAGTTATATATTGATTAATTTAATATTAATTGTCTGAATATTGATAAAAAAATTTATAGAATATTTTATTGATATAATATGATATACTTTCCTTGCATTATGGTAAATATGTTCATTTATGAAATATTTGGGATTATATCATTCATTTCAAAATTTGATGAAAATTTCAGTTTTAATATTTAAGTTTAATTGTAGAATTTCATACATGAATATCCTGATATGTTATATTTCAACTTAAAATTTCATAAATATATTACTTATTTTATGGGATAAATCTTTCATTCATAACATTTGAGCTAAACCATGCATTTGATGGGTATAAAAGGGCTATGAATCTAAGATGGGATGGACCAACTAGATTGGACATCAGTTCTGTATTTGAGCCATATCTTCTTCATAAAATCATTGATTTGACCCAAATGTTGAGAGGATCTCGATGACCCAATTATACATATTTTATTATGCTATAAGGACATCTGAATAACTCATTTTAGAGTCCAAACATACGGTGCGAGTTGGATTAAATTATTTGAACGAATTTCACCATTCACACTTGAAACCACTTGTAACTTAGCCTCCCCATCCCTCTATAAATATTTATTGTAAAAATTTTGAGGGGTTGGGGACGTGTTTAATGAAAATTAGGTAAGGGGATAAGTGGATCCACTTCAAATCTCCTACCATTTCAACAAGGTTAGATCTTGAATCAAGGATCCCTTTGATGAAGCCTTCTTCTTCTTCTTCTTGTAATACTTTTATTTGTGAAATAAACTCCTTAGTTAATAATTAATTTTTTCTATTTTCTGCTGTTATATTCACTTCTCATCCTCATTAATCTTCCTCTTTGGGATTTAATTCATGATTTGAAACAATATTGGTTTATACCCTTTCTAAATCATTGAAAATGCAATCCATTTCTATGATGACTATATAGCCCATGGAAGAGTAGTTTATTTAGTAATCGATCTATCTCTTACATTATTCATTCAATTACTTGGAATCATTGAGGTAATATAATTAAATTATTATAATCTATTAATTTATTTTTCAATTTAAATGAAACTAAGAAAGAAATTGAGCAATTGACACAAAAAAATGTGCGGTCTCGATTTGTATAAATTCTGAGAGTGAGATCCTAATCGGTAATACAAGACCTCAAGGGATGAATTTATAAAGTTCAAATATAATCCCTAAAGTCATTTAATCATCATTTATAGGGTGAAAATGTGCTATAATTAACCACATGCCATAATCTAACCTATAAACATTAATCAATGCAGGGTCATACGATTGCATGTTCCAAATCTAGCCTAGGGTTTAAGTAACTTCATATTTGTGGATAAGTTAAATTATATACGGTTAGAGGGTTAAAAATTAGAGGATTAAAATTAAATATATTTTAATTTAAATTATAATGTTATATAATTTAGTGAAGAGGTATATTTATATTGATTACGGCTTTTAAAATATTTTTAAAAAAAATCTTCTTATTGGGTTTTATTAATCAAGTTTCATTTCCAAGAAAAAAACAGAAAAATAAAATCTTCTTCCAATATACTTATTCTTTTATAAATGTTAAGAAAACCCATAATAATTTTTAGGTAGTGTTTTTATTCTATTTTATTTTATTTTTATAATATCTTTCAGAAGTAGTTTTAATTAACATCCTCCTTTGAGAGACGACCTTGGTCAGCCACTCTACTGAACCCATGTACCCAAAAAATAAAACTTTATTTGAGAGAGCACATGATAACACCATTCAAATTGGTTTCATTTATAGGGAATAAATTAATTAGAGGTATTTATTTAATTTTTAATTTTATTATCTTCTTCTCTTCTTTCTTCCTTCTTTACCCAATCTAAATTTTTTTTCTTCTTTTATTTTATTCTCATTCTTTTGGGAACATCAACTCAAAATTCTCATTTTTTATTATGGCTCACTTGACTTATTTTTATTTTTATATTATTTTATGACATGAAATAATCTTTCGGATCTTTTAGATCTTGACCCTGAGATTGAACACAGCCTTTGGACTTGAATCTGACATTCTCAGTCTTCAAGAAGTTTCAACATTATACCAGTTAGAAAATTCTTCAACTCTAAGAACATTGAAATTGTAAACACTTCTAAATCCCACATAAAACAAGATACAATGGTTTAAAAAATAACAATTAACTTAATAAAAATATTCTAGAGTTGTCTTCACCAGATATTAACTATCAAACAAATTGTATTGCATAAAAAAATCTCAAATCAGACTTTGAACTAAAATCAAGGTTAATTCACCTTCTTCTAAAATTTCATGGATTAGGTGGTGAGGAATCAACTTAAAATTAAAAAGAATTTAATTTTGTTTTCTCAACCATGAAACCCATAAATATATTTGAAGATAAAATCAAAATAATATCATTCCCATTCTCAATTGATAGATCTGCGAAAGATTGGATGTATTATTTACAACTTAAAGATGTAACATTTTGGAATTATTTAAAATGTCTTTTCTTGAAGATATTTTTCAAGCATCAAGGACCAATTCCATTCTTATAGAGATATCAAAAATGAATAAATCCCAAGGGGATTCAATGTATAAGTAATTAGAGTTATTCAAGAAGTTGGGTGCACACTTTCAGCATTACCAAATTAGTGAGAAACTTCCCATCCAATACATCTATGATAGACTCACACCAAGGGAGAGAATAAAGGTGGATGTTGTATTTGGAGAGTAATTGTTAGAAAAATCACCACTAGCCACATGTGCATTGATTGGAAAGATGGAACAGAAATCCCAAAAATTTGGTGATTGAGGAACACCACATGTTAGGGGAATATATCAGGTAATCCCTTCTTCACATGAGATTAATTTAATTGATACTAAATTTGAATAATTGAAAAATATGGTGAGGAAAATTTCATTTGGCTCAAAAGACATCCCATTCCTCTCATTCGAGGACTTATGAAATTTGCACTGAAAAAGACCACTTAAATGATTGTTGCCCCTAATTACAAGAGATAGAGGATAGCACTGCTATGTTTCCTGGGAGACCATATTAGCAGATACAATAGCCACATCCCAAAAAAAAGTATTATTATACTTCACCAGCATAAAACCAATGGTGGAAGGATCAATCATACATGAGGTATGGCTCTGGACAACAAAAAATTCCCCCTTTTCAACAAAACATCCTATAGAATCTACCTTACCAGCAGGGTTTCCAACAAACCCAAAGGATATTTGAATTCAAAGCATCAACAACCCAATAACAAGGGACTTATAAAAAAAGGTAGATTCTAACACTGGTGATCTTTTGTAACAAATTGTTCTTAGTCCAACAAATGATCTATAGAGTCCAGGTTCGGAGATGAGGGAGTTTAAGAATCAAATGAGCCAGATCCCCACTACCCTCTATGAACTAGTATATAAGAACTCTTGAAATCTTCTTTCCCAAACAAGTAAAAATACCAAGGGTAATGCCATTTCCATCACATTGAGAAGTGGGAAGCAAACGAATGATACATTGGTATTAACCAATCGACCAGAATTCACCTAAACTCTAGAAAAGACCCATTCTACACAAACTATTGAGAATCCCAAGGAGACAGATAAAGGTAAGAAAAGGATTAATGATATTCTTTCGAAACCCCTTATATTTACAAATAGAGTTGTTCAAAAAAATATGGATGAAGAGGAAATTCAAATAAGAAGTTTTTGATACATTCAAGCATGTGGACATCAACATCACGTTACATGAAGCCATTAAAAAAATACCAAGGTATGCCAAATTCTCAAAAGATATTTGTACCAATAAAAGAGGGATTAAGGAAAATGAGAGGATAAATCTTGGAAGGAACGTGTCAGCACTCATTACACCTACTCTAGAAAGTCCAAAAAAGTGCAAGGATCTAGGGAAATTCACCATCCCATGCACCATAAAAGATTTTCACTTTTATGATTCTCTTTGTGGTCTAGTAGCTTCAATAAATATGATTCCTCACTTTATATTCTCTTCTTTATTGGTTGGTGAGTTGAATCTAACAAGAGTAGTGGTGCAGTTGGAAAATAGAGCTACAACATATCCAGTGGGATACCTTTAGAATGTACTTGTTTGGATAAGAGACATGACCTTTCCAACAGATTTCTATGTGCTTAAAATAGAGGAATATCAAGTAATTTTTTGTTCTCTCAGTATCTTAGGTATAACCTTCCTCAAAATTTAAAAAACTATTATAAATATCAATGAGGGTACACTTTACATGGTGTTTGGAGATGAAGTTGTGATATTTAATGTCATGAAATCAATGAAGCCCCCCTTAGAATACCATTTTTCTTTGTTAGCTACCATTTTGAACCACAATGTAAAACCCAAATGGATTTATATTGTCTTATTCTTAGGGAGATTATGAGTATTGGTAATAGTTTTATGTCTAAGAGTAATTCCATGCCAATTTCTAATACACAATCCTCTCTTGTATTTTTTTGATGTGAACTCAAATACTAATTTTGATCATGTTGATACTGATTATTATTTAACTGTTGATTATTCAAATGGATTTGTTGTTTTATTCAATAATTGTGATGATTTATAAACTAATACTAATGCTCTTTGGGAAAAAATTTCTATTCCATTGATGTCTCCGTCCATACACCACACCCCTACACTGCAACTCAATCCATTTCCACCAAATCTCAATTACTCATACTTTTTGAGTGGTGAAAAATTACATGTCATAATTGCTAACAATCTCCATTTTTATCATGAAGAAAAACTTTTTAAACTTTTGTGGTAGAACATTAAGGAAATTGGGTGGACCTTGGCTGACATATAAAGTATTAGCCACTCTATTTGCGTGCATAGGGTTCTTTTTGAGTTTGGGGATAAAACAGTTAGGTAGCCACAAAGGAGACTGAATCCAACTATTTTAGAGGTTGTTAAAAAAGAGGTTGAAAATTTTCTCGAGGAAGGTATAATATATCCCATTTAAGATTCCCAGTGGGTAATTCATATTCAGGTTGTGCCTAAGAAAAGTGGTGTTACTATTATTAAAAATTATAAATATGAGTTAGTTCCAGTGAGGGTGAAAAACAGTTGGTGTTTCTGTGTTTATTCTATGAAACTAAATCAATCCACTTGCAAGGATCATTTCCCCTCCCATTTATTGATCAAATTTTAGAGAGACTAGTGGGTAAGACACATTATTATTTCCTTCATGGATTTTCAGGATATTTTCTAGTTTATATAGCTCCTGTGGATTAGGAGAAGAAAACATTCACTTGTCCATTTTTCTCAATTACCTACTAAAGGATTCCATTTGGACTTTTCAATGCCCCACATACCTTCCAGAGATTCATAGTGATCATTTTTTCTAATTTTATTGATACATACATGTAGTTATTTATGGACATTTTTATAGTTTATGGGTCTTCATTTGATGATTATATCTATAGTTTAGGAATGGTTTTGAATCAATGTATTAAGAAGAATTTGGCTTTAAAATTTGAAAAGAATCATTTCAGGGAAGGGCATGGGATTTCCTTAGGGAATGTAGTGTCAAAACATGGGATAGATGTTTATAGATCTAAGGTAGATATTATTTCATCCTTATCATATCCTTCATGTGTGTAGGATGTTAGATCTTTCATAGGGAATGCAGGTTTTATCAGTGCTTCATCAAATATTTTAATATGATTTCTTTTTCTATGTCATGATTACAACAAAAGGATTATGATTTTATGTTTGAGGATTCTTACATAATTTCCTTTGATGAGATAAAATAGCATCTGATCACTCCACCTGTCATACAACCACAATTATGGGAGCTTCCATTTGAACTTATGTGTGATGCCTCCAACTTCATGGTTGGAGATATCTTATCTCAGAGGGTGGAGGGACACACATGTGATCACCTATGCTTTGAGGACATTGGATTCATCCCAATAAATCTAAAAAACCATACAAAACTAGTTTCTTGTTGTCATATTTTCTATATTTAAATTACGTTCATATTTATTGACCTCTAAAGTAGTTTTTTTTTCTGACCATAAAGCTCGGAGGTACCTTTTGAAGAATCCAAATTCAAAGACCATTTTTATCTTATGGATGCTCTTTCTTTAGAAATTTGATATTGAGATAAAGGATAATGAGGGGTCAGAAAACCTAGATGTGGGCAACGTTAGTAGTCTTACCCATACATTAGAGGCTGACACAATGGACCAGGTACCACTTCGGGACACTTTCCCCAAGGATCATCATTATTCCACCTCAGGTACACATCCATGGTATGCATATTTAGTAAACTACTTTGTTTCCTATGAAATCCTTGAAAATCTAAAGAATCATGAAGTCCAAAAGTTAAAGAGTGAGTAATGATTTTATGTTTTGATGATACATACCTTTTGTTCATGAGTAGTGACCATGTTATTCGGAAGTGTGTTGTTGATCATGATTTTGAGTCTGTTCTGATGTGTTCCATACACTAGCTTGTGGTAGACACTTTGGACCCTAACAAATAGCTATGAATGTAATATACTATGGATTATATTTTCCTTTCTTATTCCATGATGCCCATGTGTTTTGTAAGTCTAGCTATCATTGAACGCCCACTAGGAAAAATTCTACGAGACATGAGATGCCCCAACAACGCATACTATTCTGTGAAATTTTTTATGTTGGGGTATCGATTTTATGGTTCATTTTCCAAGTTGTTTTGGTATCTTGTATATTGTTGTTTATTTTGAATATATTAGAAAATGGGTTGTGGATAACGCCACCAAGACTGATGATTCTCATGTTGTAGTGTACATTGTCAAGACACAGATTTTTTGTAGGTTTGGAGTACCAAAGGACACCATCAGTGAGAAAGGGACACATGTTTTCTGTCACAATTTGTCTTCCCACCTTTGGAACAATGGGGTGACACACAAAACATAAACACCATACAATCCCCAATCATATGTCAAGGATGAGGTTTCAAATTGGGTGTTGAAACAAATTTTGGAGAAAACTATGTATCCAAATAAGAAGGATTTGAGAAAGATATTGGATAATGAATTACTGGATTATATGATGACATACATATATCCCATCAGTATGTCCCCATTTGATGTTATTTTTGTGAAATCCATTCATATACTCATGAAGGTCGAGCATCGGGCTTATTGGGCTATAAATACCTGAAACAGGGATTTCTCCCAAGAAGTAATTCAATGGAAGCTAAAAATTAAATAGATTGAAGAGATTAATTTATCTTTATATGATAACTCAAGGCTCCACAAGGAAGTATCAAAACCATTTTTTGAAAAAATGATCCAAAAAGCTAATTTCAAGTTGGAGAGAAATTCTTACTATATAGTTTATGACTGAAGCTGATTCATGGTCTGTTGCATTCTAGGTGGTTAGGTCCTTATGTTGTGACTAATGTTTATCCTTGTGGTGTAGTGTAGATCACACAAGAGGACACTATAAGGATTTTATAGTCAATGGGAAACATTTGATGAAATACATTGAGGGACTTCCTACTAATGTTGTGGATTTAATCACACTACATAACCCCAGCATCATTTGATCATTTCAAGTTGTTCATAACCCTTTCACTTTTATATTATTTTTCCTATTTAATATTATGAATTTAATGTGCACATATCATCTCATGGGTTCATATTGAGGATAATGAAATATATTTTTTTGTTGGGGAGGGAACATTTTTGTTTAGTAATATCAATTGTTTTCTATTTTCCCAAAAACATTGTGTGTTGTTCTTTTAAATATCTATATGTTTCTAAAACTTTTGAGCTAAAAAGATTCTCATTACCATTTTTAAATCCAAATCAATAAGTGAAATAATTTATCCCATGAAACAGATCTTTAATGAATGTTGAAAGTGACTTTGTTTCAAGTTCAAATATTTAGTAATTTCGTGAAAACTACTATGAATTTTGAATCCCATGCCACATATCACTATCTTTATATTTTAAATCACATTCTTGTGAGGATTTTGAACCATTATTTTTATATTTTTTACAATTAAATCACTTCTTGAGAGAACCAAAACATGCTTGATTTAACCAGAATTTGATTTATTTCTGTCAAAACTTAAGGGTCTGAGGTTCTTGTGTTTTAAACTATTGAGGTATTTGTTTGGTATTAAAGTCCCTATTTTAAAGAATCATTTTTATAATTGAATAAATTTAACATTTAATACTTTTTTCCCTTAGAATCCAAGAACAACATGTTAGGTTAGCCACATTAAAAGACAATTTTCTCAATCCAACTAAGTCTAGTAGTGTAATATCATAATCTAAATAATCTTACGTGTGTGGAATATGTCTTCTATTGTGCTACCACATTTGTGATACTTTGGGTGGAAAATTAAAATCTGAAAATATATGTTTTCTACTGAAAAAAATCATTATGTTTAATTTTGTGCATTTCAGTAGCATTCATGATAAAAGAAGATGTTCCTTTCAGGAGCTTCCAATGAAGAAATAATGTTGTGCATATCTGGAGCTTTCACGATAAACAATGTTTGAGAAGATTGACATTTTTTTTTGCTGAAATGATGATTAGTGTAAAAATTACATGAATTTTTATAATTATGGAATTTAATTGATACTATGTGGAGTGTGGAGGAGTCCCCACTTGGGTGAAAATTAGAATTATTTAATTTTTCTTCAAAAAGAGTCAAGCCCTCCTCATTTAGTCTCATAATTTTTCACATCTAAATCCTACCAACTGAAATACACTCAACAACCCTAAAAAGTACACATGATAAACATATATCCTTGAATCAAATAGGGGAGATATTTCTGAATTTATCAACCCTATAGTGACCCTTTTGTGAGTTTGGATTAGAATGGCATTGCTGAAAAATTGACATCTATGTGATAAAAGAAAATTCATGTGAGGTAAGTTTTTTGTGTGCATCAAAGGAGTATTGAAGTGGAAATATATTAAATGAAATAAATAGAGAACTTGAAATAATGTTATTATGAGGAATTATATCTTGTTTTTTGGTTTGAAATTGTTGGATCTCAAGGATGTGTGTTTTAAAATTTGTTTTGATTTGATAACGATGTTTACTTGTCACAATTTTTGGAATACATGATATGTGGATTTTCCTAGGAGTGAAAAAGGGTAAGTTTGGGGGGTTGATAAAAAAACATTATTGAATATTGTATTGATAATAAATGATACAATTTCCTCAAATTGTGGTAAATGTGTTCATTTATGAAATATTTGGGATTAGATCATTCATTTGAAAATTTGTTAAAAATTAGAGTTTTACACTTTTAAATTCACTATATAATATTGGAAATTAATATTTTTGATATGTAGTATTTGAACATAAAATTTTGTAAATATTTTCGTCACTTAATGGGATACAACAATCATTCAGGATATTGGAGCTAAATCATGCATTTTATGGGTGTAAAAGGGCCAGGCAGTCAAAGATGGGTTGGACCCACCAGTTTGGACATCAGTTATGTATTTAGGCCATATATTCTTCATAAAAGCTCGGATTTGGCCCAAATTTTGAGAGGATCTTAGAGAAAAAATTAAAAAAATATAATACTTAGTTAAGGACAAATGAATCACGATTTTTAGAGATAAATAAGAAAATAAATGTGGATTAAAATAGTTGCACGAATTTTCCCATTCACACTTGAAACCACTTTTAACCTAGCCTCACATCTACTCTATAAATATGTAATTTTCACATTTAGATGGGATGGAGATGGGTATTAGGAAGTTTAGGGTTGATTATAGGTGGATACACTCAAATTATCCAACCACTTCAACAGGAGTAGCTCTTGAAGCAAAGATCCCTTCGACGAAGCCTTTTTCTTCTTCTTCGTGTTGTAATACTTCTATTTCCGTAATAAATTCCTTATTTATTATTTAATATATTTTATTTTACTCTATTTTGTTTAGTTCTGTTCCTCACTAATATTCCTTTTTCATTTTCAATTCAAGGGTAGAAACAATGATATTGGGTTATACCCTTTCTAAATCTTTTTAAATGCAATCTGTTTCTACGATGACTACGCCACCCATGGAAGAGTAGTTTTTTTAGTAAGCGATCTACCTCTTACCTTCTTCATTAATTCATTTTGATTAAATGAGATATTGTGATTAAATTAATATGATTTATTAATTCAGTTTTAAATTTAAATGAATCATAGAAAGAAATTGAAAAATTAACACAAAAACACACGGGGTCGAGATTTGTGTAAATTGTTAGAGTGCGATCTTAATAGGTAATACAAGACCACAAGGGATAAATTTATAGAGTTAATATATAATACCTAAACTCAATTAACCCCAATTTACAGAGTGAATATTTACTTTGATTAATCAATAACCATAATCTAACTTAAGATTATAAATTAACGTAGGGTGTTGCGATTGCATGTTCCAAAGCTAGCCTAGGGATTATGTAATTCCATCTTTGTGGTTAATTTAACTCTTATAGGTTTCAAGGATTAAAAAAGTAAGGGATTATAAATAATTTGATATTAATATAAATTAGAATGAAAATAATTGAGTGAATACGTAGATTCAGATCGATTATTCCATTTAAATATTTTCTAAAAAAAACATCTTATTATTGTGTTTTATTAATCATGTTTCGTTTCAAAAACAAAGAAAATAAATTCTTCATCCAACATACTTCTTCATCTTTTATAAATTGTTAAAAAACAACTACTCATTTTAACTAGTGTATATATTCTCATTTATTTTATTTTTATAATACCAGTAAGAAGTCATTTTATTTTACTCCATCCTTTGAGAGATGACATTGGTCAGCCACTCTAATGCACCCAAGTAACCAAAAATTTACAATTCCTTTGAGAGCGCCCATGACAGCGCCGTTTAAATATTCCATAAGATAAAGGTGAATGTTGATTATATAATGTGATTCTTCATAATCTTACTATGCTAGAAAGGAAATGATTTAATATTTACATGGATATTTTTGTGGTCTTACTAAATACCTCTCGAGGTTATAATTTAATTTGGTAATTTTTTTGAATAAATAATTATGATCAATTTATTACCATTAGAAGTAATATTCCATTGGTTCTATTTTCTCTACATTATATTAATGAGATAATTATATTACATGGAATCCCTCAATATTTTTATCTGATCTTAATCCCAGATTCACCATTACTTTATTTAAAAAAATAAAAAATTATTAGATACTAAATTAAATTTTAGTACATCATTTCATCCTACATCTAATAGAAAATCAAACAAAAATGATTATGACAATAGAGAATAAAAATAATTATCATTTTATTGTTTATCAATGAATTAGATATTACTATCTAACATTAGTTGATTTTTTAATAATAATTTTCATTCTACTCTACAAATTGATCCATTTCAAGAAAACTATGGAATATGGCGTCAAAATCCATCTTATTTTGATGATTCCTGGGAATGAATGCTATTTGGATATGAATTTGAATATAAAATATTTGATAATGTGAAGATTATTCAACTGCATATAAGGATGGATTTGAATAAGAAAATTAATTTATATTAATAATTCAGAGAAAGTTTTTCATTTGAGGAATGTGAATATAATTTTCATAATGTATCATCATTAAAAATTGTTATGAATTTTGCAAAAAAGGGAAGGTTAAGTATACCTTCCATTAGACTGTAATAAATTAAGATGGAAATATTAGATTAGTTTATTTTTTATTTTCATTAAATTTTAGTTTATCGTATCCACATGATAAATTTTCTATTTTTATTATAAGAAAATATGTGCAAGACATATCTAAGGATTTTAACACTTAAATTAGCTAAAAAAAATTACTAGAAAAATAATAAATATATTAATAAAAATAAGGTTTAAGTTTTTTTGTAGTATAGTGAATTACATGTTTTTTTATTTATGGAAAAATAATATGGTGGATGAAACAATATGGGAATTTTAAAATGAAATGAATGAATAATATCCCCAATTTTTTAAACAATAAATTAAATTATTTGGATGAAATATCCCAAAGGGGGAATAATGTAACATCATATGTAATGTTAAATCAAATCATCTTCTTATTTAATTAATATTTATCAATCAAAGATTTATATTTATTAAAATAATATTATGTAATTTTTTAGTTAAAAGCATAAATTATTATTTATAACCCAAAGGGTTTTCCAGGACTATATTTTTAAGTTAAAAATATAATTTATAAATTATATTAAATTAAAATTAAGAAATTATTTAATTATTTTTAATTCATGAAGTAGTTACTGTCTTTGGTGGAGGATTTGATAATTTTCTAAAAAGTATAGTTTTTCGAATAAATATTAGAAAATACTAATTTTTATTGAAAATCATAATTTATTTTCATGAATTTGAAAATTAAAATTATATTATTTATTACGTTTAAAGTTTGATTATTTTATTTTTAATAAAAATAACCATATAAATTTTATTTTAACAAGATTAAACCTGATTTTTTTCTAAAACATATATATACATAAAAAAGATATTTTCTTGAAAACATATATTTAATCACATTTTCTATGTTTAAATAGAAATTTACTCTACCACTTCTATGAATTGCATTTTATAATATGGATTATATATATTAAATAATAATAATTAATAAAAACTAATATATTCAACATAATTTTTTGTCATAATTATTAGTAAATAAGTAAAAATATATTACCACATTAATGATTAAACATGATTAATAGGGGTTTATACCAAATAGAAAAGGGTTAGAAATACATAAAAACTTTTTTATGCTATTGTATGTGTTTCTCTGGACTGAATATATATTTAAAGAGTTATATAATATGATCTAAAATATTATTTGTAATTTTTATAAAAAATATTTTCTTTTGAGAGGACAACTTAAACTTTATTCAAATTTGAAACAATTTTGTGTCATTACATTTTATTACATGGATGAAAGATGAAATTCAGTTTTGTATTGATACAAATTATAACATTATTAATTTTTTAATTATTTATTCTTTAAAATCATGGAAATTATTTTCTAACTTGATTTCATATTCAAATTATTTTTATACATAAATCAATTATTTTTCAAAAAACTATTTTCCAGCATTTTGAGTTATTTTTTTAAAAGTAATTTATTGAACCATTATAATTTGGAAATGAAAAATGTTATTCAGAATATGAAAATAGTAATCAAAATTTATTTTAATTGATAAATTTATTTTTGTTCATATAATTATTCAACCATGGTAAAAATGTTATATTTTCACGATTAATGTTAAAATGAATTTTAAGTGGGTTAACTAGATAAATGTTTAAAATTTATTACAAAATTTTATAAATGTGATTGGGTGAGCCATTTTATACCCTATCATTTCTTATTTTAAATTTATTAGCTTTGTTGTTCTATTTTTCTTTATAATTATATATATTATTTAATCATATATGATATTCCATGTTGGTCCACAATCTCATTTACAAAAAGACATGTACTCTCTAATTTAAATAACACCTCATGAGAAATATTTTTGAGAAAATGAATAAATAAATCAATTCATTACATGTATTACGATGTCTTATTTTCCCCTTATTGATCTTAATACAATCCTTGGAATGATTTTTGGATATACAGAATGATATTCTTAATAAAAGTGGTATTTTTCTTAATAGAAAATTTTATTTTTATTTCTTCTTCTACATCCAAAAAGATTATTCAAACATGATGATATAAAAACATCAGTATATTACATATCAATAAATTTATTATCTTAATATAATTATCCATATTTATCTTATATTCTATTAAATTTTAAATGAAACTATTCAACCTTTGTATACTTGACTACCATCTGGTGAACAGATGTAATTCATTATCCATAAATACCTCTCTTGGATAGTAATATTGATGGATACAAAGTATATAAATATATATTAAATTAATGAAATATTTTTCATTTTATAAATATAATATAATATATACTTTCTCAACTTTCATTTATTTTGAAAAATGATAATGTCCTTCATGTGTATGTGATGATTACCATTACAATGAAGCGATGTGATTTATTTTTAATAAAGTCATCACAAGGATTATATAAATAATTGTATTTATGGAAAAATTATATTTATGATATAATAAAAATTGTGTAAATTTAATATAATACCTACCTTTTTTACATCATTTTCATTTGGAAAATTTGAAACGTTACTCAAGAGTTCGTATGACCTACCCTCACCAAGAATGTAATGTTTTTAATTTTTAATAACCATGTTCCATGAAAGGTTTTAAAAATAAAAATTATATGTTATAATGATTATAATATAATTATTATTATTCTAGATAATATGGAATATTTATCTCTACCTAATTCATTTTTTGTAATATGATTGTAATAGATCAAAAACATCCAATGTGAACTTATTTGATAACGTAATTGTATATAACATTGTAAAAATGTTAATAAAAGCGACAGTAAACATGATAATGGAAAATTAAAAGATTATAATTAACATATTTTTAATATTCATGAAGACAAATAATGTGTGTGACATTTCATAGTGGGGTAAGGAAAACTTAACATTAAAAACATCCCTTAAATTTCTCAATGGATTTACTTTGTAAATATTTTTCTTCCATATCCATATTATTAAAAATAATTTTTATATGTTTTTATATGGGAATTAATAACTATAAAATACATTTTATGTATCATTATACTTTAATTAAAAGGTAATAAAATGGAATCTATTTATGTATTTTGTGTTGTGTATTTTTTATTTCATTACAAAAGTGAAAATGAATATACTTTTTTTACATATAATGAATTGATAATTCTCATCCTAATTATTATAAAAATTATTTTAGTTTTGTATTCCTTTATAAGATTTCATATTTCCTTCATAGAAAAAATAACCTTACCATTTTCCTTAATATTGTTTAAAAATGTTTTATATGGAATAGATATATTGATATCTAGAAAGATAATTATTTTCAGTGAATGGATTTTTATTATAATTATGATGATGTACAAGAAATATATCATATGTTATGAATAATGTATGGTTCTTGTGAGGTATTTGTAATAATGGGTTAACCAAATATAGATCCTGATGACGGGCTATCTCGATATATCACTCATATGTGTAAGGTAGGGGTGTAATTAACCCATCAGGTTCCTCTTTTGAGATTATTAGAATTTGTTGGGTAAGTTTTTCATTTTGTATGTTTGGTTGTAATAGTGATATCGAAATGATTTCCCAATTTTCCTACATGAATTATATAGACTTTTATAGTATATTTTTAAAATAATATGAGTTAATAAGGTAAGTTAATGAGCTTTAGTTTAAACAGATATTAATGGTACTAATTAAAGTTCAAATTTATAGCTTTTCAAAAAAAATCACTAGTATTTTTATATTTGAAAAAGAATAATTTGTGAATTATATTATGTCTATAATATTTCATAATAAATGTTTTCTAAATATAACTAGGCAGTAAAGTCAATTTCTTGGCCCTGTAATTTTTTATTTTAATGTCATATTTTATTTTAAAAAATAAAATGTTTTATGAGTATTTAGGGAATTTATTTCATTATTTACTGTTTACATGTCCCTTACTGTTATTTTGGTTCTGATCCAACATTTTTAAATCATTGTTATATTTTTTATCGATTTTTAATTATACAGGTGATGTGGAGATGAATAATGTATGTCATTAATAGAAAAGATGTTTTATTTTAACATTTTTGTATTGTGAAAAAATGGAATCTTAGTGAAAGTGTCCACATTATTATATAGTATTTTAATTTGAAATCATGATGACCAGATTCACAAAAAATATAAAACTAAAAGAACTTTTGGAATGTATGAAAATTATATCATATCAAGATAATAAGTAAATTGTGGATTTCCTAAGGAAAAGTCCTTATAATACATAATTGTTGGGTTTCAATAAGTGCATATGGTTTTACCATATATGAAGATAGGGATAATAAAAATAAATATTTTTGGATGATTATATAAATTCAATAATTCTAGTAAATGGTGAATGTCTCTTTATTTCACACATAGTTTGACATTCTTGATGGATATGATTAGGTTAATCCACAATTTCTTTATAACCCGTAATGAATGATTTAATTGATATCATCATTTGATGACCTATATTAAACCAAAAGTGACATATGTTGAAAATAAAGTGTGATTATTTAGATATCCTATGAATTATTTCTCATTATTTATCACTCCGATAATGATTCCTGATAGTTATGCTAACCATTTTTTTGTAATAGGTTAAAGATAACATGATATAGTTGGGGTGGTTATACATATGCTCAAATACTTAAGCACCCTAATTGACCTTATTTACGTAAACTATTGTCAATCATGAAGATTAGTATGTAATTTTAATGAAAATATTCAATGATTATATGCAAAAATAAAAATAAATATATATAATGCTATGATCATCAAATCTAATGTATATGAATCCTCTGTAATTGATGTATGTGGGAATGTTCTTCCTAAAAATCTTAATATTCATCATTCAGTTGATATATATTTTTTTGTGGGTTTGTATTAGATTTATTTATATAAAGAGTATATCTATTATTGAGGTCAGGAAGCCAAATTTAATATTTTGATCTAATTTAGGATCATATATCAGTAAAGGGATAAGTATGAAGATCTAAATGGGGTATTTATCTTATTTGTTCAGGGATAATGTCAAAATATATCATATACCTACTATAAAAGAGTCTTATAATGTCATTTAACAAGTGACTAGAATTAAAATAATAGCCTAGTGTTCCACCAATTTCAAATAAACCTTATAGAATGTTCCTGACTGAGTTGTGAAAATTTTAGAAAAACCCCAAAAGAATATCGATAAAGGATTCATTTAGAGTGTCAGCAGGTGAATCCAATATTATTTTTATTAAGAATAAAAATTGGTTAATGTTACAATAAATTTATTATCACGAACATAATGATATCACAATCAATAATTAATATACTTCATCCCATATTAATGATTAGTTTGATCAATTTTGAGGAGATCTATGTTTTTCCAAGATTGATCTCCAATATGGATATTATTAGTTGTGGGTAATAATTTAATACATTCCAATAAAAACATTAAGTTTATTGTATGTAAATTTTTAATTTTCTATTATTCCATTCGGTGTTCCGAATTCACAAACAATATTTATTGATATAAATAATAAATTATTTATTTATTACCTTGATCGCTATTTTATGTTTTTACAGATGATATTCTTATAAATTATATGATAGATTTCATTCATGAATATTATATAAATATTTTAATTAATAACCTATGAAATTATAATTTTAATGAAAAATTTACCATGTTTAAATTTTGGATACAAAAATATTCCTTTTTTACTCACATAATTTCATGTGAAGGTATACAGATCCATTAAATAAATATTCTATTGATATTTTCCTTAGCACAACCACTAATAATTAAATCCATATTAATAATGGATAATAAGGATATAATTTAATCATTATTAATGTTTTCTCATGGATAATTAATCCATTTACGATGATAATATAGAATAGAGTTATGTTTGTTTTTTATTGAGGTGAATGAATAAAATTTCTTGGAACTAATGAGAAGGTTGGTCATTGATCCTATACTTAATATACCCTTAAATTAGGATGGTTTTTTATTTATAAGGATAATTTCATGACCCGAACTGTACCGGGGCTTGAGCCACAACTACCCCAAGCCCTCCTACATAGGCCAGGGGTTGGAGACCAGCACCGAAGTCACAACAACTATGGGAGGCCTTTGCTTAAGAAACAGTATACACATATACACACACAGATAACTCAATGCCAAAGTGTTGAGAATGAAATTCAAGATACAAAACTGCTACAAAAGGGAAACCAACATACATGCATCTACCTCCAATCAATACAAGTAATGTGCTGAAAGGTTCAGACAAGTAACATAAAGAGTAAAAGGGGAAAACACGCACCCAACCAGAAAGGTGCCACAACCTGGAAACAGGTAAACGAAAGTTAACAGCTAGCGAGTCTCATGCCTGCAAAGTCATGTTATGTCCATTGAATGCAACCCAAGCTCATGTGTTCTCTACGCTCCTCTGTAGTCTCAACCGACCTATCCGTAGTCTGCAAGGGCACACCAAGTGCGGGCAAAGCCCAAACATGGGTGAGTATAAAAATAATCTGTAGGATTCCTCGAAAGCTCGCGGGAGAAACAAAGGAGGTAATAAAATGGTGAGCAGTAGATAGAACAAAGAACAGTGTAAGAGTACAAAAGAGAGAAAGTGCAGCTCAACCCAACAAGAGAAAGGAAGAAAAATCGTCCAGGCGAAAGGAGCTAGAAACGGTGAGAAGAGAAACTTCTCATTGATTCTTTGCTGCCTATAGTAGGAGAGTAGACCCGTCCAACCAAGAGGAGCTTGACACGAAAATCAAGTGGCATACCCCATGCGTCTTCCCACCTTCTAGAAGGAGAGTAACTGAACCTATGAAGTGGGAACAACAGTAGGGTGTATATATATATATGCTCAATGAGAAACCCGAAAAAGTATGTAAAGGGATCTCTGTCTCCAAGATCAGCCCAAGAAGAGTCGCCAACAGTTCAAAGGATAACCATCACTGGTTCCCAACAATTTCACATGCCAAAGCTGCCTCATCACTGAACCGTACAACCAAGGGTCCCACTTTAGTAAACATGGAGAAAAGTAACTGACTAGCCTCACAGGAAGGACCGAGTCTGAAATAAGTCGTCGGGTAACCCTCTACCCAGCCCTGCTAGACGGTAAACCCCAATATGTCAATGGTGACCAATTGCCCAGCCCCGCTAGAGGGTAAACCGTAATAAATCATCGAGTGACCTACTACCCAGCCCTACTAGAGGGTGAACACCAATAAGTCGACGGTGACCCACTGCCCTGCCCCACTAGAGGGTATACCATAATAAATCATCGGGTGACCCACTGCCCAACCCTATAGAAGGGTAAACCCTAAATAAGTCAATGGTGACCCACTGCCCAGCCCCGCTAGATGGTAAACCATAATAAGTCATTGAGTGACCCACTGCCCAGCCCAGCTAGAGGGTAAACCCCAATAAGTCAACGGTGACCCACTGCCTAGCCCTGTTGTAGGGTAGACCTTAATAAATCATCGGGTGACTCACTGCCCAGCCCTGTTGGAGGTTAAACCCTAAATAAGTCAACAGTGAACCACTGCCCAGCCCCACTAGAGGGTAAACTGTAAGGTCAATGGGTATCCCACTGCCCAACCTTGTTGGAGGGTAATCTCGGAACTGGTCTGATATCTCTACACTACCCATACCATCACTGGGTGTCACAAACACCTCTACCGTGCGTAGGTTCGGAGTACGTCAAAGGATGCTCTGACCAATTCCCTTTCATGTTTTCACATTTAATAATATCACGTAAGAGACTCTGCTCACCCGAACATAGTACACCACTGTAATCCTCACGGAAAACACGTGAGATAGACTACTTACTCACTGGAAATGGACTCCTGGTGGAAAATTCATTCAACACCGCTTTTTGCCCGTACGGTGTCTCGTGGGCCCGCACCTCAGTCCCAAAAGACGTCAGGCGAACTATGCCACTACGATTCTATCAGGAAAACAGGCCGAGATGACTATTCATACGGCCCAAAAAGACACCTGATGAAAAATTCACGGTACGCTGCACACAACATAAGAGATGGCCTGTGGGGCCCACACCTCAACTCCGGCATCAATGCCTAAAACCACCCCGGTCAATTTTGCCTCGATTTCAGGGTCATAATGCTTTTGAAGGCACCTAAAATGGACTCTGGATAATGAATATGCAACTCCCCGCATTATACGCAAATGGGGCCATATGGGGCCCACACCACGACCCCGAAACACGTCACGCAAATCATACAATTGAAATCCTTGTTGTAACCATGTGGGATAGGCTATTCATTTTCCCTGAACAGACTTATGTAGCATAATTCATAAAAACACAGCATATGTCCGAAAGACGCCTCGTGGGGCCCACACCTCGGGCCTGATTGTAGGAGGGCAGATTTCACCATCGTAATCCCCTCGGAAAAACACTCAGGAACGAGTACTCAAACACCCCAAATGAACGTCGGGTGAAAAAGTGGTGTTTCACCGTAGAACGTGTGAACTAGACCCTATGGGGACTGCACCATGTTTCCAACCTGATTGTTGTCGAAAGAATCTCAAAACGTCCGCACGAGGACTGGGGTCACGCTTCCGCTGACGGCGCATCAATCAGATATCCCAAACAGAATTTAGGTCTGATGCAATAATTAATTAAGTAATTAAAATATTTATTTAATTACTCGTGTAATGTGTTTCATGCCACCAACCAATGAAACCAGACCCCAAGGGCTTCGAACTATCCTTGGAAGGACCGTCTCAGCTCCGGGGCCACCGCCAGTCTGACGGCACTTCAACCGGACATCCATCTCACAAGGCACGTCCGTTGCAACTTTAATAATAATTTATTATTATTAAAGTAAAGCATCTCGGTTCACCTGCCCACAGGCATAGAACTAAAAACCCTAAAACATGCTTCAAAAAGTCTGTATCAATGACACATACCTATAACCGCAGACGACGCATCAAACGGACGTGCCATATGAAAGATACAGCCCCCCAGACGTGGGGGGGGGGGGCAAACTGGTCGGTTCACCCCGACCAGCCCGGTCCGAACCGCTTGCCCGCCACTACTAAAATTCTACATATTTGCGACGAGAAATTTGAAATGGGATCCCTTTGCAAATACATTTTTGCGATGTGGTCCCATCGCAAATAGATCGTCGTAGAAAATAGCGTCGCAAAAAATATTATTTGTGATAGGCCAGCCGCAAATAAGTCTTTGATTATATACATTATATATATAAACTTTTTTGCGACAGTCCCCTTGCAAAAAGTATTTGCGACGGGCCTGTAATCCTGTCAAATATACCTTTTAAAAAAAATTATTTAGACTATTTACGATGGGCCCGTCGCAAATACTTTTTGTGACGGGTCCCTAATCCCGTCACAAATACTTTTAAAAAAATATTTAGACTATTTGCGGCGAGAACTCGTCGCAACAGATCCCATCGCAAATAATAAATAAATTTTTTTAAAAATAAATTTAATAAAATTATGATAATTGAAAAATTAATTTTAATATTTTTAAAATAATTAAAAATATATATATTAAAATTCTCAATATTCACAAAATAATAATAAAAAAATTCATAAAATATTATTATTTTTATTATTTTTATTATTTTTATTATTAGTAAAATAAACAAACATTAAAAATATTATACTAAAAAAATATTTAATAAAATTATGATTAATGAAATAATAATATTAATATTATTAAAATAATAATCCAATAAAAATTATAAAAATAATTAAAATTCTAAATATTCCCAAAAAAATCATAAAATATTACAAATTAAATTATCTAATATTCACACAAATATAAATGATAGAAACTTTAAATAGTTCATATTATAAAAAATGTTAAATTCAAATGTTTTTAACATAAAAAATCACTAGGGGGTCATCTTCTGGAAGAGGTGGATAAGATGAATGAGATGGTGGAGGAAACTCCATCCCCAAACTACGAGTCAGACGACGCATGTACTCCATCTGCTCCTGATGCTGCTACTGCCATCGACGCATCTCCTCCTCATGCTGCTGCTTCTACTGCTGCTGCTGCTGACGCATCTCTTCTTGCTGCTTCTGCAAGCTCTCTATAATGTCATTATGAGCTCATAAGTATCAAGAGTCACATAAGAGCTGATACCAACTACTCAACCCATCTCAAATCCATAATGTGTCGCCTGCATCCATGTTGCCTCATCAAAATGGTGTGCACTGGTCTGATCGGTTGCCTCGTCCTGACCCTCAGCCGATGTGTGAGAGGTCGAAGCCTCATATGACTCCTTCAATTCCAATTTGAAATTTAAATTGTGAAAATATTATATGCAGTTAATTGTCTAACTGAAAAAATAATACTAACCACAATCTAACGCTGGTGATCACCTCTAATCTCTCGAGTGGCTGGATCACTTTACATCCTCCCATAAACGTCGAACTCCGTAATATCAGGATGCTCGACTACCTACAGAAATATAAAATAAAATGTTTATATTTTACATTATATAAATTTTTTAAAAATTATACTTACTAGATGCTCTATATGCATACTGAATGTAGGACTACCAACTTGATGTGTCACCTCCTGTCTCCCCCAGTTCTGCCAACCCAATGTAGACCTCCTCTGAACTCCACCACCCAACTAGTGTGCACATAATTTATCCCAAACCTGAGATGAAATGTACTCTAGTCAGTGGGCTCTACACGACTCATCAACTATTGTCGCTCCTGCATTCTTAACGGCTGGCTTTCTCAAATTTTGCAAAAACAGACCCAAATTCTCAAGCATAGCCACATCCCATGCTGATTGGATAGCGTCACACATGCTATCCTTGATGGGATACCATAAAACCTACAAATAATTTATAATATCATGTTATTCATAAAATAAAATTCAAAATATATATTATTTATTTACGTACCTGCTAATGATTGTACATGTAGAGCTGCACATAAATGGGAATTTGTTCCCATGTGATCCATGGCTAAGAAAAACAATTGTGCAAGATAGAGCTCCCATGTCCAATAGCTACATGCGCAGAACTGTGAAAAAAGAATAAATAATCAAACAATTAGTATATATATAATTAAATTAATGAAAAAGCTAACTAAAATATACAGGTTACCATACCTCCGTGTGCATGGATCGAAGCCAAGACGTGGACGTCGTTCGGGGGTAGGCTCAGGAATCATCAGTCATGCAAGACCACGCCCCCTCTGCATACCTCATGAACCACCAGTAGGCTGAGGTTCAGATGGTCCCACATCCCCCTCATCCAAAGTTAGATCAACCTCCTACAAATTGCGAAATAGATTAGGATCCATATGAAACACAAAATGATCATTGTTAGATGATATTTGAAAATAACTATCATATATAGATATATATTAGTTATGATTATAACCAGAATTTTACTATTTCAATGTCCACCTTCATCATAATCTTCATATCTGACGATGTCAATGTCTTCATATTCCTCCTTGGCATCATCAATATCCATATGAGTTTCAATTTCACCATCCCTTGTCATTTCAAATTCATTTGTAACATCATTAGCATCTTCATCACCATCGACCCTTAATTGTGGGGTTTCATCATCGATATTCACGTTTCTTTGTGAAAAAGATTGATTTTGAGTAGTATCTTGAAAATTTTCAATTCCATCCACTTCAGAAGAACCACATTTAGTTTGAGTAAATTTATTTTCCCGAGATTTCATTTTTATTATGCTCCACCAATCCCTCAGGTCTCTTAAAGTAGCATATCACATTGCATAATAAATTTGATGTGCCTGTTGAACCAGTAAAAATGGTCCATTTACTATAAGAAGACTTTTATATTTAATATCGACGGTTCCATGAGTCGGATTAACATGCAAGCCTCTATCAGTATCCAACCACTGACATTTAAATATCATTATGTAATTCTGTCCAAGATAACACAGCTCAATAATTTCATCCAGAATGCTGTTAAATTCAACTTCAGTATCTCTATGATGTGATCCTCTCAAACAAACTCCACTGTTTATTCTTTTTTTTTATTCCCCATATGCATGTGTATGAAATATAAAAAAATTCACCACATATGTATTATAAGATTTAACCATTTTTGATGGCGAGTTACTCAATATACACAGTCTCTTATCAATTTTATCAGCATGTTGAGACACCTGAAATTTACTTAAACAATTATTAATATAATAACTAGTAAATTTGATTGATATTAAACCATCAATAATTTATATTACCAGTTTTTGAAGCCATTGATAATTTTTTTTTCTTCATTCATCAAGAGCAGCTTCTGTAATTTGTTGAAGTTGTTTATTGACATGATTATCATATAACCTACAAATAAAATAAGTTTAAATACTGTAACAAAAATTATAAAATAATTATTAGAAGCACTCATAGTAAAAATGTTGTTATTTCTTCATAGTTGAGCAGACCATATGTATGAGATCTATGATGTTTATCGTCTGAAATCCATCATTTTTGAACCCCACCGAAGCCAAGATTTGGCTGATTAAAAACTGATAATTTATTGTCCATTTCATCATTAACATTTCCACCATTCTGTCCCATGAGGTTTTTTTTGAGGGATATTTAGATTCAAAATAGTGAGAGCAGAAAAAAAAATTTCGTCTTGCAAATAAGGTTCAGTAATTGATCCTTCAACTGATTCTTTGTTACGTACTTTTTTATTCAATTTCTAGATTCATATATCGAATGGGTACATCCACCGAAACTATATTGGACCTCCACATTTAGCTTCATGTGGAAAATGTAATATCAGATGTTCCATTTAGTCAAAGAAAGCAAGCAGAAATATTTTTTCCATTTTACATATAATTACAGCAACATCTTCTTCCAGTTTACTTGGCACATCATAGTCTGTTTTCACTGTACAAATGTCTCGAAAATAATATGATATGTCTGTTATCGAATCCCAAATCATAGAATTCAAAAAACCCTTGAATATAATCGTCGTAAGTCTTTCCATTATTACATGACAATAATGAATTTTTAATCCGGTAATCTGACCATTCTTAACACATATGCCCAAATTGGAAGCATGGACATCTGGAAGTCTCAAATATACAATCCACTGACAAAATAATAAGCGACTCTCTTTGGACAGTGTATAAGCTACTTTTGACTTCATTAACCTCTGTGATATGAAATTTTCAAAAAGTTCATGTTCTGGTTGCCTGCAAATTTGGGCAATATCTAATCATAATTTTATAGTATCTTTGATCATACCTGGTGTATCCAAAATTGTATGAAATAAATTATCAAAAGAGTTCTTATCAATATACAAGACATCCAATATGTGGAAGAACAACAAAACAGACCAATATGGGAGATCCCAAAAAAATGCTTCATTTTATCCAATTATGTTCTTTCCCAAAACCATCAATTTTCTGTTGGTTTATTGTTGGCCCAAATGTGATGGAAGGTAATGAAAATACAACATATTTTTACTATGTACCTGAGATCATTTTTGGACGTTCATCCCTTTCAATTGTGCCTTTTCTGAAATGAGATTTGTTCCTTCGAAAAAGATGATCAGTTGGAAGAAATCTATGATGACAGTCAAAATAGTAAGGTGTTTTTCCATTGAAGAACATAAAATCTTAGTTGTCTTTCATACATCAAGGACATGATTTCTGACCATGTGTACTCAAGACAGAAAACATGCCATATGCCGAAAAGTCACTAATCATCCACGTCAATGAATCTTTTAATGTGAAATTTTGTTTCGCAGCAACATCATATATACTAACACCATTACTCCACAATGCATTTAATTCATCAATTAATGGTTTCAAACATAAATATTCTTTTTCAGATGTCCTGGGATTAATAAGTTCAAAAAGATATAGGACTCCTTCATCAACATCAATGGAGGTAGATTGGATGGAGTTATAAAGACAGGCCAACACGAGTACTGACTACCATAAGAACTAAACAGACATAAACCATTAGTAGAAAGACCCAATCACACGTTTCAGGATTTTAAAGAAAAATAGGGATGCAGACGATCAAAATGTTTGCATGAATCGCCATCAGATGGATGACTGGAGCTTTTAACATTTGAAATATTGGTTTTGTGCCATGACATCATTGATGCTATTTTATGAGACATAAATAAACGTTGGATCCTAGGTGTATGGGGGAATTATCTTAACTATTTTATAGGAATTGATCCAGACTTCCCTGGTTGAGCTTCTTTATACCTCGATTGTCTACATGTGGGAAAACTATCCAACAACTCATTTTCACCAGAATATAAAATGCAATCATTTTCACAAGCATGAATCCTTTGATAACTAAGGCCCAGATTAGAACCAGCCTCTTGCTCTCATAGTAATTTGTAGGCAACACAATTATTTTAGGTAACAGTGTTTTAACCAAAGAAAATATCTAATCAAAATAGTTTTTTGACAATGCATTATCTTATTTAATGGCCATAAATTTTTCAACCACTTCTAATTTTCTTATCTTGTAACCAGGATATAATGCATTCTCAACTGCCCTCAAGAACTCATAATATTAGGATGGTGCCAACTCAAAAGTTAAATCAATATCATCATGAGATTTAATTTGTTGAAGGGATGGAGCTACAACATCATGTACTACATGTTGGAATCGTGATGGATTTAGAATCAAGTTATTACTATCTTCTATGGAACTACGTTCACCGTATTGATATAAAAAACATAATCTGGTTGAAAACCAAACTGCAAGAGATGTCCCCTAACCATGTCAAATGAGTCAAATACTCTCATAACACATTCTTTTACAAGGACACTTAATTGTTCCTTCTAAAACATATTCTAGTTTTGATGATTATAATGCTAAGAAAGCTTCAACACCCTCAATATATACATGATTTAAACCAGAGCCATTTGGATTTCTATACTGATTTATCTAAGCGTGATCATCTAATAATGATTGATGTTGACTTCCTTTTTCCATATTTTTCTACAAAATATAAAATCATCGCTGTTTTTCAATATTTTGAAATTAGAAAAACACTATCTGAAAAAAATATTACTAATTACTACTACTACTTAATAATTACAGTTAATTAAGGGAGACACAATTTCTAGTGGATTGACGACTACTATTTTGAATGACGATTCATTTAGTTGCATCTTTCTCACACTAAAATCACAATGAAGAATCTTGTCATATGTATGCATATTCATTCTCGTATGCACAAGAATGAATATTCCTACCACTGACCATATTCTTCATTCTGATTTCAGTGTGAGAAATATTCAAGTAAATGAGCCGTCGGACAAAAGATCCCCCTTTTCATCAATGAATCTTCTTCTTCCAACTATCACCACATGAAAACATTATAAATAATGTGATACTACTAATGTATATCCAATCTCATGCATACGAGATTCAATATGCCTATGTATCAGCACATTATTCATAATGTTTTCATTTATTGAGAGTTGAAATGAGACAATTCATCGAGCAAAAGGAGCGCCGTCAATCCACTGGAAATTGTTCCAAGATCATAAAATTTATTAAAATTTATTAAAATTTCTTCCTAACTATTCCTATCTAATTATTCCTATTTATTACTATCTATTACTATTTATTACTAACTATTACTATTTATTACTAACTATTACTATTTATTACTAACTATTACTATTTATTACTATCTATTACTAAATATTACTAACTATTACTAATTATTACTAATTATTACTAATTATTAGTAATTTTTACTAATTATTAAAAATTATTATTAATTATTCCTATTTATTGCTAATTATTCCTATTTATTGCTAATTATTCCTAATTATTGCTATTTATTCCTATTTATTGTATTTATTCCTAATTATTTCTAATTATTACTAATTATTCCTAATTATTAATAATTATTCATAATTATTACGAATTATTCCTATTTATTCCTATTTATTCCTAATTATTCCTAATTATTCCTAATTATTAAAATTTATTACTAATTATTACAATTTATTACAATTTATTACTAATTATTACTAATTATTACTAATAATTACTAATTATTGCTAATAAATACTAATTATTACTAATAATTACTAATTATTAATTATTATTACAATTTATTACTAATTATTACAATTTATTACTAATTATCACAATTTATTACAAACTATTACAATTTATTACTAATTATTACAATTTATTACTAATTATTACAAATTATTACTAATTATTTCAATTTATTACTAATTATTACAATTTATTACTAATTAATACAATTTATTACTAATTAATACAATTTATTACTAATTAATACAATTTATTACTAATTATTAAAATTTATTACTAATTATTACAAATTATTACTAATTATTACAATTTATTACAAATTAATAAAATTTAGTACTAATTAATACAATTTATTACTAATTAATACAATTTATTACTAATTAATACAATTTATTACTAATTATTACAATTTATTACTAATTATTACAATTTATTACTAATTATTACAATTTATTACTAATTATTACTAATTATTACAATTTATTACTTATTATTACAATTTATTACTAATTATTACAATTTATTACTAATTATTACAATTTATTATTAATTATTACAATTTACTACTAATTATTACAATTTATTACTAATTATTACAATTTATTACTAATTATTATAATTTATTAGTAATTATTACAAATTATTGCAATTTATTATAATTTATTACAATTTATTACTAATTAATACAATTTATTACCAATTAATCCAATTTTGTACTAATTAATACAATTTATTACTAATTAATACAATTTATTACAAATTAATACAATTTATTACTAATTATTACAGTTTATTACTATTTATTACATTTTATTACTAATTATTACAATTTATTACTAATTATTACAATTTGTTACTAATTATTAAAATTTATTACTAATTATTACAATTTATTACTAATTATTACAGTTTATTACCAATTATTATAATTTGTTACTATTTATTACTCATCATTAGTATTTATTACTATATATTAATATTTATTAATAATTATTACTATTTATTAATATTTATTACTAATTATTAGTATTTATTATTATTTATTACCAATTAATATTAATTACTACAAATTAATTATATACATTACAAATTATCGTTAATAATTTCTAATTTCTACTAATTATTAAAAATTAACACTAAAAATATAAATTTATTAATACAAATATATAGTCATGACAAAAAATTTTAAATTCAATTCAATTACAACAAATCAATAATAATAAAAATTAACATGACAAATTGAAAGAAATAATTAATTAAATAAAACATAAATACCTTTAAACTTGATTTCCTATTGATGTAGACGGCTTCACAACTTCTTCATGTTTAAAAAAATAACATAGAAAAAATTTCTCTCTGAAATCAATGTTCAGAGAGAAACAAGATCTAGGAATTGAGTGGAATGAGAAAAAACGGATGGGGGTATATATTGGTTAGAGTATTTGCGACGGGACCCGTCATAAATACTGACGCCCTCATTAATTACAGTCGGCGGTTAAAAAGTTATTTGCGATGGGATCCATTGCAAATAGTCCCTGCCGACACACATTTTGCTACAGGAGGACATCCTATCGCAAAAAGCTATTAACCGTCGTCGGGTATTTGCGACGGGCCCCGTCACTAATACTTAACTATTTGCGATGGGGGGATCCCCCCATCGCAAATACCCTTCACGCGGTTTGGCATGCTGCCCGCACCAAACCTTTTGCGACGGGACATGAAATCCTGTCTCAAATAATTGGTTATTTGCGACGGGTTGTAACCCCCATCGCAAATAACCACTTGGAAGACCTTTTTGCGACGAGATTTATTCCCGTTGCAAAAAGTCCTTTTCCCGTAGTGTGCGGCCGCGACCCACCCCAGCCACACCGGACCCGCCTCGGGTCCGGTTTACCCTAGCAGACCGGCCAAATGGCCGGTCTCCGTCTGCGCCGCCCAGCAGGACCTGCAACGTGCAGGTCCTTGTTGCTGCTGCATACCCAAGGCGCTGACCGCCTCAGGTTACTCTTGCCGAGCGCGACAGCCGCCACGTCGTGCCCCCTGCTCGCCGTCGGCTCCGATGAGGCCCCCCCCCCCGGCCGACTCTGGTTCTCCGTTACGCCGTAGCCGCAGCCGGCTCCGCCTGCTGTTCCGTCGTCCCAGCTTCACCAAACGGCAGCTCCACCTTCGGGACCTCGCCACACCCCGCCGCCTCCGGCTCGGCCTCATCGCGCTCCTCCGTGATGCCCGGCTCCCCCTGGCCGCACCCGAGCCGACCGCACACCGGACACCCCAAAACCTTCGGCTCGACCGCCGGCCGTCGCGTGCCGGCCCTCCTCCACCGGATCCCAGGCCTCCGTCGTGTTCCATGACATGACCGCCACGCTCTGTCATCGGTTCGTCCTCCGGCCGCCACCCCTCGCCGGAGCCGAACCTTCGGTCGGTCCCCCCGACCACTCCGGTGATCGGAAAAATTATCTGACACCAGTTTCGGGATCGCTAGGACCGGATCTTAACAACGCCTCCCCATTGCTCATTGATTCGTCAAGGTTTGCGTGCGTCCTAAAATTTGGGACGAAGAACGCCCAAGAAAGAGGAATTAAACAGGGCTTGAGAGTTGGCCGTGTCCGTTCGACCAATGCCCCAGATTCTAAAAACTATACAATTCAAATCTGAAATTGATGAAAAAATTTAAGAAATCGATGAGGTCATGAAATTCAACAAGAATCTTACCTCGTTTGGATCCGTTCGTCGTTGGTGATGCCTTCGTTGTGCTCCAACTACGATCCACTATGGTTGCAGCGAAGACCGCTCCTCGATCCGACGAAGAACGATGAAGAACACTGAAGAACGGATGTGAGAGAGAGAGAAAGGAGAGAGAAGAGAGAACCCCCAACTCCCATTTTCCTATTTATAGGAAACCCTGCTTAGCGCGGAATCTGAAATCACTGTGCCCTCTCATTATACGTCGTGCCTAGGAAAAACACCCCGTTTCGAACTCAATAGAAGTATTGGATTTCCATTCCGAGGCTTCATTCAAAATTTATTCGCAAATATTTTCAGTGATAAAAATCACTAAGTCATTATTTCAAAAAGATGGTTTTTCCCCTGGGTGACATCTCTCACAGTAGGGTCGCGCTCGCAACTTATACACCCCGCCTATGGTAAACAGAACTCTCCGGACACAAACGTGCCCTCGATTTTCCTATCAGAGTTACCTTTTAGGAGTTATTTAGGTTTGATCTATTAAATGAACAATTTTATAATTTAATTATCCATTTAACAAACCGCCAAAGAGAGAGGGGTCTGAACGTCCCGCGCTGACTCATTTTATCTCGCTCCTTGGGTAAACACTGCATTCCGGACCAAACTGTGGTCTCGTATTTCTGATCTGATCAACCTTCTAAGAGATATCACATTTTCTTTAGTTAAACATGCGTGCGTAATATAAAAACACTTAACAATTTTATATAATTAATTACGAGCACACCGAACCTTGGAATTTCATACCGTCTAAACGCCCTACTCTAGAATCGTATACAGAAATATTCCAAAGTCTTATAGGGGAAAACCGGGTCTCTACATCATTCCCTCTTTCACTCTTTTCATCCTCGAAAAACAAAACTAGGAAAAAACTACTCAGGATACAGAGCTCACACATAGCTATTCTACTCCAAATAAAACTTGCACAACACTTTGTTGGCACAACATGCGAACCAAAGGGATGGTTCGTACTTACAATGTCTTCTACTTTCGATGACATGTGTAGGAACAAGAACACACCTCATTAGCTGCGACACGTGGAAGACGTCGTGCGCCCACTCCTACTATTTGGAGGGTAGGGAATGACGGTAGGCAACCTCGCCATCTCTTGGATGATTCCCGAATGGCCCAAACACACTCGACGGACTTCCCCAGCCGAACCTCTATTTCCAACGTCGCTACCTAAATCACGATCTATTCCTGGAACATGGCCTCATGATTCCCTCCTTTAGAGTGCCCATCTGGTGAAACACCCAAGGATATCTGGTCACACAAGCATTCACAGTCAGTTCATCACAACCGAGACTCTCCTACACGCTCAAAAAATGAAGGAGTCAGCATCATCGACTACAGAAAAGCCATACCCTCCAGAAGAAACTCCATCCAGCACCGTCATCTTAGGTTCAAATCTCTCCGGGTGGGGATGCACCAGAGAAACTAGTAGTCTGAGTAAACCACAATGCGCTCTCCCAGAAGATAGTGTCTGTACATTCTTAGTGCAAGGACCACCACCAGAACCACACAGTGAAATGTGTAGTTCTATTTATGGGGTTTCCATCACTTCAACATGTACTTGATAATGGTATCAAGATTGACATTGATCATGCAAGGTACCAATGAACAGGGAAGGTGAGAAACTCATCCAAGCACCAGAGGATAGACACGTAATGCATGTGGAATACCCCATGTGTCGTTTCCCCACATGGAATGAGAGTAATCCCTAAAACAGGCTCTCTGCCAAACCCACTAGTGGCACCTCAAGAAAAGGGAGGTCAAGCAGAAAGGCCCCACTAGCAAAAACAGAACCTGCTCTGACACTCCACCGCACAACCCTGCCATGAATGCACATGTTATAGGGACTCATCCACCATACCTCAATACTATCCACATTGGGTGGTACTGACTATCACTCACGGTTTTGATCGCATCACAAAACCACGTCTCAGTGGGGGAAGAACCCCTCATTCTCATGCATTCAAAGCTACCTCGTACAACACCAACACAGGGTTAAACCATCATCCTGTGTCACCCTCGGTAACCCCTTGAATAAGGAGTTAGATGAAAAGAGTACCTCAGGCAGTGTCTAACAAGTTATACTGAGAATAGTAGAAAAAGACGCAGAGCATACCTTCTATCATTTATTACGTTGCAGGATTGTAGACATCCATAGTACACAGCCACCTACAGCCTCGTCCCTCAGCTCCCTGAGCCTAACATGGCCGCTAGTGGTGGGGGAAGGACCTCGAAACGTCGTCCTCCAACCATAGTTCTTCCTGCCTTTCTGCCAACACCGCCTCCCGGGGGACCACCCTGTCCTCACCTTGGATTTATCCGATCACGACACTACCTATGTCGTGGCAGTGCATCTACCAACTACCCGGAAACCTAGAACATTTGGTTAATTAGTCTCACACCACGTGACCTCGCACATCACAACCACAACACTATTCCTCCCTAGGCTATCTCGATGCTCTACGTTTTCCCCAACCATGTGCCTGAGTCTCAACAAGGGGACACCTATGGCGTCGAGACCCTACCAATCGACATCCCTCTTACAGAAATTTCTTTGTCACCAGTGCTTGCTCTAGCACCCCGAGATGGGTGAGGATGCACAAGAGCACTACACTAGAATGAATCTCTTCTTGAGAGACCTCGCTCAAACTTCTGTGCTCGGAAGATACCATCATGGACCACGTCCAAAGAGTACCGAGTAAGGTTTGCGAACCCAGTCGCGTACCCGGCCACTGCAATCACTCCCCGCTGAAGCTCCAACAGCTCCCGAAACCACAAAAATCGTAAGTAGGAGGGGTAGTACTCCTCATGAAACAGTTGCTAGAAGTCATCCCATGAGAGTAGAAACTCATTGTATGTCTAAGTAACCCTATCTCTACTACTCCAAACTACATGGTGGAAAAAGAATGGATGTCAAATACACTGTCTAACATGTCAGTGTCTGAACAAGCCTGAAGAGGCGGACCACCAACTCTAGACAACTCTTCACTATTTGAGGGTATGGCCCACCATAGAACCTTAGCGGTCTCTGATGCTGGAACTCAAATAGCATTCCCAGCCTGCACTCATCATCGGAACTCACTTCCGGTACTATCTTCTACTTCACAAGTGGAGGTACTACTAACTGTCCTCCTGGAGAAAGGGTAATCATATGATGGATCTCAAACTGAGGCCTCATCACTCACAGATTCATCGTCACAAACTAGAGCTAGTATCCTGGCTGGCTATCATCGTGGAGACATTTTGAATCCGATAAAGGAGTATCGTGGTCAAATGAGCATATATATATATCAACAATGATGGGGAGCTGACTCAAGAAGCATAGTCAAAGAAACAATCCTAAATGATGCATGAAAAAAATTTCCTGCAACAACTGTCTTAGTGTGCCGAGTCGACAAGCGGGTTATCAGGGTCCTGGTGAATGGATATGTCATCCGCCGCACCATCACTGGACTTCTTGGCCTGAGAGGAGCTCTTGAGACAAGGTGGAACTATTTCCCCAAACTCAACCAATTCATTTTTAGGTGCGTTCGAACAATTCCCCAAGGAACAAACATCCCTTGGATACCACTTTGTCATGACCCGACCTGTACCGAGGCTCGAGCTGCAACTATCCCAGTCCCACCTCCATAGGTCAGAGGCTGGGGAGCTGCGCCAAAGTCGTAACAACTAGGGGAGGCCATCGCCTAAGAAATGGTACACACACACGTAGCTAACTCAATGAAATGGTGAAGAGAAAGGAAGGAAAGATACAACACTTCTACAAAAGGGAAACCAACATACATGAATCAACCTCCAACTAGTACAAGAAAGCTACTTAAACGTTCTGACTAGTAACCTGAATAATAAAAGGAAAAAAACACGCACCCAACTAGAAAGGTGCCACAACCCCGCAACAGGTAAATGAAAGTAAACATCTAGCTAGTCTCATGCTCATAAAGTCCTGTTACAGCCACTGAACGCAGCCCAACCTCCTGTGTCCTCTACGCTCCTCCGTAGTCTTGACCGACCTGTCCATCATCCGCAAGGCCACACCAAGTGCGGGAAAATCCCAAACAGGGTTAAGTATAAGAATACTCGGTAGTATTCCCCAAAATCTCGAGGGACCAAAAAAGGACGTACTAAAATGGTGAGCAGTTGATAGAATAAAGAACAGTGTGAGAGTATAAAAGAGAGAGAGAGAGATCATCTCAACCCAACAAGAGAAAGGAAACAGGCTCATCCATATGCAAGGAGCTAGAAACTGTGAGAAGATGAACTTCTCATTGAGTCTTCACAGCCTATAGCAGGAGAGTAGACTCATCCAAATAAGAGGATCTAGACATGGAAAGCACATGGCATACCCCGTGTGTTTTCGTCCCTCTTAGAAGGAGTGTAACCGAACCCAAGTTATGGGAACAATAGTAGGGTGTATATATATATATGATCAATGAGAAACCCAAGTGAGTGTGTTAAGGGATCCTTAACTCTATGTTCAGCCCAAGAAGAGTCGCCAATAGTTCAATGGATGACCATCACGGATACCCAAAAATTTTGCATGCCAATGCTGCCTCACCACTAAACCATAAAACCAAGGGTCCCACTTCGGTAAACATGGATAAAAGTCACAGACTAGCCTCATAGAAAGGATCGAGTCTAAAATAATTTGTCAGGTAACCCTCTGCCCAGCCCCGCTGAAGGGTAAAACCCAATAAGTCAACATTGACCCACTGACTAGCCCCACTGGAGGGTAAACCATAATAAATAATCAGGTGACCCACTATCTAGCCCCGCTAGAGGGTAGACCATAATAAATCATCAGATGACTCACTGCCTAGCCCTGCTCGAGAGTAAACCCTATATAACTCAACGATGACCCACTACCCAGCCCCGCTAGAGGGTAAACCGTAATAAGTCGTCAGGCGACCCACTGCCCAGCACTGCTGGAGGTTAAACCCCAATAATTCAAAAGTGACCCACTGGCCAGCCCTGTTGGAGGGTAGACTGTAATAAATCATCGAGTGACCCACTACCCAGCCCTGCTGGAGGGTACACCCTAAATAAGTTGACGGTGACCCACTGCCCAGCCCTGCTGGAGGGTAAACTATAAGGTCAATGGTATCCCACTGCACAGCCTCACTGGAGGGTAAACCCAGAACAAGTCTAATTTCTCTGCACTACCCATGCCATCACAGGGTGTCACAAACACTGCTACTGTGCATAGGTTTGCAGTATATCAAAGGAACCTCCGACCAACACCTGGTCATGTTTCCATATTTAATAAGATCACATAAGAGTTTTTTCTCGCCCGAACAAAGTAAACCGCTTTAATCCTCGCAGAAAAGCACACAAGATATACTACTTACTCGTCGGAATTGGACTCTCGGTGGAAAAGTCATTCAACACCACTTTATGCCAGCACAACTTCTCATGGGGCCTGCACCTCGGTCTAGAAAGAGGGAAGGAAAACTATGCCACCATGATGCTCTCGGGAAAACACGCCGAAACGACTACTCATACACCCCAAACAGACGCCTGATGAAAATGTCTCAGTACGCTGCACACAGCTTAAGAGACTGCCCCTAAGGCCTATGCCTCAACTCCGAATTTAACGCCTAAAACCACCCCGGTCATTTTCTCCTCGATACTAGGGTCATAATTCTGCTGACGATGCCTAAAACGGACTCTCAAAGCATAAGCTACAACTCTCCGCATTATAAGAAAAAGGGGCCTTGTAGGACCCACACCTTGACCCCAAAACAAGTCACGAAAATCATACCATTGAATTCCTTTCTGATAACCATACAGGATAGGATATTCATTTTCCCTGAATATACTTATGTAGCATAAGTCATAAAAAAGAAAAATATGTCTGAAAGCCGCCTTGTGGGGCCCATGCTTAGAACCCGAATTTAGGTGGGCGGATTTTACTGTCTTAATACCCTCGTAAAAATACTCAGGAACGAGTACTCAAACACCCCAAATGGACATCAGGTGAAAAATTGGTGTTTCACTATAGAACATGTGAACTAGGCCCTATGGGGACCGCACCTTGTCTCCAACCCAAATGTTGTAGAAAGAAACTCAAAAAGTCCGCATGAGGACTGGGGACATGCTTCCATTGACGGCGCGTCAATCGGACATCCCACATAAGAGTTAGGTCCGACCCAACAATTAATTAATTAATTAAAAAAATTGATTAATTACTCATGTAACGTGTTTCCTGTCACCGAGCAGCGAAACTAAACCACAATGGATCCAAACCATCCTTTGAAAGACCGTCTTAGCTCTGGGGCCACCATACCTCTGACGGAACGTCAAACGGACGTCCGGCTCGCGAGGCACATCCTTTGCAACTTTAATAATAATTTATTATTATTAAAGTAAAGCATCTCGGTTCACCCACCCTCAGGCGCAGAACTCAAAAACACAGAAACATGCTTCAAAAAGTCCATCTCACTGACACAGACCTATATCTGTAGACGACGCGTCAAAAGAACATGTCGTTTGAAAGATACGACCCCCCAGATGTGGGGGGGGGGGGGAAATCGGGCAAGTTCACCCCAATCGTCCTAGTCTGAACCGTCGGCCCGCTCCAGCCACACCGGACCTGCCTCGGGTCCAGTTCACCTCAGCAGACTGGCCAACTGGATGGTCTCCGTCCGCGTCACCCAGCAGGACCCAAAATGTGCAGGTCCTTGTTGCTACTGCACACCCTAGGAGTTGAACACCTTGGGTTCCTCCTGCCGAGTGCAACAGCAGCTGCTCCATGCCCCCTCCTCATCGACGGCTCCGCTAAATCCCCCCTAGCTGCCTTTGGTTCTCTGAAACACCACAGCTACAGCAGGCTCCGCCTACTACTTCGTCGTCCCGGCTTCACCAGTCGGTCGTTCCGCCGCCAGGACCTCACCGCATCCCACCACCTCTGGCTCGGCCTCGTCGCGCTCCGCCGTGACGACCAGATCCCCTTGGCCGCACTCGAGCGAGCCGCACACCGGCCGCTCGAACAACTCCTTCTCGACCGCTGGTCGTCACGCGCTGACCCTCTTCCGTAGGATCCCGAGCCTCCCCCATGTTCCAAGACGTGGCCGCCATGCACTGTCATCAGTTCGTCCTCCAGTCGCCACCCCTCGCCAGAGCCGAACCTTTGGTCGGTCCCCCTGTCCACTATGGTGATCAGAAAAATTATTTGACACCAGTTTTGGGATCCCCGGGACTAGATCTTCACAACACTGCCGCTTTCTCATCAATCCGTTGAGGTTCACGTGCACCTGAAAATTTGGGACGAAGAACACCCAAGAATGAGGAATTAAACGAGGCTCGGTCATTGGCCGTGTTTGTTAGACCAACGCCCCAAATTCTAAAAACTCTAAAATTTGAAGGCTTAATTGATGATGAAATTTAAGAAATCTACGAGGGCATGAAATTCAACAAGAATCCTACCTCGTTGGATCCGTTCGTCGTTGGCGATGCCTTCATTGTGCTTCACCTTCGATCTGTCGAGGTTTCGATGAAGATATTTTCTCGATCCGACGAAAAACGATGAAGAACACCAAACACTGGATTTGAGAGAGAGAGGTAGAGAGAGAGAGAGAAAGAGAGATAAGGGAGAACCCCCAACTCCCATTTTCCTATTTATAGGAAAACCTGCATAGCGTGGAATTCGAAATCACAGTGCCCTCTCATTTTATATCGTGTCTAGGAAAAACGCCCCATTTCAAACTCAACAGAAGTCTCAGATTTACATTCTAAGGCTTTTTTCGAAAGATATTCTAAAAGACCTTTAATGATAAAAATTACTAAGTCATTATTTCAAAAAGACAGTTTTCCCCTGGGCGGCATCTCTCAGAGTAGGGTCGCGCCCGCAACTTTTACACCCTTCCTATTCTAAACGGCACGCTCTGGATTCAATCGTGCCATCATATTTCCGATCTATGCTACCTTTTAGGATTTATTCATGTTTGATTTATTAAATAAATAATTTGATAAATTAGTTATCCATTTAACATACTTCCAACGAGCGAGGGGTCCAAACGTCCCGCACCGACTCATTTTATGTCGCGCTTAGGGTAAACACCGCATTCCAGACCCTAACGTGGTATTAGATTTTTGATCCGATCAACCGTCTAAGAGATATTACATTTTATTTAGTTAACCACGCGTGCGTAATATAAAAACACTTAACATTTTTATATAATTAATTCTAGGCACACCGAGCCTCAGAATTGCACACCGTCTGAACACACTGCTCTGGAATCGTATATAGAAATATTAAAAAGTCTTACAGGAAAAAAACTAGGTATCTATAGATAAATTGAAAAAAATAGTTTGTGTTCATAAATAGAATTATATGGTGATATCTTAATACTCTTTCTAATTGAAGGTTCATGAAAAAAATTACCAGACTCGTGATTTAGAGTCAGTAGTAATGATAATTACATTAAATTTCTAGAGGAAATAAGTACAAGGAGAAGTTATGACATATATACCGATAATATATTTTTAATATATATATTAACCCAAAAAATAGTCAAATATTATGAAGATCATATTGTTAAATCTGGATAAATATTTTAACTAATTAATATAACATGAACATGGGTATGAAAAAAGGTGGTTGATTCATTGATTCAAAAATATCATACAATATTATCAATGATTTTTATATATAAATGTCAAATTTTAAGGGTTTTAAAAATAATGGACAATGAAATATTAATGGAAAGTTATCAATCTTGTCTTTCTCAAAAATGGTGGTCAACCAACTATCTATGTGATGATTAGAGAGGAACATAAGTAATATTTTGTGTCATAAAAAAGAGATAAATATTCCTATATTGATAATTGATTAGGATAGAATGATATAGACCAATAATAGAGAATGTTTTGCATAAAAAAAACTAGAAGAATGAATTATTGGAAGAATATCATAACTTATCATTCTCAGATCATCCTTTAAGTTCCAAAATGATTAGATATGTAACACATGGGAATAAATTTTATTAATTTAAACTAATGCTGTAATAAAACTATAATAAAATGAAAATTTAAATATTTAACTACATAATAATTATAATTTTATATTATTAATATTGATTTTGAACTCACATTTTCAAATGAAGTTGCGAATGAATTTTGGAAATATTCCCTCATAAATAAGAATTATGGAATAATCCCAAATAAAGTAATAAACTATTATTATATTTATTTTTAATAATTTTTTGTAATATGTATAATTATCTATCAAATTTATTGATATAATTAAATGATCATTTGGTGGTAAAACGAGCTATTTTAGAAAAACTATCTTTTTTAGGGAAATTATTTTTTTATAAAAAGGCATAATGTCTATACATTTAAATTTTTTAAATTAAAAATAAATTAAGAATTATTCGAATAAA
The DNA here is from genome assembly GCA_963277665.1 of Viscum album. Taxonomy (NCBI): domain Eukaryota; kingdom Viridiplantae; phylum Streptophyta; class Magnoliopsida; order Santalales; family Viscaceae; genus Viscum; species Viscum album. The sequence goes on along the minus strand of OY728153.1, from coordinate 56,637,063 downwards.
TTTATATATTACATATAATACTAAAAAAATTTAAATCTATCTAATGATTATTTCAATTAAGTTAAGTATTACAAGATTATTTAATGCTTGAAAATTAATTTATTGAAAACCATTTTTTCAAATTTATTTTTTCGATTGATTTTAATAAAATTATACCCTTTGTGTGAATTAAATTTAATAATATTGATTAAATATTTATAATAATCTTTATTTATTTTCTTCAATATGTTAATATTATTTTTTTCCATAAATATTAGTAAACATTAAAAAATTAATTACCATGATTTTGGTTGAAATGAGTTTTTGATTATTTCATGTTCTTTTGTTAAAATTAATATTCCTTGAATATATAAGTTTTATAAAATATATTTGATGTAATATGTTGGATTAGTGTGTATAAATTATCTAATAAGGTCAAAATTAATTTTCTCTTATTATATTAATTATATATGTTAAAAAATAGTTACCATAGTGAAAAATAAAATAGTAAAAGTAAACCAAAAAGACTAGATAATAAAATGATTCAGATATGTTTATTTCTATTTTATGTAGGTTTGGTGTGGACATACATTCCATTTATTCTATTATTTTTAAAAAAATTAGGCTTTGGGGTGAGATTGACTACCAATTATTCAATAATTTTAGGCATTTTAAAAAATGCCACTCCTCTTGAAATATAAATATTATATCCAAAAACTCACTTATTTACACATATCAACAAATTTTCTTGAAAAAAAATCTAAAAAAATAAACCCTAAAAATCCACATAATTTTTTATAGGTTCAATTATTTCCAAAATAAAAACCTTAGGGTCCTTAATAAAAGATCTAAAGGATTTTCATCAAAGTGAAGGTAATTACCTTTACTAAGGTCATTATTATTAATTATACTTTTTAAAACCTAAATTATTTCATAATACATACAATATAATACCATCAGTATATAACATATTAAAAAATTATATTAGTTTAATATCATAAATTTTATATATCTCTTTATTTTTGAAATGAGAAAAAAAATCCATTTCTCATTTGTAAGACAGACTACGCCTCGTGAACTGATGTTATTTTTTCTATAAATGAATTATATAGAAAGAAAAAATTATTAAAATAATCAATATATATGATACATATGAAATGATATCAATTATGAAAAATTAATATATTATCTAATTCTATACCCTTTCGCCATTAATGATTTGACATATTTTCTTATGCATACCAACAACATAATGTCTCAAAAAATAGAAGTGATTCATTAACTAATTAAATCATTCAATAATTATTTCAAAAAGTAATATAATTAAAATAATTATATTTATAAAATTAATAACATTATTTATATTATTTCTCTATATACCCTACCAAAAAAATCATATTTTTTATGTTGAAAATTCGTGAGAAAATTAAGCCGTTAACACATAATATTATTGAAATAATGAAATATTATAAATGAATGGGTCATAAGATGTTATTAAAGGTTATTATATGATATTATCAATTTTAATATAGTTTTAGTACAAATAAAAAAGCCTTGATTTAATTATTCCAGAGGTTTAAGAATGTTCATCTAATAGGATGCGTGAGGTAAGGAATTTTATCTCAACTTCAATTATGTGGTGTCATATCCGTTATTAAGAACTTATTCAATTTTATATGGTTTATATTCCTCCAATTAATTATATGAAACATAAATATCTATTTAGTAAAAATTATTAATGTCTCAATTAATTTTTATGACTTGAAGGGGTTACAACTTAATGGTTACCATGAGGTAAAAATATATTTTAAAATATCACATTATTTTGGAAAGTGAATTTACTTTCATTGATGGAATTGTACTATTTTCATTCATAAGGAAAAATAATTTATTGTATTATTTATATTTAAGTAATTAGTTAATTTATTACATATTTTCTTCTATTTTTTAATTTTTTCATGGAAGGAAATATTCAAAAGAATATATGATTTAATTTCTACTTAAATCAGCTATATTTTTCTTCCATGACCATGTTTTCAAATTTGTTTTAGAAAATTCCATTTATTTATTCAACTAATATTCAATGGAAATTTTATGATTTAAATTACATATAAAAATATGTTTAAATGAATAATTATATTTTTTTTATGATGGGAAGGATTTCAACATTGTTCATAAAAATTATTGAGGAATGTTTTTAAACATATATAGTGATAACATACTTCCCCACTACCATAACTATTTTATATAATTTATATACTTGTAAACATATTTTATAGGTTTAAAAATAAAAAATTTATATGAAAATTTATTATAATATAATACTTCCATTAATTTGTTTCTTAAAATTGGTATTACTTTAATGTAAAACCTATATTGTCACAAACCAACTCAGTTCGACCCTCAACTGGTCACCCGAGTCAGTCCAAAACATAGACCGAGAGGCGTTCCTGATCCTCCCGGGCTGGAGACAAGCATCAGCGCATCAATAGAAGACAATTGGGAATGATTTTGTCCAGTGAAAATAAATAAAGCATTGGAATAAAAAAAAGTAGAATAACACAAAGTAAATAAATGAAACTGAAAAGATAGAATGATCAGCAGCAACCAACTAACCTGACCACGACCAAGACCCCTCGTGACTCCGAGAGTCGCTCACCAGTCCACAACCAACTCTTGCCCACAGTGAGCAAGTTTGAGTTAGACCTGTAATAGAAACTCAAAATAGGAAAACACTATAGGCGTGAGTATCAAAACTCTGTAGGCATGCCCAACAAACTATTCCCAATGCACTAACATTAAATAAGGAGTTTACCAATCTCAAGTTTAAACTAATGTATACAAAATATGGGTTTCCACACACACTCTTTCATTTCTAAAACAAGTAACAGTCCATTTACCTTTTTTAAATTTTAAAAAAAGATTAATGTTTTAAAGGAATAGGTGCATTGCAGTTTAAAACATTTCTGCGAACAATTTAGAAATTTAAATTTCAGTTGTCAGTCAAATGGAAAACCACACGCAACGAACACTAAGCGCAATGGAAAATAAGTGGCACACAGGATCTAGTAACCGAAATAGACCTCTCAATCATCCGCCACATAAAAATAAACACTAAAGAAAACATGGGTCGAACCTAGGAGCTCATGAACAATCCAGAACATACCATACATGTAACTCATCCTGAAAGGAAGCTCTAACTCGATGACATTATAACTCCCTAATGCTTACTATATTCCTACATGGTCTAATCGAGGGGCACAATCCCCATAGCAGTAATAACTTTGTATTCCCATGCTATGGGGCCACTAGCCAGTGCGTAATCTAAACAGGTGCAGAAATCGTTATCAGAAGATTCCCTCACTATGCCAGGTTACAATGTCAACAAAATAAATAAAAAGGGGTGCATCTAGAATTTAAATCAATTAGTCACGATGCAAAAATATCACATACAGATCACACAATCAATGCACACCAAAGATCACCCCTGAGCGGGTTTTCCAAAATAATTTATTTTATTAAAGTTCCAAACGGTCCTTCACCAATTTTAAGGAAAAACGTCATTTCTCTAGTAAACCCAAAACAATTGTTCATAAGAAATCATTTATCTTTAAAAATCAAACTACATTTGAAATTCTGTGAATTATTTTTAAAGGACAAACATGAATTCTTTCAATACCGGGTGTCCACTCATCATGAAATTGTTTCAATTGTTGTGTATAAAATAAATGACTCTTTTACACCAAATAACCATCAAAAAATTAATTATCTTATATTATTTCTCATTTATTAAAATTAATAAAACATATTGAAAATAATAAATTCTAAATTTAAAGGTGAGTGTAGTGGAGGACCTACCTCAACCTGTAGCTCGAACACGACAACGCGACATGCCTCGCACAGGTACACAAGTTCGCGCAAACTGATGATCACGGTAATGCAGTGTTACCCATCAATTCAATAAAATCAACGCACAACCACAAATGTATATAAACACGGACTTAACAAAATTCAAAAGAACAAACAACAAAAACACCAACTCAATGTGTTTTTAACCCACAAATCACACCATCAACACTATTTTAAAAGCCAATTTAAAATTTAACAAACTCCAAAGAGAAACCCAAGGCTTTACAAGCCCAAAACCGTATCAAGACCCCTTTAATAATTAAAAGTTCACCTGAAACACTCCATATCAGAAGGAGAAATACTTTCATAGTAAAAATAAAAAATTTCAAAGTTTAATAAAAGATATTAAACAACACGCAACAAACATTCATGAAAACTCACCTTAAGATGTTTCCAAATCCTGATTTTCCCCACATAATTAATCCATAGATTCATTTAAATAGTCAAACAAGAAACTCAAACATGTATAATAACATAAAATCATGGAAATACCTCAAAATATGATGAAATTCCAAGAACCGGTCTGGAACTTCAATCCCCCCCATTGCCACACCTTAAGGAGTCTCAAAACAACCCTAAAAATCATATTGGACCTAAACATTTTAGGGATAATACATAAAGAAATATCTTAAACATAGAAGAACCAAAGTAAGAAGGGAGAAAAAGGAACAACCAGACATGGGTGGTCACCTGGTGGTCGTCGGAGAAGAAGCAGCACAGGTAAGAGGGGTTGCGGCCAGACGGGGGGTTTGCGCCAGTGAAGGGAGGCCGGATGAAGGTGACGCTGGCAGTGTAAATCACTGGAGGGGGTCCGACCGTGAGTCAGGGGGTAGCACGTTGAAACAATGTGGGGGCCAGGAGGAGGAGGCGTGCACGGAGGGCTACTGGGAGGGAAGGTCAGGCACATTCGGGGAGTGTTGGTCGAGGCGAGGTAAGGGTGCGGCGTAGCTTTGTTTCGTCGGTAGGGGGTGTCATTGCGGCTGGCGGAGGTAGCGCGAGGTTTCAAGGAGGGCCGGGTTCGGTGCAATGTGGAATGGCGAAGTGAAGCAAGCTGGGAGGAGGCATGGCGACACCAGTCTGAGAGAGAGAGCTCGATCTGACTAGAAAGAGGATGGAATAGGGGGAATTTCAGCAGCGCGCAAGGGTTTCCAGGGGAAAGGGTATCCACACAGGGAGAATGGAGGGCAAGAGAGAGGGAGAGAAGGGGTAGATAGTAGGAAAAAGAAAAATAAAAAGAAAAATAAAATAAAAATAAATAAAAATAGAGATAAAATAAAACATAAAAATGAAACTCTAAACTAATTTAGAATATAGTTATTGATAATAAAAATGGTAATATTAGTGAATAAAAAAACATGATGTAAAATAAAATTATAACAATAACATAAATAAAAAATATTTCCACATTAAAATCTTAACTAAATTAACAATAATAGTAACAATGATAAAAGTGACATGCTGAAAATTTTATAACCATTATAATAATTTAATATTATCTAACTAATTAAAATATTAACTGAAACAATAAGAAGAAAAATAATCCCCAATAATAATAATAATATTAATATTAAAACAACCCTTAAATTAATTAATCATTTTTTTATTATATTTTGCGCTTAAGGTATTATTCAACTCATTAATTAATTGATTACCCGTGCACCGGGTAGGTCACACAGATAGCTGATGAAGCCATGCAGCTTCGCCCGTTCCTTGCACGCGCGCTGGACACTACCAAGCCGAAACACTCATTTATCATCAAAACGAAAAAAACTCAAGTCAGGTCTGGAATGGACCTCAACAAAACAATTAGGTCCAACAAAATTATTAGATAAAGGTAAAAATGAAAATCAATACTGATGTGTGAAGTCAGGGTGTGACAGTTCTCCCCACCATGACACTTTCTGCCACCAGAAAGTCACCCAGTAAAACAAGGAAACAAACTCAAGTTTGAAACTGAACGAGGATAACAAAAACACGAACTCGGTGTGACTTTTCACTCCTTCAGTCACACCTGACCAACTCTAAGGGAAACTGAATAGTGAAGAACCATAAGGAGACGAGGAGGGTTCTCCCCACTACAAGAACTTGACTAGCACAACCAACATTAAGACTCTCATCATTGGCTAACTCTGGAAATTATAACTTGATCCAAGAGGAAACCGATAGACAGAACAATCCTCGAATATGGCATGACAAGATTCATGGTGTGCCTCCCCACCATTTAAGAACTGGCCAGCTTAAACCAATTAGCACGTACCGAAATCAGAAACCTAGCACATACCAACCCATGAACTATCCACATAAACCAGACCCCCACCACATGGGTTCCTCGATGAAAGACCCCAAAGCGAATAGCAGAACAAACACCTATTCATTATTCCCAAGACGCATGTGTCTCCAAAAAAAGAAAATCATATAACATGAACAAATCACCATTGGAGCTATCCACACAAGAGAGACAATCATCTTGAGACTCACAACCATAAAGAGACAAACTTAAAAGCTCATATTTGAGGAGGCACAACTACTGTAATTATGAGAAGTGAAGATCACCATGCCTTTTTACCACCAATGTGGGGTATTCAGAGAACAAACACCAAAACAAGGAAAAGAGACCTCTACGCCTCTTACAGAAAAATAGAACCCTCAAAGATGAGGAAGCTACATTAAAGGAATTCAAATTGTCCCTATTTTAGCATTGAAGGCAAAAGTTAGACCAAGGTTCCCCACACCCAACAATTCCTAACTGTGTGAAAGGCTTCACTCCGAGACCTGTGGGTGGAGGTTTGATGTCTTGAAGAATCTGCTGCCCCATAGTCAGGAGCTGACATCCTCCTGTCGAGACTCCTTCAGAATATTTCTCTATTGTAACCTCTCTATGTTTCCCAAATGTCACACCAATGGAATGTATCCAAAGGAGGTCAACATGGAAACTTAAAGTACACAAATTGGCCACACCATAAGCGAACGGGAGTGTGCCCTGACTAATAGAAGATGGAATTTACAATAAAACTAATCTGAGACAGGTACCTCTGGATCGCTCTCATCGAATGGGGAGCCATCCCAAACAAAAAAAAAGAATCGGTCCTTGAACCCTAGAAAAAAATCCCACACAAGAGAAACTTTAACAGATTTCACGATTCTACCTCTAGAGAGAAGGGAATCAACCGCTTGAAATGCATGACATAAGACATCAGTATCTGTTGGCCTCGTTGGACATTCATGAGCTCTGCCACTTTCCTCACTTTCACCACCTTAGGTATAAAATATTAGATGAAAGTGGTCTTAAACACCTTCCAAGACATCCCATCGTGCAACAACACGGGGATTTTCTCCCACACCAATCCAAAGTTGAACCCTCAAATGAACTCAAACCAGCATGGACTCGCATTGCTTTGGTAGTTTCTAATAACCAGAAAACACAAAAAAATTTCACCAAGCCAGTCCACTACCTTCGATAGATCACGATCGCCATGGAAGATGGAAAAAAACTGAAAATAATTCAATTCCACCCTTCTGCTAAGAGTCTAGGTATAACCAACAACAAGAAGAGACTCACTAGAAACCTTTGGGACTTTTCTGGGCAGCATAATCAAAAACAAGAGGCACAAATCCGAATCAAAAATCATCATAAATCAACGTTACACACCTCAATCACAAACTAAAGCTCAAACTCAAACAACTATTCCAACCTCAATTCAATATGTCAAAGGTAAGAGCCCATGAAAAATAATGCCAAACACAAAATAGAAAAATAAACAATTTCATACCTTTCAAAACATTTAAATTACCTTTTTGAAAACCATTATTTAGAAAACAAAACAACTTAAGTACCCGCCATTGGTATCCCATGAAGTCTCGCATATACATATACCACTGTGTTAGCTCATGTAACCATCCACACATATCACCAATCATCCCTGTGCCACATGTGCACCTCTATATATGTGATCCCTCAAAGGAATACCATGGGTCAATTCAAGAGACTTCTCGTTTTCAAAACAGATCATTCATCATGAAGCAAAAATTCCAAACCAATTTGAAAAAGTCAATTATCATTAAAGAAATACATTTCCAAATTCCAAAAAATTTTCCAATTCACATTCCACAGTGTTAATGAGATCCCAAAACAACTCCCAAAACACTTCCATTTTTTTTCTTTGAAACCACACATTCAACTAAAAGAAAAAAATTCCCATTTCAAAATCACATTTTCTCTCCTCAAATCCACATTTCCTTTTGAAAATACCATTTTCTATGAACCACTTTCATTTTGAAATCCACTCTAGTCAGTGAAAAATAATCCCAAACATATATCACATCAAAACATCCAATAATAATGGACTAGTGGCCATGACAACCTGGTAACATGGCTTAGTAGACCATGCTCCGAGCGAGCATCCACCACAGGAAGTATCTTGTACCGTGCACTCGAGCCATACAAGGGTCGCTAATCCATGCAAGCTCATCGCGTAACACGGGATCACTTCCATTTTCATCCATCATCCACATAGACTAAGAAAAAGAAAAAAAATCAAATCCCAGACTACCCCGGGCAACTCGAGTCTCGGGACGGGAAAGGGTTCATGACGTCCTTCCTGCACCTACCTCTCGAGTCCCGACACACCTAATCTCCAAGATACCTGACACCCCAAATAACAAGAACCTCCCTCTGATACCATTTTGTCACGAACCAACCCAGGTCGACCCTGAACTGGTCACCCGAGTCAGTCTGCGACATGGCCCGAGAGGTGTTCCCAATCCTCCTGGGCTGGCGATAACCACCAGGACATCAATAGAGGACAATTGGGATCGATTTTTCCCAGGGAAAATAAATAAATCAGTAGAAGAAAAAAAATTAGAATAACAAAAAGTAAATAACTGACACTGAAAATAAAGAAAGATAAGAAACAACCAACTAACCTGACCATGACCAAAACCCATCGCGACTCCGAGAGTGGCTCACCAGTCCACAACCAACTCTCGCCCATGACGAGCAAGCTCGAGTCAAAACTGCAACAGAAACTAAAAACAAGAAAACACTATAGGCGTGAGTATTAAAACTCAGTAGGTGTGCCCAAAAAACTATTCCCAAATGCACTACCTTTAAATAAAGAGTTTACCAATCTCAGGTTTAAACTAAAGTATAAAAAATATGGGTTTCCACACACACACATTCATTTCTAAAACAAGTAGAAATCCATTGCATTTTTTTAATTTAAAAAAATGATTAATGTTTGGAAGGAATATGTGAATTATAGTTTAAAACATTTCTGTAAACAATTTAGAAATTGAAATTTTGGTTGTCAGTCAAATGGAAAACCACACACAATAAACACTGAGGGAAATGGAAAAGAAGTGGCACACAGCAGCCAGCAAGTGAACTAGACCTCTCAATCATCCACCACATAAAAATAAACGCTAATGAAAACATGGGTTGAACCTAGGTTCTCGTGAACAATCCAGAACATACCATACACGTGACTCATTCTGAAATCATGCTCTAACTCGATGAAGTCATAACACCCTAATGCTCGGTATAACCCTACATGGCCTAACGGAGGGGACCATCCCCATAGCAATAATAACTCGTTATTCCCCTGCTATGGGTCCACTAGCCAGTGTTTAATCTAAATTAGTGCGACAATCATTCTCAGAAGATTCACTCACTACACTAGGTTCCCATGTCAACACAAGAAATAAAAAGGGGTGCATCCACAATGTAAATCAATCAGTCATGATGCACAAACATGACATACAGCTCACGAAATAAACGCACACCAAAGATCACCCCTGAGTGAGTTTTCCAAAATAATTTAATTTATTAAAGTGCCCAATGGGCCTTCACTAATTTTAAAGAAAAACCTTATTTCTCGAGTAAACCCAAAACACTTGTTCAGAAGAAATAATTTATCATTAAAACTAGAACTAAATTTTAATTTTCGTGACTTATGTTTAAATTCCAAATGGGCATTCTTTCAATACTGGGTGTCCAATTGTGAAGAAAATGCTTCAAGTTTCATGTATAAAATAAACGGCTCTTTTTACAAAAAATAAACATTTAAAAATTAATTATCATATATTATTTCTCATTTATTAAAATTAATTAAACATCAAGAAATTAATAAATTCTAAATATAAATGTGAGTATAGTGGGAGACCAACCTCAACCTGCAGCTCGAACATGACAACGCGACACACCTTGCACAAGTGCACAAGCTCGCGCAAACCGATGGTCACATAAACGTGATGTTACCCATCAACGAGCTGCAATAAATGCACAATAACAAAGGTACATAAATGTATACTTAACACAATTCAAACACACAAACAACGCGAACACCACCTCGATGTGTTTTCAACACACAAATCACACCATCGACACTATTTTAAAAACCACTTAAAAAATTATCAAACAACTCCAAAGAGAAACCCACAACTTTACACACCCAAAACCTGATCAAGAACCCTTTTATAATTAAATGTGAACCCACACCACACCATATCATAATGCGCAGTACTTTCACAGTAAAAATAAAAAAAATTAGAGTTTAATAAAAGATATTAAATAGCATGCAACATGCTTTCATCAAAACGCACCTTAAAAAATTTCCAAATCCTTATTTGCAGCACATAATTTATCCATAGACTCATTTAAATAGTCAAACAAGAAACTCAAACTCATCTAATAACATAAAATCATGGAACTAACTCAAATGACGAAGAACTTACTAGAACTGGAGTGGAAAATCAATCACCCCCATCGCCGCACCTAAATGACTCTCAATCCAACCTTGAAAATAAAATTGGACCCAAAAAGTTTTTGGATAAAACATAAAAAATACCATAAACATTGAAGAACCAAAGGAAGGAGGGGGGAAAGTAAAAACCGGACATGAAAGGTTGCCTACTGGTCATCGGGGAAGAAGCAACGCGGGTAAGAGGGGTTGTGGCCAGACTGGGGTTTGTGCCAGTAGGGGGGCTAGCTGAAGGTGACTCTGGTAGTGTAAATCAACGGAGGGAGGGTCCGGCCGTGATTCAGGGGGTAGCGCGTCAAAGCAATGAGGGTGGATGGGAAGAGGAGCCGTGCACGGAGGGCTACGGGGAGGGAAGGTCGTGCGCATCCGGGGAGTGTAGGTTGAGGCAAGGTAAGGGTGCGACTTAGCTTGGTTTCATTGGCAGGGGTGTCATTTCGGCTAGCGGAGGTGGCGCAAGGTTGCAAGGGGGATCGGTTTTAGTTCAAGGAGGAATGGCGCAGTGAAGCAAGATGGAAGGAGGAAAGGTGACGCCATTCCGGGAGAGGGAGAATGATCTGACGAGAAAGAGGATGGAGCAGGGGGAATTTCAGCAGCGCGCTAGGGTTTCCAGGGGAAAGGGTATCCGCACGAGGATAATGGAGGGCAATAGAGAGGGAGAGAAGGGGGGAGAGTAGGAAAAAGAAAAATATAAATATAAATAAAATAAAAAAGAAATAAAAATAGGGATAAAATAAAACATAAAATATAACTCTAAACTAATTTAGAATATAGTTATTGATAATAATAATAGTAATATTAGTGAAGAAAAAAATGATGTAAAATAAAATTATAACAATATCTTAAAAAAATAATTATTGCCACATTAAAGTCTTAACTAAATTAACAATAATAGTAACAATGATAAAAGTGACATGATGAAAATTTTATAACCTTTATAATAATTTAATATTATCTAACTAATTAAAATATTAACTGAAACAATAAGAAGAAGAATAATCCCCAATAATAATAATAATAATAATAATATTAAAACAACCCTTAAATTAATTAATCATTTTTTTCATATTTTATTTTGTGCTTAAGGTATTATTCAACTCGTTAATTAATTGATTACCCGTACATCGAGTAGGTCGCACGGACATCTAATGAAGCCATGAGGCTTCGCCCGTTCCTTGACCACGTACTGGACACTACCAAGATGAAACACTCATTTATCATAAAAACGCAAAAAAATAAGTTGGGTCTGGCATGAACCTCAACAAAATAATTAGGTCAAACAAAATTATTAGATAAATTTAAAAATTAAAATCATTACCGATGTGTAAAGTCAGGGTGTGACATATATTCCTGAAAGATTGATGGTCACCACTCATCTCTTGATTTGGTTTGTGATTGGTAAATTTATCTTCTTAGAATCAATTTTTCATAATCAATTATCACTGTACGTTAAATTTCTATTAAATAGATATATGATTTGTATCTTGGATTTGATTATTTATTAAAATGTAGAACATTTTTATATATGGTTTTTACTTGGAATGTTATTCGGTTAACTTGGGATATAGAGACAACTCCATTTTATTTAATCAATAATGATATTTATTACTAAAGGATATTATTAATGATTTAAATGTATCATTCCCTATATTAAGAAATATTCATACATGAAGTGACATGTGGGGAAATATATTATATATCCCCTCTATTCTTCAGGTTGTATCATGAGATAAATCAGTTGAAAAAATTAAATGAGTTTTTAATCATTATTTATAACAGTCTAAGTGCAAGGTATTGACAATATAGATTTCATGATGTCATAGATCATCATGAAAATTTTAATTATTTACTTCCTTGTAAAGTATTTTATTATAATAATTAATATTATTTCATTATTACTATTAATGGAACACATTTTTCTCAATTTATTAATTAAATGAAATGTGTTACTAAATATTTAATTTATTATATTTATTATTATATATATAATCATGAATGTATTTTTTTAAATAGAATATGTTCTCATTTATTTACCTTACAATTATAATTTTTCCTTACTATTTCATAATATTTTATACTTTTCAAAATCCTTACTGAATATTTTTGCTCAGGCATAATTTTTCCCTTACCCCAGGATATGAAGAACAATTATTTTAATGATTTCAAGGATATTGAAAGCCTTCCATTAAAATGTTACATATTTTATCCCCAATGTAAATTCTGCATCATGTATGAATCTAGTTATCCAAGACTACATAACTAAACTTCCATTAAATATTTTACACGAAATATTTACTATAATGTAATAAATCAACCACCGTCTTAGGGGTACTAGAGTTTGAGTTGTTTCAATTTCTTTCTGAATAAGTTAAGTAGAAACATTGGTAACTATATTACGGAAAACATATATTAAGAAACCTAAAAATATGGTATAAATTGAGGATAAGTATATAAAAATATCCTAAATATTTGGTAATGAATATATTATGGGGGTTTTCTTAGAAATATATTTCTTTATAGATACTACACGTGGAAATGGTTTTAGAAATGTTGTATCTATAGATAATAACATTGAAAAGGGTTGTTTATGAGTTTACTCGATCATTATTAAGTGACTAAAAATGAGCCTTACTGCAAAAAATTGTTTTTGAAAATCTTAAGGGATAAACATAAGATAATAACCATTTTATTTACAAACCACAAGAATGGACTTTAAAATAATGATACCTATAAGAAATTTTTGTTTTTATTATGAGATTAAAAATTCATAAATTTTTAATTAATGGTATGTGTTACTCTAGATTAAAAATTACTTTTTATGATTTAAAATTATTAATGTCAAAAAAAATATAGTATATTCCATTACATAGAAATGGATCCTAGTATAAATAAATGTATCAACACTCTTGTTCAATTTCCAAATTTCAATTCATATAAAGCGAGAACAATTGGTATTTGATATGAGTAGATCATTGAAAAATTAAGGAATATTGCTCAGTTTATGATCAATAACCATATCCAAATAGAGAAACCAATTTTTCTAAAATTTGATTCTCCTATGTTGGATAACTTCATGTGATGGAATAAATAAAAATTTAGTGGGACTATTAATCTTTTGGTAGATGAAAAATCTACTAAGTCACTTGAAAAGATATTTCTAGCCTTGGGGTGAGATAAAATAGAAAAGGATAAAATTGAATTATAATGTCTCAAATGACATGATGATAAATGTTGTATGTCAATCCAAAATACTAGGGAAGAAAATGATGTAAAACACCATGAATATATGTCTTTTAAATAAACATTCGATGAAAAATATTTCCCTCAAGAGAAACCAAATGGAATGAAGAGAATGTTTCTTATCATAATGGAACGCGAAAAAAGTGTTTCAGGGTAGAAGGATACCATTATAAGATTATATATAAATTATATGTATTACAAATGTAATAAAGAACACAATATTGACCACTTATTTAAGGTTTTCGAAGCATTTATGTGAATGGAACTGGTTTCTTAAACATTTTCCTCATATGATAAAATAGTATTATGTGCCATCAAAATAGAAAATGAATTTTCACGATCCATTATAAAGAAGGAAAATAAATTGAATTACATTTAATCTAAAAACAAATAAAGTAGGTAAATTGGTAATAAATAATAATAAGATGAAGAAATTTCCATTATGTGAAAATTTCAAAAGGAAACATTACATAAAATTATTTAAGGGAATGGGAGTTTTTTATATGTGTGGTGGAAGTGGCCCTTTTTCTCATGAATATAATAGAAAGTAAGATTTCATTATTTTCTAATTATTCAACTCCATATACATGCAGTATTTATTCAAAACAATTCCCTAATCATCATGTGAGCATACTAGAGAAATAGAATTATGAGAGAATTCCAAGACTGTATGATCACTCTAGCCAAAGTGGATGTGACCAATGATGTAGTTGAAGGTACATTAATCATATCCTCTATTTTATCTGATGATATATTATATTCTGGATCTTCGAACACTTTTATTTAGAGGACATAACCCTAGTATCCCACATCCTCTGGGTAAATTATTACATTTTCAGTGGATAAAATTAATCACATCCTGAAGGACCAAATAGTTTAGTATTCTTGGTAAACTAGATACATAGATAAATTTCACATAAATTAAATAATATAAAATAAATAAATTCATTTTAGTGACAAGTCAATTACTTTTTTAATGTCCCTACATATTTGTATAAAATCACAAACTGGTATCTTTTTGAAAAAAAATTATGGGGTGAGATCAGAAGCTCATCAAGGGTAAGCGTACACTAGATGTTTCTTTGAATAAAAATAATAATTAATATGGAAAGAAAAATACCTAAAAATGAAATGTAATCCAAAAATAGTGAATAAAATTGTATTAATATATGATAATCAAATTAATTAATATGAATAATCACATCATTTTAAAACTTATCTGTGGGTATTCTAACTGTTTAAATAACAATATAGACATCAATTATTGGTCTCATAATCATTTAATTAATAATATCAGATAGCTTAAAAATATTATCATGGACTTTCCCAAGATAGTTCAAATCTACGGGTATAATCTCGTCTATTTTTTCCATATAATTTTTCTCTTAAGATATGTCGATGCATTAATGAGCTTACTATAATCCGACCCCACGAGTCACTTACTACATACAATGCATTCCTCCTATGATATGGGATAAACACAATCAACATAATCATTAATATTGAACAACTAACACATAAAAGTTGAATATGTTCCCCAATCATATAAACATAATCACAAACTATACAGTGTAATATAGTGAATGATAATAAAATAGAAAATATTCAGTCAAACTGATTATAAAACATTCAAAGATATAATAAATATGATTTTATAATAACATATCTCTACCCAATTATAATTAAAATAATGGTTTGATATAATTAATGAATATAAATACCATTTAAATGTTGTTAAAATCATTTTTGACAAAAATAAGATTTTCACTTTGAAAATAATTTACCTTAAAAATAAAATTTGAAAACGTGTAATGTAATTCTTAAAACATTTACTGGTTCTTAAGGAATAAAATTCAATTCATGTTGTATGTGTAAAAATAAATAGTCCTTTTATATTTTCGGTAAATGCCAAACAAGCCTTATTTTGAAAATGAAATGATGACTCTTTGAATTTTATTTGTAAAAGCTAAAAATGGAAAATAATGTATAAAAATAGAATTTAAATTGAAAAAAACATTATTGAAATAATTTTTTGAAAACCTGGATTTTGATGAAAAAAGGACTTTCTACCGAAAAGAGAAATAATGTAATATTTTCATAAAATCATTTCCTTAAAAATTATAAGTACCAGAGAGAAAATAAAATGGTAGTATTATTTTAAAAATTTCACGAATAATAATTGTTGAATAAAAATATATTTAGTTTAAGATTTTAATATAAAAAAAATCTCCAAGGGATACATAAACAAATACAATACTTAATAATGGTGAGTTTGTGAAATAAAACCTTACTATATTATAAACATTTGAATCATATTCCACATAATGGAAATAAAGAAAAAAAATACATTTAATACCACAAAGGGAAATATATTAATTAAATAAAAAACAAAAAGGGGTAGTATATGAACCTCACAGAAGAATAAGTTGTTAAGATGTCATATGTTTCATAGATGTAATGTGTAATGATAAACCCTTACCTCATATTCAAAATTTTTGTATTTGTATGAACATCATATATAATAAATATTGGTTTATTATACATATATTATAGAACCAATTTCATTTATATCATACCATATATGATTAATTTATAGTATTTTGACCCTCTTTTATTTAAAATTCTATGTTAAAATTGTAATATCCTAGTTCTAGGTGCCACCCAAATGTGCCCCATACCTAGTTTGTCACATGGAATCAAGCTTATTTCCTCGAATGACAGAGGCTACCAACTAGTATCGAGGGCCTTGGGTGTGATAGTGGGGAAACTATTCTCCCATTGGAAAAGTATCCTTAGCGGAATAATAATAATAAACACTAGTGAGAGAAATAATTCAATACAATAGGTAAACAATGGAAGGCTAAAAGTAAAAATATAACTAGAGAACATATATAAATGATGTATGTCACACATGTCTAGGAAAATATCCAAACATGTCACAATTCTAGAAGTATAGAACTAAACCAAAGTACAAAAAAAACTCCAACTGCATCGCACGCCTCAACTTGGTCCCATGCTCTCTAGCTTCACAAAAATCAAGTACCTAATGATGAAGGGCTATTGACCTTATCTATACATGCAACCATATAATCTATTCGGGTCTAAAAGAATTAATTAGATAGGGTGTGAGATGAATCCCAGTAGGAAACCACCCCAAGGGTTGTGCCTAACCGTCAGTGAGTGTATATAGTAGGAAATAATAGAAATGGAATAAAGAATTAGGAGTACACACAAGTAACCAAATACCACAGTTTCCATTTACATTCATTAGCATTGAAGGTTTATCAATTAATCATGTATCACAAAGAATTATCTTAGAAGACTACCTAACAGGTCCAAGTCCATGTTTGTTCTTTGGATTATAAGACACTTCAAAAACATTCAATATTTAAGTTAGACCTTCTCTGTAGCTCCCACTATCTATGTCATCTATCCATGTAATTCAATCAAATGGAAATGACACTCTGAGGAAGAACTCACTATCAATTCCCCCTATGGCCTTTCCATAATTACTAAAAACTCTATGGGGAATAACTCAATGTTAATTCCCACTAAGGTATCGTAACATAAAATATAGACACTATGAGGGAGCACTCATCATCAATCCCCCATTTGGTCTTGTAACATGAATTATAACACACTCTGAGGAAGAAATCAACATCAATCACTCATGTGGTCTAACTACACCAGGTTATCAAAGGACTGTGTAATTCAATGGTGCATAAATGATATCAATCATCCTAAGGTAATCTCTACTACTAAAAGGATTAACTATTCCAATGAATATCCCAATAATTTGACAAGAATCAAAATGAAATCAGTTACATCCTATCCTGGAAGGAAACAAAACAAGGTCTACCCCATAGAAAACCTTGATCAAAGAACCCTAAACATTCAAACAAAGAATCAAACCTGTGGGGTGTTCCTTAAACATTTAATTTCAAATAATATCACATCAACATACCCTTAATTAAAAAATAAATATAAGGAAGATAAAATAAGGATTAATATCATTAAACTGAAATACCTGAAGCATGGGTAATCGAAACATTGAATATAAAACTCAAAGTAAAATAAAAAATAAAAAACCACCTTCCTTGACGTTATAATATTGATATACTCTGGCGTCGACCCTTGAATCAACATAGAATGATGTGCATCTAAAAAAACATAAAAAATGTTCGAACTTGAAGAAAATACAAAAGAAGAAGAATCCAGAGGAGAGTCTCTAGAAGAAGTAGGAACTCACCGAGGTGATTCCAACGCAATTGAAAATGATTGATTTAGAGAATAGATGACAGATCGGTGGCTCGGAGAAGAATCCAAGATTTTGTATTCTCTTTCATGATGTATGTCAATAAGAAGACATTACTAGGGATTAGACGTGACCCCGATATGATTAGTCAAATAATATAAAAAAACACGATGTGTACTATTAATGAACATATCGTGTATTTACCCCAACCGCCCCCTACATTAGCTATCTGCCATGTCAACACACATGCCCATGTCTCAGTCATTAAACGCCCAAGACACGATTGTACTTGTTAACTAGGTACATGGCGTGTACTCCTAAGTACACAATGTGTACCTATAAAATTTCCAAAACCATCCCTTTTCTCAAAGACACCTTAAAACAAGATCTATACCTGAAATAAAGATTGGAGTTATAAAAAATTTCCCCCATTAAAGAAATTCATCCCTGAATTTCCTTAACAAGGTGGTGAAGAGGAATCCTTGAATAGCTCTGACCATTGTGATTGCACATCGATCTCCCTCAACCAAGTCTCATCATGCACTCGCCCATGATGACAAAACACCTGTACTAGAGAAACAGACCAGCCATGGTGAGCCTACACACTGCAATCAACAATCTGGATAAGATATTCCTCAAACAATGTGTCCACCTCTGACTCAACCTCCTAGGGTTTAAAAACATGAGACTGTTATGAGAAGTAACAAGTATCTGAGAAACGTGGAAGTCATCATGCATAGCCCGATTCTTATGAGGTAACTACAACTGATAATAGACTGTCCCAACTCTCTCCCAAACCTCAAACGACCTGACATATATCAGTGAATATTTTTCCTATCTCTTAATCATCATGTGTCCCATCCTTAGTGTGACACGTAAGAAAACCTGATCTCTAACCTTGAACTCTAGAGGTCATCTTCGTCGATCAGAATAAAACTTTTTTCATGGCTGTGCATTAGGAATCCTCTTCTGAATCAATTCCATGTGTTCTGTGGGCTCCTAGAAAAGACGATGTCCCTACATAGCTGCCTCTCCTGCCTACAATCAGTATAGGGGTGATCGGAATTTCCTACCATACAATGCCTTATAAGGTGCCATCTGAATAGTGGCCTGAAAACTATTATTTTAGGAAAACAATACCAGTTGTATGTTCTTCTCCTAAGAACCTCCAAATTCCATTATTCATGCTCGATGCATGTCCTCCAACACCAGAATTGTGTGCTCTGAATAGCCATCCGTCTGGGGATGGTAAGTTGTACTCAGAAGTACCTGTGTTCCCAAAGCCTTCTGTAGCCCTTTCTCAAATTGTGAAGTAACGTGGGAATCACTATCTTAAAAGATAGAGCATGGACCCCCCTAAAACCATAAAATCTATCAGATGTAAATCCTTCCAAACTCATCAAAACTGAAGGTCTCCTTGATCATTATAAAGTGTGATACTTTTGCGAGTCTGGAAATAACAACCCAAACTGCATCATTCCCCTAAAGTGACCTCAGTAAACCAGCCACGAAATCCATCGTGACATCATTCCACTTCCACTCGAGAAAGGGTAACTACTTTAAAATCCCATATTTTCGATGATTCTCTGTCATTACCTTCTGACATGTGGAACATATCATCACAAAAATAGCAACAACTTTCTCCATACCTAGACACCAATACTGACAATGTAAATATCGATACATCTTGGTGACATCATGATGAAGTTCCCAAGATGAAGTATGATAGTCTAACATCAGAACCTCACATATGTCTGCTGACACCCATACACATCCATTAAATCACAAGACCTCATCCTCACCTAAGGTCCACCTAGTAGTATGGTCCTCTCCTAACACACCCTCACATAAGGCTAGGCCTTCAGAATCTGATAGCTGCCTCATTCTGACTCATTCTTGTAGTGTAGAGGTAACAACTACATAATAATGAAATGTATGTCCCTATCTGTCGTGAACCTCCAAATTCATTTTAGATAATAGATCCATGATCTTACAATCACTACTAGCTTCCTAAAATTCATGTATTTGATTCATCCTAATCAACGCATCAACCTCTACATTTCCTTTCCCATATGTGTAGGCAAGATCAATGTCAAAGGATTAAACATCCTCAACCCAACTTCACTATCTCAAATTGAGGTCACATTGGGTAAAGAAATACATGAGACTTTTGTGGAAAATGTACACCCCAAAATGATCTCCTAGAAGGTAATGTCTCCAACAGCACAAGGTGTCTGCAACTATAACCAACATGAGATTGTGCATCAGGTAATTACTCTCATGTGGCCATAACTGATGAGACCCATATACAACAACTACTTCCCCATGCATAAGCACTACTCCAAGAATGATACCTGATACATCATAGTAAATTGTGTAACTCTTGCCTGGATCTAGAAAAACAAGTATCATTGATGATGTCAATCTCCCTTTTAGCTCCTAAAAGGCTGACTCACAATAATTTTTCCACGAGTTCTCCCCACCCTTTATATTCAGACACATTAATGGTAGTTATATGCATGGAAAGATCTTTTTTAAATGTTTGTAGTAACCAAACATCCCTAGAAAACTCTGTACCTCAAAGACGTTCTTCGGCTGATCCTAGGAAACTACTTCTCTCACATTCTATAGGTCTACTGATACTTTTGTCTCTGAGATAACATGAACCAAGAAGTGAATGTAGTCTATAAAAAAGTTAATTTTTGAGAGCATAAAATATAACTGATGCTCTCTCATTGTACTCAAAAATAATATCAAGATGAATAGCATGGTCATGTCGATTGTGAGAGTACACCAAGATATCATCCACAAAAACCACCATAATGGAGTCCATGTAAGAATGGAACACTTGGTTCATAAGTCCCATAAAACCTACAGGCACATTCATGAGACTGAACGACATTAGAACATACTCATATAGACCATACTGGCTTCGAAAGGCTGTAAGAGTTATATCTGATGGTCTAACATGAAATTGATGACAACTGAATCTCAAGTCAATCTTTGAGAACACTCAGGATCCTCAATGATGATCAAATAGATCATCAATCCTTGGTAAGGGATATCGTTTTTTAATAGTAAACTGGTTCAACTTCTTATAATCTACACAAAGTCTGAGGGTACTATCCACCTTCTTTGAAAATAGGACATGTGAACCCCAAGGAGAAGTACTGGGGTAAATGACCCCCTTTTCATGTAACTCCTCCAACTTCTTCTTGATCTCATGTAACCCTAGTGTAGCCATCCTATAAGGAGGAATGGACACAAGTGCTGCTCCTAGAACAAGATAAATAATGAAATCTAACTCTCGCTATAGAGGTAAACATAAAAATTCATCTAGAAAGACATTACAGAAATGATCCCCCACAAGAGGAATGTCTATTTGTAATGTCCCATAGACATCTAGATATGATCTAGAAATATGGGTTTTAATTACTCTCAACCAGTGATGCTATGTTCCAACTCCACTCACCTGGACATCCCATTCACCCTTATTTAAAAACAATCCTCCCTATGATGTTTTGAAACTCACCCTGTAATGATTCAAATAGACAACATCTTGGAAGGAAACTAACCTATCCAATCTGAGAATGACTTCATAGATTTTCATCTGTAAGACATAAAGGTACCATTAAAACTAACACCCACCAAACTCAAGAGGGAACTCCTTGCACTAACATACACTATCCATTATAATTCCCAACAGAGTGTACAACATCATGATATCAACATAAGTAAAGATATAGATTCCAAGGCTCTCCACAAGAGACACATATATAAATCTATAAGAATCCCATGTTTCAAAAAGAGAAGAAGCTAAAATTGTGGCAACAAAAATAATACCTCTAACTATAGAGGGTTAGAGATACTGCTCTTTCTGGATCTATTCCAGCATAAAATTCTAACATACGCCATAACCCTGTGAAGTTGTCTGAGATCCCTGAGCAGATCCACCCTGAGGATATAGAAAAACCTATATCTGACCACGACAGCCACAACCACCACCTCAGCCTGAACGACCTGAAGAACTCCATCCCCCAATATTATATAAAATTGGTGGTCTTTCTCCAGTATGAGGACTCGAAATAGATCCTAACTCACTAGCTACTGGAAGGAGTGTGTTGAAGAAACAATGAATATGTCCCATATTTCCTCAAATCGGCCCTCAAATGGGTCTCTCAGGCACTGAGAGTTCTTATGTCCACCGTTACTACACTGGTAGCACACCACCTAGCTACCTGATGTAAAATACTTCCTACTCAGATCTCCACATGTAAACTCCATGTGATGCTTCCTGCTATCAGTTTGAAGGGTACCAACTCAGGATGTTGAACCAACATGGCTCACATCTTCAGAATCCCTCAGGTTGTGCTCGGTGATCAGATCTCC
Source organism: Viscum album (assembly GCA_963277665.1). Classification (NCBI taxonomy): domain Eukaryota; kingdom Viridiplantae; phylum Streptophyta; class Magnoliopsida; order Santalales; family Viscaceae; genus Viscum; species Viscum album. The sequence continues at coordinate 56,614,536 of OY728153.1, read as the reverse complement.
ACGCGTATACTCCCTGCGATGCTTCCTACTATTAGTCAGAAGGGTACCAACTTGGGATGTTGAACCACTATGGCCCACAGCTCCATAATACCTCAGGTTGTGCTCGGTGATTAGTGTCTGGTTGACTATAGAAGATATGGATGTCAACCTGAAGTTGTTCACATGAGATCAGATGTCATGCCTAAGACTATCCTCAAAATTTCTTGCAATAAATAACTCATCACCCCCCATAATGGGGTTTAAGTGATAATGGTTTGTGAAGTGAGATGAATACTCCATGACTGAAGGAGTACCCTACTCTAGACTCATGAACACTCTAGCTCAGTCATCCCTCTAGGTCTCTAGTTAGAAGTAGTCATAGAAGGTCTACAGAAACTCATCCCAAGCTATAACCCACTGGAGTCCCGCCTATGATATCACCTCCCACCATTTCATAGAGGAATCCTTAATAATGTATGTATCGTGCTTCACCCTCCTCTCATGAGGTGTCTCTAGATTCTCGATTATAGACATCATGGATTCTAACCACGACTCTACAGCTTGAGGTCCTCCATCCACAAAAAATGTGAGAGGATGTTGCTACTGAAAAACCCACATCAACTCCACCATAGACGGAGCTGGGTGAGTGATCCTTGAATGTCTGAATTATCATCATGAAGCATTCTAGGAAATATTAATCATCACATTTGTCCATAAGGAATAATGCTTCATTGATGGGCACGACGGGAGGGTCTGCTGGTAGTCCTTGGTATACCATTTCTGGTGTCTGATCATCATCTCGAACCTTATGTATAACCGAAGGATATCTAGGTGGCATGAATCTGCATGGTCAAGCACACACCTCATCACAATATTAAATAAACAACTACTTATAAGTGAAAAATGAAATAGATAAGGAAAATCATTCATGTTTTTCAAGACTAGGTTACACGACGTGTATGAACTCTACACAGCGCATTCCCTTAAGTCTTTACATGGGCGTGTACTTTTTCCATCCCTGGTTGTGTAACACACCAAACACATGACATGTTATCATTGGGACAAGTTGTGTAAATGAATGTTCCCTTATTCCCAATTACTTAGACACAACAAGAACAATATGGTTCTCTTAGAATAAAACTACACATAATGTAAATTCCAAGCACGGTGTGTACCTGAAGGATTTCACTGACTGATGTCATTGGTCAAACAACTGGGTACACAAGTCACCAAAACACGACATGTACGCCTAGTACACAACATGTTCAAGAAAAGATTTTCGATCCATGTCTCTTCCCACACGGTTGGTCACAAAGTAAACGGATACATGATGTGTTCTTTTTATACCTAGTGTGTCCTAAAAAAGATTCCCCATTCTCTTACCTCTACTCACACGGTCAGTCACACGATCATTATCCATATGGAGTGTAGAAAAAGTACAAAACGTGTACTTATGAAAAACATTTTCTTCCCAAATAGAAGGATACATGATGTGTATTCATAATCAAACACCATGTATTATGGGTTTTTCTAGATAGTATTCCTCATAAACTACTCTCGAACCCCATAAAAAAACTGAGAAAACATTAAAGTTCCCAATTCTGATCCACGGGGGTCGTACGCCATGAAAATCAAATCATGGTATCATATTCACGTCATATCATAGAAAATTTTAGTTAAAGTTCATTATAATTCACTAAATTCTGATCCAAGAGGGCCCATAACAACTCAGGGACCAAAGTTTGGTGCCCATTCAAATGAAAATTTAAATTTTAAAATACCCTATCAAAATAGTTGGTATTATATCATGAAATATATCATAATATCATGAATATCTTGCACAACATCTATCATAATAGCATGAAATCAGTAGTGAATCTTAAATGGAATGAAAAAATGCATGACATGTGATCTATAGAAAGTGAATATATGACACTTGAGATGGCATACCCTCATCTCATCAGGTTATAATGGAAGTAGAACCTCAATGATATAAATTTTAATAGAACAAATCATGTGAATCACCCAATGGTGAAATCTAATCAACTGTAACATTTTAAATAAAAAAATTGCAATAATTGAGGTAAATTGGATTTTCCATGTACACATGTTAGATACTCCTGGGAAACACTTATTATCAACTACCCATTCCTTAATATCCTTGTCTATAGGCTCCAAATAGTAAGACAAAATAGAAAATAAAACCACCTATTATACCACTTTGTAACATCTTGATTTCGGGTTCTGCCCAAAGGTGCCCCGTACCCGGTTGGTCACATTTCCTCAAGCACATTTCCCCCAATGATGGAGGCTTCCAACTAGCAATGAAGGCCTTAGGTGTGGTAGTGGGGAAGCTATGTTCTCATACGAAGAGTATGCACAATGGAATAACAATAATAAATAGTAACAAAAAGCAACAATACCAAAAAAATAGGTAAAAAATGGAGGAATGAAAGTAAATAAACAATTGGAGCACATATATAAATGATTCATGTCACATATGTCTTGGAAAAAATCCAAACACAACACAATTCTAGAAATACAGTACTAAACCAAAGTGAAAAAGAAAAAAACCTCCAACATCATCACAAGCCTCAGCTTGGTCCCATGCTCTCCAGCTCCACATCAATCAAGTAGTTGGATAAAGGGAACATTCCCTTATCGAAACCTACAACTATATAATCTATTTGGGTCGAAAAGCAAGACCCAAATAAGGTGTGAGATGAATCCTAGTAGGAAACCGCCATTAGATCTTTTCTTAACTGTCAGTATGTATATATAGTATAAAATAATGGAAATTCAGAAAATATCTAGGAGTACACATTTCTAAGAAAATCCCACAGTTTACATTTACATTCATTAGCATTTAACATTCATAATTTAATCATGAATCACAAACAGGTATCTCCAAAGACTACCTAAAAGGTATCAGTCCAATACTGTGCTTTTTCTTGGAAGATGCTTGAAAAAATTAAATATTTAATTTAACCCTCTAGGTAGCTCACATATTCTATCCAATCGGGCCATGTAATGCAATGAAATGGAAAAGACACAATGAGAAACCACTCATCGCCAATCCCCCTATAGTCTTTCTAGAATAACTATAGACTCTCTGCGGAAGCACTCAACATCAATTCCCCATGTGGTCTCATAATGTAAACTATATACACTATTAGGGAGAACTCACCATCAACCCCCTATGGTCTCGTAGAATAAATTATAGTAGACACTCTAAGGAAGCACTCAACGTCAATTCCCCATGTGGTCTAACTACACAAGGTTTTCATAGCCCTATGAAATTAAACAGTGCATAAATAATATCAAGAATCCCATGTTAATCTCAACTACTACATGGAAAAACAATTCCAATTCATATCACAGGATTTTAACAAGCATCAATATGCAATCAGTTCCATCCTGTCAAGCAAGGTAATGAAACAAGGTCTGCTACATAGGAAACCTAAAAAAAGTCACCCTGAACATTCAAACAAGGAAACTCACCTATGGGGGGTTCCTTAAACATGAAATTTCACATAATATCACATCAACAGCCCCTTAATTTAACAATCAATCTACGGTAGATAAAACAGGGTTTAATTTCCTTAACCTGAAATACCCAAAACATGGGTAATTGACACTTTGGAATATAAAAATCAATGAAAATCATTAAAAGGAAACACTCCACAAACCTATAAGTTTTAAGATCTATATACTCTTGTTTCAACCCCTGAATCATTCTAGAATGATGTAGATATAAAAAATATCAAAAACGTTCAACCTTGAATAACTCACAAAAGAAGAGGAATCAGGAGGAGGGACTCTATAAAAAGGAATAACTCACTGTGGTGATTCCAACATAACTTATAGTTTCTAATTTATATAGTGGATGACGGATCAGTTTCTCAGAGAAGAATTGGAAATTTCGGACACTCCTTTGTGAGATAAGAACAGAAGAAAATGTTTATGGGGATTTGATGTGACCCCAATCCGATTAGTAAAATAAAATGAAAAGTAAACGGTGTGTACTATTAATGAACACACTGTGTATTTGCCTGAATCGACCCTTGACATTATTGGTTTTCCATTTCACCCCACACAGCCTTGTCTCGGTAATTACACGCCCAAGACACGGCTGTATGCAACAATTCGGTGCATGAAATGTACTTCTAAGTACCCAACGTATAGTTATCAAATTTTCAAAACCTTCATTTTTCACAAATACACCTGAAATCAAGATCTATTCCTAAAATGGGGATCCATGTTCTTAAAAAAATTGTTGTTTAGGGTGATAATTTATTCATTTTTCATGAATCTTTTAGTTCAGTAATATTAATCCTTTTAATTTGATCACGCATACATCATTTACATAGTGTCAAAAATGATATAAATATAATATATATTTATTATATATTTATTTATATTAATATATTAAACATTGAAAGATAAAATGTTTTACAACATTGATGGGGATGGTAGGCCATACATATGCATGAATGTTGTATCCATTTTCTCAATGGTTGCTATGAAAGGAAAATAAATATTTATTTATCTTTATAGAATAAATAATATGTAATATATGGAATTAAATTTAATAAAATACTTCATTATTACAATCCATGTAAAAATAAAATCAAAAAAATTTCACATTGCTAGGTAGAGGCGGTAAGCCACATGTGTGCATGCAGAGAATTTTTATCTTCCAATTTATTGAAATATATAAAGATATTTTTGATATTGTATTGAAATAATTATATTAGTATCATAGATATACCAAATATTTATTTCACTTAACCATAATACCTTTCATGTAATGAATAATAGTAAAATGAATCACATCTCTATGTGTGGTGATAGTCTACTATACATAGAAGTCCTTCTATTTTAAACCTCAAATAACAAAAAATAAGAAAGAAATTGTGATATAAAATTACAAAAATTATAATAATAAAATTAATATCACCAAAATATATTAAATCCATCTTTATATCCAATCAAGAAAGGATGTGATGGAAAATGAATTATATTAGTTCATGATGTGGAATTCTGTCGTACACATGCTCGACATCATTGTTTCTGATTGATAGAAGATGATATGGATACAGTTTATTTCAGTAAAAATAACATTAAAAAATATGAGATTGAGTGGTGTTTTTAAAATATAATAGTTAAATAAGGTTTAAATGATATGTAATAATAAAAGAAACCAATACTCACTAAAACAAAAAAAGAATTCAAAAGAACTGTATTTTCAAAAAAAATACATTTCATAAAACACCAATCTTATACAAACACCAAAATATATTTATTTTAGCATAAAAATTATAAAGTAGATGATAAATTGGTGGGTCTGAATTCCAATTAGTATATAATGAAATAATTTTAAATTTCATGTTTAATAAATATTTATTTATTCTTAAGAAATAGATAAATAATTTTTTAGTAATTTCATTATAATCTTCAAATAAATGTTTTCTTATAAAAGTTATTTTTATTCTTTATATGAGAAAACAAATAATTTTTTTTTAAAAATTTTCATAAAATTTATTTCACAGAATGAACTTCCTTTTTTGTATCATCATTTGAAAATTATATTAGGGTAATTATTTTGGGTGTTTTTAAACAAAATTTATTTCTGGGGTAAAAAGTGAAAATAGAATTTTTACGAAATAATATAAATCTTATGAAATAATTATTATATTATAGTGATTTAATTTTTTTAATAATTATCATTGAACCAATGTTATTTATTTAATTAAATAACACAAAATATGTTAAATTTAGAAACACATTTTTCTAAATTTTGAAAACTACGATTTTATCCACACAAAATGTTTTCATGAGTTACATAGATAAAATATTTATAATTTATTTTTATCACTTATATAAATTGATTAATGTAATATGAATTATATATTTTAAATAATGACTTCCAAATTAGGTTATAAGTTAATTTAATATTTCTTTCATAAAAAATTTACTGTTTAAAAAAATATTTACCATAATATAGGTATAATAATATAACGGGTTTTTGGTAAAACATAAAAGAATTAAATACTGAAAAATTAAAAATATATTGGTTATGTTATGTGTATCTAGACCTTACGCTTCATTTAAAAAATTAATTATCAACCAAATTCTTTGGAATTCATTCCACATAAATGTGGTTGGACTAATTTATGAATTAATCATTATTTAATCACTTTAAAATATCCCTCCCTAAGTATAAATAAAACCCCCACCACCATTGTTCACCTAAAAATACTTGAATCTCTTAAATTCATATCAATTTTTTTCCCAACATTCCCCATTTATAAATTTTAGTAGTCTTATACAAAGAAAAATTCTATGTTCTTTAAGGGGTCATTCAAGGAGGAGATATTTAAGAGGTAACTTTCTAAAACAACCTTTCTTAATTTATTTCATTTTCATACCTTATCGTAACCTAATTTATTAATAAAATAAAAATAAATCTAGTCTGATTAAAATAATAGAATATTATATTTATAATAGAATATTTTATATCCATAAGCATTATTAAATCCTTTTATTCAATGAAATTAAACCATTATCCAAATTATAGCGGCTATTTATCTCCATGGATAATGATTTTTTTACCATTAAATCCTTCAAGGATTTAAATAAAAATTTATTCTAATTGGAACATATATTAATAAGAATAATTATACCTATTGATTTTTTATATCTAATATGTAGGTACAATATAAATTAAATGGAATTAGTTCATGATGATCAGAAAAACTACAAAATTAATCTAAAAAATTATCACTAGCATTTTATTAAATGAATCATCCTCATATAAGAAATATAAGTGATATATGTGACCATTTATACATTTGTATATGAATTAATACCGTTTAATTTTTCTTATGGTGTTTTATTTTCAATTTACATGAAAAATCCATGGATAAAAAAATGTTAACTAACCAAACAACTGTGAAATGTACAGACCCAAAAAAAGTGAAAATATTAAAATGTTATTAATGAACTGTTGGTAAGATGTAATAATTTTCTAATATATGGAATTATAAATATGAATATGGTTTTTTACAGAATTAATAAAATTATTTAAATATTTATATATCAGTTTAAAGTATGGAAATGTAATGGGAAGAGTGAGACAATAGTTTCTTGCATTGCTTTTACATATATGAGATATATTTCATATTCCACACTTTTTTTCTTGTGTGTGATGTAAATAATTTTCAATGATATATTATATAATGAATATAATTACCCCCATTTTATTCAATGTTTTATTTAATAAATTTTACTTCTTTGGGGAATAGGATTCAACTTATTACCAAGTGTTAAGGGACCACTTAACCCAATTTCCACTCATTGGTTTAAACATATACTTCCTTTATTATTTCATACTAAGTGTATCTTAAAAATTAATTTTAATATATTATGTATTATATTATCTTTTTTTCATTATAGGAAATAAACATATTTGATTCCTCTGATTAACACTCTCTTTATTGATATGATATTGATAATGGACATTCATTTAAAAATTATATTTTTAGGGATTCACTAAAAACAATATTTTTTTTAATACAATCATGTTTTTTTAATTTTCCCATTTCACATTCATATTTTCCTATGGTTATTTTATTTCATTATCCCGATTTCATAGTTTTAAGAAATTTGTTTAAAATTTATTTTTATTCTTTTTCTGAACAATGATCATTGTGACTTTTTCGACAAAAAATAGAAAGAATTTTTTAACACATATTGTGTGAGAAAGTTTTCCCATCATCATGATGCTTTAATTATATAAAATCTAAATTATATGAATAATTTATTTTTTTGAATGAAAATTATCACTATTTAATTGTGTATTATTTTAAAAAAAGTGATTTTTAATGTGAAAAAAGTGTATTTTTATCAATTGTTTTTCAAATATCTATTTTAATATATTTTCATCTATGTAAACATAAATTTTTTAATCCTATGAATAATTTAAGATAAAATATTATGATACCATATTCTATTCATTATTAAAATAAACTATGATCATTTTTACGTGGGAAGTGTTTATATTTCATATGACATGTTCTTCTAATAAAGATAGTTATTGATTTTCTTTGGCCGTATTCATTTGATTGTATTATTTGTTCATGTAGTGAATGAATTAGAAATATATGTGACGGGAAAGGGCCCTATATATACACTCTATGAATTATTATGTCTCCTGAGACAAAAGTAATTTGGTTTTCGATAAGTCCTAACCAATTTATTTTCAGATCTCTTGGATGAGTCCTGGATAGTATATTTTAGATTTCTAAAATTATACATTCCATCATTATGAGAATAGTTATTGATTTCCATGTGATTATTTGATTTTCAGAATATCAATGGTTAGTATTTCTATTTTAGGTGATTATTTATATGTAATTGTTCGATCATATTTTATTATGGTCGTATTATGATTGAGATATTTTTAAATAAAATTTTATTTAGTTATTTACCTTTCAATTTTGTTATTTATTATTTATGAAAGATTCTTCTTTATATATACCCTTACAGAGAATTTGATCTCACATGTTTATTATGTTTTATTTTTTACATCGGTTATTATAATAATAATAATTATTATTGATATTCATGGATAATCATTGGGAATAATTTTGTTCTCAATGAGATTGCTATAAATTATTTTATGTTCTCAAATGTAATATATGCTTCATGTATGTATGTATTTTTTCGAATCTACTAAACTATTTTGTATATTTGGATGTTATTCCTTATATCTTACGCATGTTTCAAAACGATACCATTGACTTTGGGCTAATAGTATTGGGGTATTTAATGTTTTTATCAGATGAAATGTAATTGAAACCATGGGAAATTTATTTTTGAAAAACATTGATTAGGGAAACATATCACTATAGTGGTCATTGAGAATATTAACATAGTAACCATTACTAATATTTTGAGATTACTTGTATATAAATATTCAATTTATTTTATGTATTTAAATATTTTTGGAATCATATATTATAATATATAATTTAAACAATTTAAATAACTTTTTTTTGAAATGGTTCCTAGAACGGGTAATGTAAACTGTATAAATTAATGTAGTCTATGTAGATATTTTTCTCATGAGAATGATAATGAATTTGGAACTATTGTTGAAACTGGAGATGAAAAACTTATAATTGTACTAGGTTAACTAACTCATTTTATGAGCAATAACCTTTCCCATATAAAGCAATGTGATCCATTTTTTTTAAATACTAGAAATCAAAATTCTATAAAAACCACCATCATTATGTGTGATTAGAAATCCATATATAGATGAGAACTGAATAAGTTCCTTAGATAAGATATATATTACTTTGGGATGTAATGAAAAGAAGAAGGTTTTCATGGATGTTTATTATCTATATAAATATATTGATCATATGTGTCCATTGGTTCAAAACACTAAGGAAGATAAAGAAAAAGAAATCATGGAATGAAATTATTCTAAGGAAATTTTCATATAAATCTTTTTTCCACGTAAACATCGAGATGATATGTAGAGACAATTCTTGAGTCTGAGAAAAAAGGAGGATAATGATATAACTAAGAATGATCCAACATTACAAGGTCAACAAGGAATTTAAGGGACTATATATATAATCCAAGGATAAATACTGGACATTTATTCGATGGTCTAAATCATGTTCTTCAATGGGAAATATTATAAAAAAATTATTATCAGATCAAGATATATTATCATGTTATTTCAATGTATGGAATGAATTTAATATGTTATATGAAAATAAATGTAATTAATAAAAGAAAAAGATGATACAAGAAAAATATATATTTTGGGAAGAATGGAATAAAGGATTTTCCAACATGTGGTAACTCTGGAAAGAAACAACCCAACCATTTCCAGAATAAAATGTGATTTTATTACATGTGTTGAGGGAAAATCCACAAGCCTCGTGATTTCAAGGGAAAGAATGAATTTACAAATGTGAAAATTATAAACTTTAAGGATATGGGGAACTATAAAAATGAATGCCCAAAGTATCGATGGAATATAACTCAGAAGAAGGTAAGGGACCAATGTCAAGCTTATGATATTGATATACCTAAATTGTAATGATAATTATTGTTTTGATTCTGGATCGATAAAATATATTTTATAACATTATTATTATAAGATTTAGAAAATTTCTATAGATTGTACTACAATAATTTATCCTTGAGGATTTCAGAGAATATGTTGAATGGAACCAATTACCATGAAACATGATTTAGTGGAGTTTTAATATTTTTTATAACACATGATTGAAGGAATAATAATACATAATATGTTATTTATGTTGAGATAATAATGATTGGATTAAAAAATTATATACCATGGATTTGACAAATGATTTTTTTGTAAAATTGGTTTGTGCTACCATCGATGGAGTTGAAAATATTTATTGATTTAAAGAAAATATACAATAATATGTGTTTTACTTATTAAATATAAAATCATGATTGTTTTCAATGAGGATTTATATAAATTCTTATCATTACCATGTTTCACGGGAATATATGATAATGGTATTCACGTGTTTAGTATGTGACAATTTAGACATGCTTTATATTGGTTAAGAGATTAATGTTATATTAGTTTTAGATATTTAGTGACCTTGTTTTATGTTTTAGATCAGGATATTTTGGAAGGGTCTTATGTTTAAAATTATATTAAAGGTTTTATGTTGAATATCGGATGAGTTTTAAATATTGAAGTGTTTATGAAAATTGGATAAATTGTTTCTACCATATTGGTTTTGGAAAATAGTATGAGATAGGAGGAAGACATTTTTTACCTTTATAGATCTTATAATCTGTTAAATTTTATTTTCTATTCTTCAGGGAAAAAATAACAATTTTGGATACTTATTTCATTGACTAAGGTATTAAAAAACTATATACATTGTCACTAGATGACCAATGACACAAAGAATGAATGACGTAATATGGGATATTAAATTTTTTGAATAAAAATTGAAACGTATAAAAAAACATTGAGGATACAATATTTATCAAATGTTGAATATATTAAAATTATTTTTGAAATTTTTATTAATGGTTATATAATATAGTTTTACAAAAGTACAACCTATAGGTTTTTCAAAAACACATCACATCTGGAATTTCCATGTGCCTTGAACCCACAACCAAAGGGCGACAATGGTGCTTCACCTACCACTGACCTATTTGATGACCTAGTAATTATAACATATATTTTAATTATTTAAACCTTATGATAGATGAAGTGTAATTATCTATTTATAACCCTATGGTATTATGAATAATAGAATACTTGTTTAATGTTTTTGACTTTTGGGGATAAAATGAGTTTTCGGTGGAAATTATAAAATGGATGAATCGCTTCTAGAAAAGTATGTGTATTTAATTATGGCCATTTCCCCTAAATAAAAATAATTCATCCTCTCTATAAAAATAATTTTTCATTAAAAAAACTATTTGTTTAATTTTTTTTATCGATAAGTAAATTGTCTTTTAACCCATCATATATTTGTGGTTGTGTATTGGTAAAATTTATACTAACCATGTTATCTATCACCCTCAATTAGAATATGATATTTAGATTAATTTTTCATTTCCATGTTTTCACTTATCTCTAATGATACCATATTCAGAAACCTAGTTGAGGGCCATCTTTTTCAATTTCCATTCCATCATTTGATGGGTGTGTTTTATTAACCCATTTTATGGTTTTGTATTTTCAAAGGGGAATTTTTAAATGTAAAATATATGATTACCAATCACATGTTTAAATTATGGGGAAGAAATTAAATTAATTTGTGGATAATGCAACACTCCATGAATTTAAAAGGATAGTATTTTTTATTACATACATTGCACAGAACACTGAAAATTAATGTACTATAAAATACCATTATATTAACATGAAAACTTTATTGAATTTATAAAATTCATAGGTGTGAGTGGGGTTTACTGTATCATGAAAAAAATATATAATATTATGTTCATAAAAAATTTATTTTATCATAAGAAATAAATAAATAATTTTATAGTGAATTAATTTTATTCCTAAAAAATAGTTTTTATTTGACAAATGATTTTTATTCCTTTTTATAAAAAATAAATTAATAATTTTTTCAATTTAAAAATAATTATGATAAAAAAACTCATTTTCAGAATCAACATGATAAACATATCATAAGGAAATTTTTTGGGATGTTTCTATTGGGTTAAAAATTGCGAATAATGTTTTTACAAAATACAATAGCTATTATAAAATAATTATTTGTTGATAATTATTTTAAATTTATTAACGAATATTGTTTATATAAATTTATTCCATGAATTTCATTTTACATAATATTTTATATTTAAAAATACATTTTTATCAATTTTTTAATAAATAATTTTTACATTAAGAAAATGTTTTTATGAGTTCTAAGCATAAACTATTTATAATTTTTTTAGAACTTTTATAAATTGAATCATGTTTGATGGATTATATATTTGTAATTGGGGTGATAAAATTAGGTTACAAGGATATTTTAATTTTTAGGTATAAAAATGTTATTGTGTTAAAAAACATTTTTTTTATTATCGGTGAAATAAACTAGCAGGTTAATGTTAAATGGTGAAATATTAATGTTGATAAAGACATAAAAATTTAATGTGTTGTTTATGTGTTTCATGAACATAGCCCTCATTTTAAACATTATTTATCTTCCAAATTCATTGGAATTAATTTCACCCAAATGTGGTTGGATTTAAATATAAAATAATTATTATTTAATAACATAAATCCACCCCTCATCCAGTAAAAATACCACCCCTCACCTCCCCCTTTATCATAAATAACATTTAATATATTCAAATATATACAAAAGCTTATAATCCCCATTATCCACTTTTCCATTTTCTGTTGTTCTTACTCAATGATGATTTCCATTTTCCTTAAGGGGTCATTCAAGGGGATTATATTAAAAATGTAACTATCTCAAACAAGATCTCTTAACATTGTTTCCTACAATATCATATCCTCCATCATAAATTAATGAATAATTACTATATTTTCATGTATATAATGTGACTTTATATTGAAAATCAAATATTTTATATCCATACCCTTCATTTCCTCCTCTTATTCAAAGAAACAAAACAATTATCCAAATTATGAAGACTAACCATCTCCATGTAAAATTATTTTTTTATTTCCAATTACCTCAATCAGGGCTGATAATTGAATTATTATTATGGGTAAATCATATGTTATAGGTATATTATAACATATTTTATTTTTTGGATCTAACATATCTACATATTATTAAATAAAATGAATGTAGTTTATGATTACCATAAAAAATCTATATGAAAGTTAACATTTATCATTATCATTTTATCAAATAAATAATCCTCATGTAAGAATTAAAATGATATATGGGACCATTTAAACATATGGATGTTTCTTAATACCATTTCATTTCATTTTTTGGTGTTTTATTTCAAATTGAAAAGAAAATAAAATGTAATACACATGTAAACCAACTATGAAACCATGAAACAAATGCACATGAAACAATGAAATTAACAAAATATTATTAATGAATTAGTGTAAATAATTAATAGAATTATCATATAAGGTGTTATTAATTTTAATATTGTTATTTAATGAAAAAAATAAAATTCATGATACATTTATAAACGAGGATAATGAATGAAAAACTAATGTGAACTATTAGGTATGTGTTTCTCATCTCCCTTTTACTTCTATGAGATATATTCCATATTCACCACTTATTTCATAGGTGTGGTGGATATAATTCCATTTGATATGTCAAATCATGAATCTCATTGTCTTCTTAGTATTCATTATATTTTTTTAATTATTACTTCTATGGTTAATATAATTCGTCTAATTACATTGTTGTATGTGAATTACTAACCTAATTTCTACTGATTGGCTTAAACTTCAACTTCCATGATTATATCATAGTAATATTATTTTTGAAATGAATTTTAATATAATATCATTTATTTATAATTTTTTAATATTTAATTATAGTGAATAATCCTACTTGATTCATTTTATTAATTCTAAAATTTATAATATGATATTTATACGGGAAATTCTTTTAAAAATTATCTTTTGAATATTTCCCTTAAAAAAATATCTTTGACATCCCAAACCATGTTTAAAAAAAATTAAAAATTGTTTTTAGAATAATAATATGATTATTTAAATTCATTATACTCATGTTTTAATTTTTTAAAAATGGTTTGAAAGGTATTTTTTTGTTTTCTGGACAAGGTTCTTTGAGACTATTAAAATAAAAATATGGAATGAATATTTTTTATCTTACACACAGTGAGTCTATTTTTCAGACTTCATAATTCCTTAATTCTTTAAAAAAATACATTAAAAATTTACATGATTATTTTCAATGAAATTTTAATCTTTTATAAATGAATAGTGTATTAGAAATAAGTCATTTTCAATATTAAAAGGGAAATTTCAAAAGAATTTTTCAATTATAATATTTAAATAATTTTTATATATTTAAATATATTTTTTAATCTTTTTATTGATTAAAGGTAATATCTTAGGATACCATATTTCATAATTTATTAAATGGTTTATGATCAGTTTCACTGGGGAAGTATTTATATTCTATATGATTAGTTATTATAATATAGATAGTTATTGATTTTTCAATGAATGTTTATTCAATTTTATTATTTCTTCATTATACGAATTTATTGGACATATGAAGTGATGGAAAGTGAAAACTATATCCCTAGGATGAATCTAGAGGTATCCTATGAAAAACTATACTGGTGTTTGGTCTTGGTCAAAAACATTTATTTTCAGATGTCTTGGTTGTGGACTCAATTGTATGTTTAGATGTCCAACATTACACATTCCATCCTTATGAGGGTTGTTATTGATTTCCATATTATTATTTCATTGATAGAATAAAATTTTTTATGTTTTAAATATCATGTGATGATTTATGTGGAATCATTTGATCATCTTTTATGCCATCCAGATTATGATCAATTTATAGATTAGATAACTTGGGTTGATGTTATTTACCTTGCCATAATTATTATTCCTTATTTACGATATATTTTTATATATACAAATATATATACATGTATTGAGAATTTGATATCACCACATTGTTATGTTATATTATTCCAAAGTATTACAATAAATTTATTGTGATCGAAATCCAAAGATAAGCTTGGGGAAATATTCTTTTCTAAAAGAAATTGATACATTGAATTTTATATTTTCAAATGTAATGTGAGAAACAAGTTTATATAAAGTTTTCTGAAAACAGTAATCTATTATTTTTTTAATTTAGGATGTTATTAATTGTATCTTATTCTAATGTGATAATATAACCACTCACTCTATGCTACTAGGGATGGGGTCTCTACAATCACCTCTAAAATTTTTACCTCTTCTTCAAAGAGTTTCTTTAAACATTTACCTAAATACATCATTCGAGAGATTTATGTTAACAATAAGGAATATAGAGTGTGTTTAGGTATGTAATTAATGATTTTGAAAATTTATTATATAAACCAAATGGTTTTGGATTTGTGAATTGGGGAGGAGATGTGGTAGACTTTTATAAGTAGGACGTATGACACACATTGGACTTTGGAAGAGATAATTTGATAAGCATTTTTTTAAATGCATAATTTATAAAATGTTTCAATTTTAGATACATAGAAGTTATAAGGTCTATATAATGCAATAAAAGTGATTATAGACATGTTTTAGGTCAATTTATACCATTATCTTCATAGAATAACCCTTAATAAACAGTTTTTTACCATAACCGTGATAATTAATTATTATTATTTTAATGATTCACTATGATGAAAAATTAATTCATCCTTATTAGATAATATAAATAATTCTGATTTCAAATATGTATTCTATTTTTAAAAATTAAATCCATATAAGTGGTAGAATTAAGTTTAATATTATTCCAAAAAATCGGTGAAAGAGAGGGTTTCCAATGCGAAAAAACTCATAAGTATTGAATGTTTTAATATATTAATTCATTATTTTATTGATTACAATGACACGAGTGAGTTAAATTAAATGGTAATTAAAATATTATTCCATTGAAACCAATTTAAAATATAATTTAGAATTTTATATTATTTAAACAATATATAATTTAGAAAATAGTATTTTTAACTACTGATCATGAAATTAAAAGTGTTATTAAATTATCATAAATTTACCCCATGGTAAATTTTACTTGTAGATTAAAAAATTGAGTTCCATTTTATAAATAATATTTATAAAATTGTTTAAAATAATGTTTTAAATGAATTCATAATGTAAAACTAATCCACCTTTCAAATATAATACATTCTTCAAAAAACATTTATTTATCTTTCAAGTGGTTCATATTTTATTTATAATAAATATAAAACCATGAAATTAATATTATATAAGGATAAAACATTAATTTTGAATATTTAGTTAATAATCAACAAAACAACCATCTTAAGGACTATGTTATAATAGTCATGTTTAAATAATATTATTTTAAAAGTGTATCATATTTCATTCAAACCCAGCGTTTTGTACATTTGAAGCTATCAATGAGATATAAATTTATTAAAAAATAAATATATTTTTTATAATCAAGGTGTTAAATTCTCTTCAAATAATTTTTTCTTATCATATATTATATTGAATATTGTGTTAATATCTTAAAATATCTGGGTGATACATTCAATACCTCTAAAATAAATTACATCATCATAATTTAATCATGATATCATTAATTAAGGTTTTGATATTTTAAAATACCTTTATTGATTTCCCAAATACTAAGAATGGAATATAAAATATCATCTTCAGGGTAGAGAAAGAGAAGTATGATGGTCATCTAGAATAATCACCTAACTATATTTCCATGAAAGATAACATATGCAAGAAATGAAGACATAGAAAGTGACCAGAATACAAATTCCATTGGGTTAATGGAAAGTGGTAGAGAACATGTTCAGGAGAATTTTATAAAAAAATAATAAATCTATGATTATTAAAAAAAAATTAATTGAAATTAATCTAATTGGTCAACAATTTTATATTAATAATTTTTTATGTAAAGGGATTCTCTTATCATTATGATAGACGACACATGAAAATATATTTAAAACTTTATCCCTTTTATGCTTTGATCAATCACGACATCATATTTTACTTCAATAAATTAAAATTTATTATAAAATTTTATAGTTGAATCATAAAAATTTAAATTTAAAATAATATTATCTCAATAAAAGAATGACATTCCATTCCTCCTCTTTCTATAGATTTTTGAAGGCCAAAATGGTTAGAACAAGTTATCCAATAACACCATGCATTAAATTTAATCCATTTTATAATTATTTAACCGAATTATTCATCCTAAATATATCTAAACAAATTCAAAGTCCAAAAATTTGGAAGGAAAGTAACATAATCAACTATATATTTCCAATAAAATATATTGTTTTCTATATTGTCACATTCCAAATATGTGAATACCTTGATCACCATAGAACCATAATAAAAACATGAATGCTTTAGAAAATAAAATAACACGTTTTCAAATATATTTGATAAATCCAAATAAGAAAAAAAATATTAAATATAACACAAACCATCAAATCACTCACAAGTTTCAAGGTCATCCACACTATCCTATAAAATTATACTTCTAATTATTATATCATCATAGATAACATATAAATGTTTATTTATCTCAATTATGTGTTTTAAAATAAGTTCAACATGACACTGAATCACTTTTAGTCATTCTTGGTACCATTCAACCCATGCTCTCATATAATTTTAATAAAGTACTATAGTATATCCCTTATAGATTTCACAAATCATATAAACAAAATTTCATTATTAAATTAATTTTTAAAAATAATTATAAAATAAATACACCCATTAATAATTCCAAATCATCTTTAGTAATATCATAATATTTACTATGACCCCTTACATTATTTCTAAGAATATTTCCTTGATTTATGTATTATTAATATACTTAGTTCTTTATCTCCTTATATTTAAATTATTAAA
Organism: Viscum album; assembly: GCA_963277665.1. Lineage (NCBI taxonomy): Eukaryota > Viridiplantae > Streptophyta > Magnoliopsida > Santalales > Viscaceae > Viscum > Viscum album. Next base: position 56,596,421 of record OY728153.1, on the reverse strand, counting down.
GCTTAGAAACATCCTTATTTCCATTTCAATAAATATTTTTTCTAGCCTTTCTCTCAACACTTGTATAAAACTCCCATTAACTTAAAGTAATTATTAGGGGGTTTCATTCCCCAATGGTAACATAAGGGAAATCATCATTTCACTTCTTTCCATTACATCCCATTTCTCTACCATCCACATTTTCTCTTGATTACTTTAGAATTCAAATAGATAAGATAACTCTTCCTCTGTTTTGATAGAAAATAATGTTATGTCTTTGTATGATGAGAATTATTACAAGAGTATTTGTCTTATGTTGAATTTTATTTAACCCATTAATAAAATGGACCATATTGGTATTTGGGTTACATAGGTTGTTTATAGCATGAATTGTTTTTCTAATAATGTATTCTTTATACATATTAACATTTTCCACTTACTTTTCTCATTGAATTATAAATTATACCTAATAATATGTTTTTTTCCTAGGAATAAAATAATTCTCCATGAAAAATAACACAAAATCCTTTAATTCCATATTTTTTTATTTCTTGATATTCCTAAGTGTGTTGAATCAATTACAACCATTGATAAGCATCGCCTGATAGATGATAAACATCCATGACAATATTCTCAATTTTATTACATCACAAGGAAAGAAATATATTCTCTACGGAAATTATATATTTCTCTTCCAAAAATGGGTTTTATTCCCATTTCATGATATATATTTTTTGATGTATAAATCCATACAACATTGTTATATAATACAGTGGATCAGAATGAGTGTCCACGGTTGAATGGTTATTTCTCATAACATTACTCAACTTCCCCAATATGAATATAATTTCATTATATCCAGTTGTAGCTCTATATCGTACTTCCTTATCATTTCCATGATGGAAATACCTACTTATGTAACATTAATTAATATGTTACTCATTCCATCCAGTAGGCACCCTTTGTTAACAATGAAATACACTAGATTATATCATTAAATTATATATCATATTTTCTAATACCAATAATAGAGAAATAAATTACATTAATTTAATAATATTTATATAGCCAATCAGATAATCATAAACATGGTTTTGTTTGGAATATTTTCAAATCATAATAAATATTTTCAAATAATTCATAATATTTATAAAAAAATTAAATTAACCATATAATATACTCAATGAGTTCCAAACCAGGTCTGTAGTAAGTCCCATCATCTTGTACAATGTAATACTCGAGTCAATCCTAATATGTCTTTTTCTGAATTATTACCCCTAGGAATATCTATGCCAAAAAGATATCTGTGTGTAGAATGCCAACATTGACGTATTTCTAGGAAAAATATATAATATATGGATTACCAAAACATTAGGATGTTATCATATACATAGAATTATAATTTATGTATTCCATATTTTCATATTCTCTAATAATTATTTACTAAAATCTAGTTCCCAAGGTTTCCACTAAAATTCTAACAATACCAACTATAAAGACCCAAAATATAGAACCCTGGAGTTTGTGGTTACTTTATTACTTTAGAACTATATATATGGAATCACATATTGAAGCAAATAATATGTCACTAGTATTTATAAACAAGATATATAAATTAATTTCACAAAAATTTGAAAACCTAAATTACACAAAGTGTTTTCTTTGAGAGACCATTACTCCCATTATAATATCACCACATATCAATCAGATAAGACTTTATGGTTCAAGGAAAAATAAAACATAATAAATGGGGGAGAAAATATTCTTAGTAAGTGTAAGCATAAATTGGAAGCTATTATTAATTAATAATATTTACTAATATGGATAAGTAAATGATAAAAACATATTAAATTAAATCAATAAATTGATCATAATATTGTAGAAATAAAGATGATCAAATAATTAAACATAAATAATCACATTATCTTGAAAAATATCCATGTGTATTATAAATAATTTAATAATAATAGGGATATAAATAAATGATATCATAATAATTTAATGAATAATAATGGAAAACTAAAACATATTATCAAAACCTTTCACAAAACTGTTTAAATATGTGGGTAGAAACCCATCTAATTTGGCCAATTGATATGTATCATGAGACATATCACTGCCTTGAGTGGATATCAATGACCAAGATCCACCATTGAGATACTATTTTCAAAAAATTCCTCATATGAAAGGGGTGAATAATAATCTATATAAACATTTATATTGAAAAACCAACATATGAAAATTTAATACCGACCTCAATCAACTAAGAAAAATCATAATCCTTTCAGAGTAATATATTGAATAGAAATAAAATTGAACATCCTCTATCATACTTATCATAAATCATCAATGAAAATAATAAGTATTATATAAATACATCATACCCTAGTTTATTGTATGTAAAATAAAGGTTTGATTTCATTGATGAATAGAAATACTATAAAAATAACATTAAAATAGATTTGAGGAAAATAATATTTTTTTTTGTAATAATATTTTTTTAAAAAAATTTAAAAGTTCCATTATTTTAAAATCTCCTTTGAAAACATTTAAAATAAATCTTAAAACATTGGGTTTTCATGATGGTGTAAAATTCCATTCATGTCTTATATGTTCAATCAAACATTCCATTCACATTTGCAGTAAATGAAAAAAAACATGATTTAAAAATTACATGAATATTTATTTACAATGTATTTTTATAAAGTAACTATGTGTAAAAGTAATTAATTATATAATTTTGGAAATATTATATTTCTTTAATTTTTTAATAAAACACAGATTTTAAATAAAAAGGATTTTCGAATTTGGATATATATAAATTTAGATTTTTCTAAAAACATCCTCTAAATAATTTTAAGTACCAAAGAGAGTAACAATGGTAATAATGATTTATAAAATTAATAAATAGATAGATTATATTAAAATATATTATGTTTTGGATATAAATTTTATATAATTTCTTGATAATGACATCACCCAAGAACAATCCCTTATCATAATTTGATTATAAAATAAACCCTCAAAACCATTATAACTTTTGAATTGTATCCCTGATGAAAGAAATAACCTAAAATGAAAATATAAATAAAAATAAAAGAAATATATTCATGATATATCATATTAAAATTTTCAATATATACACCACATAGTGGAATAAGTGGTAATATGGTGTTTTTCTCACGGAAGTAAAAGTTATATGAGAATCCCTAACTATAGGTTCTACATCCTTCATATGTGTATAAAACACTTGTATAATAAATATAATTTTATTATTATAATTTATATAAACTTAATCACTTATCGCATAGCATATATGATTTTCATATAGTCTTTTATCAAGTGTTTTTTAATAAAACATTGTTTAAATCACTATTTTGGGTAAACATTCCTTCATTTGCATGTATGTTTTAGTTCGGTGATTTTGATCATTTAGTTTTATCATTATTAAATAGTTTTTATAATTATATAAATTATATAAATATAATATATAATCATTATATATGTATTCAGAATAATATATTTAATCCATAGATAAAAAATAGATTACATCGTTAATAGAGACGATAAGTCATATATACACAAGAATGTTGTTTCCATTTTTATTAAAGGATGGAAAGAAAGGAAAATCAATATTACTTAATATTATAAGAATCACTATTATCTAAATTATTGAATTTATATTAATCAAATACATACTTATTAACTTATATGTGAAAATAAAAAATAAAATTGTTTCACATCGTTATGGGGAGGGGTAGTCCACATGTATGCATGAGTGACATTATCATTTTCCCACAGAATGAAATTTATGAGATTAGATGTGATATTATATTTCCTTAATTATGGTTATATAATTAATATCACATATATTAATTAACATTAATGTTAATAATTTTCATGTAATTGTAATCGAAAACCAGATCACATCGCTTCATGAGGCTATAGTCCACGGTACATACGAGCAATGTTGTTGTATCCTTCATAGAATAAAAAGGATAAGGATATATGTGATAACATAATTAAATAAGGGTAATAATATCATAAATATAACATAAGTATATATATATTTATAATCCATAATTATATCCATCCCTAAAATCTGGTGATGGAAAACGAATTACATTGTTTCGAGAGGTGGTAGTTGACCAAACACTTGGTCGAATATTTTGTTCCCATCTGATAGAATTGTTAAATTATCAGAGTTATTTAATTAACATAATAAAAATTAATTATATATTTAATACTTTTTTTATTATATTATCATTATTTATGAATTTTTTAAGGTTGTGGAACATGAAATAAAAAATACACAAGTTTAATAAGTTCACCAATTCAATAGAGTTTCAATTTAGGTTTATAGATAATATATTATAAAGATGGACTCATATAAAAACTATAGACTATAAGATATTAGGAGGGAATTAATAAAGTTATTTTATAATTTAATGTATGAACCTAATGGTCTTGGAATGTGAGATGAGGGAAAGAAATGTTCTTGCCTTTTATACGTGGGGGAGAGGATGTAAAAGAAATATTTGAAATGATAAACTAATAACATAATTTTTTATCATTAAAATTGCATTAAAAATATTCCATAATAAATATTTATTGGTCATAAGGTATTTATATGGCCATAAAATGGGACTTGGGCCAGATTTTTTCCATTTTAAACCATATCATCTAATGTAATCTTACTGAAACCCCATTTTTACCTTTACTACCATAATAATTTTTTATTATTTTCAATGGTAATTATGGTAAAAAAATTACTTGGAATACATTATATTTAATAAATTATTCTTATTTAAAATATTGGATATATTTTTTGAAACTATATTTATTGAATTAATATAATTAAATTTAAAATTAAACCATATATGCGATTAAAGAATGGTTTTCCCAAAAGAAAATTCCTACAATTATCGAATATTTTAGAATAAAAATTAAATATTAAAATGATTCTAATGAACTAAATTATATAAAATTAAATATATTTGAAATAATTTAAATTAAAAAAAGTAAAAATATAAATTAATTTTTTATATATATTAAATGAAAAGTTAGTATTCAATAAAAAACAATATTTTCCATTATATATCAAAAGGATTATCTTTTTAGAAAATTATAAAAAAGTCACCCAAATATAATTTTGAAACATTTATTTCAAAAATTATGTTTTATTTTTCAAATAAATTTTTTAATGTTTTCCATAATTAATTTTGTTATATGGGTAGAAATCATGACTAATCCTCCTTTTAGAAAGATAATGTTTTCAAAAAAAAACTTAATCTTTCCTTAAAATGGTTATTATTTAATTTATACTGATTAGATAACCATTGAATTTATTTTCATCAAGGTCAAAACATATAAATTTTAAAATTTAGTCATTATTATTCATACCCATCATCATAACGACATGGTTATATTTAGAATTTTTAAATAATAATAATTTAATAGAGTGTCATTTTTTTGTTAAAATACAGTGTTTCAGGAATTGGAAAATTTCAAAGAAATTAAATTTCTTTAAAATAAAATAAATTTTAAATTATTATAGTGTTAGATTACCTTCTAATCTTATTTTCTCATGATATATATGATATACAATATAATTTTACTCTTTTAAAATATTAGTTTGTTACATTTTTTATCTTCTATGTTTTATATTAAAATTAAATACAACCTTAGAACCTTAAAGAACTATTCTATGAAAAATAAATGTCAAAGTATCACTGTAACAATGATGTGTAAGGAAATCATCATTGTGAGACATAAATGTTCGTAATTGGTTGAATTTGTTATCATTCTTATGATTTACATTGATATAAATCATGGAATGTACTAACATTCAAAATATGAGGCCGAAATATATTTCAAGGAGATAGAAATTATGATTCATGATGAAGATGTAGTATCCCTTACCTTAAGAGAAGATACATCATCATATAATTCATATTCAGATCCACTATTAGTCACACATATGAGTGGGTTTCTTGGGGAGGAAATGTAGAAAAAATCTTCGGATGAAGACGGTAATCATCATATTGAGTATGTACATATTTTATAGAAATATATTGATTTATTTTATGGGAAATTTCCTCAAAATACACTAGAGTGTGATGTTAAGATCTCTATTGATATAATCCCCAGTGAATGACCAATATCAAATACTCCATATATAATGGATAATATAAAATTAATAGAGTTTAAGAATAAACTAGATAAGTTGTGTGATAACTGATTTTTTCACCCAATAGTTTTACCAAGGGGATACCTTGTTATATTTGGTAGGAATAAATATAGATATATGAGACTATTAATTGATTATAGGTAAATAAATTCTATTATGATAAATAAAAAAATTTTATTTTCCTCACATTGACGATTTATTTCATCAACTTCTTAGAGCTCAAATTTTTTCAAATAATTAATTTTCTTACTGTTATAAAAAATTGTGAGTAATGGAAGAATAAATACCAAATATTTCATTCTAAATGAGTTTTTGACATTATGAGTTTAGACAAATTTCACCTACATTGACTAATGTGCTATCTATTTTTATAGATCAATGGAACACAATTATTCAATGAATAACTTGGTGTCTTTTTTTGTATTAATTGATGATATATTGGTGTATTAGAAATTATAGAAGGTGTAGAAGAGTAAATTTAATATCACAATTTATACTCTTAGAATAAAATAATTATATTGAATATTTAGTGAGTGTGATTTTTTGCTTCCTGAAGTTTCACATCATTGAAATTTTTCTCCATAGATGTAATCTCAGCTAATACTATGATGTGAAAGGATGTTAAGGAATTCCTAAAATAATATATATATTCAAGGTACATAGTTTCAGTGATTTTGAATGTTTCTATTTAATATTAATTTTTAATTTAGACCAAATGGATACCTCATTAACCAAGCTTACTTGTAAAGTGGATAAGTACATTTGGACAAAATATTGTGAATAAAAGTTTATAGAATTTATGAGTAAATTGGTCAATGATCCAATTTTGAATATAAAATTAGTAAATACCTTATTTTTGATATATATTGATGCATCGAATAAGAGACATTGTTTTTTTTAAGAAAAAATATATTGTTAGTACAGTTTTCTAATGGGGATTCCAAACCCATTGGGTGAAGGTATTATAGAAATAATGTAGCATACTGTAGTAGTGGCGGTACTGTATCATGGGTGGGCACTGTAGCTGTGGCAGGGTTCTCTGGCCTTACTATTCACAAAATGGGCTTTGGGCCAAAAAATTGGGCGTACAAGCTATGTAATGGGATAAATGCCCATCAAGCCTTCGGGCTATGTAATGGGTCTCCCTCTACAAAGCTAAAGAGGACTATTCTTTCCTTTAATAATAAATGAGGCTTCGACCCTAACCTTTTAAAACAAAAATCACTAATAGAACAATCCAACCAATGATCTTGAGTTGGAAGTTGTATTCTTTGCGTTTATTATATTGATAAATTACCTTTGTAGTGTAATATTTGAGATATATATAAACCAAAAGATCATAAAATACATAATTTAAAATAAATATTCCATCATGAGGAAAATAATTTGGATCAGTCTACTTAAGGATTATGATTTATCATTACACTACCACTTAGGGAATAACACATGGTAGAAAAAGCATTGATAAGTAATGATCATGGAGTTATAACCCAATTGATGATTGATAGGGATCATATGTTCATATATATAGTCATGATTGATATTGGAATTATTATGGAAGTTGAGAAATCACTTCTTTTTTTGAATGATTCTAAAAATATATTTATTTACAAATATAAAAATTACCTAATCTGATTATGGTATTTTTCAAAAGAAAATTAAAACAATATATTTTTAGAAGTTGATAAAATTAATTTATTTTGATTTAATCCAAAAAATTATAATGATATTATGTGTTCCATATATATATGATCAAGAAAATTTATTATTGGATAATTCTTATACCATGAATTTCTCGATACAACATGGTTGAACTATGCTCTATTAGAAATTTATTTATTTATTTGGTTGTGTAGAAATAATTGGGGTACTTTTTACTATGCATAAATATAATTATTTTAGAAATAGGTTAAGGATGAGGGATACAAACCAAGGGGATTTTGGTTAAAAGTTTGCTGGGGATGGTTTTTGGATGTTGAATAACGTTCTTTTTAAGAGAATTTTCTTTTTTCAAAGAAAATAAATAACATAACTTTGTATTTTTTGGTGATATAGATGACCATCATATTCAAAAGATCATAATCACATTTCTTATGAAATTAATATGGATTGAGAATAAGTTATCTAGAATAAAATTTTCAACGAACACACCATGGTTCTAGAATGAAATAAAGATTTTAATGTGATGTATTATTAGAGTCTTCTTTTCTCCAATGGATATATGATGATGCTTGGTGTTTTTTATTTCACAAAAATCAAAAGTTTTCTAGAGAACATGGGATGAAATACTGATGATAAACAAGTGGAGAATAAGTAATATCAATCATATTTATGTAATGAATGATTTTATAAAGGAATTGAAAGTTATAATACTACCCAATGTAGGTCTGATTATGCTAAAGACGATTATAAATGTTCCCAAAAGTCATGATAATTTCATGGTACAAGATGGAGTTTGTAATATAAGGAAACAGTTAAATTAAATGTTTCTAGGTCTAAAATCATTAGTTTGAAATTACCAGATGATAATTTATTTAAAAACTAATAAGATTAATTTGAACATGATATGGATAAGATAATGGTTATGAATTAGAATAATAAACCATAGGAAAAATATTTAGAGAAATATATTGAGAGTATTCCATATTTTGGAAGGAGAAGAAGTTGTTGCTAACACTGGTCCATCAATCTCGGTGTGCCACTAATAATCAGAGTTACCCTAACATTAACCATCAAATAGTGTAATTGTTGTAAAATATTATCAGAAATATAAAGTCCTTATTAAACTATTGGTACTAATGAATAAGAAATATTTATCAAGTCCAATTGAAAAGTAAATATATATTGTTGGTTAAGTTGATTCCTGGATTAAGGATAGAGACTAATCATCAATATAGTCATCAATTTTTATAATGATGAAACATTATTTGTTTTAAATTTTTCATGGAAAAAATATATCTCGGAATTATTTTGTTTTAATTAATTTAAGTACATCAGACTGGAGGTGACATCATTTTTCAAAGCGAAGTAGAGACCGATAGTCAGAAGTAACCTAATGCTGAATAAAATATATCTGAAATAGGTTCATCAGCCTGCCAAAAAAATGAAAATAAGAACATCATGAATATTGTGGAAAAAAATTTATGGAAGATCAGAAAAGTGATAGAATAATTTTGAAGAATGGTTATCAGTGTTTATATCTTATCAACTGATATAGTTGATTAGAGTGTGATTTTTGTCATTAGTAGAAACTGGTCATCATAATGAGATGTAATTTCCTATAATATGATTCAATTAATATGGAGAATAATAATGATAATATTGGAATAGAAATTAGAATCATATTTATGATTTTGAAGAAATTATAAAGCAGATATTATGTTCTGAGAATATTTGGGAAGATATGAGAATAGTTAATAGAAGTTAATAAAGTCAAAGATTCACTCAGAATGTGGGAAAAAATGTTTTGGGTAATTTGGTTGAGTAAGAAATAATTTCATTATCCCAATAGATTTATATTTGGAATGACTATAAAAAAGGATGTACATTATACTTTACAAAAAAGTGTACTATTCACAAATAAAAGAGAGTTAGAAGAGCGCAAAAAAAATTAATGATATGTTTATGTATTGATATTTTATGAGAGTGTTTGGGAAATAGAAGAATTAATTTATAATAGAGAAGATTATATTCATTTGTTCATCAAATCAAGCTATATTTTCATACTGGGAATGAGATTAGTATTTCTGGACTAGAACAGAACCATTTCAATATTGGAGGAGTGGTATTATGACATTTTATCATTATTGGACTAAGAAATTAGACTATAAAGATCAAATTGGGAAATTATACATAACATTATTACAATTTCTATAAAGATCATATGTTCCTATAGGTAGGAAAGTCGAGAATTGTTTTTGATGTTAATATTTTTAAAAGTTAACATGGGATCCCAATAACTTGTTATGAAGAATATGATGAAATTTTAATAACATTTGACACAAATTTTATTAACGTATTGAGTGAAACATAAGGATAATGATCAGTTATATTGTACATTTTGTGTTATGAGTGTAATGGAATATCCTACTCATTGTATCGATACAAAATTATTCTTTTCTAGTGGATTGTGTGGTATTTTATTTTTTTCAAACAATATAAGGGATATAGCTACTATAGTTTATTATTGAACTATGTAAATTCCTGGGATCTTGTGGATGTATGATTTTTTTAATCCAATAAGGTATCCAATCATTAACTAGAGGTAATGTTTTTTTAAAAATATAGGAAATATAAAACAAAAAGATATCACTAATTCACCCACACTGTTGGAAGTGATAAATTGTTTCTTTTGATAATTCTCAATTGGTATCTAGGTGAAGGTTCCCTTGATTTACTCATTTATGGTGTTTTTTTAAGTAAAAGTTTTTATGGAGAAACTGAATTATGTTATTAATAAAGGAATTTCTATTTTATATGGTAATAATTATTATATCTATTGATATGGAATCATCCTTTATCTTTTGTCCCTTTGGTATGGTGTTCATAAAGATGAAATAAATTTATTTACTCAAATTTATGGTAAGGATTAATTTAAATATTATGAAAATAATAATCTTTAGAATGATGGAAGAGATAAGAATTATTTACACTCCTCTCTTTATGAAAGTTGGATTTATGAATGAATGGTGTTTCTACTACCAAAGGTGTTTAGGATAAGTTGAAGAAAATTTATAGATACAAAACAAAAGTTAAGAAGGAAAATTTAAAAATATATAGGTTAAAGTGTGAGGATCTAAAAATGGGTGCATATGAATCTATTGGTGATTTCTTTACCAAGGTCAATGATATCGTTAGCTCTATTAGATTTCATGGCGAAATGTAGAAATATTCCAGTATTTTTGAAAATATACTGAGAAGTATCCCCGTAATGTTTGTTGTGAATGATTCTTCATGATAATATAGTTATCGGGAAAACATTATCTCTTGATGATTTTAATAATGGTCTTATACCTATGAAATGAAAAATGAGATTATTAAAGGAAAGAAATTGATATAGAAATATTTTTAAAAGCTTCCAAGAAATAAAGTTTATAGAAGACTCTTAAATAGTATGTATTTGGTGATTATGATTCCAACAAGGAGGTATGCTAAAATATTGATAAATTTTTATACTTGTTTTCTCAAAGATTAAAAAATATGAAAATGTAAATATAAATAAAAACTACCCTTGATTTTTTTGAATTTTGATCCATTTGTATCTTTGTGGCTAATTTTTTTCAAGGAAATAATGTAAGGGATAGTGATGAAGATGAATGGAGGCCATGAAGTTTTTGGATGAAATTTTTTTATAAGAATAAATATTTTTCTAAAGTTAAAGATAAAAAATTCTTCAAATCTATATGAAGAAAACTCTAATCTAATGATTATGAAGAACAATATAGTGAAATAGAATCCTAAAAAACTATTGTGATGGATGAGAAAATGAAATAATTATCAGGAAATATTGAGAATCTTGAGAAAACAATCATAAGATAGAAAAATTAATAATCTTAAAAAAATAATGTTTTGTTAATGGTAAATATAAGTTTCTATAAGAAAATTATGATTGGAATAAATTTCTTGAGAAAGAAAATAATCATAATGAACATCTGGATGTTAAGTTGAAATTAGAAGAATAAGATTTAGGTATTTTACATAAAAAATATTATAATGTTTAGTAGAGTGTTAGAGTTTAAATAATTCTATCTATGACGTTAGTGATAGCTCTAAAAATGGTAAATCTAAGAAGGATTAAAATTAAAAATCAAAGGTTTAGAAAATGACGAATTTGTTTATGAGAAGAATAAAGAAACAAATTTTGTATCCAATACCAAAAGAGTAAAGATGTAAGATGTTTCTAAACAACATTAGTTTAATAAAGTTTCTATTACTTCTAATTATTATAAATGATTAAAGAAAGTAGATCTAAAAAAGAAGACTTGGATTGATAAAATATACTTTGGTGTTCAAAAGTGTTCTGTTATGAATAATAATATGGTTTTTGGGAAACATGCTCACAACTCCAAACAATATGAATGTTTTGGAGGAAAATATTCATTCTATTGATACTAATGTTATGGTGGTGGAATCAGACATACTAAAAATATGTGTTGGTTTAATTAACTACTTTATTACTATTCCAAATATAAAAAAACGAAATATTTCTAATATGATTCAATCCTCTCAAAGAAATATTTCTGAGAAGGATGTTATGACAAAACCTAAGAATGATGGCGTAAAATATTAATATATGATATAAATTTTGGAAACTATTTATGAATGATGTGAACAAACTATACATATTGAAAAAGGTTATCTTATTTTTATACTGACAAAAGAAATATATTAACAATTCTTAGTATCCCGATGTAAAAATAGATAAATTCAATGTAAAATATTTCATTGTGTAATACACTCACAAAGAATCAAAGGTAAAATGGCGTTGGATTTATATAGTGCATGTTCTTTTCATAAGATAGGATATTTGATATTGTTTCAGAATGTGAAAAAAATCAATGAATGAATAGTGATACTGGGAAATGATGAATCTCTTAGAATCAAAGGTGCTGGATCAGCCATCATCAAGGAATAAAAGAATATTTCTATGAAATTTATGTTTCTTAATTTGATGAAACATAACTTGAATAGTGTTTAACAACAATTTAATGAATTTAACCATGTTATTTATAGAAAAAATGGGTTTTTTGTGAAATGTGATAATGGTAGAAAAATTGTTACAAGATGACAATGAAGAAAAGGAATATTGTTCCAATTTGGTGAGGTTTAATAAACTTGTCATTTAGTCATGGTGGGGGAGAATCAATTTTGGAATAAAATGATGGGTCTCATGTTTCAAAGAAACATAATCAAATTATTATTGTGACACAATGTTAGTAGAGTTATTGATTTGTCATGAAGAAGATATTGGTATTTCAAAATCTATTAGAAACAAAAAATTACAAATTATGTGTATAAAAAAGTTGGCATTTATTCAAAACAACCCCTATAACATATCAACTCCGATATTAATCATCCAATGAGAAAACACTCAAATCAGTGAGAAAAGTACATTATTACATTAATTTATGACTTTCCTATCATTACTTATGTTATGTATATGAAACATAAGTCACATTCTCTAATGATGGGTTAATATTTAAGGATGATTATAGAGAATTAATGTTACTTTTTAGTGAAGAATTTGAGAAAATTCAATGATAGGGAAAAAATGAAGTTGTTTAATATTATCTTGAGAATGATGGAATATGGAATGAGTTTTGCACATAATTCAATATTAAAAAAATTGGGTTTCTTAAAGTAATAATAAAAGTATAGTTGAAAATTGGGTGGAATATTTTAGTTGAACATGGTCTCTCTCATTAATTTTTAAGGTAATATATGAGCACTGCAATTTATATTCAAAACTGATGTTTATACAAAACATTTTTAAATATGATTCCATATGAATTTTGTTTTTGATAAAACTCCATTTTTTTTAAAAAATAAGTCTTTTCAAGAATCCATTCATCATAAAGAAAAAAGTTGAAAACCTTGGAATGTTTGAGTACATTGGTGATGATATAATTTTTCATGGTTATACACTCGATGGTAGGAGATACAAATTATTCAACAAATATTCAAAAAGATTTCTTGAGTCTATTGATGAATAATTTATTTAAAAGTATGGTGAAGATAAATAGACTCATAAAAATAATGATGATGAATAGAATAGAATAATTTTTGTTTAATGTTCTGATAAGGATATCGATATTGGTAATATTACTAAAGAATAATAATTCGATTCATCTATTTTTAGTGATGAGGATGAATCTAAAAAACCCTATCCCATGTAAAGGAATCATGTGGAAGATCATAAAATTATTGGTGATCGATATCATATAGTTTAAACTAGAAGAACATCAAATGATATTACACACACATCTTTTTATTCAGAACATGATCCAAAAGACATGAATAAATATTTACAGAATTCGAAATGGGTTTAGGACACAGTTAAAGATCTTGATTGGATAGAAATTAATGATAAATGGGAACTAATAAACAATCCATATAATAGAAATATTATTGGTACAAAATAGGGTTTCTGGAAACAAATCAAGATTAGTGTTCAAAGGTTACTCACTTATTGAGGTAATTGACATTGAAGAAACATTTTATCTAGTGTAGGGGTTATATAAATCAGAATAATTCTTGATATTTTTGAAATATGATGTAACAATAATATTTCAGATGGGTAGGATGTCTTCATTTTTTAATGGTGATCTTGATGAGGAAGCTCATGTAAAATAATAATGTGGATTTGTTGTTAGGAAGGATGATTTTTTTTTCAATATGAAGAAAGTATTTTATGGGATCAAACAATATCAATAGTAATGGTATTAAAATTTGGTTACCTTCTTGAGGAAGATGAATTTTAATAATGGAATAGTTGGTAATAGTCTTTACATCAAAGAAATTATTTAGTTTTCCATCATAATAGTTTTTTATGTTGATGAAATTATCTATGATGGGAATTATTAAAGAACATTTTAAAAATTTTATGAAGAGATGATTAAGATATTTGAGATTTCCATACGGTGTAAAATTAATTATAGTCTTTATTTACAAATATCAAAAAAGAAGAAATTTTTTTCTTCCATAGGAAATTCTTCTTATGAATGACTTAATATGTTTGTAATGGAAAATTAGAAACTGGCTTCTATAATGATTTTATTGGTAACATTGTATTAAAAATATATTGAAGGCATGGAAGTTTACTCTAAATATTTTCAAAAGAAGAATGGATATTTTTGTATTTAAATACCTCAAAATATGACATTATTCATGTTGTTACCTTCTGTTCAATATTTTAGAGTTCCCCATCAGAATCAAATTTTTTGGATACAAAAATCATTCTATAATATATAAAAGGTATATAAAATTTCAGAATCGAGTAGGAATACTCAGAAAGTATTGGATTATTTGGGTATTTAGATGTTGATTAGGCATGAAATATTGATGATAGAATATCGAAATTTGGTGAAGTATTCTCTCTCAGAAAGAGTTTTATTAGTTGGAATTCAAGGAATAGAATTCAATAAACCTTAGACTTGATGAAGTTGAGTATGTTTCTTCCACTAAAGATACTACCAAAATTATCTGTATGAATGGTCAGTTGTAAGTGTAACTTGTTGAAGTAATGTTACCCTTTCTCTTTTGTTTTGATAATCAATGTACAATCAAATTTACAAGAAATATATTAAAAAATATCATCCAATATATATTGATATCAAATATTATTTCATCAAATATAATGTGGAGAAGAATGAATTGATTCAGGAGTATATTCTTACATTGGAAGATGTTTCTAGAATTTTCACAAAATCTTTACTGAAGGAAGATTTTTATATACTATGGTTGAGCATGGGAGTACAATCTCTTTCTCATCAAGGATTAATTATGTGTTTTCCCTAATCTCATACTGTCTTTGGATAAATATTTCAAGGGGTAATTTTACATTAATCTATCTATTATTATATGATAAACATTTCTATAAAGCACGTAAATAGTGAGAGTTGTGGGTATGCTATGATTTCATAATGGAAGTGTGTGGTATATTCAAACAGTTTGATAGATGGGTTCTAGGGGAAAAATATTTATATTAAATTAAAATGAGTAAAGAAATATCTAAATAAAAAAAATAAGATGAAGATTCATTAATCACTTCGACTTGTAAACATTTTTTATATCAATAATTATTAACTTCTATAATTATTTTTCTCATGTATGCTTACACTTGTTTATATGTAATCCATATCTTGAGGTTATAAAGATAAATGATTTAGGTACCATGCTTGATAAAAAAATCCCAAAGGGGAGATTATTGATTCTAAGTTTGATAGAGATGATTTTTAGATATTGAATGATTTTTTGTAAGAGAATTGTCTTTTATTTGAAAACAAAATAAATAAACACACATTTTTATGGTAATCAGACTAAAAAACATATTCAAATGATCAGACTAAAAATGCCTAATAATTTCTATAATATTGATAATATTTTTTCTATATGAAAAGGATCATCATACACACCATTTGTCTGGAATCAAAGGATTGGTGTAATAAGAAGATGTATCATAGTGTTCCTGAATATGATAATTATTTTATGAATCATTTCTATTTTTTTAACTCCAAAAATCATGTATTTTCTAGAGAACATTTTATGAAAAACTTATGAGAAAAATGAAGAGAATAAGTAATTGCAATCATATTCATAGAATGGAAAATGTTTTGGATGAATGGGAAGTTACAATACAAGCCAATTTATGTTAGATAAAGATAATGACAATCCTAAAATTTCTATTAATTCATTATAATTTCATGATTCAAAATGAAAATTTTAATATAAGGAAACTACCAAATTAAAAGTTTTCTGGTCCTAGATAATCGATTTGAAATAATTAGAAGCAAATTTATTTGAAATATGAGAAGGTTTATTAGAACATGAGAAGAAAAAAATTTCTTTTTTCATTCCAACCTGTAAACCAAAAGAAAAAATCATTGGATAAAGATTTTGAGATTTTTCCATATATAGGGACATGGATAATTTACTGCTAACACCAGTCAATCTGACCCGGTGTTCCATCAATAATCGGAGTAACTCGAACACTGATTATCAGATGATGTGATTGTTAAAAAATATAATCATAGGATTAAAATATTTATGATGTTGCTGGGACTAATGAATAATAATGATATATTGGGACCAATTTAATGGAATATAAGTGGAGTTGTTGAAATCCATAGTCATAAATAATCCATAGACTAATAAAAAATATAGTGAACCATTATTTAATGATGAAATTATGGTTGTTTTCAATTGGGTAAATGGAAAATAAGGATCTAGATTATTTTTCATCAATTGATTCATGTATATAAGAATGTAGTTGAAATCTATTGTTAGAATAAATCAGAGGCCGATAATTAGACATAGCCTCACACCAACATCAAGATCAGACCCAGGTTCATCAACTTGATAAAAAATAAGAAAATATGAATTTATTTAATATATTTAAAGATTTTTCAAGGGGTTCACAAATGTGATTTACGAATTTTGAAGAATGGATTTCAATGATTATATCATATCAACTTGTATGAGGCTTCAAATTGAGAAGTTTTTTTACTAGAAACAGATCATAGTAATGAGAAAAGATATCCTTTCCTATGTTTCAATTGGTTATGGAGCATCAAAATGAGAAAATAAGATTTTTAATCAAAATCAGACTGATGTTTGCAAAGAATATATGAAGAAGAGATAACTTTTTGAAAATATTTTATAAGGATAAAGAAAAATTTGTTTGAATTTATAGGTATGGAAGAAGTCAAAGTTTCGCTCTAAATGTATGTAAAATTTATTTTTTGGAATTTTTTTATAGGGTAATATATTTAGAATCATTTTAATACCATATTTGGAATAACTATAAATAGATTATATACTTTTTACTTTCCCAAAACATATATTTTTCACAAAAAGAAGAGACAAAGTGGCATTTTGAATAATATTATAGTGATAGAGTTTATGGAAATTTATTTTTCTGAGGAATTTATCTAGACATAAGTGATAAAGGATATGAGAGAATATCATATTCAACAGATCATTGTATAAGGATATAAATAAGACTAGGAATAAGACTTATATTTTTATACTAATACTGAAGAAATTCATTATTTTTTAGTGGTACTCATCATGAGTAACATTGTAGGAATGAGAAAATGGACAAGGATGATCAAACTGTGAAATTTGACTCAACATCGTTACAAATTTTATGAAGTTAGTACCGACTATTGGGTAGGAAAGTGAATAATTTATTTGAAGTTAATATTTTTGAATGATGAAAAAGAAACATAGAATCATGTTTCAAATCATCTAGTGTATGTTTCACAACATAATACATAAATTTTTATTACATAATTTAGTGCTACACTTAGAACATTCACTGTTGAATTGATGATCGTGCTTTATGACTGTAAAGGATTATCCTAATCATTGTATTCACACAAAATGAATTTTTTCTTATAAATATTTTCATTTTTTATTATTTCAAAACCATACCAATGACTTAACTTCTCTAGTTTAGTAGTGAATATTGGAAATTATTATGTCCATATGGATGTGTGTTTTGTTTTTTTTTTGAGAAATGTAAATATTATTTAACAAGAGGCGATGTCTATTTAAAAAGTAAATAAAATTAAATAAAAAATTTATAACTAATTAATCATTACCCCCTCTTAGTTATACATTGATCCTTTTGGGAATTCTCAGTGGTGTTATCAATATTCTTCATCTTCCTATATGGAAATGGATGAAATTACTATTTATATTCTCATAGTAATGAGAAAAACTCAAAGAATGAATTATATAATATGGATTCTTATGCATCACTTAACAAAATATACGTTCTTTATTCCCCTTAGAGAATATTTACCTATTGATAATACTCTAAGGATAAATATTAAAGATGTTGTAATAATTCATGGAGATCCACTAAAATTTATATCTGATAGTGATCCTCAATATACATCAAAAATATTGAAGAGTCTTATGAAGGAACATGGTATAATGTTTCATTTGGTCACCATATACCATCCCCAAAACGATGGATTATAATACCTTGTTATGTTTTTTAAGTACTCCATTGTTAATGTTTTGTTCATCTTATATATTTTGTGGCATTTTCAGGATTCTTAGGATGCAGATCCTTTACTGGGGATGTATTTTTTTTATTTAATGGAGTTTGGGTATAGATTTTTTAATAGAATATATGGGATCTACCCATGTTTAGAGAACATATTGGGTGATTTAGTGTTATATTGATTAGAACTAGCCAATTTTCAATTGGATATGTGACTGTATTCCATGTAATTGGATTTCACTAAATGAAATGGACTCTAGGTAGATGTTGTGAATTTAAGAAAAGGTGTGAAGTTTTAAATGCTGTTTATTTGGAGTTCACATTGTGTAGTGGGTAAATTTAGGTTTTTATAAGAAGACATTTTTTTATTTCTAGCCTCCTTGGAATACAAAATGTGTAATGCGATTAGACGCAGTTTAAATAGATCAAGATGGGGTTTTTAGGGCACAATACAAGGTATTCTTGTTTCATTTTAACATGAAACAACCCTCTCATATCACATAGGTCATGATAAGTGATTTTGGATATCTCCACTCCTTCTGAATCATTAAATCGATGATCAATAATCAAAGTTTTTGTGGTGTGCACTCTAGGTAAGAGTTCCTTCTAAAAATTTATTATTTTGGTCATAGTAGTTGCATTGGTGGATTTTTTTTTCATATTCATTATCAGATTGTGTTTTCTATCCATCATTTTCAATTTCTGATAGTTTATTGTATTTATAAGGATTTTCTATAGGTTTCTAATCACCATTATCGAAGGAGCCTATGTTTATACCATTTTGAAGTAGGATATTCAATACAATGGGTTAATTAGATGAATTTCATAATGTTCCTCATAAATTTCTTTGCATTGTTCAAATAATTTATTTTATATATTGTAACATTTGATATCCTAGAAAGATAAAATGTTTTTAACATGATTTTATTAAGGATTTATTTTTTTTGAATTCTAAATGGGGTTTTTAAACACTAATGTTGTTTTGATTTGATTTAAAAGATGTTTTTAAAATAGTGATAACGATTTTAAAATGTAAATTGATAAGAATGAAAATTCTAGAACCTTTTTTCATTATGAAACAGACATAGGAAACATTAAAATATGTGGTACAATGAGTGGATGTTTTATTAATATCAATAGACTATGGAAGGACTCGATATCGGTGAGATCCAAAATTATTCATGGTTAAGCTCTTTAATGTGTAGTACATAATTTACAATAGTATATAAGTCAAGTTATATTGTTCATTTTTATTTACAAATTTGTATTGTATGATGGTTTGTATCATGGATTGTTTCTCACTGGTTTGTATATGAGGTTGTATAACTTGTAATCTCCTAAGGGTATTTAATGGAAATGTTTTTACTTACATACCTTATGATACATAGATATTACTTCATGTTTTAAAACATATATCTTTCATATTATTGGGATTTGATAACATTAATGGATATTATAAAAAGTTGAAGGGAAAATGATTTAAAAAAAGGGTCATGATTTTTTAATATTATTTCTAAAAGTTGGTTGTTTTAGAAGAATGTTCTTTTCTATTGTTAATATTAGAACATGTATGTAATATGTGGTCTTAACCTACCCGACATTATTCCCACAACATAATTATGTCTTTGTGATATTTTAGAATATTTATTATAGGATTCATTTATACAGAAGGAAATCTTATAGCATGCTATATTTTCTTGTATTCTCTACCTTTGGTTCACGTTGGTTTGGAGTTGACTTTTGGCCACACATAGAATTGTTGGTTATTCTTTATTCCTAATTCATAGTTGAGTTGGTTTTCCTTATATTATATAGATATAGTTTTATCTTATTCATTATCTTGTACTCTTGTTTTATGTATTGTTTTTCCATATACATGACATATTTTCATTATATTGGTTATACCACATCATTAAGATCTGATAAGAGTGGATTTTATAATTGACATGAGTTAATGAGTTACAATTTGGTATTAGTGGAATGGCTCAACCTGAACTGTGTTAAAACATATTGAGTTTTTTTCTATTTATTGGGTAAATATGAGTTAGGTCCATAAGAATTCAAATACTATGTACAGAAATGGGTAATGAAAATCTGGTGTTCGTGACTAAACCAAAGTAACCATGGGTGATTAGAGACTCTTAACAGGTTTGATATAAGGTATTTCAGGTCATTTGGATTTAATTTATTGAATGTTAACATAAATTATCCTAATCCATTTATTTAATATCACTAATGGAGAGAATTAATAATTTTTTAAATATTTTTGTTTTAAATAATTGGTTTAAATTCTAATAGTAGTCATAATATTTTGGAAAGTTATCTTCATTTAATTGGTTATTGTATTTTGGTTATTATAAAATTCCTCTGAGAAGAGATCATAAAAATACAAGAGTATAATCTATGAGACATGATCCATTGGAAAATACACCAGTTGAACCATCCGTGGTTGAAATAGTAATCCACAAAATTTATAATTTAGTTCCTGTTGGTGTTTGGAACCAATGATATGGGGTTGGTCATGTCATTGAGTTAACTAAGAAGCATCCACTAATCTTCTATAGTGACAAAGTACCATAAGAATGTGAGGACTAATTTGAGTATATTCAGAGGATATTAAACTTCTTACTGACTCATAAAGACTATATAGTGGGTTTTTTAACATATGTTATCAAGGGTCTACGATGGAGACTTTTGGACTACGTTGTGCATGTTAAGTGGAATGATGGTCATAACTAGGATTCCATGATGAGATTTTATAACAATAAGTTTCATTCTGAGACCTTACATGAGATAAATATTTGGTATTTTCTAACTATGTGGTAGTCTAATTATACAACTCGGTTCTATTCTACCCCTTTGGTTGAGTTACTTCATATGGAATTGGAAAATGTCAAAAATGAGTACTTAAAATCTTAAAGGATTGAGTTAGGGATGAGGCCTGATATGAGGTCAATGATGAATCTCATGTTCCCTAAAACAATTTTGGAGGTAGTTTTAATTAAATATTTGGATGTGGAATACATCACTGGGATGAGTTGTTTTTTGGATCATCGTTTGGTGATTTTGTTAGATGGAGTGTGACTTCTGGCCAGAAAAGGAAACACAACAGTGGTTGGTTCTCTTATGGAGAAATTTTAGGGGATTATTTAGGAAAAACATATGTAATTTTCTATCAATATGAGAGGATTAACAATTCGTAGACAACATTATGGAGGCTCTTAGTATATGTAATCATTTCAGATTATCGGCCCATCTAAAGCCTTTATATGAAAGGATGTATCATCGAAGTAAGGTTGGATCAACTATCAACAATGGTTTGTAAGATTATAATGATTCTTCCAAAGGTGGGGGTTCAAATCATTATTCCATAGGGGATGATAATTTGAATAATAATAAACACATTTATTCAGTTGATTATGAAAATGTGGAATCTGATGTTGGGAATGCAACTATTATAGGTACTGTTTTTATTTTAACTTTTATGGTGGTTTCTTTATTTGACACATGTTCTAATCATTGTTTTAAATCATTAATGTTATTTTATGTGTCAAGGATATGTATGGAGAATATTCAATTCATGTTGGATATTTTCATTCATTTTGGAAGGAGGTTTAAACAAGGTTACAAGTGTCATGTGTGTAGGGTGATGATAACAGACATTGAGGTGGAGTGGTAATTCATAATGATTTTTCATAATATCATTGATATGATTATCAAAATAGATATGAAAATTAGGCTCATGTATCAAATGGTCTGTTATGACCATTTGGTGTAGTTTTTCTCTACCAATGGGGTCGCTCATGTTTTTCATGGTGAATGGGACTCTAGATAGGGAAGGTAATGAGATGTTGTTTCTTATTCTAGGGTAATCTCATGATATTTTTAATATATGTTTCATCATGTTGTTTTCATAAGTTTTGGTGGATGAGTCCCTATAGTGGTCAGTGCACACCTCTAGGTATTTCTAGATAATCGTTCTAGTTTAACACCCATGTTTTGAGATGTGTCTTGATATAGGTGAAGAATATCATGGACTATAAATCAATCTAGTAATTCCCAAATGAGATGAGCTACCCTACCCATGATCTTGAGTAGGACTTCTGTATAAATTCACTCAAACTATGCCGAAAAATCTTCTTTAGGGAAAATATTACTTTGTATTTTAACAATAAGTTCTTAAAATATATTTTTACTCAGAGGAATCCAATTTTATGATAGATGTTCTTGGTGGAGTACCATCAGAAATTAATATTTTTATATTTCATATACCCTAGGGAAGGGAGATGTAGTTGATGATGTCTTCAAAATATAATTACCCATATAATACATGAAGGAATAAGCTATGTAGTAGGTTCTAATGAGTTTTTTCATTGAGATGTACATGGGAATAGAAAATTATATTAGATAGGTGTTCCTAGTTTCAATGAAAGAGGAGTCGTATTTTTTATTACATAGTGATTCTTGAGAAATTGACACACACCAGGTTCCAACACTTGAGAAAAATTCATTATGGTAGGGAGTCCTTGATCCAGTGGTCCTGGTATCCCGATGGTACTTCATACTTCTCTTATAGGTTGATTTTTCTATTTTCCATAAGGAAGGAGTTAATGGATAGTGTACACTCATAATTTTGGTCTATACACCATGAGATTACCAATACGTATCCTGACTTGAGAGATTTGTATTGGTGACAGGGGATATGGGTGTATATTGAAAATTCTGTATTGTTTTGTTTCACCTATCAGAAAATTATGGGAGAACACCATAGGCATGTGGTTTTTTTGCAAACGTTACCCATTTAATTATCAAAATTGGATGATATTTTCATGTATTTATTCATTGATTTTCCATGGACTTCCACTATAAAAAAATTTATTTGGGTGATAATTGATTTATTCCTAAAATCAATACATTTTATCCTTGGTGAGTAGATGAATAATTTGGAATAGATTGGGGATATGTATATATGATAGATTGGGAGATTTGTTAGATTCTATCTATGTTTTTATCTAATAGGGACATATGTATTACATACATGTTCTAGAAATATTTACAGGAGGTGATGGGTTCCCAAATTAGATTGATTAGGGCTTATCAATAACAGATGAATGGATAGATAAAAAGGGTTGGTTATGTTCTAATGATATTATTCGATCTCGTGTGCTTAATTTTTGAGTCTCCTGGGAAAATTAAATGCCTCTAGTTTATTTTTCCTTTGAAAATAGTTATTAGGATCAATTAATATTGAATCCTTTGAGCCTCTATATGGGAATCCATATAGATCTCCCTTGTGATGAGTCAAGTTGGTTGATTTTTTCATGGTTTGGATGAGGCCTATTTAAGAGATAAAAAATATGGGTTAGTTGATCTATAGGATATTGATCACAAAACAATGTTTTCAAAAATCCTCTACATGCCTTCATCATTATCCACTAGAGTTTGAGGATGGTGATTGTGTTTTTCTTTGAGTTTCACCTCTATTATTATATCACTAGTTGGGTAAGTAGTGTACGTTAACACTGATGTTTGAGGTACCCTATTAGATTTTTGGATAAATATGAGAGGTTTAATATTTTCTGGACATTCCATCTAGTTTGACATCAAATCATGATGTTTTTCATGTATCCTAACTGAGGTGTTAGATACTGGATCCTTCACAAGGGACTGAATGGAAGTATGTTGATATTTAGACACACACCAAAATGGTTGAGCATCTTGTTTATATTATGGATTATCGAGTGAAGGTACTGTATGGTAAAATTATTCCTCTACTCTGTGTACAATAGTAGTGCTGATGGTATTTCCACAGGATGTGTGAGTTGGAATTTTTTATGGGTATGTACTGGCCTTCCAGTTTGTAGAGTCTAGGAATTTGAGTACTTTTAGGGAAAATAAATCATTTATGGTGGAGTGATTTTATACCCTATTATGATTATCAAGTAAAATATCACTCATTATATGTTTTTCTTCATTATTTATAAGAGATTATGAGATTATCTATGATGGAGATCCTTTTTTAGAGATGCATACTTATTAGAGTTAATGGAGTTTGGTTATAATTTTTTAATGTCTTTGAGCGTTTCTCCCTATATTTAGATAATATCCTAGGTGATTTTGTGTTATTATACATAGAACATTCTAGTTTTCTATATTCTAGGTGACTTCAAAACATGTTAAGGGATTATACACTGTTTAATGTTATGCAATAATAATATGTGTACCCATAATTGGTCATGATTTTTTAAAAAAAAATTTATGTAGAGTTCACATTAGGTTGTGTCCAAAAGTGGATTTTTATAAAAATAATATGCATTTTTCATATTTTCCATCGATTTTGGAACACATGACACATAATGATACTACATAACTTGTAAATATCATGAGATGTGGTTTTTAGGGTGTCGTCGAGTAATTTTCATTTCATTTAACCATGCAGGACCACTCCCTCAACCCATATTTCACACTAGGAAATTTTGGATATTTTTTTCTCCTTCCGGACTATTCATTTGGTGATAGGTCATCATGGTTGTTGTAGTGTTCCTCTTTATTTAATCATTCTTGATAGATATTTTATTTATTGGTCATTGAAGTAGTTTTTTCTATGCTATTTTTTATTCATGATTATATCGGGTGTTTTATCAATCTGTTGAGATTTCTTATCGTTTCATGTCATTCTAAGGCTGGTCTCTAGGCTTCTTATAAACATGGTTAAAGGATACTAGGATTATTCCATTTTAAAGAATTTGTTTCTATAAAATAGGTTAAGTTAATGATTTTTATATTGTTATTTAAAAATTACATGGTTTTCCATTTATTTGTGTGATTTGTGGTTTAAATGGATCATTTCCAAAGTGAAATGTTTATGAAGGAGTTTTCATTAAAAACAGATTTTTTTTTTCAGAAATAGGTTTCTCAAAAACTAGAGAACTTTTTATTGTCTTTAGAAAATGTTTTATAAATGGTGATAATGGTTCTATAATATATTTTGAAAATCATGGAACTTTGGTAACCCAGGGCTCGTCAAGAAGATGACATTGGAAACCTCATTGTCTATGGATCCACTAGTGGTTTTTTTGATATCAACAGCCCATGGAAGAACTAGATATTAGTTGGATTCATCATTTTTCTTATATATGATCTTGAATACCTATTTTGTATTCTCATATAGGAAAGATCCAAAATTATAGTGTGGTTGGTAATTAATGAATTTTTATTGCATGATGGTTTTTATAATGTATTTTTTCTAAGAGGTTTTAGTATGAGGATTTATCACGTGACATCACAGGATGGTATCTCATAGATATGTGTTTACATTCCTACTATATGGTTCATGTATATGAATTAATATTTTATCACTATTACTTGTTCTATTTATGTATTTTATAATATTAAATTCTGTCATGAGAAACCATAGGGAAAATTATTTTCTTATTTTTTTGGTTTTCTGAAAATTCATTGTAAAAAAATTATTTTTTTACAATCTATAACTATTATATTCTTCACATTAGATCATGTATATAATCTATAGTGGTCGCCTACTTTTATTTATACTCAGAACCTACTTTTTCATTTTAGAAATTTTAGATTTGTATAATGTGATTTAGATAATGTGAAGGGAATATTATAGAATGTTATATTCTCTCATTGGCACAACCTTCAGTTCATCTTAGATTGAAGGTTACTCTTGGTCACATGGCGACATTTTGGTCTCACCATATCCATACATCCTTATTTTTCTGGTTTAATTTCGATTATATGGATTTGGTTGTATCTTTTTCTTCTTCCTTTGATTTTTTATTTATTGTTTTATTATATACAAGACATGTATCCTTTATCATGGTTATACCTAACGGAGATGGGCCATCTTGGGTGGATTTTCCCATTTACTTGGGTTAGTTATTTAAGTGTACAATTTTAATGGAATATTCAAATAATGAAATACATTTTGATTTTATGCTCACCTGGCTTTGAAGAACGTGGTATCAGTATTAATATTCATTTTGTAAAATCCCCTAATATGATTCTCTCTCAAGTGCCCAAAAAAGGTAGTTTATGATACGTCAAGTGAATCTCCTTATATGCTATGGGATTTCTACTAGAAGGGAGAGTTTGAAATTTATAGTGGGGAGATAATACCTCTTGGTATGATGTGTCATATCGTTGTAAATAATCCATATAAATGAAATAAATCAAAGTATAATCATAACGGAAACCCAAAATAAAATCCAAATGAATATTATAATAAATAATAAAGGAAAAATGTAATGATGAGAAGGAATTTAACTAAATTTAATGGTAGAATAAATTATTGTAAAAGTCTAGCTAACACAAATAAAAACTCAAATGTCCCTGACCTCAAAACCCATGTTGGTCCCGCCTCCATACTTTATCCCATCCAAAAAGAAATAGTCAATAGAAATATCCTTTTTCCCTTGTCAAAACCTGTATCCAGGTAATCTTCACGTGTACCAAAATTGAGTCCCAAATAGGGTGTGTGTATTCTATAATAGGTCGACACCATTGTGTCTAAAAAACAAGTCTGAAAAGATGTGTACATAATAAAGATATAAATAAGAATATCCATTAATTCAATATTTATTAAAATACAATGACAAAATTCTTCAACTCTATGTCAGAATATATCTTCGCAGGTCTCATGAATATGAAAACCACAACCATATAACCATTTTATAAGAAACCTACTTTGGAGTCATTCTATAATATCTTTGATCATGTCTCCCTACTATACCATCTACCACCATATAACCATGTTATAAGAAAACATCTTCAGTGTCATTTCATAATATATCTGATCATGTCTCATGACCATGTGAACCACTACCATATAACCATGGTATAAATCATAATAATTGGGGTCAAATCTCGGTATGAACTTCAACATCAAGGTCAAATCAATTTAATCTTTTTAATATAAAACTAGGACAAGAACACTCATTATTTGTATTACATCATGGGAATGGGCTGAGCTAGATCAATAACAGCATTACACTATATATGTGTGAACGTACTAGGGCCCTGTTCAATATGCAATAATTTTAGAAAGGAACACAAGATTTTTTCCAATAGAATGGATTTCACAATATCACATCATATGAATCAATGGTTAAATTTGTAAATTACCATTTTCCATTCAATTAGAACAATAACTTATAGACCAAAGAATTTACATTTAAATCAATAATTAATATTCCACAACATAGGGATTCTATATCATGAAATCACTAATGGTTATATGTCTTGTTAAACACTCATTAAAAAAATTAGAAAATTCAATTATATTTACCGATCGCCCACATAATGGAAATCAATAATCCAATTGAATGATAAATTGAAGCTAAAATACTGCAATGAATATTCCCATTCATTATTTATTTAATTTAGCTACATGTTACATTTTCTAATTCACAATATTGCTTATAAATTGAAAATATCACATCATAGGGTTAATATTTAGACACCCTACCATTAACTAATGATCAATAAATGATTCCAATGGAAAAAATAGTGGAATAAGGTGAAAATGATTGAAAATATTATACTAGATCGAAATTAATCAAGATCAAAACCAACAATGAACCCAGTCAAAAGATTTCACTGAAATAGCTGGAGAACTATGGGAGAGAACAGAAACTCAAATAAAAATTAACTAACATTGATTGATTGTGTTATGGTAGATTAAAAAGGTAGGAATGAAATCCAAAATCTATTGGAGGATTCTATTGGTTTGAGAGGAGAATAATTTAGCTAGATGAAATGAAAAATCAACCGCATGAAAAACATTAAAACAATAGGTTGTGGAATTACACATCATGTAATTAGAATACACATTGAATAATTATTTTTAGTGGAATATACTAATAAAACTATCACTTAATATTATTTTATTAAAAATAGTTGATTATTATACGATCTGTAATCCAATTATATAGTGCATAAATGTTCTATAGATGGTTTGTTATCCCATTTTTCTTATGAAAACCCAAACCTCTTTTATATATTCTCATCATAAAAAGAACAAATAGTAAAAATTGACCCATTTATATATAGACTCTATTAATTCAATCATAAATACATCCTAGAACATTAAATCATTTTACCCAAAAAAGGCTATCCACGTGGATCCCCTCTGGTTTCCCATGTTTCCTCACAACCTAATAATGTGTTTATTCAAAAGATATAAATCCAAAATGTGAACAAAAAAACCATGGATTTATGATTAGGAATAACTCAAAAAAATTATGTTTCATAAAAAAACATAGAGCTAATAAAACCAAGAAAAAGATATGACCGTATTAACTCCCCACCCTATAAGAATGCATCCAATAGAAGCTCGAAAAGTCATTGTGAGGTCTCATATAAGAAGTATAGATGATGTGCTCACAAGTAATACTATCTCTCCAAGGTCTCTTCTTATACTTTTCCATGAATCCACTACACTCTATCCCACAGTATAGTCCAACCAAATAGATATTTATCATTATGATCTAAAACTAGTATCAGATTCTCCATAATGAACATATCCACACAAATCTCAACGTCTACTATGTTAATCACATGTAAAGGGTCTAAGTGATATATCTAAAGCTATGAAATTTTAAACACATCATTAATGAAACTAAAACATGGTGGAAGGGATAAACAGTATGTCACTGGACTGACCCTTTCCACTATCTCAAATATCCAAAAACCCCATGTTCTAGAATTCCATATTTCTTGATATGATGTTGCCTCATTCTAGGGGACATTAAATATTGGACATGATGGAGGACCTCAAATTATTTAGTTAGTCTTTGATGGTCTACATATGATTTCTTCCTACCCTGTGCAGTCACCAACCACTGCCAGATCAACTGAACCTGCTCAGATTTCCCCAACATGAGAGTAGGCCCAGTAATTGCTAACTCACCTATGTCCAGCCAGTAATGAGGTGAAAGAAAAATACTTCTATATGAATCCTCATAAGGTTTCATTTGGATGGATTCCTAAAATATATTATTATATTCAAAATAAACACGTTCAAAATGATACTCCTATGAACCAAAAAACACCAGAACATAGAATCCAAACACAATCCTCATAACCTGAATAGTCAAATCAAGATGAACATTATTATGATGAAGATATGTTGTGATCAAAAGAACATGATATCCTCGATCCTTTTTAACACCATTCATGAAATGAGATGAGAAACATGGATCTCTATTAGAGATGATACTCTAAAGAACACAATGAAACCGAACTACGTCGATCACACAAGGACTTCCCATATCATCAACTATTTAGGTCTACTTGATTGGAAATATGTGAGATACCATCATATGTCGATCCATGAACACTCGTAATAATATATTCTTATAGACTTTCCTGGGTATTCCTATCAAAATATCTATTATGACATCATCTCATTTTCAAATTGGAAAGGGTAAATGCTGCCAAATCCCATATAGGTTCTGATGCCTAGCTATAACCTGCTGAAATGTGAAGAATCTTGCATTGAAGCATATCACCAAATTGTAAAATTTGGACCACCAGTACTATCTACTGATATTACAATACATCTTTTTCAAACGAGGATAGACCACCCATCTAAACGCTGGAAACCCCCATGTCATCTCTTTACGTGAGCACATATGAACCCATACATAGACCCAGAAAAGAAGATAAGTGTCCCTATAAGGAGACCATATTGATGGTGTCTCCCCACCATATAACTTTCCTCACATAAGTGATACCTCCATATTAAAAACAACTATGTTTCCATCCAGTCCAAAATAATGGGTATAATGGATGTTGAGGTTAGAGATACTCTTCCCTGAGAGACATAAACATCCATATTCATGTTTGTAAAGAGATCCATTATCAGACACTCATTGAAAGAATCTTTTACTGCCTTTTTATTTTTGTATTTTAGTAAACTTATTTGTAATTAGATTTCCCATGCCTGTTGTATAATCAAATTCTATGTTAAAGGATTAAAGATAATCGACCCACCTCATCTATTTATGGTTTGCATCCTAGTGAAAAAATATGTACAACATCCTCTTTCAGTATGTGAATGCCATAATCCTCTAACACATGAAATAATTTCTCCATCATATTAATGAATTTACCATTGATTCTAAATCTATATCATGAGTAAGATAATACCCCCCATATAGTCTTAGCTATCTAAAGAAATAAGAAACATCTCAATTCTCCAACAATAGATCTGCTCTGAGTCCCGCTTTGTATGCATTACAATACATGGATTTTTTTTTACCTGGTATAGGTAACGTGAGTATTAGTAAAAAGTTCAACCTTCATTTCATCTCTTGAAAATATCTCTCACAAGGATCATACAAAACAAAAATCACACCATTCATGGTCATCCTAGAAATTGGTGACAAAAAATGGGAGATGACCTAGATTAAGGACTGATAAATAAAAATCCCTACACAAAACTATTTTAATATCAAATAATTTTTTTTATTACCATGATAGCATAGATGTAAAATTTTATGGATCCTCTAATAATCCTTCCTATTATATTTCATGACCCAATTAGTGCACATTATTAATCTAGAAAATACAATATGTTAGCTTGGATTAAATCTAATTCTCTCTCAATATACTTAAGATGATGTAAATATTTTTGGCATCATCTTCTTTTAAATAAGAGTAAATTACAATATCAAAAATAAAAAACAACACATAAAAATCTTGAAAATGATGAATTATACTATTTATAAATCCTATGAAACCAAATGGTTCATTAGTCAAGCAAAATGGAATCACTAAAAAATCATACAATCCATATTTGTTCCTAAAAGTAGTATGAGGTATGTATAATGATATCACTCTCACATGATGGTATCCTGATATCAAATCAATCTTAGGGAATATATTAGAACCTATAATCTGAAAAAATATAATTTTTATTTGTTGAAGCGTATACTCGTTCTTACCCATCATCTAGATCAAAATTTGATTATCCACACATAATTTCAATGACCAATCTGCCTTATTGGTGAAGAGAACTAGAGAAACCCCTAAATACATACTAGGAAGTATGAATAATTTATATTCCAAATCATCCAACTAAACCTTCATCTACTTTAATATATCCCGGTTCTATAATCTATGGAAATATAGAAACTAGCTCATCTCTCAGCACCAACTCAATCATTAACATGACCTCTTACTTATTCAATAAGCCATATAACAGATAAGGGAAAAGATCCTAATGAATGTATGATAATGGAAGAAAAGAACCATTCTATATTCTTCCATCATTTAGAGAATTATTTTATATCCGATAAATGATACAATCCAATATGCACTGAATGGGACTTGCATGAATAACCTGATGATCTAACACACCAAGTAAAATAAGAAGTCTCCTTCTTGAGATAAACATTTAACTATCATCCTCTAATAGATGATACGATCCAATTATGGAACTAACCAATCCATAAAATAATTAAGTGAAAGCCTAGAATTTCCAACATGAATGGTTCCCAAAAGAAATGATAAACAATGGTCTCTAGAGAGAAATCCTTACAATATTTGATATTCTCTGATATTACACCCAAAGGTCTAATCACGTTTAAAGAATCATCTAAAATTTCCACAACCAACAAAAAAACCTCCCCAAAAATAATAGATAGAAAAGAATTTTATTCTTTTATATCAAATAGATCAAAAGATAAGGTAGGTGATATCATAATTATTCCTCTGGTGGTAGACAATACTACATTTATGATTTCCATAGTAGTCTGCATAACATGTGACTGATTTGTCCCTCATCTTTGATATCCAGTGTAACTAACATGAGATATTTATCCTACCTTGTAATGTTGCTCATGCACTGGGGTACTACATCCCCTACCTCAAATTGAAAATCAAATTAAATTCTGTCAACTAGTCTGCTGATGGGTAGCTAAGCCCCTTCAAGACTACGTTGTCTATCTTGATACCCTGCCACTATTTTTATAAATTATGTTCACACAAAACCTATAAATATAACTAGATATTCCATAGATATGAATGTATACTTGGGTTATGGAAACATCATGCACTTTTGGGAAAACATAAAACTTATATATATAACTATAAAGGAACTCTATCCTATTATGTATTTCCACTTACCCAACACCTCTTCCCACTACGACATTGGAAAATACTGTCATAGAAGAACTTTTTTCTACTTAAAGATGTTATCACAATTTTTCCTGGTGAAACATCCTAGATGATGATATGAGTTTCTCTCAAATTCTCTCATATGATGAGTTCCTAGTTTATCACATTTTAAATAATGATCATGTAAAAAACTTTCACCTACAACCTAATCTTATAGATAAAACCATTATAAATACATCCTTCCCTGATGATCTCATCAGATATTAAAGATGGCGCAAAGCAATGTATGTTGGTGAAATGTCTAGAATAGTATAGCAAGAACATTCCCTATAACATTAGATACATGAACTCACAATAATATTCATCCCTAAAAGACTCATGATAGAAATGGGTCAAGAATGTTTTCTTGAATTCCTTACATGATAGCTCATACTGTATCCCAATTTATTCTAGAATATCCACCCAATTCTTGTCATGTCTAGAAATAATATATTTAGAATGATTCACTTTCATATATATGGGTGTCTCAAGATAATTAATGGAAAACATGACTGGATCAGTCCTTAACTCAACTTCCTTGGGTCCACCTTCCCCATTAAACATAGGTGTATGTTATATCTAAAACACTCTGGTTAGCTAAGACCTTAAAGGCATAGTTTGAATAGTCTTTCCTTACATGGATAAGATGATGCTCAGGAAGATATTGTGATGTTGAATAAATATATGATATTTAAGAGCTATAAGATGCTCTGGTTCATCTATGTTTCGTGTATTCTGATTTCCAACCCCCTGAACCTCAAGTTGATGATGATGAGGACGCCTTTCTCTACAAGACTAATGAAACCCATAGGGAACCAGATAGAAAAATGGTTGACAAAAAAATGACAAAAAACAACTACAAATGACTCATGGTCACTATAAACATTAATTAAAAGTGTTTTATAATTACATATCAATTCATTTAATTTATCATGTAAAACAGATATATCATATTAGGATACAATAGGAAAATATATATCACAAGAGAAAAAATTTTCCCCTATAATGAAAAATGAATGACAATTTATATCCCTATGTGCCTATTATGATGAATTCACACTAATATCACTCTATTAGAGGAAACCTATATAAAATACCAAAATCAATAACATCATAAATCAATAACCACATAAAACATGTGAATCACACAAGGTGAAATGATATCAACTCTAACATGCACACCTAATAATTAGTAATACCACCCTTGGGTATTTGGATTTTCCCCCATACATAGGTTAGTTACTGCCATGAAAAATATCATTATCAGGTTTCTACATATACTATCCTCTTTTATATTTTTTCTCAAATGGTAAAACAAAAGAATAGTAAACCTTTTCATTTGATACCACTTCATAACATCCACCAATTCGGAACACTCAAATGTTTCCAAAAGGGTTATTTATGGGACATTATCAACACCTCCCTATACTCGAGAGGCAACCAACTACCAGCAGGGGTGTGAAATGTATAGTGTGGATGATATTTCCCTAGTATGTAGTGTAAAATCTATAAAAATAATCCATATAAATAAAATAAATCAATTATAGAAAAAGAAGAAAACATCAATAAAAGGAAAATGAAAAATCTAATAAATAATAAGAGAATAATGTAATGAATTAATGGAATGTAACTAAATGTAATGTTATAAAACATTAATGTAAACTATGAGAAGAATAAAATAAATATTCAAATTTCCCTTTTCACGAACCCCATTTCAGTCCCGCCACCAAAATTCATCCCATTTAGCAAGTAAGAATCAACAAAAATTTCATTTTCCCAAATCCAAACTTGAATCCAAATAAACTGGTTGGGTATCAGACAATGGCCCGAATAGGGTGTGAGAATAACTTCTTAGTTTGACACCATTTTTTCTAAACTAACCAGTAAGATATGATGTTTATACAATAAAAAGATAAAAATATGTATTAATTAGTTTAGTGATTAATAAAATAAAACATCAGACTACTACATCATGATGTTGGAATAACATTGATCATGTCTCATGACCATGTTAACCTAATCC
This sequence comes from Viscum album, assembly GCA_963277665.1. NCBI lineage: Eukaryota > Viridiplantae > Streptophyta > Magnoliopsida > Santalales > Viscaceae > Viscum > Viscum album. The sequence goes on along the minus strand of OY728153.1, from coordinate 56,561,315 downwards.
ATATATTGATGGTATGAACAACCTTATTAAAGTTCATGATGAAATAATTCTGAGCATATATACTGACCATTCCAACCACCACTATATAAGCATGGTAGAAACAACCTTCATTGGAATCATACTATAATACCTCATAGCATGTATCATAACTATTCCAACCACCACAACATGACCATTATATAAATAACAAAAATCTTGGTCAAATACCAAAAATCATTAAATTATCTTGTTCAAAGAACTATAAGCATTAAAAAAGGGAATAGAATGAGCCCTCTTACTATAAGCTTTAAAGTATGGGACTGGGATGATACTACTGAATATTTGAATTATAGCATATTTGAGTGTCAGTTCCAAGTCCATTCCTGATATATTATCATTTTAGTAAGGAAGAAATAATATATCCTAATAATGTGAATATCACCATATCACATCATAAGACTCATTGGTTTATCATGAAAATTGCCACATTCATTTATATAATAAAGGGTCAACGATTATAACAATAATAATTAATCCACAACTTTTGGATTCTATATCAGGAAATCAGCTATGGTTCCATGTAATGCTAAAAAAACTGTAATCCATTGACCAATTCAATTATATTCATGGTTATATAACCCAACAGGTTTCCATAATCTATGATAGTAACCAATTAAATCCAATAGACTCGATGAAATAATTCAATTTATTATTAATTCAAATCAATATCATGCTACATTGGTGTAGTCACAATATATCATTTATATATTGAAAATATAAAACAATATGGTTAATATTTAAACCCCCAAAATTTAATTGAAGATCCTACATCTCTAGAAATAAAAAACCAAGAGTAAGAAAAGTAAGATGGCCACAAATAGGTTTTGAGATCAATAATGATGACAATCAAGACCAAAAATGCACCTGATCAAATAATTTCACTACAGCGGTTGGATAAACCAAGGATGAATGTGAAATAAAAACCAAAACGACTTATGAGGAATTTATTGTCTTATTAGGATGTCCAAAATGAATTTTAGAACTCTAAAATCACAAGGATGGTTCCAAATGTTTGATTGGGGAAGCCTGTAATGAGATTACATGAAAAATAAATTTCACAACCAACATTAAAAAATAAGGTCATGGAATTACATTACAAGTAATTCAATTATACTTCGTCTAATTATATTTAATGGTATACCCCAAAAAACATGTCTTCTGAGATTATTTAATAAAAAACACATAATAATTACATGATGTGTACTCCATTTACATGGTATGTAAATGTTTTGAATGTAGGTTTTTATCTAATTTCCTTATAAACATCCCAACCCTGCTTTAAATCTTATCTATATCCTAAGAACATGTTGTAATAGTTTACCCATTTTACCCAGACTCCATTAACTCAAACAGGCATACACCCCTACACTTTAAGTCAATTACCCCAACAATGTCTCTCTAACTAGACCCCTTTGGTGTCAATCTGTTTTCCTCACAACCTAATTCTTCTTTTATATAGACGACTGAAATCAGTGACCAAATAAAAGACAACAAGGTTGTATGATTATAAGAAACTAAAAAAATAATTTTAATCAAAACATAGAGAGATATGTACTTATATAATTACAATATATTATGCATGTTGTAATTTTATAGAAATTTTTTCCAATCAATAATATAAATGACTTCTTATGAAGAATTATATGAAAGGAGATGTTATACTCCACCTTGTTTAGATGTTGTTGGTGAACGGAAACTTGTAGGCCGAAATCATGTTGAAGAGTTAAAAATAAAGTTAAATACTAATCAAGATTGCATTAAATCATCACAATGTAAGAAATGTAGTTATTCAAAAAAATCAGGGGAATGATTTGGAATTTTAGGTTGTAGATCACATTTTATCAAAATTATATCTATGGTTGGGTATCATAAAGTATGAAATGAATGGAAAACGCTACCCTTGGTATATCAAACCCCTTGAAATTATGGAATAAATAAGATATATGTCTTAACAATTGTAAAGTCTACAAAGCCTCTCTATTTCACATGATTTTTTATATATATTCTTGATAAGGATGTACACACTAGAAAAAGTGCAAATGTTAACATTAATAAAATAGAAATATTACCATACCTATTTTACTATGAATAACCTATGCATATTCTTGACACTAGATAGCATGTATTAAAAATTCATAAGACTCAAAAGATAATGTTTACTTTTATAAATTTTAAAATATAGAAGGAAATGTTGTAGTAATATGATGTTATAATGAATAACCATTGTAATATTTTTAGAAGGTAATATCCCTAAATATTTCTAGGCTTATGTTTTTATATGAGGAAACTTTGTATCACCCGAGCCTAAATCAGAGAAAGTCATAAATATAATTTTGATAAAACCATAAATAAATGAACATTTAAATATTTCATGAAAAAATATTTAATTTTATATGTTGAATATTTATTTTACACATACTTTGTCAAAATTAATCTTGCATGATTTTTTTAGAAAATTTCTTTTATAAATAAGATTTTATGAATAATTGAAAATGAAGTATTTAACTATTAATTTTTTTAATAATAATTTTTAAATAAATTATAATTTACTATCACTTTGATATAAATAATGATAAGATCAATTGGAGGTTAAAAGGTTATTTAAAAAATTGTAGAGAATGGTTTTTTGTAAAGGTAAAATATTTATCCATTTAAAATAATTAATATAATAATTAATGAGGTATTATTTTAATGAAATTTATAAATAATATATCAAAATAATATAATTTAAATCCATCTAATGAAGATTTCTAGTCATATTGTTAATATAATATTGTACATTTCTTGAAAATTCATTAATTTAGAAACTTATTTCGGATACAATGCAGGGGATCGTTTATAAAATAAATTTGACAATTAATGTGAACTGAATAATATAAAATGGATTCAATATTTTAATTAGTAAAATTAATATTAGGTAATAATATAAAATTAATTTTTTCATAATTATTATTAAATAAAGTAAAATTTAATTTACCATGTTAAGGATATTTTTGTGTTCTGTGTGGACTTTAGATTATGTTAAAATTAAATTTCCACATGCATAGAATTTTTGTTCAATAAATTTTATATCACTTTCTATATTACTAATTCCAATTTATCTAATATGATTCATTTTATTTGATTTTTAATGGATTATATACCTCAGTTAAAAAAACAAGTTACAATGGTCAAATTTAATGTGGTAAAAGTAAGTAAACAAAGAAGATATGAGATAAAATGTTGAAAACATGTTACGTTTTATTTGTTAGAGGTGTTTCTCGACCATGCCTTCTATAGAATATATTATTTAACAATTTTTGGGTCATATGGGGGATATTTTCATCACATTATTCAATAGTTTTGGGTATTTACAAAAATTTCACTCCTCCTCAATTATAAAAGGGAACTCACTCTTGTCTCATCCTTCAAACAACTATAGACATTTGGCTCAACCAAACCCTAAAAAATATCACCCCCAACATCCATATGAACTTTCTATAAGTTATTGTATTATAGTAATTATAACCCAAGTGTATTTAAAAACATATCCAAATGGCATTGCTCTAAGGGAAGGTAATTTTCTTCACTATGATCATTATTTGAAATTATTATTTTTCAACCTTAAATTATATCTTATAACTTAAAATATAATAAATTCCCTTTCTAACATATAATGATATATTATTATGTTTGTGGAATAATATTTATTCATATTATACTCTATTATGTTGACCTGAAGATGTGTGTCGTACTTAGAAGAAAACGGTCAGATACGGACTGGGCGGTATATCCTTTTTATCCTATGAAGGAGGTGCAATGGTTAAGTGTTTCATGTTGGGTTCACCATTTTTGTTTTGACATGAAGAAAATTGTTGCGCCTAATGGGTGATTGAAAGGGGTTTTGTTTTTTTTTCATCGATCCATTTTGGGAACAATGTCCTCGTATTGGATCATATGTGTCTGTTCGTGGAGCCATAAACACCCAAAGACTCATATCCATGACTCATGGACCAAATTTCCAAAGGCATAAATGTTTTGGATGATTTTTCCAAATAAACATAAAAACTCATATTGATCAACATTATGGGAATTCAGGCTCATCACATACTTCTGGTGGGAAAAAAACCTATTCCAAGACTCTATTATATATTTAATTCATGTTTATATGTCAATGAATCCATGGGTTATTCTCAAGAATGTGTCTACTGATTACCCCTAAGTATGATCAATTTTTAATACATGTGGGTTCAGAATTATCTGTATGTATCTGAGGTTATTCCTAGATGATACCCTCTTATGAAAAAACCATGAACTTCATAATTTTCTACTAAGACAAGTCTTGTTCGAGCAATGTGATGGGGCACTCTACAGTTTATCATCATCTAGGGCGGATGATATTTGATTCAATATTTGGATTGAACCAAAAATAGGGGCTTACTATGTATCCTCATGTGTGGAACCAGGATCCATGAACTCCTTCTTCTCTAATATTTTCATTTTCATCCTCTCAATATGAGAGAGTTTGATGGCGAACTCTACAATATTATAAATATTTCCCTTACCCTCTTATGAAATTTCATTCGTTCTTCTTATAATATTTTTTTACATTTATGTGGTTGAATATTATTTTTTTAATCATCCCATGAATTTCTATGAGCCTCCATAATTATAATTTTTAAAAGTATTAGGATTTTAACTATGAGAAAAAGTATTCTAATATTTTAAAATAGTTGATTTGGAATAATCCATACATTCATCAGTCGATTTACTATTATAATGGGTTGATCATTGGGGTAATTCTAAAATTGACCTTCACACCCAATGTTATCTTGGTTCCTTATATTTCTATTTTTCACTAAAACAAAAAGGGTTTTACTTCAGTCATAATAAATTATAATTATAATATTGGTATCCAATATACGATTAAGAAATTTATCCTAAATAATTCTCAAATTATAGTACCATTATGTTAGATGATAATTATTTTAGTTTAATCTATATCAATATTTTAACAAAAATCATACATATTTTTACCTAAATCATTATTTGATCAAATTATATCATCCTCGGTTCAACCTATATCATGATTAATTCATCATAGTTAACATTAAGTTGGGATATATTATAATTTTCATCCTAGTACATAAAATTAACTATGAAATAAATCTATCAATGAGATTCATGAATAATATAGATTATCCAAATAATATCCTCTATGAGTTTCAATACAACTATACTCTCTGACATCTTTTTCTCTGACTTTTTAGGGATTTAATTGATACTAAACATTCCCTTTAAGGGGTACATACCCCTAGAAACATCCATGATAGTTCCTATATAAACATTTAGTTTCTAGATATAGATTCTTATATATGATATCTAGAAAATATATATAATACTAGGATTATATAAATACATCATATACATAGAATTATACCTTAGAATTTTCCATAGGGTATCTACTTTAATTTATCTTATCATATTTCCCAAAATTACTGCAATAATCCAAAAAATGGCTAATCAATCATTTGATACACAATATAAAGAAAAAAAATAAACATATAATTATTTAATATAATTTATATATCATAAACATTACATCTAAAAATAATCACACATAACATAGAGAGCCTGTTTTTTTAAGGATCAATCACATAATATAAATATTTTATAAAACATTAGAACTTTTATACACAATAAAATGATTTTAAATCCTTTTCATGACTTCATAGAAGTTATAATAATATTTATAAACTATAAAATGGTATTAAATTAAATATGGGATAAATTATAAATATTTTATCAAAGGATATATAATAAAAATATGAGAAAATAGGCAAATGTAGAAATTTATTATTAATAAAAAAATTTAAAATAATAGTTTTCCATAAATCCTAGTAAAAACACAAGTAAAATTTAAATAAACAAAATTCAACATGAAATATGTGTTTGAGATAAGTATCTAAAAATAAAATAATGAAATGAAATCATAATTTTACTGTATAATATGAATGTAGAATAATACAAATCCAGACATCATATGCATAGGAAAAGGATTACATTATAGGACATCATTAAATTATAATTATTATATCACATGACATCATCATATTCCAAGGATTACCCTATATGAAATAATAATATTCAAAGGATTTATTTCTGTGATCTTATCATATTCAAAGGATTTATCCCTAGGCTATCATAATATTCAAAAGATTACTCCCTATTCTGTTATCACATTCCAGGATTACTCTGTATCCCTTCATAAAAAATTACTGTTATAACATAATTCTATATGTATATTTTTATGAGATATTAACATTACCCAATGCATTAGATAACTATAATGAACCCACATATCATAACATATAATGACTACTATATTAACAAATATAGTGACATATGTTCCACAAAATAAAATAATAACCATACGCAAATCATAATCATGATGAAACTCTTGTATTGAAGGTATTTCCAATAATCATTTCCAATGTAATAATCAAATATATAATATATCTTCCCTAAAGAATATTTAATTAATTTTTTTTAAATATTAATAATTGGAAAATGTAATTATTTTTTGAATATGGAGTTCAAATGTTGAAAATTTATGAGAAAGATCCATTGAAGAATGAATTAATGTGAAAAAAGAGGATAAATTTTATAAAGTAAATAAATTATATTTTTTAAAAAGTATAAAATATAATATTTTCCATATAATCATAATTGAACCAAAAGTATTCTCTATTAATTATTTAGGGTTTAAAGAATATATTCATGTTTCAGGAACATTTCGATTTGTGTGATTCTTGACATGAGAATGGAAATAGGAATGTTCCATTAAAACAAGTTTACATAAATGTATTAATTGATAAAGAAACTAAAAAATTTATATCATGTAGCACAAAAATATTTAATATGTAATTTCATTGAAAAAAAATTAATGTATCATATAGTTTTCCTTTCACACAACCCTGGGTATATATAAACCCAAAAATAGTAAATCGTTATAGCCTAGATTCTAAATTGGAAGTGTTAAATGGAGTAACCACATTATGGAAAATATATGTAATGGGTTTTTATAATGAATATATATAAATATATATTCATTGTAAATATGATCTCAATTTTTAGTAAAGTCATTTTACACTTCAAAAACATGTTTCCCACAAAATGGTTTTTATCTTATTTTTTTAATTGAATTATTATGTGTAATGTTTTACATTTTTATAAATTTTTATTGATTAAATGATCATAATTTCTGAAATAAAAATTTCATTATTACCATATGGTGTATTTCTAGGATTTTGATAAAAATATTTAATTTCCAATGATGTGTGAGAATTCTGATTTTAATATAAATTGAAAATTAATATCAATATAATGTCCCATTATGATTTAAATATGATTTTTTATCATCATAATTTTCTTATAATTATATTTAATTGAATTAATTACAGAGGGATCATCATTATATATTTTTTATATAAGTAATTTTTTGGACTTTAAAAATTAATTTCCTTAAAGAGGTTTTCATTCAATATGTGTTTTTATATTAATTAATTATATTAATCTCAATTGAATAATTATTTTATTGAAATATTATATTATATATTCAATATAATATTCTAACAATCATTATATATTTTTTACATGTCTTTTAATGGAAGGAAATTTTGTTTTATGCAAACAAATTTATTTTTCTAAACTGAATTTTCGTTGTGGTATGCGCACTTCATTAAATATAAATTCATCCAACCAAGGTAGATTAATATTTTTAAATGGAATATATATTCTTAATTTTGATAATTAATATAATTTAATAGGATCAAATTTATTATTTTTCATATTAAATAGTAAAAAAGTAAAAAAAGTTACCATGGACAAGGAGAAATCATGTTTAATTCATGGTGGTTAACATGAGTTAAAGGAATTATTTTCACCATAACATCAATAATTATTATTATTTGAAGGTATTTCATTATTATATTATTGTAATATTTAATCCCATTCCATTTTGGGCCTAATTACCATGAATGGGACTTTAAATCATTGAATATTTTATGAATTCCCTTATTTGTCCCCACTCACATATAATGTGGAACATATTCTCCTCCCTTACTCACAGAATTTGACCCTTATATCTAAAAACATACCTTTTCCCAAATATATCAATAAATATTTTCTTTATACAATATCATTATAAAATATTTTATGAACAATCCATGTAAGATTTAAGAATATCCAAAAAGAGGTCTCACAATGATGAGGTATCAATCATAAACAAGAACAATAAATTTTATATCATATTATACATCATATAAAAACATTTATACATTTATATATGATCAAAAAATGCACATTGATGTTATTATGAGTATGAAACAACCATTAAACAATTCTTCTCAATCTATTGGGACTTGAAATTATCACTCATGTGTACATGTAGACTACTGCATCCATGAATATATAATATTCACATTCCAACACCATCATTATTTGTAAGTTATTATGGTATATAAATGGATTATATATGATATATATGATTTTTTAAGTATTTTTAATAATTAATTAATATTTATCTCTCTTTCAATCTATCATAACTCGTCCTAGTGGGGCCAGTGCCATGACTCCCAAATCCCACCACTAATAGGCTAGGGGTTGGTGACTGTGACTGAGTAGGCATATCATTAACATGGGAGGTATTTCCATAGTACCAATATACATGAACACATCTCCAATCCCACGATGTAGAAAAGTAAAAACCACTAAGAACCAAATGTATGCATACCAATATAACCCAAAACCAGAGTACAAATGTGAAAGTAATAGAAAGTAAACTGGACTAGAATACAAGCCCATCAAAAAGAAATTCTATAACCAAGTTCTTCAAACTCATCCGTAGGAAACCCTGCCTAATCCAAACTGAAGGCATGGTACTGGGGCTACTGTTTCAAGTCATAGGAACACCTTGACCCATATGATCTCACAAGGATCTGTCTGGTCTTGGTCCGCCTTAGACTCTATCGAATGGTCGCTCGTATACACAAGACAAAACACATGTAGCCAAAGACCATGCAACGATGAGTATAAAAATACATAGTAGGAAACCCCAAAACCACAAAGAAAAACATAAGGTAATAGTATAGTCAGCTCCACACAAGTATTTATCTACAATATATAACATAAATATCTAGATATATGTAAACCATACCACATAGTCTAGGGTAATTCATAACCACTACATACCAAAACTAGGGATTTAGTTTAATGATTCCCCGATCCACACATTTGAGATAATGAACTCCTAAGTCTAGTAGCTCTAATAATGTCCATCTGAGAAGTACTATTCTCCAGAAACTATCACGATAGAGAGATAAGTTGAGTGATTTAAAGAGAGATATGATACATAGAGGAAGATCACTATTATATTCATTGGGTGATACCAAACAATCCAACTGGATTAACCCACTATGTAGAGGATCGACGCCTGGTGAATTAGGTTATGTCAATACCAAAGACTATACCTAGGGTATATAGATGAATAGGGGATCCTGTATAGGGACTCTCTGGGGATTCCTACAACACTATCCAAGATGTTCTACTAAAGGGATAATACTCTTATGAGTATAAAATTATGTCAAAAAACTGTGATGGAAGATATAAATGGAACACACCCTAATGAAACTCTTAAAATATATTTGTGGATGAAAGAATCAATCCACATAAAAATTTAGGGTGCACGCTAAGTAGTAGTAGTCCCACTAGTCGTGTCACTTGACCCGGGGTACTACCATTGTAAATGGACCATGTAAAAAGAAATATATCCAATTTTAAACCCACCATTTTTTTCATAAGTACTACATCATCAAAATGGTCCCAACTCCTCATATAGTGCATCAAACGAATGCTCAATTTGAAGGTTATGGCCATTTTAGTAAAAAGATTTGACTCAGGTCCGGTCTGGAATTCACACACCCGAGCCTGGTTTTCCACATCATGAGGTCTTCCTTCATTGTGTGCCCCCATATTCCATGCATCCGGCTAGCTGTGACTGTGAGTTCCACACACGATCTACCATTCCATAGCCTCATTCCATTGCAAGATCCCATGCAGTCCCTTCAATGATACCCAAATCGTGCCACTACAACGTCGTCTCATGTCTAATGCATCGTGCTGAACTCAGATCCACGAATCCAGATCGTTCTACCATTAATCAGCGACGAAATTATCGATTTTTCACATATGGGTTACAAATCAGATGGATGAGGCAAAGAATTCATGAAGAATGCAATAAATTCAGTGGAGAGAATAAATGCAAAAGAATGCGTGATGAATGGATCTTGGAATTTGTTTATGTTCTCCTTGATACTTCCTTGTTAGAAGGAAAATGAAGAGGGATTCAATTTCATCTAATCTCTTGAAAATAAACCACACATTTTAATATATATCCCACAATGATAAAACCATAGACCAATTTGTCTTTGGATTGACCCATGTTCTTCATGAGAATAAGTAATGGGGAAAAAATGGAATTACCACCCTTCATGGGAAAGGAACATTCATTATAGAGGGTTCATTTCCAATGGAGATCCATCTATAATGATCTCAATCCACCATCCCAACATCATTTGTCATGATATTTCTCCAAGGTTCTCTATAGAGATTATAGGGAATTCTAGAGTTATGAGCCTAACCTTGGATCCCTGATAAAAAGGAGAATATGAAAGAAACATTGTTGTATCGAATAAAAACATTTTTATTAAAACATTTTTATTCCCGTTATGTCTAAAAAATACATATCACAATCGAACTGCACTAGATAATGTAAGTCCTCTCCTATGGTAAAATAGATGCTCTAAATGAATAGTTCCCTCAGATTTCTAATCTGGGTAACCATTTAGATGTTAGTCCACTATTTCAGAAAAATAACTTGTGTGTGCTATTTAATGTTTAATATTTTTCAATAATTTATTCCGGTCACCCCAAGCCATTAAATCGCACACCATCTCAGTACCTGGTCTTAATATAATTCCAATTAATATTTAAAATAATATACATCCAAAACCCAAGACATTAAATTGTCCCCACATTACAGCTTTACAACCACGAAAACCCAAAAACATTAATACTAAAAAATACATGGGTACTACAGAAGAACATGAGACTCCCTCTCCAATTTTATCTCATGCATATTCTCGTGATTCCACTAGATATTCACTAGGGGAATCACTCACACACAATGAATCCTCTCCTACCGATCCATGATCTCCATTGGGTACTCACCATAAGTCTCTCCATCCTTGATGTCCTACTCACCCAAGTCGATGATTCCAAATGGATCATGCACGTACCTTATTAAGTAAAACACGTGGAAGAAATCATGTAACCAATGAAACTATAGGGATAGATATATGTTTTAAGTCAACTCGAAAACTCTATATAGTATCTGGAAAGGATCGATGAATCTAAGATATAATTTATCACTCTGACCAAATATCTACTTCCCACATTGAGGTGGGACCTGAAGGAACACATGGTCTTCATCTATCATCGAAATATGACTTCTATTAGCTCTGTGTTGTCTTCATCCTCTCCTAGATGATCTAAACCTTATCAATAGTAACTTAAAACAACTCTGGGCCTATGAGTGATACCTCTATTGGGTCAGTCAGGCAATGTGGTTACTTGTAGGACCACCCATACAATGCCTCTAATGGTTACATACCAATGGTGGAGTGGTAACTATTATTGTACAAAAACTCCACTACTGGTAGGTGGTCCTCCTAACTATGACAGATGTTCAAGATGAAATCCCATAGTATGTCCTCTAGAACCTAAATTTTCATCTCTTTCTAGCCATCTTTCTGGGGATGAAATGTCATGCATATGTCTAAATGAGACCCAAACACCTCATAAAATCTCTTACACAAATAGGATGTGAAACAAGAATCGAGATCTAAAACAATCGTTGATGGAACATCATGAAGAAAGACTATCTCATGAACATTGAGGTGTTCCAATATACTTGTTGATATCTGATCCCAGATAGGTAGGAAGTTGGAAAACATGTTTATTCGGTAAAAATCATCTAGATGGTATTGTGCCCCCTAGATGTAGGTGGTAAACATGTCAAAAATTCCATCGATATCAAATCCCACTTCCTTTCCGACACCACAAGGGGTTGAGCTAAACCAACTTGAACCTAGTGCTCAACCCTCACTTACTGGCATGTAAGGAATTTAGAAACAACCTTTTCCATTGCCTTATTTATCCCTAACCACCAAAACTAATGTCAGATTCCCTGATATATCTTTTCCACACCATGATGTACCACCAAAGGGGATGTGTGAAACTCCAATAGAATCACCATCCACAACACCATTGGTACAAATTTGTGTACTTTGAATAGATCAATGTGCTCCCTAACTTTCTAATATCCATCAGTAGAATATCATGTGGATAACTAAGCATGCAGATTCACACAGTTAGAATCCCCACGTTGTGCCTCCTCGACTCACTATAAGAGTGTAGGGGTACAAACCATCCACTGGAAGTAATCTCTCCCATATACATCCACAAAAAATAACTACAATGATACCAACTACACTAATGACTCATCCAACAACTGTGAACTTGAAATCTTTATTAGATCATCTGCCACCACATTCCCATTCCCAGGAGTATAGATAATATCAAAGTCATAATACTGGAGGAACTCTATCTATTGTCTCTGTCACCTGTTCAGATCTATATGAGAGGACATATACTTGAGAATCTTGGGATCATATTAGATATTAATCTTCTCACCCATCATGCAGTGTGGTTCCATATTCAATACAAAGACTATCACCGCCAACACAAGACCATGGTTCATGTAGATCTACTCATGTGGTCTCAACTAGAGTGAACCATAAGTAATCACTGACTACCACTACATCAGGACACATCCAAGATCGGTTCTTATTTTATTACATAACACTGCATACTCAACATCATCCTCTGGAAATATCAAGATTGGGGAACTCTTCCAACTCTTCCTCAACTGATGGAAAGCGTATTGGCATTTTTCATTCCATATGAAAGGATTCCCTTTTAAGGTCAAACCTATCATAGGTGACAATATCCTAGAGAAATTATGTATGAATATTGATAATATCCAACCATCCCATGGAATATTTTTACCTCTATCACAATCTTAGGTGAATCCCATGAAAACACTACCTCATCCTTGGCTAGACCCATAGCAACTCTTCCCACTAAGATAACATGTCCTATAATGTGGACCGCCTAAATCAAGAACTAAGACTTGAGAATTTTTGATAATTTTGGTGCTCTCTGAATATGTCTGGAACCATCACTAAGTGTGTCGTGTGCTCCTTCTCATATGTTGAGTAAACAAGGATATTGTCTATGAATACTACCATGAACCGGTCAAAGTAAGGCTGGAAGAAGAGGTTTAAGTGTAAAGACCCAAAAATTTTAAGGATTTTTTTTCTTAATTTCTTTGGAATTTTATGAGTACACAGTTTCTGATGGCACCTGATTCAGAGGCCCGGTGCGCCCAGAATAATTTTCTGATGTTTTGTTAAGCTTAAATTAACGCGAGTAAGCAGTTTTACTAAAAAAGTGTAATAACTCTTAAACGGTTACTTAGATCAGAAATATTAGGGCACCGTTGCACTCATGATGGAGGGTTTACCCTAGTCGCGACTTAAGTTTAGTCGGCGTGGGCCTCCTGTGAGAAATTCCAAAAATCGCATAACCGTAAATAAAATAATTAAATAAATTATTTTATTTTTCAAATGCTTATAACTCACAAACGGTAGCTCGAATTAAGAATTCAAGACAACCGCTGAACTCGTGAGGGCATGGTTTATTTAAGAAGATACTAACTTTGGCCGACGCAGGCCACCAAAAAAAGTTAGTTTTTGCCGAAAATAAAATAATTAAATGACAATTATTTTATTGTAAAATTTGTATCTTTTAAACGGTAACTCGGATTGAAAATCGGAGAGTACCATTGGATTCATTGGGGCGTGTTTCACTTTGGAAGAGCCTGAACTTGACCGTCACGGGTCGAGGGTGACTGATAATAATTTTCCGAACTATTTTTTCAGGTACGTTCAGAAAACAAACGTTTGGGTTTTCCTATCTTTTGAACCAGTACTCGGAATTGAAATTCGAGGGCACCGATGAACTCGCAGCACTGGTAATTTCTTAAGGGGACCTTTACTGTAGTTTTGTTTTAAGTGGGTTGAGAATTAATTTTTGGGGAATTAGTTTAAAATGAATAAAATTTGTGTGTACAATTTTATTTATATCTGATGTGGTTAAATTCTACAAAGGGGAGTTAAGGGTGGGACCACAACCACCTAACTACCCTTATGTGGATATTTAGAAGGTGGGGCCCACACAAGCCCCAACCTTTCATCTCCCCATAACCACTCTTAAACCCCCCGTTAAACCCCCTTTTTAATCAATTTGTTAACTCCTCAACTCCCCTATTAATGAGATCTCTGCATTTTCCTCTAATTATGTTTGTCAACATAATTAAATTAATCGTTTCATTAATTAAATTGGTACATCACAATTTGAATTAATTTTTGTTGCATGACACTTCTTTAAATGGGAGAAGTCTTTTGTAATATTTTCGATAGAAAATATTTCAATGGGAAACCTCTAGAGGATTAGAAAGAGAGGTGTTCTTGCTCCGACGAAGAACGTGAAGTCCCAACGGCGACTCTTCCTCCGACGTCAATGGAATCGACACCATTCTTCCGCGACGTCCAACCACAGTGACGTTCCTCTTCTGCAGTTTGACGACGTGCGACGTCTTTGTGAGGTAGGGAAATATTGTATATTTCTCATTTATATGGTTTATACCCTTGAGCTTGAGAGTTTATTTGTAGGATTTATCTTTTTGGATTCCTTACCTCGGTTTAATTTCTCCTGATGAATGAAAATTAAATTAATTAATTCACGGATTGATAAACAATTGATTTAATTAATTTTCTTCTTGTTTATCAGGAGTTTGAGATTTTTGAATCATGATAAATATTTAATTGCCAATCCCCCATGTTCTTGATTCTCAAAAACAATGACTAAACTAACACGGCTGTCATTTCGTACTTAAACCGAGTTCCTTTCTTATTCACGGTCCATGCATTCTTCGCGTGTTCTTCTTCGTCAAATAATTGAGCACACTGGAAACTCGATGTTTCGTTGAGCGTGACATACAGACGCCGAGATCTCGATCCGAGGATCAAGAATCTACGATTTTCATAATTTTTGGGGTTAGAACGAAGGTGCAGCGGACTGGAGACATAGAAGCGCGGAAGGCCAGAATCAGGCCGTGTGCAAGGCAGAGGTGCAGCGTTCCCAGTACGTGAGGGCAGCGTGAAATTGGAGGATAAGGGAATGTGAATAATGTGGTATCATGGAGAGAGAATTAGATATTAAGTTGATAAATAATAAAAGAAATAAATAATAGGGGTAATAAAAGATGGGGCGTGATTGGCTTGGAAACAAGGGGGTGGTTTTATTTTTTTTGGGTGGTGCGTGGAATTGGGTGTGAGAGTTTAAAGTATTAAATTAAATTCAAAATAATAATAATATAATAATGTTGTTCTTATTTTCATTGGGAAAACCGTATTTTGATGGTATCTTCTTCTTGCGACCTCGGTTTCACGAACCATCAGTGGCAGTGCAACCTTAACTTCAAGACAAAATTTATGAGTCCAATAGTGGATATCTTTTTTGGGTTTTTGGATCGGGTACCCGAAGCGCTCAGAAAATAATAGATTTAATATTATTATTAAATCTTCGACCTGCTATAACATGAGCTCTGGACGTCCGATTGACATGTCATATACTTTGTTGGATTACTTTTGATGAGATGGTTCTTTTTGCATACTTCACCTGAGGTTTGGATGCAGTTGGAGTAAGGTCGGGTTGGATTGTACCCAAAATCCAATCGGGCCCCTGGAGCGGAAAAGTTGATAACTTTCAGACCGGACGTCCGTTTGAAGAACCATCTGTGGCGTTGGTGATCACATTGAGAAACGGTCCCTGAGAGTATACCCTATGAGAGTTTGGGGTAGAGTTGAGATACGGTCGGGTTGGTTCGTACACAAAACCAATCGGGCCCCTAGGACGAAAAGACTAATAACTCACAGACCGGGCCTCCGATTGACGCGTCGTCTGTTATATTGAGACCCCTATGAAAA
Organism: Viscum album; assembly: GCA_963277665.1. Taxonomy (NCBI): domain Eukaryota; kingdom Viridiplantae; phylum Streptophyta; class Magnoliopsida; order Santalales; family Viscaceae; genus Viscum; species Viscum album. The sequence continues at coordinate 56,545,065 of OY728153.1, read as the reverse complement.
GGGGGTCCTTTGAGATACTTCTTCGTGGGACTTTGTGATACTTGGAGTATTGACCAGTAGCTCATGGAGCGGCCCCTCCCGTAGATGAGCATACGGAGTACGGAGACCCTGTAGCCGGATGAGACCTGACGACTGCTTGACCGACTCGACTTAGAGTGAGTTGACTAGCCCAGTGGACGGAGCACTATTTGTTTGGGTGCAGACCCATGGTGGACGGAGCACTACTATGTTTGTGTGCAGACTCGCGGGACTCGACCAGATAGTACCTCTGCAGCCTGTTAGGGGGGATGCACTACTTTGTTTGGGTGGACGTCCCCGGAGGGAAGCACTGCTGTGTTGGGGTGGCTGACCCGCGGTACTCAATAGGAGGAGTACCTCAGCAGTCTTAGGTTAGTGAGAAGTACCTCATATTCGTGATAGGATCACTGTACTCGACAGAGATGGGGCTCTTTAGCAGTTTCGGTTTTGATAATGAAAATCCTGGTTTGAGCTAAGTTTGTGACCTTTGTGTTTACCTCATGATTGAGATGGGTCACTTGATAACTTAGGTATATGTATTGGAATATACCTGGGTAGTGGTTATCCGTTGATTTCATAATCTTTCTGTATCCTCGTGATTGAGATAGTTTACTTGATAACTTGGTTATATGTATGGGCATATACCTAAGTAGAGGTTATCTGTTGAGATCTTCTTTGTGGTTATCCTTGTTGGATTTAGTGATACCATGGGGGTCTCGGAGACCCTAATGAGTATTTTTATACTCACCCATGCACGGGCTATGCCTGCACCTCATTGTGTTGGTTGCAGACGACGGGCAGCGCAGACAGTGGCCGAGTGTTCGAGGACTAGACGGTACATGGAGGTGGACCTCATGACGAGACAGTATTTGGTGGTGGACTTCACGACGAGACGACACTCAGAGGAGGTTGACAGGCGAGAGAGTTGTGGAGGCTATCTATACCTACCCTTCAGGTGGGATCCATGGTGGACGATCCAGGAGCTGCACTATCTGTACCTACCCTTCAGGTAGGATCCTTGGTGGATGATCTAGGAGTTGCTTGTCACTTTCCGGTTGTTTTATCTTTTTCATTTTACTTTACAGTTGGGCTTGTATTTCCGGGCGCTTTACTTTCAGCATAGCTTGTTTCAGTTTTACTTAGTGTTTTACTTCCTCTTGTACTCTGTGGTGTTTTGTTTACTTTTATAAAGGCAATGCCTTCCCAGTTATCGGGATTTATGCTTTTGGTGCAAGTCGCCAGACCCTGGCCTATGGAAGGTAGGCTTCGGGTAGTCACGGCACGGGCCCCGAGGACGGGTCGTGAAAAATTGGTATCAGATGAGTCGGTTCTACCGCAAAACTTATAACTCTGATATTCCCATTTTGTGAAGCAATAGTGTTAAGGGGATCGAGTGTGGTTTTCAGTTCAGGGAGTCCAGTGTTGGTGCGGCGGCCGACGTATCTGTACACCAGGACCCTGACTACTGATTTTCAACTTTTTGCACAAAAACACTAATTGTGTGTGTGTTTCCAAGAGTTTTAAAGTCTGTTCAAATAAGGTCAGCTCACCAGGTATAAATTGTTAAACCTTGTCTTATCTTTTCAGGATTTCTCCATGCAGACAGTCAGTTGGAGTTATGAGATAGTACACGATGACGGCCCATCGAGCGATGAGGCTCCAGTGCGGGGCCCTTTGTACTATGTTGGCACCCTCGGGTGGTGTCCCAGCAGCACCACCACCTGTTGGGAAGCATATGCAACCAGCTAAACTAGCGAACTGTGCACGCTGGCAGAGCACATTGCACGAGTTCCAGTAGCAGTGGCCTCCAAGGACACGACGTGAGGCAGATTACTAGACAGTAGAGCACTGGCTGGAGGCGATTGCGAGAGTTTTCCGCCTAGCTGAGAAATCAGTAGAGTGGATGGTGGACTTGGCCACTAGTGTTTTCTAGTGAATGACCATGAGGATTGTCCGCATAGTGATGAGGCTTCGGGACGTGGACCGATGCCCGAGATAGTGCCTTCGGGTAGTGTGTAAGCTATACATCACTACCTGTAGGTCAGTAGTTACAACCGGCGGTACTCGTAGGTGAAACATGTAAGATTACTGCCTTACACGTGTTCTAACATCAGATACCCTCATGATCCGAGTCAAACCTGACTCACAGGCGGCTGAGGACTGGCTTGAGGAGGTGGCTGAGAGTTTTCTAGATCTTGTACAGCTTCGGCAGGACGACGTGTCTGTAGCTGAGAATTCATCGAGGCATACTGAACATTCCGGGTACTCGATGAATACGATTCGAGCCATTACGTTTTCCTCTATGTATTCCTACTCACCTTAGTTCTCTAGAGAGAACCTTGAGGTTTAATGTTCTTTGGTTAAACAAATATAGCTAGAGAATGTTAGAAGTTGGAACGCAGTGAGCTGGTGCCAGTCTCAGAGAGTTGGGCATGCGACTGTTTCAAGAAGAGGAAATTTTAAGGACATATAAATCTGCAGAGCATCAGACATGGAGGCAGAGCTAGGAGAGAAGCATGATGTGGTGTACATTCCAACATGTTACAACCACCCGCCTTTGTTGTCCCCTCCAGGCTCAGGGATCTGGAGGACAGGGGAAAGAGTAGCTGCATGCAGTCAAGGAGTGCGACCGAAAGGGCTCTAAGGATGATTCAAAGTGCGGACTTTGTCTTCTACTAGCTGTCGTAGCCACAGAAATCGATATGAATCATCCCTTCCTTCCATGAATCTAGTCCCAGACCTAGAGTTTCCGGTTAAGCCGTTGACTTGACCCTCACGTCTGGAGATATCTTTGGGAGGAGACTCGATAGTCACACTTACGCCGATGCTGTGATCTGACCCTTGAGGCGGGAGTCTTGGTTGGGACCTCTTGGTGGCACCATCGAGGCCTTACGACGTTAGTTTGAGTATGGAGTGGGCAATCACTGCTCATACTCAAATTGACAGTATTAGGCAAACGTCGGGATGGGTTTTCCTCGTTTGGAAAAAAAGGAAACCCCAGGAAGCACAGGATAAACTCGTGCATGGGAGGGTGTAGGCTATCATTCTTGGGTTGGCCAGCCTTACCCTCATGGCACCATGAGTTTTAGTTCTAGTTCTAATCAGGAAATGGAGACCTCTAGAGTTCGAGTATGGTGACCACGTTCATATATGGGTCTCACCTCGATGAGGTTTAGGGAGATTTAGCCGAGGCGGTGAGATATCTCCGAGGTTCAACGGATCTTTCTATGTCCCCAGCAGGGTAGGCGAGGTGGTTTACCGCTTCACCTTTCCACCTTAGTTGCACTAGGTGCATGAAAGCTTTCACGTACCTCGGCTAAGGAGATACGTGCATGATCCTTCACACATCATCGACCTCAGGGAGTTGGACGTCGATGACAGGGCGCATGCACGGAGGGTCCAGTGGAGATCTAGGATCGACAGGAGCAGGTCCTACATGAACGGTCGATTCCTCATGTGCGCTTTCACTGGCAGCATGGGAACCTCCAGGATATAACATGGGAGCAGAAGGCTCAGATGCGTGCTCAGTACCAATTTTGTTTCCCTATTTTGTGTTATAGCTTTACGGGGACGTAAATCCCTGAGGTGGGAGTAATGTAAAGGCCCGTAAATTTTAAGGGATTTTTTTTCTTAATTTTTTTGGAATTTTACAAGTACGCAGTTTCTGACGGCACCTGATTCCGAGGCCCGGTGTGCCCAGAATATTTTTCTGATATTTTTTCAAGCTTAAATTAATGCGCATAAGCAGTTTTATTGAAAAAATGTAATAAATCTTAAAGGGATACTCAGATCAGAAATCTGAGGGCACTGTTGCGCTCAGGATGGCGGGTTTACCCTAGGCGCGACTTAATTTTAGTCGGCGCGAGCCTCCTGTGAGAAATTCCAAAAATGGCATAACCGTAAATAAAATAATAAAATAAATTATTTTATTTTTCAAATTCTTATAACTCACAAATGGTAGCTAGGATTAAAAATCATAGATAACCGCTGAACTCGTGAGGGCATGGTTTATTTAAGTAGATACTAACTTTGGCCAGCGCGGGCCACCATAAAAAGTTAGTTTTTGGCCGAAAATAAAATAATTAAATGACAATTATTTTATTGTAAAATTCGTGTCTTTTAAATGATAACACGGATTGAAAATCCGAGAGTACCGTTGGATTCGTTCGGGCGTTTTTAACTTAAGCAGAGCCTGAACTTGACTGGTGCGGGTCAAGGGTGACTGATAATAATTTTCCAAAAAAAATTTCGGGTAGGTTCAGTAGACGTATGTGTGGGTTTTCCAATCTTTTGAACTAGTACTCGGAATCGAAATTCAAGGGCACCGATAAAATCCCAGCACTGGTAATTGCTTAAGGGGACTTTTACCGTAGTTGCGTTTTAAGCTGGTTGAGAATTAATTTTTGGGGAATTAGTTTAAAAAAAATAAAATTGGTGTGTACATTTTAATTTATATCTGAGGTGGTTAAATTCTAGAAAGGGTAGTTAAGGGTGGGACAACAACCACCTAACTACACATGTGTGGATATTTAGAAGGTGGGTCCCACACGAGCACCAACCTTTCATCTCCCCATAACCACTCTTAAACCCCCCCCCCCCTTAAATGCCCATTTTAATTAATTTGTTAACTCCTAAACTCTCCTATTAATGAGATCTCTCCATTTTCCTCTAATTAAGTTTGTCAACACAATTAAATTAATGGTTTCATTAGTTAAATTGGTACATCACAATTTGAATTATTTTTTGTTGCATGACACTTATTTAAATGGGAATCCGTTGGAGGATTATAAGGAGAGGTGTTCTTCCTCCGACGAAGAATGTGAAGTCTCAACGACGACTCTTCCTCCGACATCAATGGAATCGACACCATTCATCCACGACGTCTGACCACCGTGACATTCGTCATCCACGGTTTGACGAAGTGCGAAGTCTTTGCAATGTAGGGGAATATTGTATATTTCTCATTTATATGGTTTATACCCTCGAGCTTGAGCGTTTATTTGTAGGATTTATCTTTGTGGATTCCTTACCTCGGTTTAATTTCTCATGATGAACACGAATTAAATTAATTAATTCATGGATCGATAAACAATTGATTGAATTGATTTTCTTGTTGTTTATCCTGAGTTTGAGATTTTTGAAGCATGATAAATACTTAATTTCCAATCCCCCATGTTCTTGATTCTAAATTTCGATGGCCAAACTAACATGGCTATCGATCCACACTTAAACTGAGTTCCTTTCTTATTCATGGTTCGCGCATTCTTCGCGTGTTCTTCTTCATCAAATAATTGAGCATGCTGGAAACTCGATGTTTCGTTGAGCGCAACATACGGGCGCGGAGATCTCGATCCGAGGATAAATAATCTACGATTGTCATAATTGATGGGGTTAGAATGAAGGTACAGTGGACTGGAGGCGTAGCAGCGCGGTAGGCCGGAAGTAGGCCGTGTGCGAGGCGGAGGTGCAGCGTTCCTAGTACGTGGGGGCAGCATGAAATTGGAGGAGAAGGGAATGTGAATAATGTGGTAGATTGGAGAGATATTTAGATATTAATTTGATAAATAATAAAAGAAATAAATAAAAGGGGTAATCAAAGAGGGGGCCGTGTTTGTCTTGGAAACAAGTTGGGGGCAGTTTTTTTTTGGTGGTGCGTGGAATTGGGTGTGAGAGTTTAAAGTATTAAATTAAATTCAAAATAATAATAATATAATAATGTTATTATTATTTTCATTTGGAAAACCATATTTTGATGGTATCTTCTTCGTGCGACCTCAGTTTCATGAACCGTCAGTGGCAGTGTGACCCTGACTTCAAGACAGAATTTATGAGTCCAATATTGGATATCTTTTTCTAGTTTTTGGATCGGGTATCTGAAGCGCTCGGAAAATAATAGATTTAATATTATTATTAAATCTTCGACCTGCTATAACTTGAGCTCCGGACGTCCGATTGACTTGATGCTGACTTTGTTGGATTCCACTTGATGAGAAAGTTCATTTGGCATACTTCATCAGAGGTTTGGTTGCAATTTGAGTAAGGCTGGGTTGGATTGTACCTGAAATCCATCTGGGCCCCTCGAACGGAAAAGCTGACAACTTTCAGACCGGACGTCCGTTTGACAAACCATCATCGGCATTGGTGATCACGTTGAGAAACGGTCCCTAAGAGTATACCATATGAGAGTTTGGGGTTCAGTTGAGATACGGTCGGGTTGGTTCGTATACGAAACCAACCGAGCCCCTAGGACGAAAAGGCTAATAACTCACAGAACGAGAATCTGATTGACACGCCGTCTATTGTGTTGAGACCCCTATGATGAGGCGGTCCATTAAGATACTTTATCGTGGAACTTTGTGATACTTGGAGTATCGACCAGTAGCTCGTGGAGCGGACCCTCCTGGAGACGAGCGTACAGAATACGGAGACCGTGTAGCTGGGTGAGACCTGACGACTTCTGGACCGACTCGACTTGGAGTGAGTTGAATAGCCCAGTGGACGGAGCACTAATTTGTTTGGGTGCAGACCCATGGCGGACGGAGCACTACTGTGTTTGGGTGTAGACCTGTGGTACTCGACCGGAGAGTACCTCTACAGGTTTTTAGGGGGGATGAACTACTGTGTTTGGGTGGCAGACCCCGGCGGGAAGCACTACTGTGTTTGGATGGATGACACGCAGTACTCGACAGGAGGAGTACTTCAGCAGTCTTAGGTTGGAGAGAAGTACCTCGAAGTCATGATAGGATCACTGTACTCAACAGAGACGGGGCTCTTCAGCAGTTACGGTTTTGATAATGAAAATCCTGGTTTGAGCTAAGTCTATGACCTTTGTGTTTACCTCATGGTTGATATGGGTCACTTGATAACATAGGTATATGTATGGGCATATACCTGGGTAGTGGTTATCCGTTGATTTCATAGTATTTGTGTTTCCTCATGATTGAGATTGGTTACTTGATAACTTGGGTATATGTATGGGCATATACCTAAGTAGAGGTCATCTATTGAGATCTTCTTTGTGGTTATCCTTGTTGGATTTAGTGAGACCTTGAGGGTCTTGGGGTCCCTAATGAGTATCGTTATACTCACACCTGCACGGGCTATGCCCGCACCTTGTTGTGTTGGTTCCAGACGACAGGCAGCGCAGACAGAGGCCAAGTGTTCGAGGACTAGACGGTACCCGGAGGTGGACCTCACGACGAGACAGTATCTGGTGGTGGACTTCACGACGAGACGACACTCGGAGGAGGTGGACGGGTGAGAGCGTTGTGGAGGCTATTTGTAACTACTCTTTAGGTAGTATCTGTGGTGGATGATCCAGGAGCTGCGCTATCTATACTTACCCTTTAGGTAGGATCCTTAGTGGATGATCCAAGAGCTTCTTGTCACCTTCCAGGTGTTTTATCTTTTTCTTTGTACTTTATAGTTGGGCTTATATTTCTGGCCTCTTTACTTTCAGCACATCTTATTTCAGTTTTACTTAGTGTTTTACTTCCGCTTGTACTCTGTTGTGTTTTGTTTACTTTTATAAAGGCAATGCCTTCCCAGTTTTCGGGGTTTACGCCTATGGTGCTAGTCGCCATCCCCTGGCCTATGGAAGGCAGGCTTGGGGTAGTCACGGCACGGGCCCCGAGGACAAGTCGTGACATTATGGGTCCCATAAACACTGTGGGGGAATTCATCATGCCAAAGAGAATCACCAAGTACTCACAGTGACCATATAACCACCTAAGAGGAATCTTTAGTACATCCTCATCCCTTAATTGCAACTGGTGATAGCTTGATCGAAGGTCAACCCTTAATAACATTCTTGGCCCTCTCAACTGGTTGAAGAGGCCATCGATCCTCAGTATTGGATACATGTTCTTCAAGGTAACATGGTTTAGGCTCTGGTAGTCCACACACAATATCATGTTCGCATATAATATTTTGGAAAATAACATTGGGGCCATCTAAGTTGGAACACTAGGTCTCATGAAGACCTTTCTCTACAAATCCTACTACTATACCCTCAGCTTGAGAAGTTTTGTTGGAGCCATCCCATATGTTGGTGATGATATCAGTGTCATCATAGGTTGTAAGTTGATGTAGAATTCTATCTCTCTATAATAGTTCAATCCAAGAACATATTCAGAAAATATTTCCTCGTAGTCTTCCACTACTGCTGGTAACCAGAAACTAATAACATAAGATGCACTGAGGGTCATGCTAGCCAAGTGATGAGTGGTCGACTACACCCTCCTATGCATGAGTCCATCCTATGATTTTTGGGTTTGTTTTCATCAACATAGGAAAACCTTATTCTATCACTACAAAAACACCACAAACATCTATTAAAATAGTCAATATGGGCATGCAATGAAGATAAAAAATCCCTACCAAGAATGATGTCCTAAGGCGTCGACGATTCCACCAAGTGGTTCCAACAAAAACTCTCACCTATTATTTTACACATCCTCCACCTTGCATATCTACCTACTGTTTCCTTTACCTCTTCCTCGGTGGTCCATCCATTGTCTCCCTATTATCCGCATAAGGGTTGGACAATATAGAGTGAGATTTCCCATACTACTACTGGAATTTTACACTTTACCTATGGTTCAGAACCATTGGTAAAGGCTGGGAAACCATTGCTATATTATATACCAACGGTTTCCCAAACCATGTCCAAGTAAGACGTGGGTATAGGATTATACCAATGGTTCTGTGTAAACCGCTGGTATATGTGTTAAAGTAAGAGATATAACAATGGTTTTAAAAACTGTTGGTATATGTTACCCTTATACCAATAGTTTAGAACCATTGGTATATAGTGTAAAATATAAATCTAAATGATATACCAACAGTTTTGAAAACCGTTGGTAGAAGATTATACCAATGGTAATAACAAAACTGTTGGTATAACATACATCAAAAGGTAGTACCAACGGTTTTGAAAACCATTGGTATACATATTTTGCAGCTCCACAGTAGCCAAAAGCCTCCTCCAACCTCCAACTCTCCATGACCTGCAAGAACACATACATCCAAGATCCAAAATCCTACATGGGATGTTTAAAATTCATCCAAAATTCAGAAATTCAGAAATTTAAAATTCATTACTCACTCAAAGTACAACATAAGAGAAAAATCTAGAATCCAATACATCCACACACTACTGAAAAAACGACCTATACCCATGGTTCAAACTCGTGGTTATAGCCCCCAAAACTGTTGGTATAGCCTATACCCATGGTTTTGGGAACTATGGGATGGAAATGTGTCAGTATAGGGGTCTCAGCCTATATCCACTGTTTTGGAGAACCGTGGGTATAGGGGAGTCAAATGTGTCACACCGCTCTTCCAGCGTGTTACACAACAGACCCCATAGTTTTCAAACCGTGGGGAAGGTAAATTCAAAAAACAAGTACTGGGGGGAATCGAACCCACACCTCACACATCGTCTCACAGGCACGCCCCACAAAAGGACCAACCGATCTATGATATTTAATTGTTATATATACATATATCTACATATATATATTAATATGAACCAATGCGGTATTTAAATTCAAAAAACGCTTCTAGACGGATTCGAACCAGCGTCTACAAAGCGCCTCACATCCGCGCTTCGACAAAGACTAAACGAGCTATCATTTTCTTCTGATATATATACATACATCTAGGTATATATATTAATATGATCCATGTTTCAAAAAATGTTAATGATGGAAATCGAACATGTGACCTACAACTTCCACGGAGAACGGTTTACCAACCGGGCTACTGAATTTTTGAAATTATATATTTATATTTACGTAAATATATTAATATAAACCGTGATTAAATGTCTTCCCACCAATTTTTTTTTTTGTTTCCCACCAAATTTTCTTTCCCCACCATAATGTTGGAAAGCTATAACCACGGTTCTGGATAACCGTGGGTATAGGTCTTCAAAAAAATCCAAATACCTACGGTTTTGATAAACCATCGGTATAAGTCTTCAAAAAATTCCCTATACCCGCGGTTTTCTCCAAAACCGTGGGTATAGGTCTTAAAAGAAAACAATACCCACGGTTTTTTGAACAACCATGGGTATAGGTGGCCCATACCCACAGTTTTTGAAAATCGTCGGTATAGCTTCACATACTATCCCTATACCCACATTTTTTTGCAAACCCGTGGGTATAGACTTGTTTTACAGTAGTGACAATCCAATACATCCAGAATTGAAATGAAATAACACCCATAAAACCAATACAAAATTAAAATCCAATACATCCAGAATCCAATACACATAACATTATTCAAATTTTAGAATTCGTTACCAATAAGCCAGAATCCAATACATCTAGAATCTAGAATTTTAGAATTGAAAAGAAAAAACACCCATAATAGTACTCAAAATTTAGAATTCACTCCTCACTCAAACCACAACACCAACACACACAAGAGAAAAATCCTACATGTTATAGGAAGCACATGGGATTTTTACTCATAGTCTTGGGTTAAATATCTTAAAACCAATAGAATATCTTGGGTAGAGTGGGAAAGGATCATAATACCCATAAGATAGAAAATGTTAGTGGTCATGTGCTTAGACCTATGATGAGTTATAGGAATCACATGGGATGTTTATATTACTTTAATGAATATTTATCCATGTATAAATGGTTCCTGACGTGTTAGTGGGAAACAATGGCCAATCTCAACATATGAGATGGATTACTAGAATTGCCTACATGTTTTTCATAGACTTTGCAATTGGAATAAGGGGGTATGTGGATAATTTAAATTTGGTCTCCTAGGTGTGATGTGAGATGAATACCCAATTTGGGTAATGGGTATGAATATTCAATTAGGTCTTTGGTATTGGGTTCCCATAGGGAATTTGGTTTGGTCCTAGAACCAACTGTTTGAAGATGGGATTGGCATATTAAATGTCATGTGTTTTAGAATAGGGGTAGGATTTCCTCACATGAGAAGTGGATTTTGTGAGGATGGACAATGGATCCTTGTGCTAAAGTATCAACACAATCTGAATACGTTTGATCAGTTTTCCATATTCAAGTTGTTGTTTTAACTTAAAATCATGTCCATTTCAAATAAAAGTGAGACATTTTGAGTGGTACCGGCAACATTGTGCCTTGGATTGAGTCAAGGTTGAATTATACATGTCAAAAATGACCCATGGATTGTTTTCATAAAGTATCAACAGAATCAGAATGTGTTTGGTTGGTTTTCAATATGCATGTTGTTTTTTTCACTTAAAATCCTATCGATTTCAAATAAAAGTGAGACTATTTGAGTGGAACCGGACACACTATGCCTAGTATTGAGATGGGGTTGATGCGTACATGTCACAAATTACCCATGGATCGTAATCCTAAAGTATCAATAGAATCTGAATGCATTTGGTCAGTTTGTCGTATTCCAGTTGTTGTTTTCACTTAAAATGTTGTCCAATTCAAATAAATGTGAGACACTTTGAGTGGTACCGGCTACACCGTGCATCATATTGAGGTGGGGTTTAGTCATACACGTCAAAAATGAAATATGGATCCTTGTGATAATGTATCAACAGAATACGATTCTGTTTTGTCGCTTTTCTATATGCTAGTTGTTTTTACTTAAAATGGTGTCCATTTTAAACAAAATAAAAATAGTTCAAGTGGTACCAGTCACACACTACCTCATATTGAGGCTGGATAAAATCCTACACGTCACAATGACACATGGATATTTTTACTAAAATATCAACATATTCTGAATACATTTGGTTGGTCTTCCATATGTCAGTTGTTGTTTTCTCTTAAAATGTTGTCCATTTCAAATAAAGGTCAGACACATGGAGTGGTATCGGCAATAGCATGCCTCATATTGAATTGAGGTTGACTCGTACATGTCACAAATAACCCATGGATCCTTATAATAAAGTATCAAAACAATATGAATGTGTTTGGTCAGCTTTCTGTATGCGAGTTGTTGTTTTCACTTAAAATGTTGTCCATTTCAAATAAAAGTGAGACACGTTGAGTGGTACCGGCCACATCGTGCCTCAGATTGAGGCAGTGTTGACTCGTACACGTCACAAATAACCCATGGATCATTTTACTAAAGTATAAATAGAATCCTAATGTGTTTGGTCTGTTTTCGGTATGCCAGTTGTTGTTTTCACTTAAAATGGTGTCCATTTTAAACAAAAGGCAGACAATTTGAGAGATATCGGCCACACTATGCCTCAGATTGATCCGGGGTTAACTCATAGAAGTAAAAAATGACTCATGGGCCCTTATGCTGAAGTATCAACACAATCCGAATATGTTTGGCCAGTTTTCTGTATGCAAGTTGTTGTTTTCACTTAAAATCATGTCCATTTCATATAATTGTGAGGCAGTTTGAGTGGTACCGATCACACTATGCCTCAAATTGAGGCGGGGTTGACTCCTACAGGTCAAAAATTACCCATAAGTAATTTCCCTAATGTATTAACAGAATATGAATGAGTTTGGTCATTTCTCTGTATGCTAGTAGTTATTTTTACTTAAAATGTTGTCCATTGAAAATAGAAGTGAGACACTTTGAGTGGTACCAGTCACACTGTACCTTGGATTAAGGCAGGGTTGACTCATACATGTCACAAGTGACCCATGGATCCTTGTGCAAAATTATCAACACAATACAAATACGTTTGGTCAGTTTTCCATATGCCGGTTGTTTTTACTTAAATGGGTGTCCATTTTAAACAGAAGAAAGACACTTTGAGTGATACCGGCCAAATCGTTCCTTGGATTTAGGAAGGGGTGACTTTTATACATCACATGTGATATATAGATCCTTTTCCTAAAGTAACAACATAATCCTAATGCATTAATTTGTTTTCCGTATGCCATTTGTTGTTTTCACTTAAAATATTGTCCATTTAAAATAAAAGTGAGACACTTTGAGTGGTACCGGCCACAACGTGACTCAGATTGAGGCAAGGTTGACTCATACACGTCACAATTGGCCCATGGATCCTTGTGCAAAATTATCAACACAATCCAAATATGTTTGATCGGTTTTCCATATGCCAGTTGTTTTCACTTAAAAGGGTGTCCATTTTAAACAAAAGAAAGACTATTTGAGTGATACAAGCCACACCATGCCTCAGATTGAGGCAGGGTTGACTCGTTCACATCATATATGACCCATAGACCCTTTTCCTAAAGTATCAATAGAATATGAATGTGTTTCGTCGGTTTTCTATATGTCAGTTGTTGTTTTCACTTAAAATGTTTTCCATTTCAAATAAAAGTGAGACACTTTTTATGGTACCGGCCACACTGTGCCTTGAATTGAGGCATGGTTGACTCTTACACATCACAAATGACCCATGGATCCTTCTGTTAAAGTTTTAATAGAATCACAACACATTTGTTCTGTTTTCTGTATGCCAGTTGTTTTTACTTAAAAGGGTGTCCATTTTAAATAAAAGAAAGACACTTCGAGTGATACCGACCACACTGTGCCTCGAATTGAGGTGGGTTGACTTGTAGACATCACATATGAGCCATGGATCTTTTTTCTAAAGTATTAATAGAATCCGAATGTGTTTGGTCAGTTTTTTATATGTCTGTTGTTGTTTTTACTTAAAATGTTGTTCATTTCAAATAAAAGTGAGACACTTTGAGTGATACCGGCCACAACATGCCTCAGATTGAGGCAGAGTTGACCCGTACATGTCAAAAATGACCCATGGATCCTGTGATAAATCATCAACACAATCCCAATACGTTTGGTTGGCTTTCCTTATACTAGTTTTTTACTTAAAAGGGTGTTCAGTTTAAAGAGAGCTTATATTGGGATCCAAGACGTTGAATTAAGAGTGTGATTGTCTCTAGAATCAAGGCCGGTGGTCCTTAGCCTTTCGTGAATTGTCGTGATGTTTTATATATGACGAATCACCACTCACCCAATGTTGGTATGTCGGGTCTGGGGGCTGTCTGGGGACCAGGGAGGAGGGTGGGGGTTGTCCGGGGTCCATGGATAAGGGTGGGGGCTATCCAGGGGGCTGTTCGGGGTCCAGGGAGGAGGGTGGGGGCCCGTTAGGGGGGGCTTTCCAGGGTCCAGGGATGAGTGTGGGGGTGCTGTCTCGGGGGATGTTCGGGGGGGCTGGCTGTGGGGCTGTCTGGGGGTTGTCTGGGTCCATGGAGAAGGGTGGGCGGGTGCTGTCCAGGGTCCAGGGAGGAGGTGGCTGTCCGGGGGGGATGTCTGGGGTCCAGGGAGGAGGGTGGGGGGCTATCCATGGGGGGGGGGGGCTATCTGGGGGTTGTCTGGGGTCTAGGGAGGAGGGTGGGGGCTGCCTGGGGGCTGTTCGGGGTCCAAGGAGGAGGGTGGGAGGGCTGTTCGGGGTCCAGGGAGGAGGGTGGGGGGCTGTCCGCAGGGCTGTCCGTAGTCTAGTGAGGAGGGTGGGGGCTGTCTGAGAGGGTATCTAGGGGATGTCTTGGACACATGGGATATATATATTTTCTATGAAAATTATTTCAAGGTTAAAAAAATAATTTTAGTATATCAACATCTAATCAGACCATAAATATTCTAAATTCCTCAAAAAATTACAATTTCATTAAAATAGAAAAAAAATAATGATAATGTGATCTACCTAATAACACATATACTTAGGCACAACAAATCAATAAACATTAAAGGTCAATAATATTACTCAAAAATGTAACGGATCAATCTGTCCCTCATCACCATCAATATCTTCACCATCTCGTCACACTCACCCTCATCCTCGTTGTCATCCCCATCATTGTCCCTACCCTCATCCTCACCCTCATACTTAGCCTCAGCCTCCTCATCACCCTCCTCCTCCGCTTCGGCCTCTTCTTCACCCTCCTCCTCCAACTCAACCTCCTCCTCGCCCTCCTCCTCCTCTGCATCAACCTCCTCCTCACCATTGTCTCATCCAACACTTTAACTTCCAAATGGTTCACCATATATAGAAATCAATGATGAAAAATATTCATCACAAGCAGTGTTGGCCTCTGTTGGAAGTGTTAGACATAAAACTTCCATCAGTTTCATAAATGCAATGTTTTACCTAGAAGACATTTCTTCCATCTCTGTGGCCCTCTTTCAGCATATTCCACCTATTAATTAACCTTCGGCAATTCAGTGGCACTACAAATTATACCTGATGAAGTCCAATACCTTGTCAGAACTATACTCTTCCCATGTCGGCAGCGTACTCTACTAGGGTTGTCATCTCCCAACACCTGATGTAAGAGATCGTTTGGCCCAAAATTGACAAGTTCCTTGGAATCAAGGGCCTCTAAAGAATCCTATTACAAATATAAAGAGATTATTAAGTTAAAAAATAGAGATTATAATTTTAAATCTACAATGTAAAACTTACAATCTACTGCTGATTAAGTTCATTAACTGCACTTCCATCATTCTTCTTTCTAATCGGGAAAAACATATTTTCTCGTGGCACACATCCTTCTATATTCAATTTATGTCTCTACAATTAAATTGAATGTATAAAACCATAATTAAAAATAGTATACCAAAAAAACATAGTAATTTCATAACTAAAAATATATAACAACTTTATCAATCGAATAAATTATGGAGGAAGCAATAGAAAGTGCAAGTTGTAAAGAAAGATTATAAACTATCAAACCTGTTATCTCTCATAATCTGGCATCGCAATACGTCCCTATGTGTGGATGTATTTTTTAGCATCAATGTTTATTTTATTTTGTACAGATGCATCATAAATAAAATTCAATAATTAGTATTAACTAAAAACATGAAAATTTTCATTTAAATATCTATAATATAATTAATAACACAAATTGGCTAGTCGTCCAATGAGTAATCATCTGTCGATACCGTTCTAATAGAAAATCATCCCTGATAGGGACTGCCTCAAACTCTGTTCCCACTCTAGAACTCCATCCAATGTACAACTCATGCTTATAAGATCTCCAAAGCTCACCTGAATCCATTAGACGTGCTGGTCGTGCACCCTCATAATCGGGGAAATTAAACTGCAGTTGACACAAAGATATTAATTCATATAAATACAAAAATTAATATATTGAATTAAATACAATAGATATTTTTACCCATATCTCCGCCCAGGCTTTATCCTTGACTTCATTTGGCAGCTATCTCTATGGGAGTGGGCTGACATGAATGATGTCGGAGTATTTCGAAAGCGTCACCAAAAATATCCGACATTGCTGCCCTAATTTTTCAATCATCTGACTATCTTCATTGTAGTCCACCATCAACTACGTGTGGTGGTTCCACACCAAATTCATGCGTGTATTCCCCCGCCCTTCCTCCTATCAGTAGATGTATCTTTTATGAAATAAAAAACAAATATTTTATAAATACATTTTTTAATGAAAATAAATAATGGTGTAACAATTTGTTAGGGTTGTATAAGTATACCTATGGTAGTATGATCAGCGGGCACCGCTGGTTCCTCAGAAACTGAAGTAACACCCTGTACATATGGAGTGGGTCCCAATGTATGCTCTGTAGGGATAGAATCTGGTAGAGCCGTAGTTGAATAATATGGAATATAAAAGCCTGGAGAGAAGGAATCAAAAGTAAAATAAGATCACAGGGAAGGCTGGAAAAATGATGGATGGGGAGTGGGAATCATCATCAGATATTGTACAGACGGTTGAGGAGGCTCAAATGTAAAGGGTGGTGAAAAATTGAAAGGGAAAAATATCATGTGTGTTCCTAACGGCACACTGGGATCAGAATGTGGGATGGATGGTATGTTAGGGGGATGGTCAGGGTCAAATCGGGTATGCCGACCAGATCTTCTAGCTCCCGTACAACCCCCCCCCCCCCCCTCGTATGAATACCCCAAGTATTGGGACCACTACTAGGATGATCATCAAATAACTATTTCCTAATATATGGATCCTGAAAAAACAAATTAAAAATAATTAATCACATGACATTATATATTATTTAAATAAATATATTTGAAATAAAATACTCACTGTAGGAACTTGTGGTGGAAGGCCCGGCTCAGCCATGCGATGACTATTGTCCATAATCTGTTTTTGTCACCTCTCTTAAATTGGTTTCATTTTCATGCATTTAAAAACAAATATGGAAGTAAATAAAAAAGGATAACTAATGTGTAACCCAAAAAAACAAAATAAATGATAGGGAATATGGGGTTTCATGGATAATTTATCTATCCATTTTTTTTATGTGAACTTGAACAAATATATAATGAAGTAAATAAATCGTACAAGATGTAATAAAAAATTTAATTTTTCATAGGATGAGTATTTACTAAGTGTCATCAGTCTATTAAAATCATGGATCATTTTTTTCTACTAGATTCATAAGTGGTGAAGTAGTTGTCAAAATTAATGAAAAATTTACTTTCTTTATCTTATGTAGATGATTCAGGTTTCAATACATGTTTTGTAGAAGAATACAAGTCATCATGTTCATTACCTGGTAAAATGTTAAAGAGAGGTCTTAGAGTCATAAAAATATTATACAAATCACAGTTGAAGCATTGAAATGTTCACCAAGTTAGAAATGTTGGTTTCGTAGGTTTAAATAAAATTCAATTCCAAATTACAAAATGTAATTCAAATAAAAATTCCAACCAGTAAACATTGAAAATGCACATAACAGTCAAATCAGATACAACATATTTGTAATCAATATTAATCCAATTTGACTAGTACCAACCTTAACAACCCAACTCAAGGTAACCCAAAATAATTGAGAACATGGTTGGATGATTCTATATATTTTCCACCACAACTTTAGGTTTACAATCAACACTGAAAATTGAGATATTAGAGGCATCAAAAAAATAAATGGATTGTTAGCTCACTTCTTCATGGCACAACCATGGTCTACCAACACAATTGGAACATGGGAAGTGTATGCGACCACTATCTGAAACATTATGAAATGAAAAATATAAAAATCTCTCCAAATTGTTTTGAAAATCGCTTGAGATCCGATCGGTTTCATACATCCACCTTCTGTCCATTCTATATAAGGATTGTTATAAGTCAATTTTTCATAAGAAATTCACCAAAATTGATGTTTAATCAAAAATATATCTAAGGAATAATTACATTGATCCTTCTAGATAGTGAAATAAATGGACAATTGTTGAGAATAGAAGGATATATATATAACTAGCTCTAGGGGGTGGGGGTGTCTAAGGGGTGGGGGTGTCCAGGAGGTGGGGTGGTGTCTGGGGGGGGGGGGTTGTCCAAAGGGGTGGGGATATTCAGGGGGTGGGGGTGTCAGTGGGGTTGGGGGTTTCCTGCGGTGCTATCCAGGGGGTGGGAGGGCTGTCCAGGGGGTGGGATGGTGCCCATGGGGGGTTGTCCGGGGGTGGGGGTTGTCCAGGGGTGGTGGTGGGGTGTCCAGGGGGGATATCTAGGGGTGGGGGTTGTCCAATGGGGTGGGTGGAGTTCATGGGTTGGGGGTGTCCATGGGGTGGGGTGGTGTCTAGGGGGGGTTGTCCAAGGGGGGTGGGGGTGGACAACTCCCCTCCCTCCCTAGACAACCCACACCCCCCAACTAAGTGAAATTTATATAATCAAATCATCAACAATTTTCTTATCCCATCCGACCATACCATACCACCCAGAGAATACCCAATAACTCAGAAATATCCTAATGTTATACAAAATCCAATAGGACATAATCGATATATGGACAATCTCATCATCCACCATCATCCACATCCCAGCATAACACCAATCTAGGTTGTAACCATACCCTATATGACACAAGGAACTCACATAACAATTTCTATCTTACCCAAATCACTCAATAATTTAACCCTAAAGAGTCACTCCGACCATTATCCCTTTTAAACACATTCCATGTACTACATGAATAAAAAAACTAAGGATGTCACCATATATATTCTTATGAAGAGGTGTCACTACAAAAATTCTACCAAAACAAAACCACAGTAGGCCAACATATTACATTTTTCAATAGTGATAGCAAGATAAATAATACAAATCAATGAAACAGGTTATCACATTATACTTGAAATCAATGAATCATATTTCTAATACACTATAAATGAAATCCCCCATAAAACTAGATTCATTATAAAACCAATACCTCTCATAATTGAGATAACATAACCCACAAAAAATATAACTACAATTATTCAACACCTCAAATGGGTTTTCACTATCCACATGGAACGCTAGAATGCCTTACTATACAAATGAAAAGGATTACCTCTAGAAGAAACTTCTACCCAAGGCCGCCATTACATTAAATAATATAAAACCTCACTCTCATGATTAGCTCTTGTAAACGGGTCTTGTGGGAAGGGAACATGATAGTAGAAATATAAATACCGGAAGAAGTAGACCACGCATATCTCGTTTAGGAAAAATCAAAATAGATAAAAAACAAAAATAGATGAACTAAATTCCAATTACAGATTTGAAGTGTAGAATTATTGAACTGCCTTATTGATTGCAGAGAGAGTTTTGACAGATACCATGGTGTGAAGAGAGATTGTCAGGAGAGCGTTGGGAGCGATTAAGATTATGGATGAAATCGTGCGGAGGGATTCTGGATGTGCTACTATTTAGGGGAAAGAGTGTATTTACCAATGGTTTTTAAAAACTGTTGATATATATATAGATTTTCCCGATGGTTTGAGTAAACCATTGGGAAAAGCTTGTTCTCATCCCATTATACCAACTGTTTAAAGAAATCATTGGGAAAAATTAAGTATACCAATAGTTTATTCAAACCGTTGGTATACAAGTGTTGGGAAAACAAAAATTTTCAGTAGTGTACCATTACAAGAGTAGCACCACCTCTCTCTAGGCCGACTAGATCCACCCTATGAACCCTGAACTGCGAATCCTCTATCTTGAGACTTCTTCTAGAAATGACTCCCACATTTTGATCCCAAACACTGATGTCGGATCCCTTCTACCAAGGTATCTTCACTTACCTATCCTCTATTGACTTTCACTGGCTATCTCTACTCATCCATGATTCTCTCCACCAACAAATCCCACTCAAGTACACCATCATATATAAGAATGATCATAGGGATAAAAATGGATTGGATGTATCAATGTAGACCTCGTTTGAATGTATGATCCTAAAAGAAATGATCCATGACTCTATCCATTTAGTACATGGATAGGTTAATTAACCTCGATAAATAATCATCTATAGTCATATTTCCCTACCAGAGTAGATGAAACTCCTCTATACGCATAAATCTCATTGTAACTGGGGAAAATTAAACTTTGAAGAGGTAATCAAACAATTTGGTTAATAGGGTCGCCTCATCGTGAGTATGGATAGACAAAATCCACCATCACCCTACTGAGATCTATAGAAGGCTCACTTCCAGACCACTATATGATCCACTGGTGTCCTTACTAGATGAAAAACTTATGTCACCTCTTCAAGCTAGTCTTCAGTTCCATGAGGGTTGGGAATTCCTTGGAACATGAGGGGTCTCTTTCTATGAAACTCATGAAGTGCGCTCATCATGCGATTCTCATATTTGGGTATTTTAGGTACCAAATGTAGCTCGACAGGTGGTGGTACAGCTAATGTACCACCTGAAAGTAAAATCTGGAAAACTGGTCTATTTACTAAAGTCACTTCATTGAGGGGGTCATCATCATGATCGAGAAACTGAATCCTTGTTGGTATGTGTAATGGAGGCAACCTATAAGGAAAAAAGATATACCATGGTCAATTAGTATATCTATATAGATGACTCAATAAGGACTTGGAAACCATAACAGGTTCCTTAATCATACATGTACTATTAATTTCCTTGAATCTAGGGTTCTCATGTTCTGAGTCCAAAATATAGTCATCAAATCGTAGGTGTATGGACATGTCGGTTTCTACAAAAACACTGGATTCCCTATACTAAAATCCTAACTCAAAAAATGTTACACTATTTCCTCAATCCAATATCATAGACTCCCAGTAATAAGGTAGAATCGATCAGCTCTGATACCAATCTATCATGACCTGTCCCCAGGGGGACAATGTTACGACTCCCTAAGCCTACCTTCAATAGGCCAGGAGATGGTGACTAGCACTGAGTAGGCATATCACTAACATGAGAATAATTTCCTTTGTAACTATAGACATGAAAAACATCACCAATCGCAAAATGATAAAAAGTAAAAAACCACTAAGACCTAAATTAATTTATACCACTATAACCCACATCCATAGTACAACATTTTAATGTACTGGAAATTAAATATGTCTAGAATACATTCACACCAAAATGAAATTTGGTAAACATGTTCTTGAAACTCATCCATATAGAACCCAACATGATCCAACCTGATGGCACGATACAATGGCTACTCTCTAATGTCATAGGAACACCCCGTCTAATCTCACAAGGCTCTGCCCAGTCCTGTTCCACCCTAGACTCTGTCAAAAGGTTACTTTTCTACAAAAGGCATGTCACATGTAGAAAAATCCCACATAGGTTTTAGTATAACAATACTTAGTAGGGAACCTAAAAACACAAATCAATATATAAAGGAAATGTTCAGTCTTCTCCCCACAAGTATATATCTACAATGTATAACAAGAATATCAAGATATACACCAACCATAACACATAGTCTAGTGTAAGTCATAACCAATAAATACCAACACTAGGGATTAAATTTGAATATTCCCTGAAGAAAACATCTTGGAAAACACACTCCTGAGTCCAATGGAACTAATGAGGTCTGTCTAAGAAGTATTGTTCACTGGAAACTGTCATGAGAGAGCGATACGCTAAATGATCTGAAGATAAATACGATAATCAGAGGAGGATCACAACCAATGTCATGGGGGTGATACCAAAAACTTCATATGGATTAACCCTCTAAGTATAGTATTGGTACATTTTGAATATGGTCATTTCTATACAAAAGAATCTACCTAGGGCACAAAGATAAATAGAGAATCCTACACCGGGCCTCTTGGGGTGTTCCAAAAACACTATTAAAGATGTTCTTATGAAGGGACAATACTCTTATGAGTAATAAATAAAACTAAAAACCATCAGGTAAACATTAAAGGGAATACACCATAACTAAACTCATCCAAGATATAGTGGAAAATTGAATCAACCCACATAGAATAGGACGGTCCATGGTGAGTTGTATTAGTCACACCCACTGTGTACCTTGACCCCAATTACTGCCTGTGTAACTGGCTAGGTTCTATAAAAATATATCCAATTTAAAACCCACCATTGTTCTCAAAATTATTTTCTCATAAAAATGGTCCCAAGGCTACTGAAGACATATCAATCAAATGCTCTGGTTGAATGTTACGATAGTTCTAGTAAAAATATCTGACCCGGGTCTCCTCAGGCCCCGACCCAACCTGCTAGACCCGACCCAACCCACCAAATAATTGGTCCTTTTCCAGTCGACTTGACCCAGCCGTTATGACACTATCTGGCCTTCTATTATTGGTTTGACCTAACCTGGTTCCCCTAGTAGTGCTCACATGCACACCGCCCGGTTTGTTGGTTGTACATGGTCTGCCCCAACCTCATGCCCCTTAGCCCATGTGGTGCCGTGCCATGTCCCACGTGGCCCACCCACCTCATCTGCATGGTCCCCACATTCTATGCCATCTCATGTCCTTGCTGCTGTCGCGGGCTCCCACACACCCCCACTGGGTAGGCCTAATCATGTCGCACAATCGCAGTCACACACCCGCTACGTTGTTCTGAACTTGAATCCATGTGTTCCATGAATTGGGGAGGAAATGATTGATCATTTCCATTAGGGATTCAAAGGGTGTGGAGGAGATGAAGAATTCATGAATAAAAAAATAAATTGAGGGGAGATAATAAATTTCAAATAATTCTTGAAGAATGGATATATCCATTTGTTCGTGTCGGCCTCGATTCATCATTTTCAAAGGATAATGAAGAGGAATTCAATTATATATAATATATTAAATATAATACCCTCAATTAAATACCCATAACATAATGATAAAACCACAGATCAATCTATTTTTGGATTGACTAAGGTCCATCATGAGAATAAATAATGAGGAAAAATAGATATAGAGCAACCTCTTTACCTTGGAAAGGATCGTTTGATGTAGAAGATTCATTGTCAACGGTGATTTGTAAAGAATGATCTTGATCCACCATTTTTTCGTCATCCATCGAGATATTTCTCCAAACCTCTATCTATATCCTTTAGGGAATTCAATGGTTATGATTTTATCCATGTATCCCTTCTAAAAAATAAAATCTAAAATAAATTTCATTGCGTAGAATAAATTCTTTTTAATTAAAATATTTTTATTCCCTTTACATCTGAAAAATAACTTTCATAGTTTCCCACGCCAGCCATTGATAGGGTATCTTAGGTTAATATCAATGATCTAAACACAACAGTGCCCTCATATTTCTGATCTTGGCACTTGTATATAAGTTATTTCACTATTTTCAAGAAAACCACCCACACATGATATTTAATGTGTAAGATATTTCAAAAATTTATGTTGGGAACACTAGGATTCAGAATCACAGATCATCTCAATGCTTGGTCTCTAAATAATTTCATATAATTTTTAAAATAATGAACATAAAAATTGGTGACTTTACACATTCCGTCTATTGTAAATCGGAAAAGATCCACTATAAGAAGATAGTGTTATAGAGGCGGTTTTAAAAACCACCGCTAAATAATTTTCAATAAAAAATTTAGCAACGGTTTTTACAATCACCTCAAAAAAACCACTGCTTATTTGTTAAAAAAATTAATTTTTTTAAAAAAAACATCTTCTCAGCCAAAATTAATTTTTTTACGGCAGTTTTTTGAAAACCTCCGCAAAATATAAGAAAAAAAATTTAAAAAAATTTAAAAAATTTAAAAAAATTATTTATTATTTATTATTTATTATTTATAATTTTTTATTATTTTCAATTAAATATAGTTTATTATTTATAATTTTATATCTTTATAATGTGTCAATTAATGGATATTTATAATTATTAGTTAATAATATTTTAAAACCGAAAGAAAATCTTAAATAAGTAGAAGAACAGACATCAGAATCAAATGACAATAGCTTCTATTCCAAGAGTCCATTTCACCTCCACAACCAGTCAAATTGAAGTTGATCAAATGAGAAAAAAAATAAGTGTGAAATAAATTGTGTGATAATGAAAGGAAAAATATATATTCAAAATTCAAAAGTTGAAAATAAAACTCGAACTTCAAATGACCATAACATTTAATCTGAGTGTCTGTTTGGGCTCTACCATATATCAAATTGAAGCCTGCGATGAGATCTACATCGCGACGGTCTGGTAACAACTCTTTGAGTATTGTACCTTTTTTTCCACAGGAAAGGCCTAGAAGGCCTCCAAAACTGAGGTTTTAGTTGTAGACATTGATTTCTTAAAATTCAAATGATTATAACATTTGATCCATGTGACCATTCAGCATGTACCACATATCATATCGAAGGACATTTCACGATCTTTAATTTCACTAGTTGTGGCACTTAAAAATTAGTATCAGATCATATTTTATGACCATTTGAGTGTTTTTAGGGTTTTCAACGGTTTTTAACGTTTCATGATTTAATTAATTAATTGTTTATATATTTATGTATGTATCTATTTAATATCAATTAATTAATTAATCATTTAAATATTATTTATTTATTATTTAGTTAATATGTACACATTAATTATTAATTAATTAATTAACTAATTATTACTTATTAATTAATTTGAATTAGTTTTTTATTGAATATTTGTTTATTTATTATTTATTTATTTATTCATTATTCATTATTTATTAAATAATTATTAATTATTTATTGATTAATTATTTTTTATTAATTATACATTTTTAGTTATTAGTAATTAGTTGTTATTAATTATTAATTATTAATTATTTATTTATCTATTTATTTAGTTATGTATTTATGTATTTATATTTTATTTTTTATTTTTTACTATTTATTATTTATTATTTATTATTTATTAGTTATTATTTATTATTTATTTACCAAATATTAATTTATTATTCATTTATTAGTTAATTATTAATTATTAATTATTTATTATTTATTTATTATTAATTAATTATTTATTTATTATTTATTAAATATTTAATATTTAATATTGCATATTATATATTAAAATATAGAATATTATTTATTAATTAAGAATTATTAATTTTATAATTATCATTTATCAAATTTTAGTTATTATTAATTATTAATTATTAATTATTAATTATTAATTAAATATTTATTTATTTATTATTGATTATTTATTGACTATTTATTAATTAAATATTAAATATTTATTAAATATTTATTAAATAAGGAATATTTCATATTTCATATTAAATATTAAAATTAAAATATTAATTATTCATTAAGAATTATTGATTTTATAATTATCAATTATTAATTATTAGTTTTATTAATTATTAATTAATTATTAATTATTATTTATATATCTATTTATTTATGTATTTTGGCATTTATTATTTATTTAATTATTTATTATTTTTTTCTTATTTATTATTTATTATTTATTATTTATTATTTCTTAATTTATTTTTAATTTACTAAATATTAATTTATTATTAATTAATTATTCATTTATTAATTATTTATATATTTATTCATTATTAAATATTTATTAATTATTTATTAATAATTTATAAATTATGTAATTTTTTTAAAATATAAATTATTAATAATTAATTCTTAATTCTTAATGATCAATTATTAATTATTAGTTATCATTAATAATTAATTAATTAATATTAATTATTAATTATTTACTATTTATTATAAATTATAAATTAATTATTAATTATTAATTTATTTATTTATTATTTATTTATCTATTATTTTTTAATTTATTATTAATTTTTATTTATTTATTATCTATTAAATTATTTTTTAATAAATTTATTATTTATACATTACTTATATATATATTATGTTATATATTATATATTATATATTATATATTATATATTATATATTATATATTACATATTATCTATTATCTATTATCTATTATCTATTATATATTATCTATTTTCTATTATATATTATCTATTATCTATTATATAATACATAACATAAAATATATAATATAAAATAAATATTAGATAATATAGAATATATATTATATATTATGTATTATATATTATAGATAATAGATAATAGATTATATATTATATATTAGTTATTAAATATTAAATATTATGTATTATGTATTATGTATTATGTATTATGTTTTATGTTTTATGTATTATATATTATATGTTATATATTATACATTATACATTATATATTATATATTATATATTATATATGATTAATTATTAATTATTGAATATTGATTAATAATTATTGACTAATAATTATTTAGTTTGTATCTATTTGTTATGTATTACTTGTTTTTTCCAATTCATATATATATATACATGTATAAGTATATTAAATTTGATTTATTGACCACATGAAGAGCTTTCTACAGTGGTAAAGTCTATGGAGAATAAGCAAGTGGTATGGGGTTCAAATCTCACCCAACAAAAAATTTGTATATATGGGATGGGCATGTGCATGGGCATGTGCATGGACATAGACTTATGCATGGAGATGTATGGGCATGTGCATGGTAATAATAAATAAATAAATTATGAAAGTAAATAAATAAATAAACAAATTACGAAAATAAATAAATAAATTAATTAATTACTAATATAAAAACTTAAAGAAAAAAATTAACACCGGTTTAGCAACATTTTAAACTACCACTAAAAACCCACTGTTAATTATTTACCGACACACGATTTAGTGGTGGTTTTCCAAAACCATCATTGAAAGATTTCACGGCGGTTTAAACTGCCGCTAAATGAAAAAACAGCTTCTAAATACAAATTTTGGCGTAGTGTGCACTCATACGTATGCACAGACTACTATCTCGACGTAGTGATGTAATTAATTTTAAATCATCACATTAAATAAATATATATAAATAAGTATATTGAAAATTTATATGACCATTGTATCAATATTGACATCCTAAGTATTAATTTACTATAATCAATGTTAAATAACCATAAGCTCCAAAAAATATGTATACCTGAAAAACGTTGCAGTTAACATAGAAATAATGATGATAGTGAACTATTATTAATAAAATTTTGAAGATACGTTATAATTCATCCATGTTTGTTAATATAACGATAATAATAATTATATATAATTTAGTCAAATAAAATTCATTATTATGAGGTCAGATCCCTTTTGAAGAAAGACGTACTTGAGTTTGGGGTTTTATGTTGGAATCTTATTTTAATTGGTTTGTATATGGTTCAATATTCCAATGAATAATTTAAAAGATATATGTATCAAAAATATTATGTGTTGTCTTAAATTGTCCATATATTATTTAATATCTATTTTAATATATTTTACATTCTTTATCAATGTTTATGAATATAATTCTTATCATTTTTCAAACATGTTACTTTTGTCTTTTTTTAATGAAATGTAAATGGAATTTTTGTTTTAATATACAACCAATGAATGGAATCCCCCCAATCAAATGAATAATATTTTACATAGATCTTAATTTTTTGATTTCAGTATTCATTTAAAAGATATTTTTTCTTAATAACTTGTAAAATTTTAAATTCTAAATAAATGTCTTCAAATTGATATTATAGTCTCCTCGAGAAATGTTCCAGTGATCTATTTATTGTATTCCTATCTATAAAAATACTTTGTTAATTATTTTTATTTACTAGGTATAATATCCAATGTTATATTACTTATTGTTTTACTATATGTTTTATGGTTATTATAATGAAATTGATCATAAGCTAACCTATTGGGGCCCTCAAGGTTGCAATAATCCCAATGTGGAAACCTGAAACCCACCTAAAATAATCACGAGGTTATAGACTAACATCTAGTAGTAATGTGATTCATATAGGAAAAAGTATCCTAAGGTACTCTCACACAGACACACACATCTCCAAGCCTATATAGTTTCAAATATAAATTGCCCCAAATACCAATGCATGCATACATCTAATGCCTACAATCCTTGTATCAAAAAAGAACTAAGGGAATTAATTGGGGAAAATAAAATCCAACCAAAAAGTGAAAAAGAGTCCAACCTACTCATTATGAAGGGAATACTATATAATTAAACACTATTTTTATTCTCAACTAATCTATCTTAATACTATTTGGTACATGCTTTTAGTCCACCCAAAACAAAATAAATAGGCATTTCATCTACATAATACATTATATGTGTGGGAATATGCCACAGAGGGGTTAGTATAAACTTACCTAGTAAGACACACCAAAATTGGTAAATATAAAACATCAATAGTATTCATATCATCAAAAAATTGGTATATAAATCAATATATGAGACCTATCAACAATAAGATAAAATACCACATATACACATAATAGACAATTGGTCTCATGGGGGGTCAACCAATACTATCCACAACATGATTCCTCTTGAGGTATCATATTAATTAATTTTACTATTGTAATCACTAAATGAGACATTCTATCCTTGATGGTGCTTATTCGAGATGTCATGCTCATCAAGTCTCACCAAATAAATATCCATTTGGACTCAGATGTTTTCCACATCCAAGTAGTGCATATCATTCAAGACTAATAGGGGACACTAAAAATCCTAATGGATAAATTTTATAGGTTGGGGAATGATTTCCTAGGAATGGTTTTCATTTTGATACTATAGAACCCACCTAGGAAAAATGATGTGATAGGAGATCCTTCCATAGACAACATAGATGAATACCATGAATTCTATCAAAAATAGAACCTATAGAGGGTATCAAAATCTAATTCCAAGGATGTAACATCATATTGTAAACAAATATGGACCATCCTTGTAATCAAACACAATTGAAACTGAACTATAATGAAGAAAATTGGACTTTGAGCTTCCTAAAAGGAAGTGAACTATGTGTGTATAGAGGGTAGATTATTTGTACCTATAATCCTAGAGCATCCAACTTCATTGTATGTGTTCCTATTATCATGTCCATATAAAACTGACTTTGCTCATGTATAATGACCATTCACACGTAAAATGATATTTTTTAGAACTAGAACCTATTAGGTTTGGTGTCCTGAGAACCAACTGTTTATAATTCGATTACATGAATGTACAATTATTATATATTGTTCATTGTTCTGCATAACTATAATATAATAATGTCATGGAATATTTGTTGCATTAATAAGGTCA
Organism: Viscum album; assembly: GCA_963277665.1. Taxonomy (NCBI): domain Eukaryota; kingdom Viridiplantae; phylum Streptophyta; class Magnoliopsida; order Santalales; family Viscaceae; genus Viscum; species Viscum album. Next base: position 56,515,718 of record OY728153.1, on the reverse strand, counting down.
TGGAAAATCCCCATTATAATGAGAATCTTGAAATGATATAACAATATTCTTAAATAAAGTTCTACGGTTGGATGACATACTATGTCAGGACACTTGGTATACAGAAAGTCATGTGCGATTACTTGTAAGAAGATGAGACTCTCTCTCATGGATTATGCACTTGGTAATCTCCAAGATGGGAGATTCTGAGAATAGACCCACCAGTAGAAATTCCACATGTCTTTGTGTCATTAGACACTACTATCTACAATCGTGTGTAGTGGTCCTTAGACTAGAAGATTATCATTAACTCATGGCATGACTCGCGCACTTAGATTTGCTGATGAAAACTGTCATGAAGACAGTTGGCGGAAAGTGGGGTTCAATGGGTGCGTCATGAATGACATGTTGTTAATAGATAAGTCGAGGAAGGATTTTTCCCTTCAATATTTATGGAATTATATATCTCGGGCCCTTTGATTGAAATATAACTGTCGCTCAAATTCCATAGCCATGGTGTCACGACGAGTTCATTTTTTGTAGTCAAAGAATGACGAATCAAGAATATAGGTCTATGAAAATGCCATGAAACCTTCTTGATGAGATATTGAGATAAAGGGAATAAATTAAATGGCTAGTGTTTGTATGAGCTAACACATCAATACGGCGTCAACTTCTTTCTCTTGGTTGCCTTGACCTGTTGCTAGACAGTAATCTTGGACATTAGGCAAGCCTACCAAATGCCAACGAGAAAGATACCTAGAGGGTCACACACTAAGTGTATCCAAGTATTCAAGTAGAATAAATATTATTCCCATATATGGTTTAATAATTATTCAAGGAATCCTAAATCATTTTAAAGTTGGAGGAAAAATAAAATTAATACAAGTACACGTCTTGTACTAATGATTGCACACCAGGTAATTTTCATTTTTGATAGGAAATGAAAAACGAGTGCACACCAAGTATTAATGATTACATGCCGTGTGGTTTTATGAAAAACAAATACACACCGTGTATTAATGATTTAATGCCATGTAGTTTTTCCAGTCGGGATTTTGAGGAAATATTTTTTTTATTAAATGATGTTTATTATAATCAGTGTGGGCACATGTCAAGGAATTAATGATTCAACATGGGGGTTTTCAATAAGATTTAATGAAATGAATAAAACACGTAACAAGTTTATTTATTGTCATAACTCTATAACCTCAAAATCAATTATAAATATCCTCATAACCCCAACACTTTTCAAGAGAATCGTTGTGCACAAAAATTCTGGAAAATTATCTCAAGACCGAGAGAACATTGTCCTCCAAGAATGCTCTCAAGACTGAGAGAGATCCACCTACATCATATCAAGGAGATCTATGGCGTACAATGCATGCAAAGGATTCTACACACTTGAACCCAGAAATTCCTTTGGCGATGGCCAAAGATATGTGGTGCACGTGTGGATCACCGCTAGAGGAAGTCTACACTTTGCTTCTGTGACACAATTAAGAATCACATCAGAACTTGATCAGAAATATCAAAGAAAAAATAATGCCATAAAATGTACTTTTTCAATTAATTAAATTAATTATAACCAACCTGTGATGATCCTATGTTGTGGTTCTGAGACTATTCTTCTTCTTTTTCTATTTCTATGATTCGATCATGGAGTCCGGCATTTATCTTCGTATAGATCACGGATTGATAAGTACTAATGACAAAAATACAAGTGTGCACATCCACCCATGGGCATCCGTTGCACCGGGACCTTCAAACCCTATTTGTGTACTCTACCCATGCACATGTTCCTCGTTTAGTATGTGCCTATTTTTCTCCAAGGTACACACTGAGCTACTAGGACTCAATCACACTTCATGTGACATGTTTCACATGGAATTTTAAACATTATTTCATGAAAACTCTATTGTTGTATCTAAAGAACCCACAAAACATATTCTTTTTTGGGTATGTGTTTTTACTGAAGGATTTTCAAGAATATGGTTCTTTTACACAAATTATTCTAATTCAATTAATCCTCATCTGGACGCCCTAAAAATCTTAATTGGGGATCACAGATCTTGTTCTACTGATCTAATCTATCACTAGTTTTTATATTTTTTCCACATATTCTATTGGATAAATTTTCTATGTCACACCTCTCCACCATTGTACAACCAATGTGCAAACAAGAAGATCTAATATACACTCAATACTCTTCTAATCTACCATTGTAATTTTTTCACATTGACCATGAAATTCCACCCACCACAACATCAATATTTTAGATGGAGTATTGTTCACACAATGATCAAATAACTAATATTTTATCAAAACAATATTTTTGGGAAATAATGGTGATCAATTATAGAAAGAACAGCGAAGAAATTTACATACCAAAATAAAATAATGAACCTAGGGAATATTGTAGATGGGATCAATTAGTTTCCATTATAATGATGAATAATGAAAAAATAAATAATAAAATAACATCAACTTTATACAATCACTAATCAATGAAATAATCATTTTATGAGAATTGGTTTTTATAAGGAATAATAAATCAAAATAGAATAAATAAAATAAAATAAATTTATATACATCTATTTGGGATCAATCACTGATTAAGAATGAATTTTCATTTTCCTCATTAGAAGGAACGTCAAACTCTGATGTCCTTATAGAAACTTTTTTTATTCCAATCATTGATCTAGACTCTGGCTTCCCAATAATTATCCCCCATGACCTCCTCTCAATTCAATAGGTTATGTGGATAACCCTGTGGATTGTACACATCCGTGTATTTACTGTGGGTAAATTAGGGTAGGCTTTCTTATTAGATGATTAAATAAATATTTATTTTATTTTATATTTCCCTCCTAATGGTTCCTATGAAAAAATCCTAATGCCAACAAAGATTATGTCTCACATATTATAAAACCCATGTTCTCGAATCAACATTGTTCGTTTATTTATTATAAGGGTCTCCATTTTATTGTTAATCTACAATTTTAGGATAACTGTGCATGAGTGATTTTAGTATATTTTACATTTTTATAATATTGATACATGGATCCCATGGAATTAGAATCTCTTGGTGTCTCTATGACTAGATCTAAAGATATTATTAAATATTTTCCAATGCATTATGTGGGATAAATAGAGACATTAAATTTTCCTCACCAAAGGTCTTTTCATCCAAAAAAATACTAAAAAGGTGTAGGAACTGAGCCCTTAGCCAAGTCTCCCATTTCTAGGATCTCTCCTAAATATTTTTATACTTCCACTAGACACTCCATAATGGAATATCTTTCCATGGTGGATTTATCCTACCAATCCTTGATCACCACTAGGTGATATGCCATAGTATCTCTATCCTCGATGTCTAGCTCTCCCTAGATGCTAAAATTCGAGGGTCCATAAACATACCTCCTCGGCTCAGGCTCATGGATGACATCGTGTGATTGGTCTAACTATGGTGGTAGGGTTAAGTGGTATTTTACCTTTCAATCCCAACAATATATCTCGAGACTGTCATGGAATATTGGAGATAACATTGAACCCCCGGCAAAATCATGAAAATCCACTTCGGTGTGACATAATCAATAAGACATGGAATCCAACCCTTGACTTCGAAAGCCTCTATTTTTATTTATATCATACATATGTTGTATATCTATAGTCTTTAAATGATATAGGATGATATGAATCTTCTCTATCATCACATTCACCAACTCTGGGATAATGATTGATGAGTCACCTTGATTAGTCCAACATAGCATTGACCTATAAGGTATCTCAAAAAATTAATGAACGGTTCCATAATGATGTTGTAATGATATATTTTTCTGTTTAAATACTCTAAAACAACTAGGTGATACTTCCTATTGTGTAAACATTTCAACATGCATACATGAAGCATGTCCTCTATAAAATAAATTGCATAATTATTTAGGCCATCATTCAATGAGTGAAATGTTAGGCTCAAATAGCACATATTCCGAAAGGTCTCATGTAATCCACTCCATAAGCATGACTTAATGTAAGAATAATTATCCAAACTAATCATGGAGGGAACTATATGTATCCATACTATATCTATCAAAAAACAGTGTCAAAATATCTATTCCTATCTTTGTGATCAGATGGCCAGGAGTGGCCCACTTTGTGAGTCAGTATATGATTACCCAGATTGAATCATTTCTTCTATATGTATTTGGTAACCTTAAAATAAAGTCCATACTTATACCATACCAATTACACTATGGAATCCTATGGGCGATACACTAGACCCACTGAAACATGATGTCCAGCCTACATTAACGTAGTGATGTAATTAATTTTTCATCATCACATTAAATAAATATTTATAAATATGTATATAGAAAATTTATATGATCTTTTTATCAATATTGACATACTAGATATTAATTAACTATAATCAATGTTAAATAACCATAATCTCCAAAAAAATATATATACATGAAAAACGATGCAGTTAGCATAGAAATAATGATGATAGTGAACTATTATTACTAAAATTTTGAAGATACATTATAATTCATCCACGTTTGTTAATACAATTATAATAAAAATTATTATATATAATTTTGTAAAAATAAAATTTATTATTATGTGGTTTGATCCCTTTTTAAGAAATACATACTTGCGTTTGGGGTTTTATGTTACAATCTTGTTTTAATTGGGTTTGGTTATGGTCCGATATTCCGATGAATAATTTATAAGATATATGTATCAATAATATTATGTGTTTTTTTAAATTATCCAAATATTATTTAATGTCTATTTTAATATATTTTACATTATTTATCAATTCTTATGAATATAGTTCTTATTATTTTCTTAACATGTTACTTTTGTCATTTTTTCATGAAATATAAATGGAATTTTTGTTTTAACATATAACCAATGAAAGGAATCCCCCCAATCAAATGAATACTATTTTACTTGGATCATAATTTTTTGATTTCACGATTCTTTTTAAATATATTTTTTTCCATAATAACATGTCAAATTTAATATTATAAATAAATGTATTCAAATAGATAGTATACTCTCCTCCAGAAATGTTCTAGTGGTTTATTTAATGTATTCTTATCTATTAAAAATCCATTGTTCATTATTTTTATTTACTAGGTATAATATCTAATGTTATATTAATTATTATTATTCTATATTTTTTATGATTATTATAATGAAATGGCTCACAATGTAACCTACTGGGCCCCTCAAGGTTGCAATAATCCCAGTGTGGAAACCTCACACCCACCTATAATATTCACGAGGCTATAAACTAACATCTAGTAGTAATGTGATTCTTATGGGAAACATTATCCTAAGGTACTCTCACACATACACAGACATCTCCATGACCACATAGTTTCTAATATAAATTTCACCAAATACCAATGCATGCATACATCTGAAGCTTATAATCCTTGTATCAAAAATATAATAAAGGAGATAATTGGGGAATATAAAATCCAACAAAAAAGTGAAAAAGAGTCTGACGTACTCATTATGAATGGAATACTATAAAATTAGACACTATTTTGTTTCTCAAATAATCTATCCTAACACTATTTTGTACATGATCATAGTCCTCTCAAAATACAATCAATAGGCATTTCATCTATATAAGACATGATATGTGTTGGAATATACCGCATAAGGGTTAATATAAATGTACCTAGTAAGACACACCAAAATTACAAAAAATAAAACATAAATAATATTCATATCTTCAATAAATTGGTTTATAAATAAATATATTAGACCTATAAACAATGAGAAAAAATACATTATATACACATAATAGATAGTTGGTCTCAAGGGGGGTCAACCAATACTAGCCACAACATGATTCCTCTTGTGGTGTCATATTAATTAATTTTACTATAGTAATCACTAAATGAGTCATTCTATCCATGATGGTGATTATTTGAGATGTCATGCTCATCAAGTCTCACAAAATAAGTATTCATTTTGACTCAGATGTTTTTGACATCCAAGTAGTGCATCTCATTCAAGACTAATAGGGGACACTAAAAATCTTAATGGATAAATCTTATAGGTTGGGGAATGATTTATTAGGCATGGTTTTCATGTTGATACTGTAGAACCCACCTAGGAAAAAAGATGTGATATGAGATCTTTACATAGACAACATAGAGTATTACCATGAATTATATCCAAAATAGAACCTATGGAGGGTATGAAAATCTAATTCCAAGGATGTAATGTCAAGTTGTAACATAATATGGACTATCCTTGTAATCAAAATCAATTGAAACTATACTATAATAAAGAAATATGGACTTTGAGGTTCCTAAATGGATGTACACTATGTGTGTATAGAGGGTACACTGTGTGTACCAATAATCATAGACCATCCAATTTATTTGTATGTTTTCCTATTCTAATGTCCATGTAAAACTGACTATGCTCATGTATAATGACCATTCACCAGTAAAATGAAATTTTTTAGAACTTGACCCTGTTAGGTTTGGTGTCCTGAGAACTAACTATTTATACTTGGATTACATTAATGTACACTTATTATATATTGGTAATTATTCTGCATGACTGTAATATAATAATGTACTTGAATATTTGTTGCATTAATAAGGTCATGGAAGATCCCCTCAAGGATGAGAACGTTGAAATGCTATAACAATATTCTTAAATAAAGTTCTACGGTTGGATAAAATACTATTATAAGACACATGGTGTATAGGAAGTCATGTGTGAGTACTCGTAAGAAGACAAGACTCTCTCTCATGGGGTTCGCACTTGGTAATCTCCCAGATGGGAGATTATGAGAAGAGACCCACCAGTAGAAATTCCACATGTCTTGGTTTCATCAGACATTTCTATCTACGAGCGTGTTTAATAGTCGTTAGACTGAAAGATTGAAATTAACTCATGCCATGACTCGCACACTTAGATTTTCTGATGAAAACCATCACGAAGAAAGTTGGTGGGATGTAAGGTACATTGGGTGCGTCACGAATGAAATGTTGTTAATGGATAAGTCGAGGAAGGGTTTGTCCCTTCCATATTTATGGAAGTAGATATCTCGGGCCCTTTGATTGAAATATAATTGTTTCTCAAATTCCATGGCTATGGAGTCACGAAGAGTTTATTTTTGGAAGTCAAAGAATGATAGATCAAGAATATAGGTTTACGAAACTGCCATGAAACCTTCCTGACGAGATATTGAGAAAAAGGGATTAAATTACATGGTAAGCATTCATATGAGGTGACACATCAATATGGCGTAAACTTATTTCTCATGGATTCTTTAACCTGTTTCTAGATAGTATTATTTTACTTTATGAAAACACGCCTAATGCCAACGAGAAATAGGCCTAGAGGATCACACACTAAGTGTATCCAAGTATCTCAAGAAGAATAGCGATTTTTCCCATTTGTGGTTTAATAATTATTTAAGGAATCCTAAATCATTTTAATGTTGGAGGAAAAATAAAAAGAAAACAATTACATGATGTGTATTAATAATTACACACAGTGTAGTTTTCATTATGGAAAGGAAATGAAAAAAAAGTACATGCCGTGTATTAATGATTACACACCTTGTAGTTTTATGAAAAACAATAACACGCCATGTATTAATGATTACATGCCGTATAGTTTTTCCAGTTGGGATTTTGAGTAAATAGTATTTTTTTATAATGATATTTATTATAATCAGTGTGGGCGCATTTCAATGAATTAATGATTCATCATGGGTGTTTTTAATAAGAGTTAACGAAATGAATAAAATGCATAACACGTTTATTTATTGTCATTACTTTATAACCTCAAACCCGATTATAAATATCCTCACAACCCCAACACTTTTCAAGAGAATCTTTGTGCACAAGAATTCTGGAGAATTCTCTCAAGACCGAAAGAACTTCATCCTCCAAGAACACTCTCAAGACCGAGAGAGATCCACCTCCATCGGATCAAAGCGATATAAGGTGGACAATGAAAGTAAATGCTTCTCCACACTTGCACCCAGAGATTCCTTTGGTGACATCCAGAGATATGTGGTGAACATGTGGATCATCGCTAGAGGATTTCTATACTTTGCTTCTATGTTGCAATGAAGAATCACATCAGAATGTGATAAAAAATATGAACGAAGAAATAACACCATAAAAAGTACTTTTTTCAACTAATTAAATTAATTATAATCAACATGTGATGATCCTCCATTGTGTTTCTGGGACTATTCTTCTTATTTTTCTATTTCTATGATTTGATCTGTGGATTCTAGCATTTATCATCGTATTGATCCTAGATTGATCATTGCTAATGGAAAAAAGCCATGTGGTCACATCCACCCACATGCTTCCACTGTGCCTGGATTCTTCATACCATATTTGTGTACTCTACCCATGCAAATGTTCTTGGTTTTTTATATTCATATTTTTCCTCTAAGGTACACACCGAGCTACTAGGACTAGGCCACACTACATGTTACATGTTTCACATGACATTTGATACATTATTTCTTGAAAAAATCTAACGTTGTATACAGGTTCCCCACACAACATGTTCTCTTTTGGATATGTGTCTTTAATGAAGGAGTTTCAAGAATATGGGTATTTTTCATATATTATACAAAATCAATTTAAACTCATCTAGACACCCTAAATAATATTATTTCGGGATCATGGATCTTGATATTAAGATCTAAACTATCACTAGTTTTTATATTTTTTCCACATATTCTATTGGATAAATTTTCTATTTCACACCTCTCCACCATTACACAACCAATGTGAAAACAATAAGATCCAATATACTCTCAATACACCCTGATCTACCATTGTAATTATTTCACATTGACCATGAAATTACCCACACAACATTGATATTTTGGATGGATGAATGTTCACACAATTATAAAATAACTTTTATTTTATCAAAAAAATATTTGTGAAAAACAATGGTGATCGGTCATGGAAAGAACGGGGAAGAAATTTACATACCAAAAGATAGTAATAAACCTAGGACATATTGTACATGGGATAAATTAGTTTCCATTATAATGATGAATAATGAAAAAATAAATAATAAAATAACATGAACTAAATACCACCATGGATCTATGAAATAATCATTTTATAAGAATTGTTTTGCTTAAAAAAATAAATCAAAATAGAATAAATAAAATAAAATAAATTTTCTTACCTCAGTTTGGGATCGATCACTGATGAAGAATGAATTTTCATTTTCATCATTAGAAGGATCGTCAAACTCTGATGTCCTTATAGAAACTTTTTGTATTCCATTCATGGATATAGACTCCAACTTCCTGCTAATTATCTACCATGAAATCGTCTAAATTCACTGTGTTATGTGGATAACCTAGTGGATTGTACACATCTATGTATTTACTGTGGATAAATTAGCTTAGGCAATCTTATTAGATGATTAAATAAATATTTATTTTATTTTATATTTCTCTAATGATGGTTCCTTTTCCAAAATCCTAATGCCAACTAAGATTTTTTCCCACATAGTCTAAACCCCCTGTTCTAGAATCAACATTGTTATTTTATTTCTTATAAGGGTTTCCATTTTATTTTTAATCTACTATTTTAGGATAACTGTGCATGAGTGATTATAGTATATATTACATTTTTATAATATTAATACATGGATCCCAGGGAATTATAATTTCTCTGTGTCTCTATAACTAAATATAAATATGTTAATAAATATATTCCAATGAATTACATGGGATAAATAGAGACATTAAATGTTCTCCACCATAGGTCTTTTCTTCCAAAAAAGAAATAAAATACTTAAAAAGGTGTAGAAACTGAGCTCTTAGCCAAGTCTACCATTTCTAGGATCTCTCTTAAATATTCTTATACTTCCATTAGACACTCTCCTAGGGAATATCTTTCTATGGTGGATTTATACTACCAATCATTGATCACCACTAGGTGTTATGCAATGGTATCTCCATCCTTGATGACTAGCTCTCCCTAGATGCTAAAATTCAATGGTCCATTCACATACCTCCTCAGCTCAGACTCAAGGATGACATCGCCTGACTGGTCTAACTATGGTGGTAGGGATAAGTGGTATTTCACCTTTCGATCCCAACAAGGTATCTAGAGAGGGTAATGGAATATTGGAGATAACATTGAACTCTAGAAAAATCATGAAAATCCCCCTCGGTGTGGCACAATCAAACAGACATGGAATCAATCCATTGACTCAGGAGGCCCCTATTTTTTATTTATATCAGAAATATATTGTACCTTTTTAGTCTTCAAAAGATATAAGATGATCTACATCTTTAATATTATCACATTCACCATCTCTGGGATCATGAGTGATGAGTCACCATGATTAGTCCAACATAGCAGTGACCTATAGGGTATCTCAAAAATTTCATGAATGGTTCCATAATGATGTTGGAATGATTTATTTTATTATATAAATACTCAAAATGGGTAGGTGATCCTTCCGATTGTGTTAACATTCCAACATGAAAGCATGAAGCATGTCCTCTATAAAATTAATTGTTTAATTATTTAGGACATCATTCTATGGGTGAAATGTTAGTCTCAAATAGCACATATTTCTAAAGGTATCATGTAATCCACTCCATTATAATGACTTAATGTGAGAATAATTATCCAAAATAATCATGGATGGAACTATATGATGACATACCATCTCTATCATAAAATGATGTCAAAATATATATTCTTATCTTTGTGATTAGATAGCTAGGAGTGGCCCACTTGGTGAGTCAGTATATGATTACCCATATTGAATCATTTCTTCTATATGTATTTGGTGACCTTAAAATATAGTCCATACTTATACCATACCAATTACACTATGGAATCTTGTGGGGGATACACTAGACCCACTAAAACATGATGTCCATCTTGCATCGACGTAGAGATGTAATTACTTTTTCATCATCATATTAAATAATTAAATATAAATAAGTATATAGAAAATTTATATGATCATTGTATCAATATTGACATCCGATATATTAATGAACTATAATCAATGTTAAATAACCATAATCTTCAAAAATATATATATACATGATAAACGATGCAATTAACATAGAAATAATGATGATAGTGAACTATTATTAATAAAATTTCGATGATACATTATAATTCATCCATGTTTGTTAATATAATGATAATAGTAATTATTATATCTAATTTAGTCAAATAAAATTTATTATTATGAGGTTAGATCCCTTTTGTTGAAAGAAATACTTGATTTTAGGGTTTTATGTTACAATCTTGTTTTAATTGGGTTTGGTTATGGTCCAATATTCCAATGAATAATTTATAAGATATATGTATCAAAAATATTATGTGTTTTCTTAAATTATCCAAATATTATTTAATTTAAATTTTAATATATTTTACAATTTTTATCAATGCTTATGAATATAATTATTATCATTTTTCAAACATGTCACTTTTGCCATTTTTTCATGAAATGAAAATGGAATTTTTGTTTTAACATACAACCAGTGAAAGGAATCGCCCAAATCAAATGAATAATATTTTACTTGGATCTTAATTTTTTTATTTCCGAATTCTTTTAGAAGATATTTTTTTCTTATTAACTTGTGAAATTTTAAATTCTAAATAAATTTCTTCAAATAGATTGTATACTCTCCTTGATAAATTTTCTAGTGATCTATTTAATGTATTATTATCAATAAAAAGTCCATTGTTAATTATTTTTATTTACTAGGTATAATGTCAAATGTTATATAACTTATTGTTTTTTCATATGTTTTATGATTATTATAATGAAATGGCTCACAATCTAACCTACTAGGGCCCTCAAGGTTACAGTAATCCCAATGTGAAAACCTGACACCCAATTATAATAATCATGAGGCTATAGACTAACATCTAGAAGTAATGTGATTCATATGGGAAAAATTATCCAAAGGTACTCTCACACAGACACACACATATCCAAGCCCATATAGTTTCGAATATAGACTACACCAAATACCAATGCATGCATATATATAAAGCCTACAATCCTTGTATCAAAAAAGAACTAAGGGAGATAATTGGGGAAAATAAAATCTAACCAAAAAGCGAAAAAGAGTCCAACCTACTCATTATGAATGGAATACTATATAATTAAACAGTATTTTGATGCTCGGGTAATCTATCCTAACACTATTTGGTACATTCTCCTAGTCCTCTGAAAACACAATCAATATGAATTTCATCTACATAAGACATGATATGTGTGGGAATATGCCGCAGAGGTGTTAGTATAAATGTACCTAGTAAGACACACCAAAATTACTAAATATAAAACATCAATAGTATTCATATCATCAATAAATTGGTTAATAAATCAATATATGAGACCTATCAACAACAATAAAGAATACCACATATACAAATAATAGATAGTTGGTCTCAAGGGGGATAAACCATTACTACCAGAAGCATGATTCTTCTTGAGGTATCATATTAATTTATTTTAACATAGTAATCACTAAATGAGTCATTCTATCCTTAATAGTTCTTATTCGAGATGTCATTATCATCAAGTCTCACCAAATAAGTAATCATTGGGACTTTTATGTTTTCAACATCCAAGTAGTGCATATCATTCAAAACTAATAGGGGACACCAAAAATCTTAATGGATAAATATTATAGGTTGGGGAATGATTTCCAAGTCATGGTTTTCATGTTGATTCCGTAGAACCCACCTAGGAAAAAATATGTGATAGGAGATTCTTCCATAGACAACATAGAGGAATACCTTGAATTCTATCCAAAATAAAACTTATAGAGTGTATCAAAATTTAATTCCAAGGATTTTATGTCATATTGTAACCTAATATGGGCCATCCTTGTAATCAAACTCAATTGAAACTATAATATAATGATGAAAAATGGGATTTGAGCTTCCAAAATGGAAGTACACTATGTGTGTATAGAGGGTAGATTATGTGTACCTATAATCCTAGACCATCCAATTTCTTCGTATGTGTTCCTATTCTCATGTCCATGTAAAACTGACTATGCTCATGTATAATGGCCATTCACAAGTAAAATGAAATTTTTTAGAACCAGAACCTGTTAGGTTTGGTTTCTTGAGAACAAATTGCTTACACTTTGATTACATGAATGTACACTTATTATATACTGTTCATTGTTCTTCATGACTATAATATAAAAATGTCCTTGAATATTTATTACATTAATAAGGTCATGGAATATCTCCTCTATGATGAGAACCTTGAAATTTTAAAACAATATTCTTAAATAAAGTTCTACGGTTAGATGTCATACTATGATAGGACACACGGTATACAGACAGTCATGTGTGAGTACTCATAAGAATATGAGACTCTCTCTCATGGAGTTCTCACATAGTAATCTCCAAGATGGGAGATTATGAGAACAGACCTTCTAGTAGACATTCTGCATGTTTTGGTGTCATTATAAATTGCAATCTACAAGCATGTGTAATGGTCCTTAGACTAGAATATTATCATTAACTCATGTCATGAGTTGAAAACTTAAATTTTCTGATTAAACCATCACGAAGATAGTTGGAGGGGAGTAGGGTATGTTGGTTGCATCACGAATGACATGTTTTTAATGGATTAGTCGAGGAAGTATTTGTCCCTTCCATATTTATGAATGTAGATATCTCGGGACCTTTGATCGAAATATAACTGTCGTTCAAGTTCCATGGCCATGGTGTTATGATGAGTTTATTTCTGGAAGTAAAATAATGATCGGTCAAGCATATAGGTTTATGACACTACCATGAAACCTTCTTGATGAGATATTAATATAAAGGGATTAAATTACACGGTACATTTTCATATGAGGTGACACATAAATGTGGTATAAAATTCTTTCTCTTGGGTGCCTTGACCCATTACTAGACAGTAATCTTGGAATTTAGGCAAACCCACCTAACACCGACGAGAAAGAGGCCTAGAGGGTCACACAATAAGTGTATCCATGTTTCTCAAGTAGAATAATGATTATTCCCATATATTGTTTAATAATAATTCAATGAATCCTAAATAATTTTAATGTTGGAAGAAAAATAAAATGAAAACACATACATGCTGGGTATTAGTGATTACACATCGTGTAGTTTTGATTTTGGAATAGAAATGAAAAACAAGTACACGTTGTGTATTAATGATTACATGTCGTGTAGTTTTGAGAAAAACAAGAACACATCGTGTATTAATGATTACACACTGTGTAGTTTTTCTACTTGGGATTTTGAGGAAATAGAATTGTTTTATTAAATGATATTTATTATATTCAAAGTGGGCACATTTCAACAAATTAATGATTCAACATGGGGTTTTTCAATAAGATTTAATTAAATAAACAGAATGCGTAACACGATTATTTATTTTCATAACTCTATAAAATGAAACCTAATTATAAATATCCTCCCAATCCCAACTCATTTCAAGGAATTGTTGTGCATAACAGTTCTAGAGAATTCTATCAAGACCAAAAGAACATCATCCTCCAAGAATGCTCTCAAGACCGAGAGAGATCCACCTCCATTGGATCAAGGCTATCTAAGGTGGAAAATTCAAGAAAATGCTTCTTCGCGCTTGCACCCAGAGATTCCTTTGGTGACATCCATAGATACGCGGTGCACATATAGATCACCGCTAGAGGAAGTCTACACTTGGCTTTTAGGATGCAACAAAGAATCACATCGGAACAAGATTAGAAATATAAATGAATAAAGAACACCATAAAAGGTACTTATTTTCAATTAACTAAATTTATTATAATCAACAAGTGATGATCCTATTTTGTGGTTCCAGGACTATTCTTCATCTTTGTCAATTTATTTGATATGAGCCATGGAGTCTGGCATTTATCATCGTATTGATCCCAGATTGATCATTACTAATGACAAAAATCCAAGTGGGCACATCCACCCATGAGCTTGCACTGCGCCTGGGACCTTCATACCCTATTTGTGTACTCTACCCATTCACATTTTCCTGCGTTTTTATGTGCATATTTTTTCTCCAAGGTACACACCGAGCTACTAGGACTAGGTCACAATACAAGTGACATGTCTCACATGACATTTGATATATTATTTCATGAAAAACTCTAATGTTGTATCCAGGGATGACACACAAAATGTACTATTTTGGGTATGTGTTCCAATGAAGGAGTTTCAAGAATATGGTTCATTTCCACATATTGTTCAAATTCAATTAAACCTCATCTGGACGCCCAAAAAATATTATTTCGGGATCATGGATCTTATTCTACCAATCTAAACTATCACTAGTTTTTATATTTTTTCCACATATTCTATTGGATAAATTTTAAATGTCACACGTATCCACCATTGCATAACCAATGTGCAAACTAGAAGAGAAAATATACTCTCAATAATCATATGATCTACCATTTAAACTGTTTCACATTGACCATAAAATTTCCCCCACAATATCGATATTTTGGATGGGTGAATGTTCACACAATTATCAAATATCTCGTTTTTTATCAAAGCAATATTTTTGGGAAATAATGGTGATCAGTCATGGAATGAACGAAGAAAAAATTTACATACCAAAAGATAGGAATGAACCTTGTCCATATTGTATATGGGATCAATTAGTTTCAATTATAATGATGAATATTGAAAAAATAAATAATAAAATAACATCAACTATATACCACCACACATCTATGAAATAATAATTTTATGAGAATTGGTTTGCATAAGGAATATTATATCAAAATATAATAAATAAAATAAAATAAATTCCCCTACCTCTGTTTGGGATCGATCACTGATGAAGAATGAATTTTCATTTTCATCATTAGAAGGATCATCAAACTCTGATGTCCTTATAGAAAATTTTTATATTTTAATCATTGATCTATACTCTAGCTTCCCGCTAATTATTAACCATGTCCTCCTCTCAATTAACTGGGTTATGTTGATAACCCTTTGGATTTTACACAACCATGTATTTACTATGGGTAAATTAGTTTAGGCTTTCTAATTAAGGGATTAAATAAATATTTAATTTATTTTATATTTCCATCATGATGGTTCCTACACCATAATCCTAATGCCAACAAATATTATGACTCACATAGTCTAAAACCCATGTTCTAGAATCAACATTGTTTTTTATTTCCTATTAGTGTCTCCATTTTATTGTTAATCTACTATTTTATGATAACTGTGCGTGAGTTATTTTAGTATATTTTAAATTTTTATAATATTAATACTTGGATCCGATGGAATTATAATCTATTGGTGTCTACATGATTAGATCTAAATATATTATTAAATAAATTTCAATGCATTACATGGGATAAATATAAACATAAAATTTTCCCCACCATAGGTATTTTCATCTAAAAAAGAAAAAAATACTAAAAAAAGGTGTATGAACTGAGCTCTTAGCCAAATCTCCCATTTCTAGGATCTCTCCTAAATATTATTATACTTCCAATAGACACTCCCCCAGGGAATATATTTCCATGGTGGATTTATCCTACCAATCCTTGATCACCACTAGGTGCTATGAAATGGTATCTCCAACATCGATGTCTAGCTCTTCCTAGATGCTAAAATTCAATGGTCCATACACATACCTCCTTGGCTCAGACTCATGGATGACATCATGTGAATGGTCTAACAATGGTGGTTGGGATAAGTGGTATTTCACCTTTCAATCCCAACAAGGTATCAGGATAGGGTAATGGAATATTTGAGATAACATTGAACCCTAGACAAATAATGAAAATCCACATCAGTTTGACACCCTCAATAAGACATGGAATCCAACCCTTGACTCAGAAGGCCTCTATTTTTTATTTATATTAGACATATATTGTATCTTTATAGTCTTGAAATGATATATGATGATATTCATCTTCTCTATCGTCACATTCACCAACTCTGGGTTCACATGTGATGAGTCACCTTGATTAGTCCAATATAGTAGTGACCTATAGGGTATCTTAGAAAATTCATGAATGGTTCCATAATGATGTTGGAATGATATATATATTTTTTAAATAATATATAATGGTTAGGTGATCCTTCTTATTGTGTAAACATTCCAACATTCATGCATGAATCATGTCCTCTATAAAATAAATTGTTTAATTATTTCGGCCATCATTCTATGGGTGAAATATTTTTCTCAAATAGAACATTTTCCTAAAGGTCTCATGTAATACACTCCATAAGCATGACTTAATGTGAAAATCATTATCCAAAATAATCATGGAGGAAACTATATTGAGCCATAATATCTCTATCATAAAACGGTGTCAAAATATCTATTCATATCTTTACGATCTGATTGCTATGAGTGGCCCACTTGGTAAGTCAGTCTATGATTGCCCAGATTGAATCATTTATTCTATATGTATTTGGTTAACTTAAAATAAATTCCATACTTATACCATACCAATTACACTATGGAATCTTGTAGGGGGTATACTAGAACCACTAAAACATGATGTCTGACCTACATCAGCTCACAGGTGGGGCATCTGGAGAAAAACTCTGCTACTAATGTCATCATACTAGTCCACTATAATTGACATAGAAGGTATTAGTACATATATGAAACATGATCATATATATATAAATATATATGGTGAATGTATTGAACTCTTTTTTAACCTCCCCACATAATTCCAATGGAATTATTTCCCCCCTTTTAACAGGATGATGTTCTCCCCATCATCAAAAAATATATCATGAGAACTTCCAATGGATATATTAGTGTGGAAGGTATTAAAATTATATTCTCATTGAATATACTCCCAAAAATACTATAGACATAGTGGGGTTAACAAAAATTAACTGTATAATTGTCTAACCGTCCTCATGAACCATGGAAAATTGAAATTAGGGAAACTTCATTGAATCCTAGGTCAATAGCTATGAACAATATCTCATACTGAGATCATATTCTACTACACTTCCCTTCACAAGATTATATAATATATAAAAGTAATTTTCATATAGGAACTATAGTCATCACAACTATATCATGTTAATATCCCCCTAAGATAAGATATACTTGTCAATATTATGGTCATAATAGATAAAAATTGATCACCCATTATGTAGTGTCACCACATCTTTAAGGTGAATACTACAACCTCAAACTCTAGATAATGGGTCATGTAGATATACTAGTGAGATCCCAACTTCTAGGACACATAGTCCATCAATTTCTAACTCTACATCATAACACACCCATGTCTTGTCCCTATGGAATCACTTAACACTATATACTTCACACCCTCTTTTTGAAATATCAGTAAGGGGGTACTCCTCAATATCTTATGAAACTCATATAAACCATACTACTACATCTCCATATAAATGAAAGTATGGCTTGTCCAGGTCAAATAGGTCAATAGTTTTTGTATCCCATTGGAATGTGGCATGAATCTCCTATAATATCCTACCATCCCAAGGAAGGTCCGAACCTCCATCACGATATTGTGTGTCTCGCAATCTAAAACATCCTTTACCATCAACAGTTCCACTACTACACTATCAAAGGAGATGAAAATTTAATAATGTAGAACTCTCGATTCTAGAAATTATTCTTCAAGTGAATCTAATAAAGAAAGTTCTCTCTGATTATATCTAGGATCATCATCAAGTGTCTATCATTTTCATCCAAATCACAATGTACACTAGTAAATAATCAATGAATATCACGACATATAATCCTATGAATTAGTCATGTAAACACTAATGGAATTCTTGTCACACTAAAGGGAATAACCATGAACTCATAAAGACTATATAAACATCTGAATTATATCTTCTATATATTCAGAACTCATACCTGGATTTAGTGACATATAGATCTAAGGATGATATTTATGAAACACAAAACCCCTCTCAATTGATCAAATATGTTTTTACCCTTGATAGTCGATACTAATTATTTATAGTTAACTTGTTTTGGAACTGATAATACACATGAAACATGTAGATGATATCCTCCTTTTGGTTAATAATATTGTGACTTCCCTAGGTGATAGATAAATTCTGGTGAAACACTTTATCTGTATATAATCCATCTATAGCCTTAGCATACAATACTCTATGGGAGACATCAGATATGATGGAAAAATATTTGGTTTGTCCATGGGTTTATGTAAATGCATAAGTCTAGCTCTTAGTTTGGAGAAAACCCTCAGTCATCATTAAGAAATACATCCTCATAACCACAACTACCAGAATATTAAATCTCATAGAACCTACTACTTTGTGGGAAATATGAACCTACTAATGAGTAATCTATTGTATCCTCAAACATTGTGTCCATTTTTATTAGCCTATTTCTCCCTCTCACCCATAAAGAATACATTAATTCATCATAATGGATACACCACATACTCCAACTAAATTTGATAATATATAAATTTACTATGGATAATTGATTCGTACCTAATATGAAATCATAATTCCTTATAATAACTATAATGATATCTCATTAGAATATATATCCACCATGAGTTTTTACACATTGTCGATAGAAGTGTGTGATTAATGAGTCACCATGAGAAGGAGTATCCAAACATAAGGTTTAAGGAAAGGGATAAATCAAAAACACTATGCCTCAATTAGGAAAAGTGGAATGAAAGTTATGGATGAAACTAATGTTTGTTAGTAAATTATCTAAATTGGGGAAGAAATGGTTGGAACATCTAATCAACCTAGGGGACTTGGGGTTGTAGGTCTCCACTACCTATTATTTTCAGCATCCATGGTCATTAGCTCCCTAAGCCCGGAATGGACCATATTGTGACCCTCCTATTTAAAAACATAAACATTAAATAATATTTTTTGTAACACTTTATCATTATAAAAATAGAACCCCAAATACTGCATTTGGAATAGTGCCTTTGGAAACATGGAAATGTAAACAATGGTACATGAATGAGCTATATTATCTCTCACTACATTCTCCAATGCTAAAACCCATTTTAGACATATCATATAAAAAATATATCTTCATAAATTGGGGAAGGAAACATGAAAAGGGGTGAGCTCAGATGGACGGTAAGGGTAAAGAAGGGATTCATATAAGTACAATCATGAGAATAAGGGTATGAGAACTTGATCATGAAAACATAAGATCATACCCAGAAACTCAAAGATTATTAACATGAATCATGACATAAATCATGGAAGTGCATAAGAAATGAATCCTATGGAAATAAAGAAAATAATCAATTAAAGAATAACAAAGGAATAATTAAAATTATTTGAAAACATTTTTCATTGAAAATTTATAAAACAAGAATTAAAAAATTTTAAATTTTTTTTCTTAGAAAAATCATTAAAAACATACAAATAAATCTAGAAAATTTTTTAAAAATAATTTTTTGAATATACTTTGAAATATTATAAATAGATCTTGAAAATATTTTGAAAAACTAATCCATTTAAAATTCCTTAAAAAAATTATAAATAATTCTTAGAAACCTTTTGATAACCATTTCCTTAAAAATAAAATGAAAAGGGATAAATACAGCTTGAGAAACTTTTGAAAATATATTTACGTTAAATATTATAAATTAATTTTGAATACATTTCGAAAAAAATTTCATGAAATATTAGAGAAGCAGATTGACAATGTTTTGGAAAATATTTTTCTTGAAAACATATAAAAGATGAGTGAAAACGTTTTGAATACAATTTTCATTAAAAATCTATTTTAAAAACATTTCAATAAAAATAACCTCTATACATGAAAATTAATCTTCAATGGATAGATAGTGGATAAATCTATACATGCTGTATGAGTTAAAAAAACATTCAATTTTTATTGTTAAAAAAAAGATTTCTTCATTTAGAGAGCGATAAAAAGAATCCTTTGCAAATAATAGATTAAGATAAAAAGGGTAAAAAAATTTAATTGTAATTTTAAATTAGTAGAATATTCCATGAAACCCTTTTTATAAAACATGGTTTTGATGGAACACATATTTCCAACCAAAGAGAGGGTAAATTCGATGTTTCATAAAAACACTATTTTACTATCTTTTGCACCAAAGTGTAGAAAATGGTACCCATACATGAATATATTATGAATAAATAGAGGTTAGTAAATTTTATGTATTTTTTTGAAAGGTGTATCATATTATTTCATTAAATGAACCATAAATATAAATAGTCTCAAAAATCAATGAGACTTTTTCAATAAAATATTATCACTTAGTAACATGGGATCATACTCTCCATGTAATAATAGGAAATTAATTTAATCAAAAAATATAATTAAAATAAATTATTCCTAATTTAATAGGTAAATGGAATTATATACACCTCAAAATATAATTTAGGTTCATAATATAACATTATTCTTAAAGAAGAAAAATTGTGACAAATCAATTTCATCGATTTGGAAACATATGAATCTTAATCCCCATGAAAGAAAGATAATAAAATGGAAATTTTAATAATGATAAATCTAAGTATATTATACATATAATTTAATCATGGGACGTTCATACACCACACAAAAAGAAATATTGGCGAACATAGCATGTATCTCACAGAAATAAATAGTGATATACAATCACATTACCGTGTGTCTTAATTGTCTTCGCACTCAAACAAGATTTCTGTATAATAAATATTTGATTATTATACATAATATAATGAATAATATTCTTATACATAAAATCACATATGGTTTTATTGTTACCTTATATTACATGCATGTAAATGATCCTTTGTTAATGTTTCACTTCGGGTAATATTCGCTTTGTTCTTCACATTTGTCTTTATTTGTTATATCGTTCGTCCTTGTACATATATAAGGAATCCAGAATGTTTCTCATGATATAAATATTTTACATAAATTATAATTATATTATAATAATATATCATATAATGAAATATGAAATGGATTACAACGTTCATGGAGATGGTAAATCGTACGTACACATTAACATTGTTTCTGTTTCTGTTGTTGTATTGAAATAATTTATGTAAATAACACGTGTACATATATTTAGGAATATCATTATTCTAGTGTAATTATTATATCACATAATTTCACAATACCTATATTTAATACATTCCATGTGGTGTATGAATGAATCACATCCCTTTGAGGGGGTGGTAGTCCACACTTCCTCAAACGAGATTATCATATTAACACCAAATGAAAAGTAGAAAGATATGTGTTTTAAAATTAAAATGTAAAATTAAAGAAATATATATAATATATGGAATATATATTCATATTTTCCATCATAATGTCACCCAAGGTAGGTAGTAATGGAAAAATGAACAATCATCATTTTGTGAGGCACTAGTTCGTCGTATATAGAAACAATATTCTTGTTATCCATTTAATGGAGGTGTGTGTATGTGTAGGTCAAACCCTTATCAAAAAAATATTATATTTATGATAAATATTTTATTCATAAAATAATTTAATAATGTTATTAGAATATTGGGATAAGGAATATAATAGAAATGAACTTGAAAGAAGATGTTACCTCTTTGTTGGGTAACTCTTTATGGTCTGTGCAAAAAGGATTCCATGAGTTTCATTATTCCAAAGGTATTAATTATAAGATTAGCGGGGGGATTTTGAAAGAATATATGAGACAATATTAAGTGATACAATGATACTTTGATGTGTGAGGAAGTGGTTAGAGTCTGTGGGATTTGACAGGGAAGGGAAAGGACAGACTTGGTATTTTTTAAAACTAGTTATGTATAACCACATTTTTTTCTAAAAAAGTCATAAACCCATGAAAACCACAATAATGTAATGTTCATGGAATAATGATGTCTATAAAATGGTTTTTGACCAGTTTCTAGGTCGTGTTGGGTCTTATATTTATGGTTTAGTACTTTATTGAACCTAGTTTTTCGTTAAGAGATGTAATTAATTTTAATCACTTCCACTAATATTTCTGGTAAAAAACAAATTTGACCATATTATAAATAAAAAATTATTATTATTCCAAATATTTAATTCATTTTTAATAATTATAATCAGATATGTGTTATAAATTAATTTATAATTAATTTTGATGACCGAACGACACTACGAAGTTTTAACGTAAAAACATCCAAAACATTGCTAAGTTTATATATTCAAATTAAATGTGAAATTACTTCCAATGAATTAAATTGTATTATTTGGAAAAAATATTATCTAACCAAACAATAATACTGATTAAAAATATAATTTAAATTTATAAAAATTTATGATGAAAAGGATGTTTTGAATTAAAATCCTTTATTTTTTACTGTTAATTAAAACATAAAACCATACATACAAATACCAAAAAATGACATAACCTATTTTTTTTGTTGATAAAAGATATAAAGTTTATTTTGAAATAATAAATCATTAAATTTTATATTAATTTTTTTAAATGGGTTCTCCATTAAAGGCAGTAAAAATACATGAATAAAAATACTAGGTTTTAAGTACTAAATTAGGTTTGTTCTTATCTTAGTATTATTAAGTCTTATTTGATGAATATAAAACATATTTTATTGAATATATATCATATGTATTTAATTAATATCACTCTCTAACATTAATAAATTTAATTTTTAAAATTAAAATTTCTTTATGGCCATAATAATATTTTCTTTGATATCCAATCGGTTTTCATATTCATTTCTAATTAATTGGTAACCTATGAATTCATTTTATATTTGTTTAAACCATAGATTTTAATAAATTAGTTAAAAATATTAATATCCATCAGCTTAATGGATAGGTTATATCTCATTATATTAATATTTTTAATAAAATATTACGGTTTGGTGATACTCGGTCTAGCATGTTACACAAGCCGTTGAGGACGGTAAATATTGTGTGTTATGTATGCTAACCATGTTTTTTCATGTAACATACTCCAAATTGGTGTTGTGTGTAACATTATCTGATATGGTATCATGTGAAAGGAATGTTGGACTTAATGGAAAAATATTTTCTATTTTGTGTGAAATTAAAAATATCAAATGATTAAATTGTATAGAAAAAATATATTTCACAAAATCTCGGGGTGTTACATTCCACACACTTAAAATTAATTACACCCGAAAAAATCATCTAGGTTCACAAAAGATTAATAATTTAATGTTTAGTTCATAGAAACCCACATCATAATAATGGATAATAAAACTTCCCATAAAAAGTGAAAATTAGAAACCATTATTGTTACACAAAGTATCATATAACTAGGTTTCCACATATAAGAACATTGTTCGGGAGTGAAGATTGAAAATAGAGGAAAAGCATAAATATTTATAGGGAGTGATTGAGTTCCCCATTTACAAACATGTATATTATCAATGAAAAGATGAGGGACTCAAAGTCATAAATATTTGATGATTTCAAAATCCATCAGTTCATCAAAATTAAAGTTATTCGGACAACAATATTTTTTATCACTTTCAAAATGTTGAGTAATTCATTATATATTTCTAAAAACAAAACATCATTTTTTAATCAATTTATGATACATAAATTACCTCAAGGAATGAATGTCTAGAAATTACATTGATTCATGAAGAACTAAAATACACATTTCAAAGATCTTAAATCATATAAAATAAAAACAATTATAACTATTTATCTATGACTATCCAAAAAAATAAATATGGTTAATCATAAAAAGTAACACTATTATTTCATCACAAATATTTATTCATAACAAAATATGCATTAAACAGGATATCCATAGGTGAGTAGCAAGCATGAACCCCTTATCATCCATAAGTCATGGGTTCATGACCTACGACTTTGCCGAAATTGAATGGTTGTCACCCCATATACATGATATAATTTTCTAAAACCAAAATAATATAATTTCCATAATATATAAATAGGAATTCCTGAAGTAACATTATTTAGTAAATAATATTTTAACTAAGTATTTTAACACTAAATCAGTGCAGACAAACTTCCTCCAAATATTTACATAAATAGTTCATGAATGGTTATGATTATAACCATTATCAAAGATTAAAATCCCAAACATTTGAAAGAGTGTCATGAAAACATATTAATATTGATTACCCTATATAACACATAGTATCTCTAGGATTTTATATTCAAAACATATGAATTACCATAAATTAATTTTTAAAAAACACATGCTTCCTTATTCCAAAGTATATTGGATTCATTCCTTAAATACAAAAAATACTTTAAACTTTATCAACGATATAATAAACCCCCTATAAACAAGTCCTTAATTAGTTACAAGGTAATCAATACAATTAAATTTACTTATCCATATCCCACATATCTTTTTCCATAAAAAATTAACCTAATATAAATAACATATTACGGGTTTCCTTACCTTAGTAATAGTATCACCATATCATTAAATTACTTCAACAGTCCATCATGAACATTCAACATAAACTTGTAAATATGGAGCAAAAAACATAAATAGAATAATCCATGAATATTTCATCATTCCTAACTTTTAAATCCAAAAACATAAACACATTGATTACTTTATCCTTAATCCATCAAAAATTCCACCTCAACTTATTAAATAATACCTCTTTACTTTCAAATTTAATGTATAGTCTCATCATCAACCACAATGCAACCATTACTCATACAACCATGATGATTCTCTTTATTAACTTTCATCTTGGGACATTGAGTCATATAATTACCATTTACACCTCACGTAAAACACTTAACCTTTGATGATGTCTTATAAAGCTAAATATTCACATCTATTTCATTAACCAAACTCTTCATTTATCCCTTGTAGTCACTTTCTTCATTTTATTTTTGTGTATAGTCAATACATGTTCTTGTTCCTCTAAAAAATTCACATACATCACTATTTTTACATTCATTACACAAAGGAATTGGAATATTATTTTCTCCATGGCCTACATTACCTAAACTCTTAGAAAACTCTTTCTTTTTCTACCTTGGTGAGTTCAATAGCCGTTTAAGGTAGACATTATTAATCATGTTCTGTGAAAAATAATTAGTCATCATCCTAATATCATTCACTCAAGTGACAATCCCACTTGAAATCTCATTATAAACTCCTCCATCTCATTCAAAATTAATCTAGTTCCTTTTGTTCAATCTATTGAATAATGAGAAGCTTAGTATGACAGTTACTTATTATAGAATAAAACCTCATAGTCAATGAAATAATTAATTATAGGATATCTAAATCATGATAACATCTTTAAAATATAAAACCATAGGTTTATCCAAAGTTATTAATATCCAAATTATATCAAAATCATTCATGATGGTTCATGAGGTGTTCACGGATTTCTAAAGCATATCCCCAGAGAGTGTCAAACCAGGTGTGTAACAAGGCTCATTGTCCTGTACCAGATTACCCCAAGTCAGGAATGAATCATTTTTATGGAGATATTACCCCAATGTACATATATTCTAGATCCAAATCCACTTATACTGTCCAGACATATATTTATTTCTAAGAAACCACTCACTTTATCTTTACCAAAATTCCAGGAAATTTTTCTAAATGTTAACTCATCCTTGTACTTATAGTTTAACACATCCCCTGGATATGTCTATAGAAATATAGCTATGGATCAAACTAATTTTTTCTCATCATAGCACCAAAATGATAACTATTCCTTTTATCTAATACCAACTATAATGACCCTCACATTTCAAAACATTCATATTACATAACAAAGAATAATACTCTAACATTATAAAAAAACACCGAAAGAATTTATTTGATATAACACCTTTGAAAACAATGAAATGTAAAAACTTATATATGAGAGAGATTAATTATCTCTAACTATGTTATCCAAGACTATATCCCCTATTTGAAATGTCATAAAAAATATATCTTCATAACCTGGGGAATGAAACATGAAAATGTGTGAACTCAAATGCTTAGTATGGGTAAAAATGAGAGACATGTAAGTATAATCCTGAGAATAAAGGTTTGATAACATGATAATGAAAATTGAATATCATACCCTATATGTAAGAGATCATAAAAATGAATCATGGCATTAATCATGGAATATCATAAGACATAAATCATAAAGAAATAAAGAACATAATCCATGAAATCATAACATAGGAATAAAACATAGAATATTGTAAAATATATATGAATATAATATGATTTTCATAATAGCCATGTAATTACTTCCAATCCCATATTTAGAGTATGTGTTTACTCCCCAAACCATCTTAGTAGTCATGGTTCACTACCATTACCATCCTGGTAGCATGAGTTCACTCCTCATACCATCTTGGTAGTCATGGTTCACTCCGGTGACCATCTTGGTAGTTAAGGTTCATTATGAATACCATATATGTAAATCTCAAGAGATATAAATCATTACCCAATGAATTGGTGGGAAATATATGTCTCATCTCTGTCATAGTGAAATTATACATACATTTTCTATGAAATCAAAAACAATTATATCATAACCCATGAAATGAAATGAGTATCACAAACATGTAAACACATCATAACCTGTAAAAAATATACGGGTTTCATAATCATCTAATCAAAATCAAAAGCCATGACGAGAAATGGATTTTATAATCATATAAACCATAACAGAGAAACGGGTTGCATGAATACCATGACATTAATAATAACCCATCCATTGAAAGGATATGAATGAAATTTTTTCATAATTTCCTAAATGGGCATGGATAATATCCACAGATGTAATCATAGATGGAAAATAATTTTAAAATATCTATCAAAAATATTTATTGAATAAAATAGTGTAACATAATTGAAAAAAGAATATTTAATACATAAAATAATTTGATATTCATTTTCTTATAAAATACATTTAAAACATATAAATAATACTTGAAATCTTTCGAAAACATTTTTCCTTTAAAAGTTATAAAATATGATTATAAACATTTTAAAGATTTTTTTATTATAAAAAACACTGAAAACATATAAATAATGATTTAAATGTATTTAAAATCATTTCTTTCGAATCCAATTTGAAAATGAATAAATAGAGCATGAAAATTTCATTAAAACTATTTTCATTGAAAATTCTTTAAGAAATTATAAATAATGCTTGAATAAATTTTCAAAACCATTATACATTATAATACTATTAAAAATATAACAAAATATTTTAAAAAAATTTAAAACAATTTTCCTTGAAAACATATAAAATAATCTTTAATACTTTTCAAAATCCATTTTTCTTGAAAACATATGAAAGAAGCTCTAAAATGTTTTAAAAAACTTTTTTTGAAAAATTATAAAACATGATTCAAAATATTTTGAAGACCATTTTCTATGAAAATATATTTTAAAAAATCTGAAAGAGTAACTTCTAAACATGAAAAATAGAGCTCCAAAGTATTTTTGGAAGATAAATCGGTACATGTCGTATAAGGTAGGAAGAACATTCCTTTTTCATGTTAAAAGGATGGAAAATTGCCTCATTTAGAAATTAAAAAAATATTCCTATAAAAATGGTAAAATAAAAAATGGTCAAAATGGAATTTAATTTTCATTTTTTATTATTATAATATTATTGTAAAACCTTTTTAGAAAACATTATTTTGAAGGAACACGGATTTCTGACAAAAAAGAGGGTAAATTGGGATTTCATAATAACTCTCTCTAAACTATATTATGTCCCAAAAGTAGAAAATGGTACACATAAATGAATATATTATGAATAAAAATATTAGGGTAAATTTCATGAATGTTCATTAGATATGGTTTATATGATTTCATTAATTAAACCATAATCATAAAAAATCTTGAAAATCGATGAGATTATTTCAATATAATCATATCACTATGTAACGTGGGATCAGACTCTCCATGTAATAAAGGGAAATTTCATAAAAAAATAAAATACCATGAAAATAATTAAATTTATTTTGTAAAAAGTAAAATGGATTTATATACAACTTGAGATAGAATTTAGGTTCATAAAAAATGAGCCTCATTGAAGGAAAATTAAGACAAAACTACTTCGCCAATTTGGTAAAATTTTAAACCTAATACCCATGAAATAATGATAATAAACTGGATTTTTGAATAACCATAAATATAATTATATGATACTATAATTCAATCATGTTATTTTCATAAACTACACAAAAATAAATAGTGGTGAACATATAATGTACCTCATAGAAATAAAAAGTGAGATGAAATCCCCTTACCTTGTGTCATGCCTCTCTTCATAATCTTCCAAGAATCCTGTATCATAAATATATTTTTATTTTACATATTTTATAGAAGAATATTCTTATATATAAAACAATATATTATTTTATTATGAAATTATATTACCCTCTTCTTAAAGATCATATATTAAGGTTTCACTTTGGGTAATATTCACTTTGTTCTTTATATATATCTTAATTTGTTATATCGTTGGTACCTAAACTTATATACATATTCAAAATTTTAAATAAAGGTAAAACTATCATGAATATCTTGTATATAATTTATATTTATATTATAATTATCTATTTTATAATGATGTATGAAATGGAATACACCTTTTCATGGAGACGGTAAGCCGTACATACGCAAGAACGATGTTCCCATTTATATTGGCGTATTGAATGAAATTATCTAAATGAAATGTTTATACACATATATATGTATAAATAATTAAATAATTATTCATTTTAAATTAAATATATCATATAATATTTATAATCACATCCTCAATACATTCCATGTGGTGTGTGAAAAAATCAAATCGCTTTAAGGGGGCTGTAGTCCATACTCCCCCAAATGAGATTGTCCTATTAACACCAAATGAAAAGTAAAAATTTTTGTATTGAAAAGGTATTACAAAGTATTATATAAATAAATATAATATATGGAATATATAAACAAATTATCAATCATAATATCCACTATTTTGGTAGTAATGGATAAATGAACAATTTTCATTTCTTGAGACAATAGTTTGTCACACACAAAAAAAAATATTTTTATTGCCCACTAGATAATGGTGTTTGTATGATTAGGTTGAAATTGTAGAAGAAAAAAATAATAGTATATTTAGGATACTTATTTTTAAAAAAATAATGTAATAAAGAGAGTGGTGGGGGTGGAGAAATAAAATGAATGAAAGGAGCTTGAGAGAAGATGCTATGTCTTAATCAGTTTACTCTTATTGGATTGTGACAAAAGGATTCCTTGATTTTCATTCTACCCAAAAAATGATTATAAGAGGAATTTAGGTAAGTTGGTAGATTATTTGATTAGATTTTCTGTTATCCAAGGGGCTTCAATGGTATGAGGAAGTGTGTATAGATGGTGGCCTTTTATTAGGAAGGGAAAATATACACTTGGAATTATTAAAACAAGATAGGTATACTAACAATTTTACTTAATAAAATTCATAATAAAGAAAAAAATCAACATAATAGAAGGATAATTTCTGATTAATGTCTATGAATTGGGTTTGGACAAGTTTCTAGGTCTTATTGAGTCTTATATTTATGGTTTAATAATTTATTAAACTTTTATTTCGCTTAATAAGTATAATTTATTTTAATCAAATTCACTAATATTTTTCCTCAAAACAATTTGACCTTATTAGAGATTATAAATTGTGATGATTAAAAATATGGAATCCATTTTTCCAAACTCTAATCACATATGTTGAAAATTTTATTTTAAAATTAATCCCACTGATGGGACGACACTGCCGGTTTTTAACATAAAAACATTCCAAAGATTGCTAATTTTTTATATCGAATTTAATTTATAAATTAGTTACAATGAAATATTTTTTATTAATTGATAAAAAATATTATATAACTAAACTATCAAATTAATTAAAAAATTAATCTATCCTTATAAACAAATGAGGTGAAATAACAATGTTGAATTAAAATTTATTATATTTATATTTATATTTATATTCCAAATATAAATTTCATTTTTAAATATTAAATCAATAAAATTTATAAAAATATTATTCAAATTGGAATAACCATGAAAGGTAGAGCATATGTATTAAAAAAATAATTTTTAAGCATAAACATAAGGTTGTTCTAATCTTATGTCTGTAAAATATATTGGATGAATATCAAAAATAATTTATTGGATATATATAATTTCTATGAAATTAATATCAATCTATAATTTTAATTAATTTAATTTATTAGGTTGAAACAACTTTGCGTCCGTGAAAATATTTTCTTTTATATTCAATATGTTTTAAAATTCATTTCTAATTAATTGGAAACCTATGAATTCATTTAATATTTTAATAAAAAACATATTTTCATAATATAGTAAATAATATTCATATAGATAAACTTAATGGTTTTTTTATATCTCATTATAATAATATTTTAAACAATATATTATAGTTAGGTAATACCTAGTCTTTCTTGTTACACAAGCCATCAATGGAGGTCAACATTGTGTGTAATTTATGTTTACCATGTTGTTCCATGTAACATAATCCATATTGGTGTTGCATGCAATATATAATAATCCAGTTCTATGAGAAATAAATTTTTGACTTAGTGAGAAACTATTTTCAGTATTACATGAAATTAAAAATATCTAAATAATAAATTAATTCAGAAAAATATTTCACAACATCTTGGGGTGTTACAGATCACCTAAGTGGGGCTGGAAATAGGATAAACTTTCTAGTACCCCATTTATTTTTATCTACTCCACTTACATGTACACAAAATTCAAAACCTCTCTGATCTAGCCGCTATATCCATCTAGGTGGTCCATCGACCATAATATTTTCAGCTTCATGGAGAGTAAGAAAATCTTAAGAAATATATCATCAACCATCGCAAGAGAAGCACTTCCTATATTGATGATGAATCGAACCACATCAGTAGTCCTAGACCAAAAATAATATATAATGGGATTTAATCCTAATTCGTATTTCATAAAAAAATACATGTGATTACTGTCAGTTAACCATTACCTAGTTATCAACATTGGTGTCCCCCCAACCAATACTCATTGTCTAAATCTTCACATCCAGGAATCTCTCCACTATTAAGGATCGGTAAAGAACTCCAATATAGTTTTTAATTAAAATAAGTATCTATGAACCCATTATATCTCAATTTAGGAATTCACAGAAGGTATTTTATTAGATTAATAGTTCTAAAATGACATCCATAGAGCATCATGACAGGTTAGAGAGCGTCATCGAAAACTCTTCCACTATCAAACTACCATCCTAACCCAAAAAAATCATAGACATTCAAGGATAATAATTTTTATAGTAAATGATCTTACCTAATGTGGTTATTGAAATTTCTCCAAGAGAGATCTATATCATTGTATGATATAGTCACCAGGATCAACTGTCACAAAGTAGTTCCCTAAAGGAGACGCGCAACTAGGAAAATAATTTGATCTTTATGTGTTATCAAAAGGTGTAAAACACAATTATCTATATTAATATTTTCCTTATTAAACTAGTTCTTAGAATCTCTCAAATCCTTGGAAGGAAACTACCATTACAACTTATTTAGTGTAGTAATCTTTCACTCATCCTCAGTCAGTATATCTGGAACAATCTTCTACTCAATCTATGGTGGAGATATTTCAAACCCACAAAGAGGTAAAACCTCTAAAAATTCCCTTGTACTGAATCCATGTAACATATAATGTCATCCTTATGATCATCCTATGGTATAATAGATATTTTTATTCACTGAGGCATCATGAAATAACAAATATGCACCATAGTAATTGATTTTATCTCAGGTTCTAAATCCATTAAGACAATGAAACCACAACCCATTCCAATATGTTACATGTACCATTGTATTCCCTTTAACCATTATACACATATAAATTCCAGAAGCATGTTCTCAGAGTCCTAATTAATTGATAATTTATCCTACACACTAATATTGGAGTTAATGTCTTTATGAACGAACACATTAACCCTATTTACATAAATCCCAATCCAAACCTCATAGATAAGAAAAATACGACCAAAAATAATATTGTAAAACTCCCTATTCTAATACAACCGAGTCACCACATGACCCACTGATGCCTACCTAGAGGGCACTAAATAGAGTGTTATAACCCTAATCACACCTTCAAAAGGCATGGGTCAAGAAACTAACACTATGTAGAAATATCACACATTTGGGTGTCATTATCCTAAGGTACCAATCTTCACAAAAACATATCCGAGCCAATATAGTGATGAAATTAATGTACAATGAATACTAATTAATTCATACATCCAACTCAAAGAATTATAGTAAAAGAAAATAACAATTATTTTTAAAGGGACTAATGAAAAATCCAAAAAAAATCAAAATATATCCAACATTATTAGAAGAGGGGACTACTATCAACTAAATCATTAATAGGATCCTTATAATTCCTATCCAAACAATATATTATTCTACTCCAAATCCTTTCTGGACTTCATAAAAGGAACTATAATCTAAATAATACGTTCCTTGTGTGGGAAGTTCCCATTTATAGCTGATTATAACAATACCCAATAGATCAACCTAATATGAGTAAACATAAATCATCAAGATAATTTGTCTTATCAGCATACAGGTACATCAATCATGATGTGACACATAATAAAAATAATTAATAAACCCATATATACCCATAACAAAAATCTGACCTCAAGGGGTAACAAAAAATACATATGGACACATGGTTATATATGAGGAATCATGGTAACACTTTTTCTATGATTACTAACTCCATTAGATATACATTAATATATTTTTATCACCTGATAGGTCATTCCCATCGAGTCTCTCCAAATATGTTCTCATTAAATCTATAGATATGTTTACATTCGTATAGGGTATCACACCTAGGACCACTTGGGGATTTCAAAAAACCCAGTGAATCAATATTATCAGAAGGAAATCGAAATATTTTACATTCGATTCATAACGAGTACAAAATCCATACTTAAGAAAGAATGTATGATAGATGATCATGCTCTAGGCCTCATGGAGGGATACTGTGAACTATATCCTAAAAAACATGTATATGGAATCAAAATCCAATGAAAAGTTCATTATTCCTCATTGTACCTACATAGGAATAAACCAAGGAATCAAAATCAACTGAACAAGTTCTATATTGAGGAAAAGAAGGTCTCCAAATAGACATAGAGTAATTATATAGTGTGTATAGAGGGTACACAATGTGTACCACTAATATAATATTTTCTTATGTCTATGAATATGTTTCTCTACCCATGATTGTGTACCCCTATTCGTGCTCATGTTCTACGGTAATTCCCATGTACCTATCCATGTCCCATTAATAGCTTGTGTCTGTGTACTCTACTCATGCTAATGGGTCTTATATTTTCTATGGACAGGTGCCTTATAAAGTGCATGTTGATCCTCCAATACCATATCACATGTCATGTGACAAGCATGACATGTAATGTGATATTTATTTCATGAAAACCCCATCATTAATGCTTTGGACTCCACAAAACATGATTTCTTTTGGGGTACATGATGTGTAAAATGAGATTTTATAGAATCTATAGGTTCTTCAACATTCATTGATCTACACTTTTATTGTTTCTATATAGAACCCAAATCCTACTCATATATCATAGATCTTGGTTAATCGAGCTCAAACATCGCTAGTTTCCAAATTTGGGCCACTA
This sequence comes from Viscum album, assembly GCA_963277665.1. Lineage (NCBI taxonomy): Eukaryota > Viridiplantae > Streptophyta > Magnoliopsida > Santalales > Viscaceae > Viscum > Viscum album. The sequence goes on along the minus strand of OY728153.1, from coordinate 56,481,006 downwards.
ATTCACATTCCAAAATATTTTCCATATCACACCTCAACCACTGCATGCCGAAATTTCAATTGATAATCACCAATATTGTATCGAACCTTCCCCAACAAAAAATGGTCATCAATTCACCAAGATCACATTATCATCTCTAAACACCAACTTTGGTATTTATCAATTTTTTTAAATAAATTTTCAATTATGATTTAATAATTTTTATTTCATCAAAAACAATATGACAGAAAATACCAAGGATGAATAATATAAGGAAAAATGAGATAGATTCTGAAACCAAACGAGTGTAATTATCATCATCTATGTTTGGGATAGCATAAATTTGTTTCTATTATAATAAAAAATTAAGGATAAAAAATTATCAAATAATATAAACTATAATCATCCATCAATCATCAAACCATTATTGTTATAACAATTTATTTCATATGATATGGATAATTGAAATAATATAGATCAAAATAATAAAAATTCCATTCTTAATTTTTGGAATAATTTATGAAAAAAAAGAAATATAAATTTTTATCATTTGAGATATCTTCACACTCTAATGTCATTGGTGATACTAGAGATGTTCTGATCATCGATCCATGATCCTAATATCTGAAAATTATTCTCCATTTCCTCTACTCAACTATCATGGTTATGTGATGAAACCTTTTCTATGTGTTCATTTAATGTGGGTAAATTAGGATAGGTTCATAAATGGTAAATTAAATAAATATTTATTTTATATAATTCTTTATTTGGTTATAGCCCCAAAGACAAACCATAGGTGCTGACCATGATTATGTCATGTATAGGGTAAAACCAATTATCTGGAATTTAAAAAACATATTAAATTTCTTATATGAGTCCCCATTTTATTTTTATTCATGTATTTTATGAAAATTTTAAACACATTATATTACTATATTTAATATTTTAATAATATCAATTTTGGGATCACCAAGCCATGGACTCTTGCACAATCTCAGTGCATGAATCTTGAATAAGAAAATGAGGGAATTTTTAGTGAAACTCTTCCAGCATGATATTCTTTGGTATGATCATTGAAATAAATTTTTCTTATCTTTATGTGTATTCCAAAAATATATTTCTTAATCTTATATTTCTCAGGAATCATAAGGATTGTTCTAGATTTCACACTCTTGTGTCTTATTTATTTTTTTCTTCTAAAAACCTTACATCATGTATCATGATTAATGATCATTGAATTAGTGGGTATTATTATTATATGTATTGAGTGTTTTCTCATACTAATATTATTATCATATTATATTTTATGGTCCTTTTTTTATAATACTTACTATTAAACTTAATAATAATTTGAGATCACCCTTAATTTTTTTCCCTTACCTTGGTTATTAAGAATGGTTTTTTTGTATAATATTTCAACAAATCGAGCTAGTTGTAATGAACATAAATTGAAAATATATATATATAGATTATCATTTTTTACATTCTCATGTTTCCAATGACACTAAAACTATATGATATATAAGTGTTTCATATTTTGATATGTATTGAAAATTAATCTAAAATAATGTAATATTTACATATGAAAACTATGGTTCACTATATACAGTGTCAAATGGATGGTTTATTAACTTTTGGAAATAGGGGTGCATAAAAGTTTGAGAGAACCCTCAGGATAAGCCTGTGTATAGGATTCCATCCTATGTTATGGAAATAAAAGTAGTGTGGTTTTCCTAGGAAAATACCTACCTATCAGAATAATACAAGTGGGTGGTTTTTTGTATAGTTGAATCTAAGATTAATACCCCAAAAATAATTGTTTGAGTATATCTAGAATATAATTTTGGTTCTTAGTGACTAGTCCTTTATTGATTACCTATTTTTCAGGGTCTCTAGGGATATATTCGGGTTAATTATAATTTTCATTATGATTCATTGTTAAGGATTCTAATAAATGATAAACTTAGATGGTATATGTCAATCCTAAGGTGTTAAAGATAAAACAGAATATTTTTTCTTTTTTACATCCTATGAATTATTTTTCATGATCATTATAATATATAAATCCTTATAGTCATAGGATTGAATGATAAAGTTGAGGTGGTGATATATAAACACAAATATAGTGGTTTATTTTTTGATCTCATTCATATGAATCCAATTATATCATGAACAATGTCTAAGAAAATTAATTCATATCCATAATTATTAGAGGATTTTTTTATCAGTAAAAATTATGAATGGAATTGTGAGTACATATAATGTATAGGATTCTTCCAAAAATAATGTTAAAGGTTATTCATATATATCTTATTATTTTCATATAGTTTAATTTTATTTTTCATTGGTCTTGTATTGGATTATTTTCTTATAAATAAAATGTTAATTTCCAAATATAGTAAGGAATGGATGATATTCCAAAACACTATATGAATTTATTTCATTTAATTGATTCATGTGATCATACAATGTAAATTACATCCTTTGAATGGGTCTTGATTCCATTTAAAGAGGATATTATTAATGATGGATAGGGAGAACATCAACATATATTATATGCCTATATTACAAAGGATTTTTACTAGAATTATATAAATGGTAACCAGTCTTTATCTAGATCATGAATTAGAGTTGTCAATTGAACTCATACCCGATGTGATGCCTCTATCAAATACTCTTTGTAAAATGGATGTAGTTACATTTTATGAATTAAATAAAAAACTATTGGATAATATTGATAATGGATTCATTCATCCATGTGCATTTATATAGGGTGAAACAATATTTTTGTTAAGAAAAAAAGGGTTCAATGTGACACAACACTAATTATTTAGAACATAATAACATCACTAACATGAATAATATCATTTCACCATGTTGGGGATTATTTCATAAATTATGAAGATATAAATATTTTTCAACATGGATACTCAATATTGAATCTATTATTTTATTTTTATAAGTGAATACATACCTAAAATGACCATTTACTGGGATATGGAAATTACTGTTTATAATCATTGCATTTGGTATCACTAATTACCCTACTACTAACATGGATTTAATGATTAAATTATTTACTGATTTCATTGATTAATTTTGTGTATTCCTTATAGATTATTTATTATAAATTCAAATAAAATTGAAGATAATGGAGATCACATGAGGGTTGTACCGAATATCTATATGAAGGATAAACTTGATAAAAAATGTTTCATGAGTGAATTTTAGCTACACATTGATTCATTTTAGGTTTATATAATATCTTTTGAGGGAATATCATTAGATACATCGAATGTAGATTTTATTAAACATTATAATAAACCAACTACTATTACTGAGATCCATTGATTTTTCATATTAAGTTTATATTATATTCTATTTCTAAAGGATTTATCATTTCTATCTATTCTACTTACTATGAATGCTCAGATGGGATTTATGTTCCTTTTGAAATGTGAATGGGAGAAAACTTACAAGGAAATTAAGATAATACTTTTCAATTCATTTCATCTCACACTACACCATAGTGGAAAAGGGGTTGGATTCCTAGGGATCCTTAAAAATAAAGGGATGAGGTTTTATATTTTGTAAAATGATGTGGTGATATATTATTCCCCAAAAAAATTAATATTTAATGATAAAAATTACCTAACTCATGATTCTATATAATCAATGAAAATCATTTCATTATTTATTTTGAGGAATTATATTTATGAATAAATCTATTAAATATATACTTATCATAAACACATTAAGTATATATTCACCTCCGAAGAGTGGAACAGGTGCAAACAAATATGGTTGGAGTGGATTAATGATTATGACTACTCAATAAAGTTCTACATTTCAATTTCAAACAAGGAGGAAGATGCTTCGAGAATAAATAATTGTAATTGATTATTTGTGAAAAGGAAACAAAGGATCCCATATTTATGTATTTGTAAATGATACTCCTCTAAATTGTTAACAAATGGAAAATATCTTCTTTCTAAAATGTGTTTTCAACAATATATCAATTTATATATTTTAGAAGAGGGAATGGGAGATGTGGAGCTATAAATTAATGTGAGAAATGTTCTTGAGTTCGACCATGACTATGATGGAAAGATAATGTTTAGGAACAAAGTGTTCCATAAAAACAAGACCCTAAGAAGGAAAAATTAGAACATGATTATAGTTTATCATATTCTATTCATCCTTGATCTAATAATATGTATAGGTGTGTGAAATAGTTTTTATGGTAGTATAATGTGATGTGAGATGTTGATCAGTATGTCTCTTAGTGCTTTGTATGTCGGATCCCAAAGATATCTAATATCCATAATGCTATGTGGATTGTAATCAATTGCCTTATAAAGTCCATTCACTTCATCAATATTAGAGTATATTTGTCTCTTGATCATATTTCTATTATATACAAAAAGGATGTCCTGAGTTTCCACAGGGAACCACATTTTACGATACCTAATTACGATATGTTGATTTTCTCTATGTTATTGAAAAGTATTTCCCATGTTTTAGATAAATATTAGAGTTTTAATAATACCTATACTAATTATAAATATGGTTATAAAGATAGGGACATTAAAAACTTTATATATATGTTGATATCTTGTTCTGTATATTTCTATGGTTGTTGGGATCAAAACCTTTATCATTTCATGTTTTCATATAATAATAACATTCACTCGTGTATTTATATGTATCGTTATGGGGAAACATATGGATTTATGCGTAGAAATATGATAGATTGAGTATAAATTGGAGATTTAATTAAATTATAACATGTGATATATGAGTAAATTATATACATGTTTTGATCCATTTATTAGCACATCAAGGAAACTTATAGTAAATAGAAGAGTCGTGATGACAATTCTAAGTGAGGTCTATAAATAAATGTTTTTATAGAAAGTTTTTAATTGAATTTACAATGGAAGATGGTTATGTTCATCATAGAGAAATAAAAGATATAGACTATCCATAAAAGTCTTTTTTGATTTTATTAATTGTATTAGGATGTTTTCTAATCACATGAAACTCCCACCAAACATATCTCAAGATTACGATTTCTTTCTTGTATCTCTCCTATGGAAGTATATAAATGATCATTAACATTTATTTAACTAAGAGGATATAATACTAGAGAATGAGTATTATTATACGTCAAAACCTATAAAAATAATTATCTTAGATATAGTTTTATACTAAATAAGACTACTCACTTGGTTAATGTTTTCTAGAGGAATCTAAAATTCAACCAAGCTATATGGAAATATGAGGATGTGATATGATAGATATATCTTCATTTTTTATACCCTATGGGTGTAATTTTTATTTATAAATATATTTTATAGGGGTATAAGTAACACCCCAAGATTTTATATGCATTTCCTTAAAAATAAAATTGGATGTATTTGATATATTCTCGTACACACAACCTTGAGTACATATGAACTATGATATGAGAAACTTCCATAACCTAGAAATTATATTTAATTAAATAAATAATAAATACATATATATATAAATATTTTTAATGTATTATAATAAGTAATATTTATTGACTAATTCATAATAAAAAATTCCTGAATTTTCAGTAATGACATTTTACACATAAAATATGTTTTCTTAACAAATAGTTTTTATTTAATTTGTTCATGTAATTATTTTACGTTTTTTTAATTTATAAAAATTAATTTTTTTTAAATTAATTTATAATTTTTAAATCCTGATTTCAATATTAATTGAAGGTGAATTTTTAAGGTTTTTATAAAAAGATTTATTTTATAGCGAATAGTGAAAAATAATGTTTTTTTGAAAAAATTATCATATCTTTCCAAGATAATGTCATTATATTTTGAATTATATCATAAATTTACAATAATAATTTAATTATAAATAATCTAATTAATTATATTTAAATCTTTATTATACATTATTTTGTTAGGAGGAAGTTTTTTGGCATAATGTTTTTTTTAAAACAATTTTTATGCTCACAATGTGTTTTATCATAATAAAATTTTAATATATATATATTACTGGATTTAATAAAATTTATATATTATTTAATCAAAATAATATAATTAAATTCATTTCATAGTTTTTACAATTTATGAAATTAATGTATCCTATGTTTTCTTAATAAATCATTTTTGAAAACGACATTTCATTGAGGTTTACCCGCTTAATTTACATTACTCTGTAAAACATATATAAATTTAATATTTTAAAATATATTTAATATTTAATTATAATTATTAATTTGGTTTAATATTTTTAACTTAATTTATCCTCACTATAAATAGTAGAAGCATAAATATTTTGGTTACACGGTTATGGTAAAATGGAATTGATGTGGGGATTAAACCCATATATAAGGGTTGTATTTTAACTAACTCCAATAAAATTATTATTGGTTTAATATGTTTAAATTTTATATTGTGTAAAAAAAATACTGGGCCAATTACAGCCACATTCTTAAAAAAGTGACCTTAAATTATTATAAGATTGTATGAAATTCTATGACTGTTTGTCCCCTCATTTATAAAAGGTAACATATTCTCGTCACATATTCAATTGGTTTGAGAATAGTATATTAGGGATTAGATAATCCAAAACCAAAATTTAATTCTCCCCTTCATCTATGAGTTTATTGTTTTCTTATATGGATAATCCTTTAAGTACTAAGGAGTAATTAAAAATAGGTCTTTCAAATAATAGGTATAGATCTTAAACAAGATCTTTCAGAATTATTTCTTCTCCTACATCCTCCAATAATATTGTATTCCCCAAAAAATAATTATTAATATACTAATAAATTATTATGATTATTTTAACCATTTAAAACCTCTTCTCTATCCAATGGGATACAAAAAGTATTACTCAGGTCTATGTGTGGACTATGGCCTCCATGCACAGATACAACACATTTTCAACCTCAAACATTCATGGTTGGCCATTTTGATATATTTAATGTTTATATTATATATTAATATTATTTTAATTATATTATAAATGATAATTCATATTTACCATTATTTTGTTTCATCCCTTCAAAAGTGAAAAACATTACTTATCCGTGTGTATGATTTGTTATCTTTACGTAATGATGTAATTCATTTTCCATGACCACATTATTTATATATATATATATATATTTATTTATTTAATAAATATGATTATAATATAATTATTAATATTATATTTATTATGTATCCATGATCAATGTTCAATAATCATAACTACTGAACCAAAACATACATGAAAAATGAAGCATTTAACACCCAAAATAATGATGATATTGAACGATTAATAATCAAATGTTGATGAGGTGTCATAAGAAAACCATATATGGTATTATAGGTATGATTATATTTTTAATATAAAAATATCTTATATATATAATTATTATACATGATGTCATAGTGATTAAGATACCAAATGTGTTTATGGTAAATATTTTATGTTATAATTTCATTTTTATAGGGATTGTTTCTGCTAAAAACCATTGATCATTAAATGGTATGATGCAACTCTAAACAATATAATTCATTTTAATCTAATATTTTATATATGAATATTTAATTCTTTTTCTCTCATTTTCCTCTCTTTACGTTGTCATGATATTTATATAACATTTTTAAGGAAAACTGGCCTTATTTTTTCCTTCAGACATGAATCATTTATTCTTTGTTGGTATTTTCCTTATAATTTTTTTCAAAAATGTTTATATTATATTCTGAATAATTAGTAATTATATTTTTTATTAAATTTTCAATTATATACTATGATATAAAATGATCCTTCTTATCATTTTTCTAATGTGATTCTGTTTGCCTTTTAACCAGAACAATCAAAGGAATTTTCTATTCACAAAATCAATGAACAACCACACCAACCACCACAAAAAATATATTAATTGAATCATCTTTTATATGGATTTTATTTATTTTCAAATAGAATATTTTTATTATATTTTCTTGAAAAATTTTCATTTTAAATAAATGTTATAAAAAATTAATTTTCCTCTAGAAATGAACGCGTCCTATATTAAAGGTATTGTAATATATAAAAACATGCATTAATTTTATTTATTATTTAAGGAAGATATGATCCAATTCTACCATCATTATTCTTTAATTTTATTATATATTATTATAATTCTGAAATGTAAATGAATTTTGTATCCTTTTCATGCGTTATGATTATAAGGACCAGCATTAATGTAATAACACAAACTATTATAATTAAAATTCCATCTTTAATTTTAATTAAATGTATTATTATGTAATATAGTCATTGAAAACACATGAACTTATCTATTTTATTATATCCTATTGAATTTAATAAAATTTTAAGCACCATTACTATTGATAATATAGTAGTTGAACATTGATCAGATGACTAGTATAAATATAGGGTTTTAAAAAATATAATTGACACAGAAAAAGAAACTGAGGACCTCAACCAGTAGGATCATACCCCATGTAGCCCATTTATCAATGCTTCTGATAGAGATATCATCACTGGTCTTTTCCCTCGAGAAATCCCAATCATAGATCTAATAACATAATCATGTATGAAACCGTCTATGGGAGAAGTTCATGCTCATCAAGATCATGACCCAAACCATGTATGTCGAACCGGCCCATTAATGTCTCACCATAACACACCTTACTCTTTGGGAGTTCATTTGTGTATTAAAGGGGAAAATATCAAGACCTGAAAAATATGATTATGTAAATTATTTTGTATATAATAATGAATATATTTTTATCCTATTATTATAACTTTATAAAAAACGATATATAGAATTTTTGTTAATACTAAAAATCAATTAAGGAACATAGTTTGATGAATTAATAGATTTTCTAAATAAATTATATATTGATAAAATTTTATAATTAAAAATTTTTAAATAAAAATAAATTATCATATAATTTTTATAAATTTATATATAATTTTTATAAGGGTTCAAAAACTGTTACTGTAAAAAACCAAAAATTTATCAATAAATATATATTATTATTTTCAATACGAAATTATAATGTTTTAGAAATTTATTTATATAAATTTAATATTATTTTTGGAATCATTATTTTGAAACTATTCAATGATGAATTTTCAATAATTTTCAAATATAGTAAAATTCTCACGTAAATATTAAATATCATATAAATATAATTTTTAAAATATGACACCATAATGAACCAAAAGGGATGTAATAAATTCTATAATGTTTATCCAAGAAAAAATTATATTTTACCTCTAAAATTATATGATTTTATGTTTATTTGATTAATTTTTATAAATGCTTTTTGAATCTTAAATAACCATTAATATATTTTGAGGTTTTAAAATCCTTTCTTTAAAAATATTACTCACATCCACAAAATAAATTGTATTATTTTATTATTTTCAGCCCTTGGAATTATAAAATAATTAAATCCCCTCCAATTTGTATGGAACCATGGTAAAAAATTATGTTAAGGTTTTTTGTTTCTATTATTTTATTATATAGAGTCCACAACCTATGTTTGATAAATATTAAATAAATCCCAAGTAATTTCCAATATAAACCCACCCGTGATCCCATTCCACTTCAATAAAAAAATACATGAAGCGCTTTCTTATTCATCCCTCCCATCTCTAGAGTTCTCCCAAGGAGCCCCATGCTCCCAAGGAGACTCTCCCAAATATTTGGTGTCACGCACTAAAGTAAGGGATCCTTTCGTTCTATTTATTATTTAGGTTTAATTATTATCATATGAATTCTATTTCAAATTCATGTTGTGAGGATAAATTTTTCCATTAACCATTTAATTTCCTTTTATTTCCCAATTATGGGGCACCTCTTTCACTCTCATCAACCCATTACGTGAATTTTCAATGGATACTGTTATGCTACCGAAATTCCACTGTGATATCCATGCCACACTATTTGGAGTGAATTTCCCTATCCATTTACTATTAATGGTGTTCACCGAAATGAAATTATACATATTGATAGGGTTATTACATGTATATATTTCACTCTCCATGATAATGGGATTAATTTTGATGATAAATGATTCAATTTTTTATGTTCTAAATGGCACACTAAATCATGAGAATGAAATGAATGTGATAGATACATCTAGAACTATATAGTGCTCCAATGCATTGGGTAATTTTTAGTATCCCAAAACAACATGTTTGGATACTAAGTGATTCTTATTCCTTTATGGTGATTTTTTCCATCATTATGTCTAGGAAGTTATCCTTGACCTAATTTTATGATGGAATGTTTTATGTTGTCTCTACATTTCCCATTTTTCAATTATGATTATTATTCTATATAAGGTCTCATTGTTCATGTTTATGATTTATTCTATATTTATGCCCCATTGATATAAATATTTTATAACATCTATTATTATATTCTTGTAATTCTATTTTTATTCCCTTAATAGGCTTTATAGATTACCCTTTTCTTATGTATGACCCCAGGTTATCCCATCCAATTTGGAAAGCCATAGAAATTCCAGAAGCATGTTAAGGAAGTATTCAATAATGTTGTTGTATCCCATTCTCAAGATGTTATTATACACACATAATTACAAAATACACTACACATAATATTCTTCATGGTTTTATGAAGTGTAATATTATGTAGCAAGGCATGAATTTGCGTGTAATTAAGAGTAGTTTTTTCACAGTTGGTATAAATGTAAATATTTAGTTTTTGGGGGGTTTAGATTAAAACGATCTAGGGAAAGCCTTAGGAAAAATACTAATTATAAGAAAACATCTCTAAACTTTTTTATGTATATATTAAATGGTTTATCAAGAAAATATGTCCATGTATTGATACAACAAGTAGACATGGTTGGAGAACAATTGTACATATGGGTAACAAATCTAACAAGGTGTCCTAGGTCTGACTTGGATAAATTGGTACACGACATCATTACATACTACACACATGGTTTTACACTCCCATGGAATATTATTCGGTAAATACAAAGGCTCATTATGACCCATTATTAAGTGAAAAAAAACACAAAATAATATACGTTATAAAATATAACATGGATAACATAGATTGAAGCCTATAAATTAAAAGGTAATGAAAATAATTGTAATTTATTTTTTATCCATTTAGTTTCATTGGATTTATTGTTATGTGTTTAATAGTTTAAAAATAATCATTCCAAATTTTCCATTTATTCTATCCAATGGGTAGAAATATGTGGAAATGGGTAAAGATTCAACGCAAGAGGAAATGTGATAAATGCCCAAACGAGATTCCCAACACAATGAGATAATGAATCAAGAAAATTTTTATAATAATGTCTCATATGACTAATGTTTTTTAATATAAACATCAATCAGGAGGAGATCCCAAACCCCCTTAAGAATGATCAATCAATAATTGATAGATTTATATGACAATGGAATCCAACCTTTAATGAGACATCTAATACCTTAATCAGGGAAAAATGAATCAAATCTATTGAAAATATATTATCCATATTTCAATGATTATAATAATATATGGTTATACTAGATGTTTATCATATAGAGAGAGGAGCTGATTATTGGTGGAACATGATCAAGCATACAAATCATGAGGAATATATTGAAGAAAATGATTCGATAGAATCCTGAAATTTTTTTTCATAAAAATTTTCCTAAAACAATATACCTTAAAATGGAAAGAGATTCATTTTCTCTGATTAAAAAATAGAACAAATCTATCTAGGAATATGAGGAAAACATCACAAGGATTTTTTGATATTCCTCCAACATTTTTACCCCTAAATTTAAGGTTCATAGCTTCTTTGGTGGGATAAAACAATGTCTACAAAAATCCATAGAGATATAAGACATAAATATCTCTGAGGAAATTATATGTTCTATCCTCAATTACTAAATGGAGTTATGAGAATCTCAAGGGTATAATGTGGATAAAAAGGTTAAATTAGAGTTGAATTATGGTGGTCCGATAGAGAGATCTTATAGTGACCAAAAAATTCAACTTCTTACCAACCAAAGTTGAGGAAATAAGCACCATTGAAATTAACCAAGGGTAATAAGGAAATTCGTTAGGTGTGGGAAGGAAGGAAACTTAGAAAACAATAGTAGACAAGAGAAACCCACTAATTCGATAGAGTAAAAAAAATTCTCCCATCAAACCTCATCACATGTTTCATTACTTCAATTATAAAAACCCAAGAAACTTTTAAATTAAATGCACTAATACAAGGGTTTCTAGTGACAAACAACATCTTCTATGAAAGAACGAGAGGTATTTTTTCTATCACAACTTCTAAGGTGGATCCAAAAAAAGAAGGGGTGACATGTAAACTAGTTATTTATTCAGTGATCGTGAACATACATTTTGAATCTATTTCTACACATTCCTTCATATCATGAATGTTTTGTAGAAATATTCAAACACCAAAAAATCATATATTCATAGATATCAGAGAAAACTAAAAATAGGAAACTTATTTCATCCTATGTATATAACACCCACTGCCAAAATTTATTATATAAACTTCCTAGGGATCCTTTTCAATATCCCTTTTGTAGAATTTGACCCTAATCTAGGTATGAATTTTCATTACTTATATAGAGCCAAAAATATTTTCTTTGATAAGGACATCAATATTCATGTCATGAATTATCCACTACTATTTTATAACTTGATGGGGTATGAAAAATATTCATTAGAACCAATATATAGAGCAAGTATATTATTTCCCTATAAGAATGTGTATCTATCTCAAATGATTTGGCCTAAGGAATGAATTATCCCTAAATACATGATCATTATGAAGGAATATGTAGATGTGTTTCTCAAGGAATTGTTTGATCTTCCTTTTATACGAGAGGATGAATTTTCAATTGAGATTATACCTATGAAATTACTATTATCCATGACACCATATAGAATGGATGTTGTGTAACTTTATTAGTTTATGAAATAACTACTGGAGAATCTAGAGAAAGGGTTCATAAGCCTTTGTGATTCACTATGGGGTAGAGCATTCCTCTTTTTCATGAAGAAGGATGGGACAATGTTCCTTTTCATTAATTATTGTGAGGTCAACATGATCCTGATAAACAAAATGTATCCTTAGCCACATATTTTAGGATTGTTCAATCAACTATTTCATGCACAATACTTTTTCAGGGTTGATCTTTGGTCATGATATTATCTAGTTAGGGTGAAGGTGGATATTGCCAACAATAAATTTTTTATGAATTATAGGAATTATGAGTTCATAGTTAATACTATAGGTCTCACTAATGATCTACAAATAAATATTTAATATATTTATAGAGTCTTTAGAGATTACCTCAACAAATTTTTTAGTCATTATAAATGTTATTCTAATATACACCAAAACCAAGGAAGAGTATGAGATGTATTTGAGCACTATATTAAAGACATAGTAAAATGAGAGGGTTTATGATAAGTATAGAAAAGGCCAGTTCTGGTGGAATAAAATATCATTATTGGCACATATAATCTCAAACAATGGGTTATCTATAGACCCTGAAAAAATAGAAGCAATTGAGTATGGTTGAGGCCAACATATATGATAGATTTTTGTTGTTTCCTTGGATTATCTAGGATCTACTACCGATTTTTGTGAAAGTTATGAGGAATTTTAAACCCTCTAGACAAGCTAAAAAGGAAGGTAATAAACTTTTTTGGGAATGAATAATGTGAAGAGGGATTCAAGGAACTGTAAAGGAGGTGTATCACTACACCTATTCTCACACTAACAAATAGTGGAGAAATATTCATGATATTTAGTGATGCATCAGAGAAGGGATTGAGATGTGTGTTAATGTAAAATGAAAATTTCATAACTTATTATTTATGAAAGTTGAAATTCCATGAAAAAAAAACTAAACAAATTATTTGGAGTTGGATACAGAGATCTTCACATTGAAAATATGGAAACAATATATCTATAGTGACATGTTTAAAATATATATGGATAACAAAATTCACATGTCTATTTTTACAAATAAATTGATGAATATTCCCTAATGAATGTGTTTAGAGATGATCAAGGAAAATGACTGCTCAATCCACTGCCATCCTAGCTATAAGATTAATGGGTAATAATCTATAAGAAAAAAGGATCCAATATTTATATCATTGATGAGAATTAAGAGGGGTCATATCTTCTTTGATTTTTAATCAACATATATATTATTCACAGAAGAGGGGAAAACATAAATCTTTTTAGAAATGATTTCTATATTATACCTTCTCAAAAAGATAAATGATTATTATAGAAATGACGTGGGAGTTCATAAGAAAGATAAAACTATAATAGAAAATGAATCCCTTAGAGTTCAATTTTAATAAAAAGGTGTTGTGATATTTTGGTCAACACTATGTGTACCACAAAATCCCAATTTAAAGAAGGAAATGTATGATGATGAAAAAACTCATATATCTCCATCTATCTATGAATCATAAATATATATCAATATCTTGAAAAATACTATTAGTGGGATAATTTGAAAGTGGTGAACGTTGAATGTACATCAAAGTTCATGGTATGTCATTAATTGAAGGATGAAAGGAAAAAGTCTAAGGGGATGATGCAACCACTACCTATACCAACATGGAAATGGGAAAACATCACCATGGAATTTTTCATAGGAATCCTACAGACATTTGAAGGAAAAAATGATATATGGGCTGTTGTGGATAAACATACAATGGAAAATCAATTTATCACATTTTGAAATGACTTCTGAGTCGACCATCTTACCCTGATATAAATCAATTAAGTGGTGAGGATACATGGAGTGACACTATTAATTTTATCAGGTCATTCTTTGATATTAAACTCCATGTTTTGTAAAATTATTCAATATCCTCTAAAAACTAGGATGAGCTTTAGTATGGATTAATATCCTCAAACTGTTGTCCAGTATGAGTGGTCTATTTAGACACTAGAAAAAATGTTAAGAGCATGTCCAATTTACTTTAAAGGGTGATATGTACAAAACAAATCCTATGGTTGAACTCTATTATATTTAGTGACTTCACTCAAGAATCCATATATATCTATATGAATCCCTTTATGAGAAGACATGTACTAAACTTATATGTTTGGATGATGTTAGGGAATAAAAATAGCTAGGTCTCAAAATGGTCATGAAAATTTTAGTGTGGGTTATGACCATTCAACATCGCATCAAGGTTGATCAGTGTGTATAAAAGAGCTATACTGAAAAACGTCGCTGAGATGTAGAGTTTGATGTTGGTTACATGGTATTCCTTTGAATATTTAAATGGATGTAGTTGATGAGATTTTGAAAAAATTTAATGATTATTCTATGATATATCGACCTTATTGATATCCTTGATCGCATTGGAATGGTGTCTAACTGAAAAGTAATCCCACCTATATTATCTCAATGAAATGACATATTCCATTTATCCCATATGAAAAAGTTCAAACCAAACCCATCACATGTAGTAAATTAGAGTTGGTACCATGGGATATTGATGTCACATTATAAGAGAAAATAGTGAAGATCATAGACCATT
Organism: Viscum album; assembly: GCA_963277665.1. Lineage (NCBI taxonomy): Eukaryota > Viridiplantae > Streptophyta > Magnoliopsida > Santalales > Viscaceae > Viscum > Viscum album. The sequence goes on along the minus strand of OY728153.1, from coordinate 56,465,450 downwards.
AAGAAAAAGTTCGACAAAATGAGATGGTGTAACTTGTAAAAGTACTGTTGAGAAACCACATGATTAACGAATCAGAATGGGAACTAGAGTATGTGATGAAACCACGTTACAATCATCATTGTTAGGGTTGGGAATGAAAATTTTGAGGGAGAAATTTCATCAAGGGGATGATTATAATGACTTGAACTGTTATAAATAAAATTTCCCATTCTATTTTAATTAAATGTCTTATTATGTAATATCATTATAAAAAACACATGAAATTATTTTTTTATTATATAATATTATATTTAAAGGACTGTTTAGAATCGTGACTATTGATAATGTAGATATGGGATATTGATCACATGATTTATATAAATATAGGGTTTTAACAAATCCAATTTACACAGGAAAATAAAGTGATGGCCTCAAACCGTAGGATCATTCCTTGTGAATCACATTTATCAATGCTTATGAGGAAGATATAATCACTAGGTTTTTCCTTGAAAAATCCCTATATGATAATAATCATGAGATAAATTGTTTAAAAGAGAAATCCATGCTCATCGATTTCACAACCCAAACCATATATGTCAAACCACCCCATGAGTGTCTCAACAGTGCACACCTTAATCTTAGGGAATTTTCTAGTGTATTAAAGGGATATCTATCAAGAACCTAGAAATATGAGTAAGTTGATTTTTTTTATATAATAATGAATATATTTTCATCCTATTATTGTTAAATTGTAACCTATTTTTATTCTCATACAATAAAACACAAATAATATATTTGGATAATATTACAATTAAATTAAAAAATTTATTTTGATGAATTAATGAATTTTTAAAATTAATAATATTTTAATAAAATAATATTATTAAGTAATTTTTATTATATATAAATGATCATATAAGATTTTTGATGTCAAGTATAATTTTTATAATTGTTTGAAACTCTAATTTTCTAAAAACGAAACGTATTCCAATAAACATAAAGTATTATTTTAAAAGTAAAAATACAAATACCTAGCAAATTAATTAGATAGAATTAATATTAATTTTTAATCAAAATGTTGAAATTGTCCAATGGTTATTTTTTCATTATTTTATAAGATAGTAAAATTTTCGGGTAAAAATTTAATATCGAATAAACATAATATGTAAATTATGACATCATAATGAAAAAAAATATGTAATACCTACTATAAATGGTATCCAAGAACAAATTTCCATTTCCAAATTAAAAATAATTTGATTTTATGTTTATTTAAATATTTTTTATAATGCCTTTGTGAATCCTCCAAGACAATTAATATATTTTTATGTTTTAAAATCCTTTCATTAAGAGTATCACTCACTTACAAATAAGTAATTGTATTATTTAATTATTTTCAGACCTTGAAATTATAAAATAATAAAAATAACTCCCATTTAGAAGATACAATGGGAAACCCATCAGAGGTTTTGGGGGGTTTTTTTATTTAACTATGTAGTGTCCAAAACATAACTTTATGAAATATTAATGATACACCCACACATTTACTTTATTTACCATCCCTATATCCCATTCATATTCAATAAAAAACCATGGAGCATGTCCGTAATATTATACCCCTTCTATAGAGTCCTCTCGGAGATCCCTAAATCACTCAAGAAGCCCCTCCCAGGCATCTGGAGTCACACACTCATGTAAGGGATCATTTCCTTCTCTCATTTCTTCTAGTTTTATTATTATCTTATGCCTTATATTTCAAATTCATATTGTTGGGATATGTTTTCAGGTCCATTTTATTGTACTTTTTATTTAAACATTATGAGATACCCATTTCTCTCTCATCAAAACGTTTAAAGAATTTATATGTGATGTTGTTATGCTTCTGAAATTCTACTATGATTTTCCATGCCAACCAATTGTATAGTGAATACAAGTATAAATTGACTATAAAGGTTTTTAAACTTCATTAACATATACATATATATATTTTATACATGAATCTATTAATTCCACACATCATTATCATGGGAAAAAATGTGATGAAAATTAATTCCTTGTTTTTTGATCTATGTGGCACACTTAACCATGAGAATGAACAGAATGTGAAAGGTGCACTCAGGATTATATAGTGATCCAATGCATTGGGTAATGTTTAGTGTCATGATATTTCATGGATAGATATATATTTTTTTTATTCATTTATGGGTTTTATTCCAAAAAGGTTTCTTTGTAATTATGCTTGACCTATGTCTTTGTTATAGTGTTTTATGTTTCTATAAATCCTAGTTTTCTTAGATTATTATCATGATATAACATGTGTCATTGTTCATCCTTATGATTCATACACTTTTTATTCCCCATTGATTTTCATATTTTTTACATTTATTATTATATTTATTTTAATCTATGTTTATTCCCTTACAGGGATTTATAGATCTCCCAGTTCTTGTCAATGTCCCCAGGTTATCCCATGCTGTTTTAAAAGCCATGGAATTTGTAGAAGCGTGTTAAAGAATTTATAAATAATATTGTTGTTTCACATGTTTAATATTTTATTTTATGTACCTACTTATGAAATCCACTATACTTGTTGATATTTTGGGTAATATTAAGTTTAATATTAAGTAGTAAATCATATATTAATGTGTAGTAAACAATAGTGTTTTCAAACACATTAAATATTATAGTGACTTTAAACTAGAAATCACATTACCACTGTCCCAAAGATCATTTAGGTCAAGATTTTTAGATATTTTGTTCATATATCATGCATAAAAAACCCATATATATATATACACACATTCCCACACACAATTTTAAAACATCTAATAAGTATCTATTTTTTCAATAATTATAATGGTTGAAAATGAAACAGATTTTCATTTAATGAATTATATTATGAAATTAAACATTTTTATACCATTTCCACAAACTTAATTAAGTCCCCTCGAAAAAAATTAAAACACGGTATGAGCACAAAAAAGATAAATGATTAAAAAAATAAAGAAATAAAATTTTCATCAATGAATAATATTAAAAAATTTCTTTTTCAAAATAAAAATTGGGCTTAAAATAAATATTTTCATAATAAATATATAACATAAATACCCAAAATTTCTCATAGAACATTTCAAAAGAATCTATAAATGAAAAATATAACTTATTTTTTTCATATAAATCATGTATTACTCTTAATAACTTCCTTTAAGAGGTTATAGATTTAATCCTTATGAAGTACCATATACTTTCCTTTACAACGTGAAATCATATTATTTCCATAAAACCTGTATCAATACTAGATAAATAAGGTAGATAACATGGGGATTATTTTTCTAATAATACATACAAATGGATCAACCCTCACAGTTAAACATGAAATAAAACTCATAGTTTTACTTGAAATGAACATCATTTCCACAGATTGAGTTACCATCATTGTTATACATGGAATAACCATTATCATCAAATCCCAAAATAAATATACATAATGAATTATATGGATATCCAGAGACCACCCATATTTATTTTATAATGTTACCATGTATCTTTATAAACAATCCTCAAGGACCATAATAGAATACATAAAAGCTTGTATCATAAAAAAAATTTTTATGAAAGTAACCATTCAATTATGAAATAAAATAAAACAATTTTAAAAACAGAGCACATATTATGGAAATAATTTTATATGAAAAAAAAATATTTCAAAGGAATAATTAGAAAAAAAATATTCACAAATGATGAAAAATCATAATATTCAATATAAGTTAAAAATTTCCATCCATATTATTTTTGAAGAAGTCAAAATCTACCTCATTTGAATGTGACAATAATATTCCTCTCAAAATATTTTTTAAAACGTGAAACATGGGTAAAAATGTTTATAAAAATAATCTAATAAAATTTAAAAAATTATTTAAATAATTTTTAGAAAATACATATGGGAATAGAAGAAAGATAGACTGTTAAGGAATCATTAAAGAATATTTTAGTTGAATGTCCCATACCATGAGTCTAAATCAACATGTATGTTCATTATCTTCAACAATAATAAAAAGAGGTTAATTATTAAAATTATTGAGAACCATTATCAGGTTTATTATTCCTTTTATATCATGTATTACTATGTTATATACAATTTCTTAATTTTTTATGTTCATGTTAAGACGTTTTGAAAATATTCAACATATATAAGTCCAAAATGAAATCAGTAGGTTGAATATGGTAAATGGTTTCAACATTTCATCCTATCTAGAATATAATTAATGAAATGATTTTTCTTTTTTAATGAAACTATAATTTTTAAAAGAAATATTGAAATATAGTTCTGAAAAATGAGAAATGTTATAATCATATAGATGGAAGGCCTTATGTATGCATGAGAAATGTTTCCATTTTCAACGATCATTGTAAATAGAGCATAAGTATAATTTTATCATTATATACTGATCACTATAACATATATATAATGTTATTTATTTAAATATAATAAAATATATTATCCATGTTATGTGGCGATGAAAAAACTATCACATTGTTTCGTGGAGGTGGTAGTAAACACATACACCTGAATGACTTTATCATTATATATTGAAGGGAATGCTATTAATTTAAATGAAATATTTTAATTATTAATTATAATTATGAAATGAATATAATATATAATCATAAATTTTATCATTATAAACTATAATATGAAGGGTGATATAAAATGTATTGCATCATTTCATGAGGTCGTAGTCCTCCACACAGCTAAACGACATCTTTGTTTCCCATTTGATAAAAGAGTAGAGGGATATAGGTTGTTAAATTAATATAAATAAATTTACATATGTTTAATTTACTATTTTCATTATTTAATCATGATTAATGAAGAATTAATGTTGAGTAATAAAAAATAAAAAAAACTTGTGATTAAAAACTATACCTCTTCGTTTGAATGTGTCTATTTATTAATACATTTATCACTCTATGTTTTTTATTACACATAAAATAAATCTATAATTAGGTAAATGATTATATGAAGGGATTTGGGAAGTCACTGGTGTAAAATTATTTCTTATGTGTGAAGGAATGAGGAGATATGAGCCCTTTTATAATAGTGGGGAGGGTCCCTCTTGGAATTTAAAAAATGATTATTTATTATAAATTAAATTTTAATTAAAAAGTGATCCACAATTATTTTTTTAGAATGTTTTTTTAAATACTCACATATAATTATTTTTTGATATTTTTACCCACATTTATAATATTATAATTTTTTACTCTTAATAGCCCTTTTTAAACTAACAGGGACAGGGAGGATTTTTTTACTCTATGAGGGTCAATATATCTACTATAAATTGACAAAAGTCTCATAAATGACTCATATATGATTAAATAAACCATAGAAAAATCTTTTGACCACAAAAATTATTTTCTTAAATTTTACGTGATTTAATAAAATATTATTTATTATAAAAACCATTAATGTCAGTTTTATACCTCTTCATTACATGGATATTAATAACCCATGACTACAAGTAAAAATTTAACCAATTATTTTAACATATCCATATAGTTAAATTTTTATTTTTCAAATACATGGATCACATTAAATTTATCAAATTATATTTATTTCAATATGTTTAGTATTATTTATTTTATTTCACAATTAATTGAATAATTATTGCCTTAGAAATGTGCAAACATTTAGTATAATTATTTCAATAAATAAAATTAAAATTAAAATTTTATGATGATGATAATTCATCTTTATATATAAATGATATCTATAAAAACATATCATATTTTACTCCCATGATAAGAAAAATATTTATTTAAAACAAGAGTATTACATTTTTGACCTTCAAATAAATAAAATATTACAAAGGCCATAATCACACCCAAATGGAATATATAGAACATATTGTAATGAACCATAATTTTTTTATTTTAAGGAAAATTTATTTATTTTTTCTATAAATTTGATGTTTTATTCTAGTGATTGTTCTATATATCCTAATAAAGGTCTCAGTAGTGTCATGGAAATGTTTGGAGATCTGAGCTTTGGGTAACAGACCAGACACATGATTTTTCCAAACCATACTCTTAAGCCCAAATTATTTTGAAAAATGGTGATAAGTGATTTATAGAGATAAAAATGGCCTCTTGGTTTTGTTAAACTATGAGACCTAGGCCACATGGACAATTGGTATGACTTAAACAGATGACAAATCCCATTTTGATGGGCTGAAAACAGTTATACCACTCATGATTCTAGCCCACTCTAGTGGGTTTCATTAGTTGTAGCTGCTTCAATGTAAGTTCCTAGTTATGAATACCTTGGGGCCAAACATCTCACCCTTTAAAACATGGGTGAAAATAACTTTTACCCTCTTTATCTTAAGAAACATTTTTTATTTTTATATCCTCACTCTTGAATCTATCAAACCATGTTCCCATGGTTCTCTCCTCTCCTACTTGGTAAGGATTTTGATATTTATCTCTTTTATACTCTATTCCCTTTAACATTGGATGTGTTGTATAGATAATAGTATAATATCCAGTCTACTTATATAATTCATTAGTGTTTCTCTCCATATCTGGGGAAATTTTGGTGCGAGCAGATATTCCCTTTTTTCAAGGAATTTATCTATTATCGTAACTTATTCTATTCTACATAAAACCTAAATTAAAATTTTTACTAGGATCCATGCATGAGATTATCATAGGAGATCGAGTAATTTTTTTTTAAAAAATAGATTCTTTTAAAGAATATATTATTGTACCACACGCTAGACTATTCATTTTGTTTCATTGAAAAATCATTCCAATATAAATTAATCCATGTTATGATACACCCTTTTAGCCATGTTGAATTGTCATAGGATGTTTACCTTAATTTTTTTACATTGTTGGGTGTGTTTAGCTGATTTCTCTTTTTAATATGTATGTTTAATTGACCAACCACCAACTCAATGTTCTTCCTTGACTTTAAACCATATTTGACAATATTTTTACAAGGAGTGACTTAATTTAAATTTAATGGGTTTTGTGGTAAAATAGGTTCTTGTAATATAAATAAGTAATGAATTATATAGTTTGAGTCACCCATGGTTATATTTTTTTTAAATGAGTGTAAATGATTAATTGGAAATTCCTAATGACTATTATAATTACTCATTTGATGTTGGTCATTGGAAAAAGTGTAAGGGTATTATTGAGAATTATATTTCATCATCCCTTACATTGGGTGTTCGGTGTGGAGCCTCACACTATTTACATGGATGATGGGCATGATGTTCCAAATTACCTTACATTAGGTGTTGGGCATGGAGACGCTCCCAACTATCTCATCATTGGGTATGAAAAGTCACTCCACTATATCGAGTGACATGAATAATGTCTCTCATTATTATGAGACCATAGACTAATACACTTATTGGAGCCTATAACTTGCTTGATGATGATTTTATTCTTGATTTATTCCTTAGGACATGATAGTACATAGTATCCATGTATATGGATATATATGTACTTACATATAGAGTGTATATACAGGTATACATATTATATGTGACTACTTATGATTTTGTGCACATGGTAAACCATGATTATACAGATTATGTTCTATACCCATATAGGTAGAGTCTTCTAGGTGTTTTACTATATTTTGAGCCTACTTTTATTTATTTACACCATCATTTATTTTATTTTTTTCCTATAAGCTGATGTGTTATGTAAACTGACAGGATTTTTCTAGATATCATTGTGGGTGACCTACAGAGTTTATCAAAAAAATCTATCTAGGCTACCGTTGGCACGCTATCATACATTATGCTTGTAGTTATTGACATGGTCACATATTTAGTCCTAGATTCTCGATTTGTTTCTCTTATCACATAGAGAATTGGAGAAGTAGATAGAGCATATGATCCTGATACTAGTGGAGGTTTCTTTTGTTCCTTTTCCTTTTTTAAAGAATGTTGTATATGATAGTAATATGTGTATCATTTATTCCCCATTTTGTATATCATCAGGACATAACATAATTTTTTATTTTAATCAGCCTATGGATTTATTATTTTTATATATTCATGTATGTTTATACTTTCTTTTATTAGTATTGTTCTTGTTTACACAATGCTATCATTTATATTATTCTTCCTCTATTTTTCTAATTTATTATTTCTGTTTAATTCAAGTTCACTACTCTTATATGATGGCATAGTCCACCCACCATACTAGAATAAAATTTAAACATAATCTTGAATGGATAAATTAACCACAATAGTCGAAAAATTAGTTCATCGCTCTTATGTTAAAAATCATTCCTTCCTTATTTTGTTGAAAAAGTCACAAAGAAACTCTTTTGGGAAATGACTTAAATATTCCTTTAAAACAATTTATTAAAATTTCGAAAATGCAAAATATTGTCTTCAATAAATTATAGAATAATATTAAAAAAACTTATTTTAATCATTTTTTAAAAAAACATGTATATGGAAGAAAAATTTAGTTTTAAAGAAACCATTAAAATACTGTTTTTTAAATAAAGTACAATAACATGAGTTTGAATCATACATAATGATATATGACTTCTTCAAAAATAAATTTATGTTATTTTTTTACATTCTTATGAACCATTATTATTTTTTTTATTCTTTCTAAACCACTTATTATGATGTAATATAAAATTACTTAATCATTTAAGTTCACATCAGACATTAAGAAAATATATTATAAGTATATATATCCAAAATGACATTGATTGGTTGAATGTGGTCCAAGAGTTCATAATTTTTTCATTACAGGATAATATTCAGATAAACTATTATCATTTTGATGCCTAATTATAAATTTAATACCAATCACGAAATATTTTATGAAAAATTTACTATGTTACAATCACGAAGACGGTAAGTCATACATACGAATGTTTAACATTTCAATTTATAATCCATCATTATTAAATGAAAATGAGTATCATTTTATTATTTTAAAATTATCATAATATCATAAATATAATATTAAATTTTTAATTAAACTCAAATATATCATCCATTTGAAGTGTTGTTTATAAATGAATCACACTGATTCAGTGAGTTGTTAGTCAACACGTTCACATGAATGGCATTCAAATCTTTCCCATGATTGTAAATTTAATAAAATAAATGAAATTTTCTTATTTAATAATAACAATTGTTCCATTACAATCAATTATAAATATCAATTACATCATTATAAATTTCATAAGAGCTAACGATGGTAGAAAAACACATTGGTTCGTGAGGTGGTTTTCCTCCATACACACCAAAGACATTTCATTTTCCATTTGATGGAAGATGAGGTTGATATAGGTTGGTCCTTTATCATAAAAAAATGGTTATGTTGAATATATTTGTTTTATTAAATAATCATGGTCATATAATACTTTAACGACGTAGAAGAATAAATAAAACTAAAATATGTGGTTAAAAACTATACAACTTTATCAGAATTTATCCTTTGATTAAAACCATAAGCCCTCAAATGATGGAAATATTCACTATAAAAGACCTAAATAATGATGGGAGGTATTATATATACTTGTTTTGGTAGGTATTGGATGATAATAGTGTGTTTTTTATGTGAAGTAATTAGAAGAAGAGGTTCACTTTTATTATATAGGGGAGGGGCACACGTAGAATTTCTCAAGATAGTAAAATGATATAAATTAAGTTTTAATTCCAAATGGCCCCAAATAGAAATATTTTATTGATAAGATGAGTATAGGTAAAATTAGTCTCATATAAGATTTATTGGAAAATTTTAGGTCACATTTTGAACAAAATCATCTCGTTTTGACCACTTGTTAACACATTTTAGTCTTTTCATGACAACATTGATTTTTACCTTTTGATGGTAAATATAGTCACTACAAATGAAAAAAAGACTATAAATGGAATATTATGGATATTGATAACCATAACCTAATTAATGAGATGAAAATATTATTTTAAAAAATATAATTTAATAAACTATTTTTCATTATAAAATATCATTATGGTCAGTTTTAGGAACTATTCATTACATCCATTGTAATAACACATAGAAAAAATATAAATTATAAAAAATTATTTATTATATCCCAAAAATGTAATTTTCATATATAAAATTCATTTATAACATTAAATGTCTTATATTATATTAAATTTAATACTTTTAATATTATTTATCTGATTTTTCAATTAATTGAATAATTAACCCCATCAATAACACGTAAGAATTTTATGTAATTATTTATTCAATAAAAATTAAAATTAAAATAAAATTATATAGATAAATGATTTATATTTCAAATTTTTATTTATAACTGAAATTATATTTTATTTTCCTATGATAAAAATATTATATTTATTAAAAACAAGTGTATAACATTTTATACTTTTCCTTATTTTAAATATTACAAAGATCATAGTCATATTCAAATTGAAAAATGGTCATAAAGCTTTATTATAAATGAGTATGAATAAAATGAACTCATTTAATAAAATTTCTGTACGTTTTGTTGTAATGTAATATTCATTATTTTTATTATTTTTAACCCTAAATTAAAAAATATACCCTTTATCAATGGATTAAAACATACAGAAGTTACTATTAGATCTAAATAAATATAAAATTTAATATTTTGAAAATATTCAATAAATTATTTAACATATGGAATAAAATTTTAAAAATTCAAAAATTATAAGTGGTATAATTTCATTTAATATTAATCCATCAAAATGCAACAAAAAAGAGTTTTCTATATAAAATTATAATTTATAAATACATATTATTTTTATAGTATATTCATGTATAAAATTAATTTTCAAAAATAATAATTGTAATATATAAATACAATTAAAATAATAAATTTTAAAAATAAATCAAAATTTAATTTTTCATTATAAATATTTTAATAGAATTTTCAATTTTCCAAAAAAATCAGTATTTTCACTATTCATTGAATAATAAAACTATTTCAAATATTTGAAAAAAATAATCTTATGATAATTTTGATATGATGAATTTTGAAATAATATTAATTTTCATAGATTAAAATTCTATAATATTAAAAAAAAATTAATATGGTTAGAGGTAATTCTTTTATCCTTTACACAGAAAAATAATCTAATTTTTATTATATTGAATATAACCATATAAAATAAAAATAATGATTATATGAAAATATATTTTTTTTAAATATATTTAGTATGTTACAATGACATGATGATATGATAAATGTTTATTTACCTTTTGAAAAACATATTTTTTGTTTTCATTATGTGACAGGTGGATTCCTTCTAAACCAATGATAAGTGGATATGGTATAAAATAATGTATGGTGGGTATATTACTACCCTATAATGCATTTGGTAATAATGTAAATCTCATGATTTAATAAGGAATAAAATATCTAGTGAACCCAGTTCAAAAAGTAATATTGTCTAATAAGATATTATTGGGAGTGAACCTTGACTAAGTAAATGATTGAATGAAGAGTGAACCCAAACCACTATTTAACTATTGTATGTGATCCATGATTCCGTAAATTAATATATACACTTATGTTTATGAAATAAATTTATGTCTTATGCTTATGATATATTCTCATGGATAATTATTAATTATTTATTATTTCACACTATTTTGTTTCATTTCATTTGTTTGAAAAATAATTCATCCATGTTACATGATTAAAGATATTTTAATACTTTGGATTTAATATATGAAATATAAATCATGTTAAATTACCCTTATAATTATCATTTTATCACTTATGAATTTGGATTGATAACTCATATGTTTAACCTTACTGAGTATCTTATCTCATCCATTATTATATTTCCCTTACCTAGTATGGAGAGAAAATATTTTTGTATGATATGTATAATATTGGTTCTAGTTATGATTAACTTAATATGAAATTACTTATATAATATATTTACTAGTTGTTTACATATCCATTTTCTATGGACATTAATCCTTATTGGTATGGAATGATGTAAAATATATGTGTTAAAATTATGGTTATCTGTATAAACTAAAAGATAAAAAGGATTTCAATGTATGTATTAATTTAATTTATATAGATTAAAAAAACATAAAATGTACATGTGGAGAATATTATATAATAGGGATAAAGAGAAGAGAACGTATAAACATAAAGTCATGATAAAGGTACATAAGTTCCTTATTTATCTTCAAAAACACCATTTTTGACATTCAAATTCATATAATTAGATAATAATTGTTATTATAAACATATTATAAGGTAAATATAATTTTCAAAAGATGTAAAACATAATTAGGTATTAAAATAATAAGACAACATTGGGAGGACGAGATATTATAGAAAAGGATGGGAAACCATCGTTTAAATGAATGATAATTAATCATAACATATTTTATTTTTAAAAAGTAATTAAAACACCCTAGTGATGATTAACTGAAAAATCATGTCATCATAATAAATAAATAGGGTATTACAAATGAATTGAATGATGAAATTCCAAGAAAAAGCACTATAAATCAAGAAACTGTATTTAGTTATGAGAGGATATTATGACATTAATTAATGTTAATAAAAGTCATTGAAATATTTAAAGTCATATGGTTATATAAATAAAATGATATAAATCATGGATTATTAAAAAAATGAATTTTTTAACTATATAAATCACCTAAATAACAATCATGTCTATAACATTAAAACACATCTCAAAGAAGATATTTATTGATGTAAACCCCTACGAGTTATGAAAAATTATAAAAAATACCTTGAAGGAAATATAACATAGTGTTAAAGAAAAAAAATAAGGACAATACATTACATTAAGTTTCTAATTTCTTGTATATAAATACTTTAAAAATATATGTCCACAAAATAAATTCATGCACAAACAATGATTTTTTAGGATGAAACCCTTACCTATGTCTCAAGGTGTTTTTAACATGCACATTACTTCTTAAATAATAAAAAAAATTATTTATATATATCGAAAAACCTTTTTTATATATCATTAATCTTTTAAATATCATTAATTAAAATTATTATTTTTATTATATTTTTTTTATTATGTCACTTACTCAGGGTTGTTCTATTAATTACATTATTATACATGATGTTTTTTACCATGGTCAAATATATTAAAAAATTCTTTTATAATCACTATAATTATTTTGAATTATATACTCTATTATATAATTATTGATGTACTTATTCATTTTCAAAGGATATCCTAAAAATACCCAAATTAAGAAATTCTCCCTGAAATATCCATCTATAATTGTTATAATTATTATACTATTTATTGTTAGTCAAACTTATAGAATTAAAAATATTTTTATTCTATATTTTTAATGCTGGAAATATGGTTTTTATACTATGTGAAAATTTTAATTTCATCTATGTTAGGTGGTCATGGAAAATAAAACATGTCATTGCATGGAGGTGGTTGTTTACACAATCCATGATTTTTATTTCCATTTCTCATCCTATGAGAGGTTAGAGGGTGGATATTAAGTGACCATTTAATTTTAATAAATACATTATATACATAATATTTATTAATAAATAAAATAATTATAACCATCTATATGAGGTTTTCATGAAGTATTTTATTCTTCGCTTTTTGGATGAGGTAATTTATGCACACAAACAAATAATGAATATCATTTTTCTTAGCACATGGAAAAGAGTAACTAATGGATGTACTATTATTATATTAAAATTTAAATATATTATTTATTATTTTTTTATTATAAAATTATGTTTATTAATTTTTTAAAATAGAAGGAATAATAAATAAATGTTAAGAATGATGTGATGACTATGTTGAGACGTTGTACTTCCTTTCAATAAAAGTGTTTGATTTGAGGGAGATAGGATAATTTTTTCATTATAAGGTAATTAGGGAGTGTAATAGAAATTAATTAGAGTAAATTTGGTAATTTTTTCAAATAAGTTTCATAATATTTGTGTGGGTATTGGAAGGTTTTAATTGATCTTTCTTTCATAAGAAACAAGATGGTCTTTTCCATGGAAATGAATGTTATGAAAGGGGTATGAATGGAATAGAATGAATGTTAGGCTAGTAAAGTGAGGGATAGTTGGTATTTCATATAATAAATACTTTTAACCTACAATTTATTTCAATATGGTATAAAGGTTAACTTAATTTATGAAAATATAATCCACCTTATGTTAGTATGATAAATAATTATGAGTCTTCATTAAATATTAAAATTTTCAATTATTTTAATAATAAAGTATTTGTATACCCTGATTACAAATATTAACACTCAATATTAATTTGGGAAACATTTACCTTAATTAATATCATAAATATTATACAACTATATTTTATATTAAACATACATAAAACCTAATTTTTAAAAATAAAAAATTGTTTTTATACATTAAAATTATTTAAAAGCACAATTATTGATGGTTTTTAATTTTCAAGATAGTAATTAATAAAATATAAAATAATAATATTATGAGTATTTAAAATAAATAAAATAAAAATATCACTTTATAAATTTTTATTTTAAAGAAAAAAATGAATATAATATTTAAATTATGATAACATTTTGTTAATTCCTCAAATATAATAATGAAATTTATAAGATAAAAATATATTTTTTATTTCTTAATTGTACCCTAAAATTTTATATTTCCTCCAATTAATCTTTCTTATGAACATTTCTTCCTTTCAAATATACTGATAAAGTGAAAAAAATATTGTTTTGTTGGAAAATATTATATTTTTCACTATTCATCTAAAATTAAATTATTTCAAAAAATAAAATTAAATTGATATTTAGATAATATATTAATTATATATCACAAAATTATGATTCTTTTTTAAAATAAAAATTCTAAATTTTATAAAATAAATTTTTAATTAAGAACAAGAAATATAGTGAAAAACTATTTCGATAGAAAAATATTTAGTTTATAAAATACATGTTGTTATTATTAAAAATTTATATTTAAACATAATACTTGTACCATTAATAAATAAATATTAGGTTTTTATAAAATAATAAATTATAAATTACATTGTTAATTTTTTTAAAAAAAATTGAAGTAGATAAAAAGATCGGTTCTTAAATACCATAAATAATTATGTAATTTTTTATAAAATAACCAATGTATATTAATATATATTAGTATATTTAAATTTTTTTTTACTATTATTCATTCAAACTAATTTAATAATTAGGTTTTAATTTTATAAACTTATAATGGTCTTATTTTCGTTTGGGGTTTCCTATGGAATAAGATAATAAACATGTTTGACATAATTAGTGGAAAAAATATTTTATAATCTCAGGATGTTATAGAGATTGTTGGATGGTCCACTGTAAAACCCATAATGATGATGTAATCATGGGGGATCAGATAATGAAAATTGGATTGGTAAATTTTAAAGAATATTCTATGTATATACATATATTATTTTGATATAGTATTTTTTAGGATTCATAGTAATTATCCCTTGAGGTTGACATTGACATGATTCCCTATGATTCCCATAAATCACTTCTTGACGTGAATGGTGCCAAGAATACATGTTGTGTTTGGGATTCAATTTATTTTTATGTTGGGGAAAGTTTCCTCTCCCCGATTTCATCCACTGATATGATTGACGTATAATTGGATTCTTATTGGTGACACCATGGTTCAAGCATCATAGATTAGAGATTACACATGCGTAGAAATTCCTGGGATGGCAGAAGCTCTAATGATTTTGTGATATCATTATGAATTGATGGTTTATTTGATTTAAATGACTATAATATTTTTCTCTATATAATTCCCATTATTCCTATCATTTGAATGACGGTATTAGGTGTGGGTGGGGAATACCACCATGCATGGATGTTGAAAATTATATGTGTAATGGTTGGATCCCACTGATTGATTCTTATGATACCCCTAGGATTATGTAGATGTATCGTTGTTGTTTCACATGAGGATATTAGAGTTACTCAACTCCCATGAAATGTAAAATGTGATATAAGGGGCATATATCCCTTTCATATCCTTGGATACACGAGCATATTTTTGGGCTGGTCATATTGGATTTCCAAGGCACCCCACTCCTATTAAGAATCATTATTTGACCATACATCGAGAATTACTATGAATTATTGTGTGATTCATCATGAGGGTATGATGATGAGTGTAACACCATGACCTTAGTTACCCAGAGTCGGTGCTTTATTACATAACATTGGCATGATACAAGGAATCATGTCCTGAAAGACCGATCTATTTAGTATTATTCGAAACAATATACATACATAAGTTAAACATTACAACTTGAAAATAAATACAACACTAATTTGTTCCATTAGAAACATCCAAGTCTCCCAGATTATGCCTGCAAGTCACTCATAACTAACATATTTATATCCTGGGAAAATGGAACATAAGAAAGGGGTGAGCTCAAACTCTCAGTATGGGTAATAAATACAGCTTAATATAACATAATCATTACGCATGATGAAAAATTAAAAACAATTTCCTTTACAAATAATAAACATGAGTACTTTATGGTAGGAATATGATCTGAGTAAATAATTCCATAATAAAACATAGTAATGGGTATTCTACTAGTCAAATAACCACATTAACCCACAATATTATTTTCATAATGGGGGAATGTATAATGCCATACATTCTGAAACATCTTGTCAAGGCCTTGACCAAGACATCTAAAAATTATTTAGGCCTAAAAAAACCATATATCAAACTAGGAAAGGCCTTGTCCAATTCCACATCTAAGTGTCTCATGAGACATACCGATGCATAGAGGAGCTATAGTGGGATCCCCCAATAATATACTATGTCCAACACATTCCTCATATGAAAAGGTTGAAACATAACAAAAAAATTCGTATTAAAACTGTTATATGAAATATCAATACTTTAAAAATAAACCATGAATGATATAAAAATAACTCATTCACAGTCAAACATATCTCAAAACCTTAAATACAATATGGAATATTTGTATCATAATAAATCAACTTCAAACAAGTATAAAATTTATCAAAGGATGTTGATATAGATGAAATTAAAACAATATGAGAGAAATATATCTTTCTATTTTGAAATAATTTGAGAGTCACATAATTACAAAATAAAACATCTATTTTTCAAATATTCTTATAATCTAGTAAGGGAATCTTCGATGATGTTATATGTCGCGCCAATCATATAAGTTAAAAAAACATTCTTACCGTAATTTTGTCAAAAAGGTCATAAAGTACCTTGTTTGGAAAATGACTGAAAGATTCATTTCAAAACATATATGGTCAAATAAGGGTATAAATTACTTTAACCCATAGTATAGTAAATAGTTAAAATGTTTTGAAATACATTTTTACAAAAACACGGTTGTGGATAATAAAGAGGTCCTAGTAGATACTTACATAAAAACAACCTCAGAAAATAATGATATTGTAAAATAAACCCTTACCTTGTATTTTTCCTAAGTCTATGGTATGTTAACATCTTGTATAATAGTTAAAGAATTTTTATTAAATTATAATGTAACTATATACAAAAATATGATAGTATCTTCTAATATTTCATTGTTAATAATATTTTAGTAGTATCATCATTTTGGGTGTTAACTGACTCGTTTTCCTTTATATAATTGGTTACGTAAGACATGTTTGTTATGGATATGATTTATTTGATTCATATCCAAAATTTTATTAAGTTCTCAAACATTATTTTTAATCATTAAATGAAAATTATTCTTGAATGGTTACGATGGGGAAATGAATCTCATCGCGTTTGTAGAGACGGTAATTTGTATGTACGCAAGAGGGAAAATATCATGGGTTTAGAAATCGTATATAATTGGATGGTATATAATATATAAATAATAATTAACATGTTATATTTAATATTTAAATCAGTTATACTCACTATTATACCCATTCAAATAATGAAGTGTTTGAATAACAAATTACACCAGGACATGAAGACGGTAAGTCGTACGTACGCATGTATGCAGACTTTTTCATTTATAGGATGGGTATAATAATGAATATAATTATACCATTTTTAAAAAAACAACACAATATATAGAAGATACTGGAGTTATTATTTTATAATGGAAACAACAAATAAAGATGAATTGGAAGAAAAAAGAACTTCAAAGAGGTGGTGAAATATTTACCTCTTCTTCGGGTTCTTCCTTTTTATTTGATCAAAAGGTCTCCATAGGCTGTATTTATGACCAAATAAAGGCCTATAATATGAATATAGGAATGTTGAGAGTATATTTGGGCATGTTTTGGAAGATCCCAAAGGCTTTTGAGGTATGAAATTAAGAAAAGGGGAAGTTCCCTTTTATAAGAGAGGTGAGGGTCACTATAGAAAAATATTGAAATATTATTTTATAATAAACTCATTTTCAGTTTCTAATGGCTCAAAAATGAATTATTTAGAGGATAATGTGGTTATGGGTATAAAAATTTTCAACCAATAGGTTTTTAAGAGGTTTAAGTCACAATATTAACCTTATCTTTTAGATTTAACTCTTAGTTAAATAGTTTGACATTTAACATGTCTCTCTGTAATTTTATATTATATTGTTAATAAACATTCTATAACAAGAAACGAGAACCCCATGTAGTTAATTATTAATATATATACTCATATCTATGTCCTTTGTTCGAAACTTATATTTTTAGCAATATTATATCAATTAATAATATTGTTTTTGTTTAAAAAACTCATTTATATCAATCTTGACACTATTTAGTATTTGATTTTTTTTGAACCACATAAAAAACATAATTACTCAGAATAAAATTTATTTAACCAACCCTAACATTTCATATTATCCTATAAATTTAGTTTAATTTATGGGAAGCTCAATTCAGATTTATTTGGACATTTATAATATGAATTATTTTAATATTTAATTATTAAGGTAATTAATGCATCATTATTGTGTCCTAAATATATTAAATTATATAATGTATAAAAATTATAAATAAAATAAAATTAAGTATGATATCTTTTTATCTTTCTAATCAGTATTTTTAGTCTAAGAGATCAATTATATAACCCCATATAAAAATGTTTTACTATAAGATACATTCTTTTGTTATTTTTGTCTTTACTTTAGATTAATTAATGTAAAATGTCATCATCACTCCGAAGTGGCTCCATGGGGTCCCAAAACCGACCCAAGTATTCCCATGGTGGTACATGAATCAACCAATAAGAATAAGACACATTTAGGGTAATTTAATATTATTATATTATTATTATTTTACCCTTATTTATCGGATTTACCCTTTAACAATGATAAATAAAATATTTATCGAAGTAATTATTCATAAAGTATAAAAAATAAAACATACCAATTTACACAATTTTGACCTCCTGATTATAAATATGGAATACATTTTTTCCAATTTCAAAACACAAAAGTGGAAAAAATTAATTTAAAATTAATTCGCGTCGTCAAAACAAAAAAGCATTTATTTAAGAAATAATAACTATCAAAAGATCGACACTTGTTTATGTTCAGTTTAAATTTGAAATTGAACAAAATGAACTAAATTATATTAAATGATAAAAATATAATCTAATGATACTTTAAAACCACTGAAATTTATATATTAACACTATAAGTTATTTCGATTAAAAAAGATGTTTTTAATTAAAATTTAGTAATATTCATTAGAAATTGAATGTTTTTAGAAATGAACCAAAAATTCACCCTAATATTATTTAGATATTCCAAATTCAGAAAATGAAGTCTATTTTGAAAAATAAAATTTAAAAAATTTCAAAAAGTGGGTATTAATTTTCATAACGGCTAGTTTGATTGGTCACGGTGTGTTAGAATCTTGAAGTTGTGTACAATGCAAGCTATTTCATTATTCAATGGGAAATGTACCATATAATATTAGGGTGTTACAATGAGCAATACCTTGGGCCACCATAATGTATTCTAATCATTGAAATATAGGTTTGGTAAATGTATCCATAGTGATTGGATAGTGGTTTTCTATGATGACACTCATACATAGAGATATTTCAACATTGCCTAAGGCATTGTTGATTTTGACCGTGAAGATAAATATCAACATTGGTTTTTAGGAATTTATTGGTCTATATTTTTTCTACCATGGGGTGGTGGAGATATTTTATGGCATGGACAATATATTATGCTCAAATACATTTTATATTGGATCTGAAGAAGTTAGAGGTTGGGGATTTTTTTGAGATATTTATTTAATAATTTATTTTATTTTATCAATGTGACCTGAATATAAAAATAACATAATATTTACAAAAATAATTGTGATTTCTAATTTGGTTATGTAAAAAATCCCTTCATGTGTAGTCGTTGCACTAGATTTTCCAATAGGTCTCTCACTTGGATATAAGCATAGGTGGTGTTGATTATTAATATGGTTTTGATGGTTGATTTGATAAGATAAAATGATACATTACATTATTATGATATGATGATATAGGATTTTATTATTCCTCACTATAATTTATTTATTTACATTATTTGGTATTTTTATGTAACAAGTCTAATGGGCGGTGAGTTGTATTTATAGAATGGAAGTTTGACCATCTACAAAATTTAATTTATTTATTAGTCTCGTTATATTTATCAACATCATAATTATGTTTATTTTATGATTAATGATACTTGGTTATTTAATATTATATTTCACACTCTCATATTGGGGTTTTAGGATCCAAAAATTACCTTCACAGGCCCTTGTAACTATTCAGTACCCTATGGCCTTTGGGGAGGTGATCCTGATGTTATGTGGTGAACCAATCTAGTAATTTTTCATTGAGGGATCCCGTTGAGGTATTCCAAAATGGTCTAATGTGATTCTTTTTCTCTTATTACTATTTAATATTTGGATTCTAGGAGATATTGGAATTTGATAGAGCATATGGTTGATACCAATTTGGTGAGTAATTAAAACCCTTACTGGTAGCATGTCTTGATTTATAGGGTGATTGAGATTTTAGTTTTAGATTTTGAATTCTCAGTTGTATATGATTTGATCCTCAAGTAGCTCACATGGGAGTTTAAAATTATTCACATGTTCTTAGATTTTTTTAATATAGTTATTTGGTGAGAGGCCATATATTTGTATTTAAATCATGGACTCTAGAGGTAAGATGCATTTCAGGAATCATATAAGACACATAGGATTCACATGACATATAATACCACTAGTGTTTTATTTTAGTTATGATAGAGATCTAGTAATTATATTTTTCAAAACATATCATACATACATCCTAATCTAATTACATGGGGGAATTATTCATATCTAGGATGAATTGAATTCAAATTTCTTTTTTAATTAATTTCATATGTATATTTAATGACATGTTTGATGAGGATCATTATACAGTCCCTCTTTGTAAGTGAGTTTTTGTGACCCTTGTAGGTCATCATTTGAATTTAAATCCTCATGGTGAACCCTAATTGAGTGAATTCAGTGTTGGTTTCGGTTTTGAAATGATTATTAGTTATTTCACATTTTAATAAATAATTATATGTTGTTATATGGTTCTATTTTTACGGGTATTCTTAAAAACTGATCCATGTAAAAATGGTTAATAAATGTGGATATTGGGTAATGTATTTCGATATTTTTTCGGTATAATGAATGAATAAGTGATCCTAAAAGGATTCACTCATATTTATGGATTCCTAAGGTGGATTAGTCTGATATTGTGTGTATAAGACCATGGTTATATCGAGACATTTGTGTTTTCGATTCATTATAATATAATGTTCTTATAATAAGTGGATTGATGTGACAATAATTTAAATGAGTAGAGTTTCATAATGTGGATTATATTCATGAGCTTTATCATGGGTATGGCCATGTATAGTGCTCAAATGACACCTCGAGGTGTGTGACCATGTGTTGAATTAGTGCATGGGTGTGGTGACCTATTTTGAAGTGTAGAACCAAGGGAGATCCTTTTTCGATGGGACATACATTCCAAAGTGCATGGTCAACATAGTATCGATGATTTATGATGTTTGGGAGTGTTATTTGGGTGATGGATTGTGTAGTATGATGTTTTAAACCTGATTTTAGGATGCAATTGAAATGGTACATGATGTACTTGAAATTTAGTAGTCATAAATGGGTACCTAGTGAGGAATTTTAGGATTATGAGAATCTATTTTTTAAGTTAATTGGTCATGGATAGGTGTATCTCATGAATTTGGTGATAGTTGCTTCGGTGGAGGATCTGAAATGTTTGGATGTTAAAATCTTCAAGTTTGGAATATTGGAATGACTCGTGTATTCCATGTTCTATTATTTTCTTGGTCTAGGTAATCCATGGGTCATGATGCTCACATTTTGATTGAATAAATATATGTATTGGAATCTTATATAGTGCTAAGTGTGATTTCAGTCTTGAGTGACATGAACTAGTTGTGAAAGGATGATACATGTGTTGGATCATTCAATCGAAAATAATTGAGGGATTTTTTCTATTGATAAAGTGGATTTGGATTCCTATATATTAATTTTGGATTTATAGACGTATGTTTTCAACGGATATCAGATGTAATCGGTGCATTACCATCATGATTTATTTAGTTTTAGTGTAATCTAAGCATGTGTTAGATCAAAGGTGTGTTAGTGCATGTGGAAGGATATGAAGTTGTTCTTAATATATCAAGGATCCAACAAATGATTTACATCAAATGGTAGGAATGGAAGTCAATGATTGTGTGGAGTGATCTTTGGGTGTCTTCTGGAGTATGAGAATTGGGGTCATGTGTTTTCAAATTCATTGATAGAGTAGGTTAAGAGACTTTGATAAGGGTCAGCCCAATGAGGTATTACATACATTTTTTAAGTGATTAGATGAGGTTATCCAAAAACCATAATTAGAATTTATTTTTATAATTGGTTGTGTGTCTTAGATCTAGTGTTTTGAAATATAATTTATTTTATTCTAAGAGGAAATAAAAATTTTACTAGGTTGTAAGATGTTTAACGTGGTTTTGAGTTTTGAAATTCCAAACCAGGATAGGTTGAAATGATTAATTTTAAGACCACCATGATTTTTTGAGGATGTAATGTGACATGGTGGGGAGATTTATGGAATATATCCCACAAGTGTATTTAAAATTCAAGAGGAATTTGGAATGATGTATTAGTGGTTGGGTTGAATTGGGATCCTATATTTGAAATTATTATCTAATTATTTTGAATCTTTAGTGTGGTGATTTAGACATCAATGGATTCCTGAGGGTAACCTTGTGGTATTAGAGGATCCTAGAGAATGATCTTGTGTATACTACAGAAAATGATTTAATAGAGACATTGGCTAGTGGTGAGGGTATTAAATGGTCAAATGACCCATATACCCCTAGAATTTAAGGGGGAATACCCCCTTATTTCTTCCCTTTTGGCACATGTAGTAGGTTTCATTTTTCCAATGGTTATACTATTCAACAAAAATTAATGAAAGGGATTTCGGAGGATTCTAATGTGAAATATAGGTATGTTACAACCACCATAAATATTGGTTGTTATTATTATTAATTATATAAAATTTTAATATTCTCAATGTTAGGGATTCAGTCACAAATACTCTAGATAATAGTGTAATCAATCAAACATGATGTGGTGTTTGCATTGTTTAAGAAGAGGATGACCTGTAATGTTGCTTATACATGGAAGATCATTCATTTGACCATGGTATGTTTTCCTGATAATACATTTGATGTTTCTAGTTAATGTAAAATAAAAATTCTTATGGAATTTGTGTTGTTTGATTATAATTTTCATTGTATAGTCAAGAAGGTGAGACAGACTCATGGGGTGTGATTGAGAGTCATGATAGTGAAAAAGTGGTGTTCATAAGGAAAATACACATTATGACTATATGGATAAAATAGTTTAATGAATTATTATTTCTTATAATAAATTATGTTTTGTGACATGAGATGACATAGGTTTCCATGAGTGTAACTGGGGATCAGTTGCACTAAATGGTTTGGGGTGATGAATAGATGGGCTTGAAAAGCTTGAGATAGAGTTCCTATGATACTATTGAAATTAGAAGGTCCAAATGAGGTAGGTTTTTCTTTAGAATCTACCCTTTTGAATTTATTAATTGTTTATATTCATGTGGCATGAATGGACCCTCTACTTTAGGCAGTGATCCACATTGATATTTTTTAAAATGTGTTATATAATGTGAATCCAACATTTGAAATTACAAAATATACTTAAGTAATTGATGGTCCCTAATTTTATATCTAGAAAACACAATCACCAATGACTGAAGATATATATTTAAATGGATAGGGTGTAGTTTTCATAGTGGCTGGTGACTTAATGACTTATATGTAATGTGGTATGATGAAATGGAATTTAATTCAAATGGTTGTCTAAAGAGATACCATATATCTAATGTATATTTTATATGACCATGGAGAGGGTGTTCCTTTCCTAATAGTACATGACTACATGGGTGGTTAGACCCTATGGATACTAGTGAATATGAATAATTTTTGGACATATGTTGGGTGCCTAATAAAGGGAATGAGATTAGGACCATATACTTGCGTTAAATTTCATGGGAATCATAATTTCACTTAATGATTCATTGGAGAATCTTATTTTTAAAATATGACTTGTGACCTTAGAATGACTTCGGAATTAGTAGAGATGATAATAGCTATAACTGTATAACTTTTCCTAATGAATTAAGAAATAGGTGTTAATTATAATGTGAATGGTATTGGTAATTAAACCATCATGTTATAATATTTTTATTTATTTTATATTTATATTTTATATGATTTACTAGATTTTATGGGATCATATTTTTTTGATTTTACTATAATTATTTACTAGGATTATAGGATATCACCTATTGACATGTGTTGGTCCTAGGATTCCCAAGTCTATTTGGATCCAGTATCATAGTATATTATGGTGCTATACCTCGATCATATGGAATCAATTAATATAAATAATGTTGGAGATGATTCATAGAAGCAGAATCATGGATCCAACTTCAAATCATAGTGATTGTGTGTATACAGGAACACCTGGGATGAAAGGGGTTCCTCTAATTTTGTGATATCATTGTGAATGAGTAGGTTCTTGGATTATAAGGATTATACCATTTGGATATTTCAAATTCACATGATCTTAGGGATTCATATGGATGGATGGTGTGTAATATAGGATTGAACCCCTATGTATATATGTCACACATAATGAGTTCGATTAGTGGATCGCATTGATCGATGCATGGGATTACCCCTAGGATCGGTTCGATGCAACCATATTGGTTTGGCTGAGTGGTAGTTAGTCATTGGATTCCATAGTCATAGATGGTGGGTACAAGGGAGGTTATTACCCTTTGACTGACTACGTTTCCTAGGATCATGTCACGTATGGATGTATAGGATTTCATCGAAAATCCCCCTCATAGTAATTTGTCTTCATCACTACATAGAGATCGTGAATATATAAATGTAGGGATTATCCTGGAGCCTCGAGGATAAGGGATTCCTAGTGATGAATCGGGGCATGAAACTCATTATGATAGATGTGTGGTTAGGGGATACCTATAGAGTGCACATAGGATTTCCTTAGGTGATTCTCATTCCCAAAGGCATTACAACATTTGATGAGGAATAAATTGTAGATCATGGGCATAGACCTAAAAATCGATATTGGTTTTCGTGAATTACCGAGTATATATTTTTATTCCATTATGGTGGTTGAGTTGCACATTTCCATAGTCATTTTGAAATATACAACAACATACACTAATTGGGTAGACATAGGTAGAGAGTTGTTATTTTTTCTATAGTTAATTTATTAATTTATTTATATTAGTTGATCATGTCACATGATAATACACAACAAATAATTGAAATTTAATTGTCATAATTGGTGGTTCCCTATAGAGTTATGTACTGAAACCCAGATAATGATGTTATTACATTGGGGTACCTGAGTAGATGCTCACATGGAGGCAGGAATAATTTAGGATGATTCTTGGTATCTTGTTAATGATCAAGCTAATTATCTCTATTAGGATTGGATATCAAGAATATATGAGGATTACGTATTTTTTTAAGGAACCTAGTACTTTATTTTATTCATTTATTAGATTTATATATGTAATTCAAGCATGGTATGGTTGGTATTATGTTTGGTATGGATTTTCAAGCCTCTAAAAATTTTAATTTATTATTAAGTCTCATTATATTTACCAACATTAGTTATTAGTTTATTTTATAATGTATGATAAATTGATATCTTATATTCCATTGGGAATTCTATTTTATGGGTATTACCTACCCATAATAAATTATTAGGACCTCGTGGCTAGTTAGAAGCATTTTAAATTCAAAGAGGTATGCCAGAGGTCATGTGTTGAACCATTTCAGTTACTATTAATTGAGTTAGTTAGAGAGGGTGGTTAAATTAATAATTAAAATTAGATTCCAAACAAAAAAGAGTTATGTGTTTCATTATGGAATGTATCGATATTTCCCCTTATATAATTCAAGAATTATGAAAGATTAATTTTCATTCATCCATTAGTTTCTTATTATAATATCCATTAATATTCATCTTTCAATTCTTATAAAGTAAAATAGAATAATGGAAATATCCACAACATATTTTTAATTTGATAGTTCATCATATGATTTTTTTTACAACATTTAAAGACCCTCATGCATAATTCCTTTTGGAGACTTGTTTTAAGACTTTTAATATATGATTAATTTTTATATTAGGGGAATGATAAAAATATATATGTACCTCATAAGTCTTGTAAAATATTCCTTAATGGTACTGATAGATTCATCATCCTTATATATAATATAAATAAGTTACCATTTAGTTTTCATAAAACATGTTGTAGGGATGTGTTTATTGAAAAAAACATTACTAAAATCATCCCATTTCATGAAGTTAATTTTTTTCATCATTGCTCATATTCTTCAAAAAATTGAAAAGTTTATATATTACCCCATTCTAATGATATACCATGATGAAAATGTTTTCATTATACGTGAACAAGAGAACATAAATTATTCATTTAGTAGTCATGGTAAATTTATTAAATACTAGAATATATAAAGATCCACTAAAGGAATTCATATTTTTCCTATTGAAATAATCAATAGTATATTTTTCATTACTTTTTTTATTTTTTAGATTAGTATAATTCAAGGACTGGGGGTATTTTTTAAGAAAAAACATGATTTTAAATTCCACCTCCCATTTTGTTTTATTTAACATGGAAAAAATAATTAAATTATCAACACCATTCGTTGTTAAGATGATTCCTCATCATTCTAGACATTAATTAAAAAATTTAAATTATAAGTATCAATAATAAATAACTAGAGTGGAAAATCATGTAATCAATAAATCATTACCGGTATATAATAAATTACATAAAATTTTTATCAACTATAGGAACATTTACATTTAGTCTCTATCATATTCAGATCATCATAGGTTAATCTAGGTTCTATCCATAAAATATTTATAACATAATCACCAAAAATAGCATACTCATATAATTAAACGAACAATAATGACTTAATCATAACATAAATAAATATAACACAATTTATAATGAAATATCATTATATCTCCCATAAAAACAAGCATGAGAACCTTAAAAGAGGAGTTACATTAAAAACAAGATACAAAATAAATTTATTTAATTAAAAATTTCATGAATTGCAAAAAAATTATACACTTGTGGAACCCTTTATAGAAATATGACACATAATAATTTTCCCTATAACATTGGAAAATGTAACATAAAAATGGGTATCCCAAATGTTCAAAAAAGGGTAAATATGGGAGAAATCAAACACATATAAAAATTAACATTTGGTAGGCATAACAGTATGAAAAAACGAACATATCCTATGAATAATATATTTAATCTTCCATATATAATAAATCATGAGTAATGATATATAATTTTGGAATATCATATATCATAAATCATAAGAGTGGGGAATCCACACGGATCAGTATTGATCTATGATAAAATATATTATATACTTGAACAAGTCATTATAAATGTGGAAAAATAATAAGTATAGAAAATTAGGTAATTAGTCATAAATTACTTCCATGTATATCAACAGATAGTGGATAATGGCTCATTATGGATTAGATTCACACTATAACATCTTTATTATCCTTGGTTGGAAGAGTTTCTTTTTATAATTGGTTCACACCTCATTCCAATTCATGTTTCCTCACAATATGTCAATAATTACCTAATATATTAGTGAGATTTTTAATTCTAGTACCACAAATAATATAATGAAAACCACTCATATATGATCCAAATGTTCCAAACAAATTCATCATTTCATTATATAATAATCCATGGAAAGGAATTATGTTTAAAAATTAATTCTTTAACATATAATAATATTATATAAAAAGAAATAGAGTCAGTGGTATCATTCTATACTATTCCCAATATATCATAATATTCTATAAATGTTGTTGTCAAGGTGTAATAATATTTAATGTGTTGAAAAAATTACATCATTTAAAATTCAAGAAAGTAAAAATTTCAATATGTGTCATTAGAAATAAAATTAATTTAATAAGGGAAAATTTATTTTCTCTGAAGTAATAATGAGAAATTTTTATATAAAATTCACGTAGTAAAGTGTATGTGAGGGAAGAAAAATCCACTAGTTTTGTATACATTACAATAACATTCTTTTTAACCTTTCAGAAATAATGTTAAAATTAAATATTCAAAAAAAATTAAAAAATATTTATTATTCATAAATAAATAATATAGTCAAATATATTAGATAAGAACCATTTACTATTATTTAATGTTGTATATGAAATGTCATAAATGTTTTATAATGAATATGGGAATGATAGAAAAATATTTCTTACTAAATGATTAAATATGGTTTAATTTTATAAAAACATCAATTTAGACTCCCAGAGTTCCTAAGAATAAGAAAAATGAAATGAAATAATATAAATATATATATATAAATAGGTTTGGTTAAATATTGATATGACATATTGTTTCTTCAATGTAAATTTAGTCATAAATAATCCTGATAAAAAGTGAGTTTGTAATATGTACCCATATGATATGTCATAAACTTCATCGTACATACTATAACATCAAGTATAATAAAATAATATTATTTATAAATATATAATATAAATATATTCATTATTATCATCCATTAAATTATTCACTTATAATTTATAATTAATCATTAATTAATAATTCATTCCAAAAATCTGCCTTCAGGGTTTTAACGACATCGTTTTTCATGAATGTTTTAGTGTTATAGATGCATTTCTTATAGTTTGGTCATATTTCAATCATTTAAGGTATGATAATTTTTATTAAAGAATCATATTATTATATTATTCCACAATATTATAAAATTTCTTAGTAATTAATGTCATAAACATTTTAACATCATTTATTTATACGATAAAACATCATATAACAATTGCATGTTACAAATACTAAAAAAAATATATTCATGTTTAATAATTTATAGATGATTATTAATCTTGCACATATCATATCAATTAATTATATATAATTTTAAAAATCTCTATGAATGGTTGATATTGATAAATCAAATTTACCATTTAAGGAGATGATAACAAGTACTTACACATGAAAAATGTTATCATTTTAAAATAAAGAAACTGAATAAAATTTAGATGTTATAATCTCTATCCAAAACAAGTATAATGTCATCAATATCATATATATTCAATAATCCCATAAATATAAATTATGATGTTAGATGGTGGTGAAAAATAAAATACATATCTTTATGGAGTTAATAGTCCATACAAGAATATGAGTTATGATTTTAGTTTCATTTTGATGGAAATTAGTGACAAAGTGGTTCTTTATTTATCATAATAAAATTTTAGTATAATTTTGAATCTTATTTATTTTTATTTTTATGGATAAAATTTATTTTAATGAGGATTAAGAAGAGTTTAATTTAAACGTATTCAGTGATGATGATTACTTTTTGTTTAGTAATACTCATTTTGATTAAAACATAATCCTTCAATGTATGTTCATTTAGAATGTACTTCACTTTTTCTCACACATCATAGATATATTGATCTCTAAATATATGTTTTTATGGTTAATTTTTATTCAATCATCACTATAAAGGGTAATTATCCTCATAATTAGATGAAAATTGGAATTCCTCAAGGATAGGGTGTGGTATTATCTCAGTTAATATAGATGAAAGATCCTAAAATGCTCTAGGGGGGGATCTTAATAACATAAGAAATAAATTCATGTAATAAAAACAAAATTTCACTCTAATGTTAAATGAAAGTGTGAATGAAAATGTGGAAGTTGTTATATGTACTCCCACATTAAAGATGAATGACCTTATTCAAGTGTTGGATCATGAAGCATGACTACAACCAATATTTTTGTTCTATAATAGTTGTGAAAAGCGTAAGGATTATATGAAATATTTTTATGATACCAAAAATTAAGATATAATGGATCATCAATATATGATGATGAATATAATTAACATGGTTATATATTACAAGAGTATTTCTCCTTGTATTATTTTTTTAGTGGAGATCAAAACCATGTCACTCTTAATGAGAATTTTGGGTTTTTTGATCTATTTATGGGTACGATTTAAATTCAGTATAGAGGAAACAAGAATGTAGCCAGGGATTAAATTAGATCTAATTTTTTCATGAAGCACCTAAATTATATTACACCTCAATGGTTGAATGTAATTTGATAGCTTGATATACAACATCCAATAACCTACCATAAAAGCATCAATGAAGTGAAAAAAACTTCTAAAATTTCTAACAAAAATTGGTTAATATCTTAGAAGAATATAAAAATTACTATATAATGAATAGGAAGTCAACTTCCTATAAGGTTAAATTCAATAATGGTAAGAATATTTATTAATAAGTCTTCTAATATTTACTTAAAAAAATTTCCTGATCCATAAAGGATTACTCCATACTAAGGGCCTCTATGATAATTAGAGCTAATCCCATTATGGAAGGAATCTTGGTGTTAGATAACTATTTCAGTTCACTAGTTTATGAATCTGAATGGAAAATTATCTTGAAGATGTTAATTATTCATATTATGATTTTTATTTTATTTCGTACATTTTCTGGTTCTATTTGAAATGAGGGATGGTTGGATTTATCAGACCCCATTCCCCAATTCTCTTTTAAAATGTTCTTTAATAATAGGGGAATTGAACTCTATAATATAATGTAATTTTCAATATATAGTTAAACTAAATGGAGTAAATATTTAATATCAGATAAGGGATTCAATATATACATTTAATTGAAAAACTAATAGATGAATTAGTCATATTCTATAACTTTCATTTAGTTTTTCCACATAAAAAACAATTACACCCATATCAGAGGGAAGAATTCTTAAGATGGAAATTAATTTAAAAATATTTATTTATTTTACAAGAAAATTATGATATTTCATTTCAAAATTTATGGTTTGTTATCGATTTTAATTTACAATAACTAATGGAAATTAATATTATAATGAATTCACAAAACACAATGTCAAACTATTTTAATGAAAATATTTAAAAATAAAATAAAATTTACACCACCGATCATGTTTTGAATCGAATACAATGGAATTTATTAATTTTTTTCTATTATAGGAAGATTATTTAACATTAAAATATTGAAAATAGTGAATGATATTGAGGGAATTAAAAAACTCATGTGATTCACTTCTCTATGTGGTGGATAGTTCCAAAAAAAATTAATTCACTATTTCATATAAATATAAACACCTACATCAGAATGTGGGGGATGGATATTTACACACTTGTGGAAATGAAGAAAAGGATGCTCAGACTTGAAGAACTCTCATTTACACACATAGGTTAAATCAATTAATTCCAAACTAGAGAGGGATTTTTTTAATAAGTGTCACATATTCCCTTAATAACATAAAACCCTAATGGAGCATGAAAATGCTAAATACGATGAGATACCTAGGTTGTTTGTAGTACAAGGATACATTTTATTCCCTCATGCATAGAAATAAATCCTTTCACAAATTATTATACATCCTACCATATGTAGATTTACAATATGGCCACCCTATGTGAAAATTCTAGGTATCACCCATATATTCAAAATGATTTGTGTTTCTTTATACTAAAAATTATATGAGGTGGTGTTTTGGGGAATTATTATGAACTCTACATCCATCATGATATCCTATGAAGACACATGTATATAATAAGGGAGTTGTGCCCCCTCACCCTTGATTGATGTTAATTATGGTTTGTGGTCCTATAACTCTAGGTATATCCCTTAACTAGTACAATTAAACTCCTGAAAAATAGAGGATCACATCATGAAAATTTCATTCCAGGTTAAGGACAATTTTATTTTTCGGAAGTATAGACCCAAAATCCACCCCATAAATTATAATGATTTTAGATACTCCTCATGGTTCTAGAATCCTGGGAATACTCCTAGGATTGAGAACTAATCGAACATCCAAATCCCCAAGAGTGGAGATTAAAATCATGGATCCAAAAACATGGGAATCCTTCTAGGTGTAATCCCTAACAAAACCTAAATCACTATGATTTGATATTCTTATCATGGTTCTAGAAACATCGAAATCCTTTTAAGTGTAATCTCTAAGAAAAACTAAATCACCATGGGTTGAGATTATCCTAATGGTTCCAGAAACATAGGAATTCTTCTAGGTGAATACCCCAAAAAAACCTATAAACCACTCAGAGTTTATATTCTCTATATTGTTCCAGATTCATTAGATCCTCTTAAGTTTAATCCCAAAAAACCTTCAAATGACTATGAGTTAATATTTTCTTCATGTTTCCAAAAACATGGGAACCCTCCTAAGATTGACCCCCAACCAAACAGAAATCATCATGAGTTGAGATTATCCTCATGGATACAGAAACATGGGAATCCTTCAATGTTTTGGACCAATACAATCCTAAGTCACCATGAGTTGAGATTATCTTCATGGTTATATAATCATGGTAATTTTCTTAGGTGTAACTCCAGCCAAACCTCTAAATAACCTTAAGTCGATAGTCTCTTCACGGTTCCAAAATCATGTGAATCCTACTAGTTGTAATCCCCAAAAAAACATCCAAATCACCATGAATTGATATTCGCCTCATGGTTCCAGAATCATGGGAATCTTCGATTGTGTATTCCCTAACCAAACCTATATCAAAATGAGTTTTTATTTTCCTATGTTTCGAGAAACATGGGTATTTATATACTTGTGATCCCCAAACAAACCTCCAAATCACCATGAGCTAAGATTCTCCTCATAGATCAAGATTTATGGGCTTCCTCATAAGTATAAACGCCATCCAATCCTTTAAATCACATGCCATCCTCTCATGTGATAGGACCAACCATCCACAATCTACTGTTTTTCACACTAATAATGGCTCATGTTGGAATTTTTATTCTTTATGATGAACTCATATATAGTTTTCTAGGGTCTCTAAAATGTTAATCCTACCACGATGTTATATCTAAACCTTATAAACTACATAGGATATAATTCTCATTCAATTGGGACATATACTAATCCTACCATAGGTCCAACACACCACAAAAAAATCACCCAACATTTATATGGGAATTATTTCTAGTAGGGTAATATTGCTTAAAAGAGGAAAATACTTCTCCAAGTTATGAGGGAGACATCAAATTTTATACCATGCCAACCTTTACTAGGAACCTCTAGACAAGACGTCATTTCTATATGAAATTAAAATTCATGGGTTTTTCCTTAACACATGACCATAAAAGATAAGATATATACTAGTGAGTGGGACCAAAGAACATGGTTTTTTATTTCATTCAGAGTGATACATAGGATTCCCATGTCGTAACCCATATCCCATCATCAAAACACCATCATCCTCCCTGGATGATAATAAAAACTATATATCCCAATTATAATTCTTTATACTAAAGTATTATTAAATTAATAAGAAATTTTGGGAGCCTATAATAAATATCATGGATAACATAAAACACATGGTACTGATTAGATCATCAGCACATGGGAAACATGTATCGCACTTTGATATGGGAATGATTCATGAATATGTATTAAATATATAACAGATTCCAAATGAAGGAAATAATTCCCCCCAAAAGGGTGTGATGATCAAATCCTCACATATTCTCAACCCATGAATTTTCTGATACCTTATTGGAGAAATCCAAGTTGCATCTTGTCGTTGGAAGGTCTGTCCAGATTAACTCGAAATGAGAATGTGTTCAAAGTGATTTAGGATAGGGTATTAATCATTATCCTCATTAAATGTACATATTTAAAAATAGTAATAAATTTTAATAAAATATTAATTTTCATCAAAACATTTATGTAGGGGTTTCCAAATTCACCCTAATATCATGAAATGATATATTTTTCTAAATTAAGAATATTTTTTGAGAAAATTGTTTATCTTATTTGTAATTATTGATATTATCATATTGATTCCATCAAAGTAATGGTATTTAAAAAATCAGTATTTTACAGAATTCTAAAAATAATTCATTCATCTATGAAAGATCATATTAACTCCCAATAAGATAATACTGAAATGCAATATTAAAAATTGATGTTCATTTTCTTGAAAGAAAACCAAAATATTCGAAATATTTTACTTCAAATAAATCACATATTATATACAATAAAAATTTTGTTTATAAAAGAAAAATTTCTTTATGTTATCCTAAAATTACTAAAAAATTAAAATAATTTAATTTTCATAGAAATATATTTCAATTTATATTATAATAAATCAGTATTCGCGTACTTTTAGTGATATATTCATCAGAATTATCAAATTCCATAATTTATCAATGGTAAGTACATTATAAATGCTTGGATTGTTATATTGAAAATAATATACAATTCCCATGCTATATTATAATACAAAACATACCATATCACAAGACATATCATATGTAATAAAAAATAGGTCATTTTTTCCATTAAAAACCTAATATCTCAATGAGAAATGATTGCTGGTTTATTAACCAATCCATTATCAATATATGGATCCTCCATATTAGTTATAATAGACCTTGAAATTCCTTACTCTATATATTAGACATCCATATCCTTATTTTGGTCCTTGATTCCCCGTAACCAAAGCTTAAAACCAAAAAAAATCGTTTGAGTGAAAAAATAGAAACTCAAGATTAAAAAATTAAAAATATTTTTAAAACGTTATATAAAAAGTCCCACATGATTCTAAATCATCATAGACTCAATTTGGATCCCTAATAACCAAATTTCAATTATATTATACCATTAAATTCATAAAACTATAACAAAACAATACATATTTTAGGGTCCTTCTGCCACGTTCTAATAAAAGGATACATATTAATAGTAATTTTTTGCCTATTTTAATCATTAAGAAAATGAAATCAATATAGAAAAACATTATTTGCAGTGGTAGTTTGATGGAGAGGAAAATTATTACAGCTAAGTGGAATCAGTATCCTACCTCCCATGCTTGGTGGACAGGGTATTAAAAACATGCATCTTTCTAATCAGGAATTAGAAAACAATTTCCATTACTATCTTATTAGTAATAACTCTACCTATCTTGAGTTCCTTAGGGGGAGGATTCTTTCAATGTTAATCATAGTGAAATAATGTTTTCTTAACTCATCCAGCTGGCTATGGGTGGATCTGTTTTCCAGAATATACTAAGACATTCACACTAGTTTGTTAATGTAATCTTATCCCTTATTTCATGGAATGCTAACTAGGCAGGACCCCCACTTATTGGTATACATGTACCCGATGAACATTCCATCGATAGAAGTATTAAAATCAATGACCATTTGTAGTATTTGGAGATTATCCCAGAGGATATCTCTTCAACAGTTGTAGGCCATCACTTTACAAACCGGGGGGATCTCCATATCTGAGAATTGTCTCTGAATGGTACAATTGATTCTAAGAGCTTCAATAATCATTTTATCTATGGATAATGAGAGTGGATTGGTGACTTGAAAAAGAAATGGGTACCCACTTAAATATTTACATTACTTTGGATATTCCTTTATAACAAAGGTCCAATGGATGATAATATTCAATGATTTTGAATTTCTCATTGCTCTATGTGCATATTATGTTATCATAATTTTGAGGATATTGATCATTTGTTTTTGTGGTGAAACTTTTCTTCTTATTTATGTAATGTTTTTCTCAACATATTCTAACAACAGCCTCCTCAAACAGGTTCTATTTTTATTTTTCTTGATATTCTCTTTAGTGTAACAAAATTCAAATAACTCACTACTCTTTTTAGAGTTGCATGTGCTAAGATATTACATAGTATTTGGAGAGCCTAAAATAGTGCCATCCAGCACAGGGCATGATTTTCTGAGAATGGTAGAACTTCAATTGTTATTGAAACTGTACATACTTCCAATAAAATTCTCACACGGTGTTACAACCCATCGTTATGGAAAAACATGGATCTTAAACACCTAAATGATATAGGTAATTTTCCCAAGCCTATAGCATAATGTAAGCCTTTTGTTCATCTCATTTCTGTGTATATATGAAATGTAATATGGATGGGGAATCACAGTGGAACCCATGACAATTTTGGATTTGGGGTGGTTTTCAAGGACCACAACAAGGATGTGGTGGAATTCATATATGGTCCATGTGGACTTGTTATTTATTTGGAAGCTAAAATTATGGGGATTATCAGAGCGGTTGAAATTATTGGTAAAAGTAACTTGAATAACATTTGGTTGGAATGTGATTCAACTATTTTAGTTCAATACATAAAGATGGGCTAGATACATCTCCAATGGAAACTTACCTGTAGATGACCAAATAACTTAAGAAGATCTCTTCTATGAGTTACATCATCACCCACACATTTATGGAAGCAAACGGTTTTGATGATTGTCTTGAAAATAAATGAATCCCTAAAGAGAAAAACATCAAATTAAACAATGTGCCTACTGACATGATTCCTCTTCTTACACATGACTAATGTAAAATATCATCATTTTTTGTGTAACTTTTTTTTTATATCAATCAATGATCATATGAGATCATTTTATCATAAAAAGAGGTACCTCTCATGGAATTCAATATTAGATATTATGGAACACCAAAAAGGATTACAATATTTCCATTATTAGTATTTAAAGTTATAGAATAGAGTTCCATTGGTTAGAAAATAGTCCTTCTAAGGTATTTTCTAACATATTTGACACCCAACACATTCTAAATGTCTATTATATAATACCTGATGTTGTCTCCAATAGAGTTATAACACAACCCCACCATAATTATTCCAATCCACTTATTTAACACTTAAAGTCCCAATGAATGATATAACCAAAAAAATTATACAACTTCCAAAAATTGATTCCATATAATAGTATCAACTTCATTTTTTAATAATACCTCATTCAATATGGATAACACCCCATACTACCATAATTTATATATTAGAATAATTGATATTTATTATTTACAAGGGGCTATAAAATAATTATATCACATAGAATGAATTTCTTGTTGCACCGTCACATTGTTTTTTATATATTTTTAATAGATTTTGAGTTGAATAAATTGTAAAATTATTTTCTATAACCACATTATATTTATAATTTTCTTTTCCATGTATATTTTAATTGGATAATGGGATTTTTTTATATTCATTAGAATTTTTGTGTATAAAATAATTTTTCCTTATTCTAAATGTATTGAATTAGAAAAAACCCTGTAAATTTTTCTAGAGATAAATTCACACTTCAAGAAAGATATTTTGGGATTATATAATAACAAAAATATAATAAATATATAAAATATATATATCCACAAAAAATTGGGGATCATTTTTGGGATAAAATTATTTGTTTCAGTATTAAGGGACACATTTTTATAGAGTTTGAACATCATTCAATTTATGAAACCACATAAAAAATCATTTGACCAATATTTAAAGACAAAAACCATTATATTATACCACTAGTCGAATATAAAATTAATGTTATCATTCAATTCATAAATTGTTCAAGAAAATAAAAAAATATATACTTAATTTTCATAGAAGAGAATATATACACATTTTTGTAGTAAAATGTTAGAAGATATAATTCAATTTTAACTATTACTTTTTTTTAATATATAATGAATATTAAGATATTAAGAATCCTCTATGATAGTTTATTAACACATGAGATATAATAGAATAGAACATTATTTTTATATATTTTCTAATATTGAAAACATTGAATTTTTATATCAATTATAAAAATATACAATAATATTAAGGATAATATATCTATAAATTTTGAATGAATTTAAAATTTTTAGTTACAAAATCCCTGAACCACGGAATTGAAACGTGGTTAAAAATGAAAAACCATGTATATTTTTCTTCTTTTAGTAAGAAAATCTATTTTAGACACAATATATATTGTAAATATCATAATAAAGGAATTAAAAGGGATGATCGATATATTGTAAAACATACCCAACATTAGTTTGTAAAACTATAACATTCCTAGTAAACAAAATATGGGAGATTACATAATTTATTCCCAAACTAAACTTGTAGATTAAATGAATAACTAGTCCATTAATATTGATTTATTAAAAAAAATTATTCAATATTGATCAATGTCATGTAATATATTTCATTGAATTATAATCAAGAAAACCGTATCTTGTTATTCTGTTCACAGATAAATTATAGTCTATCAAAGTGTGTATTTAATTTTATTATACAAAAATGGTGGAAAATAAATTAACATGTTTTGAAAATCCGACAAAACATAATAATTTAAATAAATTATGTTTTAAAATACAAACAACAATATATTATTTGTCTTTAAATAAAATATAGGTAAAAATACCCCTAAATGAAAAATTCACATATATTCCTATAAAACAAATTGTTGATCCTCTCTGATTTTTTCATAATTTTTATTTATTTATTTATAACATATTTTTTAATAATTTTTTTGTACAATAGGTGATTAAAACAGTTATAACTATTTTTTAATAAATAATTATTATTATTATGTTATTGGATGAAGATGGATTGTTAGAATGATTTGTTAAGAAAAATTTACACACATTTAGATGATGATATTTTATTTTATAACATTCCATAAATCCTGAAAAGATCATGATTCATTATTTTTTACAACGGTGGAGATCATATTTGGTTATCAAACAAACATTTTCATATTGAGATTTACAGAATGAGTTTGTATAAGACATTTATAAAAACTCACCATGTGAACCAAATGTAGATCATCAAAATGACATTTTTAGATTAAAGGAAATATTTGTTTTTAATGAGTTTTGGGGTTTGATAGAATGATAATGATATAAAAAAGGGAATCAGTACATGAAATTATAATTTTTATTCAATTCTTAATTTTTTGTAAATTCAACTAGATAAATAATAATGAGAGTTTTGAATTGTGAAGAACACATATAATTTTTCATATGCTAGCAGTATTGTAAATATGTAACAACTTATCCGACCATATTTTGTACTTCCAAAGAGGTAGATTGAGTCAGATTTTTTTAGGATAGAAAATGTGTATAATTTTTAAATAGACATGTTTTTCTATTTGATGAAGATATAAGATGACACATTATGAAGGAAGTCTCTGAAGGAAGTCTATCACAAAAAATATTCGTTATATATACAGGTACTAGTCTAAAATTTATGACATCACGAGATGAATTTTTGGAGAACCAATAACCAACCAAAATATAAAAATAAATTATAGTAACACTATCCATATTATAGAACTAATAATCCATCAGAAAATCAATTCCTAATTAAATCATTAAAAGGATGAATTTGAATAGAATCAATCTTTGATAAGATAATGAAGGGACAATAAACAAGAATATTGAATCTTGATATTCTTATTTTTGTTTACTTTTTAATTGATGATAATTTCCAAAAAGATATTATATAAAGAGGAATGATCTATAGTGTTTAGTTCAGATAAAATTGATTGAGAAATCAGAAAATAAAAATTAGAATACTTTTTTAAGCCATAGTGTTATTGATTTTTTGAATGATCAATGGTTATAAATCAAGAATGGATTCATTGAAGAACATCTAATGGACTTTAAATGGATATAGAAAATGGTTCCAAAGATGATTAGTTTCATATAGATAAAACTATATAGATATTTTTGGAGGAACATTTTGGTAGAATATTTAAAAGGTTTCATATTGTTCTTATAGCTCTCTTTTGTAATAAAATCATTATTAACTAATTTGATTATACATAATAATACATATTAATTTATTACATTATTCTAATGGTATTTTACCCTTTTTTATTCATAGCATTATAATAGTGAATTTATGTGGACTAAAGGGATTCTATATTGCATGGATATATGTTTTCACATTAGGGTGGAACCGTGTAAATATTTCATTACTTGGTTACTTTATTATCATATATTTTTTTATATTGTTATAAAATTTGATAAGGAATACAACTCTAAAAATTTTTAGGGGATAAATTGTATAAATTTTTATATTTTTATAAATACATTCATAGATTCACCCCCTCCCCCCATATTTTCAATCATATTAACAAAATTTATGTTGTATCCGAGATAATTTTCTTTTGTGGAATAAATATCATTAAAAAACTCAAGTATCTTAAAAAAATATTTAAATCTAAATTTCATAAAAAAATTATCAAGGATAAAAAGTAAAATGATCCTCTATATTCATTCCCTTGTCTGGGAGGCTATTAATGTTGCAATAATTGGATTCCTCCCCCATTGAGAAACATTCTACATTGCCTTTTTCTAGAAATAGAAACATTTAGTTTGAACTGAAATATAGAAATTATAAAATTAATATTCTTTTAAAAAAATTATAAATGTGATGGGTCCCAAAACAGAAAAATAATTTCAGTACTACCTCAAAAGTATATTGGATGGAAATAACCATGTGAAGTCAACTAAAATTTGAATATGGTGAATAATATTTGATGATATTATAAAGAAATATGAATACAATATTGATGAGTATGTTAAGATTGTTAATAATGTTTTTTTCAACATCAGTGTATTTGGGGATATCTTATAAGATTATACTATTATAATGACTCTCATGAGAAACTTCCATAATGGGTTTTAATCTAAAACATTTCATATATAAGATAATTATGATCTATTTCTTGATCAAATACATAATCATCATGTCTTATATGAGACAACCAAATCACAATCAATAAAAAATATCCAGAATGAAATTTATTTTGAACCTATAAAAAAGGTCATAAACCATGACTCAATGTTTTTTCCCAAACTGATTCAAAATATATAAGAGATGATGAAATGAATTAGAATATCAAGTCCCTTTTCTTATATAATAATCATAGAGGTGGAGGTATGTATGGATAAAAAAATATAGTGAAATTTTATGAGTGTGGATAAAATGGATATTTTTCCATGAATACCCCGAAGAAGAATATTTACAGAATATAAAGGCCACTTAGAAGAAAAACCTGGTGTAAGAAGTCAAATAAAACATCAAAGGAAGAATATAAGTACAAAAGTGGTAAGAAAAAATTTGTGGAAATAATAAATTTATTCTGACATAGAATGTTAAATATGAATTTTCAAACAAAATATATTCAGAAGTTTATTTTTTATTACAATTTAGAGCCTTTTATGAAAATTTTGGGGAAATTAATGAATAATGTAATTTTAATAAGATGAAGGAGGTGAAAAAACATATAAGTAATATTAGCATAGATAAGAGCATTTTTCATGTCTTGAGTGGAACAAAAAAACATAAAAAAGTTACTAGTATGATGAAAAAATAATTTGGAATGATTGAAAAAGGATTGATGTCCTTAAATATAAAGATAAATGTATCCTGGAGAATATAAATCTCAAAATGAATATTTCTGAAATTAGGAATGATGGTTGAAGATCTTAGTAAAAAAATTGATGCAATGGAATATAATGTTTTTAAAACACAATAAAAAATTATTATGGATGAGGGTAAATTACAAAATATGGAGAAAATTATAAAAAGGGAATCAATGATAAAATATTAATAAACTAACTTGTTGATTAACCTCATCCAAAGAATATAATGAAATATTCCCTTTAAAACTGTAATAGTTCCCCTAATTTTAGTAATAATGAAGGTGTTAGAAAATTATTATAAAATATTGGTTTGAGTAGTGATGTGATAAATAAATCACATCATGAACGTTTTCTAGTAACCTTCTTAATAATTTTTCCCCAATGTAGGTTGGATAAAATGAAAGATTTTATGGGCCATGAAAAATGATTACTAAAAGAGATCATATATCTATAGAAGATCGATGTACAATTTAAATTTTTAGTATAGAGTAATATTTTGTAAAAATAATATAATTTCTGGAATAACATGTATCTCCATGTATATATTTATACATTGATGGGGACTGAAGATATAATATTATATATAAACATTCCTATTCCATGATAATAAATAAAGAAATAACCAAAATTTGGTAGGCAGTTTCCAATAACAAACTAGTTTGGATTCTAGGAATAAATTTTTGGATGATGTGACCAACCAGGTCATTTTTCATAATAATGAACAACTAATCTTCAAGGAAAAATTTATTATGATAGAAAATACTAAGAAACCGGAGTTAAAAATAATAAAAATAAGGATAATTTATTATTGAGATAGATCTGATAAGAATAAAATTGAAAATTATAGAAACTAAAAATTGGTTATTCTTCACATATTACATATGATATTTTATCATTAATGATGTTTAAAATCAAGGCCGAGGAGAAGTTACATTTGGAAATGGTTGATCTCTAAAAATCTATCTGATAAGTATAACTTAGACTATGTCTCAATAAACTGAAATTTAATGAATTTTTGTATATTGATCAGATAGAACAAAACATAATGTGCAAATAAAAAATTGTTCTGTTGGTAAGCATGTTATCCTTATGAATGAATCATGTATAAGAATAAGTATGGATTACAAAAAATTTGTTTTTAGGGATTAATGAACTAGAATTAATCTCTTTTAAATTATATAAATTTATAACTGTTTATACTTACATTTAAGGGATGTAAAATGTTGTTGCATTAATTAATGGGGAATATGGTGTAGAAAATCATGAAAAAGATATCCAATTTATATTTGGTAATAAACATACAAAAAATTAAAATAAATTTATATTATTTTTTTACAACATGCCGCAAAGGAAAAAAAATTATAAAATTAACAAGAAAGATAATAATAATTCTATAAAGATTATTAAGACTATACACTCTGATCATTGTTTGTTAATGAGATATAATTAAAAAATGGGTATTTTTAAAATATCTTATTTATTGATTACATAACATGGATGAACAAAATTGTGTTTATGATGTCGAAATAAGTGGTATAATGAATGATTATAAATTTATTTAGGCATTTTAAAAGAGAAATGTGTGTTTGTATAATGAATATGAGAAACAATAATGGATAAGAGTAAACATAAAATGATTATTGTCCTATATAAAGTTTCACGAAATACAAAACCAATATAGTTATCCATAAAACACTGAATATGATAGTGTCGAATAAAGGGAAAAACATGGTGGAAATGGGTTGTAGGATTCTATCCGAGTATTCAATTTCTATGTTGTAATGTGGAAAATATATTAGTGTGTGTGTAAATGTAAAAAAATTATTTTTTTTACATATGAAATCCAACATTACTTCTTAAATTTTTATGTAAAATAAAAAAAAGATTTTCTAAAATATTTCATATTTTTTTGGAATTCTCATCTAACTAATGATAATAAATACAAATTGTTGAAAATTTAAATAAAATGATTAGAAAAAAATATTGATTGAATTTTAACCAACCATAAGAAGAAATAAATATGGGATTAAACATTTAAAAAATTTATAAGATACCAATTACGTGAGAGTATTTGAAAATAATACCTATTTGACAAGACATTCTGAAAATATAGCAGATTAAAACCTAAATATTTCCAATGAAAATAAAAAAAATGATGATTAATGTGAGATAAAATAGTTACCTATTAATTCATAGGAATCATATGATAATGGAAGAAATAAATTAGGGAAAACATAAAAAATTTATAATCTATAAAAATAAAATACATCTAAAAACATTCATGGAAATTTGAATGCTCTATTTTAGAACATAAGATTGTTGAGATTATAAAATTAGTCATCAGATATCTCACAGGTTAAACCAAAATTAGTTTTAAAATATGTTTAATATAATGAATGAG
This sequence comes from Viscum album, assembly GCA_963277665.1. NCBI lineage: Eukaryota > Viridiplantae > Streptophyta > Magnoliopsida > Santalales > Viscaceae > Viscum > Viscum album. The sequence continues at coordinate 56,421,000 of OY728153.1, read as the reverse complement.
TTTATAATAAATACGAAGGGTTATATCATACTGAAAATAATGAAACCCATGAGCCATATCCACTTCCACTGAGAAATGATTTTATTGTAAAATTTTGGGTGAATAGAAAAATTAAAATCAACATGGGGATGTTTCAGGAAATAAATCAGGAATTTATTGAAATAGATATTCAATTTTCATAGTTATAGATTTTGATAAACATTGTACAACCATTTGGACATTAGAAACTCTTAAAATTTTATAAGTAGTGTATTCTCACCATTTTCACAATGTTTAATAGATAGATGTTAGGATATATTTATAAAATAAAGAGATTTAGGAAGAAGAATCATTAATAAAAATTATGTATTTATAACATTATAAAGAAGAATAAATTTAAATAATTTTATAAAAAATCTATATGAGATTAGATAATCTCCAAGATCTTGTATCTGAAAACATTATAGTTTCCAAAATAAATATATTATTTCTAACGTGAATGTTGACAATAAAAATTTTGTGAATTTGATAAACTCAAGTACCCTAATTATTATTAATTTGGATTATTTCAAAATTTTAGAGGTGTAAATAGATATATCATAAAAAGAGTTTTCTAAATAAATGAATAAAAAAAATAAAATGATAATTCATGGGGAATAAACATCATCCTAGTCTTACAAGTGAACCAATGTTAAGATAAATTATGCATTCTTAAGAAATGTACTATAGGGTGTTTTGGGAAATTTTGGTATTTCGTACTGCGTATAAATTTATAACCATATATTAGTTGATATAAAGATGATTAAATATTATGTTTTGAAAATTTTGAATTATAATGGTTTCAAAAAAATGATAGGATGTCTTCTATACAATGCATATTTAAGGCCATACATTATTTAGATGTTTACTTTCATTACATGATGTCATAGTATCCCTAATTAATATGACATGGTTGAAGGAACATAATTCCCAGATATGTTAAAGGGACAAATTTATATAGGGTATTATATAATGGATATGTCATATATAATTTCATGGAAAAAATGATTCTAAGAGTGTTATATATTAAAAATAAATAAGATAAACATCAGGAGTAACAATTTTCTTGTGATAATGATGTGTGAGTTGAAAAAGATAGAAATATAGTTTAGTTTCAAGGATTACTATGGAAACTAAATATGTCCATAAAATCCATTATTGTTCACAAATGGCATGCATGAATATCTATCTAGATGATTTGGGAGTGGGTATATTTATGAAATTGATGATATTTTGTGATAACCCAAGTTCTATTGATCTTTCCCAATATCATATACTCTATTTGAGATCAAAATAAGTCAATATTAAGTATCAATTCATTATGTAAAAAGTTACTAGTGTAGATGATATACATTAAATATTTTTTTTAAATATAAAATTGATGATTTTGTCTCCAAAGAATGTCCAAAGGAGAGATTTTTCGAATTAAGTATGTAACATCACGTTCAGCCTCTCTAACATCCCGGTTCTAGAAGCCACCCAAAGGCACCCTGTACCCAATTGGTCACATGGCCTCAAGCACATTTCCCTAAATGCCAGAGGCTGCCGACTAGTAGTGACGGCCTTGGGTGTGATAGTGGGGAAACTATGCCCTCTTTGGCAGAGTACACAGCGAAAGTAAACAAATACATACAAGAGAAGAAGCAGTAATACTACCAAACAATAGTAATAGCGTAATACTGATAAAGAAACAACTGGAGAATATATACATTTAATGATGCATGATACATATATGTTTAGGAAAGTAACCAATCAAATCACAATTCTGAAATATAGTACTAAAACAAGTACAAAAGAAAAACAGAATCCATCTCCTTGAATCGCAAGCCAAGTCATTGTCTGTTTCTCTCCTACTCCACATCATGTCATGTACCTGAAGTAGAAGGATGCTTTCCCTTTTTTAAACCTGCAAAAATATAAACTGTTTGGGCCCAAAAGTATGTCCCAAATAGGGTGTGAGACTAATCCCAGTAGAAAACCACCACGAGATCTGTGCCTAACAGAAAAAGAGTATATGGTAGGAAAAAGTACATAATGTAGTAAAAAGGAAGGTACTCAATAGTAAACAATCAACAGTTCAGTGTCAAGAAATAACCAACAAACAGGTAAAAAATAGGTAACCCTCTGAGAAGAACTCTTAATCTAACACCTCGGGTCCTACCTAACAAGTACATGTAACCCTCTGGGAAGTACACTCAGTCTAACCCCTCTAGTTCATCTTAAGCATAGACTCTATAAGGAATCAATCACCGTAAATTCCTCCTACAGTCTCATATCAGTACTAAAGGTGCTCTAGGTAAGCACATAAGTCACATTCCATTTGTGGCCCACGTCGAGGAACTACATACACTCTGAGGAAGCACTCAATGTCAATTCACCTTGTGGTCTCACATCGTAAAATATAAATACACTCTAGAGAATCCCTCAACGTCCATTCTCCCTATGGTCTATACACTAGGTTCTCAAAGCCCTGTGTATGTCAAGAAAGTGTAGAAGTGTGTAACGGCCAAGGTAAACCTCAAGAACTACATAGCTAGCATTCTACAACACAGCAGCATAAAAAAACAACAGTCACACTATCCTACAATACTAGGCAAGGGAAAGTAAACAGCAACCTAACATGAAATCATGACCTAAAGGTCCAAACATGAAAAAAATGAATTGTAAAAACATCCAAAGAAAAAAATTCACCCTATTCACAATCAATAATCATCTACTCGGTCATACATCATAGAAGTGAAACAATAGGGTTAAAACGGTAAATGTGCAATACCACGTTCATGGGTATTGGGAAATGTTTCACATAAAACTCAATGACTATCTACAGAAAGTCACCAACCACCTACCTTAGGGTTAGGAGATCAATATTCTTGAACCTCAAAGCCTGAATCTTTTTATAATGTTGAAAATCTACAAAAGCATCTAAAACGTTCAACCCATGATAACTTGGATAAAAGAAAACATGAAAAGAGGATCCAGTTAAAGAAAGAACTCACCGATACGATTCCAACACAACTGATGGTGTTCTATTCGGAGGACAGATTGAGGCTTGGGGTATCATCAAAGATCCATAGCCATACCCTCACACTCGGATGAACCAAACCTAGAAGAAGTCATTTCTGTCTGTCAGACACGACCCCGGCGCGTTTAATGAAAAAAAAGTACATGGTGTGGACTTTTTAAGTACATGGCGTGTACTTGCCTTTTATTTACTCCTATTTAGGAGGCCTCCATGTCACCCCACATGACCATGTGTGTGGCCATGACACGGCCAGCACACGGCCTCCTGCAGCAACGCAGTACACAGTGTGTACTCACAAAGTACACGGCGTGTACTTCAAAAAATTTCAGAAACTCCCCTTTTCTCAAAAACTCCACAAAAAAGAAAAACATTCTTGAAAAGAAGATTCTGGTTCATAAAAACTTCCCCCTCTAAAGAAATTCGTCCCTGAATTTCCTAAGCAAGGACTAGAAGAAGAAACCCCAAACAACATCGACCATTACAATCATACATCGGCCTCCCTCTCCCAAGCCTCATCCTATACTCGCTCGTTCCTCCATAGCACTCATACTAAGGGAACAGACCGGCCATAGAGAACCTTTGTACTGTGATCCCCAATCCAGATAGGATGTTCCTCAAATGATGCATCCACTTCAAGCACAACCTCCTCGGGTTGAAAGATATGAGACGGGTATGAAAAGTAACGTCGAAGATGAGAAACATGGAAAACGTCATGCATAGCCCGGTACCTCTGAGTTAACTTCAACTGATGGGCCACCATCCAAACTCGCTCCAAAAACTCAAACAGCTCGATGTACCTTAGTAAAAGCGTACCCTATCTCCTGATCCTCCTATGTCCCAACCTTAGCCTGACACGCAATAAAACCTGATCCCCAACCTTGAAATCAAGAGGTTTTCTCCGCTGTGGAGTTTTCCCAGAAAATATGCCTCTCCTGCCTCCATCCAATATAAGGGTGATCAGCATGGCCTACCGTAAAAACCACATAAGGTGCCATCTTAATAGTTTCTTGAAAAATATATTTGTAGGAAAACTCCACAAGAGGTATATTATTTTTCCCAAGAACCTCCAAAATCCAGAGTGCATGCTCAGATCATATCTCCAATCACCTGAATCTTATGCTCGGACTAGCCATCTATCTAGGGATGGAATGTTGTACTCAAAAGTATATGTCCACCCAAAGCCTGAAGGTCTCCTTGATCAACAAAGACTGAAGGTCTCCTAGATAGATGTAAAATCTATCCAATGTACAGCCATCCAAGCTCATCAACACTGAAGGTCTCCTTGATATGCAAGAAGTGATAAACCTTTGTGGGTCTATCAATGACAACCCACACAACATCATTTCTTCGATGCGACCTAGAAAAACCGGCCATGAAGTCCATCGCGATGTCATTCCACTTCCACTTGAGAATGGGTAGCTGCTGCAAAAGCCCTGCTGGTCACTCATGTTCTACCTTCACTTGCTAAGAAGTGGAACACCTAATGAAGAAACCAGAAACATCCCTCTCCATACCTTGCCACCAATATTAATGGTGTAGATAATGATACTTCTTAGTGATGCTAGGATGAACTTCCCAAACTGAGGAATAAAAACCCCGCATCAGCTCTCTGTGTATATCTGCTGGTACCTATACACGCCCCTGGAAATGCAAGATCTCATCCTCACCTATGGACCATCTAGGAACAGGGTCCTCTCCTGCCACACTCTCCCTTAGGACTAGGCCTTCAGAATCTAATAGTAGCCTCATTCGAACTCGATCAAGAAGAGTAGAGGTAACAGTTACAAAAGAATTTTTTTTTTGCTTCTGACTGTCTTGCACCTCCAAATGCTTCTCAGAGAACAGAGCCATAAGCTTCCACTCACTACTGGCCTCCTAAACTTCCTATATCTGAGTCCTTCTTCTCAACGCATCAGACACTTCCTTTCCTTTCCCAGGCTTATAGGCAACCTTGAAATCAAAGGATTGTAGGTACTCGACCCACCTTCGCTACCTCAAATTCAGATCACGCTGAGTGAAAATGTACTTGACACTTTTTTGGTCAGTGAAAATCACAAAATTCTCCCCCAGAAGGTAATGCCTCTAACAGTGTAAGGAATGAAAAACTCCTGCAAACTCTAGATCGGGAGTCGGGTAGTTCCTCCCGTGTAGCCACAACTGCCGAGACCCATAGGCAACAACTCCATCTCTCTGCATCAGCACAACTCCCAGCCCGATACCTGAAGCATCACAATAAATAGTATAGCCCTTGGTTGGCTCTGGAAACACTTGTATCGGTGCTAAAGTCAACCTCCCTTTTAGATCTTGGAAGGCTGACTCACAAGAATCTGACCATAAGAACTTTGTACCCTTCTTAGTCAGACTCGTCAGTAGTGCTGCTAAGCATGAAAAGTCTTGTAAGAGGCATCTATAGTATCCATACTGCCCTATAAAACTTCGTACCTCAATGATTTTCATTGGATTATCCTAGAAAACTACCGCTCTCACTTTCTCTGGGTGTACTTCTACACCTGTCTCTGAGATGAAATGACCCATGAAGTGAATCAGATCCATCCAGAAATGGAATTTTGAGAGCTTAGCAAATAACTGATGCTCCCTTAGTGTACTCAAAATGATCTCAAGAGGGTAGCATGGTCATGTAGAGTGTGAGAGTACACCAAGATATCATCTATGAAGACCACAACGAAGGAATCCAAGTATGGATGGAACACTCGGTTCATCTATGCCATGAAAACTATAGGCGCATTCATGATACTGAATGGCATAACCATGTACTTGTATAGACCATACCTTCTTTGAAAGGATTTAAGAGGTGCATTAGATGGTCTAATGCGTAAATGATAACAATCGGACCTCAAGATAATCTTCAAGAACATATGGGCTCCTCGAAGCTGATCAAATAGATCATCAATCCTCGTCATGGGATATCGGTTCTTGACCATCAATGGGTTTAGCTTCTGATAATCCACACAAAGCCTAAGGGTACAGTCTTCCTTCATTGCAAATAGGACAGAAGAACCCCAAGGAGAAGTATTGGGTCAGATGAAACCCTTTACTTACAACTCCTCCAACTGCATCTTGAGCTCCTGCAACTCTAGTGTAGCTGTCCTATAAGGAGGAATGGATGCCGGTGTCGATCCTGGGGCAATCCCAATAAAAAATTCTACCTCATGCTCTGGAGGAAAACCTAAAAAGTCCACTGGAAAGAAATCCCTTAAATGATCCGCCACTAGATAAAAGTCTAACTATAAATTTTCCAGATCATCCAGATATAGACTATAAATCTAGGCTGTAACTCCTCCCAACGGATGATTCTTGGGTCCCTCTCTACTCACCTGCACATCCCACTCACCCTTATGAAGAAGCGATATGCCCTCTAGTGATGTGAAACTCACCCAGTGGCGATAATAGTCAAAGACTGCCTGGAAGGGAACTACCCAGTCCATCCCAAGAATGACATCATAGTCCGTCATCTCTAGGAAATAGTGGTCACATAAAAAGTGGCATACACCAACCTCTAGAGGGCACTCCTTGCACTGACGTATGCTAGATGTTATCATCCCCGATGGTGTGTCTAGTGTCAAGATATCAGTAGAAGAAAAGATGCAGAGCCCAAGGCTGTACAAAACCATAAAAGATAATAAGCTATGGGAAACCCCTATATTGAAAAGATCAGAAGATATAACAAAAGCAACTACGATCGTACCTCGAACTATAGAAGGTCTAGGATCTTGCTCCTGTTGGGTTTTCTCCACTGCAAATGTCTGGCCAGCACCACGGCCCTGTGACCTTCCCTGACCACTCTGAGATAATCCACTCTACATTCATTGATAGACTGGGGACTGACCACCATGGCCATGACCTCCACCTTGGCCTAAATGGCCATAAGAGATCTAGTTCCCTGACTGGTGAGAAATTGGGCTGCTACTCCCAAACAAGGAGTCATAGAAGAACCTCTATCACCAGCTGCTGGAGAGAAGATCTGATAGAATCACTGAAAGTTACCCAACTTTCTTCATGGTCGGCACTCCACTGGGTCTCTCAGGTAGTGTGGCCTAGTATGCCTTCTCTTCCCACAATGTTAGCACACCACCTGGCTACCATAAGAAGTGTCTCGCCTCCTTGAATCACCACGCGAAGACTCCCGGTGGCACTTCCTACTATTAGTAGGAGGGATGCTAACTCTATATGTCGAGCCCCCTGGCTTAAAACTTCATAATACCTCAGATTTCGCTTCGTGATCAGTGCCTGGTTGATGATAAAAATGATGGAAGTCAACCAGAATATGTTCACTTGTGATAGGATATTGTGCCTTAGACCATCCTCTAACTTCCTTGCCTTGAATAACTGATCAAATCCTGGAATATTCATGATGTACTATAGATTGGTAAATGAGGAATAATCCATAATAGAAAGAGTACCCAACTCCAGGTTCATAATCTCTTGGGCAAGATCAGGCCTCGAGGTCTCTGGATAGAAGTAGTCAAAGAAGATTCTCTAAAACTCCTCCCACGCCATAACCTGTTGGCGTCCTTCCTGTGAGATCACATCCCACCACCTATTGGTGGAGTCCCAAATCATATAGGTAGCGAGCTTAACCCTCCTCTTTGGAGGCGTCTCCAAATGCTCAAAGATCATTAGCATGGATTCTAGCCATGACTCTGTAGCCTAAGGTACTCCATCGCCAGAGAAAGTGGGAGGATGCTGCTGTTGGAAGATAGGTTTCAAATCAGTCATCAACGGGGCAGGAGGCGGCACTCCCTGGAGGGTCTACATCATCCTTTGAAAACCCTCCCTAATCTATGCATCGGCACCTACAATAGGTATAACTGATGGTGCCAAGGATGGCATAATTGGATGATCTATAGGAAGTCCCTGATCAGCCATATCAGGCATCTGATCACTGCCCTGCAACTGACAGTCAACTGGAGGACGTCTAGGTGGCATGTCTCTGCAAGATCAAATGCACACTTAGATTCAAGATTATCAAGGACTAAAGACTGAAGGCACAAAGAGAAAACCAGAGAAAGAAAGGATTCAAGTTAAGGAAAACATGACTACACGACGTATATTTCCTTTACACTGAGTGTTCCCTTAAGTCATTCACATGGGCGTGTACTCCCGCCACAACTGGTCGTGTAACACCCCAAAACACACTGCTTGTTGTACTAGAACACGGAATGTACATGAATCCTCTTTCCCTTCCCAGTTCCTTCTACACGGTTAAGCCATAATGCACTCCTAAGACAAGAATACATGGTGTGTTAAAGGAAGACATAGCGTGTACTAAATAAGTATCACATGGCCTGTGTTGTTAGTAACGCGGTCTGACACACAGCTGACACTATACAGTAAGTTCCAGACGGACTCGGCGTGTATGTGAATGGATAACATCGACCCGTGTTGTTCGTGACATGGCCGGGTACCTAGGTCAGACTACACGGCGTGTAAAATCCTAACATGGTGTGTATGTGAAAAGATAACACTGAACCATGTTGTTAATGACATGGCTGGGTACCTGGGTCCGACTACATGGTGTGCTAAACTAGTACACGGTGTGTTCCTACAGGTAACTCCTCATATCGTGTCTATGCCACATGGCATATGACATGGTTATAGATTACACCGCGTGTATATACGGTACATGGAATTTACTTAGGAAAAACTATTTCTTCCCGAACAGAAGATCACATGGCATGTAGTCAAAAATAAATTGTGTTTATTCTGGGTTTTTCTGAACAGTAAGCCTTAGAAACTACTCCAGAACCCAGAAAAAACATATACGAACACTTAATGTTCCAAATTCCAATTTGTGAGGGCCCATACTCCCTGCGAACCAAAGATTGGCATCTTATACATGTTATAATAAGACAACAAGTCAATGATCCACCAAATTCCAGTCCATGAGGGACTATAACACCTCAAGAACCAAATTTTGGCCTCTATTGAAGAAACAATTTGCACAAAACTATACTCTATCAAATAGTATGTATTCTTATCAAGGAATCTATCACAATAGCAGGAATATTCTATACAAAATCTATCACAACAACATGAAATTGCTAATGCACCCTAAAAGGCATAGAAAGAATGCATGACATGTGATTTTTAACAAGTGCTTAAATGACGCATGAGATGGCATACCTTTATCTAATAGGGTTGAGACAGAATTATAACCTCAATAACATCAACAATAACATCACATATCAAGTGAATCACTGATGGTAAAATCAAATCATTTGTAATATTGAAAAACCGGAAAATTTCAATAAATGAGGTAGGTTGGCATTTCCCTGTACGTGGGTTAGCTAATCCCGGGCACAACTTATTACAAAGTACCTATTACTTCATATCCCTAGATAAAGGTTCTAAATAGTATGTCAAGAGAAAATAATACCTCTGATACCACTTTGAAATGTATCTATTCTAGAAGCCACCCAAAGGTGCCCCATACCTGGTTGGTCACTTGGCCTCAAGTGCATTTCCCCGAACACCAGAGGCTGCCGACTAGTAGTGAGGGTCTTGGGTGTGATCATGCTCAAACAGTTCACTCATTTACAGAGTACACAGCGGATGTAAACAAATAAATTCAAGTGAAGAATCAGTATCACTACCAAACAACAGGAGCATATATACATATAATGATGCATGATACATATATGTCTAGGAAAGGAGCTAAACAAAGAACAATGTTGAAATAAAATACTAAACCATGTTCAAAAGAAAAACAGAAGCCAATTCCTCAGCATCACAAGCCTAAGATTGGTCCCTTGCCCTCGACCTCCATAGCATGTCAAGTACCTGAAGTAGAAGGGTGCATTCACTTATCTAAACCTAATACAATATAATCTGTTTGGTCCCAAAAGCATGGCCCAAATAGGGTGTGAGACTGATCCTAGTAGGAAACCACCACGAGATCTGTGTCTTACAGTCAATGATTATATGGTTGGAAAAAGTGCAGAAAGCAGTAAAAAGGAAGGTAATCAATAGTAAACAATCCACAGTTTAGTATCAAGAAACAACCAAGAAATAGGTAAACAAAATGCTAACCCTCTGGGAAGCACTCTCAGTCTAACCCCTTTGGTCCTACCTAAAAATTACATGCAACCCTCTGGGAAATACACTCAGTCTAATACATTTGTTTTAGCTTAAGCATAAACTCTCTGAGAAAGCACTCACCATCAATTCCCCATATAGTATCGTATCGGTGCTAAAGGTGCTCTAGGGAAGCACATATGTCACATTGTCTCTGTGGCCCACCTTGAGGAACTACAGACACTCTGAGGAAGCAATCGACGTTAATTCCCTCTATGGTCTCTCATCATAAAATATAAAGACACTCTAGAGAAGTCTTCAACGTCTGTTCTCTGAATCGTTTATACACCAAGTTCTCACAGCCCCATGCATGTCAAGAAAGTGTATCAATGTGTAATGGAAAAGGTAAACCTCAAGAACTACTTCTCTAGGAATCTACAGCACAACATCATAAAAAAACAACAGTCACACCATCTTACAATACTAGGAAAGGGAAAGTAAAGAATAGCCTAATAGGCAATCACGGCCCAAAGGTCCAAACAGGAAAAATATTCATGGGAAAAACATCCAAATCACAACAATTCACCCTATTCACAATAAATAATCATCTACTCAGTAATACATCATTTCAGAGAAAGAATGGGGATAAAACAATAAACGCATCATAAATAATTCATGGGTATTGGGAAATTTTTCATATAATACTCAAATAATATCTAAAAAAGGCACAAAACACCTACCTCGGGGTTAAGAGATCAATATACATGAACCTAGAAGCTTGAATCTCCTTAGAACATTGAAGATCTAAAACAATGCATAAAACATTTGAACCACGATAACTTTTAAAAGAAGAGGAAGCCTGAAACGAGGACCCATCAGAAGAGATAAATCATCGATGTGATTCAAACACAACCTACAATGTTCGATTTGGAGGAAGGATGGAGGATTGAGGGTTCATCGAAGATCTGTGGCCATACCCTCACTCTTAGACGAAACGGACCTAGAATAAGTCAGTTTTTTCCGTCAGACGTGACCCCGGTGCATTTAATGAAAAATAAGAAAGTACATGGAATGCACTTTTGAAGTACACAGTGTGTACTTGCCTTTTCCGTACTCCTTTTAGGTAGTCTCCACGTCACCCCAAATGACTATGTGTATGGCCATGACACAGCCAACATACGGCCTCCTATGGAAATGTAGTACATGTTGTGTACTCACAAAGTACATGGCGCGTACTTCAAAAATTTCCAGAAACTCCCATTTTCTCAAAAAAATCCTGAAAAAAGAAAAACATAACTGAAAAAATGATTCAGGTTCTTACAGCCTCCACTAAATAATTACTAATGTTCTGAATAATCGATCCCCATGATGATTTATATTTTAATAACAAAAGGGGATAGTATAAATATTATATTCCTAAATGTGGGAGAGTTCCTAAAATGGTTATAGTATATAAATTATTTTTTGAATGAATATAAATCTACGGACATCACAAAATGGGGAAGAAAATTATAAAGAGAGAAAGGAAAACTGATATAACAACTAGGGGTGATTATATATTCATAACCACTAATATTTCTTATCACCTAGGGATAAAATGAAACTAATATAACTACTTTATAAAGTTGTGTGGTTTTAGGACATTCTCTATGAGAATGGTTATAATTTTATTCATGTTTTAACAAATTAATTTGTTAAATTTTATTACTATTTCAAAAAGTGATTGATCAATTTTGTAATAAGTTCATGCATGTTTGTTAAGAAAGACTTGTTATGGTGTTTTTTTAGTATTTTTAAATGTTATCATGTTATTTATGAAACTATCATACAGAGTGATGTGATTTTATGATTTTTTTTAATGTTACTAACATCATGACACTCATGATTATTCATTTCTTAAAAGTGGGATAACAACATTATTCAATATAAAAAAATTTCCCAAAAAAAATTAGATAGAATTTATATTAATTTTTTTTACCAATTCTATGTAAGATCCTAAAAATGATCATCAAACAAAACTAATATTATTATAGGAAATAATTACTTTTTTCTAAGATTGTGGAAATTAATATAATGAAAAATAAATACTAAAAGGATTAATTAAAATAAATGAGAAGTCATATTTTTAATTTTACTTAGGTAAATTAAATTTCACAAATAATAGTAAGAAATAATAGTAGTTAAACCCACAAAGATTATTTCATGAGAATGAACTCTTTATAATGTGTAACAATTTTGGAAACATTCATTAGTGGGTTAATAGGTTTGAATGTGGTAGATGTGTTTTCCAAACAGGTACTATGTATGATGTTTAAAAATAATGTTTTCTTACATACAGCTGAGAACTATTGAAATGTTATGAAGGAGGTCACTAAATAAAGTCCCTCAAACAAAAAACCATTAGATGAGCATTCCTAAAATTAATGAGTATCCTATGAAGATTCGTGTTTTCACTATATTATGTTTCTATATATTCTTTAAACAATATGTGTATAAATGTTTCCCAATGTAAAATTGACATAGTGAATGAAAATAAAATTCATCAGAAAAAAATATATTAAGTTTATATGTCAGAAAATTATTATCAATAACATTTGTAGAATAAAATATAAGGAAGTTTCAACAGACAAGCATACATCAGAAAAATATTTATTATGAATTATTCAGATAAAAAATTGCACTATAAAAATCACATTACATATGGTATATATGTGCTAATTAATATATAATTCTCTATAAAATAGAATTTTCATAATGATGTCTTCATAAAAACATCCTTCAGATGGTGTTTCGGACAAAATAATGGGAGTTTGAGGGAGTTCCTTAATATCTAATATTACATTAGTTTATACGAATTTCATATGATGGAGAAATCACAAAGCTTCAATTATTGTCATAGATATTCTAGAGGATTAAATAATCAAACCACATGATAAATGTATTCATGAATAAATGAATTTTGAATTTATTTTAGTGGAAAAATGAAATTGGATTTCGATAATTTATATATTTAGAGAACCGACAAAATGGGATAAAATTATAGTTCAAAATATTTGTTAGAATAATATTCAAACATATGAAATGCTGAAACACTGTTTATTTTTGTCAGTATAAGATTCCATATGATATTTACAATTGGGGTTAAGATATGTTTCAAATATAAAATCAGTGAAGAGTAGTTCGTCAATGTTTTTATTTCAAGGAAAACAAATTTAAAATATGATAATCGGGTTGAGAAAAGAAAAAAAGTATTTTTTAGGCTAAGATGACCAAAAATACATTTTTGGATGAAGCATGTCGGAGTCCCCATGGAAAGGATATTGGATGTAATGTAGATGAAAATACTTTTAAATTATTCATTACATATTTTCTTTCATATATTTACATTCCATTGATATTTTGATGATATTTTATAATTATAACATGTTACAGGGGCTTAATTTCCAAAAAAATTAAATATTTAAAAATAAATATACTAATTAACCCCATCTCTCTAAATGATTTAATGATCCCATTGGAACATCAAAAATCAATATCAATTTATTGTCTACCATCTAAATTTGTATGTTAATCATCACATCAAATAACTTTAAAATAATTTTTTAACTAAAATAGTTCGTAATTCATTAATATTAGAATGACAAAATTCCAAAATTTTAAGAGACCATTGAAAACAAATTATCATACATAAGGAAACCTAAAAAAATTTATTTCGATAGTTAAACCAATGACACCAAAATATAACACAATGATGATCTCATGGGAGGAACGTAATGGAGTGAAACTATGAAATGGGATGAAAGTTTCTCCATTAATGGAGTTAAAGAACAATATGATGTTTGAAGAAGAAATTTTTTAGGATAAATTTGTTAAAAAGATTGATAAAATATATTAGAAGAAGAAGGATCATGTCTTATTAACGAAATAAGAATTATGTAACCCATATTGCTAACATATTCCTTTTTTGCGTTAGATTTTGAAATAGTTGATAAATAAAATATTCAGGAAATTTATAAACATATTTTTGAAATTTCACATTAAAAATCTCTTTATAAATGAAAATCCCAATAAAATATGGTGATATTATAAAGGATATTTTTTCCAAAAGTATTATTTTAAAATATTTTGAAACTATACAAACCAGTAATGAATTTTAAACATTTTAAATTACACAATATACCTTAAATATTATTAGATCTTAAGTGATTATATTTCAAATTTAATATTATATATTTTTTATTTTAGAAAATAAATATTTAATTTTAGGGACATTATAAATGTAATTATGTTCATTTTCATCATGGAACTCAATTTTGATATGATTAACGTGGCCCATTTCTCTATTTAATAAATGGATATATAGGTGAAATATAATAAATTGGTGTTATAATATTTCTTTTTATTGTTATAAAATCATTTCATAAAAAAATTATCTTTTTACATATGGATGAAAATAAATAATTACCAATCATATTAGGGATACTATTCCATGAATAAAGAAAGGCCAGGATAAATGTTCATCTCCTGTGAATTTACCTTTCTATTTTATTGAAAAGAGGGTGAATTATTCTATACAGAATATATAAAATATGATACCTGATATTGTATATTTATTATTTATTTTAAATTAATTTAATTAATTATTTTTACAAAATAATAATAATTTACACAAAATGATGATGTTTTGGTCATATAAATTTATTGTCAGAATTATTAAAATTAATCCAATTATAATGAAGTATATTTTCTGATTGTAAATATTTTTTAACAATAAAAATAGATTCGTTCATATTTTTTTATTTAGAGATTCATATATTTACAAATATCCAAATTATACAATGCTTTAAAATATAAACTTTAAAGGATATTTTGAAAAAATCATAAGGACTAGTAGATCTTATATGAAAAAATAGAAAAAAAATATGATTTATCTTTGTCCAAAAATCTCAAATACCAATACATTTAAACATCCCAAGTGGTTTTGAAATTGTTATATCAGTATTGGATAAACACTTCATAGAATAAATTAATATTTATGTGGACCAATAGTGGAAAAAATTTGAATCCCACAATTTCTCATAGATTTTATGTAAAATCATAAATTTTTCTATATATCAAAAACAATATTATGTTTGTAATTTTTTATTATGAAATATAATATTATGAAGATGATACTATTAAAAATATATATTAATATTTGATAGTATTCTTCCAAATAAATGAATAAACATTTTTCATAGTTGAAAAATTTATGCTAGTTTATGACTAAAGATCATAGTTTAGAAAAATCTCTATATCAACGGGAAAATAGTGACAATTTCAATGAAATTTGTATAGTGGAATATAAATTTAAATATCAAAAAATAAATAATAATAGAATTCAAGATAATTATATAATGAGTTTCAACAAGTCAAGGAAACATATAGGATTGTGTTAGAGGGAAAATTGAATTCTAAGATTAGCATAAAGTACATGAACATATTCATGAGGAAAAGGTATGGATATTCAAAATGTTTTGAGGAGAATTTTGTTATCAAACATTTCATAATGGGTTTGGAGGTCATTCCATATCATATTTTATGATTAAAATCCAATCCTAAATATTGTTTCCTCATTTAAATAATTTTTTTTCATTGAAATATCCAATTTACACTATTGTATATTCATATAAATATAAATAAAATTAAAATTTTTAACCCTTATTATCATTTAATTTCTGTATTTATAGTTTTTTTGATCCAAAATTAACATCAATTATATTGATCCTAATAATCCATTCAATTTAATTCATTTGTTGGGTATAATATATTAATTTGTTTATGATTTTGTGTTTAATGATAACAATATATTAACCTTTTAATTTTTTACATCTCATTACTCATAATAAAAACTAACATAACCCAATTCATATACATCACAATGGATGAGTGTTCATCACATTATGATGAATTAAAATTTGGGGATGTTGTGTAATTATTATTTTTATTATTTAATGTACATTGAATTACTTTTTTATATAAAATAGGTATTTAAATAGTTTATGACATACATAGTGAAAAATGATAATTTCATGTATTATTAGAAAAATAATACATGAGGGATAAATATTTATTACATAATCAATAAATAATAATTTATTATTATTTATACCCTATTCTGACATTTTATTAAATTCGTAACATTTAGAAAATCTTTTATAAATCTTATTGTGATGTGGGTGTTAATTTAATGAAATATATTTCAAATCCTACTGATGACATATGATTATTTATACATAATGAACATACTCAAAAAAACAAAAATTTCATAAAAACTAATATATACTTTCATGGAATCAATTAAAATATTGAAACACCCATTAGAAATAGAAAATAAAAAACATTGATTCAGAAAGTATAGTACCATCATTGAGTATTCTTCTTAAGTTTCACCATAAAAATTATAAAAGAGGATAAATTTTTTTTTTGGATCATTGAATTTAATCGTCTATTCTTCATGTCACTCCATTTTCAAGGATATTTCTATAAATATTTAATATCATCTTAATTTTCATTCAATTCAAAAGAAAATAATATAAAAAATTAGATTTCACAGAAAAGAAAAAAAAAGAAAAAAATCCATGACCATTTAGAAATCAAAAATTAATATGATTATATATCCAATCACTACCCTTGACATAAAAAAAATATAATGTGTGTGAACGCCATGTAGTCTATGAATTAATCCCTCAAATATTTTTTATATTTTATTTCAATTAAACTCTCAATTGAATTAGGTAAACTAGTAGGGATAATCAAAACACACATTCCCCATTTTATATCAACAACAATGGCCATGAGAAAATCAATCCAAGGAAAAACATTGAAATAGATCTCTTCCATGATATTAAATACCAAAAATATTGTATTAAATATTTTAACATCGATGAATATTTATATATATCGTGTGGCCTGATTCATCTTTTCCCTCATTTTTATGGGATTTTTTATTTGGGTGCTCATGATCACATCAAACAGTTCCAAATATTTTCCTACACCATGATTCCTTGTGGTGTTTTTATGATAAATAAACCATATATAATTTCCATTTTCTTATAAAAATCCACTAATATTTGGATCTATAACTTCTCTACTAGTTTAATAGATTCTTATATTGACATATATCTTTCTAGAGATATTCATTCTGACTTCCCAAATTGCATCTATCCAAAATTATGTTTTTATTTTAACTCATCAATAAAAATGAGTCTCTCAATGAATACTAAGGGATGTTCATGAAACTCCAATCCAAATTCCAAAAAAAGATGTTATCACATCCATACCCAAAACATGTATCGAGGTTATTATAAATGGTGAAAATCCTTAAAGATGTTGGTCGTGGGGATATTTCAAAAAAAATCTACAGCTATGAAAAATCATTTAATTACCATGTCTAAATATATAGAAAATTTATAATCTCATTCATTTGGTCATGTGAAACAAGGCTAGGAAATTCAATATATTGGAACCAATAATATGACCAAGTGGATGATTGTTCTCAACCATCTTGTGAGATAACAATAAATTGATACGATTGATATAAACTTTTATTGTCTATAATCCAAACTCAATTTACCCTTTTTAAATTATTCTATCTCCATCTCATATTCTCATCGAGTAGACACATTTATATAATTAGAGTTTGATCCATATCATTATTCTTTCAAAATACATATTAATCCATTAATTCTATATCTAAAAACGAAACCTCAAACTACAGGTCTCTATGTTAGAAATTTAAACCAACCCCACTATTATTCATACCATATGGAATATATTACCTAAAAAGGTACATTCATCCTTAATGTACAATTATTTGTCACCTTAATCCTCAAAAACGCCTCCTAAAAATAAAATAACTTCCATTATGATATTTGTGGGAGTAATTTTGGACAACGATATAAATTTTTCCATCAACATCAAAGGATTAATCACACACCACTTCATCGTTTGACAATCCTAGAGATTATAACCAATTAAAAAACTAGTATTAATGATTACATAAGATAAATAATTATGTATATATAATCATTATTAATGAATAATCATCTATGAAATCATGGAAATATATGGTGGAATAAAATCCATCCTTTACATGATCAATAAAAAAATATTGAAAATGAAATAGGGGAACTAGATTCCAATCTAAGCGAATAATAGAAAAATATATTTTCTCTACTTCTACCTCAACTATTACCCAAACTCAAGGGTAATGTATATTTAGTTCCCTTGACATATAAAATTATTGACTTTATGACTCATGTTGATCCTAATAATCGAACACATCCATTTAAAATGATACAAAAAAATAAATGCCCAATTTTGGAATCGAAAAAATTTCATAATCTCCATCCATTTTCCTAATGAACATAATAAAATATTACCATTTCATATCCACAAAAATGAATTAATTTGACTTTTATACTGAAATGATATATATTTTCAAGTAAATATCAATAAGAATTCCTCATTTATATTCCATAAAAAATGTTTATAAGTATTGAAATTTTCACAAGTAATTTTGCACACATAAATGGAAACAACATATATTTGAAATTTTTTCTATTCAACAATACAATTATATATAGTGAAAAGACCCCATGACTATTATATGTTTTTATAATAGAGACATTAAAATTGTTTGTTATATTATTTAACTGATCGTACGATATTAATTTCATGCACAAGATAGTAATTCTAATTATTGGTTTATGTATGTTGAAACTACTAAGTGTTTTCATCTAAATATATCTTTTTTTTCACAAATTATCCTAGTAAAATAAAATATGATATTATTGATTAAGTCAGTATTTTAAACATCCCTTTGTGTTTTTATGTCATTTACATTGAGGTAGATTTATCTTAATTTAAATATCCTTGGATTCATGGAAGAACTATCCTAATGAATATAAGTATGAAAATTTATTTCCATGAAAAACCCATATATATTAAATTTGGTGACAAAATTTCCTTGTACAAAATTTCACAATATATTTAATACCATTTACATATTCAATCAAATTTCTTAAAAAATGATTTACAAATTTTATTGAGAGAGAAATGAGCCCTTTGCATTCCTTCATTTGTTTTTCTATTTAGAGTGAAGAAACTAAATTTTTCTAAATTTCTACTAAGGTAATCAATTGGGAGAGTTAAATAAACCTTTCATATATAATGTCTCTTTTGTTAAGTGATTTTTAATAAAATATTAATTCTCATATGACCTCAAATAATTTTAGACCATCCATGGATTTCATTATAAAATGAATTGAAACAAACCAGAATCCCTTCTTCTATTCATAAGTTTCTTATACGATAAATTAATAATGAATCTAATATCAAAACTCTTCTTAAACACATGATATATATTCCTATCAAATAAGATCACATAAGTTTTCATTAACATTAAATCACCTTTTCACTTTAAAGAATAAAATAATTTCCACATCATTTATGAAATAAATAATTCTTTATGTTGGACCTATGAAGACGTACATGAAATCCATATTATTCACTGAATTCAATATATACATATTTATAAAACATCCAAAACCATTATGGAATTATAAAGTATATAAAATCCAATCATAATTTATGTTCCAATGGAAAATATTACCATGATTCAAAAATATAATATTTTCTACCGAATTTATGATATTGAGTTGGTTAGTTTAATTAAAGAGTTTCTTAAAAAAAGTGTTCTAATACTATTTTCTCAAATGAACAAAAATAATTTCTCTAAACACAAGTAAAAAACCATGTGTTTTGTTTGAATAAATTATTTAGAATTTAATGTCGAATGAAAATAGAATAATACTTATTCCTTTTCCTAGAAAAATTTCTATTATGAGTATTCAGAATGTTGTATAGTTTGATTTATGGATATACTGGATAAAATCATTTCTCAATTACACAGAAGAAACTATAAAAAATTATGATCACATACCACCTTAGAATATATGCATATTGTAGTATCCATTGTGAAATTTTCAATACTCCACCATTATTTTTGAAGTGCACAATGAGAATAAACTTTTAATTTAGTTAGATTTTAATGGATTGTGTTTGAATTAATGGTTATTCATTTTAATCTCATTATAATTATCTCTCATTGTCCCTAAAAAATATATTAATTATTTTATAGTGTTATAAATTGAATAATTTCACATCAATATTAATATTCCTATTCTTTTGGGATACATAATATCTTATAAATCAATTTAAGTTGATCCTTAAAAATTTAATGTGATACAATCTCCACTTTAACAAACTTCAATTTAATACATCTAATAATTATTGGACATAACTGTTCATATAATACATTCATCAAAAATTTTATCTTGATTCCCCTTTATGTCACAAAATTATATTAATCTTCAGAACTATTTAATTTCTATGAGTCTTGTAGGAGATCTTTATTTGAATTGAAAAATGGGCTCACCTAGGTTTTGTTCATCAAATCTCATGATTTTCCTTACACTTTGGGCTCTCGTATGATGTATTTTATTGATACATTATGGTGATCTTTAAAAAATGAAATGAAGAGATTCCATGTTTAATATAATATTCCTATAAAATTTTGAACTAAACTCTGTTCCATTACTCATTCTCTAATAAATAACCATTTTCTGTTCTTTTCAACTTTAGAAAGAATTTTTTCCTCCAAGTCACAATCATTATAGATCATTAATCATTAATGTTATTAAATAAAAAAATTAATTCAAAATCATGGATAAACTATTAAACGCTTCACTAATATTCTATTGATATTAAATATATACATATAATATAAAATATTTTTTCAATTAATTTGAGTATAATTTATAATTATCGCCATTTTATAATTAACAATCCAAAACTCCTTAGTGATATTTTTTTAATCTCTTTCAAAAATATTTTTGTTTATCTCCATGATTTTAAATTACTTATTAACTTGTGTTTCTATATAAATATATTGATTGAAGATAAAAATATATAAATGTAAATTCTAAATATATATATTTGGATGGATGGTAGTATTTCAAAAACATGGTCAAATAAAGTTACTTGGAGATGTGTTTGAAGATAAAATTTATTCTATTTATTATATTCCATCAATAATTTTTTAGAAGTGTCCCTATTGGTCTAAAAATGAATATAGGTAGAACATATACTCTAAATTCTTTAGGAGATCAATTTTTGACCACTCATTTGAGTTTTATTGATTATATACTATAGGAAAACATATTGGGTATATTTCAAAAGGAACAAAAATTCCCACAAGACCAATAATATTATATTGAATCATAGATGTTTAGGAAATCAAAATCTTCAGTACTATCACTAATTTAAATATATTTTTATACATCCTTCTCATTATTGATTAAATTTTAATGTTTGATGGGGATAACTGAATACCAATATTTTTTCTCATACTATTAGTGACAAACACAAAACATATATCATATATTGGTTTGGAATTTAACGTCTTATGCTCGAATTCTACTCAAATGTGCCCTGAGCCAGGTGAGTCACATGGCCTGAAGAAAATATTCCTAAATGACAGAGGTTTACATCTAGAAGTTAGGACATAGGTGTGTTCGGGGAGAGATTATGCCCGCATTTATATATTGTATCACAGTATATAAATATATGATATGAGTATAATATGTAGTAAATCATACAGATAAAAGAAGTAAATAATGAAAGATTGATAATATAACCAAATATAGAAATCATCTCATACAAAAGATGACGATGAATGTCTGCTGTTTATAATAAATAATACAAAAAGATATAATTCATTCATATACAATATATGTAACAAAATTACGAAATTTCAAAAAATTTCCTAATAGCATTGCTAGACTCATCTTAGTCACATGATCTCCTACTTATATCCATAAGACCAAGATCATGTTGTGAGTTGTTTTCCCTTATCAACACCTATAACAATATAGTCTATTAGGGAAAATGGATTCCCTAATAGGGAGTGACACTATATCTAGTAGGCGACCATCCTAGGTCTATTACATTCAGTTGGTTAATATATATAAATATAGTGTCTAGGTAGATATATAACAAACAAGTAAGTACTCAAATTTAATACTTCTATAAGTCCATGATCATGTTTAATATACAATTCATTTAATCACATTGCATTTAATAGGTATCTCTCTTATTTAATAGTCAATAATTCATTTGTTAAATATTCTCATTTGACAATTCAAACTCATTTAATTTATAAGTCTTGAAATCTGACACAAGACAGATATCCCCTGTATAGTCAATAGAACATTAGATGACTAAGAAGGCCATCTAAAAGGTATAAGTCAATAATAAATAAAATATTGTTATCCGGATTGGAAGATGGGTCAAATGATTCCATTCATTAACTAATCACTTTATAACCAAATCCCGTCCTTAAAATTATTATGTTGGAATTGAAGTATCGCTCTAGGTGTAATATCAACCCACAATGTAAAAATCTAATCAAAGTGGAAAATCTCAGGAACCTATGAATTTATTTACGTTTGGTATAATGTATTTGACAATCGAGGCACTCCACAGTGGTACACTAAGGGAACCTAAGTATAACTAATGGAATAAAATATCCAACTCCATTTTATTCTATCCATAGAATTTTCATTTGATTCCATGTATCACTCAACAAATAAGTCAAGCCTCAGATTCTGTCCTAAGAAGTCCCCAAGGGAGACCATGTATCACCCAGTCATAATCAAGGTTCGAGAAAATTAGTCCTTTTATGGAATTCTAATATGAATCCTAGTATCACTCAAGGTATAAAGGTCAATATCTGAGATATTACTTCCAGTTAATTCTAATATGAATCCATGTTTAACCCATTGCTAATAACAATTTACCCAATTCAATTTTATTTCATCAATATCATTTAACTATGTCAAGGTGAACCCCAATAACATCTCATTTATAATATCAACTAATGGGTGTTTCAAACCATTGGGAATGCTTAAAAATTATTCCATTAAAAATACCCACATGGTCAATTCATGATAACAATATTCTCAAGATAGACTAAAAATTAATTTTTTTTATTGGCAATCACTTTTAAGGAAAAGTGAGAAACCATATAATTCCAACTAGGAGGGAAGCACTCAAATTTGTTCATAAATTTATTGAAACTGAACATAATACTATTATAATTTTCCTCCCAAAAGATTTTCTAGGAGATAGAGTACACTTGTGGATATGGATCATCAAGTATGATGTCTTCAAATTAATCTGCTAGATTTTCCCAACTCTGAGAGTACTCTTCCTTACATATCTTACCTTCATTAAAACCCCTTATCAGTATAAGATCTTTCTTGTTGATCCATGATTATTTCTTACTATTGAAATCCACCAGAAGCATCCTAACCATTATCTTTTCTGCCTCTTATTGTGTACCATTGATATAATGAAATTCCTCCACCATATCGTTATTAGAGTGGACAAGAAATACCAGTGGTTTTTATTTAGCTACTTCTTCCACACCCATTTTTCTCGAACCATAATCAACAAAATAATCCATCAATTATTCAGTATTCCACTATAGTTTGACACTAGATACATGCATGCATTCTTTTTCCTAATATTTCATCTTTTTATTTGAATGGGTCTCTATTGGTTTCGGTTGGTACGAGTAATCTTTTTGCCCTTTTCACTTCTTCCCTGTTGACAAGACTTCAATATCTACCCCACTTACTATTTCAACTTCACTATAAATATTTTTATCTTGGGTAAATCCCTCCAGACCTGAAAAAAGATTACTAGTTTGGATGTTATCTTGGCTATGTCTCTGACCTTTAACCTAGTGTCCCACCAGCCCCTACACTGGACCCTACTTAGGAACATTCCAACTTCCACCCTTAGATGTATTCTCATCATCTAAAATTCTTCATGTATCATTGATGATCTGTTCCTAAACATTTTTATTCCTATAATCAGCTTTCTATTTCCCCCTACAACTCAACTAAAGAACCCTATTTTGTATGCTATTGTGGTTCTTTGACCACATCTGCATGATATTTATCATTGGTACTGTAACATCCCAGGTAAATAAAAAATATTAAAATTTCAGATTTATTAACGTTTTTGAATTAAATATTAAATTTAATTTTAAGGGATGTTGTGTCTAATAGATTACTCAACACTCAACAATGGGTTTCATTGAAATCATATGTTTCACAAAATGTTGAGTTATACTGAAAAATAATGTAAAAATATTATTATTTTAATTTGTAGATAACTCCTAGCCATTGTATTGGAGGGAATGAATAGAACTATCTAGAATATGATTACACATGTTTTTTAAATGTATTTTTATCTAATAAGTTTTAGAGGCTTAAAATAATAATGAATCTATTTTTAAGCAATAAATACTTTGATATTCTTTAAAAGGTCGATTTACCACCTTTTGATGGTGAACAATTTTTAAATATATTTTTTGTCACTTTTATATGATTATTTTGATATAATAAACTTATTATTTTGAATCAGGACATCCAAATTTACTTTTGGTAAAATTTTGGTATTTTTCTGATAAAGTTCATTTTTTGATGAATAGTGAAAAATACTGCATTTTAATTCAAAACTATCTTTTAATCTAATTTATTTATATTATTAGATTATAAATTTAATTGGTTTTAAAGTGTAATTAGATTTTATTTTTATCATTTAATCCATGTTTGGTCATTGGATGTAATTTCACTTTGAAATTGAATAAAAACAAGTGTTAATCTTTTGATTGTTATTATTTCTTAAACACGCTTTTTTATTTTGACAACGGGAATTAATTTTAAATTAATTTCTGAAAAAAATTTGTTATGAATTTGGAAAAAGGAGTACATATTTGGAATCAATATTTCCAAATTTTGTAAATAAGTTACTTTTATTTTTAGACATTATGAATAGTAACTTCATTAAATATTGTATTTATCATTGTTAAAGGGTAAATCTAGTAAATAATTATCAAAAAATATTATTATTATAAAATAAAATTACCCTAAAATGTGTTATAACCCCCTTGGATGATACAATTCTAACCATGGTCATCCTTGGGTTGATTTTGGGACCCCATGGAACAACTTGTAAGTGAAAATGACACTTTATAAAAATTAATTTAATT
The DNA here is from genome assembly GCA_963277665.1 of Viscum album. Lineage (NCBI taxonomy): Eukaryota > Viridiplantae > Streptophyta > Magnoliopsida > Santalales > Viscaceae > Viscum > Viscum album. The sequence continues at coordinate 56,395,759 of OY728153.1, read as the reverse complement.
TTTAGTAAAATGTAACATAAACATACATCTATTAGTAAAACCATTTTTATAATGGGTTATATAAGAGATATTTTCGACTATAAATAATCATTATAAAAGCTGAAAATATTTCCTAAAACATGGTATTTTATTTATAATTTTTAGATATCAAATAAGTTTGTTTATTTGTGATAGAATGATGATGTAATGATTACCTCATTAATGAATGTTTTAAATAAAAGATATTAAAAATATTAAAATAAATTTATTTTGAAGCTTTTTATGTCATCCAAAAATTTTACGGATGATTATAACTTGTTATTTTTAAATTAATTTTGGTTATTCCTAATAATCAAGTTGTTACATATTTTTTTACTGTCTTGATACAAATAGTTTATAAATCGACATAAATAAGTTTTTAAAATGAATAGTATTTTATTAAATGATAAAATAATCCAAAAAAACTATGTTTCTGCCAACTTAACTATATGATGTTAAAATTTTCATGAATGGTCCATTTTAGGGTCTCCTGGAATTTTATAGTAAACATATTAACCCTATAGTATGAATATACCAAAGGACATGGTATATGCTAAATTAGTTAATTAAAGGTTAAAGCTAAAAGATAAGGTTACTTTTATTCCCTATACTTGGCTAAAACCCATTGGTTGGGAGGATTTAGAATAATAGTAATCTTAAATTATAATTTAATGTGTTTTGGACCTTTTGAAACATAAATTTTGTTTAAAATAAAATAATATTTTCAATCATTCCAAATGAGCCACTCCTCCCCCTCATAAAAAGTCATCACCTCTAACAGTTACTCACACCTCTCAAGCCCCTTGGCTCACCCAACCTCTATCCAAATAATCTCTAAACATCCCTACCTTCATCCTAGAATCCTTCCCCTGGTCAAAAGAACATTCAAGAGAGCCTTTTTGTTTAAACTAAAGGGAGTTCCCTGACTAAAAGGTGACATCTTCCCTCATGTTCTCTTCTTTTATTTTACTTCATCACTCCCTATGCTCATCTTATTCTTTTTTTATATCTCAACACCATTATTTTCAATATACTAGGTATTTATTATGATAATTATTATAACTACACTTACCCCACCTCTATCTATTGGGTATAGAACATATTGTTTCTGTGGATGACGAACTACTACCTCCCGAAACGATGATTGTTCAATCTCCTCCTACCACCTCTTATAGTATCCATTATTATAGAACACTAATTATACGTGATATTTATGATATTTATTATATATATATATATATATTATAATTTAATTCTCTTTTCTGACATACCTTTATGCTTTTCATGTTGCAAATATACAATAATTTATTTGGGGAAGTGCAGACTACCGCCCCCTCAAAGTGATATGACACGTTCATACCATACATGGAACATTTAAAGGATGGTGTTAATGAAATTATGTTACATATATAAAATATGATATTTTACAGGAATAATAATATAACAATGTATCATTTGGTTTTCATTACCTTAAAATGAAAAAAATGACATGGAAGTAGCGTGCATGCGTACGTACGACTTACCGTATCCATGAATGGTGCGTATCATTTTCTTATATCCAAATGATATGGACTATTCTATATACACATATATTGAATATATGTGATATATATGATATATAAATCATTAATATCATTCTATAAATAATAGAATTATAAAAACATGGACAATTTGTAATTATAACATGTTCATTTTTTACTCATGTTCCGAACATTGAAAAAATGTCTCATATGAACTAAAATAATTAAATAATCTATATAGAAAGGAAATAAGTGACAGAAAATGAATAATAAACTTTCAATAGGTTCTTACTAAAGTATAAATTTACTTAAGTTTATTATTTTTTAAAATTAAAGAACGAACGAGTCAAGTCAGACACGAGGTAAGGGACTTCATCTCAATCTCCTTTCATTGAGGCATATTTTAATAATATTCACCTCCTTTATTCATACGGTAAAAAATAAACCCCTTTGACCTTTAATTTCATTCAAATGGAATATTTTTTCTATGAAGAATTTTTCTAAATGAAAAAAGGAATTTTTTTAATGTATGGGCTACAATGACCTATCCACCATCGTAATCGTTATTTGGCTTCCTCTATAAGCCTTAATGTTTTTAAAATGAAAAAGAAATACCTTATTCCCTTTTGGGGTGTTTTTGTCTTGAAATTTTTTTTAAATGGATTGATTATTTCAATATGTTGAAATTATTTCTTGTGATTTCAAATGAAATGTTATTAGTGAAAAGTTGATATTTCCAATATTTTATTTGTAATGATTTTATAATGGTACTCAGACATTTGGCGGGTGGCTACATGAAAAACCAAATGACGGGTGGTGTCTTGATAAACTAGGATGGGTGTTAACATTATAACCTCCAATTCATTGGGTATGGAAGTTGGCCTTATGTCTATTCCATTTAGTGATATGTGTGTAAGTCGACCGTATGGTTATTCCATTTAAGTATGTTTATGTCCCAAGATTACCTTATATGTTATGTGCGCCTTCTATGGGTTTTATGGTAATCATTTGGTTACAAAAGGGTATGCAGTGATATTTTATTCAGTAAAGAGTATTTACTACTTCATAAAGGTGAAAAGAATTAATTGTGATAATTTATTCATGGTTTACATGTTGTTTTGAAAAACAAATAGTTTTCCTTCTTTGTGAATCCTTTACTGAGCTTTTTATACTCATCTCAAATTCTATGAAATGTTTTTCACAGGAGGTAAAGTAGAATAGGGTCAGTGATGGGATCATGGATAATTCATGATGATTAAAACATGGAACTAAACATGTTTCTTTTATTTTAAGAGTTTTTATTTTATAAAAAAATTGATACTAAGTAGAAGTGTATACATGTAATATTCAAATTTTTATGTATATGTTATGACCTAATTCTCGAAAGCTATAAACTTGAAAAGATTCTCATTGTGAATTTTTAACTTAATTTAATATTATGTAATGTTTAATTCTGTGTCCTTATAGTTGGTATCAGAGGTCAGTTTAGACAACTGTTGGGATTATGAGGTTTTGTTAGACACATAGTTAGTCTCAATGTCTACTCCTTAAGGTAAATACTTATTTTGTAACTTTTTTAGATCAAGGAAAGATTTTGAAAAATGGAAGGAGGAGGATCTCAAATGACATTCCTATCTCATTCTAATGACTTTCTTGCAATAATTTTTGCAAAGTCATGTCCCAAAACTTCTAAAACATTTTCTAACATACAACTCACTTGAAAGAAATTGTTTGAGATATCAAACAACTCTGTTATACCTTGATACCATCATTTATCATGGGTTGGGTTATGTCCAACAGGATAGATACCCTTAGAGGGGTTGAATCAGGGTATGAAAAATTAAAACAACTTCCCCTTTTGATCATGTTTTTTGGTTAGAAAAAACAATCTTCTCTCTCTCCTTACTTTTGAACAGTATAAACGAATATTAAAGCATGCATAGGAAATAGAAATTTTACTTTGTTCACCCTCACTGGGATATGTCCAAGGAGCAGAGATGTGTGGATGTACCAAATCCACTATAAGGGTACTACTGGTTACAAGTTTGAAGTGGAATCACTATATCTCCTGGTTTACAACCACTCACAATTTGAGAACACACCTCTCTCTCAACTAAAGTGAGCTCACTACTTCTTCAAAAGATCGACTCACTATTTATAGAACAGTAGTTCTCTTAATTATCACTAATGAATTCATCCTCCACTGTGTGTTGATGCTCTATTGAAATCCAAATTTATCCACTGATGAATACCCATTTTCCCCTAACCACTAAGTAACAAACTTTGTGAAATACATTCACAAAGTACCCTACTTCACGAACCACCCCATTTTACAAAGCTGAAATAAGACTTTTCAAAGTACCTGACTCTTCACAAAGCACACACCGTCATAGAGCTCACTGCCTCATGGAGAACACTACTATGAAGAGCTTAGTCCTTCGCAATGTTCAATCCTTCATATATCTCAAGATATCGCAGAGCTCAAGCCTTTGAAACGTGACTTCCTTCGTGAATCTCACTAAGCCCACGTAGAACACACCACTTTCATAGAGCTATATTATATGTCACGAATCTTCTGTCTTTTGAGAAGAAAAATTCCTTCGTGAACCTCCTTCGCTATTTGAGAGAGACAAATTTTTCTTGGAAAACTCTCTTCTTCTCCTGAGGGGGTCGAAACCTATTTTTAGGTGATTCCACTAACTTGAGAACCTTTCGTGCGAAGTCAGCACCACATCATCTAAATTCTCAAATATCTAAAATTTCTTCCAAAATAATATCTATATTGCAAAGAACCATGAAAACTTTTGAATCGTGGAGCTATCCGTAATCATAGAGCGTTCCGTCAATTCCTTTGTGCCACCTTCAGATCTTATCTTCCTTTGTCATGGTTCTTTTTCAACATAGATTGTCTATAACAACTATGGAACACACCAATTCACCACGAAACCCTTCATTGTCAACAAACACAACCAAACCAAAAAATGTTGCATTGTTACCTTGAAAGATTTTCTCCCAACAATCTCCCCCTTTGGGTTTGTTAACAACTCTTCACATAATGATTTTCTGCACTTTGATACCTGACTGAATCTTCTTCTTCATCGACCATCCTTCACCTCTTGAGATTCATATATTGACTAATGATTCACTCACCACATACGCTAAGACCACGTGATAAATGCTCGGCATGAGAAACAATAATAGTATAAGAAGTTAATCAATGAATCAATTCATTTTTGAAAAAAAAATTTGATACCATACTATACCAAAAAAATTGCATTCATTGCAAAACTCATGTATCGTGATATTTAATCTTTGATCGATCACATCAAGCATCCTCATATTTAAAAAATCTCCCGCTTTATCATTTCTCTCCCCTATCTTATTGCTCCACCTATCAGCTTCTCCCTGCATCTTTGGAAAAGAAATTTTCTCCCTTCCTTAGCTACATTGTCTCCCCCTTTAAGAGTCACAATTTCTCCCCCTTTGTCAACAAACTCAAAAGCCACTTCTTTGTGGTCTGAAACATTGGAAAGAACACAAATTAGAATATTAGAGAAAAACACACGATACCTTGGGGAGAGGGGGTGAGGGGGTCCTACATCCACACATTTTCAAGTGCAGGGAGCCAACTAAACTCTTAGCGCTAGTTAATGCCTCTCAAAATATTCAGTAAGTAAGGCCTTAATCAGAATTTCTGCAACTTGTAGTTCTATAGAAACATACTCCAGCTTCATGAATCCCTGCTCAACCTTCTCCTTGATAATACGATACATTATCTCAAGTTTCATTATCCTTTAGTGATGGGTGTGATTTTTACTGAGATTTATAGCACTTGAGTTATCGCACTAGATTCGGATCGGAGACTTCACTTCAACTCCCATATCATCAAGTTGATGCTTCATCCACAATAATTTTGTGCATGCTTCAGTGGAGGAAATATACTCAGCTTCTATAATTCTCAATGAAATGAAATCTTGATTCTTTATTAGATAATAAATACACAAATCACCATTATATAAAGCACCTCCTGGCGTAGATTTATTGTCATATTCTGATCCATCCCAATCTACATATGTATATCCCAAATGCTCGGACTGAGATTTGTTAGTATAAATCAAACCAAAATCCACAGTTCCTTAGATATACCTAAGTATTCATTTCAATTAAATCGTGTATCTTTCCTTGTTATTTCTTGGTTATCTTGCTTCTTGGAATGGGGAGAATACAATATCAGGTCTTCTCACTGCCAGGTATAGCATACTTCCAATAATCTACCTGTATTTTATTATATTAACTGCCTTGTCATCATCATATTTCGATAACATCATCCAGGTAGAAACCAGAGACTTCAGCTCCTTATAATTTCCAATTTCAAACCTTTTTAGAACCTACTTGGCATATTTGGATTGACAAATGAAAGTTACATTCCTTCCTTGTGACACCTATAAACCAAGAAAAAACATCATCTCTCTAATCATTGACATTTCCAAATCACATTTCATTAATTAAAAAAACTGTTTGCCTTATGCTTTATATGATCGACAAAATATTATGCCATCGACATAAACTAGAACGATCATCCTTTGATTACTGTTGTTGTTGAAATATATATTGTAATCAACTCCACCACACTAGACACCAAGATTCTTCATGTACAGATCAAGCCTTGAGTACCATGCTCTTGGTGCTTGTTTCAGCCCATATAATTCCATATTTAGCCAAAAATACCTTTTTCTCATCCTCATGAATTAAAATCCATATGGCTATTTGATATAAAATTCTTCCTCCCGAACCCCATTTACGAATGCCGATTTGACATCCATCTAGAACATTTTGAAAATATATTGCAGTGTAATGGCTATGAATAATCTGATTGTCTCCAGCCTTGAAATCGGTGAAAATATCTCATTAACATCGATTCCATGTATCTGGGAGTATACATTTCACAGTAGTCATGCTTTGATTCTAATAACCGTGTCATCTCATTCATCTTGTTGTGATAGACCCATTTAGTCTCGATGACATTTTTATCTACTGGAATCGAAACAATCTCCCACGTCTGATTCTTCTCAATCTGATCCAGCTCTTCATTTATAGCTTGAACCTAGTTTTCATATTAAACTGCATCAGCTAAACATTTAGGCTCTACCTAAGATATAAAAGATGTCTATTGCAGAGATTTCTTTCTTATTTTCTAAACTAGATCTAACTGATTACCAATGATATTCTACCTATCAATTTCATCTCAACTCATTGGATTTTGTGGAGATGTGGATTTTACTTCCTCATGCACATCATCAGTATCTTTTTTGAATTAGTCTTGTCCACCTCTTCTCCCCCTGCATTTCATTCCTCCTCATCACTTTCATCAAGTAGTTATTCACTATGTTGTTGAATACTCTCATCATATCCACAATAGTGATGTCATTTCTCTCAACAACTTTTCACAGCCTTTTATTAAAGCATTTATATGCTTTGTTTTTTCCTGAGTAGCCAATGAATATTTCCCTATCTCCGCATGACTCAAATTTCTTGTGTTTTCATTATTGAGTATAAATCACATACTTCCAAATATTTGAGAGTACATCACCATTAGCTTATTCCGATATCACATCTCATATAGAGTCTTTCCTTCCTTCGGACAAAGCATAGACTTATTAGAAATATAAAACGATGTCAATACTGCTTCCTTCCAAAATATCCATAGTAGGTCTTTTTCTATAAGCATTGTTCTGGCCATGTTGTTGACGATCTGATTTCTTCTTTCAACCACTCCATTCTGTTTGGGGGTTCTTACTAACAAAATGGTGCATTATCTCATGTTTCTCGAGATAGTCTTATACTTGAATATTTGTAAATTCTATACCATTTTCAGTACAACACTTCCAAATTTTCTGTCCAAGCATCCTCTCAAACTCCCTCCAGTACAGTTTTAAGCAGATAAACACATCAGACTTATGGGAAATAACAAATACACATGCCATTATTCTATAGTCATCAATGAAAAGAACATAATACCTCTTTCTATCAATTTATCTTGGTGTGATAGGCCCACCAACATCAGCATGCACCAATTTGATCACTCTTATTAACTTCTTTTCCTTTTCCTTATACATCTTTATTATAATCTTCCCTTCTTGACATGAATCACACTTGTGAGTACGATCACATGATACCTTAGGGAGGTCTCTTGCTTCATCACACATTACTAGATCTTCCAAGGATGGTTGGCATATATGACCATGTTTTTTATGCCACAGCTTGTTTTCTTTCTCTCAGGACAGAACACACATATATTATTCTCCATTACCTAGTAGAGATTTCCATTTTCTCTTTTTCCCTATAGAACCATTGCCCTGTCTCTTATTTCAATGATACACAACATCTAAGTAAACCTTATATAATATCCAGAGTCACATAGTTGACTGACGTTGAGTAAATTGTGACTGAGGCCTTCTACTAGTAACACACCACCATGTCTCGTCTCTTTTCCCCCAAACCTGGCCTTTCCTAAGCCCATAATCTTCAGGACTTTATAAATTTTAAACTTGAAAACTCTTTCTTTTTCATGTTTTATATAAGGCCCCAGCCTTAAACCTTACTTAATATTGAGTTATTACAAGATTACACATTGAGGATCTTTTCGGGTTTAGAGTTTTAGATAATTAGATCATAAAACTTGCATTACATTTCACATATAAACAAAGTGGTTACATAAAGATAGTATTCTTTTTTCCCATAAATGGAAACATATTTAAAATAAAACATGGATTCTTTCTTGAAACTTCCTTGACACTATCATCATATCATTTACCTTTCCCATGACCTGTGAAAAACATTTCAAAAACATGGGATGAGCATAAAATGCTCAGTATGGGATATAAAAATATGGAAAGGAAACATGGGTACATATATACATAAGAATGAAATCATAATTTACCCATAAAACATAATGAATCTAACATACCTCATAAAATCATGAATAAATCCTAGAAATCATAAGACATAAAGGTAACTAGAGGCATTCATAACATTCTTACATAGGGAGTAACCCTCTAGGTTACGTTTGGAATACCCATCACAGTATATTCCCTAAATATCATCGGAGAAACCTTAACGTTTCACTCATTCATGTTACCCAATGCATTGGAGAGCTATATCGGGCCCACCCGCCCTTAGTTTATCACGGAACCACCTGTCTTCATAACAATGCCCAAGAACCATAATATAATCGTAGCACATAAAATATACATAAAGGAAACATAACATTTCCACATTTCAATCACAAGATATCAATAACACAGTGATATAATAAAAACATTATCAAAACCATTTTAAATACAAAAATAAAAGAAAAGTAAAACATGGTATTTATTTTTCTTTAAAAAAAGGTATGGCTTGTAGAGGAAGCTGAAACTCAAATAATGGACACGGCGGAAGAGAAGTCATTGTCGCCGCATACGTAGGACAAAAACATTCCCTTTTATCGTTTAGTAAATGCTTCGAATAAAAAAGATTCCTTCTGAATAAACATAAAATCAAATGGGTTTATACACTATATAAAAGAAGGTTGTGTATAAAACAAAATATGCCTCAATGAAAAGAGATTGAGACGAAGTCCAATACCTTGGGTCCGACATGACTCGGTAATTCTTTAATATCTTGAATAATAAACTTGAGTTAATTTCTACTTGTTTAAGAACCTTTTTCAAGTTCATTATTCCTTTTATATCACTTATTTCCATGTCATAAAAACTATGTAATTATTTAAGTTAATAACGGTCGTTTTAACAATCATTGGTACTTGAGTCAAAAATAAACCCTTTATAATTACAAGTTGTTCATGTATACATTATATCAAGAATGGTATTCATGATTTAGATATCATATATATCATATATATCCAGTATATACATGCATTTATAATATTACATAATCATTAAGAGGAAAGAAATGAAATGCACCGTTCAAGGAGATGGTAAGCCGTACGTACGCATGAACACTACTTTCATTTATATTTCGTATTTTATAGAATGTAATCATTATTATATAAAGGTATATTATAATTACATTGTAATATCATATATAATATCATAACTCCATCCTTTATATGTCCCACATATGGTATTTAACGAATCAAATCAGTTTGAGGGGGCGGTAGTCCGCACTTCCTTAAATGAAGATATCGCGTTTACCCATAATGGAAACCATAAAGGTATGCCAAAAATGAAAAATACAGAAGCTTAAGGAAAACATAAACATATTATATATTATATAAAAATATAGTTTCATCTTAATGGCCACCTTTGAAGGTGTTAAAAGAATGTTGAACAATCATTGTTTCGGGAACCATAAATTCACCATCCACGGAAACAGTATGTTCTTTAACCATTAGATGTAGGTGTGTGTAAGTGTAGCTCGAATCCATCTTATAACAACATCCTAGTATATTGATGATACTTGAGTTTTTACAAAATAAATGAATAAAAAGAGTTTAGGGGGTTGGAGAAGCAAAATACAACAAAAGGACTCAAGTGAAGACATTACCTTAAAATCGGGTAACTCCCGTTGGTTTGAGCTCAAAGGCTTCCTTGGGAAGACTTCTGCCCAAAGTGAGGCTTCAAGGAGTAAGAGAGGGAAGTGGAGAGACAAAATGGTCAGGTTTTGGCCGAGCCAAAGGCCTTCAAAGTGTGGGTAAAGAGGTAGAGGTGGGGGCCATTTATAAGAGGAGAGGAGAGGCACTCTTGAATAGTAAAGAAATGTTACTTTATTTTAAAATGAGTTTCAGATTAAAAAGATCCCAAAATGATATAATTCGAGGGTAAGGTGATAAGGGTTCGAAATCCTTCCATAAAATAGGTTTTGGACATGTTTAGGCCACATATTTTACATTATCATTTCATTTTATTTAAATCCTTTATTAATGAGGTAATCGCTGCATCATCATTATGTCATAAATAATTTAATTTATTTAAAGTTTAAAAATTATGAAAAAATACTATGATGTTGGAAATATCTTTAGGTTTCAAATGAATATTTATAGTCTAAAATATCATCTATGTAGAAAAAATTAAAAATATTTTAATCAGGTGATACATTCTTGTTATACTAACTTTCTTTAATAAAAATAAAAAGATAACAAGTCACTTTCCACAAAAGTGATTCCATGGGGTCCCCAAGTTTGGAAAAAGACATACCATGGTCATACATTAGACAACTAGTAAATTAGGACACATGTTGGTGTCATTTTTTTATTATTATGATATTATTTTATTATCCTTAACTACCCGATTACTCATTAATCAAGATAATTAAAGATAATTACTGTCGTTACTATTCATAATGTCCAAAAACAAAAGTGTCTTGATTACATAATTTGGAACTTATGATTCCAAATATGTAATCCATTTTACCAAATTCCGAACTTAGAAATTGCAATTATTGATTTAAAAATAATTCTCGTTGTCAAAACAAATAGCGGGTTTTTTTGAAACAATATCTATGAAAAGTTTGGCATTAGTTTATGCCCAATTCCAAAGTGAAATTAATCCTAATTACCACCATTGGATTAAATGGTAAAAATATATTATAATTTAACTTTAAATTCAATTTAAAAGATAATCTAATCATATAAATAAATTAGATTAAAAAGCTGTTTTGATGTAAAATGCAGTATTTTTCACTATTCATTAAAAAATGAACATTGTCAGAAAAATACCAAAAATTCACACAAAGTAAGTTTTGATGTCCCAATCATAAAGAATAAGTTTATTTTGACAAACATAGCTTATAAAATTTTCAAAAGACAGATTTAAAAATGGTTTTCCATCAAAAGGCAGTAAAACAATCTTTTAAAAATATTAGTGTATTCCATGCTTAAGATTGGATTTATTTTTATTTTAAGCCTCTAAAACACTATCTAATTCATTAATAGACATAGATAAAAATATCTATTATTCATTACTTAATTGGGATGTTACATCCTTCCCCCCTTTAGAAAATTTCGCCCCCGCAATTTATTTACTTATCGAATAAATGGGGGTATTTATCCCTCATTGAATTTTCAGATTCCCATGTTGCCTCTTCCATCATGTGGTTTTTCCACAAAACCTTTAACTGAATAATCACCTTATTCCGTAAAACTCGCTCCCTGTGGTCAAGAATCTGGACCGGTTGTTCATCATAAGATAGGTTCTCTTCCAACTGAACTACCTCTGGACTCAAAACATGAGATGGATCTGGCATGTACTTTCTCAGCATCGAAACATGAAAAACATTGTGTACCTGAGATAAAGTCGGAGGTAAAGCCACCCGGTGTGCAACTGATCCAACTCTCTCCAGAATTTTATATGGTCCAATGATCCTTGGACTCAGCTTTCCTTTCTTACCAAATCGCATCACACTTTTCCATGGTGAGACTTTGAGAAAAACATGATCACCTACCTCAAAAGATAGATCCTTCCTCCTGTTGTCCGCATAACTCTTCTGCCTGCTCTGAGTTGTTCTCATGTGTTTCTGTATCAGCTGAACTTTTTCTGCCAACTCTTCTACCAATTCTGGTCCCATCAACTTCCTTTCACCCACTTCATCCCAGAAAGCTGGGGTTCGATATTGCTTCCCATATAACGCCTCAAATGGTGCCATCTGTATACTGGAATGAAAACTGTTATTATATGAAAATTCAACCAAAGAAAGATGTTGGTCCCAACTTCCCTGATAATCCATCGAACAAGCTCGTAGCATATCCTCCAAGGTCTGAATTTTTCATTCTGGCTACCCATCTGATTGAGGATGAAAAGCTGTACTAAAATTTAATTTAGTACCCAACAACTTCTGAAGGCCTTTCCAAAAGTTAGAAGTAAACCTGGGATCATGGTCAGATACAATGGAGAGGGGAACACCATGTAACCTGACTATCTCTTTAAGATACAAACGGGAAAGTTGATCAAGGGAAAAAGTATCTCGTATAGCAAGGAAATAAGAAAACTTGGTCAAGCGATCAACAATATACCAAATTGCATTATTACCTCGAGGGGTCTTCAGAAATCCCACAACGAAGTCCATGGATATATTCTCCCATTTCCAATATGGCACTGGTAAGGGCTGAAGCATCCCTTTCGGTAACTACCGCTCTGTTTTAACCTGTTGACAAGTCAAACACTTCATAGTAAAATCAGAAATATCTCTTTTCATACCATCCCACCAGTAATACTCCCGCAGATCTCTGTACATCTTAGTACTTCCAGGATGAACTGAAAACAGAGAACTATGAGCTTCACATAACAACTCTCTCTTCAACTGTGAATCACAAGGCACACACAATCTCTTCCCAAATCTCAAAACGCAATCATTATCAATGTTGAATTCAGGCAACTTACCTTTCTGAACCATCTCTACCTTTTTCTGCAACTCACTGTCTTGCTTCTGTTCTTTCTTGATTCTGTCTGATAGAGAAGATTTCACTGATACCTGAAACAAAACAGAAGAACATCCTACACCAACAACTTATATGCCAAATTTCATCAAATCCTTAACCAAAGGATCATGTTCCAAATGCAACATTGATAATGAAACATTACTTTTTCGACTCAAAGCATCAGCCACTTTATTTGATTTTCCTGGATGGTAATGAATTGTACAATCATAATCCTTGATTAATTCCAGCCATCTACTCTGTCTCATGTTTAACTCTTTCTGAGTGAATATGTACTTTAAACTTTTGTGATCAGTATATATTTCACACTTTACTCCATACAAATGATGCCTCCAAATTTTTAAAGCGAAAACAAAAGCAGCTAATTCTAAATCATGTGTAGGGTAATTTACCTCATGAGTTTTCAACTGTCGTGAGGCATAAGAAATTACCTGATCATTCTGCATTTGGACGCAACCAGGTCCTTTCAATGAAGCATCATTGTATATAACAAACTCACCATTCCTGGAAGTAAGTGCCAAAACTGGAGCATTCACCAATCTTATTTTCAACTCCTGAAAACAATCATCACATTCATTTGTCCAGATAAACTTAACACCCTTCCGAGTTAGCTTAGTCATTGGACTAGATAACCATGAAAAATTTCTAACAAACCTTCGGTAATAGCCTACCAAACCATGGAAACTACTAATCTCTGTTACATTTGTGGGTCTTGGCCATTCTTCAACAACCATTGTTTTTGTAGGATCAACAGTTATACCATCTTTAGAAATAATGTGACCAAGGAAAGAAATTTGTTGCAACCAAAACTCACACTTGCTGAATTTCCCATAAAATTTCTTTTCTTTTAAGGTTTGAAAAATAACCCTTAAATGTCTTTCATGCTCCTCTTTACTTTTAGAAAACACCAAAATATCATCAATGAAAACCACCACAAACTTATCCAAGAAATCATGGAAATTCTATTCATTAAGTCCATGAATATAGCAGGTGCATTGGTTAGCCCAAAAGGAATTACTACAAATTCATAATGGCCATATCTTGTACGAAACTCAGTCTTCAGAACATCTACTTCCTTTACCTTCAGCTGATGGTACCCCGATCTCAAGTCAATCTTTGAAAAATACTGAGCTCCCTGGAGCTGATCAAACAAATCATCGATATGAGGCAAAGGATATTTGTTCTTAACAGTGATGTTATTCAAGGCTGTATAATCAATGCAAAGTCTCATAGAACCATATTTATTTTTAACAAACAAAATAGGAACACCCCATGGTGATGTGCTAGGTCGAATGAAACCTTTCTCTAATAAATCTTGCAATTGCGCCTTCAACTCTAAAAGTTCAATTTGAGCCATTTGATAAGGGGGTTTTGAAATTGGCTTAGCATCATGAACTAAGTCGATAGTAAATTCAACTTCCTGATCTTGTATTATTCCAGGAAACTCATCAGGAAAAACATCAGGATACTCATTTACCACTGGCATATCATTAATCTGAATAGTTCCTTTGTTTTCAACGATGTGTGCAAGGTAACATTCATTTCCATATTTTACAAGTTTCTTGGCCTCTTGATAAGTAATCAACATTAAGGTTTCATTCTTGTACACAAACTGAAAGTTTTTCTAAAAAGAAACTTCTTTACCTCTACAATCAATCTTAGCATGGTTAATAGAGAGCCAATCCATACGCAGGATAATATCAAACTCTACTAGAGGTAGAACAATAAGGTTTGCAAGTATGTTCTTTCCACAGATAAGGATAGGAAGATTCTTATAAATTCTTTTTGCCTCAACATTTCCCCCAGGTGTTTTTACCAAAAGTTCAGGAGTCATTTCTTGAGATGGTACTCCCATTTTACTAGAAAAGTTTTCAGAGATGATAGAATGTGTAGACCCCGAATCAAACAATACACTGGAATAATCTGAAAAAATAAACAAAGTACCTGATACAACTTCATTTGATGGCCCGACATCTGCTGAAGTTGTTTCAAAGGATTTCACCACCCCTTTCTGCTTGTAGTCTAACTGATTCCCATCACTCAAGCTCTTTTTCGGACACTCGTTTGCATAGTGACCCATCTCATTGCACTTAAAACATTTAACTAACTGTAAATAAAATTTGAACTTACCATCACCTTGATCTTTTTCAGTGCAATCACGAGCCTTATGTCCCATATTACAACATCGGTAGCACTTTCCAGAATTTAGAAGACATTCCCCAGCATGCCTTTTACCACATTTATCACAAAATGGAAACTTAGTTTTCTTACCATCAGACTTTTTTGAAGAATTCTTCCCTTTCTCATGCCACCTTGGTCTCTTCTTCTGCTGGTTGTTATAGAACACTTGATCATCGGCAAACTCCATTTCCACCTTCTCAGCACATTGAACAAGGTTTTCATAACTTTTAAACTCATGAGAAACTAATGCCCATCGATATTTTGGCTTCAATCCTGAGTAAAAACGATTGATTTTACTATCAAGGTCTCGGATAAAATTTGGAGCATACCTTGCCAATCGAGTGAACCTTTCTTCATAGGCAGCCACTGAGTCTTCCTCTTTCCTCAATTACAAGAATTGATTTTCCATCCTAAGTCGAACAGCCTTAGGAAAATACTTCTCAAGAAACATACCTTTGAATTCATCCTAGTCAAGAGCATCAATCTCATCGGCATCCCTAATATTTTTAACCATTGACCACCACTGATCTGCTTCACCCTCCAAATGGTAAATAACAAGACTAACCTTTTGATTGTCTGAACACCCCATGACATCGAAAATCTTTTACAGTGCTTTAATCCACCCTTCAGCTAACACAGGGTTAGATGATACTCTGAATGGTGGGGGATTTTTCCTCATGAAATGTTCCACCACTAACATGTTCCTCTGCGGTTGATCTGGCTGATCTCGTGCATGGATACCACCACCATTTATCGCTTGAGTCAACTGTGCCATTACTACAAAAAACTGTTCAGTTCCAATTCCAACCATCTCAAGATGCTGATTCGGAAGGTTATTTCCTTCTATATGCCTTCCTAGCACTACTTCCCTTTTTCCTCTGCGGAAAACCATTCTGAACAAACATGTCTTAGATGAAGCAACATGGTAATCTTCAAATGCTATATCATTTCAATTTGACCATAAAAAATATTTTTGGATAATCATTTAATAGAATTCTAACTCCTAAAGTTATCTAAACTGACCTCTGATACCAACTATAAGGCCCCAGCCTTAAACCTTACTTAATCTTGAGTTATTACAAGATTACACATTGAGGATCTTTTCAGGATTAGAGTTTTAGATAATTAGATCATAAAACGTGCATTACATTTCACATATAAACAAAGTGGTTACATAAAGATAGTATTCTTTTTTCCCATCAATGGAAACATATTTAAAATAAAACATGGATTCTTTCTTGACACTTCCTTGACACTATCATAATATCATGTACCTTTCCCTTGACCTTTGAAAAACATTTCCAAAACTTGGGATGAGCATAAAAAACTCAGTATGGGATATAAAAATATGGAAAAGGAAACATGGGTACATATATACATAAGAATGAAATCATACTTTACCCATAAAACATAAGCACTTTATCATACCTTATAAAATCATTAATAAATCATAGAAATAATAAGACATAAAGGTAACTTGAGGCATTCATAACATTCTTACGTAGGGATTAACCCTCTTGGTTACGTTTGGAATACCCATCACGGTATATTCCCTAAATCTCTTCGTAGAAACCTTAATGTTTCACTCCATTGCGTTACTCCATGCATTAGAGAGCTATATCAGGTTCACCCGCCCTTAGTTTATCACGGAACCACCCGTCTTCATAACAATGCCCAAAAACCATAACATAATCGCATCACATAAAACATACATAAAGGAAACATAACATTTCCACATTTCAATCAAAAGATATCAATAACACAGGGATATAATAAAAACATTATCAAAACCATTTTAAATACCAGAATAAAAGAAAAGTAAAACATGGTATTTATTTTTCTTTAAAAAAGGTATGGCTTGTAGAGGATGTTGAAACTCAAATAATGGACAGGGCGGCAGAAAAGTCATTGTCGCCGCATACGTACGACAGAAACATTCCCTTTTGTCATTTAGTAAACGCTTAGAATAAAAAAGATTCCTTTTGAATAAACGTAAAAGTCAAAGGGGTTTATACACCGTATAAAAGAAGGTTGTGTATAAAACAAAATATGCCTCAATGAAAGGAGATTGAGACGAAGTCCCTTACCTCGGGTCCGATTTGACTCGTTCGTTCTTTAATCTCCTGAATAATAAACTTGAGTTAATTTCTACATGTTTAATAACCTTTTTCAAGTTCATTATTCCTTTTATATCACTTATTGCCATTTCATGAACAGTATGTAATTATTTAAGTTAATAACGGTCGTTTTAACGATCATTGGTACTTGAGTAAAAAACAAACCCTTTATAATTACAAGTTGTTCATGTATCCATTATATCCAGAATGGTATTCATGATGTAGATATCATATATATCATATATATCCAGTATATACATGCATTTATAATATTACATAATCATTTAGAGGTACGAAATGAAATGCACCGTTCATGGAGACGGTAAGCCGTACGTACGCATGAACGCTACTTTCCTTTCTATTTAATATTTTATGGAATGGAATCATAATGATATAAAGTTATATTATAATTCCAGTGTAATATCATATATAATATCAAAACTTCATCCTTTATACGTCCCACATATGGTATTTAATGAATCAATTCACTTTGAGGGGGTGGTAGTCCGCACTTCCTTAAATAAAGATATCGCGTTTACCAATAATGGAAACCATAAAGGTATGACCAAAATGAAAAATACAGAAGCTTAAGGAAAACATAAACGTATTATATATCATATATAAATATATTGTAATCTTAATGGCCACCTTTGAAGGTGTTAAATGAATTTTGAACAATCATCGTTTCGGGAGGCATAAATTCACCATCCACGGAAACAATATGTTCTTTAACCATTAGATGTAGGTGTGTGTAAGGGTAGCTCAAATACTTCTTATAACAACATACTAGTATATTTAAGATACTGTATTTGTTACAAAAGAAATGAATAAAAAGATTTTAGGTGTTTGGAGAAGCAAAATAAAACAAAAGGACTCAAGTGAAGACATTACCTTAAAATCGGGTAACCCCCTTTGGTTTAAGCTCAAAGGCTTCCTTGGGAAGAATTCTGCCCAAAGTGAGGCTTCAAGGAGTAAGAGAGGGAAGTGGAGAGAGAAAATGGGAAGGTTTTGGCCGAGCCAAAGGCTTTGGATGTGTGGGTAAGGAGGTAGAGGTGGGGGCCTTTTATAAGAGGAGAGGAGGGGCACTCTTGGAATGTAAAGAAATGTTACTTTATTTTCAAATGAGTTTCAGATTCAAAAGGTCCCACATTGATATAATTAGAGGATAAGGTGATAAGGGTTCTAAATCCACCAATCCAATAGGTTTTGGACATGTGTAGGTCATAGATTGTACATTATCATTTCATTTTATTTAAATCCTTTATTAATGAGGTAATCGATGCATCATCATTATGTCATAAATAATTTAATATATTTAAATTCTAAAAATTATGAAAAAAATACTATGATGTAGGAAATATTTTTAGATTTAAAATGAATATTTATATTCTAAAATATCATCTATGTAGAAAAAATAAAAAAAAATAATCAGGTGATACATTCTTGTTATATTTACTTTCTTTAAAAAAATAAACAGATAACAAGTCACTTTCCACAAAAGTGATTCCATGGGGTCCCCAAGTTTGTAACAAGACATCCCATGGTCAGACATGAGACAACCAGTAGAATTAGGAAACATGTTGGTGTCATTTTTTATTATTATGATATTATTTTATTATCCTTAACTACCCGATTACTCATTAATCAAGATAATTAAAGATAATTATCGTCGTTACTATTCATAATGTCCAAAAACAAAAGAGTCTTGATTACATAATTTGGACCATCGGATTCCAAATATGTAATCCATTTTACCAAATTCCAAACACAAAAACTTCAATAATTGATTTAAAAATAATTCCCGTTGTCAAAACAAATAGCGGGTTTTTTTGAAACAATATCTATGATAAGTTTGGCATTAGTTTATGCCCAATTCCAAAGTGAAATTAATCCTAATGACCACCATTGGATTAAATGGTAATAATTTATTCTAATTTCACTTTAAAACCAATTCAAAAGATAATCAAATAATATAAATAAATTAGATTAAAAAGCAGTTTTGATGTAAAATGCAGTATTTTTCACTATTCATTAAAAATGAACATTGTCAGAAAAATACCAAAAATTCACACAAAGTAAATTTTGATGTCCCAATCATAAATAATAAGTTTATTTTCACAAAAGTAGCTTATAAAAATTTCAAAAGATAGATTTAAAAATGGTTTTCCATCAAAAGGCAGTAAAACAATCTTTTAAGAATATTAGTGTATTCCATGCTTAAGATTGGATTGATTTTCATTTTAAGCCTCTAAGACACTATCTAATTCATTAATAGACATAGATAAAATTATCTATTATTCATTACTTACTTGGGATGTTACATTTTATGCCTATAACAAGATCATTATTACCTGTCATGTGAGATGTGAAACCGCTATCAAGGATCCACACACCATAATGGTATGATGATTTAATAGAAATTTCTACCCCCACAACCTTTTCATCATTTTTCTTCTTGATCTATATTTTTTCCTTCACACTATACATAGATTGAGACTTCTGATCTTTCTCAGAGTATGATGGACCAGCTTTATCTTGCAAAGTTGCAAATATATTTTTCATTTTCAACTCACATGTTGGTTCATTAATCTACTACTTGCAAATATTTTGATTCTGCTTTGGCACATTCTTCTATATGGTCGATGTATAGTATCTAGCCATGTTCCCAAATCCTCCACACCAAATAAAGTTCCTTAGAAATATGTTCTACAGAACCGTTCTCTGTTTAGATGCCACCTGTGTTCTTGTTCCCTTTGATATCTCTTGGATATGGAACACACATACTATGAATGTACCATATTTACACAACAATAACACCTTTTATAAGGTGTATTCTTTCATGTCACTTCTGCACTTCTATTTTCCCTTTGGGATCTTTGAATATTATGATTCTACTTTTTTTCCAAATCAATCATCAATCTCAGAATGGGTTCTTGTGGTCTGACATCAATTTTCACAACTTTTTGTCTTCTATCAAGCCCCTACAATAGCCTTAACATATAATCATTATTCATGACTCCTTTATACTGAAACAATGTGCTCCAATTTTAGTTTAATGGTTTTTAGAGTGATCTAATTTACTGATGTCCTAGCAGGAGGCAAGAGTTTTTCTTGATCTTTAACCTTTTTCTGAAAACCGGCAACATCTCCTTCAAGTTCTTCAATATGCTTGATTTGATATTTCCTTGTGTTATTCAAGACATAAATCTCCCTTTCCTATTCTTAATCCTTGAGTTTATATTCATAAACCTTTTCTAAGCTCTCTATCCTAGATGACATATTTTTTTCAATTTCTTTTATCAGCTCAGACTTCTCTTATCTCATCTGTTTCATGTAGAGTTTGGAATCATGTACCACCATGTTGGCTTTCTTTGTTTTTTTATCTCCAAACATATATCTCTTCAATATCTTCATCTAATTTAGCTTCCATGTCTAGTCTTCCATCAATTTATTCATCTTCTTCATCAGTGTTGGTTTCTTCCATTTCCGGAGAGCTACTGACAATAGGCATCATAGCATTCTCTCCCCAGTATGTGAAATTATATATATCTTCAACCTATTCAACCACACAATCATCTGAACTACCACATTCTTGTGAGATAAGATTCTTTTTTAAATGAAATTTATATTGAATTGTTTCTTTCATTTCAAATTTGATGAATTATTCCTCTTAGGAATTTTGATTTCATCCTTCTAATCTTCTTGAAACTTCTTGGGGAACCATGTGGCACGGTGACCAACTTTTCCACATCTAAATCAATCAAGGGGATGTTTCCCTTTGAAATCTAATTTTCCTCTCTAGATATTAGTGGAAAGGAATGACATCACATCATCTATATTTTCTTCTTCGTGAGAATCTTCCATGGAGAGCTTCTTCATGGCCATGAATGCCACCTTTTTGTATTTCCCCTTTTCTACAGCATCGTTATCATCATTTCTCATTTCATATGCAGCGAGGGTGTATTGTAGGTTTTCCAATCTCAACTCTTTTGGGACTTTATCTTCAAAAACTGGAACTTTTGGATTGAACCATGGTGGATTTTTCTTCAATATGCGCTTCACAATATTTTTGTCTTCAATAACATCTCCAATACCTTGCATGTCTTCCACTACAACATTTACCCTGTCAAACAATGCATCAACAAGTTCATTTGGGTTCATTAAAATATCCTCATGCTTGTTCCACAACACTTGAAAATTTTCCTCTCTAACCTTTTAATCTTCTTCACATATGTTCAATATATTTTCCCACATAGCATGTGATTTTTTGAATGACATCACCTTTGTAAATAGAGAATTGGATTGGGCTCCCCTTAAAGCATTGATTTACATGGTGTTAGCATCTAATTCTCTTCACTCAGCTTCTGATAATTCACCACTATTAATATCATCACTAATGACATGAATTACTACTGTGAACACATCCTTTCCAAAATATAAAAAGTAGTGTCTCATCTTATTCTTCCATAGGTGAAATCAATTCTCATAGAATATCAGAATCCCTTTGTGATTGGTGGCCTCCATTTGAGGGAGAAACACTGATATCAACCTTCTCTGATACCAATTGTTAGGTCTAATAGGATATATTTTTTGAGAGGGGGTGAATCAAGGTATGAAAAATTGAAACAACATCCCCTTTTGATTTATTTTTGTTGTTAGACAAAACCCTCTTCTCTTGAAAAAGAGCCTCAGCCCCATTGGTCAGGACTCGACAAGTGCATCCATGAGACCCGAGTAAAATACCAGGGTGGAGACATATTTCCAAGTTACTGTAGTAGTATTGTAGTAGGTACTGTAGCAGACAATGATTGGTACTATAGTAGCTAAAACTATTCATCTATTTGGGCTTTCGGGCCACTGGTTTGGGCCCCGGGTCCTTTATGGCCTTCGAACCACCCAAGGCCTTCGGGCTAGTAAGGTTTTCAGGCCACCTCAAGGCATCTGGGCCACCTCAAGGCCTTCAAGAAACCACAAGGCCTTTAGGACACCTCAAGGCCTTCAGGCCACCTCAAGGCCTTCATGCCACCTCAAGGCCATCAGGCCACCTAAAATTGTTCTTAAAGATCAGACATATTCTACAAGGAGCAGACTCCAGATGGGGATCAGAGTAGGTGCATTGACCAGAGCAGAAGCTAAGAGGATTTGTTAGAAAGAGATGGTATGACATTGCCTTCAAGACTAGCCTGTACTTTCCAGGGAATGCTAGCATAAAATCCATGAAAAGGTAGAGAGATGATATCATGATGAATAAGCTAGGAAGATGAGTTCCAAGAATTGCATGTGTCATTTCCTAAGTCCTACGTGCCATGTAATCTTTAATCCTATGACCCTTGTAAGGGTTCTCCCTCATTCCTTGAAAGGGGGGTTCTCAAAAATCAATTAAAAAGAAGGCCTTCAAGGAATTCAAGAAAAAACCTATTCTATATCTCTTTCCCATTTCAGAGTATAAAATAATCTTACAGCATGCATAGGACACAACAATTTTACTTAGTTCAACCTCACCAGACTATTTATAAGGAGAATACACCAGCGATATGTCGATGTAAAAAATCCACTATAAGTGAACTGTTGTTTAAAAGTTTGATGTGGAATCATTGTGCCTCCTGGTTTACTACCACTCACAATTTAAGAACTCACTGCACTCTCAACTGAAGTGAGATCACTGCTTCTTCGGAATATCCACTCATAGTCTATAGACCTATAGTTCTCTTAATTATCACTATTCAATGCATCCTCTATTGTATGTAGATGCTCTATTGAAATCTAAATTTCATCCACTGATGAATAACTCTTGTCCCCTGACCATTGAGAAACAACCTTTGGCAAATACCTTCGCAAACCACCCTACTTCGCAAATCTCCCAATTTCGTGAAGATCAAACAATCATTTGGGAAGTCCCTATCTTTTCACAAAGCACACACCTTTTCAAAGCTCGCTTCATAGAATAGCACATTGCTTTGAAGATTTCAGACTTTCAAAAAGCTCAATATTTCATAGAGATTATGTCGTTGTAGAGCTCAAGACATCGGAAATCGAATTTCGCTGTGAAGCTCACTTAGCCAATGTGGATCACACCACTTTCGCGGAGCTATATTAGTCGACGTGAAGCTCATGTCTTTCATGAATCACACTTCCTTTGGAAACAACCTTTGTGATTTGAGAGTAACATTTTTTTTGGAAACCACAATTCTTCTCTCGAGGGGTCGAGGCCTATTTATAAGAAATTCCACTGACTCAATAACCTTTTGTGCAAAGTCAAAGACACATAGTCTCAAGTTATAATGTTCTAAAATTTTCACCCAAATTCTCTCTATATCGGAAAGCACCATAGAAATTTTCTGATCACGGAACACGTCTTAATCACAAAGCTTTCTGTCAATTATTTTATGCCTCCTCCGGTTCTTATCTTACTTTTTCATGGTTCTTTGTCAACATGGATTCTCAACAACCTCTATGGAACTCAAAAATTCACCATGAGAACCTATATTGTCAACAAACCCAAAAAACCCAAAAAATGAGGCAATATTAGCTTGAGGGATTTTTCCCAACAAGTTGTATTTAATAAAATCCTATTTTCTCAACATTCTTATATTTTCAAGAAAGGTATATATTATCTATTCATTTTCAAATATTTTACCTTATCACAAGATTTTAAAGAATATTTTGATTTTGAAAATGGTGCTGATGAAGCGGATCCTTGCGCAACCTATTTATATTTAAATTTAAATTATATTCTTTCAGCACATAATTATAGTTTTTTAAAAGGAAAATTGATTGAATGTTTTAACTCAAACTCGATCCGACCATTTTATAGAAAGCATGTTTCGTCAGATGTTTTGAAATTATATGTCATACATGATTATTTTATGATACTATTTTTCTGTGAACACCCATATGAGCATAGTTGTATGAGGTGTATTTGGATAATGGAAGAATATGATTTTGAAGTATCTCTAAATCATTTTTCAATGCCTGGACCATCTTTATATGTGAACAAGATGGAAATGAAACCAAGTAGAAACCATGATCAAGGTATGATGATATTTCTTTGAGAAGAGTGTAATTTTATTCAGGTAAAAAAATGTCAATAAGACTTCATGAATTAAGATATTGAGGTCATTATTAGTTGGGATAAAAATGAGAGGTATAAGTCAACCATTGAGTTTAAATCATGTTATGGTTATTTTTTGAGTTTTATAAAAAGAGAGAAAATCCAAGATGGGTGACAACCCGTCACGTCCGGCAAGGATTCAAGAATCGAACAAAAAACTTAAGGGTAACAATGGTACATCACCTACCACTATCCTATATGAAGCCGCTGGTTAGTATGGCTTATTCTTTTTTAGTTAAATGATTTTATTGATCAAGAATAAGTTGATTTGGGATATTATGTTTTATCAAATGGATATCCTTAGTATAAAAAATGATTTGGTGATTATGTTATAAATGTTATTTTGGAATACATTTTCTATTTTGGGAACTCTATATTCTTAATGAAAATATAATACTTTGGGTTCTAATTTGTGGAGTAATAGTTGAAATTTTATTTTGGGAGAATCTATGTTTTTATTGTGGACATATAGTGATTCAGGTTGTTAATGGAAATGATTAAACTATCTTGGAGAATATTTGATTAGGTTAATTAATTTTCAGTTTGAGAATTTATGTGTAGCCTATTTTATTTGGAGATAAATGTTACGATTTTTTGGGAGAATATGTGATCAAATCCTTATGAATTCTGGGTTTCAAACATAGTTTATATTAATTTGAAGAATTTTAAGGATGATAGTTTATTGAATGGTATTTGTTGAACTTTGGGTATTGTTTGTTCAATTTGGGATATTAAGAGTAGTGTTTCTTTTTATAAAATATTATTCTTTTGGGGGTTATCTGATCTTGTACTAACCATTTTCTGTTAATGTATAATGACAGGGGAAATATATAGTTCAACTTTTGTGTATTATGTGATTATCTAGAAGCTAATTATAGCGCTTCAGGTTTGACCAAGTCATCTTGAATACTCATTGTTTCGAGAAAATATGATTTTTAGTATAATCTTATTAAAGGATTAAACTATAATAGTAAAGTAAGTATATTCCCTCATGTTTTTTGTAAATATTATAAATAAATTATCCAACATTACGAAAGGGAAATTAAAACATAAAAACCTTGTCTGTTTAATTTTCCTACTAGGGAATCAAATACCGTTTAACCATCTCCAGTTTGTGATTTTCTAGTGGTTAAATTTCTCTTAATCAGGTTTTATATCACTCTCCTTTAGAACTTGACACTTAGTTTATCCTCCATATCTAACTTCTCCTACATGGAATCCTTGTATGGGTTATCTCAGTTGACCATTGTACTTCTCTATATTTATTTTAATGTGGCAATTTTATTGACTATTTTTTGAATTTGGGAATTTTAATGATGTTTCTGATCCCAATTTTAAAATTTTGAGGACACAATTCCCAAAAGGGGGAAGGATGTAACATCCCAGGTAAATAAATAATATGAAATTTTCATATTTTTTAATATTTTTGAATGAAATATTAATTTTAATTTTAAGGGATTGTTTTTTCGGATATATTACTCAACACGCAAAAATGGGTTTCTTTGAAATCTTAAGTTTCCCACAACGTTGAGTTATAGCGAAAAATAAAATATTATTATTGTTATTTTAAATGGTAGTTAACACCTAGCCATTTTTTTAGATGGAATGAGCAGAACTAACTAGAATATGATTACACATGTTTGATAAATGTTTTTTAACTTTTATCCAATATGTTTTATAGTCATAAAATAATAATGATTCTGTTTTTATGCAAGAAATACTTTAGTATTCTTTAAACGGCCAATTTACCGCATTTTGATGGCGAACGATTTCAAAATATATTTTTTTTTCACTTTTATATGTTCGTTTTGATCAAATAAACTTCTTCTTTAGAATAAGGACATTAAAATTAACTTTAGGTAAAATTTTGATATTTTTCTGACAAGGTTCATTTTTTATGAATAGTGAAAAATACTGCATTATAATTCAAAAATGCCTTTTAATCTAATTTATTTATATAGTTATAATATAATTTTAATTTGGTTTTAAAGATCATATAGAATTTAGTTTTACCATTTAATAAAATTTTGGTAATTTTAAGTAATTTTACTTTGAATTTGAACATAAACAAGTGTAAATCTTTTGATAGTTATTATTTCATAAAAACTTGATTTTTTTTGACAATGGGAATTAATTTCAAATAAAATTTTGAAACTTCAGTGTTTTGAATTTGGAAAAATTGATTCCATATTTGGAATCAGGATTTCCAAATTGTATAAATAAGTAACTTTTATTTTTAGATATTATGAATAGTAACTTCAGTAAATATTTTTTTTACCATGGTTAAAGGGTAAATCTAAAATATTAGGGTAAAAAATATTATAATAATATTATATTACCCTAACACGTGTCCTAATACTATTGGGATATACATGTCCAACCATGGGCATCCTTGGGTCGATTTTGGGACCCCATGGAGCCACTTGTAAGTGAAAATGACACTTTATAAAAAAATTAATTTAAAGATAAGGAAAATGTAACAAAAACATATATCTATTAGTAAAAAAATTATAATGGGTTATATAAGTGATATTATAGACTATAAATTTTCATTAGAAATATAAAAATATTTCTTTAATCATGGTATTTTATTTATAATTTTTAGACTTCAAATAAATGAATTTATTTATGACACAATGATGATTTAATGATTACCAAATTAATGAATGTTTTAAATAAATGATATTATAAACATTAACATAAATTTATTTTGAAACTTTTGATGTCATAAACGAATTTTATGGATGATTATAACTTTTTCCTTTAAATTAATTTTTGTTGTTCTAAAGAATCATGTTGTTATAGATTTTTTTATTGTCTTGATATGAATAATATATAAATTGACCTAAATGAGTTTTTAAAATGAATACTATTTTATTAAATAATAAAATAATCCTTAAAATATAAGATTCGACCAACTAACATATATGATGTTAAAAATGTCATTAATAATCCGTTTTCTGGTCACATGGAATTTTATTGAAAATATATTAACTATATAGTATAAATATAAAAGAGGACATGGTAATGGTTATATTAATTAACTAATGGTTAATGCAAAAATATACGGATTCTTTTATGCCCTAAACTTGTCTAAAAACCATTGGTTTCAAGGATTTCAAATAATAGTCAGCTTATCTTATAATTTAAGGAGTTTAGGACCTCTTGAAACTGAAATTTAGTTTATAATAAAATAATATTTTCAAACATTCCTAAAGGGCCCCTCCTCCCCCTTATAAGAATCCATCACCTCTAACCCTAATTCACACCTCTAAACCCTCTTATCTCATCCAAAATCTACCCAAATAAGCTCCCAACATCCCTTTATTCATCATAGAAGCCTTCCCTTAGGCATAAGGCAATTTAAGAGAGCCAATTGGTTCAAACCAAAGGGATTTATCTGACTTAAAGGTAATGTCTTCCCTCAAGTTCTCTTCTTTTATTTTACTTCTTCACTCCCAGTGCTGTTTTTATTCTTTGTTTATATAAAAACACTAGTATCATAAATATACTAGGTTTTTGTTATGATATGTATTCTAACTTCACTTACACACACCTCCATTTAATGTGTATAAAACATATTGTTTATGTGGATGGTGAACTACTTCCTCACGAAATGATGAATGTTCAGTATTCTCCTACCACCTTTTTTGGTGGCCATTATGATGGAACTATAAATATATGCGATATTTATTACATTTATTTTATCTAAATTATTCTTAAATTATCTTTTATAACATACCATTATGCTTTTCATGTTGTATATATACGATAATTTAATTTGAGGAAGTGCGGACTACCGCCCCCTCAAAGTGATATGACTTATTAATACCGTACCTAGAACATATAAAGGACGGTTTTAATGAACTTAAATAATATATATAAAATATGATATTATAATGGAGTGATAATATAACTATGTATCATTTTTTTTTCTATTCCATTAAAAATGATAAAAAATGAAATGGAAGTAGCGTTAATGTGTACGTACGGATTACCGTCTCCATGAACAGTGCATTTCATTTTCCTATATCCAAATGATATGTACAATTCTAAATACATATATACTGGATATATGTGATATATATTATATATAAATCATTAATATCATTCTGGAGATAATGGAATTCTGACCACATGGACAATTTGTAATTAAAACAAGTTTATTTTTTACTAACGTTCCAAACATAAAAAAAATGTCTGATATGAACTAAAATAATTAACAAATTGTTATATAAAGGCAATTAGTTACATAAAACGAATAATAAACATGAAAAATGTTATGAAGCTAATATAAATTAACATAGTTTTATTATTTTGGAAATTAATGAATGAATGAGTCAAGTCAGACATGTGGTAAGTGACTTCGTCGCAATTTCCTTCTATTGAGGCGTGTTTTGATAATATACACCTCCTTCTTTTATACGGTATAAAATAAACCCATTTGACTTTTCATTTCATTCAAAGGGAATCTTTTTTCTATGATGCATCTTTTTAACTACGAAAGGAATGATTTTTTAAATTATTCGGTGACAATGTCCTCTCCGTCGTCGTAATCGTTATTTGGATTCCTCCAAAAGACTTAATGTTTTGAAAATGAAAAAGAAATATCTAATTCCATTTTTGGGAGTTTTTGTATTGAAAATGGTTTATTAAATTTATTGATTATTTCAATGTCTTGAAATGATTTCTTGTAATTTCAGATGAAATGTTATTTGTGAAATGTTGATATTTTCAATATTTTATGTGTTATGATTTTATAATGGTACTTAGACATCTGATGGGTGGTTACACGATGAACCAAATCACAGGTGGTGCCGTGAAAAACCAAGATAGGTGGTAAAGTTATAACCTCCAATTAAATGGGTACAGAAGTTGGTTGTATGGCTATACTATCTAGTGATATGTGTGGAAGTCAGTCATATGGTTATTCAATTTAATTATGTTTATGTCCCAAGTATCTTTTATATGTTATGTGTGCTTTCTAAGGGTTTTATGGTCATCTTTTTGTTACAAAAGAGTAAGCATTAAGATGTTATTTAGTGAAGAATATTTAATTCTTCATAAAGGAGAAAATTATTACTTATGATAAATTATTCATGGTTTACTTGTTGTTTTGAAAAAACAAATAGTTTTTCATTCTTTGTGTATCCCTTACTGAGCTTTTTATGCTCATCTCGGGTTTTTGAAATTTTTTCACATGATTCAAAGTGGAAAAGGGTCAAGGATGGGACCAAGGAAAATTCATGATGACTAAAACATTGAACTAAACATATTTCTTTTCTTTTAAGAGATTTTATTATAAGAAAAAATGGATACTGAGTATAAGTGTGTACATATAATATTAAAATTGTTATTTATAAGTTATGAACTAATTATCTAAAGCTCTAAACCTGAAAAGATCCTCAATGTGAAATATTATCTTAATTCAATATTATGTAATGTTTATGGTTGAGTCTTTATAGGTACCATTCCTATTACATGAATCCACACCTCTAGGATTATCAAGATTAAATAAACAATTTCATGGCTTATTCATAATTTAACTCACATGGGAATATCAATATTAAGATCAATTCATTCTTAATCAAACAATAAATAGAATATCCTATACTCTAAATCACACGGGTAATTCACATAATAATGAAATTAAATCACATTCATGTAACAGAATAATAAGTTCCAAGGGTCATGTTAGCCACCCCTACCTTTAACCCATTTCATTTTAAATTCAATTCATAACTCAATTAATCAATTTCATGTACATCGCAACTAACAAATAATATACTATGGTAAATGGGTAATGATACACACCTAAAAAGGACATCCAAAACCACATGTCACCATAATGGCTATTTTAAATAAAAACACAACCAATGAGGTGGTTATGTATTCATGTTCCTTAACCCATAATAATCCATTAACAAGTTAATTCAATTACATAGTCCATGCATCGAAATTAAAGGGATCAATTTTATTTTAAGGTGATGCCCAAAATTTTGGTACGTGACACAACAACAAATATAAATAGCTCATCATTAAGTGAATGGCACAAGACCACCCAACTTAGGTTTGAGGTTGATAGATCATACACTATCATCTTCTTATTTCTCTCTAATTAGGATAAAATAAAATACCATCCAAAGAATGTAACAGTATGTAAAATTATCTTTCAAAAAAATAGCACAACTGACATCAAGAAGAATGGAGAATGAATGAATGTGAATTGATGTCTTATATTTATAGATCCAGTGAGATTAATAAACTTCAATTATGATCTCATATGGAAGATTTATCTTCATTATTCTAATACTCACCATGAAAGGATTCAAAATGGAGAGGAGGCTACTATGTGGGATATGAAAAATGAATTTAGGTTTTAAAATGTATTTTATTTAATATAAAATTATTGAATATCAAAAAATATTCGGGGTCACATGGTTTCAAAGACTATGTTGGATCCTTGAATGGGTATTTGTGGAAAGGGGCATCTGATTAAGTCTACATGAATGGTTTGACTAACCATGCACAAACTATGAAATAATCCACTATCTAACCTATAGAGAAACTTTTATGTCCCTACTCCTCTTCTCACATGGTTTCATCAAAGTATGTGGGCTCCTCCTTCTCTCTTATCAGGCCTCTCATGGTTTTCCAAACTATGCAACCTTCCCAACATGGTTTTTACTAACTACATTTCAGTCATTTTCACCTTAAAAGCTGAGTTCTAGGATTCTAATGACCCTGAACACCCCTGTTGCATCCATAATCCCAAAATAAATTCACATTAGTCCATATTCAAACATTTAAATTGATAAATGATGGAAATAAAAGAACTATACCACAAATAAGAATTTATTTCTTATAAAATTCCCTCTTTAAAGTAATTTTTTCCTAAATTTCCTTCTCATTGGTTATAGAGATTGAATGAGAAAAATTATGGCCACTGTGATTATACATCATCCTCCTACTCCATAATATCATCATATACTCGATTTTACTGCCATAGAACCCATACTAAGGGAACACACTAGCATCGAAGAAACTATGTCATATGATCCACAATAAAAATATGATGCATCTCAAAGGATGCATCTATCTATAACTCAACATCATCATGGTTAAAGTAATTATACATGTCTGAATAATATCATCACATTTGAGAAAAATGTAAGACTTCATGCATGTCCCAGTACCTCTGAGGCAACTTCAACTGATAGTCTTGCAACCTTCTTCCCCTAGATTCTCTAACGTCCTGATTTACCATGGTGAATGATTACCCTATCTTCGGATCCTCTTGTATCTCAACCTTGGTGAAAAACGTATGAAAACTCATTTCTCAAACTCAAAATCAAGAGGTTGTATTCCATGATTGATGTATGATTTTTGATGATACTCTATAGTATCCATCCAATCCCTAACCAAATATACTTACAAAATGGTCTCTTAAACAAATTGAGTTTCTAGCATAACTGCCTCTATTGACTCTAACCAACACAAGGGTAATTATTATAAACTAATATAAAAATCCTCATATATCACTATCTAATTAGTTCATTTAATGCTATTTTTTAGGATAATTCAATCATTTTTATATGCCTCTTTCAAGAACCCTCAAAATATAGGACACATGATCACAACATGTCCTCAAGAACCTTAATTATTCACTCTGACTGGACTTTTTCGGAGGGTGGTATCTCATTATCATAAGTAAATGTATACCTACAACCATCGGTATCCCTTTACAAAAATGTGAAGTAAATTAGGAATCAAAATCTAAAATTATATTATTTGGGACCCCATGAATTCATAATATCTCATGGGTATACAGCCTCTGAAGCTCATCCACACTAAAGGATTCCTTGATTAGAATGAAATGTGCTACCATATTGATCCTACCAACAACAACCCATATAAAATTATTATCTTGAGGTGACCTTGATAAAACCATCATAAAATCCATCATGACATCCTTCAATTTCTACTCAGGAATGGGTAACTTCTCTAAAATACCATTTGGTCCCTGGTGTTCCACCTTCACCTATATATAGGTGGAAAATCTCATAAAGAAACTAGCTATTTCCCTTTTCATACTTGGCCACCAGTACTGGTGATGTAAATATCAATACATCTCAGTGACCCCTATGTTTACTTCCCATAAAGTGGCATGAAAATATTTAATTATCTCCTTGTTCATTCTTACAGAAACCCATACACAACCATTAACTTGTAGAATCTCTTCTACACATATATTAAAACTAGGAAGAGGGTCCTCACCTTCTACACTCTCCTATGGGACAAGGGCCTCATAGTCTAATAGCTTTCTCATTATCACACTATCTAGTGGGGTAGAGTTTATAGATAATGATGATATAATGGTCTATATCTGACTATCATGCACCTCCAAGTACAACTCATAGAAGAAAACAACATGCTTTCACTTGCCACTGGACTACTACAATGCCTTTATTTGTGTCCCCCTTCTCACAAAATCAGGCTATACATTTCACTTTTTAGGTGTATAAAAAGAATTGAAGTATAAATACTAAAGGTATTTGATGCACCTTCACTGCCTCATATTTAGATCATGCTATGAAAATATGTGCATGAATTTTTTTTTCAGTGTATAGCCCAAAACTCTCTCCCATTAAGTAGTTCACCCAAAATCACAATATGTGATCCAATTCATATAACTTGAGATCATGCGTCAGGTAATTATACTCGTGTGGCCTCAACTACTGAGACCCATATTCCATGAATATATCTCCCGTCATAATAACAACTCCAAGAACTATACATGATGTATTGCAGTAAATGGTGTAACTTTTACTTGGATATGAAAAATAAATATTGGTGATGATTTCATTCTCTCATTAATCTTATGAAATTTAATCTCATAAAAATATAAAAATACATAATTCATAACCTTTTTAGTATATCCCATCAATTTTGATTATAAGAATGAGAAGTCCTATATGAAACACATGTAGTGAAAACATCCCGAATAAACTATATTCCTAGAAGATGTTCTTGATCATCTACTAGAAAACTAAAGATCTCAACATCACCGGGTTAACTGATACTCCTGTCTATGACATGATGTGACCTAGGAATGATTTTTATCTATCTATAACTATTACTTTGTGAACAGAGCATATAAATGATTCTCTCTCAGTGTATTGAACATGATCTCAGAATCTTTTTTCATGGTCGTGTCAATTGTGATAATACACTATGTTTTCATCAAAGAAAACCACAATAAATGAACCCTGGTTTGGATAGAATAATCAGTTCATACATGCATTAAAGATTTCTGCTGTTTTCATGAGAACGAATGACAAAACCAAATACACCTATAGACCCTAAATGCTAAAAAATATGTATGAGGTATGTATGAAGGTCTTATAGGTACCTCATGATAACTGGATATCAAATTAATCATTTAAAAGACTCAATATCCTTGGATATGGATGAATAGATCATCTATGCATAATAGAGGATAACGGTTCTTAACAGCTAGTTGGATCAATTTTCATTAATCCACACATTGCCTGAGGGTTACATCTGCCTTTTTCATAAAAAGCACAGGTTAACCCCATAAAAATGTACTAGGTCGGATGAAACCCCTTTCCTCTAAATATTTATATTCTTACTGAGCTCCGGAAACATCATTGCATCTATCATGTAAGGAGTCAATAATATAGGTGAAGCTCCTAAAACTAGCTCGAGAAGGAACTATACCTCTCGTAGAAGGTACCCCTAGAAAGTCATTCGGGAAAACGTTCCTAAAAATATTTACCACTGGAGGGAAATAATCCTGATGTGTTCTATGATCATCCAGATACAAAATCACAGTCTACACTGTCATCCCTCGTAGCCCATGATGATGGATTCCATCTCAGATCACATGGACATCTTGTTCACCCTTTTGAATGAACTCTTCACCCTTATATGATGAAAAGTCACCCTTTAGAGATATAATTAAATGATTTAATGAAAATAAACTAACTATTCTCCCCCAATAATGTTTTCAAAACTAGTAATCTTGAGAACATAGAGGTCCCATATGACCTAACACACACCAAATTGAAGGTGGAATCTCCCTACACTGACGTACACCTTCTGCTCTAATTATCAACGAAGTGTCGAGCATCAAAAACCCATTATAGATATAAACACTAAGCCCAAGACTCTTCATAATGGAAAAAAATATAAATCTATGATAAGGCCCAGTATCATTAAATATAGAATATAATGTAGAGGATACAAGAATAGTGCCTCTGACAGTAGAATTTTTGGGATCCAGCTCTTGATGGGTTGGTTGCGATGTATATACCTAACTTGAAATGAGGCCCTATGATACTACAAAGCTACCCGGACCTATTCTACCCTATTGTTTCTGTAAAATTGGGTTCTGATTACCATGGACCCGAACATCATCTAGGCCTGATCATCCAAAGGTACACTAGCTTTCTACCTGATGTGAAGCCAATGATCCTTCTTCTGAACATAGATTCTCTGAAAACCATCTCTCACTAGATATTAGTGGAAAATCTATGCAGTACCATTGTAGACAGTCTATCTTGTAGAAATATTTCCAGTTGACTAGGTCCCTCATACATTGTTGCCTCATATGTCCCAACCTACCGCACTAGTAGCACCTCACCAAGCTACCTAAATACTTTCCCGGACTGATAATATCACCATGTGGAAGCTCCAACTGAGGTTCCTGCTACATGTTAATACAATAACAGATCTAGAATTCAAATAGACCTGGATATCAACACTATCCTTCCTTTGGTTATTCTCTATGAAAAGCACCTAATTTACTATACCAGAAAATATAGTTAGATTGAAGACATTCACCTGTGATCACATGTCATACATAATACGATCCTCAAATCACATATCTTTAAAAATATCATCACCCATAAAAATAGGTGTGAAGTGCTAGAGTTCAGTAAAACAGAAAACTAATCCATGACCAATAGTCTCCCTACTCTAGATGCTTGAACTAATGGGCTTTATCATCTCTCAATTTCACAAGATAAAATTATTCAAAGAATTATGCTATAAAATCATTCCAATACATCTCTCAATGACTTTTAATCTTAGAAATGATATCCCACCATATCTTAGATTAATCACACAACATATAGATAGATATCATGACCCTGCACATATGAGGCATTTCTAGATGTTGAATGATAGTTATCGTGGACAATATCCATGAATCAATAGCTTGTGTGTACCATTAGCTGAAAATTTTGGTGGATTCTACTGATAGAACACACCTGTCATCTCACCCATAGATGTGGCAGGATGCATTACTCTTTGAAATGTCTTCAAGAATTACATTATTTTTTCACAAAAATGTACCTCAACACCTATATCGGGTATAACAACTGGTGCCTCAATTGGAACTACTAGAGGATGCATTAGTATCCTATATAACACAACCTCTAGAGTAACTTCATAACCACCCTCCATGAATACAACTAGAATATTTCATTACATCATCCTCTAAAATTATAAACACATGCCTCGGATCTAGATATTTAACATGGTTTGTAGCTCAAATGCACATAACAGAAATAACATAGGTACATGCCTTCTTATATAATTACAGACTCCTCTATATACTCCATGATTCAGGTCCGAGTGACATACTAATCATTTATATACAAGAGACACCACCAAAATCTCACTACTATGGTCAGGTATGATCATTTTATCTCTATTAAGAAACTCAAGTTTCCATTTCAATTTCATTTTAATTCATGTATTCATTTTCATTTGAATTTATACTTCATTGCCTTTTATCTCACATTTTTACATTAATGGATGAAGTAATGGTTCACCAAATATTGATCCAAGAGGGCCCAACTCATCATGACACCAAAGTATGACATCCTTCTAGTTTATACCATAACACATCAAAAAATACCTATGAAAATAGTATATATTTATATCACACAACCTATCACAATCACCAGAAAATAGTAATTCATCCTAAATGGCATGTGATTATAACAAGTGACTATATGATTAATGAGATGGAATAACCTTATCTTATTAGGTTTAAATATAATATAACCAAGCATCATATCAATAACAACAGAAAAATACAAGTTCATCACCAAATGGTGGAATCTAATCGGCTTTAATAGTCAAAATCTAGAAAACAATAATTTCATTTGAGGAAATTATATTTTTATTGTACGTGGGTTAGCTATTCTTGGGCATAGATAATTAATAAATTGAATTTCTTTCTTTTCCCTTAATATTATCCCAATATAGTAGGGAAAACTAGGAAAAACCCCGTGATTCCAATTTTTAATGTCCCAGACCCAGATTTCACTCAAAAGTTCCTTGATCCTGATGGGTCACATAGCCTTAAGCACATCTCCCAAAATGTTATAGGCTACCGACTAGAATTTAGGGCCTAGGTGTGTCTATGGAGAGAGTATTCCTTCATTAAAATAGTTTAGCATAATGAATAAAAATAATATACAAGTATAAAAAATCAATAAATCATATAGATTACAAAACTAAATAATAGAAGACTTATAATGTAAACGAATCTATAATTAATATCACATACAAGATGATGATACATGTCACCTATTTCTAATAAATAATCCTAAACTGGTACAATGAATTCATATACAATACATGTAACATAAGTACAAAAGGACTAAGTGTATCTCTATAGCTTCATAATCCCTAGTTTAGTCTCATGATCTTATACTCCTAACCAGTAGATCAATATCATGTAGTGGGGAGGTTTTCCTTATCAGTAACTAAAATCATATAGTCTATTTGGCTACCCAAAGGTGGACTAAATAGTGTGTGAGACTAAATACCAATAGGCATCCAACCATGGTCTGTTCCATTTAGTGAGTGAATAGATATAACAATGGTTATCATGGATATATATAACAAAATAGTAAGTACTCAAAACTAAATTTCTTATATGTCTGGGTTCTCATTTAATATCAAATTTATTTAATAAATTCCATTTATTAGGTTAGTCCCCAATTTAATTTTCAGTAATGTTTCTATTAACTCATTTTATTTAACAATTTAAGCACATTTAATTTATAAGTCATGAGATATAGCGCAATCCTGGTATCCCCTATATATATTAAAAAACACAAAAAAGGTCTTTGAAGGCCATCTAAAAGGAATATGTCAATAAGGAATCCATGCCTTTTGGGCTTGGAATACATGTCAAATTATTATGTTCATTAATTATTCACTCAAGAACCTGATCCAGTCATTGATATTCCTATGTTGGAATTCATGTATTGCTCCACGTGAAATATCAACCAAACCTTACAAGCCCCCACAATATGAACCTCTAAATAACTCAAAAATTTCTCTTGGTGTGGTATATCATATCTTTTGGCCAATTTAGTCCTTCGTAGTCCATTGTGGGAGCCCAAGTATCACCCATTTCATAAAAGATCAAATTTCTTTTGATTCTATCCTTGGCCTTCTCATTTAAATCCATGTATAACTCGACATATAATTTAAGCCTTAGATAATATCCTTTGTATTCCTAAAGGGATTACAAGTATCACTCAATCATAATAAAGGTTCAATAAAATTAATTCATTCTATTTGATAATAATAAGAATCCACATATCACCAAAGGAAAAAAGGTAAATAGACAAATGAGCATGTCCATATAATTCTAATGTGAATCCATCTATCACCCATTTCTAATAAGAAATTAAAAAATTCAATTTTATTTCACCAATTTCAATTAACTAGGTAATGGTCAAAACCATGAACATATCATTTCTAATCTCACCCCATGGGTGTTCCAATCCATTGGCCGTGCTTAGAACGGATATCCTTCAAAATACTGATATGGGAAATTATTGATGAAAAACTTCTCAATCTTAAATTAAATATTTCATGTCTTAGTCATCATTTTAATAGTAAGGGAAAATAAATATTAATATAAAATCATTATTAATCAGAAAAGAAATACCATAGCCTATACTTTAGCTCACATGTGAAATTTAATTAATAAGGAAATTCAAGCTCATCCATGTAATGGAATAATAAGGGCCAAGGTTCATGTCATCAATCCATATGATTATTTTTATTTCATTTACAAGTAACATCATAAATAATTTCATCAATTTTATTTACACATCAATTCCCATGTCACACGCCAATATAAACTGGTAAATAGGCACACCCAAAAAGGGAATCCAAAACAACCTGTCACTATAATGGCCAATTTAAATAAAAAAGACATGTAAGAAAAAAAAATTATTATAGATATGTATCTTTTAAATTTTTTTATAATTCACTTTTATGGCTTAATATGTATTCATAATCTGTTAGTGGAGGTATTAGTGGTGTTTGGTTCTTGGTTTGTGCTTAGAACCTAGATTTTGTTGAAAATGGATGATCAGATGATTAGGGTATAATGTGTGAGGTAGGCTATACATTTTTTTAAAATTTTGGAACACTAGATAGTGGTATGGTATATGGAATATGTTTTTCCTAAACAATTTGAGTTTGTCTGAATTGATATGTGATATTTTTTCAATTTTTAAAGAGCTTTTTTTCAAATTTTATGCTCAATTTCCATAATAGTGATGCCTAGCCTTACACTATGCCCTTTCCTATATCTTCTAGTGCATAATTGACACACGGTTTGGCCAAACCATGTAGCCTAACATTGAAATGTGTAAATTTTTGGGATATTTTGGATTTCTATTTTAATTTATTTCAATATAGAACATCCTTCCATTTGGGTATTGCAGCATAAATCACCTCTAAAAATCCCAATTTTGGGCCTCTTTCATGACTATTCTAGGAATGTAGATATACCATCAATACAAAGTCTGATCTATGTGTTTTTCATCTCCTTAGATCATCACTAATACATTCTTGGTTCCTTTTTAAACAAAATTCATTCTTATTTCAATCACTGACATTATTTGGATTCAGGATCATATGACTCAATTTTAGGGAATTGGTCCCTTATTCATCTCTAGTTAAATTTATTACTATCTATGGGATGATATTGTATGAGGATATTTTTATAAGTATGTTGTTGTTGGAATATAACATAATCATTAGTTCTTATCATTTTATAAATTTTAATATCATTGCACTGATTTCATCGGGCGTCATTTATTTAATTAATATTACATGCTTATTATTGTTAGGATCATATAGTTGGACCCTTTCCGTACATGTTAATATTTTTTTGTGGTTACGTCCACAATTACAACCACCCCATATAGTGTGGTATTCAATAATTGGGTTTTTAGTGTTTTGACATCTTTGAGCAGCCATTTGGGTGTGCATAAGCTTGAAGACTCAAATGATAATCCCCCTTAATATAATTGTCTATTTAATTGTCGAATGGTTAGAACCATATTGACCCACACATGATCCACCTAATTTAAGTGCTTTAATCTTGTCAAAATGATCATAATTTATGTGGAAATTATATTTTATAGGAATGTCTTGGGAAATTTGAATGAAAATGAGTCTTGGTTACATGTTGTTGCACCCCTTTATTCTCTCAGGGGAAGGTAGTGGTTTGAAATAAAAAAATTGTATATGAATCAAATATATTAGTTAAATTGTTTCATTTTTTCAGATTTAAGGTCACCTTTATGAAATTAGTGGAGTAAACCTTGGAATAATAATTTTCATAATTACTAAATGGCCTAATTAATTCAAAGGAAGTTGATGTGAGGTTATTAATTACTCATGGACCATGACATACATATAGGAAGAGAAATACATGATTTATCCTTTTCAATCGTGATGAAATTTCTAGAGCACTAAAGGATTCCATTATGATTCAAAGATGATGGTTGCCTTGGTTATACCAACCTTAGAACTCACTCCTCATCTATTTGTGGATTCCATGTATAAAACCATAGGATCCATCTGTTGTTATTATATGATTCCTTGGATACACTCATTGGATCAAAAATTGATTCTTCGGACATGAGGTGCTTTGGTGATTTCTTTGATCCTTGCCATAACTTATCACATTTTAACTTGTATGTATTCCTTGTACTCAACTAGATTACACTATTATGGAATTCCTTGGACAATGATCCTTGGATTACACTCTTACCCCATATAAAAGAAATAATATATACATAATTGGTGGAACATGAGGTCCATGTTTCCAGTGTGATTACATTGGAACTATTTTATAATATAATCACCATGGTTTCATTTTTTTTCTTTAAAAACAACTATTAAGTTCATGTGGTGATGTCAGTATTGTCAATGCCCTATGTGAACTATTTGTATAAACTGAAACAAAATTAGTTAAATGAACAGGTTCCGTGTTTCGAAACAAGTCAAGGAGTGAAGTAGGTACATGGGGATTAACATTACATAGCATATTTGCATTATCTATATTAATTCTTGTGTTTTATTAGTTTATATTACACCAATATAATGTACTAGACACCCTTTTTGGTGGCCTACTGAGATTTATCTCACACCCCAAATAGGATCCTTTAATACCCAATAAGACTATAGAGATAAAGGTTATGGAAAAGGGAATTATGTAGCATTAGACACTTGATTGAATATTGTATTAGGATATAGTTGGTTGAAGATGACCGACAAGGAAATTAGGATGATTGGGTTTTTTTATTCCATTTTTCTACATTTTTATAGAATTATTGTTTGATTTTTTTATAAATGTTTTAGATATTTCTAGATACATGATCCATCATCAATAATTTTTTTATATTTATATCAGTTGTTTCAACTGTTATTATATCTGTCCATTTCTGATGTTCATTTTAAAATCACATTTCATTCATCATTTATCTCTTATTTTGTTATATTGATATGATTTTTTATACTCTATTAATAAGTTAATATTCTCCCCATGGACACACCTCAGGCCCTCGCTTCTACATTTAATCCTCAGGAATTTGGGGAGATATGGTTGAGGCCATGTCGCCCACTGGGATAGGGGAACCTGTTAAGTGGCATCAGGGTCCATGGGCACCAAAATGTTTAATCAAAGTCATTTTATTCATTCATTAATATTTGTAGACAATTGACACGGGATTAGTAATTTTATAGAAAATGGTCATAGGAAATTATTGGTCATCATAAACCCATGTTGGCTGTAAATGATGAGTTTGCATAATTATCATTATTGTTCTAATTTTTCTTATTATAGTTGATATCATTTCATCATTGGGTGAATGGCATGTTATGTGGTGTTACTGATTACTAATCTGGTTTAGGGTCTTATTTAATCCTTTTCCTGATGATATGAAGGCATGGTGCATTTTTACATGAATCGAATTATGAACCTAGAATTTGCATGTCATTCTTATTGCCATGCTATATAGGATAATTTTACTATTTTCATTGCATGATATGTTTTTTATTATTGTGTGATACATACTGTGTTTGTATATATGATTTTGATGCTTTTGGGATATAACTGAGTGATTTCATGTTTCAATTCATTAGGTGTTACTGACTATCTTGGGATGCAGTGATTAATTTAACAAATTAAGGTAAATATAAAAATTCATATGGGTGTTAATCTCAGTGGTAAAGAGTATGGGCCATGGTTCCCTAATGATAAAATATCATTTTTAATGAATTTTGATATATAGAAATATGAAAATACATAATGAAGAGTGAAAATTGTTTTCTAAAAAGAAATGGTTGTACATACTTAGCCATCATTGTCGTGTTTATGATGGGTAAAGAAGTGAACCCAGTAATGAAAAATAAAATGAATGAAACTATTTCTAGTAAATGGTGAGGAAAGGTATAGTTTCCCCTCTATCTACTGGAACCCCTAAAACTTATACTTTATTAGTAACTAAAACCTAGCATTATAATTAGGTAGTTGGGGTAGTAAACCATGGGTAGTGATCCCTTCCTTACATTTAGCTTCAGATAGTTCTTCTATTTATCTTCTTAAATCTCATTTAGAGGTGTGTTCTAGGAATTTTTAAAACAATACTACCATGACGTCCTAGTGTCATGCGACAAGATGGTGGTGATGGCCATGCTCCAGATTTGTTGGCCCCTGAGTAGATAGTCTTACATGTAGTAGTTCAACCTGAGGCACTACCTTTGGCACATGATCTATGAACTGGTGCTCATGTTCATGATAAAGTATTACGTCTGATGCAGTACATTAGTTTTTCCCATATCCAACACATAATATTTCTAATATAACTCCAAATCTATTACAGAAGCATCATCTAACCTTCTTGGGGGATGACAGTCCACAGGATACCAAATATCATCTAGAGGCCATTTTTTAAATATTTTATCTTATAGATATTCTTCTAGAGAGGAGGGTGAAGCTTCACTCATACATGATGCATGATTTTTACAAAATTTGGTTGGTTGTAATTACACAAGCTGGTCACCATCAAGGCATGGTATGGGCTAACATAAATATGTATTTCTATGATCAAT
Organism: Viscum album; assembly: GCA_963277665.1. Classification (NCBI taxonomy): domain Eukaryota; kingdom Viridiplantae; phylum Streptophyta; class Magnoliopsida; order Santalales; family Viscaceae; genus Viscum; species Viscum album. The sequence continues at coordinate 56,352,910 of OY728153.1, read as the reverse complement.
TCTTTCCTCAGACACTGAGGATTACAAAGCCTGAGAGTTTAGGCATCACGAGTAGGGTTCTTTGTTAGTTATGAGATTTTAGTTTGTTTTATAGAGTTGATTTTTTTTACCACTTCTACACAGTGATGAGCTAACATGTGATAGACTCATTTATAATTGGATTCAATATTCCATCTGTAATAAAGTCAATGTATTTCTATATTAAAAATTTTATGAAATGGTTAATGAGGCTTTTATCACTAATCACATCTTGAGGGAAAGTGACGCACGCCTATCATAGGGCATGGGAAAACAATTTTTTCCTAAGTTAAAATGTAGTAATGTGGTTGACCTAGGATGTCTCCCGAAGAGGAGTGCACACAAAATGGGTTGTCACTTTAAAACGGGGGTAAAAATGTTGTGAACCGAAATTTGAAATTCAAATGATTGAAAAACAATGAAATTAAAAGGGTGATTAGGTCGGGGTCGGTTTACTAATTATAATTCTATCCTTGTTCAATTTAATTCAAACCTCTTCTTCTTAGTTGATTAAAGTTAGTTTCTACAATCGTTTCATCTCACTTCCTTGGTGAAATTGTTATTGTGAGAGAAAACCTTACCAAGATCTCGGTTTGGTCAACTCTCCTTCCATGTGTAAAATATTTGTATTGAATATCCTTAATTGAAATGGGCAATACCCGATCAGGTTTTGTTTATCCCAAACAATCATGAACATTCACTACATCTTTTACACTTACCGACGATCGTCGAGTACTTCACCACTAATTCATGGTTTATTCCATCGTATATAAACCAGAAATTAGTGGAGGGAGATTATGATTATTTTACTAAGGCCAAAAATAAATAATGGAATTAATATTCAAGAACAATCACACTTGATTATAAAATCCGCTATAATAAATTGAAGACAACTTTGAAGAAGAAAGAAATTTATTCAATTGCGTCCAAGAACTCAAGCATTACAATGTAGAAAACCAACCCTTCCCCAATCACTCCAAAAGCTTACCCCACCATGGTAAGGGTAATCAAGTTAAATGGGGAAGAAGAAGGCATTAACAAACTATGAAAAGGAAAATAAATAAAAGAGAAAGCTGAAATGTTCTCCTTCATGGTGTCCCGGAAGGAATGGGGTGGAGAATGGATGCTTTGAGAGGGTGGAGCTCTCCTCCTTTTATAGCCAGAATGATTCCCCCGAATGTCGACTAATTTTAGCCCCATTAAATGACATCTTCACACATTGAGCCCTTCTTGAATGTTGTTCATAATTCCCTTGTACGTGACCCCTCAAAAGTTCAGCGGATTTGGACATGTATTCCGAGAGTTATGGCCGTTTTACTATGAGAATTTATTCTGTCCAGTCAGACCCTCCAAAACGAAATCCTTCGGATTAGGGTGATTTAATGGCCCCATAAACGGCCAATTCACTCGGTGATTCCTTCATAAAAGATTCTCCAAAACTCCTTTCGCGTCCACACACCGCATTTCACAAGCTTTGGGCCCACAGTGGATGAGTTATGGATCCCACATCCAAACTAGGAAGAACTGAAAACAGTTTTCTTGAGTCACATTGTGAGCTTCTTTTGAGCTTCCATATGGCCGATTCAGATTTTAGTCCAAATATATTAAATGAATCCCTGGATGTTTAAAATCTGGAAAAGAAAAAAAATTTCAATTTAGATCAGTGTAGAAAATGATATGGAAAAACTACCGAAATCATTTAAAACTGTTAAAAATCCAAAAATGGCCAATTTTTACTATTCAACTCAAAATAACACCATTATCAAAAAAATGAAACAATTCATCTTAGAGGAACAATTTTGTGGGTTTAAAACAATGATATTCAATATTAATTAATTGAAAATATTTTCTCTATCAGAAGGTGACCGTACTAGGAATAATGTACCACCAACGTGGTAGTCGAGTAGTTCATATAGTAAAATAAATCCATCTATCAAGGATTCTCATTTTGGTAGTGGAATCCATGGCGCATGTGCTTATAGATCTATGTTGCATCACAAGTTCGGATGAAAATGGAATGTAAAGCCTTTGTGTGATAGAGACCCTATTGAGTATTGGTATTCTGATCATATAGGGCCTCATTGAAGATTATATTAGACCTTTCCAACATATTTTATTGAAATAGAATTCGTACTAGATCCACCTTCAGGAGATGATTTTTTATGCCACGTCAGGAGGGTAATCGGAGTAGCACTAGCATGACAAGCTCAAGAAGAAGTCTTTGTTGTCTTAACCAGAATTTCAATTACCAGTAGAACTAGTAGAACAATTTTAATCCTAGTAGTCTAGATATTATTTTTCCAACCTTAGAACGTGTATTCTGGGTATGGATCACTACTTCCGGGCAGTTCCCATTGGATTTATTCATGGAACCGAAAAACTCCAACGGTTATTTATCCAAAAGGACCTACATTCCAAAGGCGGGTGTTCTTTAGGTTTGGACCTAGGATGCTTAAGAACATAAATTGATCAGGAGGATGGGAGTTCAGACTTATAATAAACTTTGGGGGTGTGGGGGAGGATTATTGCCTACTTCGGGACTATCTTGTAGATTTAAGATATTTTCATGAATACTTATTAATTTACCAAGTATAACATTGGTTTCCCATAAAATTGAAAATCCATTATTAGCATGTTTGAGATGAAGAATCATCCATATTTATTTTAGGTTCTTAATTAATGGTGATATTTTCATGTATTCAAGGTTATCCATCAATGGTATCCACTTATATACTTTTTAAAGATTCTTTTAACCGTTGTTATGAAAATACTAGTCTTTAAGCCACTCAGTGGGGCACTCTAGAATTTATTGTCATCCATGGAAAAAAAATTTGTTTTGATGTTGGTATTGTCCCCATAAATGGGTTACCTATGTATCCTTGTGAAAGGAATTAGAAACCTTGAATTTTAGTTCCACTTAATGCGACACATCATACCTTTTATGGTCATGTGATAAGTACCTAACTAAACAGTTTAGTGTCATGTGCTAAGGACATCTATGTGGAAGTTATATAATCAAAGCTTGGTGTATGATTTATACTTAAGAAGCACAAGGAAACTATAAAGGATATGAGTTTCCATGTTGTATTGGACCCTATTTGGAATTTGACCCAAAAGGTAAAGGGTTGATTTAGATTGTTGGGTTTGAACCAAAGGGAGGCTTCCTATATATCTCATTTGGATGAGAATCAAAGACCACATATTTTAGCAAGTCTTGCAGGGTTTTATGATTATTTGAGAGAAATATGTTGGGGATTACTCTTAAATAAGATTCCATGATGATTTGGGGGTTTAATATGGGACTCACACCTAAGTAATATTCCTATTTATTTATGAAATGAGATGGAGTTCAAGTCTTAGGAAGGATTCCTATCTATCCTTGTTTTGATTATAATCAGAGTTATCATAGTTCATTCAATGAGGTTTTTGTGAATATTTTGAAACCCTAGAAAATACCTAATCCCATGAAAGTTATGCTCGGTGTAAAAAAAAAGACGATGTGATAAATTCAACAATGGATCACACACATTTCCTTCTCCGCTGGTGGATGAGGATGGGCCTATAACAACGATGGTGGAAGAGGTTGGGGCAATAAACCTTCCACTTCTTCAATTTACATTAGACAAGGTTCCAATATAAGGAAGGTTTAAAGGTGGAAAACATAAAGAGGAGAATTAATACAACCGGATATATGAAATTCTAGGGGATTACACTAGGATTGATGCCCAAAAAAAGGTCCTCGTAAGGGAGGGAGATTTATCATTTCTTAAAAAGTAAAAGGTGGTGTGAACCAAACATTTTGTACCATGAACCTGAGGCTCTAGGTTTTAGAGATGATAAGGTATGGGAATGGCCCACACCCTAATCCTCCAAACCAACAACTCCCCAACACTGTTCCTAGTATAATGTTATATGAGACTATGGATATACAAACCCACATAAAATCCATGAATCCTAACCCCATTGTAAAAAAAATGTGGGAATATTATGACTATGGATATACAAACCCAAATAGGAGACATGCTAATATGCCCTTCCTAAGGGTTTTGTGAGCCAATAGGTTTTGGAAAGGGTTTCAACATAATCCCTTTCATTCAAGGGTCCCAATAAATTGGAATCCTTTCCATTAATGATATTGAGTAAGGCTTGATGAAAGGATTATACATGGTGAAAGGATAATTTAAATCAAATAGGGGAACCAAAGTAGGTATTTGGTGCATAGGTATGGGTGCACAGGTAGGCTTCGATGACCTGATGTTTAATTAAGTGATGAAAAACCTGGATGTTAAAACTTGGGTGAGACTTGATTGAATCTTTCAAGAGTATTCACATGTATTCCCAGAAGTGGGGCACTCATGTTTGTTTAAGATGAGTGGGTGGAATGCAAGTATTTCTTATTTAGGAAGTTCAGTAGATTTAGGCATGAATGTTTTATGGATTTCAAACACTCAAGGGACTTATGTATTATGATCCTCCTTAAATTACTCCACCCTAGGTGTTAAAAAAAAGCCATTATGGTTTCAGAAGACTTGGAAAAAGCACTAGGGAGAACAAAGCAGCAATTGGGCTTCAGGGAAATTCATTCATACAAATGATGACCCCAAGGGTCTATGTATAAGAAAATAAGTGACGCTGGGTGAATGGTGATGGGGTGCGCAAGTATGTTGTGTTCTAAAATTGTGTCATGCAACTAGTTGGGCGATATATTGGTGGTGCACAAGTAGGCTTATGGATCGATGGTACCTTGGGAGCCTCATTGGGGACTCAGCCAAAATTATTACTCCATACCCCAGGGGCTGCGCCCCCTCACCCCTTCGTGGGATCAATACCGGGATGCGGTCCAGGACCTTCGGGCCGGTTCATTCTCCACTATCCCTGACCCCATAAAAAATTCAGATTCGTACCATGAAATTTTTGAGCCTGGTAGAATTCATTTTGTGGAAAAGTGCATGGAATAAATTTCATGGTGTCTTCAAAAGCCCCCCCTGAATTTGATTCATTTAGAATCAAAATAATTTTATTCTAAGGTAAAATTAGGGTACATTGATGTATTCCAATATCATTTGGTTAGATTTGGATCTATGTCATGTTTGGAAGAATGCTCAAATTTTTTGCTAAGCCATGGGTCCTAGTGAATATTATTTTATTTTTACTAGAGTTATATAAAAAACCTCCCAAACTTTGTATATTTTGACATTTTATTACTCAATATTTCCTAAACCATACAAAAGGTTGGCCTAGAGAGCAGAGACTTCGACATTTGTCCAAAGTTACCTTTACATGTTTTCAATATGGTGTGTACCATGTCTTTTTTTAAGGGATGATTAGAGTCATGCATATTAAAATAATAAGGATAGTGTTTAAGGTAGAATTTATTTGACAATAAATATTGAAATTAGATTCCAAACGAGTCTTAGTGGCAAGAAATATTTCCAATATTCAATAGATACTTCCAAGGGGAATCTTGGGTGATGATTTTTATGGTCACCAAATATAAAATGTGAATTATAAACATAGAGGAGGTATTATAAAAGAAAAAAGTTATTATTTCATGACCAACCCATTATGGGGGTTGTATTATGGAGGGCCAATAGGGGCATGTTCTGTATAGAAAAATAGTGGTATCCTATGACTAACATGCCAGTTATGTTGGAGATGTTTTATGAAAGGCCACCTATGGGTACATACTGCATAGTATGACAAAAGAGATCTAAAAAAATTGATATTTTATTATTGATAGTCAAGGGAAATTAATATATGGGTTACTAGAGACTACAACAGATTGTTTTTCCAAAGAAGTACATCTAAAAGGTCCATTTTTTCATACATAGGTCATGAATGGGGAAACCAATTATACAAAAATTTGTTGTGTGAAGATTGGTTAAATTTTTTTAGAAATGGGGATTTATGATATTCTATTGTGCAGTTTCGAGTCATGCAGTAAGGGCATTTTGTTGAGCAGTTTCAAGTCATGCTTTAAGGGCATTATGTTGCACAGTTTCTAGTCAAGCTGCAAGCACATTATGTTGGGAGGTTTCAAGTCACACTACAAGGACATTAGAGGGATTCCAATTTATGGTCTTTATATTTGACTAAAGGTTTATGAGTCTTCAATTTCTTGAAAATTTTTCTATAAACATACAACCATGTTCAGGTATGGAAGGGAAGAATTGTAAACTATGATTTGGGAAATTGTAGACCCTAAGAAAGACATGGGAAGAATGATAAAGGCATTAGAGGAAGTATTTTCCACCAATGAAGTTACCATAATTTGACAAATCATTTATTTGGGGATGTATTATTCAGGGCCCACTAGGGAATATTCTTTATATCCAAATTGTTCATCTTTTAACTAACATGGATTTTATGTAGGTGACTTTTGAAAGGCCACATAAGGGAATGTACACTATTGTAAAGACAATATTCTCCAGGGTATCAAACATTCTTTTTCTAAAAAATATATATCTTATGAAGATTTAGGTTTTTTATAACACAGAGTTTGGTTTATGGATAATTTTACATGAATAATGAAAGAGTATTTATAATCATGATATCCAACGAATTGGAGTAATAGGATTTCTATAGAGGTCTAATCAAAATTTAGGAAGTATGAAATCTATAGTTTTTGTTCATACCATTATGATAAAAACATAATGGAAAAAGTAGATGATATATGGTCTAATGATACAAGGTTTTTTCAATATTCCTTGAACACATGGAGAGGGATAATTTGTAACCCATGGTCTTAAATGTTGTTAGATTGAGAGAAAGGTAATGGGAAAAATATACATATATGAATTCTTTAAGATGTAGATTCTTGTATATTGTTATGAAGGTTTTAAGGGTACATAAGAGATTTTACCAAGAAAAGGGTTGCTATAATTTGACAAAACACTTTATTGGGGGATATATTATGCATGGCCAACTGGGTCATATATTACATATCCAAACAAAGGAATTTTTTTCAAAAAAAACTATTATATTGGTGACTTATTAAAGGCCACATAGGGGAACATACTGCATAGTCAGGTAAAAGAGATCTCAGGTATCAGGAATAATGCCACCAAAAACTGTAAGAAATATTATGAAGATATGAAAGTATTTATGATTAAGGGCATGAAATATGAAACTGTTTAATGCTCAATGCACATTATAAATATTAGAATCAATATTGGCCATGAGTTTTGTGTCCCTTACATTGATCTAACGCATATTTAAAATGAGGAAATTTTTTGTTTCATTAGTGGGATCTCTAAAGAGGGGATCAAAAATGAAGACTCCCGCATAGATTGTTAATTATGTGTGGAAGGAAGACATAAATTTATCTCGTGGTTGGGACTAAGAGATATTGTTGATTTTTCACTACATATATCAATGGGATCAAAATCAATCCATATGTATTTGTTTGGGTACATTGTAGTTTAATGTCGTGCGACAAGGAAATGAAGTGATTAGGACCCAAAAAAGGAATATTGTGGCTCAACCAGAGAATTGAACCCAGGTGTCATGATGTATTTCATATTGATGAGAATCAGGACACATGTAGTTCTCGAAATATTTCATATGCATGTTTGATTCATACGCATAAGGAATAATTGGGTTCTTTTATCATGGATGGGCCCAATATTGGTGATCCATGCATCTCTACGTATCCCATTGAAATGAGAATCAATCCAAACACTGTTCTTAATAAAATCATCCACCACACAAATTGAATTTGATTTGAGGGATGTGGATTTTAACCCATTCCGGAAGAGTGGTTAAATAGAAGACACTAGAATATGTTAAGAGAAAACCATGTATCTTGGAAGAGTACTCTGCATAGATTTTGTTCATATACATGATAAAAAAAGAAATAAATTTATTTATGGTTATATATGGGTCCAATTTTGGAGATATAGGAATCCCTACGTATCTGTTGGAATGAGAATCAATCCACACATAGTTATTCAAATGAGTTATTTGTGTAGATCTGATTCAAACATAGGGAGAAATAGAATTATGTTCCATTAAGAAGTAGTAAATATGTGAGTAATTATTGAGAATGTAAGCTACTCATTTTATTTATAGCCACAAGGAATGCCAATTTTTTGTATCTTATGGTATTTCTTAACATCAAATGAATAACATGTTAACCATACATGTTAATGTTGTATAACGAGTAAAAATGATGTCATGTTGTTTAACATTGTATTACAAGAACAATGATGCTAGATATTTTATCTTTGTGAAGAATTAAAACATATGGTTGTTATGTAGTTTAATTTCTAGAAACTATGATATTTTTTCATGTAGTTTCAAGTCATGCAGTGAGTACATTACACTTTGGGATTACACAATTTTATTCTTCAAGAATCTTGCCTTGGTTGGAGTTGTAATAAGTTCCCCATCCATTGAGATTAAGGAATACATTTTATTAGAGTATACCATATGTACATAGTAAGCTCCATCCAACTTTGGATTAGGATTTGGGGGCTTCTTTCTTAGTATCATGAGATTCATGAGGACTAATAACAATTCTCCTTCAATAAATGAGTGGAGATGAACATTATGGTAGAAAAATCATGTTATTATGTTCTAATAGACTACCAAATTATTCAATGTTTGTAATATGATTTTGTTTAACTATTACAGCTCATCAAATCACTTATGAGACTTTTCATCTGTATACAACTGACCACATATTTCTACTCATAGGGAAGGAAGTTGAATTTCAATAGGCCAAACTTCTTCTATTCCGTACACCAATGAATATAGAGTTTCCTGAGTGGTAGTATAGGTAGTATTCTGATAATCCCATAAATCAATAAGAGTCTTATCATGATAATATTTCAAATATTCATCCACCATTTTCTAGATTATATTTTATACGGTCTTGTTGAAAGCCTCTATTTTTTCATTGGCCACAACATCATTGGGAGATGAATGGTTGTATTTGATATTGTGCTCATAATATAACTTATTTACTTCAAAAGTATAGAAATTGTTGTCATTTTCCATCAATGTGGTATGATAAACACCAAATATGGTAATTATATTACCTTTAACCAATTTAAAAATTCTATTGGTGCCAACATTTTTTAGAGGTATTACCTCATCCCATTTGGCAAAGAAATCATTAGAAGTAACAATATAATTAAACTACATAGACGTAGCTATAGGATATAGACCTAATACATCCAATACCCATGTATAAAATGGCTAAGAGTATTTTTCTATGTGTAGAAACTTCAGGGGTTGAGGAATGAATTTGGCATGCACATGGAAGGGATGGTACTTCTTGGTAAAATAAGTGAAATCATGCATCATTGAAGGCCATAAGTATCCAAGCCTTCAGATTTGATCAAAAAGCATATGCCCAGACTTGTGATCCCCATAAGATCCTACATGTACTTATTTCATGAAATTTGTAGTTTCTTATCTATAAATACATCTGAAGAGGACTCCATCAAAGCCTTGTTTGTAGAAGATCTTCTTGTGATCAAGTCCATCATAATGAGTGAAATTAACTGCTCGTTTCTAGATCTATTCTTTTTTAATTCTGTCCGGTGATAGTACACCATTTTAAATATATTTCATGATAGGTTTCATTCATCCTATAGTATGAGCATATAGCTAAAAAATAGTTTTGATTTCAATAATTTCCTCCATTATAGTTTTAACAAAAGGTGAAACCATGTGTTGATGGGAAATATTAATAATTTTATCATTCTGATTTGGATCTTCCAGGGTCGTGGCCACATTATCCAATGCATGAGCTTGTGAATATTTTGATCATGGGACAAATGAAAATGTTGGCTTCATGGAAAATTCATCCATTAACCCTATGAAATAATCACACAAAGGGATTAAATCTTCTTTTCTGATAACATATTGATCTGTTTGTTTTCCAATTCTGAATCACCTTTCACTTTTAAGTGGTTCACTTGTACCTAGAGCACCAATTCCATGCCTGTAATAAGATATTGATATTCTGACTCATTGTTGGCACTACCTTCAAATAATAGAATTGAATATGGAAACACTGCCTTTTCTAGGGAGATAAGAACAATTACTAAACCAAATTTTTTGAGTTTAGGTTTATCCATTATATTCCCCATTGGAATTATGGAACCACCATCAAAGAAAAATTCCATCTTTCATGTAATTTCACGAATAGAGAATATTTCTTCATCAATAAGCTCAGTATTAAAATATGTATTTTTTGTAGATGGGTGTTTAGCAAGGAAGACTACCATGGTTTGGAATTTTATTTCTTTATAGGGAACAAAATACATATTGAACTGTTTCAAAAGAACTACCCTTCATGTAAAACATCTTATAAGAATATGATGAATGATTATGAATTTGAGTAGGTTATTGCAAGATTCTAAGTGGACCATGTGATGTTACAGGTAGTGCCTGATCTTCTAAACCATAAAGATTAATTCCATGCAGCACTTCTCAGTACATGAATATCGAGTCTCTCTATCAAGCATAGTTTTATTGAGATTGTAAAGGCAATTTTCATTCCCAACATCATTCTTTTATGCAAGGAAGGCACCCAGTGATCACTCTAAAGTTGTCACTTATAGAATAAGTGGATTTCCTTCAATAGTTGGAATTAATACCAATGGACTCCAGAGATATTTCTTGAGGGTATCAAATGCCTCTTTGTATTATTTAGTTCATTTATAGGTAACTCTATTCTTCATTAAACTGGTGAAGGGTAATGAATTACATTCCAAATTGGAGATATAGTGCCAAATATAGGCCACGTTTCCTTGAAGTCCTCTTAATTCCTTCAAATTTTGAGGAGGTGAAATTTCATGGATGGATTTTTTCTTATTAGGATCAACTTTGATGCCATGATGGCATACAACAAAACTAATAAATTTCCCCAAGGTTACTCCAAAAGAACATTTAGAGGTATTAATCATCAAATTAGGTTGTTGAATTTTACTAAATATAGTCTCTAGATCAGTCATGTGATGAGAAAATTGTCTGGATTTAACAACTAGATCATTTGCGTAACATTCAACAAATTTTCCCAGGAAAGGTTTGTAGATATGGTTCATGGGACGTTGTTATGTTGAACCATCATTTTTCAAGACAAAGGGCATTACCTGATTGAAAAATATTCCCTAAGGTGATCTAAAGGCAATAGAATCCTCATCTTTTGGGGCCATTAAAATTTGGTTATACCCATTGTAAAAATACATTAAGTAGAGAGCTTCATATTCAGATGTTGTATCCATCAATGTTTTATGATTGGAATCGAAAATTCATCCTTAGGATCATAGAGGATAAGTCTATGAAATAAATGCAAACACTAATTTTACCATTCTTCTTTTTCACTAGGGCAATTTTATCCAACCACTTGGGATATTTCACCTCCATAACAAAGATATATTTGATAATTTTATCTACTCAAATTCAATTTTACGGGCATGAGTTGGGTACATTCTTCTTTCATCCTATTTACATCCTCATTTCTCTTCTAGAAAACCCAAATTATTAGTGGAAACAATCAGATAAAATCCTCTAATATCTATATATTTCCAAGAAAATACATCTTGATGTTGCTTTAGAAATTAATTATACATATTTTCATCTTTATATGTCATGGACATGATAATTAGAGTTTGGCGTGGATCTTCTTCCGTACCAAGATTTATTTTTCTGAGCTCATCCAAAGTGGTTGAGATGCCTTACTCAAATTTTGGAGGGGTATCCATAAGATCTTTTTCTTCTTATTCTTCCCATGTCATTTTTTCTATTTCTACTTGTATAGTATGTGATGAATCAAAAATTTTAGAAAAGGGGGATGAGTCAGTATTTGGACAACCTGAAGAAGAGGCAACTATTTCTGACCCTACTGATGGTGAAGGGTCCTCCTGAAGTATTGAAGTGAAAAATATGGGTTGGGAATCAACATATTTTTATTCCTCTACAAATAACCCAACTTCTTCTAGCCTGACCGATGAGGCAAAAAATTGTTGATGTTCGGTTGATGAAATGAATACATCTCCATTTATGCTTTCAGGATCAACAATTTCTCCCAATTTTCCAGGCTTGATTGCCCTAACTGGAATTATGGAATTCTAAGGATTAGTTCTTGAATTTGGGACAATCTGTTCAATTTGACTGATAATCAACATGTAATCTATACTTTGATATTTAAATGGGTTAGATGGGAACTTTTCCAGACCATTTAGAGCATTGATTTTGGTTATATCTTTTTCCATGGACCTCATTCACTTTAAGTGATAGAATTCTGTATCAATATACTGAGTTTTACATGTTTTTAATGGATCCTTTCCACTATACAGTGTCCCAATTTGACCATTAAAACAATAAATGAGACATTGGTGATATATGAAGGTATAACAATGTGTTGATATAGCCAAGGCCTTCCAAGAAGAATTTTAAATGATGTGTCCTATCAGAAAACCATGAAATATAAATTAGATACAAGATCCCCAAACTGAGTTTTGAGTGTAATATATCCTATAGGTTATTTTTCATTCCTGTCATAACCTTGCAACATCAAAGTGGAAAGAGATAAGTCAGATTCAGTTAGACCCAATCGATGAAGTGTACGGATGGGAATAATGTTGACTCATGAGCCATTATCAATGAAGGATCAATGGATGTATGTATCATTATCCTTTCCAAATATATATAGGGTTTTGATGTGTCTATGTACAACATCATTGTCATCTTCATCCATAAAGGATATAAATGTATGACATTCTGTAGGATCCTTCTCTTTACGATAAACCTGATTCATATAAACATTGGTATCAAACTCTTGAGGACTCGACAAAGTCTCAATAAGTGCTTATCTAAGATCTTTTCACATTTTCAAGGAATCTTGGATTGACAACATAGCTGGTACATGGTAAATTTGATTCAAAACATAAACTTTTTTGTCTAAAGATCTACGTTTTATAGTATAGAGATATGGTTTTGTAGGCACCATGGAGGTTGATTCTCCTGATATAGATCTACAATGTGTTGGGAAAAAAGATAAAAATACTTTTTATTTTGGATGATTATACTGACTAGGTATATATATCTGTCAAGAGTGTGGTGTTATAGCCTCTAATTGGTCTTCCAAGAAGATCATTTCAGGGACAATCCTATTATGTGTGGGAGAATTTTCTTGTTCTTGATGATCCCGCTAAAGGGATATCCCCTAAGTTTCTTGCACATAAATAGTTTGAGTAGTGTTATAGTTAAAATGGTGGTTTCTAACATATCCATGTCTTCCTCTATATTCTCAACCGTGACTTCATCATCTAGTTCCATAATCAAGTGTAGTGAATTCATTTTCATAACCAGAATCATCAATTTCATTGGGGTCCATTAACTGGAAAATGTTAATGGAACTAGATATCAATTCCTCATCTGATTAAGATTTTTCTTGATAGGTTGGTTATTATTGCATCATATGGTTGGGTGGTGACCATGATTTTGATCCAATTGGCATAAAATCTGCAAAATCCCTGGGCAACTTTGGCCATGAAATGAGATCGTCTTCTTCAGATTTCTCTTTATCTTTTGGATCATGTCACTTCTTTAAGGATTGACCTTTAAAGGAATAATCTTTTGATGAAGATAAACTTACTATAGCAGATGTGGTAGGAGGAATAGTTGGTTGTTTCAAATGTGTTTGTAAAATGGCATGAGTTTGGTTGACCATTTTCTTTACCAACTAATCATTATACTTCTGCTCAATTTTTTTGACTTTCTATTATCCAAATTCTTCCTCTAGATTTGTAGCAATAACACATGCTACATGGGATAATGAATTTTTTTGTTTCACTTTCCCAATGTCCACCTTTTTTATAGGAGATCTTTTAAAACAAAACACTCATGAATGGGATTCCCCAACATTTAAGGAAAGGGGAAATATTTTCCATGATCATAGTCTTCTTCTTTGTTTTATTTCCTCGGCCACAACAATTGAACTAAATTTTCTTCCAAAGATAAAATGAAGTAACCAACAACCTTTCCATTCTGAAAATAACAAAATTTGTTCTTTAATTCTTCAAATTGTTTATTCCATTTGATAATTTTTATCATATTGATGAGGTGGTCATCGCTTATGATGCTTGGGAGGTAGATCCCTTCGGTATGATAAAGGTTTTGAAGTAGAAGTAGGTACATGTGCTTGTTTGAGTGTGATTTATAAGCCTCTTTTTTGCCTATTCTACTTCCATAAGCTGATGGGATTACACGAGATTTAGATTTGGTTTCTAGAATAGAATCCTCCACCTGTTGGATGATATAAGAATGTTATTGAAACACTCTTGTGTATTTTCATTGGGATTAGTGTTGTGTGTAATTCATCATACATATTTTCCACACAAATTGGCAGCAACTCTTTTTAAGGGAGTGATAGATTTAATGAATATGCTAATCATTTCCACTGAGAAATGAAATATGAAATTATTTCATTCTCCCTTTGTTTTAAATTTTAAATATCATAATATGTTGTATTTGGAATCGCTGTTCTGAATTGGTGAAGGAAATTCTTATGGAGGTCTTCGCATCCATTAATTGATCAAGACTGCAAACTTGTATATTAGAAAAAGGTTGGCCCCAATAATGATTTCACAATGAATCTCGGATTTACTTATTCTTATTATTGAGGTGTCCCCATAATGGGATCACAATGAGAAACAAAATGTGTTCAGTGCTACTCCAGATCTCCCGAACTATTAAAGATTGGAAATTTTGTATTCACAAAGCTTGGTTGGTGTGGGATTCTATCTACCCATTCAGGGTAAGTTTTATTTTTTGGTTGTACAGGTGCACACCATTCTTCCATAACTTTCAATCAAGTTGTTAATACTTCAATTCTATTTATAAGCATTTGGGGAATATCCGGATGAGATGGGACCTGTACAAGTACATCAACTAGATCTTGAACTAGCGTGACAACTAGAAAAACCACTTGTGGTGGTGTTGTTGGTATTTTTCATGGATAAAACATAAAGGCAGGCCTATAATGATGTTCTTGTTTATGTCTTTGATATTTACCCAATGGAGGAAATTAATTATCCACGTCTATAGATAGAAAAAACCCTCTCTAATGAAGAGTTCCTACATGATGTACAATTTAAGGATCGGCTTGTGGAGCATGTCTGGCAGAAATGCTACTTCGATATAACTCTACAATGAATCATTTCAACTCCTACATATCATCCTACTTCTGATTAAATACTTCCTGAAGTGAAATAGATTGACTTTCTCTAGTGTAAAAGTGAAACAATATCTAAAATTTACCTTTCCCATTGTTAGACGCATTTCTAATGGGTGAGAGTTTATTACCTAAGGAAATACCTAGATTCTCAGTAAGCCTCTAATTTCGAGTACACACACATCCATCATTTTCTTTTGTGTGTATGATATTTTGAACAAGAAATCCATCCTCTAGATCCCCTAAACTGGACTTATTTATCTAGAAGATCTTCCATAATCATATTAATGACATTTCTTGATGCATAATGCATTGATGATATTCTGTTAGTATCTCTGTCAAATAGTCTCCTTCTTTGTCCCCCATGGGACATTTCTCTCCTATATACTGAATTATCAATAACTATTTGATGGATAGTAACCTGAAGGGAATCCTTGGATAGTTTAGTCGTGTGTTAACATTTTGGCTTCTTCCCTAATGAGGAGAAAATTGACATCCATTGAGGAGGGGATTGTAGATGTGAATAATCCCCAGCCCTATAGGATGGGGATGTTCTTGTTCTTCTTCTTCAAACCTTCAAACATTGATTATTGAATTTGAAGTTTGACTTAAACGAGCCCCCATCCGTACAATCTTGTGTTGCTCTTGAAATTCTATGTATGATATTAGGAAAGATGCACTTCTAATTTTATTAATTATAGTCTGAACATTGGTTGGATGCATTATCCAACAACCACCTAAATCACTTATTTTGGAATACTGTTTTTCTATTTAAGATATTTGTGCAATCTGATGGCTGAAATCCTCTAAGTGAGAGGCCTGCATGATGTTCACATTTTCATGATGAAAAAGTATCTTCATATCATGATCTCTTTGGGCCTGACTTTGATGATATCTTGTTGAATACTTTTCTTGATCATATCTTCAATTACACAAAGAAAATCTATTGATTGTAGCTGGACATGGGCAATAACATTAAATTAGAACACTTTTGGCGAGCTTTGATGATTTTTTAGTGTAGTGAAATACAATACTCAGTGTGCACCCTATACCCTGAGGTGAAAACAAGATGGAATATCTATAATTAACTTGGTTATCCTCTTTAGTGTATCGAGACATACAATCTAATGGGATCCCTTCTGCTTCTCAACCTTTGGATGTCTATAAAATGAGATAGATTCTAAGTCAATTTGGTGTTTCAACCCTTATACAACATTTCCATAACTTTTATATTCATCACATGGTAATAATTTGGATTTTAAATAATGAAGTGTATTCCATATGTTGAGCCAGATATCATGAATGCAATATTCTTCCATAAATTTTGGAATGATGTATTGAGAGGTTTCCAATGTTCATAACATTACTGGCCTTCTTTTTTTCTTTTATTCAACATATCCTCATAATATTTTTCAAGAGGTTTCATAACTTGGTCTGACCAAAGTGGATGTTTCTCAATTATTCTATCACAAACAATAGGATCAATTGTTTGTTTCTATACCATATTAGAAAGAAAATGACCCAAGGGAGGTTTTTAGAAAAACCTTCTCCTTGTTATGTCTTCTAGTAGAGAAAGTATTACACCTTTTAGGTAAAAGGAATCAGACATGACTGGATTTATGTTATCAAGTTCCTCGAGATAAGAGGGCTTTCTCATCACTACATTATCAATTGAAGAATTATATTAAAAATAAAAAACACTACTGTAGAGAGAACATTCTCAATGAATTCCATCATGGGTAGGACCACAATGGTGGATTATATCAAGGGACAAATCATTTGTCTCCTTGGTCTTATAGACACATGTAGGGTTACTGTGGATCTCATCGATATATAAGTTCTCTAAAATGACTAAATTATCATGAATCAAGACTTTCTGATGAAGTGTCTTATGGGGAACTTTATAATTACTACTACTAATACCATAATTTGCTAATGGGAGGGTGGGATCTTGAGTTGCAACAGATAAATGTTTGAGGGATTCAAGAACTCCAGCATTAAGAGGATCCAGATCGTTGATTGGATCTGTATTTACCAAATGTGTTTGGAGATACTTCTCCTCAGATTATATTTTACATGTAGTTAGGGCTAATTGTTGGGAGAAGTGGTTATCATGGTCAAGTGTATGTTCTTTCCTTGGAGTGGTCATTCGAATTGGCTGATTATCTCCAATTTGAATGGGTGTATGTTCATAATCTGGTTGTCCATGTCATATGGTAGAGTATTCCCCACAACACCCTAGACTAAAATATTGGTGTGTATCTCCTTCAGGATGTCATGCTAATGAGTCAAACTGGGTGTGGGGATAAAATTATATGTTCGTCCCTCTAGAACTAATGATGTATCCATTATGATATTCTCATAATATTCTAGAATATGGGTAGGAATTTGTGTCTCCCCTTTCACCATTGATAAAATGTGATTGGTGACATCAGTGTCTAGAATGGGAATATATGTCCATTCCGTATCTAGAGTAGGTTTATGTTCATTCTCTTGTCCTCGCTTTCTTATCTGTGGATACTCACATTACTTATTTGGGGGGGGGAATAGAGTTGCTTATACCCCAGGTTTTTTGTCGAAGCTTTCTAAATGACTTCACCAGGTGCGTCTAAACAAGACAACTCGTAGGGTTGATGAGTGCTAGTAGGTGTATGTTCCTACGTAGAAGTTTCCACAATATTTTATTAGTGGGATTCCTAGAATTCAACTAGATGGATATAATGACTGGATGATTGTTTTTAATTAGTTTTATGTTCTTTCTCATGTTACTCCACTGGATTTGAACAATAGGATTGGTCGGGCATTGCCAAACGAGTCTGCTGGCTGGAAGAATTAAGGCGGATGGGTCTATGTGATGATTCATTGTTTTCCACCAAGATAGGTTGATGGACTTCTACAGAGGGGGAAAAGTAAGAACCAACTCCCTATTGACCTAATGTTTTCCTTGGTGTTTTGTCTTGCATGCCTAGTACTGAGGTACCAAGGCCGAAAAACCGAAGGCAACACCCCGATCATATTGGGGGTTCATAGCTGCATAATTCTGTTGGTGGTTATTATTGGTGGGATCCCTTGGAAAGGACCCTTGTATTTCTGATTTGAGTTTATGAGTGACCTCTTGATCCACCTCCCTATATTATGGGAGGGACCGATTCTTGCTTTCTAGGGATAATGACCTGAAACAGATGAAGACAGTGGTTAGAACCATTTGCTTCTTGACCATTGGTCATCACTAACTAGATGATCAGAGGTTTTTGTTAACATGGAGAGCCTTCTGGGAGGCCTCCAGGGTGGGATAATACTGTTTTGATGTTATCCCTAACCAATAAATTTGAGACCCAACATTAATGATACTGAGTTGGTGATGCTATCTTTTGAGTAGATGAGGATCTAGCTTGAGCAACAGCTAGATAATTAACGGGTGCAAACATGATGGAAACAACTTGAAGTGAAGGGAGTTCTGAAAAAAGTTGAAAAATACAAATAATAAACTCCATTAAAGAAACATCTTTTAGATGGACATATGCATGATTTATTACTTTATATGGCATTACTTTATCCATTTATAGGGGAATAAAAATTTGATTACACATTCAACTTGGTTATGAATTCACATTGGGTTCACCATTTTTCTTTTGTCTTCCTCAGAACGTGTTTTCTGGTAATAAATCACTACTTTCGGGCCGTTTCCATTGGATTTATTCATGGAACCAGAAACATCCAACGGTTCTTTATCAAAAGGGACCTTCTTTTCAAAGTGAACTATTCATTGGGTTTGGACCTATGAATCATAAGAATGTAAATTGGTCGAGAGGATGGGAGGTCAGACTCATCAGACCCTTTTGGGGGGAATTATTTCCAACTTCAAGACCCTCTTATAGATTTAATATATTTTCATGAATCCTTATTAATTTACCAATTATAAATTAGGTTTCCCTTGAAATTTTCATTCAATTATTAGCACAAATGAGATGAATAATAATCTTTATGTATTAAAGGTTCTTCATTAATGAAGATATTCATATTTGTCTAAGGTTATCTATCAATTATATCCTCATATATACTTTTTAGATATTATTTTAACCATTTTTATGATCATGCTAGTTTTTAAGACACTCAGTGAGGAACTCTAGTATTTATTATCATATAGGGAGAAGAATGTTTGTTTTGATGTTGGGTCATACCAATAAATGGGCTACCTATGTATCCTTGTGAAAGTAATCACAACCCTCATAGTTCGGTGCCACTTAATGGGACACATCATTCAATTTATGGTATTTTCATTAGGACCTAACTGTGAAGTTTAATGTCATGTGGTAAGGACATATAAGAAGAAGGATCTTAATTAAAACATAGTGTGGGACTAATACCTTGTATTATAACCTATTTGGAATGTGACCCAGAAGGTACAGGGATTATTTAGATTGTTGGGTTTGAACCATAGGGAGGCTTCTGACATATCTCATTTGGATGAGAATCAAAGCACACATAGTTCGACGAGTCTTGTAGGCGTGTATGATCCGTTGAGAGAAATAGGTTAGAGATTACTCATAAATAGGATGGAGTAATGATTGGGGGGGTTTAATTTGGGGCTTACTCCTAAGGAAGACTGCCATTTATGGATGAAATGAGATGGATCTCGGGCCATAGGAAGGCTTCCTACGTATCCCAGTTTGGATGGTAATTAGAGTTCTCGTAGTTCATTTAATGAGGTGTTAGTGAAAATGTTGTGACCATCATAAATCTCTAAGCCCATGTGAGTCATGCTCGGTGTGAGAAACACGAAGATGTGAAAGATTTAACAACGACACACACACTCTTCCTTCTCCACTAGAGGAAGAGTACGAGCCTATAGTGGCGACGGTGGATGAGGTCAAGGAAATGAACATTCCCCCTATTCAATTTACCTTAGATGAGGGTCCAATGTAAGGAAGAAGTGAAGGTGAAGGAAGTATATATGAGAAATACTAAAACCACATACATGAAAGGCTAGGGTATTACACTAGAATGGTGGTCCTAAAATTGGTCCTGTTAAGGGAGGGATACTTTTCCTTTTGAAAAAGGAAAAGTAGGTATGAACCATACCTTTCTTACGAGAAACCTGTGTCTTCATGTTTTAGAGTTGATAAGGGATGGGCATGAACCAAACCCTAATCCTAAAAACATGGAACTCCACAACATTTTTCCTAGGATAAAGGTCTATTTGACAACGAATATTCAATCCCACAAACAATACATGAATCCAAAACCCATTGAGAAAAAAATATGGGAAACCTTGGACTATAGATATAAAAACCCAAATCGAATACATGTTGATGTGCCCTTCCCAAGGGTTTGGTGAGACATGAGGTTTTGGTAGAGGTTTCAACATAATCCCTTTCAGAAAAGTGATCCAATGAAGAGAAATCCTTTCCATAAATGACTTTGAATAAGACTTGATGAAAGGCTTGTGTAGGATTAAGGGATAAGGTGAATTGAAGTGGGGGCCCAAGTAGGTATCTCACACATAGGTATTGGTGCACTGGTAGGATTGGGTGACCTGATGTTTACTTATGTGACGAACAATTTGGATGTTAAAACATGGGAAAGACATGACTCAGGCCTTCAATAGTATTCACAAGTATTCCCATAAGTGGGGAGCTCAAGTTCCTTTGAGATGAATGGGTGCTGCAACAGTGTTTCTAATTTCAGGAGGTTAGAAGCATTAGGTGCTCTAATGTTATGCATTTCAAAAACTAAAGGTACTTATGACCTATGATCCTCCTTAAAGTATTCCACCCTTGGCGTTAAAGAACTACCTTGAAGGCTTAAAAAGACTGGGGTGAAACACTAAGGAAACTAGAGAAATAATTGGGCATAAGAGAAATCCATCTATATAAATTAAGACCACAAGGGTCTATTTGTAGGAAAATAAGTGACCCTGGGTGAATGGTGATTGTGTGTTCAAGTATGTTGCATACCAGAATTATGGTGCAAAACTATCTGTGTGGGAGATTGGTGGCTCTCAAGTAGTCGCGTACACCAACGGTACAATGGGAACCTCTTTGGGTACATATCCAAAATTATTTCTCTATACCCCAGCAGCTTCTCCCTCGCATCACAGTTTGGGATTGGTGTTGGGATACAGTCTCGTCCCTTTGGGCTAGTTCCTTCACTACCATCCACTACTGGAAAATAAGGTTATACCAACGGTTTTAAATAGTTGGTATAGGCTGGAAAACCATTGGTATAGAATATACCAACGGTTATCTAAAATGTAGGGTAGTAAGCCGTGAGGAAAGCCCTATACCAATGGTTTGATCTAAATAGTTGGTATAACCCACTGTATTTATTGATATACCAACGGTTGTAGGATAACCGTTGGTATATGTTTGTATAACATTTTACCAATGTTTTCCAGAAACTGTTGGTATATATTGATTACAGAACACTATACCAACGGTTTTAAAACCATTGGTATAGTTTATAAATATATCTCAAAGTATACTAACAGTTTAAAACCGTTGGTATTGTGTTTTTTCAGAACTATTATACCAACGGTTTAAAACCGTTGGTATTGTGTTCTTCCAAATCTATTATACCAACAGTTTAAAACCATTGGTATTGTGTTTTTTTCAGAACTATTGCACAATAGCCCTCTAGTATCCCCTCCAGTATACACCTGCATAAAAAATATCACAAAAACCACATGCAGACTTAAAACAACATCGAAAACACCTAAAATTGCACAAAAAAAACACATAAAATCATGAAACTCTTACAACCATGTCATGTACTACAATTCCTTATTTCAATCTTCATATGAAAACAATCATCCAGTAGAGTTAATAATAGTTTCAATAACTTAAACATTATGTACACCCATTTCAATATTCATATGACAACCACTCTTCCAGTAGTAATTCACCTCACCCCTACACAACCCCACCAACCAGTATAACCCCCCACCTCCCCATAAAATTCTAATAGTCAGAATAGTATTAGAAATAATTATTAGATTTGAATAATAGTTTGAAAATGGCTCAAATCCAATTTTTTTCTGATCCTAGATTTGGGTATGCAATGATTTGTGATACATTTTGCGTTGAACTTGAATTTTTTATAATATATAGTGAAAAGGTATTTTCTTATGAGCCTCTTCACTTATGACCCCATGAGTGAAAATACCCAACTCATGAAAAAGAATTTGAAACTATCATTGATGACTGTAAATTTCAGTTGTTGTATTCACTTAAAATGATGTCCTTTTGAAATGAAAGAGAGACACTTTGAGTGGTTCCAGCCACACCACGCTTCAGATTGAGGTGGAGATGACACATAAACATCAAAAATGACCCATGGATCATTTTCCAAAAGTATCAACACAATCTGAACGTGTTTGGTCGATTTTTCGTATGCCGGTTGTTTTTACTTAAAAGCATATCCATTTTAAACAAAAGAAAGACACTTTGGGTGGTACCGGCCCCAACGTGCCTCGGATTGAGGCGGGGTTGACTCATACATATCACAAATGACAAATTGATCATTGTTATAAATTATCAATAGAATCCAAATTCGTTTGGTCCATTTTCCGTATGTCAGTTGTTGTTTTCACTTAAAATATTGTCCATTTCAAAGAAACATGAGACACTTTGAGATGTTCCAGCCACAATGCACCTTTGATTAAGACGTGGTTGACTCTTACACATAAAAAATGACAGATGGATCGTTTTCCTAATGTTTCAATAGAATCGGAATTCATTTGGTCGGTTTTTTGTATGTCAGTTGTTTTTTTCACATAAAATGATGTCAATTTTATACAAAAGAGAGACATTTTGAGTGGTTTCAGCCACACCGCGCCTCAGATTGAGGCGATGTTGACTCGTACACGTCAACAATGACCCACATATTGTTTTCCTAAAATATCAACAAAATCAGAATGTGTTTGGTCCATTTTAAGTATGTCAATTATTGTTTTCACTTAAAATCTTGTCCATTTAAAACAAAAGAGAAACACTTTGAGTGGTGCTGGCCTCAGCGGCCCTCAGATTGAGGTGGGGTTAACTCTTACACATCAAATATGACCAGTGGATCATTGTCCTAATGTTTTAATAGAATCCAAATGCATTTGGTTAGTTTTTCGTATGTCAGTTGTTATATTCACTTAAAATGATGTACTTTTAAAACAAAAGAGAGACACTTTGAGTGGTTCGGCCATAGAACAGCTCTAATTGAGGAATTGTTGACTGGTACATGTCAAAAATGACCCATGGATCGTTTTCCTAAATAATCAACACAATCTGAGGTCGTTCGGCTGGTTTCGACCACCTCACGCATGCTTTTCAAGCGCGCCAAACACCTAAAAACAAATATTCAACCGTGCCGCGCGAACCGTGCATCTGAATGACATGATTCCTCCTCTTACACCTCATGAATAATAATAATTAGGGTGTTTAGTGTGATTTAAAGTCATTACAATGTCGTTTGGCATGCATTTGACCATTAAACGCATGTTTTGGCCATTTACGACACACGGAGTGCATTTGCAGCTTGCACGGTCACACGACACCTCCAATTGATGTGACCTCTGACCGACCATTTCAAAATTCACCAACCCTTTGTTGTCGTATGATTTAATGGCATTATGATGTCTTTCATCTAGTTTTGACCACCCCACGCACGCTTTTCAAGCGCACTGAACACCTAAAAAAACACATATTCAGTCGTGCCGCATAAACCACACATCCGAATGAGGTTCTGTCTCCTCTCACACCTCACGAATAATAATTAGGGTGTTTTCGTGTGATATCAAGTCATTATGATGTCATTCGGAATGATTTTGACCGTTAAATTCATGTTTTGGCCATTTACGACACGCGGGGTACGTTTTCGGCCAGCGCGATCAGACGACACCTCTGATTGACGTGTTGTCTAGCCGACCATTTCACAATTCACCCACCCTTTGTTTTTGTCCGATTTCATGGAATTCTGAGGTCGTTAGGCCGGTTTTGACCACCCCACGCATGCTTTTTAAGCATTCCAAAAAACTAAAAAAAAACATATTCAGTCGTTCCGTGCAAACTACATGACCGAATGACGTGTTGTCTCCTTGTACACCTCACGAATGATAATTATGGCGTTTTCGTGTGATTTCAAGTCATTCCTTTGTCATTCGGCATTCATTTTACCGTTAAACGCATGTTTTGGCCATTTAGGACACGCAATGTGCATTTTGGGCCAGCGCTATCACACGACACCTCCAATTGACATGCAGTTAGGACGAACATTTCACAATTAACCAACCCGTTGTTGTCGTCTGATTTCCTGGCATTCTGAGGTCGTTCTGCTGGTTTTGACCACCCCACCCATGCTTTTCAAGAGCGCCAAACACCTAAAAAACACATATTCAGCTGTGCCGCACAAACCGTGCATCCAAATGAGGTGTCTTCTCCTCATACATCTCAAGAACAATAATTAGGGTGTTTTTGTGTGATCTTAAGTCATTTAGATGTCGTTCAGAATGCATTTGACCATTAAACGCATGTTTTGGCCATTTACGACACGCGAAGTTCATTTTCAGCCATCAGAATCACACGACACCTCCGATTGATGTGCCATTTGTCCGACTATTTCAAAATTCACCCACCCATTGTTTTCGTCTGATTTTATGGCATTACGAGGTCATTCGGCCAGTTTTGACCAACCCATGCACACTTTTCAAGCACGCCAAACACCTAAAAAACACATATTCAGTTGTTCTGCGCAAACCACGCTTCTGAATGACATTTCATATCCTGTTACACGTCACGAATAATAATTAGGGTGTTTTTGTTTGATTTCAAGTCATTCTGATGTCTTACGGCATGCATTTGACCGTTAAATGCATGTTTGGGCCATTGACGACACGTGGAGTGTGTTTTCGGTCAGCGCGGTCACAAGACACTTCCAATTGATGTTTCGTCTGGCCGACCATTTCACAATTCACCCACCGGTTGTTGTCGTCTGATATCATGGCATTCCGAGGTCGTTCGTCCAGTTTCGACCACCCCACGACCGCTTTGCAAGCGTGTCAAACACCTAAAAAACACATATTCCACTATGCCACGCAAACCACACATCCGAATGACGTTTCATCTCCTCTTACATGTCACGAATTATAATTAGGGTGTTTTCATATGATTTCAAGTCATTTAGATGTCGTTCGTCATGCATTTGACCGTTAAATGCATGTTTTGGCCATTTACGACACGCGGAGTGCGTTTTCGGCCAGTGCGGTCACATGAAACCTCTGATTTACATGCCATCTGGCCAACCATTTCAAAATTCACCTAGCCCTTATTATCGTCCGATTTCATGGCATGCATAGGTTGGTCGGAAAATTTTGTCCACCCCACGCATGCTTTTCAATCTTGCCAAACACCTAAAAAAACACATATTCAGTCGTGTCGCGCAAACCGCACGTCCAAATGACGTGTCGTCTCCTCGTACACCTCAAGAATAATAATTAAAGTATTTTATTGTGATTTGAAGTCATTATGATGTCATTAGGCATGAATTTAACCATTAAACGCATGTTTTGTCCATTTACGACATGTGGAGTGCGTTTTCAGCCAGCATGGTCACACGACACTTCCGATTGACGTGCTATCTGGCAGAAAATTTCACAATTCACCCACCCCTTGTTGATGTCTGATTTCATGGCATTATGAGGTCATTCGTCCAGTTTCGACCAACCCACGCAAGCTTTTCAAGCATGCCAAACACCTAAAAACACATATTCAGCCGTTCCACGCAAACCATGCATCCAAATGATGTTTCGCCTCCTCGTACACCTCAAAAAAATAATTAAGGTTTTTGGTGTGATTTTAAGTCATTCCTATGTCGCCCGACATCCATTTGACCATTAAACACATGTTTTGGCCATTTACGACACGCTGGGTGCATTTTCAGGCAGCACGGTCACATGGAATCTCCGATTGATGGGTCATCTGGCCGACCATTTCACAATTCAACCACCCCTTATTGTTGTCCAATTTAATGGAATTCTGATGTCGTTCAGATGGGTTCGACCACCCCACGTGCGCTTTTCAAGCATGCCAATCATCTAAAAAACACATATTTAGTCGTGCCGTGCACACCACGCATCTGAATGATGATTCGTCTCTTCGTACACCTCACGAGTAATAATTAGGGTGTTTTCATGTGATTTCAAGACATTCTGATATCGTTCAGCATGCAGTTGACCGTTAAACGCATGTTTTGTCCATTTACGACATGCGGGGTGCGTTTTTGGCCAGTGTGGTCACACGAAACCTCCGATTGATGTGTTTTCTAGCCGAACATTTCACAATTCACCCACCCCTTGTTGTCGTCCGATTTCATGGCATTCTGAGATAGTTCGGCCAGTTTCGACCACCCCAAGCACGCTAAACACCTAAAAACACATATTCAGTCATGCCACGCAAACCATGCGTCCGAATGACATGTTGTCTCCTTGTACACCTAAAAAATAATAATTATGGTGTTTTTGTGTGATTTCAATTCATTGTGATGTCGTTTGGCATGCATTTGACCGTTAAACACAAGTTTTGGCCATTTACGACACGTAGAGTGCGTTTTCGGCCAGCACGGTCACACAAAACCTTTGAGTGACATGCCATCAAGCCGAACATTTCTGAATTCACCCACCCCTTGTTTTCATCTGATTTCATGGAATTATGAGGTCGTTCGGCTGGTTTTGATCACCCCACACATGCTTTTCAAGCATGCCAAACACCTAAAAAACACATATTTAGTCGGGCTGTGCAAACATGCGTTCGAATGATGTTTCGTCTCTCCATACACCTCACGAATAATAATTAGGGGGTTTTCAGGTGATTTATAGTCATTCTGATGTCGTTCGGCATGCATTTGACCGTTAAAGGCATGTGTTGGCCATTTGCGATAGGCGTGGTGCGTTTTCAGCCAGTGTGGTCACACGACACCTCCGATTGACGTGCCGTCTGGCCAACCATATCACAATTCACCCACCCATTTTTGTTGAACTATTTCATGGCATTTCAAGGTCGTTTGTCCAGTTTCGACCACCCCACGTGTGCTTTTCAAGCGCGCCAAACACCTAAAAACACTTATTCAGTCGTGTCGTGCAAACTACGCATCCGAATGACATGTCGTCTCTTCTTACACCTCACGAATAATAATTAGGGTATTTTTGTGTGATTTCAAGTCATTCTAATGTTGTTAGGCATGCATTTGACCGTTACACACATGTTTTGGCCATTTACAACATGCAGTGTGTGTTTTCAGCCAGCACGGTCACACGATACCTCCGATTGACGTTCTATCTAGAAGAACATTTCAAAATTTACCCCCATTGTTTTTTTTCCGATTTCATGGATTTCCGAGGTCATTCGTCCAGTTTAGACCACCTCCCGCACGCTTTTCAAGCACGTTTAACACCTAAAAAACACATATTCAGTCGTGTTGCACAAACCACGCATCTGAATGACGTTTTGTCTCCTCTTAAACCTCATGAATAATAAATAGGGTGTTTTCGTGTGATTTCAAGTCATTCGAATGTCGTTCAACATTCATTTGATGGTTAAATGCATGTTTTGGCCATTTACGACACGATGGGTGTGTTTTCGGTCCGTGCGGTCACACGACACCTCTTATTGATGTTCTGTCTGGATGACCAATTTTCAATTCACCCACTACTAGTTTTCGTCTGATTTCCTGGCATTCCGAGGTCATTCGGCCGGTTTTGACCACCCCATGCCCGCTTTTCAAGTGCACCAAACACCCAAAAACACATATTCAGCCATTCCATACAAAATGCACGTCCAAATGACATGTCTTCTCTTCATACACATCATGAATTATAATTATGGTGTTTTGTGAGATTTCAAGTCATTTTGATGTCATTCGGCTTGCATTTGACTGTTAAATGCTTGTTTTGGCCATTTAAGACATGCGGGGTGCATTTTTGGCCTGCGCGGTCACACGAAACCTATAATTGACATGTCGTTGGACCAAACATTTTACAATTCACCCACCCCTTGTTTTCGTCCGATGTCATGGCATTCCGAGTTCGTTCAGACAGTTTCGACCACCCCACGCACACTTCTCATGTGTGCCAAACACCTAAAAACACATATTCAGTCGTGCCGTGCAAACCGCACATCCGAATGATGTGTTGTATCCTCAAACACCTCCATAATAATAATTAGGGTGTTTTCGTGTGATTTCAAGTCATTTCAGTGTCGTTCGGTAAGCATTTGACCGTTAAACGCATGTTTTGGCCATTTACGACATGCAGATTGCATTTTTAGCTAGAGCGGTCACACGACACCTCCGATTGACATTCCGTCTGGCCAACCATGATACAATTCACCCACCCCTTATTTTCGTCCGGTTTCATGGCATTCTGAGGACGTTCGGCCAGTTTCGAAACCCCACGCACGCTTTTTAAGCCGTCAAACACCTAAAAAACACATATTCTGTCGTGCCGTGAAAACCACACATCTGAATGACACGTCGTCTCCTATTACACCTAAAATAATAATAATTAGGGTGGTTTTGTGTTATTTCAAGTCATTCCGATGTCGTTTGGCATGCATTTGACTATTAAACCTATGTTTTGGCCATTTACGACACGCGAGGTTCGTTTTCGGCCAGCACGGTCACACGACACCTCTTATTGATGTTCTGTCTAGCCAAACATTTCAAAATTAACCCACCCCTTGTTTTTGTCGAATTTCATGCATTCCAAGGTCATTTGGTGGGTTTTTCCACCCCACGCATGCTTTTCAAGCGCGCCAAACACCTAAAAAACACATATTCAGTCGTGCCGCGCAAACTGCACGTCTGAATGATGTTTCGTCTCCCCATACACCTCAAGAATAATAATTAGGGTGTTTTTATGTGATTTCATGTCATTCTAATGTCATTTGGAATGCATTTGACCGTTAAATGCATGTTTTGGCCATTTACGACATACGGAGTGAGTTTTCAGTTAGCGCGGTCACACGACACCTCTGATTGATGTTCCGTCTAGTCGACCATTTCACTATTCAACCAAACTTTGTTGTTGTCTGATTTAATGGCATTCCGAGGTCGTTTGGCCAGTTTAGACCACCCCTCTCACACTTTTCAAGCACGCCAAACACCTAAAAAACACATATTCAGTCGTGCCACGCAAACGGCGCGTCTGAATGACATGTCGTCTCCTCGTACACCTCAAGAATAATAATTACGGTGGTTTCATGTGATTTAAAGTCGTTAAGATGTCGTTTAGAATGCATTTGATTGTTAAATGCATGTTTTGGCCATTTACGACACACGGAGTCCGTTTTCGGCCAGCGTGGTCACACGACACCTCCAATTGACGTACCGTCTGGCCGACCATTTCACAATTCACCCATGGATCATTGTGTTAATGTATCAACACAATAAAAATGTGTTTGGTCAGTTTTCCATATGCCAGTTGTTGTTTTCACTTAAAATTTTGTCCATTTCAAATAAAAGTGAGACACATTGAGTGGTGCCGGCAACACTGCCCCTCGTATTGAGGTGGGGTTGACTCGTACACGTCACAAATGACCCAAGGATCGTTTTCATAAAGTATCAACACAATATGAATGTGTTTGGTCAGTTTTCCATATTCCAGTTGTTTTTACTTAAAAGAGTATCAATTTTAATCAAAAGAAAGACACTTTGAGTGGTACTGGCCACACCGTGCCTCAGATTAAGGCGGGTGGAGGGACTGTCCGGGAGGGATGTCTGGGAAGGAGGGTGGGTAATGTATCTAAACTCTATCTAGGTATCATACATCGAATTCCAACAGGACTTCGAACCGTCATGGGGTGTCCTCCTAGAGCAGGGCCAAATCACAACATTACCGTGGCGTGATCACGGAGTGACCGTGACATGTTGGCCTGGTCCAACGACATCCGCGGAGCAGCATCTTCCATCCAAGATTCTGAATAAATCCTTTGTATTTGTCCTTCACATTATAGAAACTGATCTTATGTTATAAAAAACAAACTCTTGATTCAGGATTGTGGTATGATAAAGATATATATTTCATATTCATTTTTCTTAAAAGTGGTACTGGGTAGTTGAAATAACTAATTGAGAGTCAAATTATCACACCCTAAACTATCACTGTGAGTTTTCATAAATAGCGCACCTCCATTAGAGGGGTTTTATTATAAAAACATGACTTTATTTATCAAATGAATCAATTATATTAAAGAAAACTTATTCAAGATATGCAATTCAATATAATTAATCTTATTTAAGAAAGAATCTAAATTCAATTATAATTATTCTTAAATTAAAGAGGCTTCCATATTTGGTCAAAAATACAGAGTTATACTGAATTCAAAAATATCCATACTAGAGTGAAAAACCAAGTTCAAAAATAAAGAGTTTTACAGAATTCAAAAATGTAATGGATAAATCTTCCCCTGATCACCATCACCATCCCCACTATCATCATCGGCCTCATCCTCATCGCCATATCTATCCTCGTCATCATCCACGTCATCATCCCCATGCTCATCCTCAGCCCCATCATCTCCCTCGGCCCCATCCTCACCCTCAGCCCCATCCTTTCCCTCATCCTCATCCTCATCCTCGCCCTCATCCTCTTCAGCATCCTCATCATCACCAAGAATGTCATCATCCCGACCGCCACTAGAACTGACACCTGGTGCATTGGATAATTCACCCATCGAAGACATATATGTCTCACAATCCATGCTAGCCTCTGGTGGAAGTGATGATGATAAAGCTTTCATCAGTTTCATAAATTCTTTGTCCCTCGTTTGAACTTGTACTTCCAACTCTGTGACCCTTTTATTAGATTGTCTTGCATGCTCCTTAACCTGTTCCAACTCGATGGTACTATAATGGATACCTTGATAGGACCAATACGTCGTTGGGACTATATTCTTACCAGGTCGGCAGCATACTCGACCATAGTGCTCATCTCCTAAAACCTGATATAAATGATCATGTGGCCCTAAATTGTCAGGCTCTTGGCCATCAAGGGCCTCTAAAGTAGCCTGTTAAAACTATTAATATATTATTAAATTTGAAAATAGATATTAAACATTGAAATAAACAAATTAAAAGTTATAATCATTTCTTGTGCCGGTTCATTAACCGCAGTTAAATCTTTTTTCCTTCTACTCGAGGAAAACAATTTTGCTCGAGGGATATGTCCTTCAATATTCCATTTATGCTTATGTAATTCCATTGAAACAATATAAAGTGCAAGTATAATCATGTAATCAATATTCAATAAATCATATAATTTAAGTAGGAAACAATAAAAAGGGAAAGTCCAAAAGTAAAATTATAAACAACTATATCATACCAGCTGCCTCTCATGATCTGACATAGTAGTGCGCCCCAATGTGTGGAAGTATATCTTTGAATCAATGTTTTTTTCAGAAGGTTCCTAAATAATGTTAAATAATATAAAAGATAATATTAATGAAAAATATGGAAAATGACATTTCAATAACTTAAATGGGATTAATACCTTAAATTTGGCAGTCTCCTAATGGGTAATCATTTGGCGATATTGCTCTATCGAGCAGTCATCCATGATAGGTAATGTATCCAACTCTGTGCCCACTCTATCACACCAGCCAACATATAGATCATGCTTATAATCTCTCGAAAGCTCTCCTAGCACCTTTAAACGTACTGGTCATGCACATTTGCTGTTAGGGAGGTTATACCAAAGCTGACACCCAATATATTAATTCATATTAAAAATACTACATTAAATCCAATAGAATTTTTACCCATATTTGTGCCCAAGCATTATCCTTGACTTCATGTGGTAGATGTCTCCAAGAGAGAGGGCTGACCGGAATGATGTTGGAGTATTAGGCTAGCATCGCCAAAAAACCCCGACATTCCTACCCAGATTTATCAATCATCTGTCCATCATCATTGTATTCAACCATCATCTATGTCTGGTGGTTTCACTCTGCACACAAGCGAGTACGGCCCCTCCCCCGCCTGCTATCAGTAGATGAATCTGTTATTAAAGATAAAAAATATCAGTTCAAGTTATAATAAAAATAAATTTTTGAATAAATTTTTATTTAGAATTATATAAATATACTTGTGGTAGTCAGATCAATGGGCGTCACTGGATGTGCAGAAGCTGAACGAATATCCTATACAGGTGGATTTTCCCTCAGTGTATGCACTTAGCCACATACTTTGTCGGAGCAAGTGTCGAAGAAGATGGAATATAATAGCATAGAGATGATGAACCAAAAGAAAAAGATGATGGAACTGACATCTGGCCAACTGGTAGTGTAAACATCAGAGGTTTAAATATATCGTGTATCCTTAAAGACACACCAAGATCAAAATGGGGCATAGAATATACGTTTGTGGGAGGGGCATAGTCCAATCGGGTACGACCAATGGATTTTATAACTCTCATACCATGATCCCTCATACCACCGGCCTCAGTACCGGGACCACCAGATGATCATCTAACTCTGACACCACCCCCCTCCCACCACCAGCCTCTGTACTGGGAGAAATAACAGGCTCCTCGTCGGATATCTCTTTTCTAGGGGGTGGATCTTGAAAAAAAAGTTTAACACAAAAGTAAACACATGATATTATAAGTTATTGAAAAATATATATTTGAAATAAAATACTCACAACAGGGATGAGTGGAGGAACGCCCATCCGTGTCATGAGACAATTATTTTCTGTCATCTTTTTCCACCGCCTCTCTTCAATGGGTGTCATTTCCTGTAATGAAAACAAATATCGTAGTAATTAGAAACAGATAACTAATGTGTAACCCAAAAAACAAAATAAAGAAAAACCATTCTGATAAAATAAACATAAATAAACAAAATATATATTGTGGTTTGAAGTTATGTACTAGGATACACACTCTAAATGGTCTTGGTGAAACATGTAGGTGAGAACACAATTGTATGATTCTATATATTTCCCACCACAACATCAGGTTCACAATCAACTCTAACAATCGAGCTATTGTAGTCATCGTAAGTAATAAACAGATTGCTTTCAATTACAGTAGGGATAATGTCAACTTCATCATCACCATCATCAAAAACATGTTTGGGATTTACTTCAATAATTACATCAAACTTAGGATGGCGATGATCTTTGACATAAAAAACTTGTTTCACTATTGATTCCAACACATATGGCTCATCGATGGTAAGAGTGCGAGTCATGTCAATAACTCGATATCCCCAATCATCAATAAAGGTTCCTTGCCTCGTCATTGAATCAAACCGTTGACATTTCATCATCGTGACTCGATCATGCGAGTAATAATCCAAAATTATTATTTTCTCCACGACTCCATAATAAGCTACATTTTCAGAATGAGTTCTATTATACGATGAATTGGAATAACAGTATGTTGTGGCAGTTAACATAACACCATCATGTTTTGTTCTCATGTTTCTTGCTCATTCAGAGATAATAAATTTGTATCCATTGATCACAAGTGATTTACAAGAAAGAACCATGGTATTATGACCAAAATCAAAAGATCTTATTTCCTCAGAAACAGAGTCTGCAGGAAAACTCGATACCTGAAATATAAAAAATAGTAAACTGAATT
This sequence comes from Viscum album, assembly GCA_963277665.1. Classification (NCBI taxonomy): domain Eukaryota; kingdom Viridiplantae; phylum Streptophyta; class Magnoliopsida; order Santalales; family Viscaceae; genus Viscum; species Viscum album. The sequence continues at coordinate 56,319,077 of OY728153.1, read as the reverse complement.
AAATATTATTACAGAAAAAAATTTACCTTCAATTTTAACCAAGCAAAAAACCCTTTTCTATGAAAAGTCTCATTCCTTCTCATAGATAAGGAACGATAATTTCTATATATCAATTCATTATGTTCCCTATAGATAAAAATAATAATAGTTTAAAAAATATTTAAAATGGCAAGAGATAAGATAAGTGATACATGTACAATTTACTTACTTGATTTACTCATTGAACAAATCACAATGGAACAACACTGTATGACGTTCCATCTCTTGCTCTTCAAGGATTAATGTCGTCAATGTATATGATCCCGGAATTCCTCCTGTCTGAGGAAATGATGGAAAACTGGGTTTAATTTTCCCATACTATTCTTCTTCACTTCTCATTGGCCTTTTTATTCTTGTAGTAAGACCAGAAAAACATATTGAACATAAATCCATACATTCTTGAGCCATGTAACTGTTCACAGTAGAACCTTCGCAATAATTCATGTTCCGAACATATGATTTCAATGTGCACATGTTTCTTTCAGTTGGATACATCCAATGGAAAGAAACGGGTCCTCCAAGAAGTATTTTGGCAGAATATGGACAGTCAGATGCAACATGGAAGTAAAAAATGATGGAGGGAATATTTTATCTAACCCACACAAAACTAATGGTGTCTCTACCAATAGTTTTTTCAAGAAGGATTTGGACAAACTCTTAGAAAAATGATCTCTAAACAAATAGCACAACCAAATAATTGAGACTCTTACATTATTGGACAAGAGATGAAAGATTTCTATTTGAATAAACACAAGCAAAAGGACGTGATAATCATGGGTCATCAAAGATTTCGTCTTCAACTCTTTTCTATTGACCTGTTTTGATATATTGCTTGAATATCCATCAGGAACATTAATAGTCTCCAGAACATCCAGAAATTGATTTTTTTCAGCAGGTGTCATCACATAAGAAGCACATGGAACTTGCCATTTATTTTCACTGATAAAGACATGATGCAATTCTAGCCTGATCCCCCAATCTACCAAGTCACACCAAGATTTTAAATCATCTTTTGTCTTCCCCTTGATTTTTAGAAGAATCGAAAGCAAAATTTCACATATATTTTTTTCAATGTTAATTACGTCTGAGCAATGACGTAACAAGTTGGTTAACCAATATGAAAACTCAAAGAATATACTCGTATTCTTCCAATTGTAATAGGTATCATTGGAAACATTTTCCCTCTTTCTAGATTTCATTACACCCTTCCCAAATAAATAAATGAAATCTTTCAATTCATTAAGAACATCATTTCCCGACAAACGTTGAGGTGGATCGTCAGTCTCCATGGTATTTTCAAATCTTTGACGATTGTTTCTATATGGATGGCTCATTGGAAAGAATCATTGATGTCCTATAAAACTAAAACTACGATGATAATTCAGTATTCTCGATCAACTATTCTTCATACAAACAGGACATGACAATATTCATTTTGTGCTCCATTCAGACATCATTGAATAAGCAGGAAAATCATTGATCATCCACATAAGCGCAACACGCATATGAAATATGTCTTTCGAACATGGATCGTATGTCGGCACACCCACATCCAAAAGAAGTTTCAACTATTTTATTAAAGGTTTCATGTATACATCTATATCATTACTAGGATCAGAAGGGCCAGATATCAGTATACTCAAGAAAGTGTAAGGATTTTTCATACACAACCTTGGGGGAAGGTTATAAATGTGTACAAAAACCGACCATGTGCTGTGCGAAGTAAGCATCTGCCTAAATTGATTAAAACCGTCACATAAAAGACCCAGTCTTACATTACACACGTCAGCTGAAAATTCAGGATATTGAGCATCAAATCTCTTCCATGAAAATCCATCTACAGGGTGAACCAACTCTTCATTATTCTTTTTCCTCTCAGTGTCATTCCATCGCTCTTTTACTAATATTTTATCAGACATGAAAAGGTTCTATAATCTAGGGATCAATGGAAAGTGTCACATTACTTTTTGTGGCACACTAGATGGTTTTCCATCATCTTTTGGCTTCCATCAGGATGTTCCACATTTGATACAATCATTTCTTTCAGCAGTTTCCTCCCAAAATAAGCTGCAATCATTCCAGCAAGCGTGAATATTTTTTTTATAATACAAGTTCATCAACTAATGTCCATGTCATATAGTGATTTGAGGAAATATCTGCATCATCTTGAAGTAAGTCCTTCAAGAAGGTAAGAATTTAATCAATTATAGTATTTTAAATCCCGTACATAGTTTTCCCATGAAACAATCAGATTAAAAATTCCAACTTTTTCATTTTACCACATTGTCGATATACTGGAGTCGTCGCAAAATCATTAAATGTTTTCACCCTATCAACATCGTCATTTTCATTGGATGCATCATGTGTTCTTGTATAAAAATATTATTGGTTGGACATCCTTTTTTTCTCATGATGTTGAATAAATGGAAACCGATCATATATCAAACTCTCTAATTCAGTCCTATCATTTGGATCATCAACATTTTGAGATTCCATTTTCTCTCCGTTGTGATACCACACTTAATAGTTTGTTTGGAAAACATATTTGGTTATACGATAGTTAACTTCTTCATGACTCAACCAAGGTCTTCCAACACAATTAGAACATGGGAACTGTATGTGACCACTATCTAAAGCCTTGACAAATGAAAAATCTAGAAAACTGTTCAAATTATTATAAAAATCGGTTGAAATCCGATCAGTTTTGTACATCCAACTTCTATCCATTCTATAAAAAAATTACAATAAGTCATTTCAAAGCAATTCAATAATATTTAAGTTCAATCAAAAAAATATTTAGGTAATTGGAAATTGTTTACTTTAAATAAAAGAATAACTGACACATTACTCTATATGAGAATCATATTAAGAAATACAACAAAATACAGTGTATATAATAAAATAAGATACAGAACTTCTAATGCCTATTTTCAAAGATTTCTCGGTAAGATATTCAAAGTGGATCAAGGAATACATAATCCTTAAGGGTCTTGTTGGGAGTACATGATTTTCATACTTTAACTTCTTTACAGAGATCAGAATGAGAAGTATGATGGGGATCAGGGGAGTGGTGGGGCAGTCTAAGGGGGGTGTAGGGTTTCTAGGGGGTGTAGGGTGTCTAGGGGGTGGTGGGGCCATCCGGGGGGTCAGAGGTGTCCAGGGGGTGGGGGGATGTCTAGGGGGTCGGGGTGTCTAGTTGGGAAGGCTGTCCACGGGGGTGGTCAGGTTGTCCAGGGGGGGTTGGGGGAGTTTAGGGTGTGGGTAGGCTATCCAAGGAGGTGAGTGGGGTGTCTAGGGGTGGATGTGGTTGTCTGGGGGTGTACGGGGTGTCGAGGGGGGTGGGAAGGCTGCCCATGGGGGTGGCAGGGGTGTCCAGGGGGTCTGGGGTGTCCAGGGGGTGGGTGGGCTATCCACGATAGGTGATTGGGCTGTCCACGGGGGGTGGTTGGGCTTTCCATGGGGGTAGCAGCACTGTCCAGTGGGGTCAGGTGTGTCAAGGGGTGGGGGGTCTAGGGCTGGGGGCATCCCGGGGGATGGGGGTGTTTGGGGGTGGTGGGTGGGTGTCCGGGGGTGGGGTGGGCGGTCTATCAACAAGGGTGGGGGTGGGGGGTCTGTCCAGGGGGTCACAAGCAGTCCAGAAGGTGGGCGGGCTGTCCATAAGGGTGGTGGGGATGTCTAGGGGGTCGGGGGTGTCCAGGGGTGGGGGGATTTTCAAGGGGTGGGGGTTGTCCAGGGGGTACGAGGTGTCCAAGGGGTGGGCGGGGTGTCTAGGGGGTGGCGGGGCTGTCCAGAGGGGTACAGGGTGTCCAGGGGGTGGGAGAGTTATCCCTAGGGGTGGGGGTAGTCCATGGGGGGAGGGGGTGTCTAGGGGGTGGGCGGGGCAGTCCAGGGGGTACGGGGTGGGTGGGTGGTTTGTCCACGGGGTTGGCGAGGCTGTCCAGGGGGTCACGGGGTCCAGGAGGTGGGGGTGCTTTCTATGAGTGGGGGGGGGGCTGTTCAGGTGGTATGAGGTGTCCAGGACAGGCCACCCCACCCCCCCACCTGGAAAACCCACCCCCACTAAACCAAAAACATAAAACAAAACCTTTACCCCCTACACTAAAAAACCCCCCACTAAAAAGACCATTTATGATTTATGAAGCATTGTTGTTAAAGGCGTCTGCCTTAGGGAGCCTTGGCGAGAGTCGAGGCGAGGCGCAGCTGGAGCGCCTCGTCATAGGTGAGGCGAGGCGACCACAATGAGGTGCGCCAAAGGCGCGCACCATCTTAGGAGGCGCTAAGGCGCAAGGCACTGTAATGGAGCACCACTTGAAATAAAAAAATCAGACCTCATTTCTAAAAAGTGGCAATGACGAGGGTGGAAATCGTGGCTACAAATACAGCAGACATGGGTGGTAGAGATTAGGGGAGACGATATTGGGGGTGGCAGTAGAAATCATGGAAGGATAGAAACCTATGGTATAAGCAGAAATCAGGGTACAGATAGGGGAGGCAGTGATCGGGGCAGGACAATGGAGATCGAGGGTGGGTGAGGTTGGTCAGCGGAAACCATGGTGCACCATGAGAAATCGGGGTAAGTTCAAATAAATAGGAAATTTAATAAATTAATAAAAAAGCATAACAAACTATAAAAACATCACTCACCGACACCTCACTCCCATTGCAATTGATTGAATATATTAATTTGTATTTTTTATTCAATTTATGTTTTTTGAAATTGAAAATATTGTTTAAAACTGTATATAATTAATTATCCGCGCAGGGGCCTTATTAGTGCCTCGCGCTATGCCTTGGGCCGCATCCCCAAGCGGCCTTTGCGGCTTATTGTGCGGCATGCCTTTAACAACAATGGTATGAGGTGTAGAACAAAAAAAACATAAAACAAACAAATAGTTTGGTACTCTAACAAAAATAGCTCCAATTTAATCGATATCAAAACATCAAACATAAAATAAGAAGAGGAATAACAATAAAACTAAGATAACACTTAGTAATTGGAAGTGTAGAAATAAAAATTTGTTTTATTGAAGAAGGATCTTCGGCCGGAAGGTATTTTTCGGCCGATAATACGTCAGGAGGAGGTCTGTATTAGGTCTGCAATTGAAACTACTAAGAGTTGGAGTGCTGGGTATTTGGGGGAAAACATTCTGAAGTCAAGCACACCCCATTGGTGGATACTGTTTAGGATTATACACTAATATGTTGTTCATGGATCGTAAAGAGATTTAATTTCAAAAAGTATAGATAGAAACATTTATTTTTAAATTTCAGATTAATAATAAAGTATTTCAATGATACTATAAACATCATAAAGAACACAAAACAGTGATACATTTAAGTGATGGTTTATAAAATATATTCTATATACTCACAGACATCTACCGATCATGTATTAGTCATTGATTCAATATCAAATAGTATGAATCATAAAATTTTCCAAAATCCATAAAATTTGAAAAAATGATGTGATCTTTCTTGATATTGAAATAAATATAGAAATCAGAGGAACATGGCTTCTATGTTTGTATTTGGTAAGAGTTTTAAAGATTCTATCCTAGATGGGGGAGTTTCAGCCGATCGGATGGAAGAACTCGGGTTAGGGTTCACCTGTGCGTTGGGGCTTCTGGAAATTGGGGGAAACGAGTTCTTGGCTGTGCTACGGGGGCCTCTGGAAATCGGGATTATTTGAGGAGACCTTTCCCAATGGTTTGTAAAAACCATTGGGAAATCATGACTTTTACCAACGGTTTGTAAAAATTGTTGGGAAAAATGGCCTTTACCAATGGTTTTCTACAAACCATTGGTATAGGGTTCAAACCCTGTGGATTTCCCAACGGTTTCTTCAAACTATTGGGAAAGATTTCATGAAACCAAGATTTTACCAACAGTTTTTACAAACCGTTGGTAAAAAACACTTATACCAACGGTTCTAGAGAACCGTTTGTATACAAGTGTTGGGAAAACCCAACATTCCAGTATTGGTCAGTAACCCAAATGATAAATTTAACGTCACACTACAACCTTTTCGATCCCATTTGATGAAATTTTGTGTAAAATTTCATGGAATACATTTAATGGTGTCTACAACTACTAAAAAGGGTCATAGATCTGGCTAGTTGTAGGATTTATAGCCAATACCAGAGCACGAGGCTTCCAGACAATTTATATTGTGGGGTATTATTCTAGTAGCCTCGACAATAGTATCTAATTTATTAGAGAGAGGTGATTCATGTTCCTTAATATCTTAATCAACATTGGAATGTTTTGGGGTTTAAATAAACTGTTATTGTGGTTTAATGACCCTAGATATTTCAATGGGAGTATGTTCAGAGTGCATACAGTTGTTCAGGGACTGTCATCTTAAATTATTAAGTATCCCTTTCTTATGGGACCCCATTGTTCTTGAGATGAATGGCATTAACATTATTATCATAATTTATTGGTTTGTTAAATACCATTACATTATAGACTATTATTTTTATATGATATCATTTACATCACCAAAGGGAAGAAATTTTCTACACAAGGGTTAGTGGGATGTCTAAGATAGTAGAGTTGAACCAGAGCATTCCAGTCTAGGTGGGGTAACCCCCTAGATTTCCAGTATCTTTATGAAGGATCGGGGTTTTAATCAAGCTACATTTGATATATTAGTTGATCATTTTTGTCATGTATTTCCCAATGATTTTTATGGATTAACTCAAATGAGAGAGATATAATTTATTATTGAACTCATTGTAGGAGCATCCCTAGTGTCTATTCCTCTATACATGGTGGCACATATTGAGCTCTAGGAGCTCATGTTGTATTAAGAGGATCTAGAGACCAAATGTTTTATAAAAAATAGTACTTACTCCTTAGTTTCACCCATTTTATTTTCCAAGAAGGAAGATGTTACCCTTCATCTATTCATGGATTATATATAGTTGAATCTTTCTATGGTAAAGAACCATTATCCACTTCCTCGAATTGATGATCTATTTGACTAGCTCTGAGGATCTAGGGTCTTATATAAGATCGAACTAAGATTGGGATATCACAATGTTCTAATTAGTCCATTTTACACACCTCATACATCTTTTATTAGTAGGTACAAGCTGTATGAAAACCTCTTTATTTGATTAGGTCCTATGAATATGTCAACTTTTTTATGCCTTTGACGAAAAGGGTGTTCCACCCCTATCTGGATTCTTTTTTCTTGGTCTTTGTGGAATACTTCTTGGTGTACTATCACACCTATAGAGACAATTATAAGCACATTGAATTATTATTACTACACTGATAGATCATCTAATTTATTCCAAACTTTCTAAGTTCCACTTATATATTGAAAAATTTCACATTTTGTTTAATATTATCTCGGAATCAAGAGTTCATATTCACTATGTGAAGGTTAGTTATGTGGTCTCCTTGGAGGATCCCAATAGCATGTTTTATATGTTTAATTTCTTATGGAAATATGGATATTAAAGGCATTTCATACAGTACTTCTCATCAATTACTTCACCTCTTACTAATTTTTCAAACAATGGTATTATGTTCATGTGGTCAAAAGAGTGTGATAAATCCTTTTGTGAGATGAAATGAAGGCTTTTCTTGGTACCCATTATGATTCTTGTGGATCCTTGAGACAGCTACATAAAGTTCTATAGTGCATTAAGAATCATCTTAGGTTCATAGGGGATGAAGGAGTATAGAGAAATTTCTTATGTATCTTGGAATTTGAGGACTAATGAGATAAAAAATCTAACACATATCCTCGATATAGTGTAATATTTTTATTCCTTACATTGAGGTAGACACTATCTGAGGGTTGAGTTTCCCTTGATGGGAATAATATCTTCATTCCTCTGATTTTGAGCATTCCTATATGCATAAAAAGGGAAATGTTGTAGTGTATGGGAAAAGTTAGAAAACTCTATAATAGTTCACAAGAGAAGCTAGTAATGAATGGAAATTTAGGGCCCTCTTATATGAGATACACTTGGAGAATCGGGACAATCACCATCAGTCTTATCTCTCAGCCTTGGTAGTTACCTCTCCCCTCGAGAAGGTGCAGAGCATGATTCATCACTAGGTGTTCCACCTATCAGTAGGTAATGGGGGAGAACTAAAGACCTATTGGATTTTTATAGTTTCTTACAGTCCTAGGATGGAAATGGAAGGATATTTATATGTATTTTCTAGTCATCTTACTGAGGTCACCTAGAGGGTGTGACACTTTATGGGTAGTCATTGCCTGATTGTTAAGGTTATCCCACATCCTTCCTATCAGGAAGGCGTTCTTAGTTGATTATATGAGAAGACTGTTTGTCCCCTTGGTCATTCAACTTCATAGGGTCCCTTGTACTATCATTTCAGAAAGGGATGATTGTTTAATATTATGGTTCTAAATTGGGTTTCATAAACCAATGGGTAAAAAGGTGCTCCTAAGTAAAAGAATTCACCATTTGACCAATGAAAAGTCATAATTGATGATATAGGTTCAAGAGGACAAGCTCTAATCATGCATCCATGATTTCAGTGCTTCATGGTAGAATCATATCCTCTTACCAAGTTCACTTATTATAATGTCTTTTAAGATACAGTTCAAATAGATTCATTTGAGGCCCATTTGGTAGGACATTTTTTCCACCCCTATGCTGGCTAGAGGTAGGTGAGTTGGACCTACTGAGTCCTCGTCTCATGTAAGAGACTTCTGTAAAATTTCATCTAATCAAGAAATGTATTTCTACTGATTAGTGAAAACAAAAATCATAAATAAATCACCATAGACATCCTCCAGTGTTCGAGGTCAGTGATTTTTCATTCCAGAGGGTATCTCTCGGGTTTGGGCACTGATGTTTATGAAATCAAGGGAACCATTCATCATGATATTTTGGTTTTTTTGAGATACTATAGTGACTCGAGCTAGTAGAATATCAGTTTCTACTACCAAATAGGTATCGTGAAATGTAAACCATATTCCATGTTTCATATATTAACTATTATCTTTCCAACCCATCACATACTTTTGAAAATGAATAATTTGAGCTATATGTCAATGCTTTGTTTGGGGAGTATCCCATTTGCATCATTGAACAAAACATAAAGTCTCTCAAATTCTAGTATTCCCATCTTGTATGATTGTTGTGGAATCTTGGCCATGTACCTGATGTGGTTTTGGAGAGGGAGGCTAACGTATGTGCCTAGTGGCTAAGGTATTTCTCAAAAAGTGTTTCACTGCCCATGGAAAGTGAACTTGGGGGCGAGTTCCTTTTATGAGGAAGATTATAGGAACATGGGTTTTCAATTAGATATATATCCATTAAATTTTGGTCTAATTAACTTTTATGGGTCTAATATGGATGCCTAATTTGTTAGTGGAGGTCCCAGGGGGTGTCAGGAGCTCGTTCAGAGGGTAGAACCAAGATTTTTTGGGAGGAAATGGCATGTCACTTGGTTAGAGTAAACATTATGATGTAGGATACATGGTTTTTTTAAACCATGTGAGGTTGGATACTGTGCTGGTATAAGATGCACAATTTTCCTTAAGCATCTGAGTTGGGTTGCACAAACATCTGGGGTTGTCTACAATTTTGATAGAGCTATATCTTATGGTTGGTACATAGTTCTCCTATATGTGTTGCCTAACCATGAACTATTCCCCTTTATATACCTACTTGTGTATGATTTTCACACAGTTTGGACAAACCATGTTTCCAAACCTTGCGTAGTGAAAATTTTAGGGAAATAATGATTTTCCCTTTTAAAATATCTTTTAACGTAAACCATACTCTTATTTAGATATTCTAGCAGATATCCCATCTACAAATTAATATTTTTATATACTTTCACAACTAATATAAGGATTAAGATCTAACATATGTTTGGACTCCAATAGAATCATTGTTATTCTCTTTGGATATGCACTGGTACATTCTTGATTCCATTTTGAACATATGGCATTTTTCATTATATCAATAATGCTATTTGGGTTTAGGCTCATATTCCCTAATATCATTTAATTGATATGTTATTTAGATACACTCAAATACATTCCAATCTGGAGGATAGTATTATATAAGGGAGTCATATGAATATGATATAGGTGGTCTAAAACTTCTTCCTCAATTTCCATAATTTTATAAATTGTTGTATCATCATGTTGATTTCATCAGGTGTCATTTGTTGAATTAATTTGTCATGATTGAAATCAATGAGATAGTATAATAGGGACCTTTTATTATATGTTAATCATTTTCGATGGTTACTGTAACATCCCAGGTAAATGAAGAATAAGTCCTATTTTATATTTATTAATTTTTAGGAATTGAATATTAATTTTACTTTAAATGGGTTGCTATGTTCGATATCATACCTGATACGCAACAACGGGTTTCTTTGAAATCTTACGTTGCACACTAATAATATAATATTATTATTTTAAATGGTAGTAAACTCCTAGACGTTTTATTGGTTGGAATGAAAAAAACTAACTACAATATGATTACACATGTTTTTTAAATGTATTTACTTTTGTCCAATAAAAGTTAGAGGCTTAAAATGTGAATGAATCTAATTTTAAGTATAATTTACATTAAAAGGTCGGTTTACCGCCTTTTAATGGCTAACCATCTTTAAATATAGTTTTGGTCACTTTAATACATTCTAATTTTCCAAATAAAATCCTTTTTTTTTGAATGGGGACATCAAAATTTACTTTGTGTAAATTTTTGGAATTTTTCCAATAAAGTTCATTTTTTAATGAATAATGAAAATTTTGTATTTTAATTCAAAACTACATTTTAATAAAATTTATTTATATAGTTATATTATCTTTTTAATTGTTTTTAAGTGTAATTAGAATATATTTTTACCATTTAATCCAAAGTTGGTCATTGGAACTAATTTCACTTTGAGAGTGGACATAAACAAGTATCAATCTTTTGATAGTTATTGTTTCTTAAAAACACGCTATTTGTATTGATAATGGGAATTAATTTTAAAATTAATTAATTCCACTTATATGTTTTGAATTTTGGAAAATAGGCATCATTTTTGAATTCGGAATATCAAATATATCTTAGGCTGAATTTTGGGTATTTTTCTAAAAAACATCAATTTTTGATGAATAGTGAAACCACTTAGTTGTAGTTAAAAAACTGACTTTTTCATTTAAATGAAATTTTACCACTTCTATGAATTGAATTTTGAAAATCCGACATACATGATTGTTATAAATAAGTAAAATGTGGTTCAATAAGATGAAAATAATATTTGGTGAATAGTAACTTTTGACTTTTATTTACCACGGTTAAAGGTAAATAAGGTAATTCAAGGTAAAACGAATATTATAATAATTCAAAATTACTTTAATACTTGTTAAACTTTATTTTTTGAGTCATTAACAACCATGGGAATCTTTTGGTAACTTTTTGGACCCCATTGAGCAACTTGGGAGTGATAATGACAATTTAGATTAATTAACTTAAAGTAAAGGTAAAAATGAGAAAAGAAAATATATTTTAGTAAATTAATAGTTAGAATGGGTTATATAAATTATCTTTTAGACTATAAATATTAATTGGAAATTTAAAAATATTTCCTAAATCATGGTTTTTTTTATAATTTTTAGACGACAAATAAATTAAATTATTTATGACACAATAATGATGTAGTGTTTACCTCATAAATATATGATTTAAATAAATAATATTATAATGACTACAATATTATCCATAACCTTTCCAATTACTATTGGATTATTTTATTTCAACCTTTAGTCATCTTAGCTTCGACTCTAATGATTTTTGGACCATTAGAAATAGAATATCATTATATAATAAAATAATAGTTCCATGCTTTCCTAAAGATCCCCTCCTCTCCCTTATAAAAGGACACCACTTCTAACCAATTCCTAACACATCTCAAGACTTTTGTCTCATCCAAACTATGCCCAAATAGGCTCCCTAAATCCCTCTTCTCCTCCTAGAAGCCTTATCTTAGTCATAAGTCACTTCAAGAAGTCCTTTGGTTCAAACAAAAGGGAGTTACCCAAATTAAAGGTAATAGTTTCTCTTAAATTGTTTTATTTTACTTCTCCAACCCATAAACTATTTTTATTTCTTTCTTTTGTAACAACACCAGTATCCTCAACATACTAGGATGTTGTTATGAGAATTATTTGAAGTACACTTACACACACCTCCATCTAATGAATGAAGAATATAATGTTTCTGTGGATGGAAAACTAACACCTCACGAAACGACGATTGTTCAATTACATATTACCACCTCTCATGGTGGCCATTATGATGGAACTATATTTATATATGATATATATTATGTTTATTATTTCCTTATGCTTCTGTAATTCCCAATTATATCAATCTTTTATGGTTTCTATAGTGGGTAAATAGGATAATCTCATTTGAGGAAGTGCGGACTACTGCCCCCTCAAAGTGATGTGATTTGTTAATGCCTTATATGGGATGTATAAAGGATGGATATAATGATATTATTTATTATATAATACTGTAATTATAATATATATATATGTATAATTATGTTTTATTTCCATTAAAATAAGAAATATAAATGAATGTAGCGTTCATGTGTATGTACGGCTTACCATCTCCGTGAACGGTGCATTTCATTTATTACCTCCAAATGTTATGTACTATTATAAATACATGTATATAATGAATATATATGATATATATGATATCTAAATCAAGAATATCATTTTGGATATAATGGACTATTGACAACATGGAAAACTAGTAAATATAAGGTGTTCATTTTTTACTCAAGTACCAAATATCGACAAAACGAATGTTATTAACGTAAATGATTACATAATGTTTATAACCTGGTAATAAGTGATATAAAAGGAGTAATAAACATGAAAAAGGTTCTTAAGAAAGTTTAAATTAACTTTATTTGATTATTTAGGAGATTAAAGAATGATCGAGTCAAGTCGGACACGAGATAAGGGACTTCGTCTCAGTCTCCTTTCATTGAGGCATATTTTGTTTTAATACACGACTTTCTTTTATACGCTGTATAAAAACCCTCGACTTTTTAAAGTGAATATTTTTCTATGAAGTGTTTTACTAAATGACAAAAAGAATGTTCCTTTTAACGTAAGTGGTGACAAAGACCTTTTCCATTGCCACGAGTATTATTTCATCTTTTCCTTCCTCAATAAGCCATAATGTTTTTAAAAGAAAATAAATACCATATACTCTTTTATGTATTTTGGTATTGAAAATGGTTTTGATAATGTATTTGTAATGTCAATATATTTAAAAGATATATTGTGATTGAAATGTGGAAATGTTTTCTTTCCTTTATATTTGTTTTCTTTATTATTATTTTATAATGGTACTTGGACATTTGATGGGTGGTTACGTGATAAACTAAATGACAGTTGGTGTCATGAATACCCAGATTGGTGGTTACATTATAACCTCCAATGAATTGGGTATGGAAGTCGGACGTATGGATATTCCATTTAGGGATATGTGTGGAAGTCGGCCGTATGGTTATTCCATTTATGTATGTTTATGTCCCAAGTTACCTTTATATGGTATGTGTTCTTTATATGGTTTTTATGGTAATATTTTATTTAAAAAAGGGTAAGTAATGATCTTTTATTCATTGAAGAGTATTTACTACTTTATAATGGTGAAAAGTATTACTTAGGATAAAGTATTCATGGTTTACTTATTGTTTTGAAAAACAAACATTTTTCCTTCTTTGTTTATCCCTTACTGAGTTTTTTATGCTCATCCCAAGTTTTTGAAATGTTTCTCACAAGACATAAAGAAGATTAGGGTCAAGGATGGGATCAAGTAAAAGTCATGTTATCTTAAACATGGAACTAGACATGACTCTTTTTTAGGATTTTTTATTTTATTAAAAAATGGAAACTGTGTACAAGTGTCTACTTTGTAATCATTTGAGATGTAATAGTTATTTCTTAATTCTCTAAAACTCTAAACCTAAATAGATCCTCAATGTGAATTATTCATTTAATTCAATATTATGTAAGGTTTAAGGCTGGGTCCTTATAGTTGGTATTAGATGTCGGTTTAGACAACTTTAAGAGTTAGGGTATTGGTAAATAAATGTCTATAAATTAATTTATGGTAATATTGAAATGATATAGCATTTAAAGATTACCATGTTGCTTCCCCTAAGATATTTCTATGTTAAGAATGGTTTTTTGTAGAGGAAACAGAACAAATTTTCTGGGAAGGCATACAGAGGGAAATGACCTTCCAAATTAGCATCCTGAGATGGTCAGAATTAGAATTGAACAGTTTACTACAGTGATGGCTCAGTTGATTCAGGTGATAAATGGTGGTTGTGTTTATTGATGATATTTTAGTTTATTCTAAAATTAAAGAGGAGCATTAAAGTCATTTAAGGGTTGTCTTGCAAACCTTAAAAGAAAATAAACTTTATGGGATATTCAGCAAGTGTGAGTATTGGTTACAAAAAAATTCTTTCCTTGGTCACATTGTTTCAAAAAAAATGGAATAACTGTTGATCCCGCTAAAACAATAGTTGTTGAAGAATGGACAAGACCCACAAATATTACCGAAATTAATAGTTTTCTTAGTTTGGCACGTTATTATCAGAGGTTTTTTGAAAATTTTGCACAGTTATCTAGTCTAATGACTAAGTTAACTTGAAAAGGTGTTAACTTTATATGGGAAAAAGAATGTGATGATTGTTTTTAGTAATTTAAAAGAAGATTGGTGAATGCTACAATTTTGGCACTGCCATCTTGAAATGGTGAGTTTGTTATCTACAATGATGCTTCGTTGAAAGTACTAGGTTGTTTACTAATGCAGAATGATCAGGTAATTGCTTATGATTCATGTCAGTTGAAACCACATGAGTTAAATTACCCTACACATGATTTGTAATTAGCTAATGTTTTTTTTGCTTTAAAAATTTGGAGGTGTCATTTGTATGGAGTGAATTGTGAAATATATACTGATCACAAAAGTTTGAAGTATATATTCACTCAAAAATAATTGAACATGAGACAGAGGAGATGGTTGGAATTAATCAAGGATTATGATTGTACAATTCATTACCATCTGGGAAAAGCAAATAAAGTGGTTGATGCTTTGAGTTGAAAAAGTAATACTTCATTAACCATGTTACATTTGGAATGAGATCCTTTCGTTTTTGATTTGATGAACTTTGGAATAAAAGTTGTTGGTCCAGGAAATTATATTATTTTGTATTAGGTGTCAGTGAAATCATCTCTATGAGACAGAATAAAGCAAGCGCAGAAAGAAGACAGTGAGTTGCAGAAAAAGTTAGAGATGGTTTAGAAGGGTAAGTTTCCTGAATTTAACATTGATAATGATTGTTTTTTGAGATTTGGTAAGAGATTATGTGTATCTTGTGATTCACAGTTGAAGAATGATTTGTAATGTATTGCTCATAGTTCTCTATTTTCAGTTCATCCTGATGGTACTAATATTTACAGAGATCTTTGGGAGTATTACTGGCGGGATGGAATGAAAAGAGATATTGCTGATTTTACTGTGAAGTGTTTGACTTGTCAGAACGTTAAAGCAGAGTGGTAGTTACCGAAAGGAATGCTTCAGCCTCTACCGGTGCCAGAGTGGAAATGGGAAAATATATCCATGGACTTTGTTGTGGGATTACCAAATACATCTCGAGGTAATAATACATTCTAGGTTATTGATGATTGATTGACTAAATCTACTCATTTAATTCCTATTCAAGATACAATTTCTCTAGATCAACATTCTCATTTGTATGTTAAAGAGATAGTCAGGTTGCATGGAGTTCCCCTCTCTATTGTATCTGATCGTGATCCCAGGTTTATTTCTCACTTTTGGAAAGGCCTTCAAAAGTCATTGGTTACTGAATTAAATTTTTATATAGATTTTCATCCTCAATCAGATGGGAAACCAGAATGAACAATTCAGACATTAGAGAATGTGTTACGTGCTTTCTCGATGGATTATCAGGGACGTTGGGACAAACATATTTCTTTGGTTGAATTTTTTTATAATAACAGTTTTCATTCCAGTATACAGATTTCTCCAATTGAGGCTTTATATGGAAAGTGTTATCAAACTCCATCTTTTTGGGACGAAGTAAGTGAAAGGAAGCTGATGAGACTAGAATTGGTAGAAGAGATGACAGATAAAGTTCAGTTAATTCTGATGCACATGAGAACAGCTCAGAGCATATAGAAAAGTTATGAAGATAACCTAAGGAAGGATCTTTCTTTTGAGGTAGGTCATCATGTCTTTCTCAAAGTTTCTCCATGGAAGTGTGATGCAATTTTGTAAGAAAGAAAAGTTGAGTCTGAGGTTCATTGGACCTTATGAAATTCTGGAGATAGTTGGATCAATTGTATACAGAGTGGGTTTACCTCCAAGTTTATCCCAGGTACACAATGTTTTTCATGTTTCGATGTTGAGAAAGTATATGCCAGATCCATCTCATGTTTTGAGACCAGAGGTAGTTCAGTTGGAAGAGAATATCTCTTATGAAGAACAACCAGTCCAGATTCTTGACCGTAGGGAGAAAGTATTGCTGAATAAGGTATTTCTCTAGGTAAAGGTTTCATGGAAAACTATATGGTTGAAGAGGCAACATGGGAATCTGAAAATGCTATGATGGATAAATAACCCCACTTATTTTAATACGTGAATAAAAATTGCAAGGACGCAATCCCCAAAAGGGGGGAAGGATGTAAAATCACAGGTAAATGAAGAATAAGACATGTTTTTTATTTTTTAATATTTTTGAATTAAATATTAATTTATCTTTAAAGGGTTTGTTATGTTTGATAGCGTACCCGATACGCAACAACAGGTTTCTTTAAAATCTTACGTTGCACACTAATAACATAATATTATTATTTTAAATGGTAGTTAACTACTATCTATTGTATTGGTGGGAATGAAAAAAACTAACTACAATATGATTATACATGTTTGTTAAATGTATTTACTTTTTTCCAATAAAAGTTAGAGGCTTAACATGTGAATGAATCTAATTTTAAGCATAATTTATATTAAAAGGTTGATTTATCGCCTTTTAATAGAGAACCCTCTTTGAATATATTTTTGGTCACTTTAATACATTCTAATTTACCAAATAATATCCTTCTTTAGAATGGGGACATCAAAATTTACTTTGTGTAAATTTATGGAATTTTTCCGATAAAGTTAGTTTTTAATGAATAGTGAAAATATTGTATTTTAATTTAAAACTATGCTTTAATATAATTTATTTATATAGTTAGATTATATTTTTAGTTGGTTTTAAATTTTAATTATAATATATTTTTACCATTTAATACAAATTTGGTCATTGGAAGTAATTTCACTTTGAGAGTGGACATAAACAAGTATCAATCTTTTGATAGTTATTGTTTCTTAAAAACGCGCTATTTGTTTTGATAACGGGAATTAATTTTAATATTAATTAATGTCACTTCTATGTTTTTAATTTGGAAAAATAGACATCATTTTTTAAATCGGAATATCAAATATAGATTTGGATGAATTTTTTGTATTTTTCTGAAAAACGTGAATTTTTGATGAATAGTGAAACCACATAGTGGTTGTTAAAAAACTAAATTTTTTCATTTAAATGAAATCATACCACTTCAGTGAATTGAATTCCAAAAATCTGACATACATGGTTGTTATCAAGAATTAAAATTTGGTTCAATAAGATGAAAATAATCTTTGGTGAATAGTAACTTTTGACTTTTATTTACCACGGTTAAAGGTAAATAATGTAATTCAAGGAAAAAGAATATTATAATAATTCAAAATTACCTTAACACTTGTTCAAACCTTATTGGTTGAGTCATTAACAACCATGGTCATCTTTGGGTCGATTTTGGGACCCCATTGAGCAACTTGGGAGTGATAATGGAAATTTATATTAATTAATTTAAAGTAAAGGCAAAAATGACAAAAGCAAATATATTTTAGTAAATTAATTTTTTGAAGGGGTTATATAAATTATTTTTTGACTATAAATATTAATTGGAATGATAAATTGATTTTATACATCATGATATTTTTTAATAATTTATAGACAACAAATAAGTTAAATTATTTATAAAACAATAATGATGCAGTGTTTACCTCATAAATAAATGATTTAAATAAATAAGATTATAATGATTAAAATATTATCCAAAACCGGTCCAATTCTTATTGGATGATTTTATTTCGACCATGAGTCATCTTATCTTAGACTTTAATTATGTTTGGACCATTAGAAACTGAATATCATTATATAATAAAAAAATAGTTTCACACTTTCCTAAAGAGCCCCTCCTCTCCCTTATAAAAGGAGACCAATTCTAACCAATTCCTCACACCTCCAAAGCCATTTGGATCATCCAAACTCTACAGAAAATAATCTCCCTACATCCCTCTCCTACTTCTATAAGACTTACCATAGGAATAAGGCACTTCAATATGTCCTTTGGTTCAATCCAAAGGGAGTTACCCAAATTAAAGTTAACGGTTTCTCTTAAATTGTTTTCTTTTATTTTAATTCTCCGACCACTAAAATATTTTTATTAATTTATATTGTAACAACACCTGTATATTCAATATACTAGGATCTTTTTATGAGAATTATTTTAACTATACATACACACACCTTAAACTAGTGGATGAAGAACATAATGTTTCTATTTGTGGCAAACTAACGCCTCGCGAAACGATTATTGTTCAATTACATCTTACCACCTCTCATGGTGTCCATTATGATGTAAATATATTTATATATTATTTTTATTATTTTTATTATTTCTTTATTCTTCTTTACTTCCCAATTATATCAAGCCTTTATGGTTTCCATAGTGTGTAATTATGATAATCTCATTTGAGGAAGTGCGGACTAACGCCCCCTCAAAGTGATGTGATTCATTAATACCATGTGTGGGATGTATAAAGGATGGATTTAATGTTATTATATATTATATTATACTGGAATTATAATATAACTATGTATCATTATGTTTTATTTTCATTAAAATAAGAAACAGAAATAAAAGTAGCGTTCATGTGTACGTACAGCTTACCATCTCCATGAACGGTGCATTTCATTTCTTACCTCCAAAGGTTATGTACTATTATAAATACATGTATATACTGGATATATATGATATATATGAAATCTAAATTAGGAATATCATTCTGGATATAATGGACTATTGACCACATGGACAACTTGTAAATATAAGGTGTTCATTTTTGACTCAAGTACCAAATATCGACAAAATGAACATTATTAACTTAAATGATTACATAATGTTTATAACATGGTAAAAAGTGATATAAACGGAATAATAAACTTGAAAAATGTTCTTAAGAAAGTAGAAATTAACTTTATTTTATTATTCCGTAGATTAAAGAACGATCGAGTCAAGTCAGACACGAGGTTAGGGACTTCGTCTCAATCTCCTTTCATTGAGGCATATTTGGTTTTAATACACAACTTTGTTTTATAATCTGTATAAAAACCCTTTACTTTTCAAAAAGAATATTTTCTATGAAGTTTTTTACTAAACAAAAAAAATATTCCTTTTAATGTAAGCAGTGAAAACTATCTTTTCTACCGCCATGAGTATTATTTGATCTTTCGGTTCCTCAACAAGGCTTAATATTTTTAAAAGAAAATAAATACCATATACTCTTTTATGTATTTTGGTATTGAAAATGGTTTTGATACTGTATTTGTAATGTAAATATATTTAATTTATATATTTTGATTGAAATGTGTAAATGTTTTCTTTCCTTTATATTTGTTTTCATTCTTATGATTTTATAATGGTACTTGGATATTTTACAGGTGGTTACGTGATAAACCAAATGAGGGTTCGTTCCATGAATACTAGGACATGTGGTTACGTTATAACCTCAAATTCATTAGGTATGGAAGTCGGTCTTATGGATATTCCATTTAGTAATAGGTTTGGAAGTCGACCTTATGATTATTCCATTTAAGTATGTTTATGTCCCAAGTTACCTTTATATGTTATGTGTTCTTTATACGGGTTTAATGGTAATATTTTGGTTACAAAAGGGTACGTAATGATATTTTATTCAGTGAAGAGTATTTACTACTTCATAATGGTGAAAATTATTACATATGATGAAGTATTAATAGTTTACTTATTGTATTGAAATAATAATAGTTTTCCTTCTTTGTGTATCCTTTATTGAGCTTTTTATGCTCATCCCAAGATTTTAAAATGTTTTTTACCAGACATAAAGAAGATTAGGGTCAAGGATGGGATCAAGGAAAAGTCATGCTATATTAAATATGGAACTAGACATGACTCTTTTTTTAAGAGTTTTTATTTTATGAAAAAAAATGGAAACTGAGTACAAGTGTCTACATTGTAATATTTTGAGTGTAATAGTTTTATCTTAATTCTCTAAAACTCTAAACCTGAAAAGATCCCCAATGTGAATTATTCCATTAATTCAATATTATGTATGGTTTAAGGCTGGGTCCTTATAGTTACGTCCACAATTTCAACCACCACATCATGGTTGATTTTCCATAATTGGGTTTTTAGTATTTTGAATCCTTTGAGCCACAATTCAGGTGTGTTTAAGGATGACCACACTTATGGTAAGACCCATTGTATTTAACTTCTATTGAATTATCAAATGGTTAGGGTCATGTTGACTTACACGTGAACCACCTAAGGTATGTTATTTAATATTAAAAAACTAATCATAATTATATTGGAATGTTTATTTTATATGAATGAATTTTGAAATTTGAATGGAAATGAATGTTGGATTAATTTCATACCCTTCTTGCCACACTCGGTGGAAGGCAGCAGTTTGAACCAAGATAAATGTATATGAATAAAATGAATTAATTGCTTGAGAAGCCTTTTCACTTATATGAATGTCATGAAATAAACTTTGGAATAATAATTGGAATAATTACTAAATGGACAAATATATTTAGTTGAATTATGTGTATGTTTCCTAATAACTCATGGACCTTGAGAAACGTATAGGAAAGGCCAAAAAAGAGTTAGAATTTGAATTCCTGATGGAATTCCAGGAGCACACATGGATACCATTGTTATTTGGGGATGAAATTTTTGTTGGATAGACCCACCATAGAACCCAATCATTTTAATTTAATGGATTCTCATTATGACATCATAGGATCTATCCTTTACTATTATAATATTCTATAGATATACTACTTGGATACAGTATAGAATATACAGAAATAAAATTCCATAGTAACATCCTTGTACTAGCCATAACTTATCCAATATTACCTTGGATGTAATCCTTGGTCTCTCTTAGATTTCACAATTCTAGAATTCCTTGGACGATGCTCTATGGATTACACTTATACCTCTTAACCAGGATTTAGATACTATTTTATTAGGGACCTCAAGGTCTAGTTTTAATTGGGGATTAACTTGGAATCCTTATATAATACAATAATAATAATTTCACTATTATGTGTGGGAACACTACTTTTACTATCACGAGGTGATGTTAGTGCTAGATATTCCTCATGTGACCTACATATATATACTATAAATTAATTATTTAAATGAACCAGTTACGTGTTTAGGCACCATCTGGGGGGTGATGTAAGTACATGGGGTTTTATATTAATATAATTTTTTACTTTATAAATATGAATCATCTCACTATTTTATTTTATATTATATGTAAATAATGTTATAAACACCACTAGTGGTGGAAAAAATAGATTTATCTCACACACTATATGGGAACCTATGATACTTGAGAAAAACATTGATATAGGTGTTTAAAATGGGATGATGGTAGCTTTATAATCCTGATTGCTTGATGTATTATGAAGGAGCTAGTAATAAATGACTAAGAAAAACCTCCGATTTATTGGGATATTTTTTATGTACTTTTTTAATTTCATATAGAATTATTGTATGCTTCTTGAATAAGTATTTTAAATCATACTAGATACATGAAACATTATCTTTAGTGTTTTTATATTTATATCAGCTTATTCATTAGTTGTTGTATCAGTATATTTGTTCTAAGTTGCTTACTATCAAATATATTATATTGTTTTTCGCTTGTTTTATAATATTGTTCAATTATGTCATACTCTGGTAATGAGGGAATTTTCCCCCCATAGACACACCTCATGCCCTTGCTACTAGTTGAAAAACCAAAGACATTTGGGGAGATGCGCTTGAGGCCATGTGGATCACTAGCCTTGGGGCACCTCTTATGTTTAATATGGGTCTGGGACATCACAACTCCAAAAGAGACGGTTGTATTTTCTGTTTAATTAACATATAATCAACCATTAAAAAGATTAATTAATTATATATCCCATGCATTGTAATTTAAGGGTTAAATTTCAATTTATGGTGATTCTTGAAAATTCATTCCAGGACCCAACGATATATATAAATAGGTTATCATTAAGATAACAACATGAAACCACATACTATAGGTTTATGTTTAATATATCATCTAATATCATTTCCGGGTTCTACTCAAATCAAGATAAAATTATTGAACGGAAGAAGAACCTAATAATTATCCAAATTATCTTGTACCTAAATCGCACAAATGATTTAGGGAAGAATGGATAATGTCAAAAAATAAATTAAGGTCTTACTATTATATATCTAATGAGATGAATGAATATTGATTACAATCTAATATTGAAGAGTTATCTTGATTATTGGAATAGTCATAGAGAATGGATTTAAAAAGCGAGAAGAGGTTGTTGTACGGGAGATGAAAAGTTACTATAAGTTTTAAGGGGATTTTAATGTAATTTAAAATTATTAAAATTAAAAATATTTGGGGTCTCATGTTTAGGTTCATAGTTTTCTAAGTCATGGGTTGAAGATTCATGGGTTTCTATAGGTAAGGTGAATAGAACATAGTTTATCAGCATGGTATGACTAACCATGCACGAACTCTGAAAAACACACTATTAAAACTATAGATCAACCATCAAAGATCTGCACCATATCTCCAATTATTTCCTCAAACCCTGTGGGATCATCCTAATCACATCCTAGGGTTTTCATAGTTTAAAAGACCATGCATCATGTACCATGTCGTTTTCACTAATTGTGCCCTCAAATTTTTCACACAAAAAGTTGGGTTCTTGGATTCAAAAAAGTTTCGAACACCCCCATTACATTCATAACCTCAAAAGACATTACCAATAGGACATATTAAGACATTTAAATGGATAAATTATAGAAAATAAAGGATTCTTACCTGGACGAAGAATCTGGTACTTACATGTAACATCATGTTCCTTAATGAGAATGTTGGGCACCCATTTTTACATATAAACCTTGAAGTCACTTTTTAAATCACATGGGTGTATTAATAAAAGATATGTTGTTTATCACACAAAAAAATGAATTAGAAGAACATTATAAGAGGTATGTTAAATGAGTGACTGTGGTAATTGTTAAAACCACAATAAAAATTTTCTATAGGAACCTAATAGATCATTTAGGGAATATAAAGAAACTAAAAAATAATCCCACGGTTATGTCACTATTTAGGATTATTTTTAGTAAATGATTCCATTTGTATGTTTCATTCCAACACAAATCATTTTGGGTTCTAATATAATGATATTTTTACTGTGAATAGGTATATAAGCGGACATTATGATAATTAAAGGACTTGTATTACATTAAACTTGATTCATATGTGAATTTTGATCTTTATGTTGAGAATTATATGGTCTTATAATGTTTAAAAGGTTTTTATCTTAAATTATAACATTCAAAATCACCTTGATTATGCAAATTCTCTCAGATAATTTCCTCTTATCATTACTAATTTTTACCAATTTGGGGTTGTGGATGTCCATAGAACATATTCCAAAATTAAATTCAGCACTAATCGACATTATCTAATATATCTCCATAGAACATGATCCTAGAGACACATTGGCTTTCATCATATATGAAAATACTAGAATAGATCCACCACCAGATTAGGGGGAGAGAAATACTTTTCAACCCAATATAAACTAGATTAATGTAATGTAACAACTTTAATCATTAATTATTCTATTGAATTTAATCTTGAAATAACATTCATTAAATTCCTAGTATCTTTTTATTTTATAGTTTTGACAATTATGAATAAAATATTAACAGGTAAACCCATACATTAAAATTAAAAACTTATACTTAGTGTCCATTTTATCTACAATATAAAACTCATTAAAATAAAACATGATTTCTCTTTATGAAAAATATTCAAAATTATGATCTTGTTCTCAAAATTGTCTCTATAGTTCCTTAAACCCAATGAAAAACATTTTAAAAAATTGGATTGGAACCAACATATCAGTTTGGGTCGTAAATAAAGTAAATCGTTAGTCTAGGGAAAATATAAAAACCCATTAAAACCTTTTCCTTAAGAATGTCATTAGAAAGAATAGGAAATTAATGTAGGTTCCTTAGAAATTTTTTACCATATCACTATTACATTCACCATTACCAATGGAATAACTATACAGCCAACTTCAATCTCCAATGTACCCAATGCACTGGAGATCTATAATGTTGATCACCCTTATTATAATCTATATCAGGCTCATCCGAATTTCATGAGCTCTAATGGGGCTCAACCTTTCATATAAGTTATATTAGAATAAAAATTATATATAGTACAGATCGACCCATGGTATATAATTTTTAAGGACCACATAATCAATTAAACTATTGAATACTCTATTAAAATCGTTTGTAAATCACTCTTAGATATCAAAAAACTGTTTTCATACTAACATAACATTTGAAATCTTAAAACTGTGAACATAATAAAAAACACCATTATTTGTAAAGAAATGTGAAGAAATATAAAGGAAAAAATAAATAATTAAATAATCATGAAATTGAATCATTTTGTTCCGGGTATATATGTTTAAAAAACATTCCTTTTGGATTCTGTAAAAATACATGAAAGAGTAACATTAAAAGAGGTTTTTAAAAGAATGTCCCTTACATAAAACAAGAAAAATAACCATTTTTTAAAATATTAATGATAAATTAAAAAATTAAAATATTAAAGAATTCATGTTCAAATAAATAAATTCATGAAACCCAATTTAGAAACATGGTCATGAAAGAGAAATATTTTGAAGAACAAATAATTCAAACATTTAAAACATCATTTTTAGTTAAAATTTATCTTACCTTGAGTATTACTCATCAAATAAAATCTACATATTTCTGAATAATAAACAGATATTAATTATATATATTCCTTATAACCTTTTATATGTTTATTATACCTTTTATATAACCTTTTATCATGTTAGAAGAATTGATTAATTATTTAATTTTCTATCATATGTTTTGACAATATTTGGTAACTATGTCCAAAAATAAATTTGTATGATGTCAATAGTAAAAGTGTTCATTAAAACGTCATCTAAATAATGATATTAATTACATAATAATAATAATAATAATAAATCAATCATACTTTTAAATCCAGTCATTAAATTTGGTTATAAAAAAAATTAACTGCGTTAGAATAATTGAGATGTTAAGCCGTACATATGCATGAGTAATGTATCTATTTTTCAAGGATCATTAATAAAAGATGGTAAAAATTATGTTATCATTATGGATTGATATTACTATCATTATTATATTATTAATTGTTTAGGTATAATTATATATATCATCCATGGTATGTGGTGATGAAAAACTAATCACATGATTTCATTAAGGTGATAATTCACATATACGTAAGAACAAAATTATTATTTTTCTGTGAAATGAATGGTGAAAAAATAAAATTTTATATTATATTTTATTAACTTTAAATATTTCATGAATAATTTATAGAATATTTAATTTCATCATTATAACATATCTTGAGAGATGGTGATGGAAAATGAATTATATCAGTTCACGAGGTGAAAGCTCACCGATTAATAACTTCTTCTCCCATTTTATAGAAGTGGATATAGATTTAAGTTATAATATTAAAATAATAATATAATAATATATTTATGATAATAGATGTATTATTTCATCATGTTTTAAGAATATTTAATGAATTTGGAAGAATAAACCAAACGACTCAATCCAAAAAATATATTTTATTCGGATAATTTCTTTTTCTTAAAACATTAAGACCAATAATGGAGGTGTTATGACAAAAATGGGAGCTCTTGAATAGGTGGACGGATTATATAAAGGTATTTTGTTTTATATTGGATGAGTAAAATAGGTTTTTAACTATGATGAAAAGAGAAAATTATATATATTTTTTATAAAGATAGGAGGGGAAATCCTAGAATTCTACAAAATATTTAATTAATAGAAATTAATTTTATATTTAAAATTGATCTATTTAATTTATTTAGAGAATATTATTGTTATTAGTAAAAATATATTCATAAAATAAAATTTATAATGAAATATATTTTTTAAAACTTTTTATTTTGTTTTAACTTTTATTTACCCTCCTTAACTCTTATCATTGCATCATGTGTTTTCATTATTTGAAGGTTAATATAGATATTGTAAAATGAAAAAATAACCCTAAATGAATCAATTATGACATTTTAAACATTATCCCAATAATTTAGTCTAATTATAGATATTTATAATTTTTATAACATTTAAATAAATATTATTTATTTACAATATAATAAATGTCAATATGGATAACATTCATTACATTAATTTTAACAAATATAATAATAAAATGATTAATTAAAAATTTCCTATAAAAACACTAACGCAATAATGTAATTTATAAACTTATTTTATAAAATTAATTAGATCATGTTAATTTTTTTCAATATTTTTAATTTTATTTATTTAATTTTTATGTAAATTAAAAAATGAAAGAAACATCATTGTGTCAGTAATTATGTTAATTATTTTATCACATCAAAATTATAAATAAATTTCCATGTTGTAGATAAATGTTTCAAATTAAAAATTAATATTTATAATTGAATATATATTCTATGTAACCTTGTACTTGAAATATTATATTTATTGAAATATAAGTATGACATGTTAAGTTTTCATGTTCAAAAAAATTATTATAAGAGGAATAAAGACATCCAAGGGGCAACAAAAAGTCATAAAATAGGTTTAAATATTATTTTTGTTAAATATCACTCATATAATAATCAAATTTATTAGGGAAATTTTATCATATTTATAGTATTATTTTTACCTTTAATTATCTAATTTTCCCTTAACCGTTGTAATAATAATTACTAAGTTCACTATCTATTTTCGAAAAAAATAATGGGGACATATATAATATGTTTGTAACATATGATTCCGAAAATGGGATCCATTTTTTAAAATTAAAAACTCATATTTGGATATAATTAAATTAAAATTAATCCAATTCATGGAATGAGAATGTGAGTTTAAAATGAAAAAATGTTAAAAAGACTAGAATGTTTATATATCCAAATTCAATGTGAAATTGATTACAATAACCTATATTCAATTAAATGATATAAATTTTTTTATATTATACTTTAAAAGAAATCAAATATATATATACCAATATAAATTATTTATATTATAAATATATTATCAATTAAAAACTAGTATTTTTCACTACTCATCAAAAACCAAAACTTATCTGAAAAATACCAAATATTCGAAAAAAGTAAATTTTGATATAAATTTCTCAAATTAAAGGATTATTTTTTCAAATAAAATTAATAAAATTGTCAACATTTAGTTTTAAATTAAGTTCCCCATATATTGTGGGAGAAATTTTCTTTAAAAAAATACTTCTTTAACATTTAAAATGAAATCGGTTACTATATAATGTATATAAGAAAATAAACTGAATTTTAAAATATAATATTTAATACATTATATATAAATTTAATAAAATAATCCAATAAAATTGATTTTGTTATTTATTAGTATAAAACACACTTGTTCACATTTAAATTGTTTTTTTAAAAACATAATTCCATTTATTTTAAAAGGGTTTTATTTTCATTTATAATTAATTGGTCGAATAATTAATATATATTCATGTTTAGATGATATTTTCATAATACAGTTAATCCTATTATTTCCTGTAATTCTAAATTCTAGTTTATAATTTTTACATTTAAATATTAATAATATTTAGTCATTGGTTGAAGAACATAGGCACATAGTTTTATTTCATTATCCATTTTGATAAGTCATATGTTTTTTTACAAATTTTCAATTTTATTTATAATCCATTTTTATCACTGTTAAATATTTTATCATATTTTTATAAACCTATATATATATATATATATTCTTATCTATATTTATGTCATATTTCATAAATTTTTCATTGCCCTGTTTATGTTTATGTTTTTATGTCCCTCTTCTAATCAAATTTGGGCATATTTCTACAATATTTTTTTAAGAGGGAAAAACATGAAATAAAATATTTTTTTATTATCATAAGATTATAATGAAATAAAAAAGGTAATAAATCCCATTTATTTTCAATTTTTTTTGTTAATGAATGTAACCCATTTATTACCTAACATCAGTTTTAGCGGAGTGATATTTTTCATAGTTACAATTGAAATTCTGTTTTTCAGCACGTGAAATTAATTTTTCTCTACATGAGTTCTAAATACATTTACATAAATTAAACATAAATATAATATTTAGAAAATAAATAAATATCCATATTTTTTCAGATATTTTTTGTTTAATTTCTTTGATCATTAGGTTATAACACTTATATAAGAAACATATATATTATAATTTGTACACATCCACTCAATATCTAATTTTTCTATAATGTATATTTTTTATAAAAACACATTTTATTTTGATGGAAATTCTTCATTTCATTAAACATAACATATTATTTATTTTTACTCATCCATAAAACCCATTAAAAATATTTTAAAATTATTGGATTATAAAAAATATCTTAGTAAGGGATATATGAAACTAAATAATGTAACCGAATGGTCAATTTTAAATCGATGAGATAAAAAAACTATTTTTTCCATTAATAAAATTACAATTGATCTCAAATTTTTATTTAATTAACCATCAAATCATATTTAAATCCCATTCATTTTTATAAAATAGTTTGTGAAAACATAATGGGAATTTTTTTAATCAACATGGTTTCATAAAAAAATAGAATAACCTTTGAAAAGACAGTTTTAATTAAAAAAATTCTTTTTTCTCTAAATGGAATAATGATTCCATTAAAAAAATACCATTATCTTATATTTTAAAATGAAATTATATCTATAAAAACTCTTAAATAATAATAGAAATGCTATGTAGGTTCGTTGGTATAAAAACATCATTGATTACTTATTTGTAAAATTACTAATATTATCAGCTTATAACTATTATATCTAGGGAACATAATCATAAAAAAATTCACTAGGGAGGTATAATAAGCTCAAACTTGATTATAAATTTTTTTCACTATATATTTTGAAATAGAACATTCCATTTTTCATTAATAAATAATGTGAAAACATTACTTATAAAACATTTAGAAAGATATATTTTGAAATCCATTGAATTAAAAAAATAGGTAGAAAATTTAATTTTTCATTAGTTTATTTAAATGAAAATAAATTCTTAACATAATTTTATGATTATTTACATGGTAGTAAATGATTTAGATAATAAATCTTCAAAAACAATTAATTTTCATAATTAACGTATTTTTTTCCTTTCCTCATGTGAGACTTGTTACATACATTCTATATCAAAATTAATGATAAAATTATGTTAATTAATTACATTATTATGAATATTTTTAATTTTTATTATTACATTTTTTAATTTATTATCCTGTTTTATATAATTACTTAATAAATTATGTTCATGTTAAATTTTTTGATAGTATTCAGATCATATGTACAAAATGATATTTGTAATTTTACTATGTCAAAAGTGATAACTATTATATCATTTCTAGAATAATAATTATTATATAGGTTTCACTTCAATAAATTAATTAAACTATTAATACCATCAATGAAAAATGTTATAATTTACAATCATAAATATTGTAGGTTATACAGACATGTGGGTAAAGTATTGGGTTTTCAGCGAACATGATGGATATAAATAAATTACTATTTTATCATTATAGAATTATTATTATTTAATAAATATTATATTATTTATTTGAGAACACTATATATACCATCCACAAGATGAAATGATTAAAAATGAATCGCATCACTTCTTGTCTGTTGTTATCCACATTTCTGCATGAATAATATTATAATTTTTCTAATAATGAAAATGCAGGAACGTAGAAGATACAATTTAATAATATAATGAAAATTATTTAACAAATATTATATATATACATTTAATACATATTTATAACTATCCTTTATAGTTTGTTGTGGTAAATGAATTACATCACTTTGTGAGGTGTTAGTGCACCGTAAAAATATTTGATGGTTTAATTTCCCATTTGATGTAAGTATCGATTAATATATGTTATTAAAAATACATAATATAATATATTTCTTTGTAATACACTTATTTTAGTCTTTCAGTATTGATTAATGTGATTTTACGTACGCAGATGAATAAATAATTTTAATACACTCTACAAGAAGATATTCATCGTCTTTAAAAAACCTTCTTTTCTTTACACATGTACACTTCTAAGGATTTGAATCTTATAGAAATAAAAAATTTAGAAGATGTAGAGGGATTTTAGTAATGTATTTGGGTTGTTATTATTAGATATCGAGTGCTAAAATGTGTGCGGAATAGTGGAGAGGAGGTTTCCTTTTATAAATGAGGGGAGGGGAACTCTAGGAATTTTGTGAAGTAATAAATTTATACTAATTAGGTTTCAAATAAAAGTGGATGAAAAACGAAACATTTTGACTAAATTATGATTATTAGTAAATATTTTTGAAATCAAATCAAATTTTTTATATGTTTGGATACTTTTTTTCTCCCCTAACACTTTGTTTTAACCCCTATTAACACTTTTGACAATTACCAAAATATCAATGTACTTATACTTTTTTCGGGTAATGAATTGTATTATGAAACAATAACTAAACCATAAATGGAACATCCATGATATTTTCAAACTCATACCATTAAAGGTATATATTATATGATTCTAATGATTTATATATCAATTAATAAAATATTATTTATTATATAATATAATTTCTATCATTTTTTGAACCCTGGAGTTATTTTTACATTAATGATTTAAAGATAAAAATGAAATTAAAATATAAAACTTTATAACCAACCAAATATTTTATATTCACCAATAAATATTTTTGGACACTATAAGTCACAAAAAATAATACTTATAATGTATTTAAATTCCTTAAATCAGTTTTTTCACTCCTTTCACAACGATTATATCGTCAATATATAAAACATTTAGGTATTTATTTATTCATAAAAAAATTAAATATAAATCAAAATTATAATATTGAATTTTAATATATCATGTCAAACATTTATATTTTTACAATATGCATATTTCTT
Organism: Viscum album; assembly: GCA_963277665.1. Classification (NCBI taxonomy): domain Eukaryota; kingdom Viridiplantae; phylum Streptophyta; class Magnoliopsida; order Santalales; family Viscaceae; genus Viscum; species Viscum album. The sequence goes on along the minus strand of OY728153.1, from coordinate 56,287,480 downwards.
CACATATAAGTCATGAACACTTATTTAATATGTTCTTTTATCTTTTCTAGCTTTATAACTGAATTTCACTTCCATATAGAGATGAAAGCTTATATATAACCAATGTTTTATAAGAAAAATAATAAATAATAAATTTTTGTTATTAAAAAATTAAATCAAAATATTATTTCATCTAAAATATTACATTTATGTTAAGAAATATTACTTATGTAAAATTTCTAAAGATCTAAATCATCAATGAAAATGACATTCATATTTATCATGAAATAAGTTCAAAGTTAATTTTTATTAATTATTTTTTATTCTTGTTACATAATATTATAATAAGTTATATTTTGGATTCCAGAATAAACTAAAACATTTATCCTTCAAAAAAATCATTATAAATCAATAAATTAATTATATTTCCTAAAATTTTATTTTTAAATGGAATAAATATTAATTTAAAATAATTGTTTTAAAAAATAAAAATAGTTTTTATAAAAATGTGTTTGTATGTTGAAACAAATAATATTAAAAACTATTTAAATATTGATTCTTATTTAATAAGTTATATTATTCATAAGAAAATGATTATTATATTAACATGATATCATATTAAAATAATAATGTGAATTTTCAAGTAATAAAATTTATTTTTTTTACATAAATATTAATTTTTCAATATTCAATGAAAAGTGAATCTTTTGATAAAAATAAAAATTATTCATCCTAAGATAATTTTGATACTTTTATTTGAAAACTAATATCTGTTTTATGGAATATAATCTCTAACTTTTCTAAAATCTAATTATAATATTCACTCTAAGAATGTCATAATATCAATTTTTTAGGAAAGAAAATTTAATAATAATATACTTTAATATAAAATGTATTCTAATTTATAGATAATTAATCGATACATTTTTATTTTATATGAACATTATATATATTTCATAATTCGGAAAATATTATTCATACCCTCTAATTCAACAACATTGTTATAGAAGTTATAATAATATTTCTGGGATTATTTATTCAAGATAATAACTAGTTTTCAATTTCAAAATACCTTTTTAAAAACCCCACATAATAATAATGGTTAATAAAACATCCTTTTTGGAAGAGGGAAAGAAAAATATGAAGGTTGTTTAGAATAACATATAACTTTGTCCTTAAAATGGATAACACTAAAGGGAATTGAAATTATAGATAAGAAATAACATCTAGTGTACAAAATATATTGGAAGGTGACATTGAATATTGATCAAAAGAAAGTGAATGGCTGTGAGAATGTTAATAAAAAACTCACAAAATAAAGATATGTGAAACAGTCCATCAATTCAACTGTAATGAATTTAATTTTATAACATTTATATTAAAATATCATTTTTCATATAGTGTATTCATTATATTATTATATATCATATGTACACTGGGAAATATTATTATGTGATAATTTTATTTTCCTCCTTTAATCAATTTCTACCACAATCCCATCTTTTACTCTAAAGAATGAGTATTAATGATTATGTTTCTATAGAAAAATCCCTAAAATCCACTTACAATGGATCCTATAATTATTTAATATACTAAAATTCTATTTCTATTATCTTTAGATATTATCCATAACCAAAATGGGTAGATCATGGTTTGATAATAAAAAAAATAAACAAACCTATATATTAATAATTACGAAATTATGTTAACAAAGCTCAATAATAATTTTTTTATCATAGATAATATAAAAAATCACGAATCCAAATATTCATCAAATATTTCTCGGCCACATTTAATACCCAAAAATCCGAAGTATTTGATCATATATTCCTATAAAATTAATTTAACATTTATATTCACTCAATTGAAGTTACTAATAAATGAATGGAAGAAAAAATGTATATACACTAATCAATTAATCTCTAGAATATGCTAAATGTTTCCATAAATATCCTAAATCACTATAAGAAAGCATTAAAATCATATATTATTTTATAATAATATTAAATATTTATTCCATAAATAAAATATTATGGTATCTTATAATATTTTATTTACCTTAACTAAATTATGTTCCCTAAAATTATTGTGTTGTCATTCTGAAATACCATGAAGCATCTAATCACCAAATAATATTCCAATAACATGGTTATATTTATGATACAATACATGTTTCCAAATTTTAATGACCAATAATTACCTCAATATCACAAACCATTTAAACCCTAATGATTATCAATACCTTAAAATATATTTCATGAAAATTTAATGGAATTATTAATTGATAGTAAAATTAAGAATTTTATATATGTTAAAGTAATATTAAAACTCCAAATATGTATCCTACTGTATTCCAAAAATTGAAAAAAATCAAAAGTGTTAACTATGCCATTTATATCATGATAAACCATTGAAATATCATCCAAGGGCACATTAGGGTTATCCCATATTAAAATATATTATCCTTGGTTTACATATTATCTTCCCTTTCATTATTCACAATCTTTCACACATGGGATGTGAATAAAGATATGTATTATCCCCCATGATTTTCTATCTATGTATTCTATCTTAGTTCAACTCATCTTTCATGGTTGAAGATTGTGTTATCAACCGTACTACCCCTTTTATATTTGGTACCCCTAGGGGAATCTATTCCACAACTACATCTACCTCAAAGTATATATATAGGTATTTCATTACTTGGAAATCACACAATATTTACATTACCAAAACATGAGAATGTTATCCTTATCATATACATATCCTCATTTTTTCACCATTGTTTTATAATTATATTCTTAAAAATTTATCTAAACCATTCCATTCCTTGCAACTATAAGGACACGACCATAAACAAAACTAAAATAAAAAATCTGTAAAATAATAAAATTTTCATTCATGTTGAGACACTTTTTAGTTAATGGATTTATATAATTCATTAATAAATCTTTTATAAAAATCCAATATAATAAAAAGCGGACACTCCACATAGTATCGATTTTTTATACAGGATAAGTGATTTATAATGAAACCCATTTTCTTTTCATGGTTAATTTTCTCTATGTTGAACATGAATTAATATTTGATCTTACACAAACATTACCATGGGGAAAGGAGTTTTAAAATTCAAGTTGAGATATATATTCCCATTAATGCACATATAAATATATTGAAGGGAACCAAATAGTACATTTTAATACCATGAGGTCCTATAATAGAGTTTACATTTAACATTAAACAAATTGACCTATAAAATCATTTAATCATTCATTAAATTAAATATAAAACAAATATTTTATCATAAATACATTATAATAATACATAAAGTCAAAACCATAATACAAAGGGCTTAATAGAAAAAATGAGAGTCAAATGGAAATAAATTTCCCATAAATACGTTCATTTTACACTAAAAGTGAATAATAATTCCATTAAGAAAATTATTGTCATGTTACCATTATAAATCAAAAAAATAATTGAAAAATTATTATCCCACATGGAAAATTCATTTCAGTTCATTAGGTGATCATCTTCATAGAACTATTTTAAAAACCCTTAAAAATGGAATGACCAATATTATCAACATCCAATATAATTCTCTGAAAAAACATTACCCTTACTCAATGAATTATATTGAAATGTGAGGCCCACATGTCATCATAATAAATCTACATAGACTATTAAATTAATTAATCACATTAAATATTTTATTTTCATTATCAAAGTCAAAAAAATATCCTTTTAAACCCATTTGTAATACAGTTTTAGATAATGATATTTTAATTCAATTACCATCAAATTTACAAAACTAAAATATGAAGAATAATGGTAGGATTGTTTATTATTGATGAAAACATTGAATATTATAAATCAATCCAAACATAGAAAATTATTTATGGAAGAGGGGAAACACATTGATAATATATACCTTAAAATAGAACATTTCATTTTTCATTTAACTTAATGTCATAATGTTCCATATAAAATAACTATAATGATTCATATTTAAATTCTTTGAAAAAAAGATTATAATATATAAAATTTACTTTATTATTCATTTATTTAAAAAAATCAATCATAAATTAATTTTAGGAAGATTTACACTGAAATAATGATTTTGAAAATAAATCATTAAAACATATAAAACAAGGATTTTAACATAGAGCATCAATTAAAAAATTATAACTCATCGATTTATTTATTTATTATAAAATAAAAACAATTATTATTTAATTATATACTTTTAGGAGAAATTATTCATGCCTATTATTCCTTTTATTTTATTTATTACTAACATTTGTTCAAAATCATAGTCAATTAAGTTTATATAAGATGTTTTTACTATATTTAGACCATATATCTAAAATGGATTTAGTATGTTTACTATGGTCAAAGAGGTTATTATTAAATCATAACAAATTAAATAATCATGAAACAATTATTATTTTTATACATTAATTATTATATAAAAAATATCCTTTAAAATGAACAATATTATAATCTTGGAGACGGTAGTATATACATAGACATGAGTATTATTTCCATTTTTCAATGATATGATGGAAAGATGGAATTAATTGTTTTATCATTATCAATTAATTAATTTATTATAAATATAAAGTTATATATATAGGCATTATATATACCATCTATTTTACATCTTGATGAAAAATTACTCACATCACTTCACGGAGTTAGAAACACACATATACACCAAAACAAAATTATCATTTTTCATATCATATATATATTCATTAATTCCATGATTATAATAAACCATTAGAGGTTGTGATGGAAAATAAATTACATTCGATCATGAGGTAGTACAACACCGTACAAACAAATGATAGTTTTACTTCCCATTTTGAAAAAATTAGATAACTATAGTTAATTCAATTTAAAAATTAAAATCTATATATATGTAAGATAATGATGTAATTATTTTATAATTTTTTAATAATATATGATTTTGTTATAGTAAAAAATAATAATAAAATGATCGGTTTAAAGCTATACCATTTTTTCAAGCATCCTCCTTTTCATTACACCATAGGATCGTAAAGGCTATTATTATACCAAATATATTTGAACTACATTGTTTATAGGGAAGTAATTAAGGAATTCTTATAGGGATTGGGTGAGCTATGGTGCTCAAAATGTGTGAGGAAGAGAGCAAAGGAGGTTCCCTTTTGTATGTTAGGGGAGGAGAACTCTTAAAATTATTTAAATATTAAATTAATAACAATTAATTTTCATAGAGGAACAAAATTTATATATTTATCATATATGCTGTTTTTAGTGAAAATCATGTAAAATGATATAATGGGTGACGTCTAGGTGTTTGTTCACTATTATCTCTTTTGTTTTGACCGCCACTAACCATTATGATGATTCTCGTGATATAAATGTTTTTTAAACATTATTGTTCAATAAATTTAGGCAAAAATAAAAATAGACCCATTAATGGACCCCATATGATATATTAAATGATACCCCAATTCACTTGTTTAATGAAATAATTTTTAATGATTTTACGTCATTCAATAAAATATAGTTTACTATAAAAAATCTATAATGTAATTTTAAGAACTATTAAATTAATTTGACCTGAACTACATGAAGATAACAATGAAATTGATATATAAAAATTTCAAAACATCCCTAATATGGTGTATTTATCACTACAATTTGTGTTATAATTGTCACGACCTGTCCCCCGGGGCTCGTGCCGTGACTACCCCAAGCTTTCCTTCTATAGGCTCGGGGCTGGTAACTAGCACCAAAAGTGTACTCCCAAAAACTGGGAAGGCATTACCTTTATAACCTGTAAACACATGAAACCAATCACATAACAAGATACGAACTAATGTAAACTGAATAGTAAATAGAGTGAGTACAGTAAGTAAAAGGGGCCAGAATATAAGCCCAACTAGAATATACAAGAAACTGAATATACATGTAAACTGGAATAGCTCCTATGATCACCCGCCAAGGATCCTACCTGAAGGGTAGGTATAGCTCTCAAATGGTCATCTCTGTGGTACACCTCATCTAAGTCCACCTTCCTGCTACCTCCAGTCCTAGTACTCTCGTCCTCTATCTGCGTAGTCCGTTATCTACACCAAACACAATGAGGTGCGGGCATAGCCCATGCAGTGGTGAGTATAATGATACTCTGTGGGGACCCTGAGACCCTCAAGGTCTCACAAAATCCACAAATGATAAACCACAAAAATTGAAACAACTGATAACCCTACATAGGTATATTCCCATACATATACCTAAGGTATTATGTAAACCCATCTCAATAATAAGAAAAACACAGAGTCCAACTCCAAATCTCTAAGCTCAATTGTTCCACAAAGGAATAAATACCACTATGGTAAGTACCACACAAGTACGCCACACAAAAGAATATCAACAAGGTACTACCACGAAGGAAAGTACCACACAGGTACATGATCACTAGCTGCTAACCCACATAGGATCACTCCGTGCTGACCCACACAGGATCGCTCGGTTTTGACCCACACAGGATATCTTCTCATTCCTCATGTCACAGCCAACTTCTAGGTTCATGCACTATGCTTTCTTGTCTCTGGGAGGGTCCAATGTACAAGCCACTATTCGATACTCTAACTTCATCGAAGTCCCACGAATAACTATCACAAAGGACCGCCACGCCATTGGGGTCTCAATGCAATATACAGTGCGTCAATCGGACGCCCAGTCTATGAGTAATTAACCTTTTAGTCCCGATGGCCTAGTTGGATTCGTGCTCGATCCAACCCAACCGTACTCCAAATTTATCCAAATATCCAGTGGGGTATACTCAAAGGGACGGTCTCGCTCCAAGTTTTCCAGCCCCACTGATTGTTTTTCAAACAGAAGCCTGGTGCGAATGTTATGGCCGATAGTGCATAAATGGGTTGAAGTGGGTCCACGTTCGATATGACCCGGTCGGCCCGACCCAACCCAACCCGGCCCGATCCGCTGGGCTAGACCTTGCCCGCGATGGGTCTGGCCCGGCCCGCACTGGGCGGCCCATCCTGGGCGGTGTGGAGGATGCGTGCGTCGCGAAGGCTGTGGGTGGCCACAGGTGCCGCGGGGCGGCGGAAGCCGTGGAGTAGCACGAGGCCGCAGGTTTCGTTGGGCGGCACGATGCCATGGGTGCCATGGGGCGGCGAAGTCCACAGGTGCCTCAGGGCTGCGGAGGCTGTAGGTGTTGTGCGACGGCATGAGGTCGTGGAGCACATGTTGCGGCGGAGGCCGGGGTGCAGCGGAGGCCGCGGTGCGGCGTAGGCCGCAGCGGTGGAGGAGGTCGTGGGGTGGCGAAGGTTGTGGGGCGGCACAGGGGCCACCGGGCGGCACCATTGTGTTGTCACCTTCATTGCAACCGGTGGTGGTGTCGGCCGCCGTTCTCATGCCCCACCAAGGATAACTTTCCATCCTTCTCCTTCACGAAGAACGGCGGGGGGGTCTGGCCATGTTTGTTTGGCCCGCACCCTCTGTGCTAGAGCAGTATCAAGCATCTCAACAAGAACTTGAATGAACAATGTCAAACCCTAACCTCCCACAATTGATTATTCCAAAACCCACAAAATAAAACATTTGTGGATCAAATATTTAGAGAGTTGATCTACAATCTTTATTTTAGATGGGAAGAAAATGGAAATATTTAGTCATAAAAAACTAAACCCCTACCTTGGAGATTTGTCAATGGATTTCATGAGGAAAGAGACGTTGTCATTGGAGATAGACGGACGTCGGTGACATCAGAATTTCCTTGAACGTCGGTTCGTTGTCGTTGAAGACGTTCTTTATTGGCAAGATTGTTCTTCATTGGAGGATGAGTTTCTCCACGATTATCAAAATATTCTCCCCTTCACCAATTCCACTAAAAAAGAAAAGGTAGCCAACTTCTTAATTTACGTTTATCAAATTAAATTAGGTTAGCACAATTAATTGGCATCATTAAATGGGTTGTGTTGGAATAATTAAAATAATGGATACCAAAAGTCACCTCCCTCATTAAACAGGGAGTTCAAGAGGATTTTATAATTAAAGAAGGAGTTAGAGGGGTCCAGGTGGTCACCAACCTCAAATTCAAATTGGAATTTTTTAGTTCAGATGGTCCCCACCCTTTAACCATCCACAAGGGAGGTTTCAACAAAAAGAAAAATAAAATAAATGTTTATTTTATTTTATTTCCATTCCCATGAAAACCCCAAATACTAACTTTTACCCTCAACCAACTATCGGTGAGATAAAACTCTCCTTAAGAGAATATCAGTACTGTGAGTTCGATGATGTCCTCAGAATTCAATTCTGAGAACTAGTTCAAAATTTAAAAAACCCCACTCACACGTTTATAGAACATACCCGAAAAAAGTTCATAAATTCATTCCGGCCACATCGGGCATCGGAATCATACACCGTGAAATTTTTCAGACTCGTAAACTTTCTATATATTTAAAAAAATACATGTAATTTCTGGGTATTTACATTATCCCCACCTCAGAAATTTTCATCCATATAAGCCAAAACTCAAAACTAGTAAAACAAGTGGGGGTACTAAGCAAGAATCTGAGCCTCCCGCTCCCATGTGCTCTCCTAGAGGTTCCCGTGCTGCCAAAAAACACACACCATTGGTACCGACTTCCAATGAAGGACCCTCTCGTGTCGATCCTCAATCTCTACTGAAACATTCGTAAATGTCGCCCCATCGTCGGCGTCTAGCTCTACGTGGTCGATGATGTGGGAAGGGTCATGCACGTATCTCCTCAGCTGGGATACGTGGAATACGTCATCCACTCGGTTCAAATGAGGTGGAAGAGCTAAGCGGTAATCCACCTAGACAACTCTACTGGGGCCGGAAAGGGTCTGATGAACCTCAGAGATAACTTGTCGCCTTGGCTAAATCTCCACAAACCTCATCGAGGTGAAACCCATAGAAAGACATGGTCTCTATCCTCGAACTCTATAGGTCTATGTCTCCAGTCGGCATACAACTTCTGCCTACTCTGTCCAATCTTCATTCACACCAGGATGATCTTCACCTTCTTTGTGGTATGCTGAACCATCTGTCGTCCCACGAGTGCTAACTCCCCTGGGTCAGTCCAGCACAAAGGTGATCTGCAAGGTCGCCTGTACAACGCCTCCAAAGGTGTCATCTCAATAGTGAAGTGATAGCTTTTGTGGTATAAAAACTCAACCAAAGGCAAGTGATCCTCCCAACTGTGACCGAAGTCGAGGACTCAAGCATGCAACATGTCCTTGAGGGTCTGAATAGTCCGCTCAGTGTGACCATCCGTCTAAGGATGGAAGGCGGTGCTCAAACGAAGTTACATCCCAAAAGCCTCCTGCAACACCTTCCATATCTGGGAAATAAAACGTGTATAATGATAATAGACAATTGTCGAGGGTACTCCATGTATCCACACAATATCTTTCACATAGAGGAATCATAATCTCTCTACTGAACCCTACTCTCTGATCAGTATGAATCGGGCTGACTTGGTGAGTCGGTCGACGATCACCCAAATCGAGGCATGACCCCTAAATGTACGTGGAAGTCCTATCATGAATTCCATGGATATCCCATACCAATTCTACTCTGGGACCTATAAAGGATGCACGAAGCCTAATGGTACCTGATGCTCTGCCTCCACTTGCTGACAAGTGACGCACCGAGAGACAAACTCTGCTACTGCTTTCTTCATTCCCGGCCACCAGTGTTGTCATTGGAGATCCTGGTACATCTTCGCCACTGTTGGATGTACCACTAGAGGGGATGTGTGTAACTCCATCATCACTTCCTCCTGAAGCGACACTTGTACCAGGGTAGATCCTCTAAAGAGGATGACGTGCTCCCCACCTTCAAAAAATCCCTTAGGTGCATGTCCTATGGATATCTGAGCACGCCGCATCTCGCAGTCAGCATCCCCATGTTGTGCCTCCCAAACTCAATGACGAAGTGGGGGAGTGACTGTAAGAGACTAAAGAAAAGATTCCCCATCTCTATCCACAAAGGATATCTATAAAGTGGCCAGCTGCTCCATCACCTCACCTAGCAGTTGTATACCATATCTTCTACTGAGTGCATCTACTACAAAATTTCCCTACCTAAGAGTATAGAATATCTCAAATTCATAGTCCTATAGGAACTCAATCCAACGTTGTTGTCTTAGGTTCAGTTCCTTATGAGGTAAGATATATACTTGAGACTCTTGTTATCAGAGTACACTGTAAAATGCTCGCCCATCATGTAATGTCACCACATCTTCATAGAGAAGACCACTGCTGCAAACTCCAGGTCATGGGTAGCGTAGTTCTGCTCATGTGGTCTCAGCTATCAAGAACCATATGCGATCACTACTCACTCCTGCATCAGGACACATCCAATCCTGGTCTATGATGCGTTGCAGTAGACTATATACCCGACATATTCCTCTGGAAGCCTCAAGATGGGGGCACTAGTCAGCCTCTGCCTCAACTCCTGAAAACTCTACTGGCATCTCTCCATCCACATGAAGGGTTTCCCCTTCTTTGTCAACACTGAAAGTAGTGCTGCAACTCTAGCGAAATCTGCCACAATCCTCCGGTAGTATCCAGCAAAACCCAAGAAACTATGTACCTCCGTCACACTCCTGGGTGGATCCCAATCAAGTACCACCTCAATCTTCGCTGGATCTACTACAAATCCATCCTCTGATATGACATGTCCCAGAATATGAACCTCTCGGATCCAAAACTGGCACATCGAGAGCTTACCATAATGTTGGTTCTCTCGGAGTGTGTCCAATACTACCTAAAAATGATAGGCATTCTCCTCCCCAGTAGCTGAGTAGATCAAAATTTCATCGATGAAGACTACTACAAAGAGGTCAAGGTATGGAAGAAATATCCTATTCACGAGTCCCATGAACACCGCTGGAGCATTTGTTACACTAAATGGAATTATCAAGAACATGTAGTGGCTGTAACGACATCTAAAAGTCCTCTACTGCACATCCATGTCTCGCACTATGAGATGGTGATAGCCTGATTTGAGGTTTATCTTTGAGAACCACCGTGCTCCTTTTAGCTGATCAAAGTGGTTGTCAATCCTCGGGAGTGGGTACTTGTTCTTCACATTCACCTATTTCAGGCACCTATAGTCAACACAAAGCCTCAAGATCCCATCCTACTTCTTGGAAAAAAAAACCGGGGCTGCATAAGGGGAAACAATGGGCCAAAAGAACTCTTTCCCCTGTAAGTCCTCCAGCTATACCCACAGCTAACAAAGCTCCGCGGGAGACATCTGATACGCTGGTGTAGATATCATTTCCATTCAGGGGTATAAGTCAATGTAAAAGTCCACAACTCTGCAAGGAGGTAGACCCAAAGCATCATTAGGGAAGACATCTGCATACTGGTCCATCACTATAGGATAACGCGGACTCTCCACATCAATCAATCTGAGGATAAGTCTAGCCAACTGATGATTGATCGCATGTATCCTCCTCCAGGTAATTTCATCTTGCACTGTAAAGTATCCCTCTCTTCGGTGAAGGTAAACCTGGTCCCATCTGTGTAGACACACCGCACTTTGCACCTAATACAGCCAATCTGAGCATGGAAGGCAGATAACCAGTCCATACCCAAGATGACATTGTAAGGCCTCGATACTGCTACTAGGAGATCTCAGCCGAAGTTCTCACCTACTAGAATAATCTCGCACAGCCGTCACCGGTGTGTAATCGTCGAATCCACTCCCGTAGGAGTCTCTAGCCGTAAGGATTGGGCCAACAGCTCTATCGGAATCTCCGAGATCCAAAAGAGGGAAGTGGAAATAAAATAATGACTGAAACCTCTATCTATAAGTACTGCATATAAGGTGTAGTAGACATAGATCGTACCTCGTATCAACTCCGGAGCGCGGTGATCGTAGGCCTTAGATACCTAAAGTTGAGCTTTCCCCTGTCCTATTACTCACTGTGGTCGGGGTGGACCACCTCAGGGTGGTGGCAGCAATATCTTGAATCGTTTTTCACCACTAACTACACATCCAGCTCCTCTTCCACGTCTCCCTGTTCCCTGCAGACCTCCTCGGTCGAATCTCTATCTCTGACTGGGAATTCCTTCAACCATCTGCTGATCATCCGTATGGCGGGTCATACAGTCACGAGCCATGTGACCATGCCCGCTGCATGTGTAACATTTCCCACTCCTGGCATGATCGTCTTTGCCGCGGGTTCCCCTCACAACCGACTCGGAATCATAAGGTTGTCCACCTGTAGGTCTAGTCCTCTTGGACCTCTGTGTCATCTATCTGCTGCCAGCTGTAGAAGACTCCACTATATGATGACTGGTGGTGGGTCTCAGTGCTAGTGACTATTCAGTAAGGAAACTCTCCACTAAGAGGGCTCTCTCAAACACCCCTACCTGTGTTGGGATGCTAAGATAAATCATCGAAGCCCTGATCTCCTGCCTGATTCCATACTTGAAGGTATGGGCCTTGAAGAATGGGTCTTGCACCATATATGTGGAGTAGCATGAGAGGTCAGTGAACCTCGCTCAGTACTGATCCAAAGTCATGATGCCCTACTGTAGATAAAATAGCTCTTGAATACGAACTGCGTGAAGAGTCACTAGAAAAAACTCTGCTCAAAACAGGCTCTCGAATTCTGCCCAGATAAGTGTCACCTCGTGGGGAACCTGGATCATCAAGCTCCACCATCATCATGTTTCGTCCTACAGAATGCTGGCGGCAAGGATCACCATGAGATCAGTTAGTGTCCCTACCAGTCGGAAAACTCTCACCACGGCCTCCATCCAATACTCAGCCACCTGCGGGTCTATCTCTCCCCTAAACATGGGTGGCCTATTGCACTAAAAGTAATGTGACGCGCTCAAGCGGCATGCACTCTCTTCTGCTAGGGCTGGTGGCATCGGTGGCCCAATGGGTAACGATACCACTGGTGCCTCCGCAGGTGCCTCTACTGGAAGAGGTCCCTACACCGAGGCCTCGTCACTCAGTGGGCTATCAGTGAGTACTACTCTTAAAACCCTAGATGGCTATCTTCATGGAGGCATGCTAAAAAGAAATAGGGGTTCCAGAGTCAAAAAGTTATACCTGGTGAGATGACATAAAGAGTTCACAAAGAAGACTCTTGAAAACACACAGTCAATCAGTGTGTTCATGAACTAAGTTGGAAATCATATGTCAGGGTCCCGGTGTTTGGATATGTCAGCCACCGCACCAACACTAGATTCCCTAAACTGAAAACCGCACTCACAACACTTAACACTATTTCCTTCAAAAAGATCAGAGTCATATGTTCTAGGGTAGAACTGACTCCTCTGATCCTAATTTGTCACAACCTGTCCCCCGGGGATCGTTTCTTGACTACCCCAAGCCCTCCTTCTATAAGCTAGGGGCTGGCGACTAGTACCGAAGGCATATTCCCTACAACCAGGAAGAAATTTTCTTTATAACCTGTAAACACATGCAACCAAGCACACATCATGATACGAACTCAAGTAAATTGAATAGTAAATAGAGTGATAACAATAAGTAAAAGGGGCCAGAATACAAGACCAACTGGAAAGTACAAGAAACTGGAAGTACAAGTAAATTGAATGTACAAGTAAATTGGAACATCTCCTGTGATCACCCGCCAAGGATCCTACTTGAAGGGTAGGTACAACTCTCGAACTGTCGTCTATATGGTACACCTCTTCTAAGTCCACCTCCGATCTACCTCCAGTCTGGGTACTCTCGTCCTCTATCAGTGTTGTTTGTCTACTGTACTATACACAACAAAATGCGGGCATAGCCCATGCATGGGTGAGTATAATGATACTCATCAGAGACCCTGAGACCCTCAAGGTCTCACAAAATCCACAAAGGATAAACCAAAAATGAAGGAAACAAATGATTACCCTACTTTGGTATATGCCGATACATATACCTAAGTTATCACATAAACCCATCTCAATCATGAGGAAAACAAGGAGTCCAACTCCGAACCCCAAGGTCAAATGTTCCCAAATGAATAAATATCACGAAGGCAAGTAACACACAAGTACGACACACAGAGAAATACCACCAAGGTATTACAATGAAGGAAAGTAACACATAGTTACAGACTCATCTCACACCAGGTACAACTTAAGTACAGTGGTAGAGATGATTACATGTAACTACTGAATTATCTTACTCTGTTAAGAGTCATACCCACAAGGGATCGCTCGGTGCTGACCCACACAGGATCGCTCGGTGCTGACCCAGAAATGATCGCTAGGTGATGACCAATAAAGGATTGTTTGGTGCTGACGCACACACAATCACTCGGTGCTGACCCATATAGGATCACTCATTTCTAACCCATACAGGATTGCTAGGTTCTGACCCACACAGGATTGCTCGGTGCTCACCCACACAGGATCACTCGATACTGACCCACACGAGATCATTCTTCATTCTTCATTTCATAGAAAGCTATAGGATTCCCGCACTACGCATGCTTGTCTCTGGTAGGGTCCGCTCTACAATCCATTTTTCAATACTCTAACTACCACGAAGTCCCATGAAGATGTATCACAAAGTAACATCACACCATAGGGGTCTCAACGCAATAGACGGTGCGTCAATCAGACTCCAAGTCCGTGAGTTATTAGCCTTTTAGTCTCGAGGGCCCGGTTGGATTCGGACTCGATCCAACCTGACTGTACTCCAAATTTATCCAAATATTTAGTGGGGTATACAAAAAGGGATCGTCTCGCTCCAAGGTTTCTAGCGCCACTAATGGTTCTTCAAATGGATGCTTGGTGCCGAAGTTATGGCCGATAGTGCGTAAATGGGTCGAGGTGGGTCTGTGTCCAGTCTGACTCGGTCGAACCGACCCACCCGACCCAGCCTGAGATGACTCGGTTCAAGTCGAATCGGACCGACCCCACTGGGTCTGGCCCGCCCCACGCTAGGTGGTTCGGCCTGGGTGGTGCGGGGCGACATGGAGGCTACGTGGGCCACAAAGTCCACGGGTGGCCGCTAGTAACGCGGTGCAGCGCGCGGCCGCTGGTGTCATGGGGCAGCGCGAGGCAGTGGGTGCTGTGTGGCCGCGAAATCCATGGGTGCCTCAGGGCATCATAGTCCACGGTTGTTATGGTACGGTGCAAGGTTGCGGAGCGGCATGGGGCGGAGGAGGCCGCGGTGGTGGCAGCGGCCACAGGGTGGCGACGTCGCCTTCGTTGTGGCCGGTGCGGGTGCCAACCACCATTTTTGTGCTCCACCGAGGATAACATTCTATCCTCCTCCATCGCAAAGAACACACCAAAAAGAAGAATGTCGGAGGGGTCGAGCATTTTTTGTTTCTCCTACACCCTCCACGTTATAGTAGTAGCAAGCATCTCAACAAGAACTTTAATGAAGAACTTCAAACCCTAACCCCCAAAATTGATTATTCCAAAACCCACAAATGAAATCATATGTGGATCACCTATTTAAGGAGTTGATCTACATTCTTTGATTTAGATTGGAAGAACATGGAATTTGGATCATCTATTTAAGGAGTTGATCTACGTTCTTTGATTTATATGGGAAGAACATGGAAATATATAATCATACACAACTAAACACCTACATTGGAGATTTGTCGACAGAGGTCACGAGGAAAGAGACAATGTCGTTGGAGATTGATGGATGTCAGTGACATCGGAATTTCATCAATTGTCAGTTCGTTGTCATTGATGATGTTCTTTGTTGGCGAGAACATTCTTCATTGGAGGATGAGTTTCTCCATGATTCTCCAAGGCTGCTCCCCTTCCCCAATTCCACCAAAAAAGAAATGGTATCCAACTTTTAAATTTAAGTTTTCAAATTAAATTATGTTGGAACAATTAATTGGCATCATTAAATGGGTTGCATTGGCATAATTAAAATAATTGATACCAAAAGTCACCTCCCTCATTAAAGAAGATGTTCTGGAGGCTTCTCTCATTAAAGAAAGAGTTAGGGGGTTCGGGTGGTCCCCACCCTCAAATTCAAATAGTGATGTTTTAGTTCATGTGGTCCCCACCATTTAACCATCCACATGGGAGGATTCAACAGAAAGAAAAACAAGATAAATGTTTATTTTATTTTATTTACATTCCCATGAAAAACCCAAATACTAACTTTCACCCTCGACCAACTGCCATCAAGGTGAAATTCTCCTTAATCAAATACCAGCGTTGTGATTTCAACGTTGTCCTCAGATTTCAATTCCGAGCACTGGTTCAAATGATACAAAAACCAACTTGCACGTTTACTGAACTTACCTGAAAAAAGTTCATAAATTCATTCTGGCCACACCGGGCCTTGGAATCACACGCCGTCAATTTTAATGGACTCGTAAAATTCCGATATATTTAAAAAAATACATGTAATTTCCGGGTCATTACAATAATGAAATTTATCTCATAGATACATTTAGTGTATTTAAAATCAATTACATAATTTCCCTACTTTTTATGAAAACACTATGACCTCATTTTGTAAGTATTTAAAGTAATTATTTCAACACTAAAAATAAAAAATATATAATATTCATAAAAATAATTTTATTAATATCATGATGAAATTTAATATTCATTTAATATTTAAATTTACTCACATTTATATTAGGAAAAATTATATATATTTTTATTTTTTACTTTAATAGCTTTATACAAGCATTGAAAAAGAATTTGGATATGTCATTAGTTTGATAGATAAAGAATTATTATATATACATAAAACTCAAAAATAATAATTTATATTTATTGAAACAATATCTCAAATATATTATATTTTTCAAATGTTACATTTATTGAACCAAATACTATATTTCTAGTACTACGAAATCAAGACGTCGAAACTAGAAATGATTTTTATATTTAACATGATTTAAATTATAATTTATATGTATTGAATTATTTTTTATGATATTTCTATAATACTAGAATAATTAATTAAATAAATTTAATAAATTTTAATATGAAATTTACGTCCTTGAAATATAATAAAAGATAACATTTTTTTGAAATATTTATTCTTTAACAGTTCGCCAAAATTTGACATTCATAACAAAAATTTCAATAGTTCATCCATAGAAATTTATAATTTTTTACATAAAAACTAAATTTAATTTCATATAATTAAATTTTTATACGTGAAAAAATTACATTTTATACAAATATGTAAAACACAATAGAAAATAATTTTTTCAAAAATGCATTGAAAGAAAAAATGATAATATACCAAAATTATGAATAAATATGATTCATATATAAATAATATTATATTATATATATTTGAGATTATTTTATAATATGAATATAAAATAAAAATCATAATGGGACTTTTTAGTGAAATCAATTGAATTTTTTATAAAAACCTATTTTCACATATTCTCTACAAGAAAATTATTTTCAAAATGAACATAAAAAATATAAATCAGATAATTTTGATATGTTAATTCAAAAAATGATATCTCTTTTATAAAATAAGATTTACAAAATTCAAATATATTAATTTCAATATTTTCATATAGAAATCAATTAAAACCAATTTTGATGGATAATATTTACATATAAAATGACCTTTTTATAAATTGAGTTCTTATTAATCAAAATTAATCATTAATATTGTATTGAGTATGACTTATATATATATATATATTTCAGAATATTGTTAATATTATTCATACTTTGCAATTCAATGGTTAGGTTATAATAGTAATAATAATATTTTGTAGTTTTTTTAAGATCAGGGTTGTGTATCTTGAATTGTATTGATCATGATATCCTTTTTAAAATATTTTTGTGTTACATTTAGTGTGCTGAAATATTTAAATGGAATTAATTTTAGATCTACGAAGTACTCTAAACATCAATTATTAGGAAATGGAAAATTTTATTTAATTTTTGTTCTTGGAAATTATTTTATTGTGTGTTTGTGTTTTTATTCCTAAAGATATGTACTAGGATATGTTTTTTATAGATAATATATGCTATTAAATAATGATATAAAATTAAATATTTCAATGATTTATCAGTGAAAAATTCATTATTTTTGAACCAACATTTGTGCATTGGTTGTAGATAATTATTTATTTAATTTTTTAAATTCATCAAATTACTTTGTAATTTATTATTTTGAATATAACAGTATAATTAATGGTAAAAAAATTGACTTAAATTTTCTAGGATTCATGATATATCTTTATAAAATTCGTTTAACTAGATCATGGTTATGAATTAACATTTCAAGGTCTATTTTTATCACTCAATAAAACCAAATAAATGTTTAATTAAAAATGGACTGAAAATCCACATTATATTGTAGGCCAAATCCTAAATCCCAAATGAAATGAAACATCTATATATTTACTGCAATATTCTATTCTATTTTGGATAAAATAGTACCTCTAAAACCCTAACATTTATGATGCACAAAAAAACACCAACATGGAAGGTCAAAATTCTACTAGATTTATTGTACAACCCATTCATTTCCCTTTATCAAAAAAGTTACATAAAATATTTTTTATTTATTTTTTGGGAAATATAGAATATATTGGATAAAATGTTTCATATTTTACTTGTTTATATTTTAAAATCATCATCGATATAAAATCATTCACATTTATTAATTAGAATAATTTAATAAAATTCAGGAAGAAAAAAATTAGTTTTAAAAAATTGACATATCATTTTCTCCAAAACACCAATGCATTTGAAATTTCTAGAATGGACTATAAAAATTCATATATAAATCTATATATAATAATTTTTTTATGAAAAAAATTTTCTTGAGGGTAAGCATCCCAATCATAGTTGGGAATGAATTTTTTAGCTAATTTTATCCTCTTCATTTGTGTAAAAATACATTCCCCTCTTCTACATTTAAAATATTTTAATTTTAAATATTTGGAGGGTAATTAATATAAAAAATTCGATTTCTTGTGGAATTAGAGGATGTAAAATAATCATGGTTTGGGAAAGATATACCCCTTACTTATATTTCTTCATTAAGTTTTTTTGTGTGAATATTATATTATAGAATGTGTTGTCAATAAAATTTAATTTAAAAAGAAATTCATTTTTAATTATAAATTTTTATCTACATCATTTTTATAAATATATAATTTTTACATTTAAAATTAATTTCAATTATACTGTTATAACATTCCAAGACCTCTTTTTATTTTATGCATTTCTCTATTCTTATATTTTCATCTTTGTTTCTATTTTACAATATATTTATCATATACCATTAATTTTATCATACAAATTATATAATTATTATAAAAATCCCAATGAAATTACTAACACCCATAATAGATATGTAATTCTACCATTAGGGTGATTCATATCATGGGGATGTTATGTGATAGCTAGATTTTTCCAGTTTTATGTTCATTCAATTTACATTATGTGTGTTAAACATGATATTTCATGGTTTAATGACATATTTGGTACGAGATATAGATTCCCTTAATTATTGTAACCAGAAATATAATAATTATCATGAACTAATGAAACAAGAAAACTTATTATGATTTATAAACTATTGAAGGATTGGAAAAATAAATAACACTTTAGATCCCCAATAACTATATTATTATATACTAGTAATTAATTTAAGGCAATATTTTATGTATCATAATGATATTTTAATGTTATTAAGCTTATAATGAACTCACCACAGTCATAATCAAATTTTGTATTCAATAAAAAATATTAAATCTAACTAATATAGATCATTAAAAAAGAACAACCATTAAAAATAAATGATAAAATAAATGATTTTAAAAATATTGCACTATCAAGAAGGATTAAACCTATGTCAAGTTATAAATATTATAATAGAGCACCAAATAATTTGTAGTTGAGAATAATTAATAATTCATTCATGAATTTTATTTTTATTTTAAAATAACATTGAACTATACAAATATCAGGTAATATCATATGATACATGTAAAATGATTTTGATTATTTTCAATTTGTAGAAGAGTAAATATATTAAAATATTTCTTAGGTTATAATATATTTATGTAATGACTGTATCAAAATTATTTTTTTATTAAAAAAAAGAACTATATTTATAAACATTGACATAGAAAAAATATAAATAGTTGTTGCCTTTAATCTTGTAGAGCTATAATTATAATTAAATTCATTTTATATACAATGATATCAGGATAGATTAATCAGAAGGAATCCATAATTTTGAATTTAAATTATTCCATCACCCATGAGAATAAAATGAATCTATTGTTATTATTAAATATTTTTAAACATGTAGTTGGTAGGATGATTAATGATATAAAATTTTTTATATAGTTTATTTTCACTCATAAAGTATTTTTAAATTAATGACGCAAACCCTCATTACAATTACTAACTTGGATGAACCCTCCTGAGAAAGGTTTTATGAAGAATGACTTGATGAAAAAGATTAATGTGGTAAATATTTATAGCATATTTTTTATTTTATAGGTGATTAAAAATCATGTTTTTTATATAACGGTTAAATAATGGTAATAAATAATGATAAAGAAATATTCCAAAGAGGTTTTTTACTAGTGGATGTTCTTTTAAGGATTTTTGATTGATGAAATGATTGGATAATTAAGGATTATTTCTATATTCCCCCAAGGATAAGATATTATTCAATTTTTAGAGTGTCATTTTTATTTCTTAATAAATTGATACTATTGAAAAAATAACATATAAGTAAATATATATTACTCTGAGAAGAGGACGTTAACTTATGTTAATGAAATATTCTCATACCTACAAGTGTCATATCAAATTTTAAATATACCTTAATGTTTCTAAATAAAAATAATGTCAATTTTTATTAACACAGTGTATCAATTTAGTTTGATTTTTATACTATACAATCATATTGCATTAAAATATATTTGAATTACTATTATGAAATATAGAAAAATATATCGAGTGATTTGAGAAAAAACATTCTCAACTATGAGAAGTGACACATTATTATTCAAAGTGTTATTTTATTGGAAATAAAAATAAATTAAAAATGATGTGTGTACAACTAAAATATAATATTATCTCCAAACATACCAAATCATATAAAATTTATGGATATAATTAGTTTTCTCAATAATATTATAATTTTCATGAACACTAATAAATAATGTTTTTTAAATAACAACCATTAAATTTAATACTCTAGAAGGATAGAAATTCTAAATTTAATGATTCATATTGGTCTACATAGAATATATTAAAAACAATGTTATTGAGATTCCTATTATTATTTTTCCCAAATTATAATTATAAAACCTGATAACATGAAATACTAATGATTTTTAAGTTATATATATAATTATAATTTGAGTGGATCCAATTTCATGACCCATTTCATATTCTTGTAAAAAATTAGGATACAAAATAAAAAAAATACAAAAATAAATTTTATTAATGGGGTATATCATTGATCATTTTAGATGATACCTTCTATCTTAAAATGAAATAATTTATTTTCAATAACTAAATATTTAATACTAATTAAAAATAAAATTTTATGTACATAATTATTAATTATATACTCTTACACAAAAAATTATCCAACTGATACATGAAATAATAGAATTGAAAATATTGTTATGGAAAAAATTTTAAGTTTTAAATTACCATTTCTCATGTAGAATTTAAATATTATGATATATGGACATATTATAAATGGTCACATTTTTTATTAAAAAATTTTAGTTAATGGTATATTGATATTATGTTGATTTTTGATGTATGAATATTTCATCCTTAGTTATTTATTATTATACTAAAAATAGGTTTTCATAATGGAAAATAATCACTTTTATAAGGATCATTTATTATTCCACATGTATGTTATCTACATTATTAGATAGAGATTTTTGAAATATGAGGTATAAATCATAACAATTTATTTTCTCAATTTATTCTATGTGGTTATAATTTATATTATTTCACTATTTAAAAAAATTCCCTATTATAAGTATTTTGTGATCAATATTCATTTAGAAGAATGTTATTTTGACATGATATGTAATAACATTCATTGAATGAGAAATAGGATAAGGATGGTTCGTATTCAAAAACATATTATTCTAGAATTTAAATTCTTTAATTTTTCTATTATTGATTTTATGGTGTCATTACCATCATACTATGAGAATGTTTATAAATTTTTTTATATACTATATAATAAATTAAGTTAGAAATAAGTTTATTGTATATAACATGACCCATAGTTTAGTAAATTTTTTGAATAATTTTTCCCTTATATATTTCATGTTCAATAGTGATTCGAAAGAGATAGACGCATCAATTTTTTTAAAAAAATAATGAGAAATATGAAATAAAAACGGTTGGGTATCGTACGAAACTGATAAACCTTAACAACCTTTCTAAAATTACCAAGATGAAGTATCTAATCAAGATGTAAATAATTTTATTACTAAGTCCATGGTATCCCTAGGGAAGGTCTAGTAAATGATATTAGATAAAAATTATATGATAGAAAAATATTCAAGAAATATATATGAATTATTATATTTTGTTCAGTTTATTGGAATCCACGCCACTAAATTATAGAAATATAAAATATGGCATACTTGGACTTAATGTCTTATAAATTTTTTCAAACATGTCAGATAAAATAAAATATTTTTAGGAATAAAACATGATGGTATAAAAAGGGTGGACTATGATAACACATAAATTTAATAATAGTTAACCATGGGTCTTTATATCTAAAATATAAAATATAATAAAATGAAAACTAAAGAAAATATATTGTAATTTAATTAATGATTTAGGTTATTTTATTGAATTAAAAAGATGATATTGTATTGGTTGTTCATTATGGTTTGTCTCTTCGAACATAGATCAATATAAGTATATGGGAAAGACTGATAATGTATAATGGTGAATGATTAGTGCATAAAATACTACATACAGAATATTTACATAGTCATATAAATTTCGATCATTCACATTTGATGAGTAGTTTAATATGTATGTCTAACTTTACACATAAAGTAAAAGTGTTTCCTAGATAAACTATAATATTCAATTTTAAATCCAAAAATATTTGTTATAATAAATTTTTAAGAAGGGTTCTAGTGTCTTGACTGATTTTTTGATTAAATTTTTGTTTTGTTTGTTTTATGTATTCCTTGTTCTTCTATAAAATATATATTAAAAATTATTTTTAATTACATGATTTTTTTTGTTTATAATTTGGAAATATTTTAACCATAAAAACATTGGTGG
Source organism: Viscum album (assembly GCA_963277665.1). Classification (NCBI taxonomy): domain Eukaryota; kingdom Viridiplantae; phylum Streptophyta; class Magnoliopsida; order Santalales; family Viscaceae; genus Viscum; species Viscum album. Next base: position 56,264,197 of record OY728153.1, on the reverse strand, counting down.
GATGTGGGATTCATAGTTCATTCACATCATTTAAAAAGCATGTTATCTTAATGAAATCTACATAGAATATTTAATGGATTTATTCAATGTTAGTTTTATATGTTCTAAAACCATTGTCATGACATAAACATTGTCAATATGGATTAAATAATAATATTAAAAATCCCACATGAGTGTTACCCTCCAGTGAGTGGGTGGGGGAGTGAAATAATGGTTACCAAAACATTGAATATTAATATCATTTCCCTTTATCTATTAGTATGATCAATTCTCAAATAGTTATAATTTGTGATGACCGACATAGTGAAAAATAATAAAAATTGAATTGGGGTTTGTATAAGGTTCTCAAAATCTTTTTATCAAAGTAAAAATACGTAGGAAAAAATGGTTGATATCTCACTACACAAATTGTTTTTATATTATCAATTAGGTAAAGTAAAAACATAAAAATATGGAATTTAACTCATTTATAAAAAATATTTACAAGAATTAATAATGAAACATCCTAACCTAATTCATCAGGTATGATCTGGAATGTTGCATGACCTAATGTGTGTCTCTCTATACACAAAAGACTATTGACCAACAGGGAGGGAACGAGTCCTTCAATGGAGAGACTATATAATCAATATCATTTCATAATATCAATAATTAATAGTAAACAATACAACAAATTATCATATTAAATATGTGGAAAATTAAATATGGCATATATGTAATACTAATAAAGTGTCTCCCGTAAGTGGAATGAATATTCAGAATAAATAAATGATATAAACTAAATAAATAAGCATCTGATCCCCCATAGTCTGTCCCAGTATGCTACTATATTCATGCTACTCCATTAAGCTATCAACCATGGGGACGTTTCCCTTTGCCAGACCCCTAATGAAATCTACAAAAGCACTGAAATTACTAAGTAGAGTGTTAGTACAAGTCTTAGTAGAACACCACCAATGTTTCCTTAACCTGATATTCTCATGTATACAAGTTTTTTCCATAATAAAATAATTTTTTAACAAGAACATAAAAACAAATCCCAAATTGAGTGGTCATGCGCTAAACATGTCACCACAAACCCTCAATTGTTCCTACTTTTTCTCAATTCTAGAAAATGTATTTTATGTAGATAAGTATTAAAAAAGAAATAAGGCTATTTCACATGAGCCTTATCTCAGTTGGTGACAACTATTTAAGTGCATCCAGGCAACCTGGGATAAAATCCAGGAGGAGGCATATTTCTGGGGTACTGTAGTAGTACTGTAGAAGGTACTATAGCAGGAATATAGTAGTAATGTAATAGGACTGTAGTAGGCATTGTGTGGCACTATAGAAGCCAGAAATATTCCTCCATTTAGGCCTTTGGGCCACAGATTTGGTCCCCGAGTCCTTTAAGGCCTTTGTCCCACCTAGGAATTCAGGTCAGTAAGGCCTTTGGGCCACCTTAAGGCCTTCAGGACACCTAAAGTACATATTCAAACCAGACAACCGATAAGGAACAAGCTCCAACAATGAGGATGAACAAGGATAGTTCACCATATTAGAAGCCAAATGGATTGCAATAATGAGATGGTATGGTACCTTACATTAGGACAGGCCAGTGCATGCACGAGAGAGCCTATCCGAACAACCATACAAAGGTGTAGAGTTGATTTCCTGATGAAGTTGCTAGGGAGAAGCAGTTCCACGTAGTTATTCTGGGTTATATGTAATGTTTCAATCCTACGGGTAATGAATTTCTCTAAGTCCTACAGGACGTCTAATACTTATTCCTATGGTACTTGTAAGGGTTCCACCTCACCCCTTGATAGTTGGATTATAAAAATTCAATAAAAATGTATGCCTTTAGCCCATTAGAGTAGAAACAAGGATATTTGAAAATAAATGAGAAACCACAAGGCATCGAGTTAAATCAACTTAGATGTAATCCACAAGGCATTGGGTAATACTCAGAGACCATAAGGAATCGAGTATTTATAACCTATCTGTAACCCACAAAGCATCAGGTATCACTCTGAATCCTAAGGTATAATTTCTTGACCATATACTCCAAATACATAATGAATCTAGAAAAAACCATGTTACAAGGATATCGTGTTATGTCATTATCTTCTACACATGTTATTCAGGAACCTCATAAGGAGTAATCATACCACGATGCCACCTTCCAAGTACTCATTTACTAATCAACCAAAAGAAAACCTGAAAATTCATAGCATGATAACAACTGTAGCACAAATCATAATAAATGATGTATCATCATATATATCAACATGTTCACCAAAGATCCTTATTGAATCAAGATGTCACATCTATCTCATGGAAACAAAAACATACTATACTAAAGGATACACACACACCCACAAGAAATTGCATGTCAATAATTATATCAAGTAAATAAACACATAAATTAAATATAGAAACATGTGTAAAAAATCCCAAAGTATGAGTAACTTCATACATCAAAAGATATTGATGTGAAGGCAAGGATAAAACACCATGTGTGGTTCAATAACTAGAATAGAAACCTCAATATTCAACAATACCTCATTATGGACTTATTATTGTAAATGGTGACATATCGAATTCATATGTTTTTGAAGGATTCTTAGTATCAAAACTAGTTTTTTTGTTTGAAAATTTAGTTAAATATCGCATGCGATGTAACTTTTTCTATCTTGGATAATTTCCAAATTATCATTTAGGTCACACATGTTCTCTCAATATTCTCTTCAATAATATTTATCATTTAAAATTGCTCAAAATTTATAATTTATAATTATCTATTGATAATTTATCTTAAGTTATCTATTTATAGTTACTCGTCAATAATTTTTCTTATTATAATTTTTATTCTATAGAATTTTCTCTAATAATATAGAGTATATTTTTAAATAATATTAATAAATATCCTTGATAGTCTCACAATTAGTGGTTGATTATTTTAATAATTTTCATTTTTTAATCTCAGAATAATTGTTTTATAGTTATAATAATTATCCTCTTATAGTAAAAGTAATTACCCTATGATAATTTCTAAAGTGCTTATCACATAGTAATTACCAAATAATCATCCATGGGTAATTTTATAATTATATTCTAATAATTATTCCTTTCAATTTATAATTTCTTAATTATCTTACAATTTTTTCCCATACATTACCCTTTTCAAATTTAATCAAATATTCATTTAATGAATTTTATAATCATATTTAAATAATTATTCCTTAAAAATTACCATTTCAGAACTATCTTATGATAATTTGATTCAACAAATTAGCCATCAATAATTCAGTTCAATTTTCTTTTAATAATTTGTATAATTATAATATAATAATAATTCCTTAAAAATTATCAATTCACAACTATCTTATAATAATTTTTTCCCACAAAATATCTGTTGATAATTTTGAAAATCCTTTTCAAACGAAAATTATCTGATAATTATAGTTGGATAATTGTAAAATTATTATTTTTATAACATATTTTTCAAATTATACATTTATAAATATTTTATGCTATTTTTTAAAAAACAATTATCATTATTTTTGTGAAATTATCATTTGATAATTCTATAATTTTTTAATTACAATTATAAAATCAATCCATTGTTTTTTCCCAGAATTTAGTAAGTGAAAAATAAAATAGAATAGAGTAAAATAAAATAGATAAATAAAATAATAAAACAAATCTCGAAGAAGCATGCACAACACACCTATCATAGAAGAGATTCGATTGTCACACCTATAGCTAGGTTAAAAGGTCATCAGACACTACTTATTATTAGAAATGGATTTTTGGAGTCACTCCTACTCAATATATTAGATAAAAAATTTCTTCATAGTGGTTATGATATTTTAAAACCCCAAAGTCATAGGAATATAAACAATAAATTTATAAACCAGATTTTAATAGCTAATCAACCAAAAAATAAATACTGATTCATTGATTTTGACTTATTAAGGAATTACTAAATTAATCATTCTTGAAATGGTGTTATAAGGAAGGTTTGAAAACCCATCAAAATGATTTGGAGTTCCTTCTGATAGTTTACAGACTGGTTAGATCGGATTTACTTGACTGATATCTTCTTTCAGCAGTGCTTCTCAGCGCTAGAAATACCATGTGCGAAATGATGGGCAAGGGAGGTATTGTTCATTGCAGTATTTTGGTTGCTCTGGACTTCTCGAAATGATATGTTTCACTCTAATATGGAAGCTCCTCACTCGGGTATCATATTTAAAGTTTGAAACCTCATTCTTGATTTCTGTAGGTTAGACAAAATTCTTGAGGCTGCCCCATCTATTTCTCTACTCCTTCCCCAGCACACCTTGCCCTGTTTGGATCCACTCATACAGGGTGCTTGGGTTCGATGGAAAGCACCTATTTCAGGGATCAAATTGAATAATGATGATCCATGCTACATTGGAACGATGAGAGGGGGTGGTGTTATAAGAGACAAGTCTGGATCAGTGTTTGCTGTCTTTTCAGTATTTTTGGGCCCGAGTGACTCTCTCCAAGCGGAGGATCTCATCATGCTTTATGGCCTATTTCTTTTCAATCATATGATATTTTTTCTAATGGATATTGGTACTGATTCTATGACCCTCATTAATGAACGAACAGTAAGGGTCTGGTCCCATGGTCCATTATGTACTCTATTAGACGCTACATGAATTTACTGGATGATCATATTTCTATCCTGCATACCTAGAGAGAGAGGAATTGTGTGGTGTATTTCATCACTTCTATTGCTTCTCATAACGAATAGTTTCTTATTTTTTCTCATCCTGGATCCTTTCCCCCTGGGTGAATGCACTCTGTTAGGGCTGATGCTCTTGGAATCCGTTTTTTCAAACCCCCATAATTTTCTCTTTTAGTCTTTCAAGCCCTTTCTTTTTTAATAAAATCATAAAAATATTTGGTGGTGCTAAAAACCATCATCATTAATAATAGTGTTTCTAGTCATGGTAAGGTAAGATGAACTATACACACATTTTTTAAAATGGAATAATAATAATAATAATTTATTATAAATATTAAATAAATAAATTTTATGTTACATCTTAACGTATTCCTGGTGTGCTTAAAAGTTATGAACTGCCTAGGGTAAACCCCCCATTCTGTACCTAACAGTGATCGCATATATCTAATATAACACATTGTTCATGAGGTATTAATTATTTATTATTAAAAAATTAATTAAATAAATAATTAAAAATAAATTTTTTTTTAGCTATTCATCCAAACGTCCTAAACATAAAAACTTCATACCACGCCTAAGATAAAAAACACATTGCTGACCTAACAAGGGAATCAAATTTGTTATACATCCTACTATATGAGAGATAATAAATTATTTTCAATATTAATATACTAAAAATTATTAATTAAGTTATTTTCACAAGCGAGGCATCCAAAATTCTAACACTTATAAATGGTATACCCTGCATAGTGTGAACCCCACATCCAATAACTAATGATTGTTTCATAATTTTCATACATTGCACTATTTGGAAGATAAAAACTGTTTTTTTTTATTATTAGATAATATTAAATAATTTTTTTCATGAGCATCGCATGAAAACATCTAAAGAATAAAAATTTTATACCCCACCTAAGGTAAACACCACATCCCTCACCAAATGGTGGTCTCAAATATCTTATAAAACTCTCCATTTTTGAGTTTTTTCACTATTCTTAATATATTGTGTGCTCTTAATATAAAATTTTTAATAATTTTATTATGTCTTTGATGAGGATTTATGTCCATTGAAATAACACACCAACATAAAATATGACTCTGAAAAATGTCAATTAAACATTAAAAAGTGTTAACTAATATTATACCTTTATGTAAATCATTTAATAATATTTTTGATGTTATTTTCATTGATAAATAATTTTTTCACATAAGTCACTTATATATTTTCAAAAGAGGGTTTTTATTTTTTGTGTAAAAATAAGGATATTATAATTATACCTTTATATATTGTTTTTATCCTCGATATGTATCTATAATGGTCTTTCTCAAAAAACTCAAGACACTGAGCTATATCATCATACTCACACTCTCACATCTTTTGTGGATTTCTCCATAATGTTACTGAATTTGGACTAGTGGTATCATCTTTCCCCAAAATTCCATATCTCTTTGATCTATGATCTACACCAGATACCCCTCATAAGATTCATCATTCTTCATATCAACATCCTCAAAATTAAAAATATATGTAGGGTTTGTATGTACCTCAAAATCTATGACATATAGAACATGTTGTGCATTTTATTATAGCGATAATGCTTGCTTGGAAGATTTTACACAATCCATATCCTCTCGGTGATCTCAAAGGGTCAAAAAGAGTAGTTGGTATCTTTCTTGGTTTCCCCATACATATTTGTTCCAACCACGGAGTCTCACTGAATAAAAAATGATCTTCTATAGTGAACTCATTGGATCTCCTCCTGTGGTAGGCATATAATATCAGTATTTTTGAGTAGTGATCAATAGCATTGAAATAAGATGCACCCTCTTAGAATCCTCTTAAACCGAATAAATCCAATGACTACTACCTTAGCTACCCCTTGAAAATAATAGGTAACATACAATTTCTCCCATAAATATTCTCCTAAAAACCATTGGAATCAAAGCCTGCAACTCTTATTGAGAGTGAACTCATTCAATAATCGATGAGAATTCCACACTCCATAAAAGTCTATAACAGAATATCTAAGGATATCCTCAAATATTCATATAGTCTCCTTAGAATGCCTCTCAGTTTGATGATTCCACACCCTTCTCAAATTCGGTTGAGTCCCTAGGGTTTTTTGTATGTGATGCAAAAATTGAGATGTAAATGGTGAAACTAAACCTAGCTCATATCTCCCTTGTTTAGGTCCCCTTCATTGATGATATAGTGAAGAAACATGTGGTCTATAAAAAAAATCTCCCACTAAAGAAACTGTTTCACCAACACTTTGGAGTGTGGACCATGACTTTCATCTCAATTTCAAGGGTATGGTAGTTCAACTCTAGGGATCATAGTTGGTGAGACCCTTATGAAACAACATACTCTCTTTGCATCAACACCACTCTAAATTTGACACCTGATGTAGGAAAATATACTACATAAACAATACCATTCACATGGAGTGTCAGTTATAGAGATTTAATTATCCTTCTTGTTTAGCTCAATAATTATATTTTCATGCGGGTTTGACCACTGAAACTTCACTCCCTTCTTTATTAGTGCTATAAAGGGTGTATATAATCATAAACATTTCTTGGAAAACTATATATAATATCCTACTAAACCTAAAAATCTAATAACCTCAAACATTTGGGGACATGACCTGTAGAAGACTACCTCAACATTCTATGGGTCTATAGATATAATGGTCTCAGATGTGACATGTCCTGGGAACATTATCTCTCAAATCTAGAAGTGTCACTTCGTCAGCTTTGCACAAAGACTGTGTACTCAAATAATTCTCAAGAATATCTCTATATTCCTAGAATTTTTCTCTGGTGTCATTAAGTAGATGAGGATTTAATTTGATGAACACCATGGTAAACAATTCCATGTATGGATGAAAGATCTTGTGCATAAGGGCCTTGAATCTGGACATTGTGTTCATCAGCCTGAACTGCATTACCCATTACTCATACATTCTATACCTTCTCTAAAACAATGCATTTGTAATATCCTCCTATCTAACTCACAATTGGTTATAGTGAAATCAAATAAAATCATAGATAGCATCTATGATCAATGAATATGATTGAAAAGTTCATTAACTGGGGGAAATGGATATTGGTTCATGAGTATCATCGGGTTCAACATCTAAATATAAATGGATAAATGAAGGATAATGTATTCATTATTGAAAATAAAAATAGGTGAACACCTTGGTTAAGTAAATGGATTTATGAATCCTTGTATCTCTATGTTATCCAATATAACATTTATTTCATTTAGTTCTGTCAGATCCAAATGATACAGGGTATCAAAATGGATTTTCACCCAAAACAAGATTCTTTTAACTTATCAACTAATCCTTTAATGTTTCTACTAGGTCAAATATCCACAACAATTTCAAATCATAACTCAACATTTTGAGGGCCTATAGTACCCTATAAGGATGATGAATGATGGAGTGAATGTAATGGAATATTTGACTGTAGTTTAGAACTTCTATGCCTAGGACAAAAATTAAGTGATCATACTCTAGTTGAAGCAGTCCTACTACATATACCAAGAGAAGGTGCAGGAGAAATCTCACTTATATTCTCTGACACATATTGTGGTAATGATGAAACCTACTAAATTATAGAATTATTTCATCTTGCTTCAAAATTAGTTCTATAAGACTTCTCTGAGGAAAAATATTCTATAACATGAATGAGAAAACATAATAAAATACAAAAAAAAACATTAGGATAAACTCTAATTAGTTAATGGGAACACATAGTGTTTCTCTAAATTAGTTTATTCCATTAAAATAGGTTTTCCTAATAGTATACACTTAACCAAAGGGGTACCCCTCTTAGTACTAACCCTTGTATCAATCCCTTCATGTAATTTATAGTCATTATATATATATATAATAACATGATTTTTTGAATTAATTTATTCCAATATGGATATATCACACAGCATGGAAATACAGATTTATCACACAGAACAAAACTATGCCAAAAAATATGACAAATCTAGGCATTTAATTAAGGAACAACTATAAAACATAACAAGAAATATATGTATATATATCAAGTGAACATGAATTCCTATTCATGATGTATGATCATATAGTAAATATTACTAATCACATATAACATCATGTGTATCACCCAAGAAGTATTTAATCAATGGAAAAATCAAAAAAATATCTCATTTATGTAAACTCGAAGGAACACTGTATAGTGATGGCTAGACCTTGACATAGTTTCTCCACTCGAGTCTAAATTTACAATATTTTATATAAACTTCACCATCCCATGTCAATTAAAAGAAATAATTTAGCATGTCATGACCCTCTAATACAATTTTCTGACATCCCTACCTGAATCACCAGGTCTGATTGAAAACACCACATGACCTCATGCACGTCTCCTTGAATAAAAGTGTCTTCTGACTAAAATTGGTGTTTTGGGTCCTTAATTGGGGGTATTATATCCTCAATATTATTTCGTAGGATAAAAATTCAACAATAAAAAATATAAAAAATAATCATAGTAAACATGAAAGAAAGATAATACGGGATACATGTAATACAAATATAGCATCTACCGTAAGTAGAAAGCATGTCCATAAGAAATAAAAAAAGATAAATTAAATAAATAAACAATAGATCCTATGGAGTCTGTCCCATACTTCTACTAGCTCCATGCTCATCCACATATCTTTCAAACATAGGGTCATTGTACTTCGCTAGATCCCTTATACAATCTACAATCACATCGAAATTCACAAATATGGTGTATGTACAAGACTCAGTAACACACCAACAATGCATATTTAACATGATTTGATCATGTATTGAAGTGTATAATATAATAAAATAAATATTTATAAATGATATTAACACAAAATCCAAATTCAAGAGGTTGTACGCTAAACGATCTATCACAGACCCCTTGTATGTTCATACTAAAGATATACATAAGAAAGTTTTTGGTATGTCAACATGTATCAAAAAATCCTTCACAAGGCTATTGGAAAGTAACATGTAATCCACAAGGAATCGATTAAAAAAACCTTCTCAAAATCCACAAGGTACTGGTTAATACTTGGAATCCAAAAGACATTGAGTATCTGTAACCTACCTTGAATCCAAAAGGCATCAGTTAACACTTTGAATATAAAAGGCATCAATTGTCATTAATCTACATGGAATAAAAAGTAATCAAGTAGATTCTAGGTTATAAGGTTATCATGTCACACTGTCATCTTCACCGCACATCATGTGCACACCCCACAATGAGTAATCATACCTGATGGCCATCTGTAATGTATACACATATCAATCCATCAAAGGAAAACAAGAAAATTCATATCAAGATAACAACCATATAATACATCATGAGAAACATAGAATCATTATATATATCAACATGTAAATCAAACATCATCATATAATAAAGATATCATGTCAATATCATGGAAATAAAACATATAATATTATAGACCACACACAAACCCACATGCAATCACAAGTCAACAATGATACCAATTATGTCAAAACATAAATTAAATATAGAAAAATGTATAAACAAGAGCCCTAAAAATAATAACCTTCCTACCAAATTTTTTTTGATGTTAGGGAAAGGATAAAAAACATTTTCTGGTTTGGTAGCTAGAGTGGAAACCTCGATAGTCAAGAACACCTATTTACACAATATTAATGTAAATTTCAACATGTAAAATTTAGAGGCTCATGAAGGGTTCATAGAAGAAAAACTAGTTATTTTATTTAAAAATTAAATAAGAAATTGCATGTGATTATAATTTTGATCTCCTAGATAATATCCAAAACATAGTTTAGGTCAACTTATGTGATGACAATATTGTCCCCAAGAATATTTATCTTTTTAAATTCCTCACAAATTATCCTTTACAATAATTTGTTGATAATTTATCTAATGTTATCCTTCGAAAAATTTTATTTTATAAAATATATTTTGACAATATAGTGATTCCTGATTAATAATATAAATAATTATTCTTGTTAATCTCAAAATTATTTTTCTACAATTAAAATAATTATCATTTGATAGTCTCACAATTATTTTTTTATAATTATTATAATTATCCTCTTATAATAAAATTAAATATTCTATGATAATTTTGATAGTCTTCATCACATGATAATTACCTTATAATTATACATTAATGATTTTTATAAGTATATTCTAATAAGTATTCCTTAAAAATTATCATTTTATAATATGAAAAAATATCAATAAATTATCCTTCAAAAAAATTTCTGGAATTTTTCATTTAATAAATTGAATAATTATATTCTTATAATTATTCCTTACAAATTATTATTTTTAAATTATCTTTTGATAATTTGTTTATGAAATTTATCCATTAATAATTTTGTGAAAGTATCCTTTAATTATATATATAATTCTATTTTAATAATCGTTCTTTATTAATTATCACTTCACAGTTGTCTTAAGATAATTTAATTCCACAAATTACCCTTTCATAATTTTGATATTCTTTTTTACATGAAAATAACTTCTAGTTACCCTGGGATAATTGTACAATTATCTTCATAATAATTTATTTATCAAATTTTCCATTTATAATTATTTGAAAATAATTTTTCAAAACTTTACCATTTTTTCAAAAACTATATTTTGATATTTTAATATTTTTTCATTTTAATTATAAATAATTCAATTATATTTTTTCAAAAATTATTAACGTTACAAAATAAAATAAAAAATAGAAAAAGAAAATAAAAAATCCAACTTTGATGAAGCCTCTATATTGCACATCACATAGAGGAGATGGAAGTGTCGTGCTTGTAACCTTGTGATAAGACCTTTGGACACTACCGATTTTGTGAAATGGAATTTTATAGTCACCTATAATCCACATAATTCACTAACAATGTAGTTTAAGTGGTTCATATATTTAAAAACCCCAAAATCGTAACAATAATAACCTTGAATATAATCACCTGATTTAAACCATTAATCAACAAAAAAATCAATACAGAGTAATTGATTTCCACTTATTTGGGTGTTTTTAATTTAATCACACTCAGAATGTCGTTAACTGAATAAATTGAAAAACCTTTGATGATAATAAAAGAGTTTGTTGGTGTGGGAGGGAAGATGAATAGTACCCATATTTTCTTAATGAATTAAAAATTATTATAGTTTAATATAAATACTAAATTACTAAAACTAATGAGAGACCTGATGAAACACCTATTTGTATAATGGTTATATTGTACCTAGGGTAAACCCCCCATCCTAGAACTAACATTCACCTATGATTTATCATATGATGCACTATTTGGGAGATTTAAATTATTAATTATATAAAAAAATTTAAATAATTAATTTAATATAATAATTATTTGTTTCATGATATAAATTTTCAGATGCCCAACACAAACGAATTTTATATCTCGAAAAAGGTAAATACCATGTCCCAGACCCTATGATAGGCTCATCTTTGAAATACATCGCATCGTTTGGGAGAAAATAAATTATTTTCAAAAATAATTAATTAAAAATTATTAAATGAATTATTTTGATGATTGAGACATCCAATCGTCTGGTGGGTACAAATTTTATACCATGCCTTGGGTAAAGACCACATCCCATACTTAACAGTGTTCTCATGATTTTTCATACAGTTCTCCATATGAGAGATAATAAAATAATATCAAAAGATATTTTAAAATATATTATATTTTTTTCTTGTGAGAGTGGCATACAAACATCTGATTCTTACTAATGTTATACCCTATATAAGTTAAACACCATGTCCCATACCAAATTTTGTTCTTATATATCTCATACGACTCACCATTTTGGATTTATTCAATTACATTTTATTAATTTTTCATGCTTAAAAATTACGCAAATCCTTTTAAATAAATTTTTCATACGACTCGTAGTTTTACATTTACAAAAAAAAATTATCAATTTTTATGAATAAATTTTCACTGATAAATCATTTTTTACCTAATAAACTTATAATAAATCTAAATTTGGTTTTTTTATCTCCTTAAAAATCAAAATATTACAAATAATTTTACTGACCTTCAATTGTGGACCTAAATGACTATTGAATTTTGATCACACATGAATTGTTTTTATTCACCTATTTTACAACCAAAATATATTTATAATTATTTTTGTAATGGGTTGATAGTAATCATATTGTTTCACCATGACCTATAAATATAAATTCATATTTTATTTACTAGACGAGAACCAATAAAAATAACATTTATGACACCAATTCAGTTTTTGATGTTATCTAGATTCACAATTCTATAATATTTCCCATTATTATCCAACTATTTTCACAAATAAATTTTGGTGAATATATAAAAATTATGCTCAATTATTCATAAAATTTTCATTTATAATCTTCTTCTTATGGTAAATCTACAATAAGTCCCAAAAAATCCAAATAATAATTTTCTTTTTTACTACATGCTCCAGGAAATATGATTTCTCATATCTAGTCTAAAAAACTATCAGAAATTAATATTTTTATTGATGTAATTAAAGATATAAAATTTTATTTATTAAAGGAGATCTAAAATATTTATTTATAGATATGTTCACAATAGTTTCTCATATAATATTCCACTGAGTCTTCCTAGTAATTCAAAATCTATATTCTTATCTTAGCTACGGTTAATTTCAAAAGTTTTAATAATATAAGTACAACTATGAATTTTTTTGGGTACTCCCCATATTAAAAAATAATAAAAATATGATTCAACTGTAATTGAATAGCCTAGATCTATTAGGTTCATTCATGATAAATTTTAGGATAATATCTCATGATCATTTTGGTGGATCACTATGACATGTACAATTAATTCTAAAAAATTAATCTATCTTTTTTATTCTATAGTAATTCAATTAGAATTACAATCATTATTGAGAATTTTTTCAATATATACAACATGAAAAAACATTATAATATAATTAATTATATCCTTATCAAAAAAATAAATGTAATACTCGTATTATTATGTTATTTGAACATCACACACCTTGGTAGAATAATGGTTTTGGGAGTTGTCAATCCTCGCATTTTAAATACAGTTTCTACATTGACCATATCATTGATATTGATATTTCATCCCATCAGCATTGTACCTATAAATGTAGTTAACTAAAAAATTTACAATACTTCAATAATTATAACAAATAAAATGATGTTTTCCATTGTACTTACTTTTTTCTCATTTATTAAAATTTGAATCAAATCATTTCAACTCAAAAAAATCCATTTCAAAATCACAACCTTTTTAATCTTAAATAGGATTCTTCATATACATGAGATGTTTTTATATATTTAATTATTTGAAAGTATTATAGTTTATTTATTTTCCATTCATTATTATGGATACCTCTATTCCCATATAATTGGAAATCAAAATATTACAAGGTTATTGGTGGTCCACTTATCCTTATCATTACACTTAAGGTAAAAAAATGTTTCATATAATATATCTATACAAATTCTCAAAATTTTGTACACCACATTATCATCCAAAATAATTTCTCCAAAACAACGAATCATTTATAAATTTGTGCTCACCTAAATGAATAAATCGTGGATAAATTCATCATCCCCCATATAAACAAAAATAAATTTACCCATACATGTTTGGGACCATTTCTCATTTACATTATGATCTCTCTCTTGTATGACGTGCATTTTTTCCAAAATAACATAACTTTTTTTACTAAAAACATGATTAATATTATTTTAAAATAGGGATGATAATATCACATTTATTTATATCCCATCATATTTTATATTCTTCGGGTCCAAGGAATTGGTTTTTCCAATTATTGAAATACGTATACCTTTCCTTGTGTTGTGAAGAATGTCCAAGACAATTGACTGACAATATGGAACCATACTCTCCATACATATATGTAATCACTTAGCTAGGATTAAGGGTATTCCATTTTTATTGATAGTGTTCATGGTTCACATTGATATCATTGGTGAAATATTTCTAGAAATAATATTTTCAACACCTCAATATTTGAATATAGCCCTATGTTTGATACCATATTCAACATCCAACATTGAGTTTAAACAAACCATGATATAAGATTAAAATATTATTAATAAACATTATAGATTTGAAATAATAATTAAATTGGAAAATAAGAATAATATTACTTGATTTATGAAATTTATATATAATTACTATATAAATTTAAATAAAAATTATTGATAAGAAGTCAAATTTTAATAAATATATTTTATTCTATAAAAAAATATGTTTCCATAAAAAATGTTTTTTATTTATTTTTTATAAATAATACTATAATTAATTTTTTAAACTATTAGAAATATTATTTTTAAAAATTATAATAAAATTTAATATTGGAATGTTTATATTATCATATGGTCTAATTTTTTATTTTCTTTGGAAAATATTAATTTTATATGGAATAGTAAAGACACCATTTATTCTTAATGGTAATTTATTTTATATGAACTAAGTATTTTAAAAAGACACATTATTAATGTAATATTTTTTCAAAATTACAATGATATTATATATTTATATTATATATAATTAATTAATTTTATATCACCTTTTTATTCTAATTTTTTATAATTTTTTTTAGAATTTAAAACAATTTTTTTCGACAAACTTTTTTGAATTGCATAATGTTTCTCCATTTTAATTGTTCATAATAACCCATAATGATGAATTATTGAAGTTAAATTTATATATTATATATCTATATTAATAAATTTTAATGAGTATAATGAATATATTATTCATTGAGTTAATGTAAAATCATCTTTTCCTTGAAAAATAAAATTTTCAGAATGCCACTTTTTATCATGCCTGGAGCTTTTATCTTCAGATAAGTTTTTTTCACTCTATTGACTAAAAAATATAAAATTAATTAAATATTTTAAAAATAGAATAATTTCTATTATATAATAATTTTGTTATATATTTTTCCTCTACTGAATATTAAAAAAATTATAAAACTTTTTATTGTGGTAAAAAATTAAAAGGGTAAAATTTTGTAAAATTAGATCTTATAAATATAACATGAAGGAAAAAATGTTTATTTTAAATTATAGTGGTTTGTTTTGGAATTATATCCCCTCTTAACATATAGTTCTATATTTCATAAGCACCTATATTAAGAGTGACTTTCCATTGTGGAAATGTTTTTGTTATATACAAGAGTAAAACACCTCCTCCCTTGTAAAAGGGATATGCATCTCTTATCATTCATACAACTAAAAATTTTATTGTATGAGTGAATAGATGACAAATTATATTTTTTACATCCCTCAACAATGCTTATAGGCCAGATATTGATCATAAATACAATAAATTAAGGCTTTAGGTATCATCTTAATTGTTGATCCTAAGAAAATGTATTGTTTGTAACAACATTCCTTATTTTATTTTTTCATCGAATTGCATAAAATATTTTTAATAATATTTATACAATAATATAAATATATAAAATAAAATATGATTTTATTTTATTAACTTATAAACATAAATAAATATCCACATAAATCAAATGGGATACAATACCATCATTCATTTGTTTGATGGAATACCACCATATGAACTCATGTAACTCATCTTCCATCTTCACATATCATGAATGTTCATAATGGGGGATTAATCATTTATAAATGATTAAATTAAATTTTTACCATTACATAAATGTAATATATCATATATATTCTCACCTTAAAATCAAATTAAAAATGATAACATTGTTCATGGGTACATCTAAATACCACCTCATGAAGTGATGGTATATGTTATCTTACTACCACATAAAAGGGATGGTATATGTAAGTATATTTAAATAAATAATTAGATATTAATGAAATAATTACCTTTATTCAATTACCTTAAGGCTTTTAATTTATATACATTTTTTATATTCCCCCCTATAAGGGTTGAAGGGGAACTCCTTCATAGCGCGTATTCTTCGTGGCATTACATAACCTAAAGGTCTTAGAGAAATTCATCATAATCTAAGACTACATGGAACGAACCCTCCTTAGAAACTTCATCATGATCATATCTCCACCTTCACATGGAATATTATCTGGTTGTACTGTGCTGGGATGCACATGCCTGGTACCGATTGCAATTACATTATGAAATTATGAATAGAGCATCCTCAAAACTCTAGACTTGGACATAAATTATTTTGTAATTAAATACATTACAAATTAATTGAGTTAAATGGTTTAAGTATAAGTTATTACAGATGGAATATTTTATTAATAAAAAGATTAAATTTTATGATAAATGAGAAAAATACATATACGACAATGTTAGGACTCTAGGAAAGGGTTTATTCTCAAAAGTTATTTCTTTGAGACATGTTATTTAATTAAACAACTTTTTTCAATAAGATTATATACTACCCATTATAATATTATATCATGAATCATTTATAGTTGATGTTATTTTTATGATATAATTCATCTAATTAATTTATGATAGTTTTGATTCAAAATAATCCAAACAGTAAATGAATTATTTTTCAATGTAATTTTAGGTGAGATTGTCTATTCTTGGATTTCAATTGTGTGAAATTATTTGAAAATTGTTGAAAAAATACTTTTACTTTATTCTCCACTAGTAATAATGAAATTTTCATTTAATAATGTCATTTTCCACTCCATGTTTCATAATATTATTGATAATTTTTTTAAAAAAACTAATTAACTTCATTTATATCTTTAGTCAAAAATTATTTTTCATCCATAACCATGTTTTATAAAACAATATTATACAATATTTATAAAATTAAATATTATGATTATTAAATACATTGTTACCGATGTTTTAATTTTTAGAAATTGTTTTTAATGGTGTCAAATTTTCATTATTGGAAGGAGGAACATATTAATCCCATTTTACATCTGTTAGAATATAATATTTCTTTTGACTAATACCATTTGTACAGAATTACCTCCCATCATAACCAATCACCTTATAGAATATTCCATTATATTTTTAAATATATTTTTTTAATAAATTTTATTATATAATATTTTTGAATTTATTAATTTTTTTAGATGTCATTTTAAAGTAAAACTTTATTTTACTATATAAATATTCTAATTAATATTTTAATGACATTTTTATCAATGAAAAAAACATTGATGTATTGTATATTTTATAATATATGTATATATGTCAATAACATATATAGAAATATTATTATCACTTACATTTAAATTTGAATACATTACTTATGTTCTTCAGTTAAATTATATCATTATAAAAATTCTTTTGATTATGACATGAAAAAATATTAGGCAACCAATTTATATCAATGTGTTATTCCTAAGTTTATTCAATTTGTTTGATATATTTTCTATAGAAAATATAATCATGAACATTTTATTATAATTTATCTTATATTGTGATTCAATGAAATGAATAATATTTTAGTGTCAAGATATATCATAAAATAGATTAGGGAGTAAACAGAATCCATTTTGGGATTTTTTTTCCTCTATGTGATATTGTCTAGGAAGTAAGACATGACACATGTTTATGTCATTTTTCATGTTTCTACCACATTTTCTATGTTACCATGATCATATGATACTAGGTTTCTTATATTATGATTACATTTTATTACTCTTGATCCTTCTTTTTTATAATATCATGTTATACTTTTGACTCACATGTTATGATTCCTTATTTTGTTTATTTCCTTACTGTGATTTTAAAATCACCCATTTTATCTATGTATTCAATAGGTTATCAATTTTATTTTTGGTGATTGAAAAAATTTCAGATCTAATTCTCAAGAATAAAATAAAATTATTTAATTTTACCTCTAAAATTTTGGTATTATGGACCAAACATTCCAATGAAACTATGATTCATGGTCATTAAGTTGTATTTAATAGATATTTGTACTAAAAATCATGTAATAATATATGTAAAAGGATTGGATCTATATAGTTTCCATCATAATATGGTATAGTTATTTTTGGGGAATACGACTAAATTCAATTAGTGAGAATCTTGAGGAAAACACTAAGGAAATATCTAAGTATAGGAATATATGCAAGATTTTTTATAAGTTTAGAGAAAGTATTTTCCAAATGATTAAAACCCAATATGGATACTAAAAGTGGACGTAGATATGAATAATATAAATCTAGGGGTAATAACTCATAAAGGAGTTTATTAGTATTTGACATGATCATCACCTAATTTGTGATGACTTACCGTGCTGCACACCTAGTTTGATACTCTTGGGGATATGTTTTGGACATTCACAAATTATTTATGATCCATCGTGAAAGACATTAATTGATTATAATCATGAATTACCATGGTTTAACTTAAATCTTTATTTTTTGATCAGTCTATTTTATATCTTATGTTTAAGGTAATTATTAAAAATTTGAGTTTTTATGTTATGGGTGTGTAAGACGATTAATAGTGTGGGGGTAAATTTATTATAATATATCCCATAGGAGTAGTATGGTTTTTAATCAAAAAAATAAATTTTTAGGAATATTTACTTCATATTTGACACATATAATTTTAATGGTATTTTTAACCATTGGGTTTTATCCTATATTTGATGTTATGTTAGTAATATTCAAATAATAATAGTTTATTTTTTTGGAAAAAAAATTATCTTTATAAAACAACTAGTGGTTTCAAAACTATTTTGATGATTAATGAAAATTTTAATATATTAATTATATTTTTATTAATATTATACCAATTATATAATTATGGATATAGAAAATGGTTAACCAACATTTCAGGCAACAACCCACCAAATATGGAAACATCATAGGGATTGAACTAATAACTGAAGGGCGATAAGTCTGTCTTACCTTTCAATGGACTATGTGATTTACTTTTTAATAGGAAATTGAATTTACATAAATGAATTTATGGATAAATATTATGTTGATTCTAGGAAATAATTAGCTGATAAAATATTTTTAAAATTTTATGATTTTTAGGTGAATAGTATTTTGGGATAAAATTTCATGGTTTGAGACATATATATTGCCTTTAGGGTTAACATAATAGATTATTTAAGAATAATTTTATTATATTATTGGATATTTATGTTGATGGGTTTGATATAACCATTAAGTTTTAAAAAATTATTTATATTTGGATTAATGAGGTTATTTGGGAAATTCATTTATTTATTTAAGGAATGATCTATGTTAAACCTTTTGTTTTATTTTAAAATATTGGATATTAATATATTTATATTCATTTTTTGTATAATAATACATTTTTATAGAAACTTTGTTTGTAATAATGATATAATGAACATTTAATTTCTCTTTTAACAATCTTATGATCTTCTAAGAGTTATGTTTTAGTTCTTTAGGCATGGAAAATTAATTTTTGATTGGTGCAATAGAAACTGATCGAAGAAAAATGAAATGATGATATTTGGATACTGATTTTAATAGAAATAAGGTAATTATATTTTCTTTAGTTCTCTATCATAATATTAAAATAATTTTTAATCTATAGGAAATGGATCTGGATGCCAAAATATTAATCATATTACCCTCATATACAAGGATTCCATGTCCATTTAATTGATCACACATATTTGGGTTTTATGGTAATTAACTTTCTCCTGATCACTACCTATTTTGTGACCAATTATCTCTATCACACTCCATTATTATTTAAATTTCTCTTCAACACCTTTATTTTCACTTCACATAAATTCTCTCCAATATAGAAACCTAGTCATGTGTTACTTAAGACGACCTTCACATTTCCCTTTCCCTCCTTTAAGTGGATGTTTTATAAACCCTTTTTATGATGTGGTTTTTACAAAAAAAATATTTATCTAATGTAAAATCCATTATTAGTGAGAACATTATTAAATATTGAGAAGAAATTTTATTTATAGTGGTATAATGAAACTACCAGAAATTTTAAAAGAATTTTATGTTCGATAGAGTACTCAATATGAAACATTTTGTTTAAACAATCCACAACATTATTTTAAAATATAATCAAATAAACACGATCGATTTAACCTATCCATTAAATTGGAAATTATGAATTGTATGAAAACATTATGAAATATTAGAAAATTTCATATATATATTTTTTAATTTTTTTATATGAAATAAACTTTTAATAGAGTTATTTTATTCTAAATAAAAATATATTTCCTTAAAAAATTACTAATTTTTTTAGAAAAAATAATAAATATTTTTAGGATGTTTTTAGATATTTTATTTTGAAAAATGAACATCATATTAAATCAGCTAAACCATATTATATTTTTTTGAAAATGATGGTATTTTTTGGAAAATATTTTTTTTCAGCGAATTAATATATAGATTTTTATAAACTTTTAATTCATTTTTAATAAGTTAAGTAATTTAAAATTTCAATTTTTCATTTAATTTTATTTCATTGTATTTATGTATTATTTTTTTATATTTAATCTTATTTATTTTACATAGATTATATTTATGTTATATTTTAGTATAAGTTTATATTTAGGCTTTAAAACACAAGTTTTCTAAAAAAATTAATGTTCATAATATTTATCCAATTTAAATAATTAAATTAACTCATAATAAAGAATTATTTAATATATAAATTAACATTTAATTTAGTTAAAATTTTAAATTCATATAATGAATATTACTTGTAATATTTTTAATATAAAATCATCTTTTCCATAAAAAGTAATTTTTTCAGAAAATAGATTGTTATCACTCTGAGAGTATTATTTTAAAATAAATTCTTTAAATTGGGTGAATTTAATTTTGTTATATGCATTATATAATTTGAATTATCATAAATAATATAATCTAATAAAGTCAAATTCAATTTTTTTCATAAAGAATAGTACAAAATAGTTGTCGTGGTAAATCATTAAAAGTGTAATGTTTAGTAACCTTAGTGGTAAATAGGATAAAAAGTTTAAAATTGTTTATTACAAATATAATATGTTTGTATTGATATTATATCTTCTACACTAATTTATTTTTTAATTTTGTAGGCACTTTTATTGAGAGTAACATCACATTGTAGAAAAGTTTTGTATATAAAAAATAATTCCACACCTCCTACCTTATAAAACGAAACCCAATCCTCTCATTTAAACAAATACAAAACCTATTGGATAATTCAATACACACCCAAATATATTTTTTTTCATTCCCACATCATATTTTCCTTTTTCTGATCATAAATTTAATATTTGAAGGATTTAGTTAAAATATTAAGAAGGTGGTCCACGTCATAGGTATCTTTCATTAGCAGTTATCCTTTGATTATTTCTTATTCCACGTCCATCAAATAATTGAAAATAATAATGATAAAATAAAATCATAATATAAAATATTTTATGATGTTATTATGTCATTTTAATTACTTAAATCAATCTACACTTCCATAAAATGGTAAATTAATCCATCATTTGTGTGTATGGATTATTACATCCTCATGAATAAATGTAGCGCATTTTCTTTTATCAGATATCAATGGTGTTTATGATGATAGATTTAATTTTTATATATTATAATAATGAAATATTAACTTTATTTATAATTAATATATAAAATAACTTATTACCTTACCACTAATTGAAAAAATATAAATTTGTGTGTGTGTGTACGGTAAACAACTTACTTGCAATGTGACGCGATTCTTTTATGATTAGCTCGTCACATGGGAGGTATATATAAGAGTATTTCATGATATAATATAACATTTATGATATTATTACAATCTTATAATGGTAATAAAATTGTTACCTTATTTATATCATTGTCATTGAAAAAATGGAAATGTTACCTATGCGAACATACGACATACTATCTCCATGATTGTAACGTTGTCCATTTTTCATAGCTATATTTCATGGTTGTTTACAAATTTATTATTTAATTATAGAAATTATAAATATTTAATTTTTTATTAATTTATATTATAAAACAAATTGGGTATAACCACGAAAGCGGTAAACGATGCAAGGAAGAGAATTACATTAAATTGTAAGAGATGGGACTTGACCCCGCGACCTGCCCCTCACCCCCCCCCCCCAAAACCCTTACCACCCCACCACCAACGGTGGGGAAATTATTAATTAATATTATATAATAATGGAACATTTGACCATGTTCAACATACCAATTCTGTTTTAAAATTACAATCTAGACATCCTTAAAACATCCAACATGGACATAACAGATTATATAACTAAATAAGTAATTAATATAAATGAATTAAATGGTCTAAATAAGTGGGATTAAACCTATAAAATTTTCTTATTGAAATAAATAATTGTTTTATGTTCATTATTATTGATATAAAATACATAAATGACAATGTATATTCTCTGGGTAATGGTTTCATCTCAAAACATCATTCTTTGAGACCCATGTTATTTTATGCACCAAATTTATTTTAAATGTTATATATATTTCCACATTACATAATATATCATGAATCCTTAATACATCATGAAATTTTTGACATAATTCATTTACACCATTCACTATTGTTTGGATTTAATGGCTTCCATGGTGGTAAGGGTTTATGTTTAAATCTCATTATTATCAAGATTGTTTATGAATAAATTTCTATTGTAAAAAAATATATTTTAACATTTTATAACATTAATATTTTATTTTCTTCTACTCTATTTATTTATGTGAAATTAAATCTATAAAATCATTTTTTTAACATTGGTACATAAAATTACAGGGAAAATATTCTAAAAAAAGAACTTTATTTCTCTCATTGGTCAAAAATTATTTTTCTTCCATATTCATATTTTCTTATAATAATTACAGAAATATATATATAATTCCCCAAAATATTTATTAAATAATATTTTCCCATTTTTTAATTAAAAATATTTTGAAATGAATTTTATCTTCATTTTCAAAGCAAGGATCTTTTTAAACGATTTTACAGTAGTGTAAATGGAATTCATATTTTAACTTATACAACATTTATTTATTTACCCTCTATCAATAAAACTAAATACATTAATTATTCCTTTATGTGTTTTCATGTTTTTAATAAAACTTAATATATAATTTTTTTTTTAAATTTTCATATTTTTTAGATGTCATTTATAAGGGGAAAGTGTATTAATCTTATAAAATATTCCATGCAATATTTTGAAGGTAATTTCATCAATGATGACAAAAATTGATGTTATGGATTTATTATATCATATGTGTATATGTATGTGACATATATTCCTAGATTATTCTCCCTACCATTAACATGGAAGTATATTCTTTATTATAATCTCTCAATTTCCTTTATTATTAAATTTCATTTTAATATGATATAAAATAAGATTATGAAACCCATTTCATTCCATGGGTTATTCATATTTTAATTCCTTATGATTGATTTCATTTTAGTTGAATAATAAATCAATAAAATATAATGATGGGGAAACCAAGATGACACTCTATTTCATTAGTTAGTGTTATAGTCTCATGAGATATTAGGTATTGTATTAGGGAGGAATAATATTCCATTTTGGGACTTTGTATACTATGTGATATTGCCGATGTAGCTGTCCATGAATCCGTTTAATGTCTTATTTTGTATTTCATTCAAATTTCTTCTATTAACATGATCTTATGATAAAATATTACATATGTTATGGTTTCATTTGATTAATTTTGATCTTTTTATTTTTTTTCATGTTATATTTTTGTCTAACATGTTATAATTCCTTATCATTATTATTCCCTTACTAGATTTTTTGGATAAACAATTTTGTCTATGTATTCATAAGGTTATCCAAAAAAAATTATGATATAAAACTAAATAAGGAATCCATTTTTGAAAATGACATAAGAATAATATTTTTTGTCTCACTTTGATGTATTATAATCTTAATATTCCAGACACATTTGGACGGATTATCTTTGGGTTTTAATTAGTGGAATTTTATGTAAAATTCATGTATTAATACATGTAAAAGTCTTAGGTTTCATTAAAATCAAACCTAAAACAAATTGAAAATATATGGATCTAGTGAAATTTAATCACATATTATATGATATGGACTGGTGAGAGTGTAACATCACTAAATTGGGGAGAGAAGTGTATGATTCAATAGCTACATAAGAAATATATCTCAAACAAATTTCACCTTTCTTGTTATTATAAAGGTATAATTAATTACATAATGTGATAATGATAAATGGAGTCATAAAGATAAGTACTAGTAAAATTCATCTGAAATTTTTTTTTGGATAGGTTCTATATGGTTTCTAGGCATGTAATCTATGTGATTCATCCAATTTATGTCGATCCTACCTATAATAATTTTCAATATTTGACATAAATTATTTAACACTGAAATTAACATTTTTTATATACCATATTCTACTGTTATTCCATGACGAGGAAAACCCTAGTCAAATTCCCATTTTTTATATAGTTTTTTACACGCTTTTTTAGTCTTATATTGATTTTTTATTTAAGTGGATCAATTCGAAATATTTAAGACATCCCATAAATTAATTTATATATTTTATTTTAAATATACACCTAATATCCCCAGAAGTATCTATGAATTTTTTTAATATATAAGATTATAAATTTATTTATTAACTCATGAATGAATTACCTCACGATAAAAGTTATAGTAATTTGATACTATTATGGCTATCTAACATCACACAATTTGGTATAATATTGTTTTTAGATTTTATATATCCACATAAAGTTTGGAAAATAATATATGGATTTCTCAATTAAGAACATCTCATAATTCTATGATTTAGATTTCGTTTCATAATGTCTATCCAATATTCTTCTAATTAATAAATTTTAAATGATTTTCAATATCCAACAAGTAACTCTCTAATGTTTCATTGATAAATAATATTAATTAATTATAAATCCTTCAAATTTTAATCCATTAATACCTCATTTAAAACAGTAAACTTACCAATATCTTTATTAATTAATTCCCTCATACCCCTTCCCAATAAATTATAGCAAACCTACTTTTTGATATATTATTTTTACATCATTTTAAAAATAAAAAAATAAAAGTGTTATAAAACAAGGATTTAAAGAATTAGTGTCTTGGTAAAATTATGACCAAACATATAAATAAAATAATAAAACATAAAATTTATTTAATTCCTTATCCTATAGCTTCCTTTTTACCCTTATGTACCACTTAATATAAGTAGTCACTTGAGCATTTACATCAAATAATGGCATGATCAAAAATCCCAGTAAAAGGGTACATAACAATTTGAATCAATATAACATGACAGTGACCATAATCACAATCATCATAAAATAATCATGGTATAATCATCATAATACTTAGAGGAAGAATTAGATAAAGGCACTGAATTTGGACATGTATAAAATTGAATCATCGTGTCTTAGTGGTAAAACACCACACATATTTTTTAATAAAATATAACATCATGTTTATGTATATCATATGTGGATAATCATAACAAAAAAATCATTGGGAAAAATTATATAATCATGTTCACATATATTAATGATTATGTCATGAGATTCATCACATTATTTAGTTCATTTTAGGGATAT
The DNA here is from genome assembly GCA_963277665.1 of Viscum album. Classification (NCBI taxonomy): domain Eukaryota; kingdom Viridiplantae; phylum Streptophyta; class Magnoliopsida; order Santalales; family Viscaceae; genus Viscum; species Viscum album. The sequence continues at coordinate 56,237,866 of OY728153.1, read as the reverse complement.
ATAATTCCACAGACACTTGTCGCATTATAACATTTACATAATCACACATGCCACTTAGAATGTGTATTAATCGTGGACATAAAATAACCAATGTAATGTAATGATTACCATGATCATATATTCATGAATTAATTTTGGGGTTCCCAAATAAATAAGGAATAAAATTCTTGGTATATGAATCATCAATCTTGAGTGAAGAAGATAAATCCCTAGAAAATTAAAATATGTGATTTTAGATAGAACATTTATTTTTGAAAAATCGTTGAATTTTTCATAAAATTATATTGGAAGATTTTATATCCTAATAATAAAAAGTTAAAGTCAATGTGATTATATTTTAGTAATATTAAATGAAAATCCCCACTTAAATTTTTCATGAATGAGGAATAACCTAAAGATGGGAAATTGGGTTTGAGAATCCCCATACCTTATGTCTGAATTGATTCTTCACATTAATTTCATAGATAACAAAATCATATTCATTAATTAATAAATAAATAACATATTGAACATGTATATGATTTATTATAATTTTATAATGTTCATTTATGGCCATTATAAATATTTATAGTGTTCAATTTCATCATTCTGAAGTGATTCTTTTTTGGGTTTTCATGATCGATTCACTTATATACATGAATGGAAGATCATATAAAATTTGAATAATTATCCACAATTCAAATTATATGTTATTAATTTTATTACATTATAATAAGTGATCTTATATATATATATTCTAGATATAAATATGATTCATTCGATAAAATTTTATTGACAATCATTTAGATTAACCTTGGAGGTTTTTTGACAACAAGGAACAAATTATTTTTATTATTTATAATAATGTATATATGTTAGGTCTATAAATACAAAAAAATTATAACATACATATTTTTAATCTATTTCAACCATTACTTTGGATTCATGAGCATCCTTGATGTCAGTAAAGGAAAATGAAAACCTTTTATCCTCGAAAGGGATTATTCAATACCTCACTTACAACATTCTAATATTTATAATAAAAGGTAGATGAGAAGAGGATTGATGATATATTATCATATTAAAATAATAAAAATATATTTTATATAAGATACTAGTGTTATCATGCCACTTGGATGAGTGGATTTCAGGAGAGAATAATAAAACAAAAGAACATGAAAATAAATTAAATTAAATCAAAGAAACTTTTACCTCTTCAACTTCTTCTCTGTGGGAAACTCCTTAGGGAAATAATATTTTTTCAATTTCTGAGAGAAAAATATCATATATGCGAGGTATGGTCTTTGAAAGTGGATTTGGTGGATATTTGATAATATTCAATGCTTGTAATGAATGACACTTTGTGTTTTTTGTCAATATTCTAATGGATGAGCATGTATATTGTAAGGAAAGGGATAATAATGTTCTAGATATAAGCTATATTGAAGGTGACATCATAACCAATGTTTTCAAAAAAATTGGGGTCTAACATTTGGAGAATGGAAAGAAACAAAAAAAACTAATTCTCCTAGAATATCTCATGAAAATATAGAAAAGGCATGATTTTTGTAGAGATGGGATTCATGATGTGTGTTTTGAAAAGACATTAAGATTGTGATGGTGTGCTCTTTTATTACAAGAATTTAATAATTGAGGAAACATAAAGGTTCTACGGAAGGCTTTTGAGTTGAGAATTGTGGCGTCGTGAAGATATTTAATGGAGAGATCTACGGTTACAATGAGAATTGTGGATGCGGAATATTAATGGAGCTTCACAAAGGGAGATGTGTCACAAATACATTTTTGACCGATTTGAAATCGTGCCAGAAGAATTGGGGCACCTTTTTTGACCTCAACTATAGATAAGAGGCCACCACTCTCCATTCCCCATGAACATTGGAGATAAAATCTAATGTCTCTCTGATTTCATGTAGAAAGGGGTGCTCCAAGAGCCGATTGTATATGAAAGCTTGCACTTTGAAAAAAAGACTACTTTTTTCTTGAATGAATTCAATGCCTCTTAGTGTTGAGTCTTCGCGAATATGGGACGTTCCATGTTGGCTTATTTATTTTAGCTAAGTAAGGTGTTATGTGAAGGTAGTGTACTTCGTGATGACACTGGGCTCCGTAGAGGCAACTGAGCTTTGTGAATCTGTTTTCCCTATGAAGGCCCGAGATCTTTAAAGTAGTGTTCTCTATAAAGGTGTGTTCTCTTCAAAGTGTTTATCTTCGCAAAGGGTGTTCTCAAATTATAGTATCGAACATTAGGTTTAAGTGGATAGGGATTTCAGTGTGATTCTACTTACATCATTGATGAATGTAGTGTCTCAGGCTTAAGAGAGATAAATATTTCAATTCCAATATATTGAATAGACCATCATGTAGATAAAATGAGTAATACTTCTCTAAAGAAAGTGATCAAGTGGGAGTTAAAACAAGTGTTCCATGGGAAGTAGTGAGTTATCCCTAAACCATTTAAAAGGCAATGATCCTGGTAGAAAGTGACTATGAGAAAACATTGTAATCCGTGACTAGTGAAGATTACTAGTTTTTGGTATGACCAACACATTATTGTTGTATGCTACTTGGACTTTTCCCTTTTGTGGTGACCCAAGTAATATTGTTTTTTCCTCACTTTTAATGAACTTATCTGACAGGTTCCTAAAATTGTTTCAACAAGATACCTCAATTTTCAATGAAAAAGTAGACACCTTGATTCTCACTCCCTTCTCAGGGTGTTCTGTGGTCCTTCAAGTATTATCATAGAATAAACATTTCTAGTGTTAAATCTTCCCTGTGTCATTATGGATAATTCAGTCAATGTTAGGGGAGTTCCCTCTTCGATGGAAGTAATTTTGAGATTTGGAAGAATAGAATGACATCTCATCAGAGATCTATTAGAATAGAATTCCTCTTTGAAATTGTGAAAGGAATTAAAGACACTAATCCAAAAGGGATTTCTTTGACTAATACGGATAGGAAAATTCTTGATTCAGATGATAAAGTGCAGAATTCTTTCACTGTGACTCTTTCTGATCATATCTATCTAAAGGTGATGAGATGAACCGTAGAAAAACTCTCTGTGGAAAAAACATGAAAATATATATGAATGATATTTTTATGTGAAGTATGTGAAACTACATGTCTTTCCTAATAGGTTTTACAATCTGAAGATTCATCCGAATGAGAGTATATATTCATACATCAATCGAATTACTGAATTGGTATGTGTAATTTGAGGTCTAGGTGATGAAATCAAAGAAATTTATATTTTGAAGAAAATTTTTAGAAGACTTCCATCCATTTACAATGTGATGGTTTCATCCCTCTAAAAATAGATCTTTTCAAAATTTCGTTGGATGATCGCCGGAGTAGACTAGTGGCATACGAGATGAGATTTAAACCAAAAGATGCTACGATTCATGTAAGTAAGTATATTAAATTAAAATCCATGGAAAAACATAAAATCACATGAAATAGTGGTGATGAATATGATGAGGAAAAATAAATCATTTCCCTTATTTCTAAGAAGCTTAATAAGGGAAAAGGTAAATTTAAAAGGAAAGTTACCCATGGCTTGTTTTCATTATAGTAGAGTTGGGAACATTGCCTCTCAGTTCTCAAAAATGTTCGATGATAAAGAGAGTGATACTAAATGATTCAAGAGGCCTTGGAAAAGGTTTTTCAAAAGGATAAACTTCAAATATAAAATGAAATAATAGAATAAGAGTATTTTATGTGAAGAGGAATATGGTGATAATTAATTATGTGTAGAAGAAGAACCCAAATTTAAAACTAGAAAATATGACTAACAGATCGCTACCATTGAAATGTCAGAACCATCGATAGATAAAGCTATAGATAATTTCATGACCACTAATGTTGATCCCAAGTTTCATTTTATGGATTATGTTGGTATGCTTGATAAGAAATTTATGAGATACAATAAGTGGAATGAAATGGTGGAAAAATAATTAGAATATGTAGATCATCTTAAAGTTTAAATTGAATGACTAGATGAACTGGTAAAATTAAATTCATTAATCATTGAAAGAACAGACGATGTAGTGGAATTAAATCTCAAGTTCAATGAATAAGTTGAGGTCATCAATGAACTTACCTCGAGACTGGAAGAGAATTCCAAGATTGTTGGAGGACATGAAGAAGAAGTTGTTACTCTTCATAGTAAGTTCAAAATTGAATCAAATTCAAAATAATCTATAAAGAAAATAAAAACTGGAAGATTATCGAATACTGAGATGATAGAGAGAAAAAAAATGTGGCTTTATGGAGTTTAAAATATTTTGAGTGATGAAAGACCCGCATGCATGGGAAATAGTGGAATCAGTTGTGATGCCAAAACATCAAATGAAATATATGAATTGGACCAAAATAAAGGCAAGATGAAAGTTGATCATGCTGAAACCCCACCAGAAGTTCTGAAAAAGATATCCTTCAATCAAGCTAAATGTAGAACTGAAGATTATCCTTGAGATTTTAGAAATGATATGCAGTGAAACTATTTTTCTAAGGAATAAGGAAGGAGGATAAATATATGTGAGAAGACATTTCCTCTCATGATGTGTTAATTCTAGGGATATCTTGGTCATACCATGTCATATTCTGAAGTTTCAAGGAGCTATTTGAATGTGGAAGAGATAGGTGTTCAAAAAAAGAGAAAAAATTCATGTCATACATTTTATAGAATAAATAGTTTCTATGGATACTATTATCATTGTTCTAACTATGCCTATAAAGTTGTATATTGCTGGAAGAGGAATGACAGGAGATATTCCTATGACACTTACAGATAGGTGAATACATACCAACCTGACTGTGTAGCTATCAAAAATAGTTTTTTATCATTTGGAAGAAGATTGTGAATATGAATAACCCATGTACATGGAAGAGAAAATTTAAAGGCCATCAATGTATTACACTCAATCCAATATCGCATGGAAAAAAGAGGAAAACTGAAAAATCCAATCTTGCAGAAGTATCCCTTAAAGCTACAAAGAATAATAAAACCTAGATTCATGATAGTTGATGTTAGTCCCACATAATGGGTAATGATGACCTATAAATAAATGTCAATATAATAGACAATGGAATAGTAAGGATCAGTAAGTATGGTGATTTAATTATCAAAGGCAGTGGAAGTATAGAGATTGCAAATAGAGAGCTGAAGAAAACTGATGTCTTTTATGTGGATGGTCTACAGAAAATTTCCTCAGTGTGTGTAAACTCTGTGACTCATGAATTTTAGTGAATTTCAATAAATAGGGATGCACTATAAAGGTAATTACATGGATTTTTCTTATGAAAGGCTGTAGAACATATTGAAACTTATATCAAGCTGAATGTAAAGATAACATTTTATATCTAAAAGTTGAAGAAGAAAACAACATGTGGCATCAAATATTGCGGCATATCAATCAGAAATACATGGAAAAGATATCTAATCTAAATATAGTCATGTATATCCCCAACCTGAAGCATGAAAAAGAAAATGCATGAGATTCTTGCATATGAGGGAAGATGGTCTACAGTTCATATCTTTCAAATAATAAAAGATCATTTAATCCTCTTCACCTCATTCATTTAGACATATGTTTCCCAATAAATCTTTTTTAAACACATGGGTAAAGGTACATCATTATTTTCATAAATGATTATACTAGAATTCCATGATTGATGGTTATGCACAAGAAATAATAAGTGATTGATTTCAAGAAAACATATCACAGAATCACTTTGAATGATACTGGCCGGATAATCAAAGTTATGTGATCTAAAAATGGAGGGGAATACACATCCATTGACTTTGAAAATTACATGGGGAAACATGGAATTCGGAAAGAGGTGGATACTATGAGAACTTGGTAGAAAAAATGGATTAGTTGAGCACCAGAATTGATAGGTGAACAACATGGCCAAGACTAAGCCGATTGATAATCGTATCTCTCACTATTACTATAAATAATTTATGGAAGCTACAGTGCAAATTCAAAATTGAACAGGTCTTTATATGAGAGAGTGGAAGACACTGTATAAATTATGTCCTGAATGGAAGCCTTATATGAAATATATTCATGTTTTTTAATTAAATGTTTCATCTAATACAAAGAAAGAAATAAATAGAAGTATGGTGAAAATTTAGATGAAGGAATATTCCTCTAATATCTAATTAACAACAAATCCTACATGTTTTCAATAAGTTATTGGTAAGGATTGTGTAAAGTAGTGATGTTATGATCATTGAAGAGAAAACCATAAATGCTTCATGCAATTCTTATGTTAATGAGACTGAAGATGAGGAATATTTTTAACATGGAACAAATATAAATATAGAAGTTGAAAAAATTGTACAAAAATCTTAGGAGTCACATCATGATGTTGACTCAGAAGGGAATTCAAAAGAGGAAACCATGGATGAAGAGAACTCGACTGAAAATCATAGGAGAAATTGAAGAGAATATATTGATTAGTCCAACATTATTGGGGATATTAATGCACCAACACAAACTAGTAGAATGATAAATAATTAACATCTTCTACTGATATATGTTTTGGAACAATCTTCATTTGAAGAGTCTATAAAGGATGAATCATGGTTGAAATCCATAAATAAATAGTTAGATCAAATTGAAAAGAATCATTCATGGGATCTAATCAAGAGACTCGAATGTCACGATTTGATTGGTACGATGTGGATCATTAAGAACAAATACGATGATCATGGTAATGTGATTAAAAATATTGTGTGACTTGTATGCAAGGGATATTCATAGATTAAAGGTTTCGATATTAGGGAATCATTTTCTCTTGTGGCTAGACTGGATTTAATTAGGTTATTTCATTATATGGAAATACAAAGGAGGTATAAATTGTTTCAAATGTATGTCAATACCACATTCCTAAATGGTGTTCTTGGATAATATGTCTACATTGAATAACTGGTGGGTTTCCTGCTTGGAAATGATTAAATGAAGGTATAAAGATTAAAGAAATCACTATATGGACTAAATTAGGCACCATGAGCATGGTAATCTCAATTGGATTCATATTTTTAATAAAACATGAATTTAATAGAGGAGTGGATCACAATATCTATATGAATAATTCTCACAAGGATTAGTTCATGGTATTGTTATGCTGTGATGATATTATTTTCGGTGGAATTAGGTAGGATTCAGGGGATTAATTCTCAAATCATATGAAATCAAAATTTGAATAGTCAGTGATTGGTGAACTCTCATACCTTTTAAGGATTTAAGTGTTTCAGAAAAAGGATTACATATCTGTTTCTTAGATAAAGTATCTAAAAGTGCTTTTGAAGAAATTTAATATGAAAGACTCCAAACCAACGACGCCTCTAATTACGGTAGGAACAAATCTCGGAAAGCTTGAGGATGGGACGTCTTTGCATCCAATAGTGTATAAGAGAATCATTGAAATCTTACTGTACTTGACAGTGACAAGACAAGATATTGCCTTTGAAATATGAAAAGATTCCCTCTTTTAGAGTAATCCAAGGGAAGAATATATGGAGGTAGTGAAAATAATCATGAGGTACCTTCAAGGTACTCACAATTATGGGTTGTACTTTGTTGTAGGATAAGAGAGTAAACTATCACCATTTTATGATGCTGACTGGGCTAGAGATGTTTTTTGGAAAAGAAGTCCACTAGTGGTGGAACATTATATATTTGGAAGAAATGTGTGGGCTGGTTGAGTAATTAATAGAAAATTACTTCACTTAGTACTACTGATGCTAAATATATCTCCCCTTTCAAGGCGTGCACTCACTTACTTTAGATGAAGAAATAGTTGACTGATTTTGGTGATGAGTTGAAATAACAAATGGTTATTTACTATGATAAGAAGAGCGCAATTGATCTTATGAAGAATCATGTCCATCATTCTCATATAAAACATATTGAAATCAGATATCACTTCATCAAGGAAAATGTTGAACAAGGAATGATCAAAATTAACCATTCTAGAATCGATGAGAAAGTGGATGATATTATGACCAATACACTATCAACGGTTATGTTTGAGAAAAATCGCTTGATCCTCGGTGATCATCCACCTCCTACTGCATGAGGAGGTTGTGGATAATCCTCTCTCCCTAATTTCATTAACTGTGTTAATCTATTTATGGAAGTGATATAGCTTTATGGGGGATATATAATTGAGGGAGAGTATATTTTGGGCTCCACAATGTTCAAATAATAGTCTTTAGTTTTATTTCCAATGGGAGAGAAATGGATGGATTAAATGTGAAAATGTGGTGGATTAATTTCTTATAGTTGAGGGATTGTTGTAGGAGAATGGATAATTTCAAAGCATAGAATGTGAAGGTAGAAAACATTTTGATTTCATGAGGAAGTAGTTAGATCATTTATTTGAACACTCAAGAACATTATTCATGTCTTCCATGTTACTTTCTACAACCATCATTTCTCACATAGACCCAGAGTGTCGGCTAAGTTGATTCTTCAATCTCAGGTTTTGATAGCGGCTGCTTCTCTTTTGAATTTATCTAAAAATTTCTAACAAACCCAAAAGAGAGGTTTTTGGAACCAAGAATGATCATTTATAGAAAGAGTATGGTTTGGGATTATTGTCAATCCTCTAGTGGATGATTAGAGATATTTCAAAGAAATGGGTCATACAGTTCAAGTTGTAAGCAATATTTAATGTGACATTGTTTTCCACTATTTTCCAAATTTTTGGAGTCTAAAATTGGGATAATCGAAATCATTGAAAAAAGTGCATTTTCTTGAATATCTCATGAAAATTTGGAAAAGGCATGATTTTCATAGAGATGGGATTCATGATGTGCATTTTGAGAAGACAAGAATATTTTAATTGTGTGATCTACAATTACAAGAATTTTAGCATTGCGGTAGCACAAAGGATTGATGAAAGGCTTTGTGAGTGGATAAATGCATATGTTTGAAGAGATTTGATGGAGAGATATATGAATATGATGATAATTGAGAATGAGGAATATTCGAGAAGTTTCATAGAGGGATATGTGTCATGATGATTTTTTTGACCGATTTGAAAATCACAACAGAAGAAGCGGAGGTCTGCGTTTGACAACGCCTATTAATAGGAGGCCCCCCTCTCCATTCTGTATGAACATGAGAGTGAAAATCTGACGTTTCTTTGATTTTGTGAATAAAGGGGAGCTCTATGGAGCCGGTTGTCTATGAATGCTTCTACTTTTCAAAAATACTACATTTTTTTATGTAAGTCAATGATTCTATGTATTATGGGACTCGCAAATATTGGATGTTCTGTGTTGGCTTAGTGAGATTCGGGAAGTAAGGTGTTCTATGAAGGCGGTGTTTCTTCGTAACAATAGAGATATCTAAAGAGGTAGTTATGCTTTGAAAAGGTTTTTTCTCTATGAAGGGATGAGTTGTGCGAAGTAGTGAACTCTGCGAAGCAGTGAACTCATTGAATTTGTTTCCCCTGTGAAGGTGTCTTCTCTACGAAGTGTTTAGCTTCATGAAGGGGGTTTGCAAAGGACAATATTGAATATCAAGTTTAAGTGGATATAGATTTTAGTGTGAATCTACATAGGTCTTTGATTCAACAAGTGTCTCATGATGAACGAATACAAGGACTTCAATGCCAATCTATTGAAGCAACCTTCAAGTCGTTAAACAGATTAAGACTTCTCCAAAGTAGTAAGCTGGGGGAGTCCACAGAAGTCTTCCATGAGAAGCAGTGATCTATCCCTAAACTATTGTAAAGGTAGTAAGCCAAGAATAGGGTGACTCTGACTGAACCTAGTAATCCACAACTACTGAAGAATAATGGTTTTTGGTACAACCAACACATTGTTGATGTATGCTCCTTGGATGTAGCCCATTGTGGTGAAACAAGTAAAATTGATGTGTCCTCTATTTGTATAAATTTTTCTAATAGTTTTAACTGGTTCCTACCAATGTGGGGAAAAAATCCATTAGTTTAAAATAAAAATTTGACAACATGATTCACCCCTTCCCTCTCAAGGTGTTCGTGGATCCTTCAGGGGATTTATCTCATATATTTCAGAACAATAGGTTGTTTTTCTTTATCGGAAACTCTAAGAAGTCTGATAAGATTCAGATCATCCATGACATTGGAAATTTATCATGTTGGTATTTTAGCAGTGGTGTGAATATACCTATACATAATCATGAGTGAAGCATGAGTTGAGGGATTTTGGTCATCGATCATCCTCACATTTCGGGGCCTCTATATGGTAGTAAAAATAGAATTTGTAGCCACCAAAAGAATGTTGTAAACTTATTATCTCTACTTATTACTGCGTATGAATTACAAAAGTTACTCTATGTATTTACCAACATGAATATTGAAGATAAAAATGTGCCCTACAAGTTGTAACAGAATCCTTGAAAACCTACACTCTAGGAAAAGGTATTGGTAATCCTCACCTACTCTAAGACACAAAGGGCATGCCAAAGGAATGCATTTACAATCTATCCTAATCTAATCATAGGTGGGTAACTTACTCCTCGATAGCTTCTATATGTGAATATACCTTGATAGCCATATGAAATTTACTTTAAATTCGGTAATACATACTGGAATTTTATTTTTTTCCCCATATCTTTATATTATAGTACTACTTAGTATTTAATTTACCATTGTCACTAGGCCTCCACACCAGGGTATCAAAATCCATAAATACGGTGCTTTATACCCAAAATACAACATGAAAATAGAAAAACTCAAGTGTGCTACGATGTTTAATAAAATTAGAAATGATCATCTACATGTGGTCAGGGGGAACACTTATCCAACTCATGAGGGGTTGACCAAGACAACATGCATTCCAGCAGTTAAGTATAGAGTTCTTGCTCACTATCCATTTCATATTTTACATAATATCCCTGAAGGGGGGATTAAGTGATGTGTAGACCTAAGATCCAAGATAGTGTGGAAATCCATCCACCAATTTACCTTTCAATTATATTACAAAATAATAATAGGAGGGATCGTTGGTGGTGAGAATATTCCATGTGAACATATAAATTAGTTTTTCATTAAGATATTTCTTGTCTTTGATTATAATCCCCCCATCTCAATAGGCTTAATGAAATATTTCCAGACTATAGTGAACAATTTCATCTCATGAAAAGTGCCAGTCCATATAAAATTCCCATTCATTATTTGTAACACATTTATAAGTCATGTATGCCACCTATTAAGACATAAAGGATACACAAAATTTGACTCAACAACTGAGTTCACAATAAAAACTATTCCTTCATGAGACAAGGACATTCCCTTAAAATTGTCTAGTTGATTAATGATAAAAGTGCTTATCCCTCTAGGAAATTATCTATTCACCTTTCACTAGAAAACTCTAACACCTAGGTAGATGAAAATAGTGATCCCCTTCACACTTCAAGATTCCCTACCACTCGATTTTGTTTTCCCATTGATGGGCCATCACCAAAAACAATAAAAGGCTTGCGCCAACTTATTTTATATCCATAAAATTCCTCCTAATATTTTTAAATATCTTGAATATTAAAAATAGATCCATTCTAATCATGACCAAATAGAAGAATGTCATCAGCATAAGGAAAGTGTGAGGGAGGAAAACAATTCCTCCAATAAATCATCTATTTTAAAGGAAATACATCACAAAGATCATCAATGATTCTACTGAAGTATTCTTCAGCAATAAAAAAGAGTATCTCTAAGAGGGGGTCACCTTGTCTTACAACCCTAGTGATTTATAAATATCCTATTAGCATACCATGGATGGGAATGGGAAGCCTTGATGATAAAATAATTCATCAAATAAATATCACAAAGGTTCGAGAAAAAACATACCTATTTAAGATGTTAAGAATGAAGCTCCATTTCTGAGTATCAAAATATTTAGAGATATCAATCATGAGGGAAACTTTTCACTATTTTTACTTCTAAAGATGTTAATACTCTTTAAGGTGGTAAAAATACAGTTCAGAATGTATCTTATGGGAATGAAACCATATTGGTTTCGAGTGATATGTTCCCTAAATGTTAGGAATGAAAATTTTGCGAATGAAACCGTACGTTTTTTAGGATGTTAAATAAATATATTATTTATAAAATTGTAAATAAAAAATTATGTTTTATTAAAATACCAACACTTTATTAAAAATTTATAAAGATGTTATTTTCTTATAATATTATATCATTATATCATTATATCATTTATAATTTTCCTAAATTTTATGTATACATGCATGGGTGGGGTTATTATTATATTTTCTAAATTACTTGTCGTAATGGTCATGCTACTATTAAAAGGGTCAGGTTAAAATATTATTGGGATAGGTTATTTAATTTCACTAAGAATTACTTTTTTCATTCATTATTTATTAGAATGATGTTTTTATTGTTCTATACAATATATGTATGTTTTTTTACTATATAAAATAATTATAATATGGGAAAAATTATATTGATAAAAGATTGTGTCATTACGTTATTCCCTCCTTTTGAAATGTCACCCTATAAATTTCATTTTACATACTATAGTGAATAATAGTGATGGTATTTTTCCTCCATCACTTCCATCGGTTCCCATGTTGAATCTATATAATTATGGTTCATACATAGTAATTTGACAATGTGGGTTGTCTTGGTGCATAGAATATTATCTCTATAGTCCAAAATCTTCATGAGTTTATCCTTATAAGAGATGTCATTTTCCAACTATACCAGCTATGGATTCAGTATATGTGAGGGATGTGTTATTTACTTCATCAATATAGGTACAAGGATTACATCATGTACTTGATTAATGGTTTGTGGAAGTGAGAACTGATAGGCCACAGATTCGATGTAATCAATAATTTCTATGTGGCTGATGTACCTTGGGATTAAATTCCCTTTCATCTAAAATCAAATGATATTATTCCTCAGGGATATGTAGAGGAATACCATGTATCCAACCAAAAACTCAAGGTCTTGTCCATAATATTTCATATCTGTTTTTCATCTTTTGGATAAATTGATGTGCTGCTAAATAGGTTTCACTTTTTCTACCATTTATTTGACCATTGCAAGTCCTAGAAGATTATGTTCCCCAACTTCATCCTAGCATGTTGGTGTTCATCATATTTTCTTATAAAGGGTTCCATATGATTCCATTTGGATGTTCGATTAGAAATAGATGTTGATAGAGAAATCAACTATAAAAAAATGTTGGTACCATCATCCTTTCATGTTCATAGAAAATCACCTCAACATGTCTTCCAGGTTCTAAATAGTCCTCTATGATTTACATCTGTTTGAGGACGATTAGGCGTACACAGGCTCAACTCATTTTTTAAAGAATGTTTGATACTTTTATAGAACATGGAGGTGAATCTCAAATATATATCAGATACAATCAACAATGTACACTAAAAAATATTACCAAGTCTATAATTTATATCCATGAAAGTTGATCCATTGAGAATTTATATCAAATTATTATAATGTGAGTTGTCTTTTTAAGATGATACACAACAACACATACAACATTGTTTCCATATATGTCTTCAAATTCTCAATGACAAAGTACATGGTGTTTTTTTCTCATTTTCCATGTTGGTAAGTATAATGGTAACATCACCCCTTATACTATTCCATTTCATCTTTCACATACTGATGTACCATGAACATTGATGAATATTCGTTGATATCATTCATCATATTTTTTGAACAATAGTTCTCTCGGAGATGTTGATACATCATTATGCTGCCTATATGAATATATAATGTTGAGCTATGTGTGTCACTAGTAATTTATTTCTTTATATTTTAAATGAATGATACCAATTTTTTTGACCCAAATCTTACCACTCCTTCCTCATCAATATTGATCACTAAGGACATACCCTTTCTGATAGATTCCACCTTCATCTGACATTCCACATTTTTTCTTTAAGAATTATTTATTTTATCCATGAGGGATGGTTTTGAAATAATTTGAGAATATATTGATGATTATCTATCCTTAAAGAATCCCATGTCCATCCTATGAAAATATAAGAAGACTGGATCCTTCTCAATTTGCATAATTGAAAATATGGATGGATCCTTTATAATTTGAGCATACACCACATTATTTATATTACCATGATGATAGCGTATTGAGAAGTCATAAGCCTTGATGATCTCTAGCCACATTTTATAGAACATATTATAATCATTATGTTTGAATTCATAGTTGAGGATATTATGATCAGTATATATTTCACTCATCTCCCCATAGAGATAATGTTTCTATATTTTTCATTTGAAGATCATATTTTCCAACTTTAGAAAATATTTGGAATAGTTTTTCTAATAAATATACAACTACCATGAGTTATAGGATACCAATTTATAATTTTTCTTCAGTAACTATCATAATCCCTTCTTTGAATCATCACTTTATACTACAAATAGTTCCCCACTTGTAGGAAGAGTGACTATTGGGGTAGTGATAACCCTCCTTTTTACTCATTAATGTAATCTTCACAATCACTAGTCCAAACAATAATTTCTCCCTTCGGATTCATATTCCTTAGTGGGTTTTAAAATCATGATAAGGTCATTGTAAATAACTGGTAATACCCACCTACACCAAGGAAAATACGGATCTCCATTACATATGTTTTGTTAGGAAATTCTTCAATTTTTTGCCTTTGAAAGGTCCACATATTATTGTTTATTTGTTTGATAACATACCCGAAAATGATACTTCATTCATCCAAAACTCAAAATTATTGTACATTTCATAGATTTTAACCCTTTAAAATACTTTAGAATTGTATTCACATTCTCTTCATGTTCCCCCTTTCCATTTGAGTATATCATAATATCAAAAATAATTAATACCACACATTTTTCTATGTAATTTTTAAGGACTCTATTCATTAGAAAAATATTTGTGAGTACTATTGAGTCCAAAAGGCTTCACTATAAACTCATTGTGTCCATGCATTGTTCAAAGGGCGCACTTGGTCATATCTTCCTTCATCAACTTTCATTAGTAATATCCCAACTGAATTTCCACCATAGATAAATACTTGGAACTGTGTAGTTGATCAAACATGTCCTCTATCCATGGAAGGGGATACTTGATCTTTATTTTGATTTTTTTATCACACAATAATCTATGCATAGGTACATTGATCCATATATTTTCTTGATTAAGATGACTAGGACACAAAAAGGTGAAGCAGTCAACCATATAAAACCCTTGTGCAAATATTCTTGTAACTTCTTCTTCAGTACCACCAACTGAATAGTTCCTATTCTATGAGGTTTCTTTGATATATATAGAGATCCTAGAGTAAGATCCATTTTCAAATCTACCTCTCCGTTAATAGGAAGATCAATAAATTTATCAGGGAACACGTCATTTTAGTCCCTCATAATGGGAATGTACTTGAGCATGATTTTCTCCTTTCACTAAATAATTGGAGATATATATATGATTTCACATAAGTAAATAATATCCACACTTGAGATGATTATTATAAAAGAGATCCATTCAAATCCTTACACTTTTACCATATTGGAGGATACTTTGGGATGAGATGAGTGATTTTCCTTTCCCAATCGTTAATGTTGTGATTGTATAATGATATTAAATCAATGCCCAAAATAGCATCAAACTCCACCAAAAAAGTAAGATATTATTTTTTTGGAGGTCAAGTAAACAAACATTGACTATATAAGAGTTATGTACATTTGATGCAACAATTTTCTCATGTTATATTATCATTGATAACTAAACCTCCATATTTTGAGGTGGTGTTTGAATAATTCTAATAATTATTAAAGATATGAAAGAATTCATAGAACCAAAATAAAATTGTATATTTTATATCCATGAATGAATAACAAGATTCTATGAAACCACATCATATTTAGAATATACCTCAACAGTATTTACAACATAATATTTACATGTCTCTTTTGTATTTGGTGGCTGATGACATAGAATTCCCTTGAAGACTAGAGGTTTAGTGTACTAGATTTGATGGTGCCCTTTCTGACAATATTTTCAGCATTAAACAGTGGGTGATGCTCTTTTTCCCTCCTCCACATTTTCAATATTCCTCATATATCTTATTCATTCTTGATCTTGGTGTAATTCTCTCTCACACTTGAAGAAATTCCCAAACCCTTTGAGGAAATTCCCATGATGATTCCTCCGACATTTCTTGATGTTTGAGTGGTTGAGTTTTCTTTTCACCTTTATAATTAGATCCAAGAGATTGAAATTTCATAATTCATTTCTTATCAACAGATCCATGGGACACTCTCCAGAATCTATATCTACTTTTAGATCACATCGAACAAATTCATCATATCACCCAATGTCTTGAATTTCTAGATCCTTTCAATGGTGTGTTTTTAAAACACTAAATAATATATATATTTTTCTATCACTATTGAAAACAAAAATATGAGGCATACCATGAAATCCATGTGAATTGTTTTCATAAACCATGTCATAGTTACCTTCATTTTTTTAATCTCTATGAATTCTCACTCTAACTTTTCCTAAAGTGTTTGAGGGAAATACTTTTTACAAAATGTTTTATTAAATTCTTCTTACTTGATCTCTTAAAATTAATCGTTTGATTTATTATTCTTAATCAACAACCCCCTTGGGTTATAATCTAAATAAAAATGATAAATGACTAGATTCACCTAGCCCATCCCATAATAGTGATGAAAAATAAAGATCTTATCCATTGAGTTGACCCAATGTTCTGTGACTTGGGGATTGAAAGATCCACTAGTCACTAGTTGTCATTTCCAAATAAAAATCAATATCCAGATCACCGTCTTGGAGGGAGGATGAAATTACACATTATTCAGGTTATTTTTTGATTTCTTGAGATATCTTGGTAAGTATCACCACGAAATTTTGAACTCCAACTGCCAAGTCATTGGGGATGTCATTCATGAAATTGATTCATTATCCATCGCATAGGTTTTTTATCTTGTTTCTAATGGTTCCCACCATTATCTAAAATATATTTTTTTAAACACACAGAAGTCATCAAGTATTAATTAAATAATTTACTCTTTATTGCAATTATGTCTAAAGGAATATCATGGTGGATCCCTATGTTTATAATATTATTAAAATAATTATTCTTGGGTACTTTCATATTCTTAGTCTCATAATAAATTTTTTCAAGAATTTTATCTAATCCAAATTCCAAACTTATCTAAACCATAATCTGATATCAACTATAATGACACTACTTTTTCTTATATTAATATTACATCATTATAAAAATACTGACTGAAAATTGTTTTTTTATTATGCAAAAACATTTGAGGAAAAAGTGAGAAACCATACACGACTTCACCACTTTACCACTACACAACTTCCCCACTTCCCCACTAAAAATAAATCAAGACTTCACAAAAAACAAGGATATACATCAAATAAAGGGGTGAGTTTAAAGCCTGGTAATACAGTAGATAACAACATGAATCCATATAACATGGGGTGAGAATAATCATCATCATTATAACATAATCATGGGATCATCATCATAATTATGAGAGGAATCATTAGATAATGGCATGGAATTTGGAAATGTATAGATATGAAACATCACGACTTAGTGGTCAAACAACACACATAGTTGTGAAAAAAATCTAACATCATACTCAAAAATTACATATTTAATATTCATATTATAATCATTATTATAAACTAATATTATATGATATTCATTAATATTTCACATTATCTCATGAGACACATCAAATTACCCACTCTATTAAAGTTCTATAAAATTCCTAGCGCATTAGTCATATCATAACAGTTAAAAAATCATTAATGTCACTTAGAACATGTATCAATTTTGGAAAAAACATAACTCATTGAAAAAAATTGATTTCATGATCATACATTCAAGAATAAACATTGGGGTTCCTAAATAAAAAGGGAATAACATACTTGGTTTAATAATTCTATATCTTGGGAGAAGAATCTACAATTTAAAGAGATGTAAAACATGTGTTTTTAAAAAGAATAGTTCTTTTGGAATAATATTTTCATATTTCATAAAATCGTATTAGAAGCATGAATTGTAATGACCCATATTTTCTATGCATTTTAAAAAAATATATATGTATTATTTTCAAGAACAATCACCAAGACTGTGTTTGATTATAAGGCCCAACATTCCCGGAATATATGTTTGAAATATATTAAATATATTAAATAGAACATGTGAATTGTTTTTCAAAAAAATTAGAATAACAACTCAACAGGTTCCTAGATCATAAATATGGGGGAATAATTGAACAAAGAACACAAGGTTTACCCTAGTCATGAATTAACATTACTATTCATAGGTCATTTGTGGACAATTCATTACAGGTATAGAAATGAAAAAAAAATTAAAATAAATTATTTTATTTGTTTTTTCCAAAATAGAGGTTTAATAGTCCTTAAAAAGATGATTATAGGGAAATATTGAGGCTTGCCTCAAAACCCTAGAGATATTAGAGGACGGTTGGAGAGAGCCTTGGAGAATCCTCTCAGGTGAACGATGATGGAATCACGGATAGAATATCGATGAACATCAATTTCAATGGATCATGCCTATGAAAATGACACATCAATAATTATTCGTCATTAAGTGATCCAAATTGAATTAGGGCATGTTTTTAATATGTATTTCATCCCCATTGTTTATTTCTTTGATGAAGTTGAATCAATCGACAAACAGATTGATTCGCGGATCATTTGAATTGTGGGATGGGATTATATTTTCTAGGTTTTGAATGGAGATTAACCATTATGATTATTGGATTATTATATTGTATTTATAATGGAGAAAAATATATATTTAAATGAACATTGATGAAGGTTAGTTTCTCTCTTTGTTTCATGTGCTCCACCCCCCTGATTCATCGCTCATCTCAGGCATTCTTCTCTTGTCCCGGGACTCAACGCATCTAGATCAATCGACTATTTCATACCCAATTCATGGTGTAATGATCCAAAATCTTAGATATGGGATCCATAATTCAAAAAAGAGGTTTAATGAGGGAGACTGATCGATTCATACGATGGTGGATCCTTTAATTTTCATTCTTTGGTGTTCTGCATCATGGAAGGAAGAATGGATATTTCATCCATTTTTTTAGTAGACCTTAAGATGAAACACATTGTTTGATGATGGTATATATTGGAAGATCGTGGATCATTTATTATGTGGAATTTTATTCACATGAATGAAGGTTGGAGTGATTGGATCAAATAGATAGTGGATCTGGGAGTACAGAAAATCCTGAACCACATAGTGTGTAATATAGGATTACATGGCATGTCGACCCCCCTTAGAGGTGTCTAGTGTTTTGGGTAAAAGGATGGTATCACATGGAATATGGTTATGACTATATGGTGTGTAGACCCACCTGAGTGATCTTATTGTGTACATAGAATGTACACAGACATGGGGTGGAGTAGACAGTCTGCCTTTACAGCATGTACTTCCCAAAATAGACATTGAAAAGACAAGTTACATGGGCTATGCCATGTACTGGTACATGGGATTAAGTAAACAGGTTGGAGCAATGTACTAGCACATGGGTATAGTATATAGGATTTCTATACAGCGTGTACTACATTGTGTAAATAGTTTAAATGACACAAGTCATCTACACGTGCAAAACCTGATGTCAAGGGACACGACGTGTAACCCCTCTACACGTTGTGTACTCATTCTTTCATGGATTATATCTATTTTAATATGTATCTTGGATATCTTTTTTAAATTTAGTTTCCCTTATACTTTCAATAAAATTCTATATGAATCATTTTCTACTCTTACGATAACGATCCATTCAGTGGGAATTCCTATATATAGTATTTGGAATCCCCATGGGAGGTCCGGAGTGTGATCCTATATTTATCATCATGCCATAAGTTGTGTCTTGGGTATCAACATGGAAAAACCTATTGGATTATGACCCTATACCTTGCAGGTTAATCTAGGGTAATTTTTTTTATCACCCCATGGACCTAGTTTTGATCCTCATCTATGTATCATATTCTCTTCAGGTCAATCATTTTACCTTTCTACTAACTAGACTTGAGGAGTAGTACCTCTCAGATAGAAGTCATCAGTTCTGTAGGAATTAAGAGTGTGTTATGCTAGATGACTGTTTTGTGGAATCGTCAATCTGAAATTTGAGGTTTTATATAATATGGTTGTGGATTACTCCTAGATGGTGTTTTATTATTGAGCATATCTAGATCTTCTTGTTATATTTATTATAGACATATTTTGGTGAATATTTGGAAATATTTATATTGTTATATGATTTTTAGTTTTTGGGTGTTCTGCTGAGTATTGTTATACTCACCCATTCACAAGCTCTTCCTGCATGTGTAGAGTCTTGTGAAGATGATCAACCTTTTGAGAGAGTCCTTGGCAGACCCTGACCATATAGTTCTTAGTGTTTCCATACAGACCGAGGTGTGTTCCTATAGCTTTCATACAGTTGTCCTAGAGTGTTATCATAGTGTTATCATAGTAGTTGGTTCTACATGAGGACTAAGAGTTTATGAGATTGGTTTGAGGAAATAGTGTTAAGTATTTTGTGTTTTGATTTTAGGATAGGGACTCAAATGTTGGTGTAGAGGCCAACATACCCATACACTAGAACTCTAATCACCTACTTTTCGACTCGGTACATGAGAACACTAGTTGAAGTGAAAAAATTGGGTCATGAATCAATTTGGAATGGGTTGTTGTTTTCATGTCATTCTTATGTTGGATCTCCAGATATACTCATTGACCGTGGTACATCTTGTTTACATTCAAGACTTATTCATGATGTATAAAAACTAGTATTCCACAAAAATATCAGGAGGATGGTTCCCTTAGGGGAGAGACTTCAATACAGGGACTCGTTCCTGAGATCTTGCCTCTATGTGGTGCACATGCCATATCATTGCCTATAGAGAAGCACATGGTACCTACAGTGCCATTGTATTAAGAGTGCAGGATAATAATACTTCATGAGTTTCAGCGATATAGACCCCACAAGTTATAAGGAGAGCCTAACCCATATATGGTTGAGGACAAGGTTGAGATGGTGAACATATTTTTCTATAAGGTGAGGACACTAGTAGACAAGATAGTGGTCCTACACTCAATCCGAATTCATGGTTCAGTGGGGAGATAATGGGGATTAATTATGCTAACATACAACAATGGTACTCATCCATTGAAAAATTTTGTGAACATTTTGAGGGAGGAGTTCTCACCTACTACGTTGAGGGTTGTTCATATTATAGAGCTTCTACAGTTCCAGCAGTGTATCATGATAGTAGCTAAGTATTCAAAGATGATTACCAACCTATCTAGGTAGTTGATGGATATGGTTTGAGAATATATTGTTAGGGTTCATACATTCGAATGGAATATTTATTACTACATATCATCCAGTATTATCTCTATGTTCATTCCTACCTATACTGGGGTACTAGAGAGAGAGAGTTGGTTGTCTGGAGTTTCTTGGAGGAGAAGATACAAATAGCAGTTTTCAGTAGTGGGAAAGTTGGAGTAGAGACCTCGACTATAGGCATCTGGTGTCATTCATAGAGAACATGATGTGGGAGATATTCCAATTGGTCTCAGGATATAGGATCTATATTTCATGGGTCACCGAGTGAGTGTAGTCATCCTAGAGAGAGGTGATGTTACTAAAGTGATGGAATGGGACATCTCTCCAATGATTACCCAACCCATCGTATAGCTGACAAAGGGATTTTACATTGTCCACCAGGGAAGATATAGTGGTTGGAGTAGTAAGGTTATTGGGTTGTATTATGTGTCATAAGATATTGAAGAGTAGTTGGAGGTGTTCTACATTTTGACATGTCACCACCACCACCCCTCGGTGGTCTACACCAGGATCAGGGAACTGAAGGATAGGGGTGGGGAAAGATGTATGTGGTCAAAGATTTTGACCCAGAGGATCTGGAAATGGTTTTATATAGGATATATTTTCTTTCTACCTTAGCTTCAATAATTATGGACATAGGTTCTATTAATTTCATTATTTATACATATCTTGTTCGAGACATAGTGATTCTATTTGGACTGCTAACTAGACCCTTACACTTAGAGACCCCTACTTGAGAATTATAAGGGTTCAAACACATATTCTAGTATTGTTATATCACCCTTGGAGGTGAGATTTTTAGGTGGGATATATTGGTAGTGGTGTAGAGGAATTACAGTGTCATTCATAGTATAGATTGGCTATCTACATTTCTTGCCCCAATTTACTATTTTAGGTTAAGTGTATGATTTTCTTCGGTGATGGTACTAGGTTATCCTTTATTTGTGAAAAAAACCCAAGACATGTATAATGGAAGCATATATAGTATGGTTTATCTTATTACTCATCAGTTGGATAACTTAATCCTTAGTGTAGTGGATGTTATGAGTTTCTAATTTCCAGAAGTAGTGATGGAGTACAAGGAAGCCTTCCTTAAAGATGTTCCTGATTTACCTCTCAAATGGGAGATACACTTTTCCATTGATATACACCCCAATAAAGCACTAATATGTTCTGAATAATATTATATTTCTCCCAAAGATCTTCGTGAGATTGTGGTACAGATGGAGTACTTACAATGGAAAGGATTTTTTAGACATAGTTTTTCACCCTAGGAAGCCCTAGTTTTGTTTCCCAAAAAGTAAGACAAGAGTTTGAGGTTGTGTGTGGACTGCTAGAACTTATACAAGGTGGTCATAAAGAAAACATATCCTCTACCAAGGATCTATAGGATCTTTGATCAATTGATAGGTGTGAGATGGTTTTGGAAGGATGACATCCGTTCAGGCTATCACCAATTATGAGTTCAGGATAAAGATATAAATAAGACAATATTATGTTGTCAATACGGTCACTATGAGTACTAATTTATTACCTTATTCCTGAATAATTACCTATTAGTGTTCATGGGACTCATGAACCAGATCATTCAAGATTCCGTAGACTGGTAGATGGTAGTCTCTATCAATGATATCATTGTGTACTCAGCATCCATGGAGGATCACATGAGACACTTAAGGATAGTTTTGGATGTACTCTGAAAACACCAACTATACGTAAATCTATTGATGTTCATGTTCTATATATAGGTGGATAACTTTTTGGGGCATTTTATTTGAGTAGATTTAGTGGAAGTAGCCTAGCCAAGGTCGAGGAAGTGTTATCTCGGGAAACACGTAAATGTGTGGAAGAGGTGTGGAGGTTTCTTGAATTGTAAGGATATTATCATATATTATAAACTAATTTCTATAGAATATTAGCACACATAATAGAGTTGACACAAAATGGGTACCCATTATCGTTTATATAATGTTTATAGCTATATTTCTAGAAGTTAAGGAAGAGTTTGACAAGATTTACCATCTTGAGATTTCATGAGGAGGGTGTCATGTATGTAGTGGTCTTTGATGAGTTGGTAACTTGGTATGGTTTTGTTCTAATTAATAGTAATGAGGTGAGTATTTATGGTTCACACCATTTGATACCACGTGAGAATAACTACATTTCCCATGATCTTGATTTAGTAGCAGTAGTCTTCAATTTGATGATGTTAAGACACTACCTGATGGGTGATCGGGTTATCATCTACTCTGATCATAAGAGATTCAACTATGTATTCTCATAGAAAATTAATAACATGTGGTATAGGTCATTTCTAGAGTTCCTCTAAGATTATGACTTCAATATTGTCTTTAGTCCTTATAAGGGGAACATGGTAGTAGATTTTCTTAGCAAGAGATCATGTTAACATTTGATGAACAATGTGTCAGAGTAGTTGGCTTGGTTTCACTTATCCTTTTGTGGATGGAGATAGATAATAATAGATCCAGTCTATGCATCTCACCCATACACTCTTACAGAGATTCAGGGAGTCACATCTTGGGGATTTTAGCTGTGAGACCCTACATACTCAGATATCTAGAGGGAATTCTCTTAATAGAGATTTAAAAGGTGGGGAGAATGTCTTTATTTTCATAGGATGTACAGTAGTACTAGTGACATTACAGGAGGATGTTCTAAGAGGGTTTCACACATCTCCTTTGGCGGTATATCTAGGTGTGTAAAAGGTGTACCAGGACTTCCAAAGTCAATTTTGGTGGCCATTGAAGAAGAAAGGAGTTGTAGATTTTGTCTATCAATGACTTACTTTTCCTCAAGTGATGGATGAGAACCAAGATCTAGTGATTTTGGCTCAACCCCTTGATGTTAAATAATGTATATTGGATGGGATATTTATGGATTTTTTGATGGTCTAACCACGTACGTCTAGGGGACATGATGCCATCTGGGTGAACATAGACTAAATCACTAAGTCATCCCAATTCATAGAAATATGAGAGTCGAGTTCAGTAGAGTGTGCGGTATGTCTCTATATTTTGTAGATAGTCTGACACTATAGAGTGACATCAATGATTTTTTGGATCATAATAATATCTTTACATCCTAGTTGTTTAGGGGATTACATGAGGTGTTTTGGACTCAGTTATGCTTGAGTACAACATTTCTCCCACAAACCAATGACCATAATGAGTATACCATTTAGGTTTTAGAGGATATGAAGTGAGATTACATGTTATATTTTGGTCGTAATTGGGAGGATCACCTAGAACTAGTGTATTTTGTGTACCATAACAGCTTCCATTCCACCATTAGTATGGAACCATTTGAGGCTTTGTACGGGCGACCCAACAGGTCACCACATTGTTAGACTAACCCAGGAGATTCATCAATAATGGGCCTATATTTGGTTAAAGATACAGTAGAGAAGGTGAAGATCAACTAGGAGAAGATGAATACTACACAAATCCATCAGAAGTCTTATGCTAATAGACAACATAGGCTTTTTTAGTTTGAGTAAAGAGACCATGTGTTCCTACCAGGTTCACCTCAACGTGGAAACCATATATTTCGTCAAAGAGGAAATATGTATCTATGAATAATTTTACATTTCTAGATACTACATAGAGGTATACATGTGATATACCACTTATATCTACCTTTTAATTTAGACCAGGTTCATGACGTCTTCCTTACACCACAGATGAGGACGTACGTGAATGATCCATAAAACATTATCGAATGGGGTGAGATGGACATTGAGGGTGGAGAAACCATTATTAATTACCTAGTGGATATTTAATATTGGTTTTATAGGGTTCTTCATGGGAAATTTATTCCATTATTTCATTTCCCCTATCAGTATGAGAATATTTAGAAGAGAACAAGGGAGTGGAAGCCTCATATTCATGCCCACTACCCTCATCTTTTTGAGTAACCCTTTTTTTATTTTCGAGATGAAAATACCATCAATGGGGAGAATGTAATGACTCATATCTTATTAGTAATATTTTTAAATATTATATGGATTTTTTACAAGGCTAGCCACTGAGACAACATGCAATTTTGTGGCCCGGTGTGCCCAAAATTAATGTTTGAAATATATTAATTATATTAAATGGAAATCATGCTTGGTTTTCCAAAAAAAGTGCAATAACATCGAAATATCTGGTCATATCAGAAATAAAAGGTCACCATTGAACTTAGAATTTGAGGTTTACCCTATGTGAAACCTAATATTAGTCGATGTGGGTTGTTTGTGGAAAATTCATCACAGCTTCACAAATGAATAAAATATTTAAAATAAATTATTTTATTCCATTTTCCCAATGAAGTGGTTTACATGCCTTTAAAAATATGAATATAATAAATCTAAAGGATATCATAATAACCATGAATACAAAAAAGGTTCGTTATATATTGCTTTAGGGAAACCTCTCAGACAAAAAATGCCAAAATATCGGATTAAAGATAGATGCAAATAAATTTTAATAGATATTGCCGATGAAAATGATGCGACAATCATTATTTGTGAGAAATCGATACAAATTGAGGTAGGGTGTGTGTTCTATTTGGATTTATTCCCTTTTATTTATTACTTTTTCGAATGTGAGTCAATCGATGAAAAGATTGATTAATGAATCTTGTATATTTTGGGTTGGGATTATATTTGTGATTTTTTATGGGATATTAATCTTTGTGATTATTTTTAAAATTTGTTTTCATTACAATGGTGATGGGTAGAGATTGATACAAACATCGATCAAGGTTTTCTCCTCTAATTGGTTCTTGTTCTTTTCTACCATGATTCATTGTTCGTTATAGGTGATCTTCGTATTGACCATGAGTCAACACATCCTGATCAATCAATATTTTTACACCCTATTACTAGTTCACTTATCCGAGATAACATATCTAGAATTTCCATGGCTTGAATTAGGTGTGATGATGAAGAAGGAGTTATTTTTATGTCGGTGGATCCCCCAATTTACGTTCTTTGGCATGGAACAAACAATGATGATTTTATTTGGTTTCTGAGATGATCTGATGATGAAACACATTTTTCAATGATGGAATGTCTGGAAAGAGCTTGGATATTTGTTTATGTGGTTGATCAATCACCATATCAATGTTCAGATCCACTGGATTGAACAGATTACAGATCTAGGATTTTGGAAAACCCTAATCCCCCTGAGATGAAATAAAGGATTACATGGCATGTGGGACCCTCCTGGAGGTGGCTCGAGTATCATGTAATAAGATTGTATCACATGGTGTGTGGCTAGGCCTGCATGGCTTGTGGACCCACCCAGGTGACCGCAATGTGTACTTGGAATGTTCACAGACATGGGTTGGAGTACACATTTTTGACTTAACGACATGTACTCCCCCACATGAACATGGTCAAGATCAGGTACATGGGCTAAGATGTGTACTAGTATATAGGAAGATGTACACTTCTTGGAGACATGTACTGACACATGGGTATAGTACACAGGAATCTTTCAGAGGGTGTACTACTACAAACACATGGTTTAAATGACCCATCCATTTATATGGGTAGAATCGATGGTTAACAAACACAGTGTGTAACCTTTCTACACTCCATGTACTCTTTCTTACATGGAATAGATCTATTTTCCTTCATATCTTGGACAATATTTGTTAGGGTTTTTTTCCCTTTTTATTTACCTGATGGTTAGTATGAATTGTTTCCTACTCAAAGGATATTGATCCCTTTAGTTGGAATTCATAGATAGAATTTTTGGATTTCAACATGAGTCTTGGAGTGGGATCCTACATTCATCTTCGTCCCCTAGGTTGATTCATGGGTATCAACATGGACAAACATAGCGGGTTCTATTCGTCTACCTAGTAAGTTAATCCAGGTTGAGTTGTTGACAACACCCCATGGCCCTGGCTGTTATCCTCATTTGTGTATCATACTCTTTTTATATCTATAATTTTTTCTTAATCATGAAGATACTCAATGATTAGTACCTATTGGAAGGATTTCATCATTATTATCAAACTCATGAGTTCTTTCTCTCAGATGAGTGCTTTGTGGAATCTTGGAGCTAAAATCCTAGGCTTGGTATACTATGGTTGTGGCTTACTCATAGAATATATATCTTTTATTAGTATATCTAGATATTATTTTTATATTTATTATTGACATATACTTGTTTAGGGATGGCTTTAGATCCATTGTTATATGCTTTTTGGTTTCAAGGTGTCCTACTGAATTTTTTTATAATCAGCCTACATGGAATTTGTCCCCACATGTTGTGTCTTGTGTAGATGATCATCCTTTTGACAAAGCCCTAGGTTAAACAGGAAACGATGGTGCTTAATGAGACTATATAGATCGATGTGTGTTCCTTTGGATTTCAAATATCAGTCCCAGTTTCATTACATTTAGGTTGGACTTATTTTACCAATTTTTTTGGTGGGATTTTATTTGGACCTATTTACTTTATTTACTTCCTACCATACTCTGATTGTGGGATATATATGTATGCATGAATTGGTTGTTTAATTATTTTTTAAATTTATTAATTTTAGGGTTTTGGATAGGTTTGTGTGTGTGTGTAAAGGTAATTAGGAAATCCCTCCAATTTTCGTGATATTCTTACTTAGTGCTAGTCACCTGCCCCTAGCCTATTGGAAGCCGGCTTAGGGAGTCACAACATGGGCCCCACTGGTATGGGTCGTGAAATGAATATACTGTTAATGAAAATTGACGAATAATGAAATTTTATTTGGGTAATATTAAAAGAACATCCATACTGAATGTTGTAATGATATAGGAATAACACAAACAATAGAAATTGGTTTCCATAATCACCTTACATTATGTCCAAATTATTTCTTAACTTCAATATCATTTATAAAGAAATTACATTCACTAATTAACAAATCAAGAACATCTTATACATTTAATTTATCTATTATAGTTTTATAAAGTTTATTTGTAACAATTTTTATGCGTAAAGGTGTTCAATTTCATTATTTGAGACTATTCGATTTCATGGTTTTTAGGATCAGTTCACTTGTACACATGTATGTAAGATCATGTGAAATGAGAATAATTATATATAATTGAAATTATAGGTTTTTTATGATCTTATATAATATTAAATTTTATTTTATATTTTTTTTCAGATATAAGTATTATTCATTAGATACAATGTTAATAATAATCGTTTAGATTAACATTTGCAGTTTTCGATCTCAATTAACTCTTCTTTTTAATATTTAATACTAATTATATATGCTAGTTCCAATACGTAGAAAAATTTATAATATAAATATTATAATATTTTTCTTCCAATATAATTTTTTATGAACAACATCGAAGCTGGTAAATGAAAAGGAAAATGTGTCGTCCTCGAAGATGATAATTCAACACCTCACTGACGACGTTCTTTTTTTGAATAAATTGAAGAGGAAATTTGATTTCATTATAGATTATTAAATTAAAATACTAAAATTATTGTATATATAAGATACTAGATTTATCATTCCACTAGGATGGGGGAGGTGAGGAGAGAATGAAAAAATAACTTGAAATGTAATTAAAATAAAACAAAAGATGATTTTACCTCTTGAATTCTTCTCTTTGAGATAATTCATAGGGAAATTAGATTTGGTATTTTGTTTAGACTAAAGGATACTAGACTTGGGGTATGGGATTTGGAAGGGGATTGGTTAGAAATTGGACATGATTCAAGGCCTAGAATGTGTTAGGAGAAGAGGAGGTGAAGGGGTGTCTTTATATAGGATGATAGGGGTGTTTTTTAATTATTTTATTCTATTTATTTTTTAGAACCATATAACAAAATATATTAAATAATTAAATATATTTCTAGATTATGGTTGTTATAGGATCTAAGACTCAATAAATAATAATTTTAACTTATACGGTAATTTATTGTATTTCACTATTCCCCAAAAATTCAACTTTATTTGAAAAATCACAAAAAATCACTCTAGCCATTTTTTGACATTTAGAATTAAAAATTGAACTCAGTTTTATGAAAATAATTTTACAATCACGATAAATTTTGTTTTTAATTAAAATCATCATTTATTAGATTAATAAAAATAAAAAATTATAACTTATGTTATAAGAATTAGAAAAATAATTGAGGTCATGTAAAATTATTTTTTAATCATAAGGAAAAAAATATTAATTTATAAATCAATTTTATGAAGAAAAAAAATCTTATAAATAATTATATTAATTATAAAATTTTAAATAAACATTTATATTTTATAAAAATTCCAAAAATTAATTACAAAATTTTAAAACATTTATTTACTTATACTATTATATAATTGTATCATATATAAATTATAAGATGCCTGAATTTTATTTATAAATTCATTGGTGAGGTTATTATTCAATTAACTAGATTGCAATTTATAATTTTCAGGATTCTATTCAAAGGTTCATTTTAATATTCCATCGTTATTGGTTCATTAATTTCATTAAATGTTACTTATTTCATTATTCATTTATGAAAATTAGGTTATTATTGGGATCTCCATGTTGTGTATGTGTTTTATAATATATGGCATAATTAGAAGAGGAGAAAAAATTCCATTGATAAAATTTTGGTTCATTACATCCATACCCTTTCCACTCATTCCTTCCAGTCCACATAGCTTAAAATATATATTTTATGTAACACTTAAATTGGATTATAGTACACCATGCACATTTTATCTACTATTAACTATCACTTTTAATGTAATATAAGATATGTTTTCAAAAACTTCTTTCAAATTTTTAATGTAATTCCAATTCATTTTTATGAAACTTTTTATCATTTTATAATTATATATTTCCATTTTAGTCCACTCTCACATAAACATAAAAATTCCAACAAAAACCAAATGTGGTTTATAATGGTATAAAATGAAAAAAAAATATGGGTTACTGTTTTCATTCTACTTAGATCAATTATTTTTTATATTTTTATTTCTTTAATTTTTTTTTCCATTATTATATTATCTGTGGGACACTCTAAACCAATTCATAGACTTTATCACCAAAAACCTAAAAATTATATTGTAATTTGATCAAATTATCGCTCTATATCTTGAGAGATTTTAACTCATTGGATCCTATATTCTAATTTAGGATACAGAAAGAGGGTAAATTATAACATATATTCATCAATAGAATAATCCATATTTTAAAATATATTGATGTTGATAATCTTTCCCACCATGGAATTGATATTAATATTAGATCATATTTTCAAAGGATCCAACATTTTCATGTTTTATCAATATAAATACCAACCATTAAAGAGTTATATATAGAGTTTTGATCAAAGAATATGTTAAAGATTAATTATAATATCACTTATTAAATTCTAATTTATTGTTAATTGGATGTGTATTTTAACATGGTTTTATATTATTTATCTCAATTTTAATGTCCTCGGTTTTTCCATGTATTATTTTTATATTTTATGGGAATTATTTCGAGACGAGGCTATGAGACAGCATATTGTTCTGAGGTCCGGTGAGCCTAAAACAAATGATTAAATTTAATTAAATAATTAAATAATGTGTGTGTGTGGTTTTCCGGAAAAAGTGGAATAACTCTTGAATGAGTTCTCGGATCAGAAATCTGAGGTCACCATTGTGTTTAGAGCAGCGATTTTACCATAGGCGAGGCCTAACATCGGCTGGCACAGGTCAGTGGTGAAATCTAGTTTTTGGATGTAACCGCAATAAAATATTTTATAAAAATATTTTATAAAATATTTCTGTAGTTAAATATTTTAATTAAAGATTTCACAGGGGATCAGGGTTACAGATCTCATAACCCTGAGTTTCCCCTAGAGGCTCTAAAAATCTCTGGAAGAACCCCCAATGAGGAGATGATGTTCTTGATGAGTTTCACCGGCGATGACGACGCGGCGACCGGATCATTTCCAATGAATGCCACAAATCTAGGTAGGGCATTTGATCTCTTTGTTATTTCTTTCCCGTTCTTGATTTCCACGACGGACGCAGACCAATCAATGAATAGATTGGCCTGCTGATTGATTGTTATGCAGGATGGGTTATCTGTGGGATCTTATTTGGGGATCGATTCTTGAAGGTTATTTTGGATTCGTTTATCCTTCTAATGGTGATGAACCAAGATTGACATGAACATCGACCGAGGTTCTTCCCTCTCCATTTTTGTGCCTTTCCTCCCCAGTTTCTCATGTTCTTCATGTGCGTTCTACGCGTTCTTCATGGAGATATGAACAATGGATCGTTTTGCATCTTTTGTGTGACACAACGATCCCAAATTAAAGATCTGTCATTGGTAAAACCCCACGGAGGTGCGAATGTGGTGGTGATGGGCGGATCGAAGTAAATCGGAAGATATCATTCTTCAAACGATTGCTGCACGGGTGACCGAAATCGGATTTTGGAGCTGATAGAAGGCCTGAAACCCATGTATTCGGCATCACAATGATGAGGTGACCTGAGATCTCGAGTCTCGCAGCAAACGGATGACAGATCACGAATTTGGAGGTTTGGATGAGGCGTGAGGAAGAAGGTAGCGCTTCTGGAAATTTCTCGACTACACGGCGTGTAGTATGGGCTGCATGGAGTGTGTTTGTCAGTAGACCACCTGGTGTGTGCTCTTGGAGTACACAGACATGGGTTGGGTACATGTCCAAGGAGACGGCATGTATGCCCTTCCCCGGCCAGACCTGGCGAGATACACAGGATACCCTATATACTGGTACACGGGCAGGGCGACACGGGTTGAGGCTATGCATGGGCACATGGCCATCGTACACGGAGCGAACCCCGGACACTCGGAGATGGCATGTAATCCTTCTACATGCTATGTAGTTACTTTAATATGACAATCCTTAGGACACATGCTGTTTTACACAGGCAATACCCCGAGTAAAGGAACACGGCGTGTGACCTTACTACCCACTCTGTAACCTATTTTACATGGCTTGATCCATTTATATTTTGTGACTTGGGATAGTTTTCTTAGGGTTCGTACCCTTGGCCTCTCCCCTGAAGGTTTCTAGTATCATTTACTACATACAAGAGTATGATCCCTTCAACAGGACTTCTTGAATAATGTTGTTGGAATCCTTTCTCTGAGACTTAGAGTTGGATCCTCTATTCCTTCCTGGTACCCTAGGTAGAGTTCTTGGTATCGATGTGACCTACCTTACCCGGGCGTCGATCCTCTCCTTAGTGGGTTATCTCATACTGAGTTGTTGTAATCATTCCATAGCTATTGGTTATGATCATCATATGAGTATCGTATTCTTAAGTACTTTTGGAGTGAGTTCTCCCTGAATGAGAACTTTGTATCTCTCTCTTTAGACCTAGGACTGTGTTCTCCCGGTTACATGCTTAGTGGAATCTTCGAGCTGGATCTTGGTGGTGGTTTCACGATAGTCGATTGTGTATGAGTATATCTGAATATTCTTGTTATATGTTATATAAACATATACAATGTAGAGCTGACTGTATCATTCTTTTGTGGTATTTTCTTTGATGTATTCCTTTGTTCTTTTCGTGGTGTCCTACTGCGTATTGTTATACTCACCCATGCATGGGCTTTTCCCACACATGTCATGTCTTGTGCAGACAAGTGAGCCTTTGACAGGATTCTAGGTGGACCAGGACCGAACGGTGCTCAGTGAGATCAGGCAGGCCGAGGTGTGTTCCTAAAGCTACAAATTGCAGTCCTAGTACCATTATTTATAGGTTGGACTTTGTTGTAGACTTTTTTTGGGTGGGCTTGTACTTTTGGACCGAGGTTTTACATTATTGTACTTTACTTTCCTATTATACTTTGTTGGTTGGGATTTTAGTTTATGCATGCATTTCCATTTTCAGTAGTTTTTACTTTTCTGCTTTGTTGGCTTGGAGATTTCTTTGTGTGTGTACAGGTTTATAGGAAATGCCTCCCATGTTAGTGACATGCCTACTCGGTGCTAGTCACCAGCCCCTGGCCTATTGGAGGTGGGCTTGGGGAGTTGCGGCACGGGCCCCACTAGGACGGGTCATGACAGAGTGGTATCAGAGGTGGTCGGTTCTACCTTAGGTCTCAGAGTTGGTGAGTTAGTTTGGGGAAATAGTGTTAAGTGTTTCTGGTTCGGCTTTCAGTCCAGGGACCCCAGTGTTGGTATGGGCGGCCGATGTATCCATACACTAGGACCCTGATAACATTCTTTTTGACTCATAACATGAGAACAATAGTTTTAGGGAAAAATAATGGTACATGCCTCATATAAAAATGGGTTGTGGTTTTTTGTCCTTCTTGAGTCAGCTCTCCAGATATACTCACTTATTGTGATACATCTTGTTTATTTAGAGGATAATTCTGTGGCGCACACCTGCTAGGATCCTGTAGCTCGATCATGGGGATGACCCCCTCAGTGATGAAGCTTTGATACAGGGACCAGATACCACAGTTTTACCTTCGGTTGGTGTGCCAGTTATTCCACCATCTGTAAAGCAGTGTTTAGTTCCTATTATACCGGTAGAGGAGGATCTCAGGCTGAGCGCACTCCATGATTTTCAGTGATAGAGACCCCTTAGGTTTCAAGGAAAGCCTGACCCACAGGTAGCATAGGACTAGCTTGAGGCAGTGCCCAGAGTCTTCTGTTTGGTTAGGACACTAGCAGAACATATGGTGATCCTGGCAGCGAGCCTTCTACAGGGTTCGACAGGGCGATGGTGGAGTTTGATTATTCAAACTCGTGACGAGGTGACTCTTTCCTGGTCATAGTTTGAACATCTCTTCAGAGAAGATTTTTCACTAGTTACCCTGAGAAAAGTATGTATACAAGAGCTTCTTCATCTCCAACAGGGGACCATGATGGTGGCTAACTATTCAACAAGGTTTACCGACCTC
Organism: Viscum album; assembly: GCA_963277665.1. Taxonomy (NCBI): domain Eukaryota; kingdom Viridiplantae; phylum Streptophyta; class Magnoliopsida; order Santalales; family Viscaceae; genus Viscum; species Viscum album. The sequence goes on along the minus strand of OY728153.1, from coordinate 56,203,521 downwards.
TCACGGTACTCGATGGATATGGTCAGAGATCAGTACTTCAGATATCGGAGTTTTGAGTAGGGCTTGTGTAGAGACATATAAGATACCATCATCCTTATGAGAATTTCTACTTATGCTGGGGTGCTCGAGTGGGATTTAGTGGTTGAGAGCTTCTTGGCAGAGCAGAGACAGCCTACAGTTGTTAGTAGTGAGCGAGCTGGAGCAGAGACCTCGGTAGCAGGGAGCCGACGTTAGGGACCTAGGTGTGGGAGACGATTTTAGAGGAGATCCAAGGACAGAGTATCTTCCATACAGGGTTCCCATGGTGCATCCAGCCAGCCCCAAGAGAGGCGACGCTACTAATGTGATGGAAGGGGAAATCTCGATCGAGATTGTTTGACCCATCGTACTACTAACATGGGAGCAGTGGATGGACCACCGAGGTAGAGGCAATGTGTGGACCAGACAGATCTACGGGGTGGAAGACGTGGTAGAGAAGCTGGGAGAGCAGCTGTAGGTGGTCGGCATTTTGACCCTTTACCACCACCACCCCCAGAAGGTCCACCCCAGGATCAGGGAGCTAGTGGATAGAGGCAGGGACAGCTGCAGGCAGTAGAGGCTTATTACCTAGGTACTCCTAGAATGATTAGAGGTAAAATCTGTGTCTTTTCTACTTTGGTTTCCGTACTGATAGACATAGGTTCTAGTCATTCTTTTCTAGCTGCTTATCTTGTTAGGGGCCTTGAGATTCCAGTTGAGTCATTGACTAGACTCTAACACTTAGAAACACTGACTGGAGAATATTCAGAGATCACAAACCTTTGCAGACAGTGTGACCTGACCCTTGGATGTGAGAGTTTCGGTTGGAACCACTTGGTGGTAGCATCTAGGCCTTACGAGGTCATTCTTAGTATGGATTGACTATCCACAGTTCATGCCCAGATTGACTATTTTAGGCGAAGGGTGTCATGTGTCCACAGTGATGGAATGAGGTTCTCCTTCATCAGTGAAAAGGAGACCCAAGAAGCGCAGGATGGACTCATGCATATAAAGGTACAACTGATTTCACATCAGTTGGATAGCCTAGCCCTTGGCGTAATAGATGTTATAAGTTTCCTGTTTCTAGGAGTAGTGGCTATGTACGAGGACGTCTTTCCAGAGGATGTCCTCGGACTACCTCCCCGTCAGGAGATAGATTTCTGTATTGAGTTGCAACCCGGGACGACATCGATATCAGTATCAGCATATCAGATGGCTCCTGCAGAGCATCGTGAGCTGAGAGTGTAGCTGGAAGACTTGTAGAGGAAGGGCTTCGTGAGACCCAGCATTTCACCCTGGGCGGCCCCAGTGTTGTTTTCCAAGAAGGCAAACGGGAGCTTGAGGCTTTGTGTGGATTACCAGAACTTGAATCAGGTGACCGTGAAGAACTGGTATCCACTACCGAGGGTCAATGACCTCTTCGACCTGTTAAGAGGGGCATAATGGTTCTCAAAGGTTGATCTTCGATCAGGCTATAACCAGTTGTGAGTACGGGATAAAGATATACAGAAGACAACTATCAGATGTTGTTGCGGTCACTATGAGTACTTGGTGATTCCCTTCGGCATGATGAACGCCCCGGAAGTGTTTATGGTAATCATGAACAGGATCTTTCATCCCTATCTAAATCAGTTCGTGGTGGTCTTCATTGATGATATCCTTGTGTAATCAACGTCTGAGGAGGAGCACGTGAGGCACCTATGTATGGTTCTGGACACACTCTCAGAGAACCAGTTGTCAGGAAACTCTCGAAGTGTCAATTCTGGATACAGGAGGTCCACTTTCTGGGACACGTTATATCAACAGATGGTGTAGCAGCGGACCCAGCCAAGGTAGAGGTAGTGTTAGCATGGGATCCACCCCGGAGCATGACGTATGTGCGGAGTCTCCTTGGTTTGTCAAGCTACTATCGGAGATTCATTCTGGATTTCTCCAGGATTTCAGCACCCATGAAAGCTTTGACATGAAAGGGGCAGCCTTTCGTGTGGAACGAGAGATGCCAGCAGGATTTTTTGTAGTTGAGATAGAGTCTGACAAGCACCCCGATCTTGATACTACCATAAAAGGGTGTCTAGTACATAGTGTTTTGCGATGCATCGGGAATCGGGATTGGTTGTGTCCAAATGCAGAGGAAATCGGTGATTGCCAATGGCTCACATTAGTTGAGGCCACATGACCAGAACTATGTGACCCATGATCTTGATTTGGAAGCAGTAGACTTCGAATTGAAGATGTGGTGGAACTACATGATGGGTGAGCAGTTTGTCGTCTACTCTTATCACAAGAGTCTCAGATATATATTTTATCAGAAGGATCTGAATTTTAGATAGATGCGGTGGATTGAGTTCCTCTAGGATTACAACTTTGAGATCGTTTATACTCCTAGGAAGGGGAATGTTGTGGCAGATGCTCTCAGTAAGAAATCAAGTTCATAGTTGTTGGACGAGGCGACGAGGCATTTGGACTCTCTACAGTTAACCTTCATGGATAGAGATGAGGGAGCTTACCTTCAGTCGACGGTTGGTACACATCCACTCTTATAGTGAGTCAGGGAAGCATAGCTCAAGGATGATAGCTGTGAGACTCTACGTGATCAGATATCCACAGGTGACAATGTTGATGGATATTCAAAAGGTAGGGAGCCCGTTGTTCTTTTTAGAGGGCGCACAGTAGTGCCAGTGACGTTGCGGTAGGAGGTTTTGGGGGAGTTCCATACATATGTTTTGGTGGTGCATCCAGGCATTGAAAATATGTAACAGGACCTCCGACGTCAGTTCTGGTGGACAAGAATGAAGAAATGTGTGGCAGAGTTTGTTTCTCGGTGCCTTACTTGTCAGCAAGTAAAGGCTTAGCACCAGGTTCCAGCAGGTTTGACTCATCCCCTTGAGGTGATAGAGTGGATGTGGGATGGGATATCCATGGACTTCATGACAGGTTTACCACATATGTCCAGGGGACATGATTCCATCTAGGTGATCGTAGACCGACTCGCCAAGTCAGCCCACTTCCTTACCATACGGGAGCAGAGTTCAGTAGAGAACTTGGTAAGCCTCTACATGCAGTAGATAGTTCGACTTCATGGAGGTCCATTAATGATCATCTTAGATTTTTTTGCTCGTTTCACATCTTGTTTGTGGAAGGGATTGCAGGAAGCTTTTGAGAATTAGTGACGCTTGAGCACAACGTTTCATCCTTGGACTGATGGTCAGAAAGAGCGGACCATCCCTGTTCTGGAGGATATGCTACTAGCTTGCATAATTGACTTCAGTCGTAGCTAGGTGGATCACCTACCACTGGTGGAATTCTCTTAAAACAACAGTTATCATTCCACTATTGGTATCGAACCATTCGAGGCTTTGTACGAGTGACCTTGCAAGTCGCCACTTTGTTGGACTAACCTAGGAGAGTCGGTACTCATGGGACTAGAGATGGTGCGAGCTACTACAGAGAAAGTTCTGGTCATCCAGTAGCAGATGAAGACTACACAGAGTCAGAAGAAGTCTTATGCAGATAGGAGACGGAGGCCCTTTGAGTTTGAGGAGGGAGACCATGTGTTCCTTCGGGTCTCACCTCGAAGGGGATTGCGGAGATTTGGCCAAGGCGGCAGGTTATATCCGTGGTTCGTTGGCCCTTTTTAGATTCTGAGTAGAGATGGAGAGGTGGTGTACCTCTTGGATCTACCTCCTCAAATAGGCTGGGTACACAACATCTTCCATGTGTTGCAGCTGCGGGAGGTATGTGCGTGATCCATCGTATGTTATCGATTGGGGAATGCTGGACATAGATGATGGAGCGACCTTTTCGGAGTACCCATTGGGGATCGAGGATTGGCAGGAAAATATCCTTTGTGGGTGAGCTATTCCCTTGGTGTGTGTCCGGTGGTTGCACAAGAATCTCCAGGAAATCACGTGGGAGTGGGAGGCTCAGATCCATGTGAAGTACCCACATCTTTTTGAGTAGCCTTTGTTTTTGATTTTCGGGGACGTAAAGCCCTATGGTTTGGAGGATGTAATGTCCAGGATTTTTCCATGCATTATTTTAATATTATACGAGAATTATTTTGAGACCAGGATATGATACAGCATGTAGTTCTGAGGCCCGGTGAGCCCAAAACAAATGATTGAATTTAATTAAATAATTAAATAAAGTACATGTGGTTTTCCTGAAAAAGTGGAATAACTCTTGAACGGGTGCTCAGATTAGAAATATGAGGGTACCGTTACGTTCAGAGCATCGATTTTACCTTAGGCGAGGCCTAGCATCGGCTGGCACTAGTCGGTGGTGAAATCTTTTTTTTGGACGTAATCGTAATAAAATATTTAATAAAAATCTTTTATAAAATCGTTCTGCAGCGAAATATATTAAGTAAAGATTTCACAGGGGATTAGGGTTATAGATCTCATAACCCTGAGTTTCTTATGGAGGCTCTGGAAAGCTCTGGAAGAAACCCCCATTGAGGAAATGACGTTCTTCACAAGTTTCACCGGTGACGACGACGTAGAGACCAGATCTTGGCCAACGAACGTCGCAGATCCTGGTAGAGTGTTTGATCTCTTTTTGATTTCTTTCATGTTCTTGATTTCCATGATGGACATAGACCAATCAACGAATATATTGGCCTTCAGATTGATCATTATGTGTGATGGGTTATCTGTGCGATCTTTTTTGGGGATTGATTCTTGAAGGATATTTTGGTTTCATTTAGCCTTCTAATGGTGACAAACCATGATCGACACGAACATCGATCGAGGTTCGTCCCTCTCAATTTGTTGTACCTTTCTTCCCCGATTTCTCACATTCTTCATGTACGTTGTACGTATTCTTCACAGAGATATGAATGATGGATCGTTGTGCATCCATTTTGCAACACAACGATCCCAAATTGAAGATCTGGCATCACAACAACCCCATGGAGGTGTGACAGTAGTGGCGTGGATGGATCAAAGCGGATCAGAAGATATCATTATTTGAAAAATTTCTACATGGGTGACAGAAATCAGATTTCAGAGCTGATCGAAGGCCCAAAATCCACAGATTCGGCGTCACGACGATGAGGCGACCTGATATCTCAAGTTTCGCGGCAAACGGATGACAGATCGCGAATTCGGAGGTTCGGATGAGGTGTGAGGAAGAATACAAAGCTTCTAGAAATTTCCCAACTACACGATGTGTAGTATGGGATACACGACGTGTGTTCATCGATAGTCCACCTGGTGTGTACTCCGGGAGTACACGAACATGGGTTAGGTACACGGCCAAGGACACAGCATGTATACCATTCCCCGGCCAGACTAGGAAAGATACATGGGATACCCTATGTACTGGTACACGGGCAGGGCGACACTGGTTGAGGTCGTGTATGGTCACATGGCCAGCGTACAAGGAACGAACCCCGGACACTCAGAAACGGCATGTAATCCTTCTACACACCATGTAGTTACTTTTATACAACAAGACCTAAGACACATGCTCTTTTACATGGGCAGTACCCGGAGTCAAAGAACATGGTGAGTGACCCTACTACACTTCGTGTAACCTATTTTACAAGGCTTGAGCCATTTTTCTTCTATGACATGGGCTAGTATTCTTAGGGTTTATACCCTGGGTCTCTCCCCTAAAGGTTTCTGGTATCATTTACAATGTACAGAAGTATGATCCCTTCAACAGGACTTCCTGAATAGAGTTATTGGAATCCCCTCAGTGAGACTTAGATTCGGATCCTCCATTCCTTCCTGGTACCCTAGTTAGAGTTCTTGGTATCGATGTGACCTACCTTACCTGGGCGCTGATCCTCTACTTAGCAGGTTAGATCAGACTAAGATGTTGGAATCACCCCATAGCTATTGGTTGTGATCCTCGTCTGAGTATCATATTCTTAAGTACATTTGGAGTGAGTTCTCCCGGAATGAGTACTTCGTATCTCTCTCTTCAGACCATGGAGTTTGTTCTCCCGGTTACGTGCTTTGTGGAATCTTTGAGCTTGGTCATAGTGGTGGTTTCAAGATAGTCGATCGTGTATGAGTATATCTGGATATTCTTGTTATATGTTTTGTAACCATATACTATATAGAGCTGACTTTATCATTCCTTTGTGGTATTTCCTTTGTTGTATTCTTTTTTTGTATTCCTTTCGGCTTTTCGGGGTGTCCTACTCGGTATTGTTATACTCACCCATGCACGGGATTTTCCCGCACGTGTCGTGTCTTGTGCAGACGACCAAGCCTTTAACAGGGTTCTAGGTGGACCAGGACCGGATGGTGCTCAGTGAGATCAGCCAGGCCGAGGTGTGTTCCTACAGCTACAGATTAACGTCCCAATACCTTTCTTTACAGGTTGGACTTTCTTGTAGACTTTATTTTGGTGTTCTTGTACTTTTGGCCCAGAGTTTTACATTACTGTACTTTACTTTCCTGTAGTACTCTGTTGGTTGGGATTTTAGTGTATGCATGCATTTCCTTTTTTAGTAGTTTTTACTTTTCAGCTTTGTGGGCTTGGAGATGTGTCTGTGTGTGTACAGTTTTATAGGCAATGCCTCCCATGTTAGTGACATGCCTACTCGGTGCTAGTCACCATCCCCTGGCCTATTGGAGACGGGCTTCGGGAGTTGCAGCACAGGCCCCACTAGGGTCGGCTGTGACAACAACCTTTCAAAATATACCATCATTAGTTGAAACCACCTCATGTCTGATAGATAATATTAGAAATTAAATATAGTTACATTTTTATGATACGTACATGATAATATTTTTCTAACCATTAGATATCTAGTAATATAATTTGAACCCTTAACTAATGATGATAGTAAAATAATCAATCATATCCACCAAATACAATGCCGGAATATTTTTTCTTATTAGTCCCTTTACATGACACATATAGTTTTTTATTCCATCATGTATCATTTTCCTTATTTATGTGATGGTAATGTGTTAACATGTTTTCGACTAATTCATAATCAGTAAAAAATATTCAAAATGTTCATTAACATGTATTACCTATTTTGGTACCCTATGTCCTCACCCTTTTGATAGATAACATTGACATCAAGGTAATTTACAAACACAATATTGATTTGACCAAATATTATAATTTAATTACAAACATCATTGATTCATGTATATGTTTATAAATTATAGAAATAATTTTTTTATGAAAAGTATAATACAATATTGGAAAGAATTTAATGGAATAAAAACATTATTAAGATGTCATTGAAACCCTACCACTACGTGAAATTTATAAACTATAACCAACCTCATTATTTCATAACTAAAATATTTAATCATTATCATTATAAACCCTATAAAAATGTAATAAAAATATTATTTGGATCCAAATTAACAAATTTTTTACACTCAAAAATTTTACATTAAAAAAACACCATGTCCAATTCTATGTACAATGCAATACCAAGCATAAAACGAAATGTCTTATACTATTAAATGTTTTTTAAACATGATAGTTATCATCGAGATATTTAATTGGAGGGTATGAACTATAGTGGCTACATTATGAAATATATGTATTTTTTTTACTTAATTAATCTATAAATTAATTAGAATGAAATAATTTTTCCTTTTAAAATAATGTCATATAATATTAAAGGATATATTTTATAAAAAATAATTTATATTTTTATACTAGGTTTATCAAAATAAAATACATTAATCTCTATAGATGAATGATTTTATAGATTTATTTAGATATTAAATTTTATAAATTAATTTAACCCACAAATAACGATAGTTTCGAGATAAATAATGAGTATAAATTCATTTAATACATTTAAAATGTATTTTTAAAAGTTTTTTATTGATATTTTTGTGAATATATTATTATTAAATAATTGGACTTCTAGAAATTTTATTCAGTTAAATTGAAATCATTATTGAATAAAACATTTCAAAATAATAATAGTATAATTAATTTTTTTTAATAAATTATTTTTTATTCAATATAGAAAAGTATATATATTTTTTAAAAAAGTATCAATTTATGTAATTTAATTAAATTAATTTAAATTATAAACTTTTTCTAAAAGTTCATTTAAAGATGAATAAGACACATTGTTTTGAAAAAACAATCAAATTATTTCAATTTAAATCAATCATATACTTGGTTTTTGTATTGTATCATTTTTATGCTTCAAACCATAATTTTTCTAATAATCATTCGGTCAATGTCTTTTTTGGAACTTGTATTAAATGTAAATTTGACCAATTATAGTAATTAAAACCTATAAAATATTTTCCAATTTTTTTGTTATCATGATATAATTTAGTAATGTATTAAATTTAATTTATTTTCAACATGATTACCTAGGTTGGTAAAAAATCACTTCGATGTTCTGTAAAACATGTAAATTTAGGAAAAAGCAATGTGGTGAGATAACAAAATCATATAATTAAAATATTGGGTGAGGGTTTCAAGAAAAAAACCTTATATATATTCAATGTTTACGCATTCCAAATCTACATGAGGTGATTATGATGCCACTTCTTTTTATAACCAAGGTACTTATGAAAATCAATACTTTTTCACTGTTCATCGAAAATGATAACTTTTTTGAAAATTCTGGAAAATTTACACTAATAAATTTTTGACATGATGATTTAAAAAGTGATTCAATTTTTGTGAAATAAATTATCTATATTTGGTAATAACTAATTTTAATAAATCTATACAATTCATAATGATATCAAATTTTTTAAAAATATAGTTTTTACAAACAATTTGTTTTTTGATCAAATTATTCATATTTTATTTCTAATCAATAAATATAAATAGAATTTATAGTATACACATTTAAAAATATAATTTTAATAATTTATTTATTCTTATTAATTTCCACCATCATAAGAGCTTTATTATATCAGTCATATGTAAATAATAAAATTTTAATACATAATAAATTTCAATTAAACCTGGTGTTGCATATATCACAATCAATTGATGAAATTAAATTAAATAAAAATAAGTATATTATAAAATGTTGGGTTGTTACATTAAAACACCATTAAATAAATATCACACTTCAAATTTCAATTTAATCATCAAATATCCATCCTTTATTGAAAACTCAAATTTTAAATAGGGATAATAAATTTTATTTAGAAAAATATAGTGGGAAACATAAATGATATATTAAATTTAATTAAATTTTTTCAAATAAGGTGAAATTTTTTAGAGGTGAATATATATATATGAGATATAAATATAATTCATATAGATTAATGGAGATATATCTATAACATGGTTTCGATAATGTTAATGATAATAAATCCATAAATAAGTGGTGGGTAAAATGACCATCAGTTGAAACAAAATGAATTTACTAAGATTTTTTTTATAATATTCATAGAGTTGAAGAGTTAATTGACAATTAATAATAATAAAAGAATAAAATATATTTTCATGAAAATTATAATTTCATACTTTAATCATAATCCACAATACTATTTTATTTTCCATAAAGTGAGGAGTATTATAGATATTTTTTCATGCATAAAGCATTAAAATATCTTTTAGTGGATCATAAGATACGTAAAATATTTAAATTAATTAATCATATATGTATAAAATTCCATGTTATCCAATAAGTCTCAAATTAAAAATTGAACCATTATATAAATATTTAACATAATGGTTTGGAAAAAATATTTCTAATCAAAATAAATATCTAATAATATATATTGAAGGTGTAACACCCCAAACTTCCATGGTACGCTTCTCTTTTAATAATAGAGCAACGTTTGTTGTACGCAACCTCAAGTTCTAACACACCACAACAAATCAAAGTAGCCGTTATGAATAGTAATACCAACTTTTTGAAATTTTATAAATTTTATCTTTCAAATTGGACTTCATTTTTGGATTCGGAATATCGAATTTATCCTAGGGTGAAATTTTGGAACTTTTTCGGATAAATTTTATTTTTGGATGAAGAGTGAAAATTACTAAATTTTAGTTAAAAACAAATTTTTTAATAAAAATAATTAATAGTGATAAATTATACTATTCAGTGGTTTTAAAGTATAATTATAGTATAATTTTACCATTTTATCCAATGGTGGTCATTATAATTAACTTCACTTTGAAATTGGACATAAACAATTGTCAGTCTTTTGATTGATATTGTTTCTTAAAAACACTCTATTTGTTTTGACAACGGAAATTAATTATAATATTAATTAATACAACTTATATGTTTTTAATTTTGTAAAATAGACACCATTTTAGAATTCAGAATATCAATTATAGCTTAGGGTGAATTTTTAGTATTTTTCTGAAAAACTTCAATTTTTTGATGAATAGTGAAACCACTAAGTGGCAGTTTAAAAACTATTTTTTCATGTAAATGAAACATTACCACTTCTGTGATTTGATTTTCAAAAATCTTACATACATGGTTTTAATTAGTAATTAAAATTTTGTTCAATGAGATTAAAATAATTTTTTTATGAATAGTAACTTTTAAGTTTTATTAATCGCGATTAAAGGTAATTAGTGAAATTTAAGGTAAAATGATATTATAAAAATATGAAAATATCTTGACACATGGCCTACCCTTACTGGATGAGTCATGGCTAACCAAGACAATCCATGAGTCAACTTGGGGACCCCATAGAGCCACTTGGGTAAGAAAATGACATTAATAACTTTTTATTTAAAGTAAAAATAAAATCGTCACAATCATGTGTTGTTTTACTAAAACAATTATTACATGGGGTTATATAAGTTAAAATTTAGACTATAAATATTCATTGGAAAAATAAAAATATTTACTACATCATGGTTATTTTTTTATAATTTTTATACATTAAATAAATAAATTTATTTATCACATCATGATGATGCAATGATTACCTCATTAATTAACGATATAAATAAAATGAAAAGATAATGTAAAATATAAGACATACACTTGCCAAAAACATTTTGGATGAGTATATTTCTAACCCTTATCACCTTATATTTGAAATATATAATTGTGGGACCTTTGAAATCCAAAAATCATTTCATAATAATGTAACATTTCCTGACTTTCCAAGAGTGCCCCTCCTCTCCTCTTATAAAAGGCCCCCACCTCTACCACCTTATTAACACCATAAAAGCCATTTGGCTCAGCCAAAATCTGTCGCAATACTCTCTAAACGTCCCTCTATATCTCTTGGAAGCCTCACTTTGGGAAAAAGTCTTCCCAAGGAAGCCTTTGGCTCAAATCAAAAAGAGTTACCCGATTTTAAGGTAATGTATTCTCTTGTGTTATTTTGTTTTATTTTGCTTCTCCAACCCCCTAAAAACTTTTTATTAGTTTATTTTGTAACAACATCAGTATCTTAAATATACTAGGATGTTGTTATGAAAATTATTTGATTTACACTTACACACACCTTCTTCTAATGGTTAATGAACATACTGTTTCTGTGGGTGGCGAATTACTGCCTCATGAAACGATTATTGTTCAATATTCTTTTAACACATATCATGGTGGCCATTATGATGACACTATTTTCATATATGATATATATATATTATGTTTATGTTTTCTTTATGCTTCTGTATTTCTCATTTATGGCATACATTTCTACCGCCCCCTCAAAGTGATTTTAATCGTTAATGCCATATGTGGGACGTATAAAGGATAGAGTAAATGATATTATATAAGATAATATACCGGAATTATAATACACCTTTATATCATTATGATTTACTTCCATTAAATATGAAATAGAAATAAAAGTAGCGTTCATGCATACGTACGGCTTACCATCTCCATGAATGATGCATTTCATTTCTTACCTCTAAATGTTACGTAGTATTATGAATGAATGTATATACATGATATATATGATATATATGATATCTAAATCATGTATATAATTCTGGATATAATGGATATTTTACCACATGAACAACTTGTAATTATAAGAAGTTTATTTTTGACTCAAGTACCAATGATCGACAAAACGACCGCTATTAACCTAAATAATTAGATAATGTTAATAACATGGTAATAAGTGATATAAAAGGAATAATAAACTTGAAAAATTTTCTTATGAAATAATAAATTAACTCTAGTTTATTATTCAGGAGGTTAAAGAACGGTCGAGTCAAGTCGGACACGAGGTAAGGGAACTTCTTAACCCAATTTTCGTTTTTTGGGTTAATCTCCTACTTTCAAATTATTTTATGATATTATTATGAACTATCTTGTATTTGTACTTTCTTTATGTGTACTTTTAGTGAATACACATAATAGATCTATTTTATTTATAAAATTATCTTTTTAAGGGACATCGTCTCAATCTCCATTCATTGAGGCATAATTGTTTTTATACACAAATTTCTTTTATATGGTGTATAAACCCCTTTTACTTTTACATTTATTCAAAGGAATATTTTTATACAAAGAATTTTACTAAATGAAAAAATGGAATTTTTTTCTTGTCGTACGTATGTGGCGACAACGACTTCTCCGCCACTGTGGCCATTATTTGAGTTTTAGCTTCCTCTACAAGCCATAACTTTTTTTAAATGTAAAATAAATAACAAGTTTTAATTTTCTTTTATTTTGTTATTGAAAATGGTTTTGATAATGTTTTTCTTATATCAATGTGTTGTATTGATATCTTGTGATTGAAATGTGGAAATGTTATGTTTATCTTATGCATGTTTTATGTGATACGATTATGTTATGGTTTATGATATGTTTAAACCTGTTCATATGAGGAATGCATTGGACTTAATAAGTGATGGGTGGAGCCCGCTATAGCTCCTCAATGCATCGGTAGGTCTCATGAGACAAACTAGTATCTTCGAACGAGGCAATGACAAAATTTTATTTTTAGTCTTGGCACGAGGCCTTGGCTACATGGTTATGATAGTCTGGCATTATTCATTCTATCATTAAGAAAGTGGTTATTGATATTTCATGTGATTATTCGACTAGTAGAATATCCATGTGAATAAGTAAATGGCATTATTTCATTTTATTTTTGCCATATTATGCTGATGTTCAAGTTTAAAAGGCTTTTGTTTTAGTTATACATTGCCTTAAATGTTAATGTTTATTTATGAAAGCTTCCACTATATTGTTATCCTTACTGAGCATCTGAGCTCACCCCTTTAAATGTTTTAATTTTTCCAGGATGTAAAGAAATATGTTATGAATGACCTGCAGGGATAGTATGAGGGGATATGAAGACAAGATGTTGTTGTACTATTGATTTACTTTATGATTTAATGTAAGACTTATGAATGTATCTAGTGTTTCGAAGGCTACTAAACTAATAGTTATTTAGAGACATGATCTTTTGTGATCATGCCAATGTTATTTAATAATGCCCCGACTCTGGGTAACTGGGGTTGGGGCATTATTGTTGGTATCAGAGGCAGTTTAGTAAAAACCTTGGAAGCTAGATTTAGATAAACTCTGATTAGAGCACATAGATCTAAGATGGACTTTGAGGATTAGTATAGAAGTACTTCCTAGAATTTTGGTATTGAAGAGATTTTGTGAGTTTTCTAAGCAATACATCACTGTCTAGATACGAGCAGGTAGAGGCAGCTCTGGCACAGATGTGCCTAGGGGTAACACCCAAAAACACCGCTTTGAGCTAGACTCGAACGGGAACTGGTGCATGACAATAGGCCTTGCTGCACTCTTGGTTACGAAACTCCCGGGGGATATGCTTTGGATAATTCTTATTTTCTTTACAAACCATTATGAAGGGTTTATCAGTATATACTTCCTCAAAGAATACATTTTTATGATTATAGTTCAATTTATGTTAAGTGTTTTACAAGTATGGAATTATGTATTTTGATTCATAAACTAATCTAGTTTATACCCTTGTTTATAAATGTCTCCTAGTGGGAGGAATGGAAACCGTATCAATACACGCAATCCATGTAGGGATTTCACTCCTGGTCAAGATAATTATAGTGGAGTTGGATATACAGTTGGTGTTGATCAACTTATCACCATACTGGGACAACTCACTCAGGTTATGAATAATAACCTTACTCATATGAAGCACCCTGGTCCGCAGCGTGGAGGATCAATGATAGACCGCTTCATGAGGAAACAACCACCAACATTTAATGGGGGTACAAATCCATTAGTAGCTAAGAAATGGATAAAATTCTTAGAGAAAATATTCCACGCCCTGGGGAGTAGCGAAAGGGAGAAGGTTTCCAAGGCAGTTGACCGCCTAACTGGAGATACTGATCAATGGTGGTCGCTGATTCAAAACACAAAGGAAGATGAATAAGTATCAAGTGTGGAATGGAGGGAGTTTAAGGAAATTTTATTAGAAAAATAATTTCCACATGACCATCGAGCAGATATGGAAATGCAATTTCTGAGTCTGAGACAAAAGGAGGATGAGAATGTCGCAAAGTATGAGGCTAACTTCACAAGGTTAGAAAGGCATGCAGAAGATTATATACGTAACCCAAGAAGTAAGATTGATCATTTCTTTGATGGGTTAAAATATTTTATCCATTGAGCCTTAGTCTCACAATATTTCTCATCTTACGAAGATATTATCTCATGTACTATTAAGACAGAAAAGTTATTCTCTAAATCTTATGACAATAGAGTAAAGCAAGATATGAAGAGAACGGTGAAACAAGAGACAAATAAAGGGAAAAAGGGATAGAAGGATTTTCCATTATGCGATAATTGTGGGAAAAAACACCCCAGTACTTGCCTAAAAGGAATGAGAGTTTGTTATAAATGTGGAGAAAAAGGTCACCAAGCTCGTGATTGCAAGGGAAAAAAGAGGCTATCAATGTTGAATGCTACAATTTTAGGGAAATGGGGCATTATGAAAATGAATGTCTTAAGAGTCAGGGAAACTTACCTCATAAAAGGCTAAGGGATCAAGGACAATCTTATGTTGTTACTACAGTTGAAGTAGAATAATTATTGTATTGGTGCTTTTGGACTCAAGGATTATATTCTGGTTATATGAATAATGTGATATATATAAATATTTTACTGTAGTACTTGTTGTTTTCATTAAGTTTTTAATATGATGAAGGTAATCATATTTTTGTATGTGACAATAAGAGAAACATTACTTTGTTTGAGGAATTTGATGATACAATTGATTTGGGAATTTAGAGACGTTTTAGAGAAAGTCTAGACAGAGGTATTTTGGATAACTATAAAGGTTGGAATAGATTAAGTTAAACTTTGGATAGTATTGTTTAAGGTTAAAACATTTATGAAGATTATTTTTGGAATATTATAATACTATAGTTTTAGGAAAAGGACAACCAGCAGGTTGATAACTCGTCGCGTCGGACAAAGCCGTAGGAATCGAACCCACAACCATAGTGTGACAGACCTTTATTACCTACCACTAGCCTATAAGAAGTCCTTGGTTATTAAAAAATAGTTTACCTAATCTAAATGGTATGTGTTAGTATTTGGAACCTTGTATGATTAGGATAAATATAATATTTTTGAGTTCTATTATCTTTTTGTGTGAAAGATGGGTTTGTGTTAAAATTTTATTAAAGAATGAAAGTCTACATGACAAGTATGTATATTTCCTTACGTTCTTAGTAAATCTCCTAAATAAATTCCTCAACTTTATGAAAGGTAACTTAAAACAAAAACATTGTCGGATAACTTTTCCTACTGGGGAATCAATGATCGTTTAACCAATCACAAGTTCATGATTTTCTTATAGTTAAACATTCTCCTAATCCTATTTTATACAACTCTCCATCAGAACATGATGGTTTGTTTCTCCTCCATATCCATATTTTCATAGAATCCTAGTATGGGCTATCTCGGGTGACCTTTGTACTTCTCTTTCTTTCTTTTAACGTTATATTTTTATTAACCCTAATTCCGATGTGGGTTTTCCACAAAGGTATTTTCTATTTTAAACCTTTTATTTTCAAATAAAAATTTCAAATTGTGAGGATGAAATTTATTGAAGGAGGGGAGAATGTAACACCCCAAGCTTCCATGGTAAGCTTCTCTTTGAATAATAGAGCAGCGTGTGTTGTACGCAACCTCAAGTTCTAACACACCACAACCAATCAAAGTAGCCGTTATTAATAGTAATACCTACTTTTTGAAATTTTATAAATTTTATCTTTCAAAATGGACTTCATTTTTTGATTCGGAATATCGAATTTATCCTAGGGTGAAATTTTGGAACTTTTCGGATAACTTTTATATTTTGATGAATAGTGAAAATTACTAAATTTTAATTAAAAACAAATTTTTTAATGAAAATAATTAATAGTGATAAATTATACCATTTAGTGGTTTTAAAGTATAATTAGAATATAATTTTTCCATTTTATCAAATGGTGGTCATTAGAATTAACTTCACATTGAAATTGGACAGAAACAATTGTCAATCTTTTGATTGATATTGTTTTTTTAAACACGCTATTTGTTTTGACAACGGAAATTAATTATAAAATTAATTAATGCAACTTATAAGTTTTAAATTTTGTAAAATATACACCATTTTTAATTCATAATATCAATTATAGCTTAGGGTTATTTTTTGGTATTTTTCTGAAAAATATCAATTTTTTATGAATAGTGAAACCACTAAGTGGTAGTTTAAAAACTAATTTTTCATGTAAATGAAAGATTACCACTTCTGTGATTTGATTTTCAAAAATCTTACATACATGGATGTCATTATGAAGTGAAATTTGGTTCAATGGGGTTAAAATAATTTTTTGGTGAATAGTAACTTTTAATTTTTATTAATCGCGATTAAAGGTAATTAGTGAAATTTAAGGTAAAAATGATATTATAAAAATATGATAATATCTAGACACTTGTACTAACCTTATTGTATGATTCATATCAGACCAAGACAGTCCATGGGTCAACTTGGGGACTCCATGGAGCCACTTGGGTAAGAAAATGACATTAATAGCTTTTTATTTAAAGTAAAAATTAAATTGTCACAAACATGTGTTGTTTTACTAAAACAATTATTACATGAAGATATATAAATTAAAATTTCGACTATAAATATTCATTGGAAAGCTAAAAAGATTTAATACATCATGGAATTTTTGTTATAATTTTTAGACATTAAATAAATAAATTAATTTATCACACCATGATGATGCAGCAATTACCTCATTAATTAACGATTTAAATAAAATGAAAAGATAATGTAAAATATAAAAATTAAACCTGCCAAAAACCTATTTTATTAGTATTTTTCAAACCCTTATCACCTTATCTTGGAAATATATAATTGTGGGACCATTGAAATCCTAAAATCATTTTATAATAATGTAACATTTCATGACTTTCCAAGAGTTCCCCTCCTCTCCTCTTATAAAAGGCCCCCAACTCTACCACCTTATTCACACCATCAAAGCCATCTGGCTCGGCCAACCTTCACCCAAATACTCTCTCAAATTCCCTATATTACTCCTAGAATCCTCACTTTGGGGAGAAGTCTTCTCAAGGAAGCCTTTGGCTGAAATCAAAAAGAGTTACCCGATTTTAAGGTAATGTCTTCTCTTGTGTTCTTTTGTTTTATTTTTCTTCTCCAAACCCCTGAAATCTTTTTATTACTTTATTTTGTAAAAAAACCAATATATTAAAAATACTAGGATGTTTTTATAAGAAGTATTTTATTTACACTTACACACACCTTCATCTAATGGTTAATGAACATACTGTTTCTGTGGGTGGAAAATTACTGCCTCATGAAACGATGATTGTTCAATATTCTTTTAACACCTCTCATGGTGGACATTATGATGACACTATTTTCATATATGATATATATATTATGTTTATTTTTTCCTTATTCTTATTTATTTCTCATTTATGGCATACCTTTAGGATTTCCATTATGGGTAAACACGATAATTTCAATTTAGGAAGTGCGGACTACGCCCCCTCAAAGTGATTTGAATCGTTAATGCCATATGTGGGATTTATAAAAGATGGAGTAAATGATATTATATATGATATTATACTGGAATTATAATACACCTTTATATCATTATGATTTAATTTTATTAAATACAAAATAGAAATGAATGTAGCGTTCATGCGTATGTATGGCTTACCGTCTCCATGAACGGTGCATTTCATTTCTTTCCTCTAAATGTTACGTAATATTGTGAGTGAATGTATATACTGGATATATATGATATATATGATATCTACATAATGAATATAATTCTGGATATAATTTATATTTTACCACATGAATAACTTTTAATTATTAGAAGTTTATTTTTTACTCAAGTACCAAAGATCGACAAAACGACCGTTATTAACATAAATAATTACATAATGTTCATAACATGGTAATAAGTGATATAAAAGGAATAATAAACTTGAAAAAGGTTCTTAAGAAATTATAAATTAACTCTAGTTTATTATTCAGGAGGTTAAAGAACGGTCGAGTCAAGTCAGACACGAGGTAAGGGAACTTCTTAACCCAATTTCTTTTCTTTGGGTTAATCTCCTACTTTCAAATTATGTCATGATATTATTATGTAGTATCTTGTATTTTTACTTTATTTATGTGTACTTATAGTAAATATACATAATAGATCTATTTTATTTAAAAAATTATCTTTGTAAGGGACTTCGACTCAATCTCCATTCATTGAGACATATTTAGTTTTATACACAAATTTCATTTATACGGTGTATAAACCCCTTTGACTTTTATGTTTTTTCATATGGAATATTTGTATACGAATCGTTTTAATAAATGAAAAAATGGAATGTTTTCCTTTTCATACGTATGCAGTGACAATGAATTATCTGCCGCCGTGACCATTTTTTTAGTTTCAGCTTCCTCTACAAGCCATAACTTTTTTTAAATAAAAAATAAATACCAAGTTTTAGTTTTTTTTTATTTTGGTATTGAAAATGGTTTTGATAATGTTTTTATTATATCAATGTGTTTTATTGATATCTTGTGATTGAAATGTGGAAATGTTATGTTTCCTTTATGCATGTTTTATGTGATACGAATATGTAATGGTTTATGATAAGTTTAAACCTGTTCATATGAGGAATGCATTGGACTTAATAAGTGATGAGTGGAGCCCTCTATAGCTCCTCGATGCATTGGTAGGTCTCATGAGACAAACTAGTGTCTTGGAATGAGGCCTTGACAAAATCTTATTTGTAGTCTTGGCACGAGGTCTTGGATACGTGCTTATGATAGTGTGGCATTATTCATTCCATCATTATGAAAGTGGTTATTGATATTGCATGTGATTATTCGACTAGTAAAATATCCATGTGTATAAGTCAATGGCATTATTTCATTTTAGTTTTTCCATATTATGCTGAAGTTCAAGTTTAAAAGGATTTTGTTTTAGTTATACATTGCCTTAAATGTGAATGTTTATTTATGAAATATTCCACTATATTGTTATCCTTACTGAGCATCTCATCTCACCCCTTCCAATGTTTTAATTTTTCTAGGATGTGAAGAAGTATATTATGAATGACCTGCAGGGATAGTATAAGGGGATATAAAGACAAGATGTTGTTGTAGTTTTTTTTTACTTTATAATGTAATGTAAGAATTGTGAATTTATCTAGTGTTTCTAGGGATACTAAACTAATCAGTCTTTTGAGACTTGATCTTTTATGATCAAGCCAATGTTACGCAATAATGCACCAACTCTGGGTAACTGGGGTCGAGGCGTTACAGAAGGTCACTAAATTTTAAAAAAATAAAATAATATTAATCCCATAAACAAAATAAAGTGGTTTTTAGAATCACATAACAATTATTTCTATTCCATAATAATATAATATCTTAAAATATGGTATTAACTAAAATTACAACAATATTTTAATGAAAACATACATTCTCTAAAAAATTTACTCTTTCCTTATTCGATAAAAAAATAACTAATTGTTGAATATACACTAATAATACAAAATTTTTTGAACTCCATTAATGATATCAAAACACACATTGTCATCAAATAAAGAATAATTTCCTAGGAAATCAATACTATCCTTTTTGATATATCATAATCAAATATCTCATTATATCATTATTAGGTCAATATCATAAATTTAAAATGGAAAATATTTTCATTTTTTAGGTATTCTCAAAAAAAAATCACCTTACCATAGAATCACTTTCATTTCTTATAGAAATTATTTAACATATGTATTCATACCCTTAATTAAAAATTACTGGAGAAAAATCCATATATATTTCAACATTCTCATAACATGAATTCCTGTTATAAAAATATTTATTATATTAATTCTTCAATAGAAAAAAAGAAATATTTTATTCCTTATTCATCACTAATAGGAATAACATAGGTTATTCCTTGATCTAGGAGTTAATACTTGGATTCATGTATTGAATTTTAAAATTATAATTCTCCACAAACACATGACATTGAAATCCCATACAATTCATTTTTCTATAACCATTATATACATATAGAAAATGTATTCTTGTTCCATTGAGATGTTCGTTGTGGAGTATGTTTATATATTTCTAAAATATATGAAATTGAAGATTATTTCCTCTATGGTCTCCACCATACAATATAATAGATAACTATATCCTTGTTTTATTGGGTGAGACTAATAGTTGATTATGGTCCTTATTGTTAATTATATATCATTTAATTTTTTTGGAAAACTAAATTCCCCTTCACTCTATTCATCATCCCAGTTTATTCCTCATCAACAAATGGTCTATCACATTCAATATTAAACCAGTTCCTTCCAGTTTAATCTATTATAAAAGAACATTTTCAATAACATTAATCATCATGAGTAATCAAAATTTTTAAAAAGAATCAGTTATCAGATTTGAATTTCATGCCACTGAATTTTCAATCTATTTTACATTACTTTTTACCTAGGTTATTATTTTCATCGTCTATTAAAATATTTCATAAAGGTTTTTAATGAAAATATGAATTAATGAAATTATATCACCCATGACTGCGAAATATTATTTCTATTATTGAATGTTTTCTAGTTCTAGGTACCACTCGAGACATGTATAAAATACCTTTTTTAGAGTTTCTAACCCTTGGTGAATCTGTTACAAAACCAAATAAACTTGTATTATACAAACATAGATTTATATAAAATAAAACCATACAATATCTATGTTACCAAATCATTAGGATTTTATCATTTATATAGAATTTTTCTCAAAGTCCATCATATGGGTATTTTCCCATAAACTTTTTTTCCTAAATCACCGACCAAATGTTTCTATGAAACGTTAAATGGTTACAACTATAATTTCCCCAAACCTAGTAGATTAGTGATAGTAGTTAATTCATTACATTAGAACTAGATACAGGTTATCACATCAGAATGTATAGAATAGTTTAGTAGTATTGTTAATCTAGATACATAATTGAATTTAACATAAATTTTGAAACATTAAATAAAATAGATTATTTTATTTATAATAATACTCATTATCTATAGTATATAAAAAGATATAAATCATAAAATATTTCCTCAAATACTTTGAAAAATAAATAAAATAATGTATTGAGATCTAATTCCTAGTAAGGGTATATGTACAATTGAATTTACAATGAATACATAATAAAAAATAAATATGGAAAATTAAATTAGTTAAAAATGAGTAATTTAACCAATATATTGAACATGATGAATAATTTTACCCAAATAAATTATGATAAAATTATTTAATATAAATGATCTCATAAGATATAAACTCATCCATGGTCATCATAATGAATTAAATAATCACATGTTCATTAATAAGTGAAATCATAATGATGAATTTTATAATTTCATAAATATGAAAAATATTGTCAAATAATTATCCCAATACATATGAAATGATGATTAAGCCTTATGTAATGATATATATAAATGGGTAATGATTAATCCAAAACCCATTCTTTTTTTCTGATGAGACCTACTCATTCATCAAGGGAATATAGTGGGTCCTACTCATTACTTACAAAGTCCAATTTATTCTACATATGAAATGGTTGAAACCTAATAAAAATCAACATTCATATTAGAAACTATAAAAAAATTAATAATTCCCCACATTCAATTAATATAATAATGACCCATCCAATGTAATATATAGAATGGTGTCAAAATATTATATACCCTGAAAAACTAAACATAAACCAAATAGAGAAATAATAAAGATGTTATTTTTAATAAATATTCTCCATCTAGTTAAAGTAAAATTTGGTATTTTTTCATTAATGAATTTAAATGTCTTATAAATTTCACCAAAATAATTCATCATGCAAATATAATATTGAAATTGGAAATCACTTTCAAAAACAAAAAACTATAAAAAATATTTTAAAAAACATTTTATTTTAAAATAACCTTGAAATATTTTAAATAAAACATTAATGAAATTATTTTTTATGATGGTGGTACATTTTTCATGTCGAGTATATAAAAAAATGATTCTTTCTTATTTTTGTAAAATGGGAAAAATTAGAGTATTTTGAAACCAACAAGGATAATTATCTATAGTTTTTTTTTGCAAAAAAAATTCATAGAAATTTATTTAATAAATATATTTTATAATTTAAAAAAAGTTAATACTTTATAATAAAACATATATTTTGATAAAAATGGATTTTATATAGAAGATGAATAAATTCAGCATTATATAAAATAATTTTCCAAATCTGGTGAAGTATTAGAGAGAGAAAAATAGAAATATTACATTAAAAATTATTGAATAACCAGAGGATAATAATTTTTTTTTTTGAGAAAATTATCAAAATAACTTTCTTTAATGAAATATAAGAATAAATTATCCCTATTATAAAGAGATAGAGACATAAATCAATTAAAACTTTGGTAGTTGTTGAATCATAAGACACTTAAAATGAATAACATCAAATAAACATTAAATTCCATTAATATAAAGTTATTAATGATATAACATATAAAATGGGAATAATACACACCTCATAAATATAGATAGGTGTACAACATCACATATTTCTCAAATAAGAAAAATTGAGACGAGAAACCCCTACATTGATCATAACACTAATGTGAGAATTAATCAATTATGTTTATCAAATTTTAAACCAAATAAAAATTGGAATTAAAACATTTGATAATTAAAATTCATTGGAGAGAAAATATATATAAATATAAATGCAATGAGTTAATATAACCCAATGAAAAGATATTGAATTATGAAATTCATTACTACTTGGTAATTTTCATGTCAAATACCCTTCGATGAAATAATTCAAAATGAAAGATAAAATTTCATTAATTATTAATTATAAATTATATTACATTTTTAATTTATAATATATACACTGTTTAGTGAAATTATATGCATAACATAGAAATATGCCTCATTGGATGAAAATTGACACAAAATCACTTACCTTAGGTCTAGTTTCAATCATAAATATTAAAAAATATTTTATAATAAATATAGAATTATTATAAATATATTATATAAGGATACTCATATATATAATACAATATATGATATACTTACAGCCTTTAATTTAGATTTTAATAACAATGTCTTTTTAAAAATCACATTTTGGGTAACAAATGCTTCTCATTTCATGTATGTGTTGGTATGGTATTTTTGTTATTTTTAAATTGATCATAGTTCAACACTATCCATGATTTTAACCATGATAAAAATATATTATCTATTTATTATATATCCATTTTTAGTAAATCGTAAATGATTGAGATAGATAATGAATTACGCCATTCACAGAGATGTTCGACCATGTGTATACATGAACACTATTCCCATTTTCTAGAATGATGGAATGAAAGGAAAAAATAATATATATCAATTATATTGAAGTTATTATTTAATATATATCACTTTTATTTATTAAATTCATACCTATTTCCATTCATGTTAAATTAATATAAAATAAATATCACATCATTATGTTGATCCAATAGACTACACTTAAATACAAGTGATGTTATTTTTTCCAAAATATTCAATTGAAAGAAGGTATATTTGATGTTATACATATATATATGTATATTAATGATACAAATGTTATATACATATTTTAAATCAATAATTATATACAACGGTGGTAGGTGGAGGTGGAAAATGAACTTGATGGGTTTGTAAGGTGGTAGTCTGGCATACACACAATTGACAGGATCATTTCCCACATAATGGAAGAGGACACTTATTTCTATCATTAAATTTACATAATAAAATCACAGATTGTGTAATCCCATATTGTTATTATATTTGGAAAGTTATGGAATAATTAACGGTGGTAAGAAAATATGTTATAAGAAAGTACCTAATGAAGAGAATTAACATTTCATAGAGAAATATATTCCAGTTAAAGTTGTAAAGACCCTAAGGATGGCGTTTTCAGATTACCAGAATATCCAAAAAATTGATAATGATTTTGGGGATGGATTTTAGTAGGGTTTGGTCTATTTAAATGACTAATGAGGAGTGATGAAACATGGTGAGGAAGTGCCCTTTTATAAATGATGATGAGTGTAATTTTTATAAGTACCAAAAAATAATCAATAATGGGTAGTCACTCTCAAACTATATGCCTAAAAAATTTGATAAATACAGGAAATGATATATTTTATTCTCAGGAAAAACCTCCTCTAAAAAACATATTTCAAACATGGTGTTCCTGAATTACTATTTTTCCTTTCTATTACATTTTTTTCACTACAGAAACAACCCTTTTTATGAAACAAACTTATAATTAAGTCTGTTTATAATAATTAAATAACATATACCTACCACTACTGGAAATCCAGCATTTCCCAACGGTTTAGAACCGTTGGGAAAGGCTGCAGAACCGTTGGTATATGTTATACCTAAGGTTCTGTAAACCGTGGGGAAGTAAGCCGTTGGGAAAGGCTTTTCCCAATAGTTTACAGAGAACCGTTGGGGTAGGTTAGAAAAAATCAACCTATCCCAACGGTTCTGCCAAACCTTTGGGAAAGGCCTTTCCCAACGGTTTGGCCCGTTGGGAAATCAACAGAGAATTTTCTTTCCCAACGGTTTACAAACCATTGGGAAAGGTTTTTACCAACTGTTCTATGAACCGTTGGTAAAAACAACCATTCAACAGGATATCCCAACGGTTTCAAACCGTTGGGATAGGGTGTTTTTACCAACGGTTCCTTGAACCGTTGGGATAGGGTGTTTTTACCAACGGTTCCTTGAACCGTTGGTAAAAACAGCTACATAGAGCCTATACCAATGGTTTTCAAACCGTTGGCATAGGATTTGCTGTGTAAATTGCACAGCAGCCTGCAATTTGCACAGCAGGTCTGGTTTTTGGGCATTCACCCTCGGTTTCAATTCAATTTTCAATCCAATTATGCCCTCGTTTTCAATTCATTTTCAATCCAATTATTGTACCTGTAACACATATAATGCATACATATAGAGAACAAACCAACACATAAAAATAATGGAAACCAACCAACCAACACATATAATGCATCATGAAAATATACACATCCATAATTACAGTAGAATTCATAACATAATTATAAACATACATAATTCATTTAGAATTCATTTTCAAATTTAGATGACAATCATATGTGGAATCCGGAATTCAATTCATAATTTGATTGGTTTTTCATATACCATATATTTTTAACAGAAATGATATCCATTTTAAACAAAATACATACATATGGAATGATACCGGTCACACCGTGCCTCGGATTGAGGCGAGGTTAACTCGTACACGTCACAAATGACTCATTGATCGTTGTCCTAAAGTATCAACATATTCCGAAATCGTTTGGTCGGTTTTCCGTATGTACGTTGTTGTTTTCACTTAAAATGAAGTGTTTTTTAAATAAAAGAGAGACACTTTGAATGGTTTCGGCCACACCACGCCTCTTATTGAGGCGGGGTTAACTCGTACACATCACAAATGACCCATGGATTGTTGTGCTAAAATATAAACACAATCAGAATATGTTTGGTTGGTTTTCCATATGAATTTAAAATGTAGTCCATTTTAATGAAAAGAGATACACTTAGAGTGGTCTCGGCCAAACCGCGACTCGGATTGAGGCGTGGTTGACTCGTACACGTAACATATGACTCATGAATCGTTATCCTAAATTTTCAACAGATTCTGAATGCGTTTGGTCAGTTTTTCATATGTCAGTTGTTTATTTCACTTATAATCTTGTCCATTTTAAACAAAAGAGACACAGTCATAGTGGTACCGGCCACACCGCGTCTCAGATTTAAATGGGGTTGACTCATACACGTCTCAAATGACCCATGGATCATTTTCCTAAAGTATCAACACAATCCAAATGCGTTTGGCCGGTTTTCCGTATGTGAGTTGATTTTTTTCACTTAAAATGATGTCCTTTTGAAACAAAAGACATTCACTTTGAGTTGTGCCGGCCACACCACACCTCGGATTGAGGTGGCGTTGACTCGTACACATCACATATAACCCATGGATCGTTCTCCTAAAGTTTAAATGGAAACCGAATGCGTTTGGTCAGTTTTCCGTATGTACTTAAAATGTTGTCCATTTTAAACAACAGAAAGTCACTTAGAGTGGTCCCGACCACACTTAGATGACAATTAAATTAGAATTCATAACATAATTATAAACGTACATAATTCATATAGAATTCAATTTAAAATTTATATGACAATTATATGTGGAATCCGAAATTCAATTCATAATTTGATCGGTTTTTTCTATACCATATGTTTTTACCTCAAATGATGTCCATTTTAAACAAAATACATACACCTGAAGTGATACCGGCCACACCGCACCTTATATTGAGGCGGGGTTGACTTGTACACGTCACATTTGACCCATGGATCGTTGTTCTAAAGTATCGACACAATATGAATGCGTTTGGTCGGTTTTCCGTATGCCAGTTGATGTTTCTCACTTAAAATGACGTCCTTTTGAAACAAAAGACGGACACTATGAGTGGTGCCGACCACACTGCGTCTCCAATTGAGGCGGGGTTGATTCTTACACGTCACATATGACCCATGGATCGTTCTCCTAATGTTTAAATGGAAACCGAATGCGTTTGGTCGGTTTTCTGTATGTACTTAAAATGTTGTCCATTTTAAACAAAAGAGTGACACTTAGACTAATCCTGACCACACCGCGACTCAGATTCATCCCGGTTTGGCGCGTACATGTCACATATGACCCATGGATCGTTTTGATAAATTATCAAAAGATTACGAATGCGTTTGGTCAGTTTTGCGTATGCCAGTTGTTCTTTTCATTTATAATCATGTCCATTTTAAACAAAAGAGACAGAGTTAGAGAGGTGTTGGCCACACCGCATCTCGGATTAAGACGGGGTTGACTTTTACACGTCACATATGACTCATGGATCGTTGTGCTAAAGTATTGATAGAATCCGAATGCGTTTGGTCGTTCTTCTGTATGTCAGTTGATGCCTTTCACTTAAAATGACGTCCTTTTGAAACAAAAGACATACACTTTGAGTGGTGTCAGCCGCACCGCATGTCGGATTGAGGCGGGGATGATTCGTACACGTCACATATGACCCATGGATCGTTCTCCTAAAGTTTCAACGGAAACCGAATCCGTTTGGTCGTTTTTCCATATGTACTTAAAATGGTGTCCATTTTAAATAAAAGAGAGTCACTTAGACTTATCTTGGCCACACCGTGACTCAGATTCATCCCAGGTTGTCTCATACACGTCACATATGACCCATGGATTTTTGGGATAAATTATCAACAGATTCGGAATGTGTTTGGTCGGTTTTTCGTATGTCAGTTGATGCTTTCCACTTAAAATGACGTCCTTTCGAAACAAAAGACGAACACTTTGAGTGGTGACGGCCACACCACGTCTCCGGATTGAGCTAAAACCACCGTGCAACATTCTAATTATTATTCGTGACGTGTACGCGCAGACGGCACGTCAATCGGACGTGCGGTTTGCGCGGTACGACTCAATATTCGTGTTTTAAGTGATGCGCGCGCTTCGTAAACGTGCGTGAGGGGGTCCAAATGGGACAAACGAAGTCATAATGGCCTGTAATCAGACGACAAATACGATAGAGTGATTTATGAAGTGGTCGAGCAGATGACACGTCAATCGGACGTGTCGTGTGCCCGCGGTGACCGACAACGCAGTTCTGGTGTCATAAACGGCCAAAACGGGCGTCCAACGGTCAAATTCATAGCGAACGACCTCAGATTGAGCTGAAACCATCGTGCAACATTCTAATTATTATTCGTGACGTGTACGCACAGACGGCATGTCAATCGGACATGCGGTTTGCGCGGTACGGCTCAATATTCTTATTTTAAGTGATGTGTGCGCTTCGTAAACGCGCGTGAGGGGGGTCCAAACTGGCCGAACAAAGTCGGAATGGCCTGAAATCAGACGACAAATACGGGTGAGTGATTTCTGAAGTGGTCGAGCAGACGACACGTCAATTGGACGTGCCATGTGCCCGCGGTGACCGACAACGCAGTTCTGGTGTCATAAACGGCCACAACCGGCGTCAAATGGACAAATTCATAGCGGACGACCTCGGATTGAGCTGAAACCACCGTGAAACATTCTAATTACTATTCGTGATGTGTACGCGCAGACGGAAAGTCAATCGGACGTGCGGTTTTCACGGTACGGCTCAATATTCGTGTTTTAAGTGATGTGCGCGCTTCGTAAACGCGCGTGAGGGTGGTCCAAATGGGCCGAACGATTTCGGAATGGCCTAAAATCAGTCGAAATATTCGGGTGAGTGATTTATAAAGTGGTCGAGCAGACATCACGTCAATCGAACGTGCCGTGTGCCTGCGGTGACCGACAACGCAGTTCTGGTGTCATAAACGGCCAAAACGGGCGTCCAACGGTCAAATTCATAGTGGACGACCTCAGATTGACCTGAAACCACCGTGAAACATTCTAATTATTATTCGTGACATGTATGCGTAGACGGTACGTCAATCGGACGTGTGGTTTGTGCGGTACGGCTCAAAATTCGTGTTTTAAGTGATGTGCGCGCTTCGTAAACGCACGTGAGGGTGGTCCAAATGGGCCGAACGATTTCGGAATGGCCTGAAATCAGACGACAAATATGGGTGAGTGATTTATGAAGTGTTCGAGCAGACGTAACGTCAATCGGACGTGCCGTATGCCCGCGGTGACCGACAACGCAGTTCTGGTGTCAAAAACGGCCAAAACGGGTGTCAAACGGTCAAATTCATAGCGGATGACATCAGATTGACCTAAAACCACCGTGAAACATTCTAATTATTATTCGTGATGTGTGCGCGCAGACGGAACGTCAATCGGACGTGCGATTTGCGTGGTACGGCTCAATATTCGTGTTTTAAGTGATGTGCGTGCTTCGTAAACACGCGTGAGGGTGGTCCAAACGGGCCGAACGATTTCAGAATGGCCTGAAATCAGACGACAAATATGGGTGAGTGATTTATGAAGTGGTCGAGCGGATAGAACGTCAATCGGACGTGCCGTGTTCCCGCGGTGACCGACAACGCAGTTCTGGTGTCATAAACGGCCAAAACGGGCGTCAAACGGTCAAATTCATAGCGGACGACCTCGGATTGACCTGAAACCACCGTGAAACATTCTAATTATTATTTTTGATGTGTACGCACAAACGGCACGTCAATCGGACGTGCAGTTTGCGCGGTACGGCTCAATATTCGTGATTTAAGTGATGTGCGCGCTTCGTAAACGTGCGTGACGGTGGTCCAAACGGGCCGAACGATTTCGGAACGGCCTGAAATCAGACGACAAATACGGGTGAGTGATTTATAAAGTGGTCGTGTAGACGTAACGTCAATCGGACGTGTCGTGTGCCCGCGGTGACCGACAACGCAGTTCTGGTGTCATAAACGGCCAAAACGGGCGTCAAACGGTCAAATTCATAGCGGACGACCTTGGATTGACCTGAAACCACCGTGAAACATTCTAATTATTAATTGTGACGTGTATGCGCAGACGGAACGTCAATCAGACGTGCGGTTTGCGCGGTACGGCTCAATATTCGTGTTTTAAGTGATGCGCGCGCTTCGTAAACGCGCGTGAGGGTGGTCCAAACGGGCCGAATGATTTCAGAATGGCCTGAAATCAAACGAATAATATGGGTGAGTGATTTATGAAGTGGTCAAGCAGACGGCACGTCAATCGGACGTGTCGTGTGCCCGCGGTGACCGACAACGCAGTTCTGGTGTCATAAACGGCCAAAACGGGCGTCAAACGGTCAAATTCATAGCGGACAACCTCGGATTGACCTGAAACCACCGTGAAACATTCTAATTATTATTTGTGACGAGTATTCGTAGACGACATGCCAATCGGACGTGCGGTTTGCGCGGTACGACTCAATATTCGTGTTTTAAGTGATGCGCGCGCTTCACAAACGCGCGTGAGGGGGGTCCAAATGGCCCGAACGAAGTCGGAATGGCCTGAAATTAGACGAAAAATACGGGACAGTGGTTTCTGAAGTGGTCGAGTAGACGGCACATCAATCGGACGTGCCGTGTGCCCGCGGTGACCGACAACGCAGTTCTAGTGTCATAAACGACCAAAACGGGCGTCCAACGGTCAAATTCATAGTGGACGACCTCAGATTGAGCTGAAACCACCGTGCAACATTCTAATTATTATTCGTGACGTGTAAGCACAGACGGAACGTCAATCGGACGTGCGGTTTGCACGGTATGGCTCAATATTCGTATTTTAAGTGATGCACGCGCTTCGTAAACGCGCGTGAGGGGGGTCCAAACGGGCCGAACGAAGTCGGAATAACATGAAATCAGACGAAAAATACGGGTGAGTGATTTATGAAGTGTTCGAGCAGAGGACACATCAATCGGACGTGCCATGTGCCCGCGGTGACCGACAATGCAGTTCTGGTGTCATAAACGGCCAAAACGGGCGTCAAAGGGTCATATTCATAGCGTACGACCTCGGATTGACCTTAAACCACCGTGAAACATTCTAATTATTATTCGTGATGTGTACGCGTAGATGGTACGTGAATCAGACGTGTGGTTTGCGTGGTACGGCTCAATATTCGTGTTTTAAGTGATGCGCGCGCTTCGTAAACGCGGGTGAGGGTGGTCCAAACGGGCCGAACGATTTCGGAATGGCCTAAAATCAGACGAAAAATACGGGTGAGTGATTTATGAAGTGGTCGAGCAGACGGCACGTCAATCGGACGTGCCGTGTGCCCGCGGTGACCGACAACGCAGTTCTGGTGTCATAAACGGCCAAAACGGGTGTCAAATGGTCAAATTCATAGCGGATGACCTCAGATTGACCTGAAACCACCGTGAAACATTATAATTATTATTCGTGATGTGTACGTGCAGACGGAACACCAATCGGACGTGCAGTTTGCGCGGTACGGCTCAATATTTGTGTTTTAAGTGATGCGCGCGCTTCGTAAACGTGCGTGAGGGGGGTCCAAACAGGCCGAACGAAGTCAAAATGGCCTGAAATCAGACGACAAATATGGGAAAGTGATTTCTGAAG
Source organism: Viscum album (assembly GCA_963277665.1). Classification (NCBI taxonomy): domain Eukaryota; kingdom Viridiplantae; phylum Streptophyta; class Magnoliopsida; order Santalales; family Viscaceae; genus Viscum; species Viscum album. The sequence continues at coordinate 56,171,958 of OY728153.1, read as the reverse complement.
TGGTCGAGCAGACGGAATGTCAATCAGACGTGTCGTGTGCCCGCGGTGACCGACAACGCAGTTCTGGTGTCATAAACGGCCAAAACGGGCGTCCAACGGTCAAAATCATAGCGGACGACCTCAGATTGAGCTGAAACCACCGTGCAACATTCTAATTATTATTTGTGACGTGTACGCGCAGACGGCACGTCAATCGGACGTGCGGTTTGCGCGGTACGGCTCAATATTCGTATTTTAAGTGATGCACGTGCTTCGTAAACGCGCGTGAGGGGGGTCCAAATGGGCCGAACGAAGTCGGAATGACCTGAAATCAGACGAGAAATACGGGTGAGTGATTTCTGAAGTGGTCGAGTAGACGGCACGTCAATTGGACGTGCCATGTGCCCGCGGTGACCGACAACGCAGTTCTGGTGTCATAAACGGCCAAAACGGGCGTCCAATGGTCAAATTCATAGTGGACAACCTCAGATTGAGCTGAAACCACTGTGAAACATTCTAATTATTATTCGTGACGTGTAAGCGCAGACGGCACGTCAATCGGTCGTGCGGTTTGCGCGGTACGGCTCAATATTCGTATTTTAAGTGATGCACGCGCTTCATAAACGCGCGTGAGGGGGGTCCAAACGGGCCGAACAAAGTCGGAATGACATGAAATCAGATGAAAAATACGGGTGAGTGATTTATGAAGTGGTCAAGCAGACGGCACGTCAATCGGACGTGTCGTGTGCCCGCGGTGACCGACAACGCAGTTTTGGTGTCATAAACGGCCAAAACGGGCGTGAAACGGTCAAATTCATAGCGGACGACCTAGGATTGACTAGAAACCACCGTGCAACATTCTAATTATTATTCATGACGTGTGCGCGCAGACGGCACGTCAATCGGACGTGTCATGTGCCCGCGGTGACCGACAACGCAGTTCTGGTGTCATAAACGGCCAAAATAATGTCCATTTTAAACAAAATAGAGACACTTTGAGTGGTGTCGGCCACACCGCACCTCGTATTGAGGTGGCGATGACTCTTACACGTCACATATGACCCATGGATCGTTCTCCTAAAGTTTCAATAGAAACCGAATGCGTTTGGTCATTTTTCCGTATGTCATTTTTTGTTTTCAATAAAAATGAAGTCCATTTTAAACAAAATAGAGACACTTTGAGTGTTTTCGGCCACACCGCGCCTCAGATTGAGATGGCGTTGACTCGTACACGTCACATATGACCCATGGATCGTTCTCCTAAAGTTTCAACAGAAACCGAATGCGTTTGGTCGGTTTTCCGTATGTACTTAAAATACTGTCCATTTTAAACAAAAGAAAGTCACTTAGAGTGGTCCCGACAACACCGCATCTCGGATTTAGGCGGGGTTGACTCGTACACGTCTCAAATGACCCATGGATCGTTGTCCTCATATCTACGTCTTCTTGAGTCTAAATCCTTTCTTTTTCATGATGACGAATAAATGGAAACTGATCATCTAACAAATTCTCTATTATAGTCATTTCATTTCGATCATCACCAATTTGAGATTTCATTTTCTCCCCATTGTGATACCACACAAAGTAGTTTGCTTGAAAACCATTTTTGGTTATGTGGTAGCGGACTTCTTCACGACTCAACCAAGATCTACCAACACAATTGGAACATGGGCAGTGTATGCGACCACTATCTGAAGCATTGTGAAATGAAAAATCTATAAAGCTCTCCAAATTGTTTTGAAAATTACTTGAGATACGATCGGTTTCATACATCCAACTTCTGTCCATTCTGTAAAAAGATTTCATATAAGTTATTTTGTCATAAACAATTCAATAGGATTGAACATTAATAGAAAATACATTTAAGTAAACGATAAAGGAAGAAAATAATCATGGTATCAACTACACATGTGAAAAAAACATACTAATGTGTTATTGAAAAAATGTAAAACCAACAAGAACTTAATGTGTTATCACATCATATCATGCCTCATCCCATAACCATATTAGTAGGGTACCCTCATGGACAGCCCCGCCCACCCCCGTGGACAACCCACCCACCCCCGTGGACACCCCCTACCCCCTAGACAGCCCAACCACCCCCGTGGACAGCCCACCCACCCCCCTCGACACCCCTTCTCCCTATGGACAGCCCCCCACCCCCTTGGATAGCCCGCCCACCCCCCTGGACACCCCTACCCCCTGTGGCCAGCCCACCCACCCCCCCTGGACAGCCCGCCCACCCCTCCTTGACAGCCCGGCCACCCCCGTGGACAGCCCGTCCACCCTTGTGGACAGCCCGCCCACCCCCGTACCCCCCTGGACACCCGTACCCCCCCCCCCCGGATAGCCCCTCCCACCCTCCCAAACAGCCCACACCCCCCTCCCCTGCAACCCCACCACCACCACCTAGACATACCAACCCCCCTGGACACCCCACACACCCCGCCCCCACCAGGACACCCCACCCAGACCCCCAGGACAGCCCACACCCCCTGGATAGCCCCGCCCACCCCCGTGGACAGCCCCGCCCACCCCCATGGACAACCCACCCACCCCCGTGGATGCCCCCTACCCCCTAGACAGCCCAACCACCCCCGTGGACAGCCCACCCACCCCCCTTGACACCCCTTCTCCCTATGGACAGCCCCCACCCCATTGGATAGCCCGCCCACCCCCCTCGACACCCCTACCCCCTGTGTCCAGCCCACCCACCCCCCCTGGACAGCCCTCCCACCCCTCCTTGACAGCCCGACCACCCCCGTGGACAGCCCTCCCACCCCCCGTACCCCCCCTGGACACCCCGTACCCCCCCTGGATAGCCCCGCCCACCCTCCCAAAGAGCCCACACCCCCTTCCCGGCAACCCCACCACCACCACCTAGACATACCACCCCACCTAGACACCCCACACACCCCTCCCCCACCAGGACACCCCACCCAGACCCCCAGGATATCCCACACCCCCTGGACAGCCCCGCCCACCCCCGTGGACACCCCCTACCCCCTAGACAGCCCAACCACCCCCGTGGACAGCCCACCCACCCCCCTCGACACCCCTTCTCCCTATGGACAGCCCCCACCCCCTTGGATAGCCTGCCCACCCCCCTGGACACCCCTACCCCCCGTGGCCAGCCCACCCACCCCCCCTGGACAGCCCGCCCACCCCTCCTTGACAGCACGGCCACCCCCGTGGACAGCCCGTCCACCCTTGTGGACAACCCGCCCACCCCCGTACCCCCCTGGACACCCCGTACCCCCTAGATAGCCTCGCCCACCCTCCCAAACAGCCCACACCCCCCTCCCCTGCAACCCCACCACCACCACCTAGACAAACCACCCCCCTGGACACCCCACACACCCCTCCCCCACCAGGACACCCCACCCAGACCCCTAGGACAGCCCACACCCCCTAGACAGCCCCGCCCACCCCCGTGGATAGCCTTTCCCACCCCCGTGGACACCCCCGCCCACCCCCGTGGACAACCCAACCACCCCCGTGGACACCCCTTACCCCCACAATCCATTATCCAAAACATATCATATTGGTTTGAACACAATCCATAATTCCCACAATCCATTATCCAAAACATGTAAACGTTCACGATAGCCTCCCCCAACTCTGATTTACATGTTTTGAACACTCTCCTTCCAAATATAGAATACAAAAACATTAAAGAAGTCTTCAAAAACACAAACAATAACCAATTTAGATATTAATTTCAATAATCAATTAAACCACCAACACCTGGAAAAAATCTATTCATTAAAACAACTACAACAATATGGTTGAGATCAAATTTTACCTATTCATATGGGGGTGTACCTGTTGGGATGGGGGTGCTGGTGTTCTGATTCGCGAGAGCAGTGGAGGGATGGGGTTCGCTAGAGCAGTGGAGCCAATAGATTAGGGCTCTGTCCGAATGGGGAGAGGAGATCCCGATCTGGAATTTGGGGGAAACCTTTGCCAACGGTTTATAAAAACCATTGGCAAAGGCACGCATTTCCCAACGGTTCACTGGAACCGTTGGGAAATGTGCGAGTTTAGCACCCCTTTCCCAACGGTTCACTGGAACCGTTGGGAAATGTGCGAGTTTAGCACCCCTTTCCCAACGGTTCCAGTGAACCGTTGGGAAAGGGTCACACATTTCTGAACGGTTCCCTTGAACCGTTGGGAAATGTCTGAGTTTAGCACCCTTTCCCAACGGTTCCAGTGAACCATTGGGAAAGGGTCCACCGAAATTCCCTTTGCCAACGGTTTTCTTAAACCGTTGGCAAAGGCTAACTATACCAACGGTTTAAGTAAACCATTGGTATACTACCGTTGTGAAAAGACCAAATTCCAGTAGTGTACTGGTTTTAAATATGAAATCAATTTTATAAAATATAAATCATATGTTTTTTTAGAATACTGATTTTTACCCAACCGCATGTAATAGACAATACATAGTTTTAAACTTTATTATCATAACAAATATTTACTATTTATGGGTCAATATAACAGTATTAAAAAATCCATTTTTCCATGAATGGAAAATTTTTTATTTTTATTTTTTAAAAATTTAGTTATATGAATTTTTTTAGTAAATTTAAAATATTTAATAATATATTAGTTCTTATAAAATAAAAATAATGTAAATTTTCACTCTATTCAATAAATTTATCTTTAAAAATATCAATAAACTTTTGGAATTAAAATTTATTCATTCAATATATATATACTAATATATTTATCAACAAAAATACAAGAAAAAATATAGTATTAAAACAATATTATTTTCAATATTTTTAGACTCATTTACATTATTTTTCTATTAACTAAACAATTAATGTGTCAGTGTTGCAAAATAATTAAAGACAATTATATGTTTATTCAAAAATATAAGAAAATTAAACCCATTTAAATGAATTCCTTAAGACAAAAATTAACATCAATATTCATTATCAACATTATTTTCCACCTATGTGAACATATAATTAAAATTGAAAAGCAAGAAGGTGCATTTTGTCATTTTTTACATAAATTATTATAGAGGACAACGCCATGAAAAAATGTACCAAAAACTAAAAAAATACTCATATGATAATGGTATATATAAGTAAATAAAATACAACTTTGAAAAGTTTTGTTTCATTTTTAAATTTTATATTTTTTAGGTAAACCCCATGATAAACTCAATTTTTCCTTAACCAGGGTAATTTATTTTCAATATTTTTACCATTAATTAAGAACAAGAGTTATTACTCATATATTGTATAATATTATTTTTTAGGATTCCAAATTTTTTATTCTATTTTACCAAATTCTATTCATTGAAGTGGAAGAATTTAATTTAAATTTAAACAAGCATAATAGATGAAAAATCAGTGTTCTTAAGGGAAAATTCACATAAAATAGAATTTTTTAGTATAAAAACTAAAATAAGACTGAATATAAAGTATGAAAATATCTTTATTATAATAAAATTGAACTGATTTTACTTTTAAAAAAATTATATAAAAATTGAACATCTAAATACATTAAATGATATATAAATTTTCAAATAAAAACCATAATTTTTCACTATTAATCGAAAAAATAATCTTCTTGGTAAAATATTAGAAATTCATTCCAATATAGTTTTGACATATTTATTTAGAAAATGATTTAATGTTTTTTAAGATACATTTTATAAAAGTGTTATTAATTAATTTTAATATATTTTTGAAAACTTCGATGATATATATTTTAGAAAAAAACATGTTTTCCAAAAATTGTTCTTTTTTAAAATGATTATAATTTTATTTCCTATCAATAATTAAAATTAAATTTATTTTATTAATGTGTAAATTAGTTAATTATCATAATTTAGTTATCTATTTGAATAGCTACCAACATAACCTCAAGGACATATTGTTCATGTTTAAATAAAAAAATTATATACTGTCACAGTTAAATTAAATTAAATGTATCATGTATATCATGATATTAAAGAAATATAATTATTTAAAGTGAAATATATTTTATAATCTAATTTTTAAATATGTGTATGTTTTTATATTTTTTCGAGAGATATAATGTTTCAAATTATTTAATGAAAAGTTAATTCTACCAGCAATAGATATTGTGTTACGTAATTCTTCTTTTGATACATTAATTCATATTTTTAAGATCCCATCCATTTCTAGAGTCATATCGAGCACATTTTTAAGTAACTTTTTATTTTTTAGGTACCTTTGTTTTGGAGTTGTTTCTTGGGGTGAGTTTGGGTGCGTTTTTAAGAAAAACTAATGGACAGTGGGTTGTGCACAGTTTGTGCACGGTTTGACAAACTATGTGCCTAAACTGTGCCAACCCTGAAAAACATGATATAGAGGTCCAGACTATTGGGATGTGGTTTTCCATAACCATGCACCCCTACCCAAGAAAATGTGCACGCAGGTTTATTTATCCAAAATTTTATTTTAAAAACATCAAAACCCTCAAGACTCCCTTATTTAGACCTTCGATCAGGATTTAAAAATTATAGGTGTTCCCAGAGCCTTCTACAGGGATTTCAAGGTGATTTGAACAATGTTATTTGACATTAAAACCCAGATTGAAGATCCACTCTCTTCCTGGTAATTGGATTTCATAACGTTGCTTCTCCTATTCTTTCCATTATATTTCCTTGATCTTTTCATGGAAGATATCCACCATTTCTGTGGATATAAATATATGGGTTGAGTTGTAGATCTAGTATTATGGATATAGATCTATATTTTCAAGATCTTGATGCCTTTGATCTTAATTTTGGGTTTAGGTATTTAGATCCGGATAATTATTGACGACGTTGTGCCGCTCGGATTATGGGGATTTGCATTGTGCTAACATCCATCAATAAACTGAGGTAGGTTGTCTAAGTAGAACTACCATAGTTGGAGATTTTATATGTGTACGTGATTTTATGGATTAATAACATCCATTGATAACGGATTTCTTAAATTGGAGTAATACGGAATGTGGAATTGACTTGTTATTTCCTTGTTTATTAATTAATAGTTGAATCATGGATCAAATTAAGAGGTTTCCCAAGTAGATATTTGTTTTTGATATTTGTTATGGGTTTATATATTATACTTGAGATATTTAATTTTTTGTGTTAAGATAATTAAATCGAGAAAATTAATTATGAAATGGTGTTTTGCTATGTAAGATAATTAATTATGTAACAAGACGTTTATCAAAGATAAATAATTGTGAGAATTAATTATGACAAGTTTATATTTGATATGGATAATTAATTGTCAAGAATTAATTGTGGATTGAGGATTTTTTTGATTGATTAATTAATTGATGAATTAATTAATGGGTGAAGTGATTAGTTAATTTTTGGGTTAACTAATGTCCTTTGAACTATTTAACTAATTTTTGGATTAATAATTAAATGACCTGGATAATTCTTGTGAATTAAAGAATTATTAAATGGTAGAGATATTTTTGTTACTAGACATGGAGTTCTAGAATGATTAGAATTTGGGACTTGGACATGTAATTCCTCCCCAATAGTTATCTAAGCATGAGATTTTGGGTTGCTAGGCATGACAACCTACACCGAATTAGATTTGGGGGTGTTTGACATAACATTCAAAACAAAATTAATTAAAATAATTAATGCTAATTCAAATGGGAAACATGAATTAAAAGTTGTCCTAATGTGATGATTAAAGATTAAATGAATATGTGATAAATTTTTAATTATGAATATTATTTATTTCTTCATATAATTTCATACACTATCTTTTGACTGTACTTATTTTAGATACCTTTGGTAGTGGCCTACTGAGTTGTACTCACACCCTATTTGGGCTGCCTGATCGGCACCCGAGTAGACTTTGTTGTCGTAGGACAGGATAAGGGAAAGGTCCCAGGATAAGTTGTTGTTTGGGATTTGAGCATGAGAGAGGTAACATGACATGATTCAGGACCTGCTTTGGAGTTATTTTGCCTTTAATTTTAGTTTCATTGTTGACACTTGACACTTGAATTTACATAGCATGTTTTACCTTTCAATTGAGTATTGTATTTTTCTATTTTCACCATCATATAACATGGTATTTGTAATGTCCCGGCCCAGCTGACCATCGAACCGGTGGCCGGACTGGTAGGTCACATGGCCTCAAGCGCGTCTCCCCGTACGGTAGAGGCTGCCGACTAGCAGCGAGGGTCTTGGGAGGTGACAGTGGGGAGACTATACCCTCTTATTGGAGTTTCACAATGGTATTATCAGAGTGAAACACAAAAGTAGTGGAAGAAGTAATAGATAAACAATGAACAAATAGAAACGGAAGATAGATAGTGATCATTTTTATAAAAGGTATCCAAAGCCAGTTTACACGTTACAGGGATGATGAATGATACAATGTGAAAACAGGAAACAATACAGCATGCTTACAATACAATGTAAAAGAATAAAGAAAAGATAGCAAGGCCTAACGGGCATTCTCTTAAGCATCCCGAGCTCCCACTCGGTCCTTTTCTCCTATCCCCGGGTACAACCAACACAGCAACCAACCTAGGTCCTACAAAGAAGAAAGGTCAACTCGGGTAACCCAGTGCAATGGCGTCCCGAGTGGGGTGTGAGATATAAATCTTAGTAGGCCAGCACCACCGGTATCTAACCCAATCCAGACAGTGTGTATTTAATTAAACCGGAAGTAGGTATAGTAGGATTCAATAAACCAAACAATATAGAATGACAACACCCGTCCAGGTTTCCCCAATGGAAACATGACGGCTATACCAGCTTTGGCTCATTGTAGGGATATCAGTTTAATCATGTCACCATATATATATACATAAATATAAAAGCATTTAGGTCGTAGATGGCGTGGGGTAAGAGTACCTCCCACCCATAATCGAGATTAGCGGGCCCGAGGTAAGAATGCCTCTCATCCCTATATGTCAACTGGAAAGGGGTATGAATGCCTCCCTTCCATCATTCGTGATTAGTGGGTATGAGGTAAGAATGCATGTCATCCCTATCGGTAAACTGGCAAGGGGTATGAATGCTACCCTTCTATAAAAGTATATAGATTAGCATGCATGAGGTAAGAATGCCTCTCATCCCTATAAGTCAACTAGCAAGGGGTATAAATTCCTCCCTTCCATACACGTATAGAGACCACATCTAGCGTGGAGTATACATGCCTCCAACCCATACTCAAGTAAGCTGGCATGGGGTATGCATGCCTCCCATCCATAATCGTTCAAAGCAGATGGCATGGGGTATGAATTCCTCCCATCCATAACCACACATATTCGTTATCAGCATTATATTATGATGCATAAGGCAGTACATCTTATGCATTTCAAACAAAAATACCACATTATTAATCTACACATTCATCATCAGTTTTATATCACAAAGCATAAGCCAGTACATCCTATGCATTTCAAACAACACATAAGGCATTACATCTTATGCGCTCAAACTAACCATATCAAACTCACAACCCAATCCATTAAACTATGTCATTCAGTGCATGTTCCCTATTCAAAGTCATTTTATCCAATTTGCCTAAACATGGAAAATTGGGCAAGGGTTCTGTAACACCCCGAGATTTTATGAAAAATATTCTTTTAATTTCATTAATGTCTTGTGCTACACCTTGATTACCTTGCACTATACGCAACACCGTATTAGCTTGCAGTATACGCAACACTATTCTTGGATCATGTTACACACAATTTTGATAATAGTTATTCTACGCAACGTTGAGTATATATATATATATATATTAAATGTATAAATGAAATATGGTTGGATTCTTTTATACGAAACAATGAAGGATTCTTGCGCAACACGCAACCCTAACTTGGCTTGCATTACACGCAATCGCGACCTTCCTCGATAGCGTGTGTTGTACGCAATACTGGGTTTTACTAAACAATGATATATTATTATAATATTGTTATGAACTAGCCGTTATGAATAGTGTTAACTAAATTTTGAATTTTATAACATTATTATTCATCTTACACATTTCTAGAACATGGTATAAGAAAAAAATAAATTTTTCGGGTAAAATAAGTATTTTTCAAAAAAAATGCAGTTTTGTCGCCTTTTGATGGCGCACCGACTTTAAATATAGTTTTTGAAATGTTTATAAGTTCAATTTGACAAAATAAAATTCTTCTTTTGAATCTGGATATAAAAACTTACATTAGATAATGTTTTGATATTTTTACGATAACTTTCATATTTTAATGAATAGTAAAAACACGCTATATTTTAATTAAAAACAACTTTTTTCGTTGTAATATCTTATGTGGTTAAATTATAATATAGAACAGTTTTAAAGTATAAATAGAATATATTTTACCATTTAATATAATTTATGTCATTATCATTTATTCTACCTTGAATTCGTAGGTTAAATCAATTCAATCTTTTGCAATGTTTTAAAGAAAAACATGTTTTCTTTCGACAGCGGGATTAATTTTAATTTAATTTCTGAAACTTTTGTATATTGAATTTGGAAAAATGGATTCAATATTTGAAATCAGTGGATCCAAATTATGTTAATAAGCTACTTTTTATTTTTGGGAATTATGAATAGTAACTACCGTAAATTTTATTTACCATAGTTAAAGGTAAATCGGGTAATTAAGGGTAAATATAATATTTTAAAATTACACGAACAAATGTCAAAATCCTATTGGATGACTAAAAGTAGACCCATATCACCTAAGGGTCGGATTATATTCATTTAATTAAATTTGTTCAATGAAAATAATTTAATTATTATTAAAACCAAAGAATGTGACAACATGTCACTTTCTTAAATCTTATAAGTATAATAATTTTAATCTAGTGATACACTTCATGAAACTTCGAACATGAATAGTCTCCAGAAATCTAATACAATTATCTACATCATAGGAATTTATTTAGAATTTTTAGGGATTAAATAATTTTCATTTATTATGACAGAAAGATGATACAGTAATTGTCTTATTAATGAAATATTGACATAATTTATGTTATAAATGCCCAAATAAATGTAATTTGATACTTTTTATGACTTAAACTAATTTTATAGGTTAATATGACATGTTATTGTTTATTTAAGTAACTTGTTTCGAACATATCATTCTTTTATGAATTTCATAAAAATCATGTACCAAATAGTGTCAAAATTGACATAAATTAGTTTTTAAAACAAATATTATATTATTAATTTTTATTTTATTCCTAAAAATATAAGGTTCAGACAAATGACTTATATACGATTATATATATTAATTATAAACAACTTGGGGTTCGTTTGGCTTGATATAGTATGTTTATTAACCATATAGTGTAAGAAAACAAAAAGACACCGTAAAAGTTAAATTATTTAACTTAGAGTTAAATCTAATTGATAAGGTTACAATAATACCCTAAACTTGTCTAAATCCTATTGGATGAGAGGATTTAGACCCATCCCCACTTTATCTTCGAAATAAGACCCTTTTTAACCATTATAAACTGAATTTGACCTTAAATATAAAATAATATTTTGAGATTTTCCTAAAGTGCCCCTCTCCTCCCTTATAAAAGGGCACCTCCTCCCTCTCCTCCTCACACCAATTTGAGCATTAAATCTCGGAAAAACCCTGCCAAAATCTCTTCTACACTTCCCTAGTATCAGCCTAGAGGTCCTAGTCTTCTTGAAAGACCATACTTAGTTCTTTAAGTGGAGGTTAAGTGAAGGCGCGTCAAAAAGAGGTAATATCCATTACCGATCTTTTTCAATTTCTTTCTTCTTCAACTTCTTCTTATTTAGTTGTTTCATGATAAAGTAATAACATAAGTATATATTATATACTGATATGTTATTATAAATATGAAACAACTCTAATTAACCTTCTATCCATCCTATGGAAAAAGGAAATCACCGCGCGTGTGTACGTACGGAATACCGTCTCCACGCCGTGGTGTAATCTATTTTCCACCACCACCTTAATTGGATGGGTATAATGGTGTAATGAGTAACTATATATTATTATTATAAATTTATATTAATACTGAAATAGTATACATACACTTCAACACAATTCCACAACCATGGGAACGATATCATTGCTCGTGCGTACGTACGGACTACCGTCTCCACGACAATTGAGATTCATTATCCATGTTAACCACTCCAGAATGATTATAAAGTATATATAATGAATAATAATGAAATATATGACATGTTAAATCTACTGGATTAATGTATATATATATTTTTATGTCATCTACTTACTTCCATTCAAGACAATAAGGAAAGGAAAACAGCATTCATGCGTACGTACGAACTACCGTCTCCATGAACGGTGTGTTTCATTTCATTTATCTATCTATTATATATATATACTGAATATATATGATGTATAAATCATGTTTTATATTCTGGATGTAAGTTAATCATTATATAAGTAATAATAATGTCAAGAACAACAAGTCCAAACACCTACGATAAATGAAACGATTTTACCCAAAACGCTTCTTTAACATGGAATTTACAAAAGAACGAGTAATATAGAGTCATAAGTGAACCATATATGATATCATAACAATGAGTATGATTTTGGAATAAGTCAATAACATTATTTAAATCATTATACAGGTGGTTCGGACACTTACGAAGCATATCGGACCTAAGGTAAGGGAAATATCACAATCTCGTTTTTATCGGAGATTGTTTATACTTTGGTATTTACTGGGGTGTATTTTATCATCCACATCCATTTTTCCTCAATATGTAATATTATTTCCATCCACCTACAATTTTTTAAATCCAATTTTACCCTTCGGTGAGTTTTTAGTAAAAGATATGAAAGGAATCTTTTGTTGTTTTTCGTACGAGGTACCTTTGGACTTTTCCGACAAAAGTACGAGAAGAATGTTTTTTAACTTATACGGCATGAATGGATTTTTAAAACATTATTTCCTAGAGGCTTCCTTTACAAGTTTTCAAGTTTATTTTTAATCAAATTCTTATAGTTTAAAATTTTAAGACATGTTAAGAAAGGAAAATGTTTTTGATGTAGAAAGGATATTTTCCTCAAGAATGGAGTTCAAATGTTTTATCAAAATTATGTTCCATCTAAGACAATAAAGGGATCTATTTATATCCCTATTATTACATGGATTTGATTATTTTGTGATGGAAATATTCTTATGAATTCCTTTATCTTATAAGAATTGTTTTATGATGTCATGTTGTTTAAGAATCCCATTTTTATTACACGGGTTATGCTATGATGTATGGTTTATGATTTTGTGGCACACATAAGAATGGTATCATTATGAGATGGGTGGGACCTATATCTCCCTCCAATTCATTGGGTAAAGATTTTATATCTCATGAGATAGACATGGCTGGAACGGTAGGTTATACCGGTTCAGTGAAATAGGACTGAAATGAGGAGTGAACTCGGTTCAGAAAGGGACTTTGTCCACTAAGATAGTCTTGGAAATGAGTCTTGACTAATAAGAAATGATTCTCTATGATTATGTGTGTATTACACAAAGTTTCATGTTGTAAGTTATGATTATTGAGATTTCATTTCACTACTATGATTTATCCCATGTTATGAAATTATGCTCTCTTTTGCAGGTTAAGATTTCCAAAATGTTATGTTCTTATGAATATGATGTGATTGATATCTCTTTTGTTTACCTTTACTGAGCATTTGAGCTCACCCTTTTATGTTTTCTTTTCCCCAAGATATAAAGAAAGGTTTTAGGTAAAAAAAGGAAGATCTTTATGGGAGATGTTGAAGATCTTTCGCCACGATTAGAAGATTATATTCCGAGTTTCCAAAGACACTAAACTATTATGATCCTTGTGTGTGTGTTTTTGTTATATACTAAGTATTCTGCAAAAGTAATGTAATTTCCATGTACATTAAGCTTAGGGTCTCTACAGTTGGTATCAGAGGAAAGGTTTAGTCAACCTTTGGAAACTAGGATGTTAGAACGTTAGCGAGATCCCTAGAGATATTTCTAAGGTATGTCTAGGTATGTCCCTAAGGATAAGTATACGTATAGGATATAGTCCTAGAACTACGGTAACGATCTTAGAATTTAACCTAATATGTTAGATATTGAGGGTACTCTCCCTTTACTATGTTGTTTTCTCTAGCATGATTTTTGCCTCTCACAAGATTTTTTTTTGTGTTTTAGTTAATGGAGGGAACCAGAAGGAATTTGGTTAACATTGAATCCAATGGACAAATTGGTGACTATGAGAAACAAAATTGTGTAATTCCTGGAGAGAAAGATATTGTGATTATTCTGAATCAGTCATCACGATATATGATTGACAAGGTGAAATTTAGTGTTATGCCTAATTCATCAAAGAAGATGAAGATAAACTATTATTCATGTTCGCATATTGAGGAGAATAAAGAAAGGAAGATTGATATTTCTAAAGAAGGGAAGAAGAACCTTGAGGAATACCTCAAATGGAGGGACCGATGTTATCTGTGTGGAGAAAAGGGTCATAGAGTGACAGACCGTTATGGAGTTAAATGTCTTATTTGTGGAGAACATGGGCATTACCCAACTCAATGCCCTGACCTAAAAAGTTACTTCTAAATCAAGGAAGGACTTATTCTAGGACAATCATTAAAGTGGATGGACTGAATTGTTTATGTATTGGTATTCATGAATAATGTTGTTGAGGTACTTTTATGATGTATTGAAATATATAAGTATTGGTCTATTATGGTTTTCAATAATTTTAAGGTACCGGTAACCATGAAAAGTGATTCAAATATTTTGGAAAGTATATGATATGTGCATAATAAAGGGATAAGGAGAAAATGAAATGTTTGACAGTATTCATGAGCTCATGATTGATATAAGGACTAAGTGATATCATGGTTTGAGTATATAGAATTTTGAGGATTTTGGTATGTGGAAAGAGTTAACTTTTAACAGCACTCATGTTTTCAATAAGGTTCAATAGGTATTCAAGAGAGTACAAGATTAAGGCCTTTGAATGTTTGGAATGTGACCAACAAGATATATCTTATGATATATGGGGATCAAAGATGGTATTAAATCTCTGAGAGTGGACTCCAGTATTATGGATAAGCCTAAAGATTGGAATGGATTATGTTGGACATAAGTTATTATTGTTTGTTTTTCGATATTATTGATGGGATGTTATAGTAATATAGTTTTAGAAAAAGGACAACCTGCAGGACGAGCGACAGCCCATCGCATCGGAAAAGGCCATGGGAATCGATCCCACAACTGAAGTGTGACTGTCCTTTATCACCTACCACTGGCCTACAGGAAGTCCCTGGTTAGTATAAACTAGTTTTATTTTATTAAGCGGTATGATATATGAAGTATAAGTTCATTTTTGGAACCATATACGATTAATCTAACCATAAGATGGACTTATAACTTTTGCTAACCTTTTGTTTGAAAGAGATGGAATGACCCATCATTCTATCACATGATCTGCTAAAACATCACGAATAACAAATTCAACTTCATTTCTTTAAGGGATGAAGTGGAAATTGTTCAATTCACGAACAACAGTGAGATTGTACAAAAATCATGCAAGTATTTCTTTTAATTCGTCAACTTTAGGGAAATGATCTTGAAAACAAAAAACATTGTCCTAGTTCCCTTATATCCGATTAATTAGATGGTTCCTTAGATCATCACAAATCAATAGCTTTGTGATTGTTGGCTTTTTCATAGCCATGTTCTCTACCACTCTCCATCAGAACTTGATGGTTAGATTTTTCTTCCATATCCATATTTTCACCTATGTTCTCCTACGTGGAAACCCGGTGATAAGTTAATTTGGGTAATCGTTACATTTCATACTTTAGTTTTTAAAATCCATGTTTTGGTATTCCTTTTTACATTGTGGGTTTCTATTAAACAAACTTTCAAGTAGTAAACCATTTATAACCCTGACGAATTTCGAGGGTGAAATTAATTTTAAGGGGGGGTAGAATGTAACACCCCAAGATTTTATGAAAAATATTCTTTTAATTTCATTAATGTCTTGTGCTACACCAAGATTACCTTGCGCTATACGCAACATCGTATTAGCTTGCAGTATACGCAACACTATTCTTGGATCGTGTTACACACAATTTTGATAATAGTTATTCTATGCAACATTGAGTATATATATATATATATATATATTTAATGTAGAAATGAAATATGGTTGGATTCTATTATACAAAACAACGAAGGATTCTTGCGCAACACGCAACCCTGACTTGGCTTGCATTACACGCAATCGCGACCTTCCTCGATAGTGTGTGTTGTACGTAATAATGGGTTTTACTAAACAACGATATATTATTATAATATTGTTATGAACTAGCCGTTATGAATAGTGTAAAATAAATTTTTAATTTTATAACATTATTATTCATCTTACACATTTCTAGAACATGGTATAAGAACAAAATAAATTTTTCGGGTAAAATATGTATTTTTCAAAAAATGCAGTTTTGCCGCCTTTTGATGGCGCACCAACATTAAATCTAGTTTTTGACATGTTTATAAGTTCAATTTGACAAAATAAAATTCTTCTTTTGAATCAGGATATATAAATTTACATTAGATAAAGTTTTGATATTTTTCCGATTACTTTCATATTTTAATGAATAGTAAAAACACGCTATATTTTAATTAAAAACAAATTTTTTTCATCGTAATATCTTATGTAGTTAAATTATAATATTGAATGGTTTTAAAGTATAAATAGAATATATTATTACCATTGAATATAATGTATGTCATTAGAAATTATTTTACCTTGAATTCAAAGGTTAAATCAATTCAATCTTTTGCAATGTTTTAAAGAAAAACCCGTTTTCTTTCGACAACGGGATTGATTTTAATTTAATTTCTACAACTTTTTTGTATTGAATTTGGAAAAATGGATTCCATATTTGGAATTAGTGGATCCAAATTATGTTAATAAGCTACTTTTTATTTTTGGGAATTATGAATAGTAACTACGGTAAATTTTATTTACCATAGTTAAAGGTAAATCGGGTAATTAAGGGTAAATATAATATTTTAAAATTACCCTAACAAATGTCAAAATTCTATTGGATGACTAAAAGTCGACCCATATCACCTAAGGGTCGGATTAGATTAATTTAATTAAATTTGTTCAATGAAAATAATTTCATTATTATTAAAACCAAAGAATGTGACAACATGTCACTTTCTTAAATCTTATAAGTATAATAATTTTAATCTATTGATAAACTTCATGAAACGTCGAACGTGAATAGTATCCAGAAATCTAATACAATTATTTACATCATAGGAATTTATTTATAATTTTTAGGGATTAAATAATTATCATTTATTATGACACAAAGATGATGCAGTAATTGTCTTATTAATGAAATATTGACATAATTGATGTTATAAATGCCCAAATAAATTTAATTTCAGACTTTTTATGACTTACACTAATTTTCTAGGTTAATATGACATGTTATTGTTGATTTATGTAACTTGTTTCGAACTTATCATTCTGTTATTAATTTCATAAAAATCATGTACCAAATAGTGTCAAAATTGACATAAATTAGTTTTTAAAACAAATATTATATTATTAATTGTTATTTTATTCCTAAAAATATAAGGTTCGGCCAAATGACTTAGATAAGATTATATATATTAATAATAAACAACTTTGGGTTCGTTTGGCTTGATATAGTAAGTTTATTAACCATATAGGGAAAGAAAACAAAAAGACACTATAAAAGTTAAATTATTTAACTTAGAGTTAAATCTAATTGATAAGGTTGCAATAATAACCGAAACTTGTCTAAATCCTATTGGATGAGAGGATTTCGACCCATACCCACTTTAGCTTCGAAATAAGACCCTTTGTAACCATTATAAACCGAATTTGACCTTAAATATAAAATAATATTTTTAGATTTTCCTAAGGTGCCCCTCTCCTCCCTTATAAAAGGGCACCTCCTCCCTCTTCTCATCATTCCAATTTGAGCATTCAAGCTAGGCCAACCCCTGAAAAAATCTCTTCTCCACTTCCCTAGTATCATCCTAGAGGTCCTGGTCTTCTTGAAAGACCATCCTTAGTTCTTTAAGTGGAGGTTAAGTGAAGGCGCGTCAAAAAGAGGTAATATCCATTACCGATCTTTTTCAATTTCTTTCTTCTTCAACTTCTTCTTATTTAGTTGTTTCATGATAAAGTAATAACATAAGTATTTCTTATATACTTATATATTATTATAAATATGAAACAACTCTAATTAACCTTCTATCCATCCTACGGAAAAAGGAAATCACCGCGCGTGCGTACGTACGGAATACCGTCTCCACGCCGTGGTGTAATCTATTTTCTACCACCACCTTAATTGGATGGGTATAATGGGGTAATTAGTAACTATATATGATTATTATAAAGGGATATTAATACTTAAATAGTATACATACACTTCAACACAATTCCATGACCATGGGAATGATATCATTGCTCGTGCGTACGTACGGACTACCGTCTCCACGACGTGATGAGATTCATTATCCATGTTAACCATTCCAGAATGATTATAAAGTATATATAATGAATAATAATGAAATATATGACATGTTAAATCTACTGTATTTATGTATATATATATATATGTATGGAATCTACTTACTTCCATTCAAGACAATAAGGAAAGGAAAACAGCGTTCACGCGTACGTACGGACTACCGTCTCCATGAACGGTGTGTTTCATTTCATTTATCTATCTATTATATATATATATACTGAATATATATGATATATAAATCCTGTTTTATATTCTGGAAGTATTTAAATCATGATATAAGTAATAATAATTTCAAGAACAACAAGTCCAAACACCTACGATAAATGAAACGATTTTACCCAAAATGCTTCTTTAACATGGAATTTACAAAAGAACGGGTACTATAGAGTCATAAGTGAACCATATATGATATCATAAAAATTATTATGATTTTTTAATAAGTCAATAACATTATTTAAATCATTATACAGGAGGTTCGGACACTTACGAATCATATCGGACCTAAGGTAAGGGAAATATCACAATCTCATTTTTATCTGAGATTGTTTATACTTTGGTATTTACTGCGGTGTATTTTATCATCCACATCCATGTTTCCTCAATATGAAATATTATTTCCATCCACCTACAATTGTTTAAATCCAATTTTACCCTTCGGTGAGTTTTTATTAAAAGATATGAAAGGAATCTTTTTTCATTTTTCACACGAGGTACTTTTTGACTTTTCCGACAAAAGTACGAGAAGAATGTTTTTTTTAACTTATACGGCATGAATGGATTTTTAAAACATTATTTCCAAGAAGCTTCCTTTACAAGTTTTCAAGTTTATTTTTAATAAAATTCTTATAGTTTAAAATTGTAAGACATGTTAATAAAGGAAAATGTTTTTGAAGTAGAAAGGATATTTTCCTCAAGAATGGAGTTCAAGTGTTTTATCAAAATTATTTTCCATATAAGACAATAAAGGGTTCTATTTCTATCCCTATTATTACATGGATTTGATTATGTTGTGATGGAAATATTCTTATGAATTCCTTTATCTTATATGAGTTGTTTTATGATGTCATGTTGTTTAAGAATCCCATTTTTATTACATGGGTTCTACTATGATGTATGGTTTATGATTTTGTGGCACACATAAGAATGGTATCATTATGAGATGGGTGGGACCTATATCTCCCTCCAACGTATTGGGTAAAGATTTTATATCTCATGTGATAGACATGGCTGGAACAGTAGGTTATATTGGTTCAGTGAAATAGGACTGAAATGAGGAGTGAACTCGGTTCAGAAAGGGACTTTGTCCACTAAGAAAGTCTTGGAAATGAGTCTTGACTAATAAGAAATGATTCTCTATGATTATGTGTGTATGACACAACGTTTCATGTTGTAAGTTATGATTATTGGGATTTCATTTCACTACTATGATTTATCCCATGTTATGAAATTATGCTCTCTTTTGCAGGTTAAGATTTCCAAAATGTTATGTTCTTATGAATATGATGTGATTGATATTTCTTTTGTTTACCCTTACTGAGAATTTGAGCTCAACCTTTTAAGTTTTTTTCCCCAGGATATAATGAAAGGTTTTAGGTAAAAAAAGGAAGATCTTTATGGGATATTTTGAAGATCTTTCACCACGATTAGAATATTATATTCCGAGTTTCCAAAGACACTAAACTATTACGATCCTTGTGTGTATGTTTTTGTTATGTACTAAGTATTCCGCAAAAGTAATGTAATTTCCACGTACATTAAGCTTCGAGTCTCTACAGGTTCCACATGAGGGTCATTTCATCTAGTTGCCTAAACTGGGAAGGATGATTAATAATACAAGCGTCATAGCCATTTCACGTAGTTTCCCTCATCTCATTTAATCTATTCTAATCAAATTCACTTAACCCCCTTACCTTAAGGGAAATTACAGTCCAAGGGTTCAAGTGCAAACTGAGGCGTTATGGAAACATAGCATTTTCCCACATGGAAAAATTCAACAAAGAAGAAACAAGCAGCCAAACATACTATTCAGTAATCATCGCAAAGGGAAGACAAAGCACGAAATCATAAATGTCTACTTCCTACTTTTTATCTTGAAGATATTTCACCTCTGATAGAGAGATTTTATTATTAAATCGTTATTTTAGTAAGTAGGAAAACCTTTTTATCTTGTTCCTACAATTCACACGGTTTTCACAGAAGCATTTACTCAAGACTAACTTGCAGAATTAAATTACAAAGGCATTGCATAAATAAAATCATTTAAACTTCACATTAAATAAAAAGGCAGGAGAGGGAACCTACCTCAAGGTGGATCCATCCGTCCACTCCGGCTCTGGGTGCATTCTATCTAAAGATTCCGCTGTTGTTCCCCCATGAGGCATATGTGATTTCACATACGTATAAGGACACCTAGCCTCTATGAACACACTCTGCATGGCCATGAGCGTGCGCAAGTGGATCCTTACACATATGCTTATACACATAAGCCTGTCTCCACTCACCTGCGTAGGCACTTTTATATATGAAATGGGGACAACTAGCCTCGTATGTGTATATTTGTTTCCATGTACGAATATACGCATATCGAGGGAACCCACATAAATATAACCACGTACCTATGCCTACGCAAAAGAGCCGCCTAAGCTCCAGCAAAGTGAAACCAACTCCAAGGTCCAACGCACTAAGGGAAACAAACCATGAACCTTTAAAACAGCCAAAGACATTAATTAGAAGCTACGAAACAACTAAAGGTAGAAAACCCTTCCCTCGGAAACAACCCGGCAGTTCGAAACAGCCGTAATCCACCTTGCCTTCGGTGGAGGATGTCGTGTGAACACCAACGAGGTCTGGAGGGACCATCCGCATCCCCTTACAACAAAAGAAACAAAGGAAAACCCGAAATCAACAACAACCCTAAAAATATGGTGTACGACCGAATGAGATTACGGAAAAGGGAGGCCTTAAATTCAGTGAAGAAGGGGAGGAGACTAGGGAAGAGAGATTACATTGAATTTTAGAAGAAGAAACCACCAGAAATTGGAAGGAACCGGAGGAATACGGGAAGGATGTGGAGGAGGATTGCGCGCGGCTTGAGGGAGATCCCTCCCGGGGTGCGGGTCGCGCGGCTCGGATGAGTGAGGGTGAGGGAGTGTTTGTTTAGGTTTTTATTTTATTTTAATTTCATTTTAAATATCTTTAAATCCCTAACCTGGGTATGACACATGGTTTATCCCGCACGGTTTTCCAAACCGTGCGCAAATCGTGAGGCACCCCACCGGACACCCAGGGAACCATGCACGGGCTGTCTGCACGGTTTTGGGAAATCATGCACAGGCTGTGTGGACCCCTCTGCCTCCCTATTTTTGGCCTCATGGTTTGGACCGCACGGTTTGGGAAACCGTGTTCCAACTGTGTGGCTTCTGTTGTTCTTTAAAAACCCACCTCCTTCGGGTACGACGCACCCAAAACACCACGAGCCACACGGGACACTTAACGGGCATTCCCCCATGCCCAAAAACATTAAAAAGAAGTGTTTAAACCTTCATAATCTCTTTCTGAATCCCGATTCTAAAAATGACCAGTTCAGTAATTGAAAAATTTCAATTTCACCCACTTTTTAACCAAGTTCAAAATGCGGGTCATTACAACCTTACCACCTTAGAACTTCTCATCCCTGAGAATCCCTCAGAAAAAATGCACACTTCATTCAACCTACAAGGGTCATGAAGCTTCGTTCAATGATCGAGTTACATTTCCAAACGTTCAATGCTCCGTGATCATCCACTTAAGCACACGAAACTTAAGTCATCAACACCCGATCCAACACTTGTTTTCACACCGAACCAACATGAAAGCTCTTACCTGAACCCATTCCACAAGAGACATGATCACATCGTCATCTCGTCAAGTGAAAAAATAAAGGTACTTCCCAACTTAGAGTTTTCACGTTAAACAGCCAAGACTCAAATCACAGCTCCACCACCTTTTGAACTGTCTTTCAAAAGCACGCTCTAAGCGTTCCAACGACACACCTAGTGTGATTTTGAAATGATCAAACTGTCAATTTCCCCCATCGGCCTCTAAACCCAAGTCAAAAGAGTGAATCCACTCTGGCTGAATATTCAAGAAGACGCTCGGCTTAGGCGGCCGATGCTTTACAAGCTGAACAATGATGGATTCTCCCAAGGAATCTCACACTTACCACGAGAACGTTCACCGAAGCTCGTAACTGACTCTCAATGACATCTCAAAGATCAAACCACAAACAAAACCATGCATGCAGCGTGCAACGCCGAAAGGTAACAACAAACCAAGCTCAATAGCTTTTTAAAACTTTAGCGTGGCGTAAGACCGACACTCTCTTAGCGCATCTAGGACGAATGAAAGATAGGGGACAAGATCATCGAGTAGCAGAGTATACTAAGAGGATTAAAAATGGATTCTATTTATTTATACACAAAACTGGAAAGGATATCAGTCAAACCACCCCTGGTCGACTCTAAAGAAGAAACTCGGCTTCACCCACCGACACCTTAAGATTCCCAACCGATCACGATGCCTCTTCCCAAACAAGGCATTTGTCAATCAACCTTAACAAAAAAATCCAAAACCATTCGAGTAACACCCCACCATTTTCCAAGATGGTCCTTAGAATTTTCATTCTACCCCGGAGGACAGGCTTTACTCAACTTGCATGAAGCTTCCCACCTTAGAAGGGTCGGTGTCATCGAAAGGAGAAATACAAGCTTCTCATAAGCAGACTTGTTCATAATTAACAGAGCGGACGTGCGTCGCTCCTCCGAGCCACGATCACCATGTCAAACATACAAGGAATCCAAAGCAACAAGACATGCATGTCAACCACCCGAGTATTCTAAAAATAATCCCAAGCATTAAGAAAACATGATTCTCAAACACTCAAGTCACTCTACCATGTAGATAACCCGAGACCATACACAGAAGCACAAGAGATACAACCCAACGTCATACTTCACCATACGACCATTCACTTGGACGATGACATGTCAAGTCATCTATTACTACATGAAAAGAAAGGGTCAAATGACCAAAAAGGTGACCGACCATGCTCGAGGAATGTCCAACCATCTGTTACAGAGCATTAACCGATGCTCAATCCCTTAACAAGATCAAAATAAGCATGACCACCCATCTGAACAAGGGTGTCATTAGAACTGGAAGTCCTACATGAGACAACGGTACCCGAATAGTACCAAACTTTAGAAAGCTCATCATACAAATAAGGCACAAAAGTTCTAAGGGTGCTACCTACCCTGGGCTAGCCCCTTACGAAAAACAAACCTCGACCTAGGCATTTGGTCACACCCAACAAAACTCATCGGGCGTAAATCCTGACATTTAATGTCATTTCTAAAAGAAAAAAGCCTATAGAAAACACGTAAGGTTCTGTTCCAAGGCACTTACAAGAAAGGCTTAACCTACCCCCACATAGGGTCTCAATAGAGGACAACACTACAGGTTCCTTTTTCCAAGCCCTTTATATTTATTCACACTTATCATTTATTCACTTTAAAAGATTAAATTCAACACATCAAGTAACCTTTCAAAACCAAAAATCACTAGGCACTAGATCATTTTTTAACAAATAGCTCAAAGTAAAGAAGGTAAGTTTCAACAAACTTCCTTTTAACAATTTAACATTTATCAGACATCTCGTCTTATTCTGGAAATTTATCATAATAAATTCCTTTTAAACAAATCAGGTGACCTGCGAGGGTTCTACAAGCCAATTCACATCAGATCAAAACCGAACATCTTTTACACAAATAAGCATTTTGTAAAGAATGATGTCATCACATTCATTATGGGTTTCTAGTCCCCGAATCATGAAGCGCCCATACACTCCATGGGTTGAAAATTGGCTCCCAACAGACAAAAAAACACATCTTAGAATTTAACATGCTCAAAACAGTCATCAAGTCATACGGGAGGCCACCTACCAACCTGTAAGGTCCCCATACACTATAATTTGGAATTTGGCTCCCTTAATTCATAAAAAATTTCAATTCATTTTACAATTTAAACTTCTGCATCTCTTTTTATGGTGATTCAATTACACAGGCTACCCTTTCCCATCCATAAGGTGCCCACACACCTTATAACTAAAAATTGGATCCTATTATAATCACAATCACTTAATTTTGAAAAAGAAACCAATTTCATCTTAATCAAAAGCAGCATGTTATCTTAAGTAGTAACAAAGAACATGCTATATCACAGAATCATGTAATAACTACCACGACACCTATCACAACAGTAGGCATTACTAAAGCATCATAGATGGCATGGCATGCGATTTATAACAATGTTCCTATATGATTCATGAGGTGGCATACCCTCATATCATCAGGTTCCAACAGAAATAGAACTCAAAATTGCATCAACAGTATCAATAGAAAACATATGTGTCACCCCATGATGAAATATTATCAACCATAACAATCAAAATAATTAAAATAATACTTGCATTCGAGGCAATTTGGCTTTTCCCTGTGCAAGGGGTGGCCAATCCCGGACATAGCTCATTACCAAATTCCAATTCCTTCATATCCATGTCTAATGTCGCCAAATAGAAAAACAAATCAGAAGAAAAAACTCCTCTGATACCATATTGTAACGTCCCAGCCCGGTTGACAATCGAACCGGTGGCCGGACCGGTAGGTCACATGGCCTCAAGTGCGTCTCCTCGTACGCCAGATACTGCTGACTAGCAGCGACGGTCTCTAGAGGTGATAGTGGGGAGACTATACCCTCTTATTAGAGTTTCACAATGGTATTATTAGAGTGAAACACAAAAGTAGCGGAAGTAGTAATAGATAAACAATGAACAAACACCAGGGGAAGACAGATAGTGATCATTTTTATAAAAGGTGGCCAAATCCAGTTTACAAGTTACATGGATGATGAATGATACAATGTGAAAACAGGAAAAAATACAACATACTTAAAATAAAATGTAAAGGAATAAATAAAAGATAGCAAGGCCCGACGTGTGTTCTCTTGAGAATCTCGAGCTCCCGCTCTGTCATGTGCTCCTATCCCTAGGTACAAGCAACACAGCAACCAACCTAGGTCCTGCAAACAAGAAAGGACTACTTGGGTACCCCAGTGCAATGGAGGCCCGTGTAGGGTGTGAGTAATAAATCTTATTAGGTCGGCACCACCGATGTCTAACCTATTCTAGACAGTGTGTATTTAATTAAACAGGAAGCAGGTATAGGAGGATTCAATAAACCGAACAATATAGAATGACAACACCCTTCCAGGTTTCCCC
Organism: Viscum album; assembly: GCA_963277665.1. Classification (NCBI taxonomy): domain Eukaryota; kingdom Viridiplantae; phylum Streptophyta; class Magnoliopsida; order Santalales; family Viscaceae; genus Viscum; species Viscum album. The sequence continues at coordinate 56,146,100 of OY728153.1, read as the reverse complement.
AAAGGAAACCTGACAGCTATACCAGATTCAGCTCGTTGTCGGGATATCAGTCTGATCATGTCACCACATATATATATAAAAATATAAAATCATTTAGGTCATAGAAGGAAAGAGGTAAGAATACCTCCCACCCATAATCGACATTAGCAGGCACGAGGTAATAATGCCTCTCGTCACTATATGTCAACTGGAAAGGTGTATGAATGCCTCCCTTCTATCATTCGTGATTAGTGGGCATGAGGTAAGAATTCCTCTCATCCTTATCGGTCAACTGGCAAGGGTTATGGATGCCTCCCTTCCATTAACATATATAGAATAGCGGGCACGAGGTAAGAATGCCTCTCGTCCCTATAAGTCAACTGGAAAGGGGTATAAATTCCTCCCTTCCATACACGTATAGGGATCGCATCTGGCATGGGGTAGACATGCCTCCCACCAATACTCAAGTAAGCTGGCATTAGGTATGCATGCGTCCCATCCATAACCGTTCAAAGTAGATGGCATGGGGTATGAATGCCTCCCATCCATAACCACACATATTCGTTATCAGCATTATATTATGATGCACAAGGTAGTACATCTTATGCATTTCAAACAGAAATACCACATTCATAATCTACACATTCATCATCAGTTTTATATCACAAAGAATAAGGCAGTACATCCTATGAATTTCAAACAACACATAAGGCATTACATCTTATACACTCAAACTAACCATATCAAACCCACGACCCAAACCATTCAACTATTTCATTCAGTTCACGTTCCCTATTCAAAGTCATTTTATCCCATTTTCCTAAACATAGAAAATTGGGCAAGGGTTCCACATGAGGGTCATTCCATCTTGTTGCCTAAACCTGGCCGGATGATTAGTAATACAAGCATCATAGCCATTTCACTTAGTTTACTCCATCTCATTTAATCCATTCTAATCAAATTCACTTAACCACTTACCTTAAGGCCAATTATAGTCCAAGGCTTCAAGTGCAAAGTGAGGTGTTATGGCAACATAGCATTTGCCCACTTGGGAAAATTCAACAAAGATGAAACAAGCAGCCAAACATACCATTCAGTAATCATCGCAAAGGCAAGACAAAGCAGGCAAGCATAAATGTCTCCTTCCTACTTTTTATCTTGAAGACAACACACCTATGATCGAGGGGTTTTATAATTAAATCATTCGTTTAGTTAGCAGGAAACCCTTTTTATCTTGTTCCTACAATTCACACGGTTTTCACAGAATCATTTAATCAAGAATAACTTGAAGAATTAAAGTACTAAGACAGTGCATAAATTAACCCATTTAAACTTCACTTTAAATAAAAAGGAAGGAGGGGGACCCTACCTCAAGGTGGATCCATCCGTCCACTCCGGCTCTTGGTGCTTTCTAACTAAAGATGTCGTTGTTGTTCCCCCACAAGGCATATGTAATTTCACATACGTATAAGAACACATAGCCTCTATGCACACGCTCCGCATGGCCAAGAGCGTGCGCAAGAGGATCCTTACACATATTCTTATACAGATAATCCTATCTCTGCTCACCTGTGCATGCACTTTTATATATGAAATGGGAAAAACTAGCCCCGTACGTGTATATTTTCTGCCATGCATGAATATACGCATATCGAGGGAACCCACATACATATAACCACGTACCTATGCCTAAACAGGTGAGCTTCCTAAGCTCTGGAAAAGCAAAACCAACTCCAATGGTACAACACACTAAGGGAAAAAAACCAGGAACCTCTAAAACAACCAAAGTAATTAATTGGAAGCTACGAAACAACCAAACGTAGAAAACCCTTACCTCGGAAACAACCCGGTAGTTTGAAACAACCACAATCTGCCTCTCCTTCGGCGGAAGATGTCGTGCGCACACCAACGAGGTCCGGAGGGACCTTTTGTATCCCCTTACAATAAAAGAAACAAAGGAAAACCTGAAATCAACAACAACCATAAAACTAGGGTGTATGACTGAATTAGATTAGGGCAAAGGGAAGCCCTAAAATTGGCCAAGAAGGGGAGGAGACTAGGGAAGAGAGCTTACCTTGATGTTTCGATGAAGAAACCTCTCGAAATCGAGACGAACCAGATGAAGAAGTGAAGGTTGCGGAGGAGGCTTGTGCGCGGCTTGAGGGAGATCCCTCTCTAGGTGAGGGTCGCGTGTCTTGGACGAGTGAGGGTGAGGGAGTGTTAGTTTAGGTTTTTATTTTATTTTAATTTCATTTTAAATATCTTAAAAACCATAACCTGGGCACGACGCATGGTTTATCTGGCACGGTTTTCCAAACCGTCCGCAAACCGTGCAGCACCCCAGTGGACACCTGGGGCACCACGCACATGATGTCCGCACGATTTGGGGAAATCGTTCACAGGCCGTGTGGACCCCTCTACCTCCCTATCTTTGGCCGCATGGTTTGGGCCGCAAAGTTTGGGATACCATGCGCCAATCATGCGCCAATCGTGTGCCAACCGTGCGCCTTCTGTTGTTCTTTAAAAACCCACCTCCTTTGGGTACGACGCACCTAAAACACCACAAGCCACTCGGGACACTTAACGGGCATTTTACCATGTCCAAAAACATTAAAAAAAGGGTTAAACCTTCAGAATCTCGTTCTGTAGCCCGATTCTAAAAAGGACCGGTTCAGTAATTGAAAAAGTTCAATTTCCCCCACTTTTTATCCTAGTTAAAAATGCAGGTCATTACAGTATTGTCCTTTTCATGTTTATGCTTCCACACTTGGTTATTGTTTTTTATTTCATTGGTGTTTTATTTAGATAAAAGTGGGTATATTCTCCCTAAGACTGGCTTACCAGACCCTTGCTGCTAGTCGGCACCCTCTAGAATACGGGGAAGCGTGCTTGATGGTGTGTGACCAATCGGCATGGGGCACCATTCAGTGGCACCCTGATCAGGACATCACAAAGTTGTATCAAAGGATTTTTCTTTTCTTTCTTATTCTATTGTGTTACTATTTTGGTAAAGGTATACATGAGATGAGGAAGAGTCAAGGTTTGGTAATGAGCACGTGCATGGGAGTTTCAAACCCATGTTTGGGGGAAAATCTGAGTACTCTAGGTGGGATTGTTGTGATTGTTATTTGTTGTTACAATTTGATATTATTCCACCTTGGGTGACACACATGTGGTTGTATGTGATGTTTGTTTTTACAATTTTTGAATTTTTATTTCTGGCCTAAAGAGGTACAATATTTGAGTCTTCATGCGTCATTCAAGGCACTCAGGGTTGTCCTAACATGAATCATTCTAGGAACTAATGGGAAAACGGGTTATGGGTATGTTGTTGAACATGAAATGATTTTTTATTGTTGTGAGTTTTAAATAATGATGAAAAATGAGAATAAATGGGTGTCTAAAGAGAACCTTGATTGATGAAGTGAGTAGGATTAATTAATTTATTGTTTAATTAATTAATTGGAGATAATGTGAATAATTAATGGCAGAATTAATTAATGAGAATATATATACCCTTGCTAACAAAGACCTAGGAGTAAAATGGTTGAGGGTAGTGATAAGTCCTCGGTGTTGACCATGTGGTGATAAAAGGGGGAAATGACATGTTGAAACTTGTTGTGTTAGTTTCTCCTCTTACATAAATGTTATAAGGTTGCATTATTATACTTAAGACAAGTGTTTGGTTTTGTAGAGATATGCATCCACGATGATTGTTGAGAGGGAGACCAAGGGGTATAGCCTAAAACAAACTTCCATACAGGGAACTTGAGGAACCATTGGTGCAATTTGAGTTGGAAGGGGAGCAGTTCCAAGATAACATTTCTTCTTTCGTGCAATTCATGGAGAGAGACCCAGGTTTGGTTCTGAAAAGCATGTCTGAGTTGGCAAGGGAGTTTCAGCTACAACACCCTCTTACTTTTACTGGAGAGGGTGGACCTAAGGGAGATGAATTATATATTTAATCCATAGAGAAGATACATGAACATTTGGAGACTCTTGCTGAGAGGAGCGTCAATTTGGTTGCTTATATGCTATGGGGGTCAGTAGAAAACTGGTGGCATATTCAAGTACGATCTGGAAAGACTAGTGATATGTTATGGAAGGAATTTTTTGTGATGTTCTTGGAGAAATTCTATCCATAGATTATAATAATAGAGAAGGCTTTAGAGTTTATTCATCTAACCCAAGGAAGCATGTATATAATGGATTATGTTGAACATTTCACAGATTTATAGAATTTTTCTCCAGCTTTGATGAAAGATGATACTTCCTCAAAAAATGATTTCAAGACAGAATATAGTGTCAAATTATGTACCAAGTGAATATATTTAGGCTGAATAAGTTCTCATAAGTGTTTAATAGGTCTCTCATTTCTGAAGTGAACCTAAAAGAGGATTCCAATACTAGATAGTTAGCTGTCACTGGATGATCAAGGAGTGTACCTTCTGAGAGAAAGATGTTTCGTTATGAGAACCTTATTTAAGAAAATGGAATGAAAGGTGGATAATCAACAGGAACAGTTTCACCGAATCTAACTCGTGTTATTTTACACCAGTTTGGTAGGCAGGGACACTGTCGTTTACATTATCCTCTACCACTCATGGAGTGCTAGTTTTATGGAAATATGGGGCACCTATACTAGTTCTGCAAGAAGCGACGACAAGCTGGTGCTGGTGGAGCAGTTTCTCAGAGTCATAGGTGGGAATGGGGTCTTCTACACTATATATGTGTGGAAGTTGGAGTTCTAATAGAAGAGATGTAAGAGTTAGTGGATGTGTTGCTTCATGGTATGGCCACCTGTATTAGCAGAGTGGTGCTACTCAGGGGATTCAGACGACACCACATAGAAAAGGAGAATCGTAGTTACATATAGTTCATCCTACACTTGTGAAGAGTAAGGATGGTACATCGATAGTGATAAGTACTATTCCACTTGGTTCTACGTTAGATATTACCTTGTTTGATATTGGTTCCTCTCATTCCTTTATATCTTCAAATCTAGTTAATGGTTTGATCATGGAGGTTTAATCTATATGTGGGTTGATGAATATTGATACACCTTTGGGAACATGTTCTAGAGATATTTGTTTATGCATGGGATGTTTTCTAGAGATCAGAGAGTGTCGTTTTATTTAGGATATCTATGTCCTTGATATAATGGGCTTCAACTTGATTATGGGAATTGTAACACCCCGACCTCAGTTACCCAGATTCGATGCATTATTACATAACATTAGCATGATCACAAGAAAGATAAAGTCTCTAAAGACTTATTAGTTTAGTAGCCTTGGAAACATTAGATATATTCATAAAGTTTTACATTACATCATAAAAATGAAAACTACAACAATATAGTGTCCATATTCCACACTCTTATCCCCTCATACTATCCCTACAGGTCATTCATAATTCACTTCTTCACATCCTGGGAAAAATAAAACATAGAAAAGGGGGTGATCTCAAATTCCCAGTAAGGATAACAATATAGCAGAAAATTTCAAAAATAAGAATAAACATTTAAGTTAATGTATAACTAATACAAAAGCCTTTTAAACTTGAACTTCAACATAGTATGGAAAAAATAAAATGAAATAATTCCATTTACTTATTCACATGGATATTCTACTAATCTAATAATCACATGCAATATCAGTAACCACTTTCATAATGATGGAATGCATAATCCCAGACTATCATAACCACATAGCCAAGGCATCGTGCCAAGACTACAGATAATATTCTGTCAAGGCCTTGTGCCAAGAAACTAGTTTGTCTCATGAGACCTACTGATGCATCGAGGAGCCATAGCGGGCTCCACCCGTCACATATTAAGACCAATGCATTCCTCATATGAACTGGTTTTAAAATAACATAAACATTCGTATTAAAACTAGCATACGAAATGTCAATACTTTATCCATAAACCATGAATGGTATAAAAATAACACATCCACAGTCAAACAAATCACAAAACCTTCAATACAATATGGAAGTTTTGTTTCATAATAAATCAGCTTCAAATAAGCTTAAAATCCATCAAAGGATGTTAACATAGATGAAATCAAAACTCTTTTTGGAAACAAATCACTTTTTATTTTGAAATAATTTTAGAGTCATATAAAATAAAACATTTTCTTTGAAAATATTCTTATAAGATTGTAATGGAAGCTTCGACGTTTTTATAACGGCTGAATATAGCCGCACCCGCCGTATAAGTTAAAAAAACATTCTTACCTTAATTCTGTCGAAAAGGTTAAAAAGCACCTTGATTGAAAAACGACGGAAAGATTCCTTTATAAAACTCTTATAAAAATTCAAAAAAGGGTATAAATGACTTTAACCCATATTCTAGTAAGTAGTAAAAAAATTTTGAAATACATTTTTTAGAAACATGGATGTGGATGATAAAGAAGTCCTAGTAGATTATTACGTATAAACAACCTCGGATGATGAAGAGATTGCGAAATAAACCATTACCTTGTACTTTTCCTTGGTTGGGGGTAGGTTAACCTCCTGTATAATGGTGAAATAATTGTTATTAAATTATACAAGAATCATATACATTCATATGATATCATATATGATCTTTTAACATTTCTTTGTTATTAATATCTTAGAATTATCGTTGTTTCGAGTGTTAACTTACTCATTTTCTTTTATATGTTTGTTACGTAAGCCGTGTTTTTCATCGATAGGTTGTATCTTATTCATATAAAGAATTATATAAAGTACTTAAACATTATTTTTAAATCATCAAATGATAATTATATTTTAATGGATACAATGGAGAATGAATCTCATCGCGTTAATGGAGACGGTAGTCCGTACGTACGCATGAGCGACAATATCATTATTTTGATATTAAAATAATATATAATTGGATGGTATATCATATATACAGAATAAATATCATGTTATATTTATTATTTACATGAATTACGCATCATTATTATACCCATCCAAATAATAATATATTGAATAACAATTACACCACGACGTGGAGACGGTAAGTCGTACGTACGCACGTATGGTGACATGTCATTCAAAGGATGGATAGAATACTGAGTATGGTTGTACCATATTTAAAATAATATTACAGTATATAGGATATACTGGATTCATTATTTTAGAATGGGAATAACAAAGAAAGAAGATGTTTAAGAAGAAATGAATTTGAAAAAAGGTGGTGAAAACATTACCTCTTCTTGGGGTTCTTTCTTTTGATTTAATCAAAAGGGCTTCTTAAGTTGGCTTTCTGACTAAAGGAAGGCCTCGAGTATGAATTGAGCGAAGTTTAGAGAGTCGTTTGGTAGAGGTTGGCCGAACCAAAAGGCTTTTAAGGTGTGATTTAGTGAGAAGGGGTAGTGCCCTTTTATAAGAGGGGTGAGGGGCACCTTTGGAAAAGCTAGAAATATTATTTTATACTAAATTCCTATTCTGTCTCTAATGTCTCCAAATTGAATTATTTAAAGGTTAAGGTGGGTATGGGTTGAAAATCACTCAACCAATAGAATTTAGATAGGTTTGGGTTACTATATTAACCTTATCTTTAAGTATTAACTCTTAGTTAATAAGTTTCACTTTCACAATGTCTCTTTGTATTTTTATATTATATTGTTAATAAACATACTATATACATAAAAGCGACCCCCAAGTGATCCATTAATGATACAAATATCATGATATAAGTCTCTTGTCCGAACCTTAGATTTTTAGGAATTTAATATCAATTAATAATATAATATTTGTTTTATGAACTCTTTTATGTCAATTTTGACACTATTCAATAATTAATTTTTGTGAAAATCATAACAGAATGATTACTTCAAAAAAGGTTAAATAAGTCAATCCTAACATGTCATATTAACTTATAAAATTATTTTAATTCATAAAAAGTCTCATATTATATTTATTTGGTTATTTATAATATCAATTATGTTAATTTTTAACTATTATGGTAATTACTACATCATCATTATGTCATAAATAAATTAACTTTTTTAATATATAAAAATTATAAATAAACTATAATTATGTAGGAAATCTTTTTGTCTTTATAATTAATATTTATAGTCATAAATCCAACATATATAACCCTATGTAGAAATTGTTTTTCTAAAAGATATATGCTTATGTCATTTTTGTATTTATTTTAACTTAATTAAAATAAAGTGTCCCTATCACCTACAAGTGGCTCATGGGGTCCCAAAATCGACCCAAAGATGCCCATGGTCGGAAATATATCCACCAATAAGGTTAGAACACGTTTTAGGGTAATTTAGTATTATTATAATATTATTTTTTAACCCTTATTTACCGGATTTACCCTTAACCATGGTAAATAAAATATTTACTGAAGTAATTATTCAAAATGTATAAAAATAAAAGTTACCTATTTACACAATATGAAAATCATAATACCAAATATGGAATAAATTTTTCCAAATTCAAAACACATAAGTGGAAGAAATTAATTTAAAATTAATTCCCGTTGTTAAAACAAAAAGCGTGTTTTTAAGCGATAATAACTATCAAAAGATTGACACTTGTTTATGTCCGGTTTAATTGTAAAATTATGTACAATAAAAAAAATTGTATTAAATGGTAAAAATATATTCTAAATATACTTTAAAACCACTCAAATTCATAATTTATCAATATAAATTATTTCGATTAAAAAAGTTGTTTTTAATTAAAATTTAGTAATTTTCACTATTCATCAAAATATAAATGTTATCCGAAAAGTTCCAAAATTTCACCCTAGGCTAAATTCGATATTCCGAAACCAAAAATGAATTCCATTTTGAGAGATAAAATTTATAAAATTTCAAAAAGTAGTTATTACTATTCAAAACGGCTAGTTTGATTGGTTGTGGTGTGTTAGAACTTGATGTTGCGTACAACACATGCTATCGCATTATTCAAAGAGAAGCGTACCATAGAAGCTTGGGGTGTTACATTCTACCCTCCTTGAAATAGTTTAATCCTCAAAATTTCTAGAATTCTACCGCATTAAAAGACTCGGGTGGTTCTTCATCATAAGTTCCTCGGGTTCCCACGTTGCCCTTCCATCTTATGGTTTCTCCACAAAACTTTTACCAGACGCGTCATCCGGTTTCACAGTACTTTTTCTCTCGTATCAAGAGTCCTGACGGGCTCTTCACCATAAGACAGATCGGGTTCCAGTTCTAATTCCTCATAGATGAGTACATGTGTTGGGTGAGGCATGTATTTCATCAACAGAGTTACGTGGAACACATCGTGAACTTTGTAGAGACTTGGCGGCATTGCCAATTGGTAAGCTACAGCCCCAATTCGTTCTAAAATTTCGAAAGGTTTGATGTACCAGGGACTCAATTTACCATTCTTACCAAAACGTATGACTCCCATCCATGGAGATACCTTCAGGAAAACATGATCACCGACTTGAAATTCCAAATCCTTCCTTCGATTATCGGCATAGCTCTTCTGCCTACTTTGAGCTACTTTGATGTGGTTTTGGATTACCTTCACCTATTCCATTATTTCCTCTACCAGTTCTGGACCTACAAGATTTCTTTCACCAACGTCATCCCAACAGGTTGGTGTGCGACATCTCTTTCCATATAACGCTTCATATGGTGCCATCTGAATACTCGAATGGAATAAATTGTTATAGGAAAATTATACCAAAGGTAAATATTGATCCCACATACCCTGAAAGTCAAGTGAGAAAGATCTCAACATGTCTTTAAGGTTTGAATAGTCCATTCGGATTTTCTGTCAGTCTAAGGGTGGTAGGCAGTGCTCAAATGAAGTTCAGTATCTAGTGATTTCTGAAGACTCTTCCAGAATCTTGAAGTAAAATGGGGATCACGATCAGAAACAATCGATAGGGGTACTCCATGAAGTCTCACAACTTCATTAATATATAGTCTTACTAGACGTTCCAGTGGTATATCTTCTCTTATAGCAAGAAAATGTGCTGACTTGGTAATATGATCAACAATGACCCATATTTCTTCGTTCCTTCTAGGATTCTTTGGTAGCCCCATGACAAAGTCCATCGTAATATTGTCTCATTTCCACTCTGGTATGGGAAGAGGTTGCATGACTCGTCTAGGCTGTTGCCTTACAGCTTTCACTTGTTGACAAACCATACATCTTGACACAAAATTAGTAATCTCCCTCTTCATGTTGTCCCACCAAAAATGTTCCTTCAAATCTCTATACATCTTGGTGCTCCCAGGGTTTATAGAGAAATTGGAACTATGAGCATCATCAAGAAATTCCATTTTTAGATCAGGTATATCGATAACACAAAGTCTCTTCCCAAATTTCAAAATTCCATCTTCATACAAATAGTTTCTCAATCTCCCATCATTCACAGCTTTAATCTTCTTTTGAAATTCTTCATCGTCGGTCTGAGAACTCTTAATCCTTTCTAGTAAAGTTGGTTTAGAAACCATTTGAAAAAGAATTGATGTTTCACCTTCAATGGTTAATCCCATGTCCATCTTCAATAGATCCATGAAAATTGGATCCCTTTCAATTCTCATATTGTTCAAAGCTCCATGATCTTTTCTTCCCAAAGCATCTGCCACCTTGTTTGCTTTCCCCGGGTGAAAGTGTATCGTACAATCATAATCCTAGTGTAATTCAAGCCATCTCCTTTTCCTCATGTTGAGTTCTTTATGTGAGAAAATATACTTGAAACTCTTGTGATCAGTATAAATTTCACATTTTTCACCATAGAGGTAGTGCCTCCATATCTTCAAAGCAATGATCATAGCTGCTAACTCGAGATCATGAGTTGGATAGTTTTTCTCATGAATATTAAACTGTCGTGATGCGTAGGCAATAACCCTACCATTCTGCATAAGGACAAAACCAAGTCCTTTCTTCGATGCATCACTATAAATAACGAACCCATCATTCCCCGATGGTAGAGTCAGTATAGGATCATTGACTAATCTTTTCTTCAGTTCTTCGAAACATTCTTCACAGTCTTTTTCCCAAACAAATTTAACCCCTTTACGTGTGAGCTTTGTTAATGGGTTAGCCAACCTGGCAAAATTCTGGACGAATCGTCGATAATAACCTTCCAAACCAATAAAACTACATACCTCAGTTATACTCGTAGGTGATGGTCATTCTTGTATTGCCTTGGTCTTAGAAGGATCAATAGAGATTCCATCTTTAGAGACAATATGGCCAAGAAAACAAATCTCCTGAAGCCAAAATTCACAATTGCTAAACTTCCCATATAATTCATGTCTTCTCAGAGTCTTCATGATTATGTGCAAGTGATTTTCATGATCATAATAGCTTTTGGAGTATACCAAGATATCATCAATAAATACCACCACAAATTCATTGAGATATTCCATGAAAACTCTATTCATCAGATCCATGAATACAGAGGGTGCATTAGTCAATAAAAAAGGCATTACAATAAACCCGTAATGCCCGTAACTGGTTCGAAATGCTGTCTTCAGAATGTCTTCCTTCTTTACACACAACTGATGGTATCCAGATCGAAGGTAAATCTTTGAAAAGTATTGAGCTCCATGAAGTTGGTCAAATAAATCATCAATGTGAGGTAGGGGTTACTTGTTCTTTATTGTTATATCATTTTTCTCCCTATAGTCGATACATAACCTCATAGATCCATCTTTATTTTTAAAAAAAAGAATAGGGGCTCCCCATGGAGAAACACTAGGGTGAATAATTCCATTATTACTCAATTCCTCTAGTTGTTTCTTTAGTTCTACTAATTATATAGTGGCCATTCTATAAGGGGTCTTCGATATAGGCCTTGATCCTGGAATTAAATCAATCGCAAACTCAACTACTCGTTTTGGAGGATGTCCAGGTAAATCTTCCGGAAATACATCTACATATTCTTTCACAATAGGTACATCATCTATTTGAACATTCCTTTCCTCACCCATTGTCATTTCATTATCTTCCTCCCCAATAATTAAATTTAGTTGAGCTACTGGGGATTGATCTAGATAAGAGTTAGGTGGTGATGATTCTGCTCTAAAGATAAGGTGTTCCTTATCATCATCATCAAGAATTGTAACCTCTTTCTTCTTACAATAAATCTTTGCATCATAGTCTGAAAGCCAGTCCATACCGAGGATTATATCAAACTCAATCATAGGTATGACGATGAGATCAGCAGATAAAGACCATTTATGTGCTCTAATGGGGACTAATTCACAAAACATGATTACAATGATACTTCCCTTAGGAGTTTTAACTGACAACTCCCTTGTTAAATCAAATTGGAAATATCTAATTTTCTTAGAAAACTAGGAAGATATGAAACAATGTGATGATCTAGAATCAAATATGCATTTTCTAAACTTGAGGAAACCATTAAATTACCTGCCACCACGTCTTTCGGAGCTTCTACCTCAACAGTAGTGATAGCATAAGCTTGGCCTTGATCCCTTGGCCTTTTCTGAGGTAAGTTCCCTTGACACTTAGGAAATTCATTTGCATAATGTCCCATCTCCCTGCAATTGTAGCACTGAACATTAGTAGCTTCCTTCTTCCCTTTTCAATCACGAGCTTGGTGGCCTTTTTCACCACACTTATAACAGACACCCATTCCCTTTAAGCAAGTACCGGGGTGTTTCTTACCACATTTACCAAAGGACGGATATTCAACCTTTCCCTTCTACCCCTTATTTCGATTCCCAGATTGATCAGCAGATCTCTTCTTCTCTTTCTTTTCTTTAAAGTCATAAGACTTAGAGAATTCCTTTTCAGTCTTGATAGCACATGAGACAATGTCTTCGTACGATGAAAAGGATTGTGAGACTAATCCTCGACGGAGAAATGGTTTTAACCCATCAAATAAACAATCAATATTACTTCTTGGGTTACGTATATAATCTCCAGCATACCTTTCTAACCTTGTAATGTTATCCTCATACTTTGTGACATTCTCATCCTCCTTTTATCTCAGACTCAGAAATTGCCTTTCTATATCTGCTTGATGGTCACGAGGAATGTATTTTTCTAAAAATAGAACTTTCAACTTCCTACATTCCATATTTGATACTTCATCGTCTTCCGTTGTGTTTGAATCAATGACCACCATTGATCAGCATCTCCAGTGAGGCGGTAAACTACCATGATAACTTTTTCCCTTTCACTACTGCCCAAAGCCTGAAATATTTTCTCTAGTGAATTTATCCATTGCTCAGCTAATCGGGGATTTTTACTCCCATTGAATGTTGGTGGTTGTTTCCTCATGAATCGGTCTAACATTGATCCTCCACGCTGCGGATCAGGGTGCTCCATATGGGTAAGGTTATTATTCATAACCTAGGCGATTTGTCCCAGTATGGTGATTAGCTAATCAATACCAGTTGCATCACCATCTCCTCTATAATTATCTTGAGAAGGAGGAAAATCCCTACATGGAGTGTGTGCATAGATACGGTTTCCATTTCTTCTACTAGGTGCCATTTCTAAACAATGGCATAAACTAGATCAGTTTATGAATCAAAATACATAATTCCATACTTATAAAACACTTAACATAAATTGAACTATTTATGGATAAAATCCATAATCATAAAAATGTTTTCTTTGAGGAAGTATATACTCATAAACCCTTCATAATGATTTGTAAAGAAAATGAGAGTTATCCTAAGAATATCCCCCGAGAGTGTCGTAACCAAGAGTGCAACAAGGCCCGTTGTCGTGCACTAGTTTCCATTCGAGTCTAGCTCAAAGCGGGGTTTCCGGGTTTTAACCCTAGGTACATCTGTGCTAGAGCCGCCTCTACCTGCCCGTATCCAGACAGGGATGTATTCCTCGGAAAACTCACAAAATCTCTACAATACCAAAATTCTAGGAAGTTATTCCATACTAATCTTCAAAGTACATCTTAAATCTATGTGCTCTAATCAGAGTTTATCTAAATCTAGCTTCCAAGGTTTGTACTAAACATCCTATGATACCAACTGTAATGCCCCGACCCCAGTTACCCAGAGTCGGTTCCTTATTACATAACATTGGCATGATCACAAGAAAGATCAAGTCTCGAAAGACCGATTAGTTTAGTAGCCTTGGAAACACTAGATATAATCATAAAGTCTTACATTACATCATAAAAATGAAAAATACAACGACATAGTGTCCATATTCCACACTCTTATCCCCTCATACTATCCCTACAGGTCATTCCTAATTCACTTCTTCACATCCTGGGAAAAATAAAACATAGAAAAGCGGTGATCTCAAATGCCCAGTAAGGATAACAATATAGCGGAAAATTTTATAAATAAGAATAAACATTTAAGGCAATGTATAACTGAAACAAAAGCCTTTTAAACTTGAACTTCAACATAGTATGGAAAAAATAAAATGAAATAATTCCATTTACTTATTCCCATGGATAATCTACGAATCGAATAATCACATTCAATATCAGTAACCACTTTTATAATGATGGAATGCATAATTCTAGACTATCATAACCACATAGCCAAGGCATCGTGCTAAGACTACAGATAAGATTTTTTCAAGGCCTTGTGCCAAGAAACTAGTTTGTCTCATGAGACCAACCGATGCAACGAGGAGCTATAGAGGGCTCCACCCGTCACATATTAAGTCTAATGCATTCCTCATATGAATTGGTTTAAACCTAACATAAACATTCGTATTTAAACTACCATACGAAATGTAAATACTTTATTCATAAACCATGAATGGTATAAAAATAACACATCCATAGTCAAAAAAATCACAAAACCTTCAATACAATATGGAAGTTTTGTTTCATAATAAATCAGCTTCAAATAAGCTTAAAATCCATCAAAGGATGTTGACCTAGACGAAATCAAAACACTTTTTAGAGAAATATCTATTTTTATTTTGAAATCATTTAAGAGTCACATAAAATAAAACATTTTATTTGAAAATATTCATATAAGCTTGTAAGGGAATCTTCAATCATTTTATAACGGCGAAAGATAGCCGCACCCGCCGTATAAGTTAAAAAAACATTCTTACCTTAATTCTGTCGAAAAGGTTAAAAAGCACCTTGTTTGGAAAACAACGGAATGATTCCTTTATAAACCTCTTATAAAAAGTCAAGCAAGGGTATAAATGACTTTAACCCATATTATAGTAAATAGTAAAAAATGTTTGAAATAAATTTTTAAGAAACATGTATGTGGATGATAAAGAAGTCCCAGTAGATTATTACGTATAAACAACCTCAGATGATGAAGAGATTGCGAAATAAACCCTTACCTTGTACTTTTACTTGGTTGGGGGTAGGTTAACCTCCTGTATAATGGTGAAATAATTGTTATTAAATTATAAAAGAATCATATACATTCATATGATATCATATATTATCTTTTAACATTTCTTTGTTAATAATATCTTAGAATTATCGTTGTTTCGGGTGTTAACTTACTCATTTTCTTTTATATGTTTTGTTACGTAAGCCATGTTTTTCAGGGATAGGTTGTATCTTATTCATATCCAGAATTATTTCAAGTCCTTAAACATTTTTTTAAATCATCAAATGATAATTATACTTGAATGGATACGATGGGGAATGAATCTCATCGCGTTCGTGGAGACGGTAGTCCGTACGTACACACGAGCGACAATATCATTCTTTTGATATTAAAATAATATATAATTGGATGGTATATCATATATACATAATCATTATCATGTTATTTTAATTATTTAAATGAATTACACATCATTATTATACACATCCAATTAATAATATATTGAATAACAATTACACCACGACGTGGAGACGGTAAGACGTATGTACGCACCTATGGTGACATGTCATTCAAAGGATGGATAGAATACTGAGTATGGTTGTACAATATTTATAATAATATTACAGTATATAGGATATACTGGATTCATTACTTTATAATGGTAATAACAATGAAACATGAAGTTGAAGAAGAAATGAATTTGAAAAAGGGTGGTGAAAACATTACCTCTTATTCGGGTTCTTCCTTTTGATTTGATCAAAAGGGCTCCTTAAGTTGGATTTCTTACTAATTTAAGGCCTCTAGGATGATGTGAGGGAAGTTGAAAGAGTATTTGGGTAGATTTTGGTAGAACCAAAAGGCTTTAAAGGTGTGAGTTAGTGAGAAGGGGAAGTGCCCTTTTATAAGAGGGGTGAGGGGCACCTTTGGAAAAGCTAGAAATATTATTTTATAATAAATTCATATTCGGTTTCTAATGGCTCAGAAGTGAATTATTTAAAGGTTAAGGTAGGAATGGGTCGAAAACCACTCATACAATAGAATTTAGACATGTTTGGGTTACTATATTAATCTTATCTTTAATTATTAACTCTTAGTTAATTAGTTTCACTTTCATAATGTTTCTTTGTAATTTTATATTATATGGTTAATAAAATTACTATATACATACAATAGACCCCCAAGTGGTCCATTAATGATACACATATCATGATATAAGTCTCTTGTCCGAACCTTAGATTTTTAGGAATTTAATATCAATTAATAATATAATATTTGTTTTAAAAACTCTTTTATGTCAATTTTGACACTATTCAATAATTGATTTTTTTGAAAATCATAACAGAATTATTACTTAGAAAAAAGTTAATTAATTCAATAATAACATGTCATATTAACCTATAAAATTAGCGTAATTCATAAAAATTCTCAAATTATATTTATTTGGGGGTTTATAATATCAATTATTTTAATTTTTCACTATTATGGTAATTATTGCATCATCATTGTGTCGTACATAAATTAAATTATTTAATGTCTAAAAATTATAAATAAAATATAATTATGTATGAAATCTTATTATCTTTCTAATGAATATTTATAGTCGAAAATACAACATATATAACCCTATGTAAAATTAATTTGCTAAAAGATATATGCTTTTGTCATTTGTGTATTTATTTTAACTTAATTAAAATAAAGTGTCCCTATCACCTACAAGTGTCTCATGGGGTCCCAAAATCGACCCAAAGATGCTAAAGGTTGGACATGTATCCACCAATAAGGTTAGGACATGTTTTAGGGTAATTTAGTATTATTATAATATTATTTTTTAACCCATATTTACCAGATTTACCCTTAACCATGGTAAATAAAATATTTACTGAAGTAATTATTCAAAATGTATAAAAATAAAAGTTACCAGTTTACACAATATGAACATTCTGATTGAAAATATGGAATTAAATTTTCCAAATTCAATACACAAAAGTGGCAGAATTAATTTAAAATTAATTCTCATTGTTAAAACGAAAAGCGTGTTTTTAAGAGATAATAACTATCAAAAGATTGACACTTGTGTATGTCCGGATTAATTGTAAAATTATGTACAATGACAAAAAATTTATTAAATGGTATAAATATATTCTAAATATACTTTAAAACCACTTAAATTCATAATTTATCAATATAAATTTTTTTGATTAAAAATGTTGTTTTTAATTAAAATTTTGTAATTTTCACTATTCATCAAAATGTAAATGTTATCCGAAAAGATCCAAAATTTCACCCTAGAATAAATTTGATAATACGAAACCAAAAATGAAGTCCATTTTGAGAGGTAAATTTTATAAAATTTCAAAAAGTAGGTATTACTATTCATAACGGTTATTTTGATTAGTTGTGGTGTGTTAGAACTCGATGTTGCGTACAACACACGCTATCACATTATTCAAAGAGAAGTGTAACGTAGAAGCTTGGGGTGTTACAGGAATGGACTGTTTAGACTCAAACGGATCCCACATAAATTGTTACCATAGGAGAGTGACCTTTGTATCTTTTATGGGTGACTAGTATATTCATCGTGGATAATGGGATATCTATGCAGACCAGGATGGGCCAATTACTCAGAAACTATGAGATCTCACAACCCAAGTTTCTAGTCTTTTGTTGGATGATGGGATTGGTAAGAAATATGTCCATCCACCAATAGTAGACCTATTATAAGATGTCTTTTTTGAAGTCTTCTCAGGTATTCCACCTGAGAGAAATGTGAAATTCACTATTGAGCACATTTTAGGGGCTTAGCCAGTATATATTCCCCCTTACATAATGGAAGTGACTAAGCTTCAAGATATCAAAACATAGTTGGGGGATTTGAAGGATAAAGGGTATGTCTGTCCAAGTACATCGCCTTGGGGAGAACCTGTCTTGTTTGTAAATAAGTCCGAAAAGAGTTTATGTTTGTGTGTTGATTACCAAAAGATGAATAAAATGATCGTGAAGAACTGATACCATCTTCTGCATATCAATGATCTTTTTGACCAGTTAAAGGGGTCTTGTGTGTTATCTAAGATCGATCTGAGATAAGGGTATCATCAGGTGAGAGTTAGGACTTCTGATATACCAAAAACTTCTTTTAGAAGCATGTGTGTCCTTTATGAGTTTTTCCTAATTCCATTTGTGTTGAAAAACACTCCAGTAGTATTTATGGCCTTGATGAACAGGATCTTTCATCTGTACCTAGACTATTTTGTGGTGGTGTTTTCACAGTGCCACATGAATCTTCGACAGTGAATATGGGTAGATTATATTCAGTCAATTGATTTTGAACTAGAATATACACCTAGAAAGTGGAATAGTGTGGTTGATGACTTGATCAAGAAAACTCAGACTCAGTTGGTACATGAGTTGAGTGCGGAGTGGAGGATGGTAAATTTTCTAGCAGAAATGCATTTGGTGGTTCAAGAGATTCAGGAGAGGATGACTCTTGTTTCTGTAGTAGTGGATTCTACACTATTGAGGCAGATCAAGGACAAAAATTATGAGGATTTATAGTGTTTATACTTAAGGGAAATCCTTGAATGTGGGGAGACACCTTCATACTAGAAAATAGATGTGGATAATATCATCTATATTAAAAATTGGATTATTGTACCTAAAATTATACGAGAGGAACTCATGTGATAATTTCATACATCAAAGTAAGTGGTACATCCTGGGGTGACAAAAATGTATCGTGACCTACAATGATATTTTTTGTGGCTTTTCACAACCCGTCCCCTAGGGCCAATGTCGTGACTACCCCAAGCCCACCTTCCATAGGACAGAGGATGGCGATTAGCGCCCAAGGATTAATTCCCTAAAACTAGGAAGGTATTGCCTTTATAACCTATAAATAGACACAACAGAGCACAAGCGGGAAACAAAACCATAATTAAAAATGTATAATAAAAGTGTTCTAAAAGTAAAAGGGGCTGAAAATACAAGCCCAACTATAAATTACAATAAACTGAAAGTACAACTGATGAAAAGAAAAACAGTTGTTGGGTCTTCCTCCGAGGTTCCTACCTGAAGGGTAGGTACAGATCGCCTCCTCGGAACTCTAGGTTTGTCTGTCTCCTCCATGTACCGTCGCACTGTATGGTCCACCTCTGGGTATCGTCCGGTCCTAGAACTCTCAGCCTCAATCAGCGTTGTCTGTCGTCTGCATCCAACACAATGAGGTGCGGCCATAGCCCATGTAGGGGTGAGTATAATGATACTCAGAAGGGATCCCTAGACCCTCAATGTCACACAAAATCCAACAAGGATAAACCAAAAATTATGAAATCAATAGATAACCCCACTTAGTTATATGCCCATACATATACTTTAGTTATCAGGTAATCCATCTCAATCATGAGGAAAACACAAAATTTACTGACTCATCTCAAACCAGGATTTATTCTAGGGGTAAAACATTTCGATCCCTCGGCTGCTGGGAAACTCATCCTCTATAAAGTACAGTGGGCATGTCGCCACAACCAGGTGCTTCCCACTAACCTTGGACTGCTGAGGTACTCCCCCTGTCGATTACTATGGGTCTGATGCATCACACAGAGGTGCTCCCCACCATAGGTCTACCGCCACAACTAGGCGCTCCCCCTCATAGCCTGTAGAGGTAATCCTCCAATAGAGTACCGTGGGTCTTCCACCACAACCAGGCACTCCTCTGCCATGGGTCTTCCCCCACAACCAGGCGCTACCCACTAAGCCATACGAGTCACTCTAAGTTAATCAGTCAGCAATCGTCAAGTCTCAACTAGCTACTTGGTTCCCGCAAAAATGCTTGCTTGTCTCCGGAAGATCCACTCCACAAGCTACTATTTGATGCTCCAACTACCAAAAAGTTCCATGAAGAAGTATCCCAAAGCTCTTCCATGTCATAGGGGTCACAACGCAATTGACAGCGCGTCAATCGGACGCACATTATGTGAGTTATTAGCCTTTTAGTCTTGCGGGCCTAGTTGGATTCGTGCACGATCCAACCTGACCATATCTCAACTATACCCCAAACTCCAGCAGTGTATACTAAAAGGGGACTTCATGATCCAAGATTACCATCGCCGTTGATGGTTCATCAAATGGACGTCTTGTGCTAAAGACATGGCCAAAAGAAATTAAAGGGTCGTAGTAGGCCCGTGTCCGGTCGGCCGACCCGACCTAACTCATTGAGTCTTGCCTGGCCCATTGGACGGGCCAGCCTGTTGGATGGGCCAGCCTGTTGGTTTTGTTCCAGCCTGCTGGACGCAGCCCAGCAGGCCATCAGGGGCTGCGGACGACTGAGTGGGGCGGACCATCCGCGAGGGCGTGGACCAGCCACAAGGGCACAGACCGGCCGCGGTTCAGTGCGAGGGCGGTTCGTCTCGGAGGGTGTCACGAGAGCATGGGACAGTTCGGCCAAAGCGCCATGAGGGGCATGTGAGGCTGGCTTGGTCGGGGCACTATGAGGGGTGCAGATCGGCTCAAGAGGTCGGGGTTGGTTCATCCAATGGTGGCGTGGGTCGCGCGGAGCTTTGGGGTGTGCGGGGCGCGCAGACGGCAGTGCGGCAAGGCGCATGGGGTGCGCGGAGGTCGGGGGCCGGTTCTACCGGGGCACGGTGTGGCTTGGCTGGTTCGGTGTAGGTGGCGCAGCCAGTGGCCGGTGCGGCCGGGGCATCATGTTTTAACCCGGGGCGCTGGAGCGTCGCGGTGGTGGCGCAGGTTACGGAGGTCGCGGGTAGCGCAGTCGTTGCATCCGTCATCTTCTTCGTCTCATTGCCTCATTTCCATTCCGAAGAACATCACAAAGAAGAACTGTGGAGGGGTTGGGCCATGTTGATTTGGCCCACACCCTCCACGTTTAGGTTGGAAGCAAGCGGTTCAATTATTTCTTGAATTTCAATGAATTATCAAGAAAATAAGATGAAAGAAAAATCAAACAAACACCCCACATCCTCCTACAAAAAAAAATAAATCCTAACCGGCAAGGAAAAATCATCCACAATGAATCTTTGTTTTAGATGGGAATAATTAAATAAATAATATCATATTCAAATAAAACCCCTACCTTGTTTGTTGTTTGTCGACGTTGGTGCGAGCAGGGGGACGTCGATTCTTTGTAGACGAGCACGTCCTACATCGAAGGAGGTTCCGAGGAAGAAATTCGAAGTCGTTCTTCATTGGTGGAGCATTCTTTGTCGAGAGATTAAGTTCTTCATTAGATGCCTTCTCCCATGCTCTCTCCTCTCCAAAGTTCCACCAAGATGGATATGCGAAGCCAAAATAATAGAATAAGTATATCTATTATTTAATTGTTGGAACAAAATTCAAAAAGGTCTAAAAAATAATTAATTGATGTGCTCAGTTAATTAATGGGGAGGATTTGGCATATTAAAGGCATCTGTGTTGGTAGAATTAATTTGGTAGAGGAGTTCAAGAGGCTCCCCCTCCTTAATGAGGGTAGTTGATAGGTTTTTAACGATAAAAATGGGGGTTTAGTCTCAGGTGGTCTCCACCACCGTAACCTCTCGCGGGAGGATAGGTTCGGGTGGGCCCCACCACCATAACCTATCACGGGAGGTCAGTGTTGGGTGGTCCCCACACTTTAACTCCCATAGAGAGGTTTAGTTCTAGTGGACCCCACCTCCAACTGTCACATGGTTTCTCAAAAAAAATAAAGTGTAGTTCATTTTATTTTATTATTTTCCACAAAAAACCCAAAAACTATTCTTTATTCTCAACACACTGTCGTCGAGGTGAAAGTCTCATTAAGCGTATACCGTTACTGCGAGTTCAACGGTGCCCTCATATTTCAATTCCGAGAACCTGTTCAAAAGTTATAAAATCCCACTCATACATTTACTAAATGTACCTGAACAAAACATCAAATTTTGATTCCAAGCACACCGAGCCTCAGAATCACACACCGTCAATTTTTGGGGACTCATAAAATTCCCATTTAATTAAGAAAAAACATTTACCTGGAAATTTTGGGTCTTTACATGGCTACGCATGAAAAATGAGATAACAGCTTTTCTAACAAGATGGTTCACCTATCAGAAGGTAAAGGTATAGCATCAATGACGTGGAGCCCTATTACAGTCATTTTCCGGAATGGAGGTGAGATGACATGACTATGGATTTCATGGTAGGTCTTACAAAGGAGCTTATGAAGAATGATTCTATTTGGGTAGTTGTGGATCGACTAATGAAGGTAGAACATTTATTGCCTTTAATGGAAACATTTATAGTAGAATAGTCGGGTTAACTATATATATGGGAGATAGTTCGTTTTCATGGGGTTCCAAAAACTATAGATTCAAGTTGCAGTTTGCACATTACATCATGATTTTGGAAGGGATCAAAAAATGAACTTTTTACATAGGTTTTTTAAGTACACCCTTCAACCCACAGATAGATGCTCAGTCAGAGTGTCCCATATAGGTGTTATAAGATATGTTGCGGGCATGTGTGATTAACTTTGGTGGTTCTTGGGAGAAGCACTTGGCTTTAGTGGAGTTCTCCTATAACAACAGTTTTTAGGAAGCTATAATGATGAAAAAATATGAGGAACATTATGGTAGCCCTTATAGATCACTACTATGCGGGTTAGAGGCTGTTGAGCCAGATCTATTGGGACCAAGTCTCATTTAAGAGACATCGGAGCAGGTGAAGTTGATTCGGAAACATATGGATATGACACAGAGTAGGCAGAATACATAAGATGATAGACATGGATGATCCCTATAGTTTACATAGGGTGATCATGTTTTCCTTCGAGTTTCGCCTAGGTTGGTTCACCATAGTATACAAGGGCATGGAATTTTGTCACCAATGTTTGTATGAAGTTTTGAGGTACTGGATAGAATTGGGATGGTGGCATACCAATTATCCCTTCCACATAAATTCAGCGTTATGCATGATTTTCTTCAATGTGTTACAACTACAGAGGTATCCCCCCAACCCTTCTCATGAGATAAATGTGGAAGAGGTTAACCACAAGATAGATGTTTCCTTTAAGGAGAATCGAATACGTGTTTTGGATCATAGCGATAATGTGTTGAAAGGAAAGACAATGTCATTAGATTGTGTGTTATGGAAACATGAAAGTGGTCATAAAGAAACATGGGAACCGGGAGAAGACATGTTTTCTCAATAGAACAATCTTTTTGGCTCAGAGTCTTAGTAAATTTGAAGAGTTCAGCATAAGGACAAGCTGTTATAAGGTGGGGAGATTTTAAGATCCCAGCCTTTTCTAGAGTTATCTCGAGCATCTTTTCATGTACCTTTTGAGGTTTTTACGTACCTTTGTTTTGGATTACTAGCTTGGGGTGTGTTTACGATAGTTTTTAAGAAATAATAATGTATAGTGGGATGTGCATGGTTTGTGAACAGTTTTACAAACACTTCCATCTATGAAAACCTGAATAGAGAGGTGTGTACGGTTGGTGCACAGCTTTCCCTAACTGTGCACCCCTACCCAAGAAACCATGTTCAGGGTTTTAATTATCAAAAAATTTATTTTAAAACCACTATAACCCATGAGAATCCTTTATTTTGACCTTGGATTGAGATTGAAAAATTTTAGGTGATCCTAGAGCCTTTCAATGGGATTCCCAAGTTATTAGAACATCGTTCTTTGAGATTAAAATTTAAAACTGAAGATATTTTATCTTCTTGATAAGTGGATTTCATCCCGTTTCTTCTCTTGTTATTTCCTTTATCTTTATTTGATATTTTAATGGAATATATCGACCATTTATATGGATCTAAACATATGACTTTATATCTAGATATATGTTTGTGGATCTAGATCTATATTTTAAATATCTTTATGCATTTGATCTTAATTTTTGGTTTAGGGATTTAGATCTAGAGATTGATTGACAATGTTTTGCCACTCGGATTTCAGTGATTTCTATTTTCCAAACATCGATAAATAAATTGAGGTAGGTGGTCTAAATCGAATCCCCATATTCATGGATTTGATATGTGTATGTGATTTTATGTATTTTCTAGTTTTCCTTGATAATTTATTTCCTAAATTGGAGTAATTAGGAATATGGAATTGACTTGTGATTTCCTTGGTGATTAATTGATAATTGAATCATGGAACAAATGAATGAGGTTTCCCAAATAGATATTTGTTTTTGATATTTTTTATGGGACGAGATATTGTAATTGAGATATTGAATTGGTTGTGTTAAGATAATTAATTCGGGGAAGTTAATTATGAAATGATGTTTGGATATATAAGATCATTAATTGTGAGAATTAATTATGTTCCTTGATATTGATCAAAGATGATTAATTTTGAGATTTAATTATGCAAAATTGAGATTTCATATGGATAATTAAATGTAAATAATAAATTATAGAATGAAAATTGTGTTAATTGATTAATTAATTCATTAATTAATTAATGGGTTATGTTATTAGTTAATTGTAATGTTAACTAATGGCCTTTGAAATGTTTAACAAATCATTAGATTAGTAATAGAATGATGTGGCTAATTATTGTGAATTAATGATTTATTAAATTGTTGAAATTTTTGCGGTGCTAGAAATAGAATTCTGGACTGATTAGAAGTTAGGAAATGGACATGGTGTTCCTCCCCAACAGTTATCCATGCTTGAAATTTAGGGGTTCTAGGAATGGATAGCTATAAAGAATGATATTTTGGGGGTGTTTGACCTGACATTCAATACCAAATGAATTATAATAATGAATTATGATTCAAATGGGAAACATGAATTGAAACTAGAGGTAATGTGATGATTAATGATTAAATAAAAATGTGATAACTGTTTAATTATTTATTGAATTTATTTCTTCATATAATCACATACACTATCTTTTTATAGGACTTGTTTTAGACACTGTCGGTGGTGGCCTAATGAGTTGTACTCACACCCTATTTAGGTCGCCCGGTCGGCATCTGAGTAGAATTTGTAATTACAAGACAAGATAAGGGAAAGGCCCTAAGATAGGTTGTTGTATTGGATTGGAACATGAGAGAGGGAACCAAAAGTGGTTTGAGACCCACTTTGGAGTCATTGTGTCTGAACTTTTAGTTTCATTATAGACACTTGACACTTACATTTTCATAGCATGTTTTACGTTTCAGTTGAGTACCGTATTTTATTGTTTTGACTATCATATGACATGGTATTATCCAAGTCATTTAAATGCTTCCACAATTGGTTATTGTTGTTTTCTTTCATTGATGTTTTATTCTGATAAAAGAGGTATAGTCTCCCTAAGACTATCTTACCAGACGCTCGCTACAAGTCTGCACCCTTTTGCGTACGAGGATGCACACTTGAGGGAATGTGTTCAACCAGCTCGGGGCACTGTTTAGTGGCACCAGGGTCAAGATGTCACAATATGAGTCATAATCTATAAAATATTCATTATTCACGATGATATGTTCCAATTCATATATCAAATAATTTTCATAAATAAAAAATCATTCCCATTATAGTGTATTGTATGTGTAGGCATGGTGACCAACCTCTGACTGAGTTCCTTCAAGTATTTTAAAGATTCTTATATCTAGAGAAACCATAATCATTTATTGGTTTTCTAGGATAATGGTTTTTGTAATCATGATATATTTTAAAAAATTTATATATAGTATCTCCATAAATGAATAATATTCTAGAGGTTAGTTATAGTTTATTGAGACACTTTCTAATAAAAAATATTTTAAATAGATAAATACTTATAATCTATCATGTAATACTACAACCCAAAAAAGATAACTTTGTAGAAAAAATTTACCATTGATGACCCGTTCATAGAATTTATCCTTTAATAAGGGATTAATAGTAGTATTATAATTATATGAATGATCATCCAAATTATTTGAATATATTTGAATATCTTTAACAAATAGAAACCTAAATTTATTGTTTTAATATTTATTTAATAAATTTAAAAAAATACATGAATATTATACATAAATTCATAAGACCAAAATAAATTACCAGGATATCATGATTTCAATATCTTGTAAAAAATCTATGTTGGGTATATCATCTTTTTTTAATAATTTATTGATTCTAAAAATATTGAATATCAATCTTTGAGATGTGATTATTCCATATATGTTAATTTAATATATCACCAAAATGTATGTGAGGACCCTTATTCATAATCATGATTTTTTAAGATCATGTTAACCTTTACAAAGATGTGTTTATCTATAATTTTTTTATTGTATAGGACTAGTCCTCACAATGGTGAATCACATATCCTTGTGCATCAATTTTATGGAATTACTTAAATTTACCTTTTCAATTCCAATAACTCAATCAGTTCCATTCTATAAGGAGTATTTCATATATTCATAGATCTTTTTATATGTTCAACTAATAACTCAATATCATGTTCTTAATGGGGATTTGGATTTTTCTCTTGAAATACATACATATACTCAAGTATAATAGTCATATCAATAATTATTATTTTAAATCCATTTATTTAATCCAAGAATACATTGATATTAGGTATCATACGTATAATAAAAAAGATTTCTCCAAAAGGGAGTTCATAATCAACCTTTCATTGATTTTTGATAATGGGATTATTTTGATATAAATTTAATTTTTATTATCCATAAAATTGATAATATATATATAGAGGAAAAATATGTTGAATCCTTTTTTTGAGGTAATTAACCCTTATAATATATATTTTAATTATATGATGTGTTTGGGTAAATTTTATGAAGGTTTTATGATCTTTTGGACTGCTTTTGGGAGTTTTCTAAAGGTGCACGGTTGGTACATGGTTTAAGAAAACTGTGTGACACATATAAAAACTGTGCACAATGAGACAGTGGAAAAGGGGAAGGTGTTGAGTTTTCCAAACCATGTGAAAGCCTCATAGAAATTGTGATATGTTGTAAAATGGTCTTTTTCATGGTTGGTGCATGGTTTGGAAACTGTATGACCCAACCGTGCAAGGTTTAACCCCTGAGGTAGTGGATAGCACATAATTATGATAAGGTTCACCTAACAGTGTGACTAAACTATGTATAGTTAAAACACTAGATCCTATAAAAGTGTATCTAGGTATTTCCTATGTCTTATTTATTTATTTTTCTCTAAAATATCTCAAACTCAGTTTTTTTATCTCAAAGTGCAATGAATGTCCTCCCATCTATCCAGAGGTGATCTAAAGTTGTACAATAGTGAATTGAAGACGGATTCTCATGTTAAAGGTTCTTTCTTGATCGTTCTTGATAGTTTTCTTAGATATACTTCTCTTTTTATCATATTTTATTATATTTATGCCTGATGTTGGTAGATATAAGGTTATAGATTACAAATATGATTATATATGGATTTTTTTGATAGGGTAAGTGATCCAAGTTGGGTTCTTCAAGTGTTCAACCTAGTTCTGTAAAATTACTCATGTCGTTTATCATTTTTTCCAAAACCCTTGAGTTATGTGGTTTCACACATGAACCATCTTGATATAACCGATTGGATTAGTTTCAAATTTTTTTATTTCCTGACTTTTATTTTTAAATTGTGGTGAAAAACATGACACAATTCCTCTTTAGTGATGATTTATGGTTTTTCATGAATTTTTTTAATCAAATTATTTGGTTGTGAAAAGTTCCTTGCTTTCATGGTTTTAAAATGTTTATTTTAAAATATGGGTTTCCTGGATTTTTTAATGGATTTATGGAAAAAAGGTATTTAATGAGAAGTTCATTTATCGAAAATGATTTGGTATGGTTTTTTTCATTGTTGGTAGTCTATGTCATGTTGAATTTTTAGGATTGGTTGATATATGATATTGGGTTCAATTAATAAAAGTGTCATGGAACTTGGGAATTGTTACCCAATCATGACCGGGTAGATCAAAGAGAATCCATTAATGAATATGAATCATTCATAATGAATCATGCATTGTTGGTCGTTTGGATAAGTGGAACGGAATGATTATGCCAAAAATGTAATTTTTGAAATGATTTAATGTCTTTTTTGGTCATTTCATTTAGAACATTGTGTTGTTTTAAGAAAAATTATTTCATTGGAAGTAGATTATATTTTGTTATGAACTGTTTTAGGAATTGTTTTATATAAAGTTTTTTATATAAATGTTTCTATATTTATTATCCCAGTGGCATGAGTAGGGAAGTCTTTGGGGGAAACCTACTGAGTTTTAGTACTCACCCCTGATTTGGTAATTTTGAGATTTGGTAGAATTAATTTATCAAGACATGGGGAAAGTTAAAATATAACACTTAATTAGCACTACCTCTCGATACATGGGATGTTTGGTGAGGCTTGACCATTGACTTGGGGAGACTTGAAGATATAGGTGTCTTTGAGTCTTTATGGTTTATAGTCTTCCACTATTTACATTGATGTTAGTTTTTTCTTCCTCAATGACGCATTTTTTTAGTTTTACATCCACAAATTAAATGTAACGTTTCCTTTCATTTATCTTAGGCATCATATAGTGGTCTATTTTCTTATGTATTGGTTATCAGTTTTTTTTTCTTAAATGGTAAATTCCTCCCCACAAATATTTAATCCTTTTGGAATTTACTACCAGCCTTTGGTATCTTCGGGATTTTTTTAAATGCCAAGTAACCATCCAACGCCTTCATAAGAAAAATGGAAGGGGTAGGATGTTATAAGAGGTATCATCTTGGTCCTTCCATTATGGAACATGGGGTCATAATTTTTATTGGTCCTGGTGTAGTCATTCATAATTTTCTATTCCTTGAATTGGGATCATATAAAGGGGTAAGAATATTAGGACATGAAATGAAGAGCATAAAAATATTTAGCTAACCATTTAATGTTAAACTTCAAGTTTCCAGGGAGTTGGGTACAGAATTGTTCTTGAGACAATTATAGGATTTGGAAATCTCATTGTGAAGGGTTTATCCAATGAGACAAGCATGACATGAATTTTCGAGGAATAAATTCAAAGTAAGAGTGCATATTTTAATTTGAGTAGTGATATATGATTGTATAGAATGAATTGATTCTTGAAAAATGATAAAAATTTTCAAATGAAAGATTTTTGGAAAAAGAGAATTGTTGTGGTATTTTTGAAATTGTTTTATTTTAAATAGATAGTTTAAATTTTTCAAAACAAATAGTTTAATGAGGAAAAATATTGATTTTGGAAGTAATTATTGTGAGTGTTGAAATGGTATAATTTGAAATTATAAGACTTTAGTTTCTATAGAGTGAGACTTATGGCATTATTGTTCATATAGAAAATGGCACCTGGTAGGCATCAGAGAAATCAACTGAAAGACACTACAGATAACGTGGTTGCACCTGAGCTACAGGTGAAGCAACAAATGGTTCAGAGTGTCTACCAAGTGCATGAGGAATTGGACCTAGCGATCCAGAGTGATGATTCAAGAAATGTGGATCATTTCTTCCTGTTCTATAAAGAGAATCCACCCATCGTCTGGGGTGATTCTTAAATTGAAATAGTAGAGGAATGTATAAATAGTATGTATCATTTCTTCTATTTAATTTGTACTCTATTAGAGATAAAATTAAAGATGGAATCATATATTCAAGAGAATATTTCAATCCTATATTGGGAACTAACAATGTAGGCTTTAGTGGATCAAGGCCTATAATAGGGGGATTTTGAATAATTGTTCAACAAAAAATTCTATCATCACACGTTCAAGATCCATAGAATTATCGACATCTTCATCATTAATTAAGAAAATATCTATTATAGATAATATTTAGATAAATTAATTAATTTAGTGTTATTTTCAATGAAGTTCATGGATAGTGCATCGCTAAAGGCACACATTTTTTTAATCAGGGCTGAGACAGGGGGTTCACCCGAAGATTGTTATGTGCTGTATTAATAATTATATAGAGATATTAAAAATAGAAATTGTGGATGAATGAAATATATTAGGAGGTTTGGGAGGATTAAGTTTGTTGATACCCATGTGAAATAGTGGGAACTCTAATGCTAGGTGAAAATCAATAGGGATTATTACTTCTATGGTAAGATCATCAATAAGAATCAGATGAATGGATTAGTGAATCTTCCTCTGAGACCCAAAAAAGTGGATGATACTAATGTGGTTCCTTTGACCACATGAAGAGAGAGTGTATAAATCTACCAAGATAATTCATTAACTTTAGAAAAATGGTACATCTTCTATACTATTGTCTTATTTCTCTAAGTTCACATTCCCGAGACACTTCCTAGGTATTGCAGGCATCGTATGCTTCTAAGGTATGGGGGTAGAAGAATAAATCGTTTCAGAAGAATAGAGCTATATGTGATGGTTCTAAGAACATGATGACTTCTCAGTAAGGGAAATTTTATCATGAAATTAAGGAGAAGAGTGTAGTAATGGTGAAATTAGATGGAAATGAGTAGGTGATTGTGGATTATCATGCTTGCCTATCTACAGTGAGAGGTAAAATTATTTGGAATTATAACATTATGAACACACTATTTCATACTAGGGAATCACATTACTTTATTTATTGTCATGATTTTAAATTTATGAGTTTAAAAATTTATTTTATGACCTATTTGATAAAACTCCAAACTCTTCTTGGTAAAATAGAATGTTAAACCAATATATATTGAGTGTTTTCTATCTTTGTTAATAGAGAAGAGGTGAAATGGGATTTCCTTGAACTATAGATGAATTTAAATGATGTAATCATGGGTATGGATTGATTGACAATGTTCAAGGCTCACATAAACAATTATAGCTGAACATTTAGTTTCAAAACTGAGGATGTCATCAATCATCTCTTTAGAAGAGAAAAGAGTGTACATACAGATGAAACATGCTTATTAGCACCAAAATTTTGAACGATCTCATAGAAAATAGTGAATTTGACATTGGAATTTATATAATAGATCGAGAAAACTAGTTTTCCAATAGTGGTTGACTATTTTCCTGATGTGTTCCTAAAATTTTCTCTAGGTTACTACTTGTACATAATATTGATTTTACAATTGATCTCTTACTGGGGACCAGTCAAATTTTACTTCCTTATTTTTGAATATAACCAAAAAAAATAAAGGGAGATGAATGTTCAGTTGGAAGAGATAAGAATTAGGGGTTTCATTCGGCTGAGAATGTCTTCATTGGAAGCACCAATCTTGTTTGTGAAGAAATTAGATGGAACTATAAGTATTTATATAGATTATCTTAAGATTATACATGTTATGATGAAGAAAAGTTATCCACTTCCATGTATTGATGATATGTTTGAAAAAATTTATGGGAGCTTAGTTGTTCTCCAAAAATGACTTGCAGTCAGGATATCACCAATTGTGGGATTCGAAGGAGTATATTCTAAAGAATTCATTCAAAAGTAAATATGTTTATTATTAACACATGTTAATGCCTTTCAGTCTTAATAATTCACCAAGAGTTTTTATGAAATTGGTGACTTGGATATTTTTGTGATATCTAGATTCTTTTTTGGTGTTTTTGGATAGAATAATGATGTATTCATATTCAGGGACTGATCATGACAAACACATGGTGATAGTGTTGGAAATCATGAGAGACCATCATTTGTATGAAATTTTCTCAAACAATTATTTTTGAATACCAGAGATACATTTTATTGGCCATTTTATTTAGGAAATAGTTGTTTTATTGGATCTGATTAAGATAGAATCTGTTAACTTTTGGAAACTTCCAAATAATTCCTTCGTGATATATTTTTTATTGTCTAACTAGTTATTAGAGATGATTTTTTTTGTGATTTTTCACAACTTAATTCACCAATGACAGCTTTGAAAAAGAATAATATTACATTAATATGTAAGGAGTAATTCTAAAAATATTTTCAGGAGTTTTTAGTTCACCTTACATCATCATATATCATGATATTTCAATAATAAAGGCTACAGTACGTAGTGTATTGTGATGTTTCAAGATCTAGGAATGGGTGTGTTCTCATGAAAGGAGAGCATGTTTTTTTCTATGGTTAGAGTAAGTTGACACTATATATGAATAACTACCCAACACATGATTTAGATTTATTTGTAGTATTCCATTATTTGAATACATGACATTATTACCTATTTGGTGAATATTTTAATATGTTCACAAATCATAAGATTTTGAAACATATTTTCTCAAAAATATATTGGAATCTGAGGAAAATAATATGGACGGAGTATCTATAAATTTTCAACTTTGAATTGATATATACACCTGGTAAATTGAATTTGGTAATCAATGCATTAACAAGAAAGTCATATTCTTATTTCAAAAAATAGGTGTTAAATGAGTGGAAACTAATATCGGTCTTATCCGACATGTATGTGGAATGTGATGAATGAGGTCATATTGAATTTTTCATTCTAGTTTTTTTTATCTTGATTTGGTGAAGATGGTAAAGGTGGAATATAAATCTGATGCATGAAAGTGTTGCTATGAGTTCAAAACTCAATGGTGGGGAGACCATTGAGGGATGGACACTAGATGCAAGTTTAGTTTTGTGGTTTTGAGATCAGATGGTCATACCTATGGATTTTTTGGATAAACATTTTATGTTTACCACAATTAAATATAGGTTGTTGATCTAGGAATAAAAAAATTATAATGCATTGAAAGAGTAGTTTGGGTAGGTTTTCATGAATTGGAAGGTGGCTCAGTTAGTTTCAAGATGCTTAACTTGTTATCCAAAAAAGAAATAACATTAGGAACCATCATTTTTGTAATAGTCTTTACCTATTCTAGTGTGGTAATGGGAGAAAATATCTATGGATTTAGTAACAGGTATCCCAATAATAGTTTGTAAAGATGATGTCATATGGGTGATATTGGATTGGATCACGAAGTCATCCCATTTCATTTCTATTCATAAATCTCATATGATTGAGGAAATAAAAAAACTATATTTGGGAATTTTTAAAGAGGCCTGAAATACTACTTTCCATCGTATTAGACTAAGATCTGAGGGTCACATCTCATTTATAGAAATCCTTACAGAAATACATTGGGAATTAGTTTATAATTAGTGTAGAGTATTATTCTCATACAGAAGGAAATATGATAGGAAGATACAAACATTGGATGACATGTTGTGGGATTATGTAATGGATTTCGGTAGCTCATGGTAAGTTCAAATTCAGTTGATGGAGTTCTCATATAACAATAGCCACCATGCCTTGACATATATGGCTCACTTTGATGAATTGTTTGGGTGTCATTATTGTTCGCCACTCTTCAAGGTGTAAATAGGTGGGACTTCACTAGTTTGGACAAGATTTTTCCATGAAACAATGTAAAAGATTTAGTTTATCAGAAAAAAGGATGGTGATGGACTAGATTCATCACAAATCATACATGG
Organism: Viscum album; assembly: GCA_963277665.1. NCBI lineage: Eukaryota > Viridiplantae > Streptophyta > Magnoliopsida > Santalales > Viscaceae > Viscum > Viscum album. The sequence continues at coordinate 56,112,492 of OY728153.1, read as the reverse complement.
ATCATCATTGATGGTCGGTGTCCTTAAAATTGGTCGATAACGTGTTCTTGATAATTTCTCTGATCTTGAAAACGTAAATTTTGTGAAACATGTAAATGTATCTCATTGATACATAGGCCATTATGAAATATTGTAACAGGTTTTTGATTTGGAATATTGTTTGAAATTTCCACCACAGTTCAGTGTGGTGTATAATGTGTTCAATGTATCCAAGATGAAAGGGTATTAGCTTTAACCTGACCATGTTATTATATGGGATCACATAGAACAAGGTCCAGATGAATTATTGTTCTATATCCCATTTCATATTATGAATAGTCAACACAAAGTATTTCATGGAAAAATAATTATTCTAGTGTGGGTTTTATGGAAACATGATCTGAATAAAGAAAAGAATAGGGAACCTAAAAAGTAAATAAAAAGGAAATTGTTATGAATTTTACTTGTAAATGTTTCTTATCTATATTATGGGGATGAAAATACTAATTTTGGTGAGAATTTAGCACTCCCAGTTTGAGGTAATTAACCCTTATTTATGTATTTGAAGTATAAAATATGTTTTTTTCATGTTTGGGATGGATTGAAGATCTATTAAATAGATTTAAGGGATTTTATAATGGTACATGATTAGTGCACTGTTTGGGGAAACCATGAAATAGGTACATGAAACCATGAATTATGAGACAGTGGAAAAGTGGAAGGTGCAAGGGTTGTCCAAACATGAAACAGCCTTTGGATAAACCATGATATGTTCGAAAGTGTGCTTTGGAACAACTGTTTCATAGTTTTTAAATTGTCCGACCCAACTATGGAAGGTTCAACCCATGAGGTAGTGGTTAGAGAATATTTAGGGTATGGTTTATATAACCATGTGGCTAAACCATGAAGGGGTAAAAAACATGTTCCTAAAAAAGTTGATATCAGTTGGACTTTTGTTTTATTACTTTCCCCCCCAAAATTTCCATAACTCAGGACTATTTCCTCTAAACAGCCAAATAATTTTCTCCCATCGATCTAAAAAAATCAAAGAATTCCCTTTTTGAGTTGATGTCGGTTTCTTGTGGTAAGGGATTGTTCTAGATTTCTCAAGATAGTATTCTTAGACCCACTTCATCATTTATCTCATTTTCTTAGATCTACGATTTTTGTGGGTAGATTTAAGGATTTAGATTCCAAATATGATTATATTTTTATTGTTTTGTTATATGTGAGAGATCTATGGATGGTTTCTGGATTTTTCAACCCATTATTGTGAAATTTTTTGTGTCGTTTATCATTTTCACCAAAACTCTCAAGGTATGTGGATTTAATATTCACATCTCTTGGTAGAATTGATTTCCTTAGTTTAAAATTGGTTTAATTTATTGATTTTTATTGTGATACTATGGTTAAAATCATGATATAAAACCTATTTAGTTATTATTTATGGTTTTGTGACATTATGGAATCGTAGTATTTTTTTTGTGTAAAGTACATTATTTTCTTGATTTTAAAATATTTATTTTAAAATATGTATTTTATAGATTTTTGAAGGGATTTTTAGAAAATGGGTTTTAATAAAATCAGTATTTTATTGAAATGGTTTTCTCATGGTTTTTGGGCTTACATGAAAGTGTGTGTTTATATTTAATTTCAAGGCTTAGTTGAAATATGACCTTCTGTTCAGTGACAAAAGTGTAATGGCGCAAGGGATATAGATTCATTTTTATGACTTGGTAGATCAATGAGAAATTTCTCTTGAGTAAGGAAGTTTCAAAATGAAGCATGAATGGTTGGTGGTTTAGATATGTGGAATGTAATTGTTATGTAAAAAATAGAACATGTGAAATGGTTTGAAGTATTGTTTCTTTGTTTCCATTATAACATGATTTTTTTTGAAAAAAATGGTTTCATTAGCTCAAGTATATATTTAATTGTGAACTATTTTATAAATATTTCAATAAACTATTTATATAAGTTTTGAAAACTTTTCTATCCTAGTGGCATGAGTAGGGATTTCATTAGAGAAACCCTACCGAGTTTTAATACTCACTCCTAATTGGGAACTTTGGTACATTTGAAGATAACATCTACTAGGACATGGTAAATGGTAATGTATCAAAATTATTTACCACTACCTCATGATACTTGGTTTGTTTGGTATTGTTTGAGCATGGAGATTGTGTATCAATGATGTTATCTTTTCCTTCAAGTCTAATTGATTTATCATCTTCCAATATTTACATCAATTATATTTTTCTCTTCCACTAAGGTACATGGTTTTAGTTTCATTTTGATAAATGAAATGTTGATTTGTTTTTCATTTATCCCATTCATAAAATAGTTCATTTTTTTAATGTATTGGTTTGTTAGTTTTTTTATTATTAAAGGTAAAATCATCCCCCGAGTACATTAAAGACCTTTGGTATTTATTGACTTCCCTTGGCTTCTTTCAGATGTTACTTAAGGCCAAGTAACCTTCCATAGCCTTCTCAAAAAAATGAAATGGAGTGGGGTGTTACAAAATCCATTCACATCATCCAATTGAATTCCAATACAGGGAGATGAATAAAATCTGCCGGAAGTATCTTCCCACAAACATTGATTGTATAAGATTTGAATATATTATATGAATTCAATGCAACTTTAGAAATTTTAAATGATAATTTAATACCCAATTAATTGGTGGGACATCAGTAATTATAGAAAAATAATTAATTAAATGAATTAAGTAGGAGACCCAAAATAAAATAACTCTTTCAATTTTCTGATGTGGGGAATAAGTGTACCTTTCATGAAGTCATTAAACCAAAATACTTATCTAGAAGTGATTACCTAATTTCTCCATTTCTCTACATTCCTTGGAGGTTTATAGGGAATATAATTATTATTATATAATATTTTTGTGAATTGATATTAAAAATTCCAAAACCCTTAGAATTAGAATAATTGAAGTGTGGATGTTTCAATAATTCGTATTTTTTATTCCCTAGTTGCATTGAATGGAATCTCCAACACCTATCAAACTTATGTTCAAGATGGATAACACAAACATAGTTTAATTGAATTATTATACATTTATTGAAATGAAAATAGTGCATAATCAAATATTATAATAATTTTTGTGATTGAATATTATATATTTCATGTTATTTTTCATTTGAGTTCTAATGAAACTCTTATTTTTCATATCAATGGATCCTTTAGAAAAATTGGACTCTCTGTTTTTTTTTCAAAATGATGTTTCCGTTGAATAACTACTTCACATATTTCAAATTATCATATCACTAATGGATTTATAATAATTTATTTAGCATACTTATGAATTTTTAATCAAAATTACAATGTCAATAATAAATCTAGATGTAAACTATATGAGTCTTGTGAAAAATTATATATATGTTCCAATGGATTACATGACATTTTGATTCATCCATTTCAATTCTCACGAAATTTTCATGTGAAGAGTTTGAGGAAAATATTTGGTTAAAAATATTTTTCTTGATCTCCTTAAATTCTAAAGTGTCATCATTTCCATTTTGATAAATATTCATAAAAATAGACCACCACTGGTCAAACTCACCTTCCATGTGATAAGAAGATAAAACAACCTTCTCTTAGTCTACAAAACATAGAACAAAAAATATCTTCTATATTGTATTAATCAATTGAACAAAAGTTAGTGGGATTGAAGACCCGCTAAAGAAGGGTTGGTATTTCCACATAAATGACTCAATTTCTGATTTCTTAGTCCTTAGTTTTTTAAATATCTCATAATTGTTGAAATAATTTTGAATTTTTTGATATTGTTGGGTGAGAATTTCCTCATGATTTTATACACGATCTCAAAATCCATTTGGTTTCTCATAGGGTCCAATGATAAATGTTTACTTCATACCCATTGTTAACATGGTGTCTCATAGTTCCAAACATAAAGAATATCAAGAAGAGATTATCTTGAGTAATAAAAAATAAAATCTTAGTATAGTTATATTTTACATAAATATATTGTTGAATAACACATTTAATGAATGACTTAAACTAAGACACATTACACTGAGAGTATTATACTTTCAGATCGAGTAATATCACTTTTAGATCAACCTATGTTTCCTTATATTATGTTTTCATATACTTATAAATTTAATCCACAAAAGAATTTAATTCTTCACTAAAACCAACATAGGAAACCCAAGTTAAAAATGTATGTATTTTATAACATTTTCAAAATATAAACATTATATCTCAAAATATTGATCACCTAAAGGATTAATTATTTTTTATTAAGCATATTAATATCGTATATTTTTAATGTATTTAACATGTAAAATATGTAAACTTCATATGAGAAAAAATTTCAAAAATTATCTTACCACATATCCTTATTTATAACTACTTAATAGAAACATAAGAGAATAGTGATTTCAGATGGCTGGTAAGGGAAAACATAGTAGATATCAGTATAATATTATATGCTTGTATAAGATGAGCATGAGGGTTTAGAATAGAATTATAGTGAATTTATAAAATATGACCACACCTTATAGTTAATGAGTCCAAAATCAAAACTCATGACATAAATCTCATAACACAAATAATGAGTCACAAGTCAATGATCATAAGACATGATAAAATGGAATATATGTAATAACCACTACCCAAATATCCCATATTTAGTGGTTACATTATTATTTTTGTATAAGATACAGTTAATCATATCCCAATGAAATGAATAGTATATTAGTATTGGTAAACTAGATTAATATTAGAAATTGACCATTAATTTTAAAAATAAAATATAAAATATTTTTTAAAACAATTACATTATTTACCATACCATATCCCTTTATATAAATAATAATACATTTCTAGGTATCCTATGGAAAATAAAAAATAAAAAATAGGTGCTATCAGATGCTTAGAAAAGGTATGTGTATAGTGGAACATATCATGAATAAATATTTTAGAATAAAAACAGAAAGATAAATAACTGAAACACATTCCAAATAAAAAATTACATGAGAATAATATTGGAGGAATAAATGATGATCAAATAAAACCACATTAGAAACAACATAATCAAGAAAACATATCTAGGGATATTATAACTAATCAAATAATCACATGAAAACCAATAAATGGTCTCTTAATTTTATAATTCATTATTCATGAAATTTGAAACTATAAAGGGAATATTTAAGATAGTTTAAATTTTTGGTTTCAAAATCATCTAATTTTCTAGTTAATTTGTCCCATTAGACCTTTTGATGCATCGAGGAGATATCTATAACTTTTATGCACCAATCAATTTCTATATCCAATTAATTATTCATATGAAAAAGGTGACTTATTATTAACATAAATTTTTTTATTGAAAAACTAATTTATTAAATTTTAAAAATTATCCTAATCATATAAAAATAATAAAAACCCATCCTGAGTAATATAGTGAATGGTAATAGAATTATACATCCCAAGACAAACTGAATATAATACATTAAGGTAAATAATAAAAATGATATAAATAAAACAAATCCCTCATTGGAAATAATTAAAATAATTTTTTTAAGTCATTGATTAATATAAATACCATAAAATGTCATTAAAAGCATAAATGAGAAAAATAATCATTTCACATTGAAAAAATATTTTTAAAAAAGTTCAAAAATATATAGTAAATAATTTTAATTTAAAATAACCTTTTAAAAAATGTAAAATAATTGTGAAAACATTGGTTAGTCATGATAGTTGAAAATTATGTTCATTCTGCATATATTAAAATGATAATTCCTTTCACATTTTTGGTAAAATCTATATTGAGATTATTTTGAAACCCACATGAAAATTATTTTACATAAACATTTAGAAAATAAAAAGGGGTAAAACTTTTATTTAATTAATAATTTTGAAATATTTAAATAATTTTTGAAATAATTTTTATAAATCATGGATTTTTCCTTTTTTTGAATAAACTGTGCACCTTCCAGAAAACAGGGCCCCTATATTAAAAAAATAACCAAGAATCCCACAAGTCTTAAAGAAGGAAAATTATATTTGTACCTAACAAAAATAGGGAAAACATCCAATGGAAGATGATCAGACCAAATAAGATTTTTCCCATCAGCACCTTTATTGGAAAGACTATCAGCCAAAGTAGTTCCCTCTCTGAAAACATGAGTAAAATTATAATCAATAGACGAGAGATATTGTAAACAAGATATCCCTTGGTTAACAATCCAAAAAAATACAAGTAGAGGTAGATCTATTAGCATGAAAAATAATTGTAGAATCACACTCCAACCTTATCCTGTTCATACCTCATTTTTTAGAATAATAAAAAGCAATGATGACACCTAACATCACTGCATCCAAAGAGGATACAATTCCACAAGAACCATATAAACAACCAATAACATCCCCAAAACTATTATGAAAAACAGACCCATATCCTGACAGTCCCAAATTACCTATAGAAGCACCATCACTGTTAATATTAGTCCAACCAAAAAATAATTTTTCCAGAAAACCTACATAGTTCCCATCAGAGGATGAAAATTACCCTTAATACTGAAACACCTAAGAATAGAGAAGCTGTGTATTGAGTTCCTACAGTACACATTCTGATGGACTTTAACAGTCTGAAGAGCGTCAAAAATTCTATACAAAGAAGCCTGGGGGTTGAATACCACCCCTTCATGAAAACACATATTTCTCTCCAGCCTCCGATGATGTCCAATTCCACTACTGTATCCTAGAAAAGAAAAAACATTAAAGGGGAAAGGGGAAGACAAAAAGGACATGGAATTATGTCCCGAACAGAGGCATAACCCGAATGAAAAACTTTAAATGAATCAAATGTGGCCTTACACATTGTTTAAGTAGTAACACATCTTAGGAATAAATATTCATGATCCTCACAATGATTATGGCAAAGAACACAGATAGAGAACAAATAAATTCCATGAGATTGGAGAGAATTATCAGTAGTAATTTTCCCATGCACCAGGCTCCAAATCAGAGTAAACCAAGAAAGATAAATAATGTTACTTTTGAAATTTTTTATCCACTGAAGACTCAAAACAGAAGCAATGGATTGAGAATAAAAAGTTTTTGAGGAAATAATACCAAAATAATTCATCTCCCAAATCCAAAAATCACCATCAAAGGAAAATTAGTAATACTTGAAAACCTGTTTAATATGATTCGAATCAAAATCCATGTTAAAAAACTAATTCTTTATTGAAATATCAAGATTAGTGTTAGGAACCTCTTGATTGAGAGAATATATAAGAGAATATACAATCAAGTTTGACTTCTAGAACTGAAGATATAAGTCTTTAGAGAAAGACCATTGAGCATTAATGTCAATGAGAGTAAAAATTTTCTTGAGAGAGGGCCAAACTGAGGTGTCTAAATGATTAGAAAAACCAAGCACGAGCTTATTAATAAACCTAGATCTTAAAAAAGTTGTGGCTTCAGATTTTTCATTAACTAGTTTCCAATCAAAAGAATCCTATGAGGTTGTCTTAAAAACTTTGAGATTTTTTAAACCAAGACCCCCATCTCAAAAGGCTTAGAATAATTATTCCAAGCCACAATAACCAATATTTTTTATAAAACACTTCCAGTCCAAATGAAGTTATTAATGGACACATTAATTGATTTAAGAAGAAAATTTGTCCATTTATAAACCATTAAAGAATAAACCAATTTAGAATTAATAGCATTTTTGACAAGGCAAACATGACTTTCCATGGAGAGTGATTTACCCTTCCAAGAAGATATTTTTTTCTGATCAGACCAAAAATTCTAGAAAAATAAAAATCCTTTAGATAAACCCAAAACATAGTCACCCCACGATAGATAAAAGGAAAGGTTCCTTATCTAATCCCCCATTCATTAATGATATCAATTTTTTCTAATAGAGGAGATATTCTTACCAAAATAAACAAAATATTTTTTCCAACTGACTTGCTGCCCAGAAACATCCTCATAATGCAAGAGAACCTTCATGATATTTTGAATGTTTCTCTTGGTCCCTTAAGAGAATAAAATAATATGATCTGCATAAAGAAGATTAGTTGGAGCAGAAAGACCCCTACAATCACCAATGGACTTTAATTTTTCATTAATATCCATCTTGGAAAATAATCTTCTAAGATAATCCTCAAATATGGAGAAGATAATAGGAAAGAGGGGATCAACCTATCTAACCCCCTAGAATAATGGAAATATCCCTCCAGAGATCCATTCACAAGCACAGAAACATGAGAAAATTCAAAAATAATCTTTATCAAACCAATAAAATTATCATCAAATCAAACTATTTCATGAATTTTAAAAATAAATTTCCAATCCATCATGTCAAAAGCCTTATTAATATCAATATTATCACAATATTCCCTCCTCGAATAAGATTTTTGAGGAGGTTGACACACTCTGATACAGGAAAAAAAAGACAATATTGGATTAATATCTCTTTAAAAAAACCAAACTGATTAGAGGAAACAATTGTACTTGTGATAGGTGCCAATTTGTTAGCAATAATTTTTGTAATAACTTTGAAAAAAGAATTGATTAAATCCACCAGCCTGAAAAGATGAATTTCATTGGAATTATACACTTTAGGTATTAAAGTAATGAATTGAGCATTTAAACCTTGAGGAAGAAATCCTCATCTGAAAAAATGAACAACAATCTTGTATAAATCATCCTGAATAATCTCCCAGTAATTCTAAAAAAATTACTTACTAAAGTCATCCGGACCTAGGAAACTATCATGCTCGAGGCTAAACATCGCATACATGATCTCTAGTTCCAATGGAATGGAAGTAAGTTGAGAATTATCCTCTTGATTAAAAAATATTTGGAATAACACCATCCAGAAGGAGCATACATAATGTTAGAACCATTGAAGAGGCATTTAAAAAAATAAATAATGGGCTCAGAAAGATCTTATCTATTATTCAAAATTTGATCTCCATTCATAATAAAAGCAAGAGGCCGAGAGGTTTTCCTAACTCTTTGAAGAGAGATAAAAAAACATAGTGTTTCTATCCCCATCGTTGAACCAATTTTCCTTGAAAGTATTTATTTTCCTGGAATCTTTCTTATTGATAATATTATTGAGTTTAAATATCCAATTTTTTTCCAACAAAACACTACCAGAAAAATCATCATTAGAATAATACTATTAAAAACACATAAGGGAGGTTTCAAGGTTGAAAATATCCTTATCAAGATGAATGAACCTATCCTTAATCCAATGTTTGAGATTCCCCTTCAGAATCTTTACTTTGAGGATGTAAGAGAAACATTACTCTTGCAACCCACTGAACCCCAAATATGACTAACAAGCTTATCACAATATGGATGTAAAACCCAAGACTTATTAAATCTTAAGTGAAATATGGGCTTATAATCTTTACCAATAAGATCAACCATGATGGGATGATGATCATAATTGAGATGAGATAAAATCATGAAAGAGATAGAGTCCCAAGAACATTGAGAAGACTCATTTATAAATAGGACCTATCATATTTACCAGCAACCATACCTCTAAGATGTCTTCTATAAAACGTGTTCTTAACACCAGCAAGATTTAATTCAATCAGTTAATTTTTCTAAATTCATTCATTGAAATCTTTTGATGAGATAGAATTATTCATAGGCACCATTTTTTATCAGGGCTTAGAATCAAATTAAAATCACTAAGAATGATCCATAGTCCATCAATGATTCTTTTGATATAATTAATATAATACCAGATACTTCTACGATTCAGATAACTGTTATTGGCATAAATGAAGGAACAAACTTGATTGAATCCCATCACAAAAAATGAACAAGTAATATGCTGAGGACTAGAGTCAACCAGAAGAATGATCTAGAACCAATATATTATTGACCTTTGATAAATTTTTGTTCAAACGTAACAAAGGGAATCCTATAAGTTAAATGTTAGAAATTCTATTTGAAAAAAACATTTTTTGGTTCATCCAGCCCCAAAAAAATAGGATTATGAAGTTGAAGATAGAATTTAAGAGACCTGACAGTGGCTGCATTAGTCGGACCCTAAAAATTCCAAAATAAGATCCTAATTTAGATCCAATTTTGGAATTAAACCCCCTATTATTTCCATATCCCTCATTTTTTGATGATTTTCGATGGCCACCCTCCCTTCTTCTTAGGAACCATTGGATTTTGAACCAAACGGGTGATGTCCACTGGTTAAAACTGCTTATTTTTCTCCTCCTGAATAGCCTTAGTTCCAGTCCTACCTGCATACTAAGAAGAAAGATCCTTCATATCCTATCTAGATTCAACGGAACCTGTACATTACTGCACTTGAATAGTATTTAAATCATCCATGTCCAAGGATTGTGAATCACTGATAGAGTCCATCTTCTTTCTTTTGACATCTTAGATAGTATTGACATAATCCCTGCCCAAAAACTGAATAGAAAAAGCCTTCAAATCATGTACAGATTCCTTATAACCTGTAATCTCTTACACTTTAACAGCATCAAGCTCATCCTTGTCTGAGGAATTTGAAGCACTCATATAAATACCATTAATTAAAAAACCATATTCATATATACATGTTGCATTTAGTTGAAATTATTTAGAAGAATCCTTAAAATCTTGTACTAATTCCTAAGGACCAGCAAACTCTTTCACTTTAATAGTACTGAAATCAACTTTTTCCAAGGAATTTGATGCCCTAATAGGAATAAAATTCCTTCCAAAACTAGAATCCAGAAGACCTGTTGAATTTAGCTGAGATCCTTCAAAGGTCAAAGGGGAAACATTTGATTCAGACACCTAATTTAGAATGATGGGCACATGAGAAGAAATATGAGAAGTTTATAAGAGAAAGAGAAAATTTCACATCCTTGTAACTATATCATTGATATCTATAACAATAGATTTGAAAACAGAGTGTTCATCCCCACTCAGTTGAATGTTGTAAACCAAATCAGTAATTTCTTGAGAAATTTCAAAATACAAGAAATCATCATCAATAACACCTCCATTAGGCACCTGGGTCGGAGCGATATTTGAAAGAAAATGATGTGAAGGAAGAGAATCTTACTCCTCAACAATCTGAACTAAAGATTTATTCAAATAAACCCTTAAGGATTGAGGGAAATCTTGTGAATCTCACCCCAAATGCTATATATCAAGCTTCTTCCCAAGGATCTCACCATTGTTTCTATGAGAATTTTTAATTTCCTTCCATTCATTAACTTTAGGCAGAACCCTTACCTTCATTTGAATCACTCTGTAGGTCTCCATGGAGTTCCCCATAATCTGGCTTAAGTCACAAAAGGGGGGAACTTATTCTAACTCATATTTGACTTCTATTTTCTGATCATTGGAAATCATAATGATGGGATTTGGACATTTAGCAGCCAAATTGACATCAACAATAATTCGAGCATACATGCTAAGTTCACCTCCCAAAATTCTTTGATCTAATTTAACAACGACTGAAATACAAGAAGATACATCATTAATAATCTTAGGGTTCCAATACACAAAATTTAATCCATGAAGTATAACCCAAATTTGGGCATTGGATTGTTTCTGATTGAAGGGGTCAAATTAACAATCCCACTCTAAGATTCAAAACAAACCTGGTTTAAGATAAATATTTCCAATTGAATGAGCCATTTTCATATCATCCTCATTATGGAAAACAATATATAAAAAACCCTTTCCAATTGGAATATATTTCCATGCACTTATACCTCAGCAGATCGATATCCTATACTTAGTATCATCAAATGACCAAGGATTATCCCCCCTTAATAATATCATCTACCCAAGAAGTGAGAACCTGTAGATGTTAAATCTTTGTTTCAATGAATCTGGATCTGCCACCACCTAGAAATTTCAATCCTATAATTTGTGAATATAAGAGGGAATGGGATCATATGATTTTACCAGATCTTGCACACCTGAAAGTGCCTCTGCAAAAGAAACCTCAATCCTTCTATGTGAAATATCATTAGAGATTCTGCTGATAGTGGAACACGAAGTGCCCTTAAATGAAAATTCATATTCTAGATTGAATGATTTCATGATCAAACAGAGAGATTAGACCAAATATAATAACCATTTCCAAGAATAATATCTTCATTCGTTACGTACAAAATCGTTATCTTGGGTTCAAGACTTTTTCGGAAAAATTATTATCGAATAAAGAAAAAAATAATGTTGGTTTTTCAAAAAACATTTCTTCAACCATTTTAATTTCCATGTAGTTAAAAAAAATACAATTACATGAAAAATTACATGTATAACCATATGAGAATAAAATAGAATTATTTTTTTATTATGATATCAAATAAGTTCTCTAAGGGTGTCTTAGAAAAAAATTAAATGAATAATAATGTGCTTGTTGAATAAACCAATACCACTTTGGAATCTTTTGAATAATAAAAACCATAAGAGAAATAAAATAAAATAAACATTAATTAATATGAATAGAAATAGTATAATGTTATAACATGTTAATTGAGGAAGGATATTCTCCACAAAATGTAATAAGTGGTGAATATGGTGTATGTCTCGTGGAATTAATGTGAGATTTGAAAACCATTACCCCAGGTTTGATATCCATCATATATGTCCTAAAAACCTATAAAATATATATAGGCATATTATAAATATTTTAAATAATAATAATAATATATCATATTACTTATTGGATTTAATTATAGGTATTTATCACATATTTATTAACTATTATTTTGTTAAAAGCACTTTTTAGGGTGATAATTTCTTTGTTTCATAGGTATATTTTAGTCTAGAAATTTTGGTCCTTTTAACATGATCAAATTTACAAAATATCATGATATTTAACTATTTTATGGATATTATATATGTTTATCATATCTATATTAAATGTAATATATTATATATGGAGATATAAACTGGATTACAACCTTCATAGAGATGAAAGGCTATACGTACACATGAACGATATTTCTATTTTTTGCGAATAATAGAACTAAAGGAAAATAATTAATAATTAACCATTATAAAATCATTATTACTTCATATAAATAAAAAAAATTAACAAAAAAATCATTATTTCCATTCATGTAAAAAAATTAAATTTAAATCATTTCACATTGCTCAGTGGAGGCGATAGTCTATGTGTATTATTTTTTCAATGAACATAAATGTAAGAATTTTCATTTGAGATTATATTTAAATAAATATTTTTAGATCATAAATATCATAAATATTAATTAAAATTTTCTTTACTACCTTTCATTTACGCCATGAGTGAAAAATGGATGACATCACATCGTGAGGCGGTTGTCTGTTGTACGCATGAGAGACATTATCATACCCCTCATGGAATGAAATGTAAGAATTTATAAGTGAAATAATAATTAAATAACTTTAATAATGTTAAAAATATAATATAAATTTTTCAAATAAATAATTATATTCATCCTTTAAATGTAGTGAATGTAAATGAATTACATATGTTCTCAAAGATATAGTTTGTTGTACAAACAATCTATTCTTTTTTTCCTATTTGATTGAAGTATAGATGGGTATATAAAACTTAATTAACATAATAAGATCTTAGTATATATATTATACTACTGTTATAATAGTTTCATAGTTTAATACATTTTTAAGGAGGTGGATGAAGAAAATAACTAATACGTATGATTAATAATTTTACCTTTTATTCAGAGAACCTCAATAGGTTTATACATAAAGCCTTTTTATGAGGTATTAATAACAAAAGTAATTCCCCTTGAATGTGAGTATGGTTCTATTTAAGGTATTTTTTTTTGTTATTGGATGAACCAATGGTTTTGGAAGTTTTAATAGGGGGAACAATGTGGACTTTTATAAGTTGAAAAGATGATAAACATATAATTCTTGAAAAGATTCGATTACATTTACATTTTTATCATTGAAAAGGCCTCCAGAATGAGATATTGAAAAAATATAAGGGTTTTAAGGTCAAAATATGTATCTATAATTTATTTTGGAAAAGTTTTACATTATTTTAAACACATATCTTTTCAGTTTAACCATAAATACATCCATTTTTACCTTAACTATGGTAATTATATTTTTACAGTTTTCTATATTTATTCTGGTATAAAATTAAATTAATGTTATTATATAATATAAATTGTGATTATTAAAAACATGGGATCTGTATTCCTAAATTAAATTCATATAATTTTTAGATTGTAGTTTAAAATTATGCCACAGACGGGATATAGGTATGGTTGTTAAAAGTGAAAATTTTCATAATTAGGGAATATTTTAATGTCAAAATTCAATATAAAATTTATTAAAATGGCCCAAATTTGTTTGAATTTAATATTTTTTAATTAGTTTTACTTTAAAACCAATATAATATATAATTTATCTTCTTAAATAATTTAAATGAAAAGGAATTTTGAGTAATAATCACTAGTTTTTACACTTCATCTAACATTTTAAATTCTTTAAAGAATTAAAAATCACTAAATAGTAATTTTGAAATATAGAATTTAAAATTTATGTTTATTTTTTCAAATAAATTTTATAAAAGTGTCAAAAATTAATTTCAATATATATTATGAATGCTGGAATTGAATACCTTATAAATAAATAATATTTTTCTGTACAAATTTTATTTTTCAATCAAATAATACATATTTTATTGTTAGTCAATAGATAACTAATGAACTTATTTTACAATTTTTTAAGAAATATATTTTTCACAATTTAGTTATTGGACTTCATACCTCCCATATTAATGGATAAGTTATAATGGTCATTATAAAAATAATAATACTTTAGTTTGTAGTCCCATGTCATTCAAACTCGGTGTTTCATACATTACAAGTTAGAGAAGAGATTGAATTTTTAAAAAATATATATTTTAAAGTCTTAGGGTGTTATGTTATATTTTATTCTTTTTTTGTGTGTCATACAAAATATTGACCATGAATTCCCTCTTTTAAAATATAAGAGTGGTAAATTCTACCACCTTAATTAAATTATATACTCACAATTTATTCATCATCATAATAATCAAGGGTTTGACATTTGAAAATACATTATTTTTTGGTACCCAACTGATTCAGTGAAACGTGAATAAATTGTGATGATGAATAAATAAAGTAAAGTACTAAAGTAAAATCACAATAAATTATGAAATATAAATGATAAAATACTTATACAATATATTTTATGTATCCATATGAAATAACATTAATCATTCAACTTAATCTATATCAACATTGTAAAATTGACCATGATCCCATGCCTTTTTGGGGTATATTTCATTTATTATATAGATATTTCATTTTTTATTTCCTTATATAATTACATTATAATCATTTGACCTTGGAAACTTATTTATTCCTCTTTAAATCATGAACATGTTAACCTTTCTCTCAAAATTTGTAATAATGTATATTCCCTTAAAGAAAGTACCAGGGGTTTTCTTTCAACCCATATAACATATGGGAAACTACATGTTTCTAATATTCCCTTTAGATGTATTTTCTCAATCATCCTCATAATATATTTATTTTCTTATAATTCATAAGACTTTTTTGAATTGATTATCTATATTTATAGCACATCATATTATGTACAATTATTATTGGATTATTTGTGACACCAATTCCCTTTAAGAGACAAATACTAAATAATTAATTAAATGGTTAACCAAAAAATTTAGATTATATGCGTAGTCCCTAGAATTTCTTGCAAAATTTCTAAAGATTTCTTTATACTTAGATATATTTATATATTTCTTTTTTCTTATAAATTATATTTCTATCTATATATTAGCTCATTTATTTTAGGGAAAATAAATTTCCTAGAAGAGATCTTAAAATCTTCCCATTCCCATATTGGTATGTTACCTTCATCTATTTTTCTTAAACAATGACCAAATTACTTCTTCATATCATGAGAGATAATAAACTAGCATGAAAACCACTAAACATTAAATAATTCCCAAATCAAGATATTTTTTGTTCATATAACCTTTCTATTTCTTAACTGCATTTTTATTTTTAGTCCCATTAAATGATAGATTTTTTAGATGCATGAAGAAGTCTAAAATTATTGTACCACATAGTGGATTAGTTGGATACTTGATATAAGAAATGTTATAGCTCATAAACTATGTCATATTCCCCAATATGGTTATAATTTCTTCATTTTTAACTATATCTCCATCTCCAGTTTCATTATCTTTCCCAAGAGGGAAATCCCAAAATGGGTTTGTTTATAAATAAGGTTACCTTCCACTAATGGTTATTTATATCAATGGAATACACTAGATTAGATCATAACATTATGAAACATAATGTATACTCCAAATAATATTGAAAAACCTAAAGTAAATTGAGAAATATATACATAGATAATCAAATAATCATTAACATAGTTCCTATGGGAATGTTTCCAAATAATTAAAATATTTTCAAATCAAACATAAATTTTTTCAAGAAAAATTAAAATTCACCAATGAATACACCAAAGGATTTTAAATCTAAGTTCATAGTAAGACCCTTTATTTTGTAACATGTTACTCTTGATTTAATCCCAAAAAACCCCTTTTTTAGAGTTATTACCCATATATACATCTATTCTAGGACCATTTCTACAAGTAGTATCTAGAAATGGTTATATTTCAAGGAATAACACTTAATTTATACATTAAAAAATCATTTAGATATTATCATATACTTAGACTTATTGGTAAATTAAGAAATAGGGATATATTTCCTAAATGGAATTTTCCAAAATATAGTTATCCAATAGTGTACTAAATTTTCTATGATACTAACTATAATGACTAAGTAACTTGTAGCCCAACTTGAGTGGTTAAATTATTACATTGTTGTAAGATACACAAAATTGAAATCAGATTGAACAAATAGTTTATTAGTGTTTTAAACTAGATATATGATTGAAGTTATTATTATATATTAATTATAAAAAAATTATTTTAGAACACTACTATTCATCCTAGAATATCCCACTGTATGAATCATAAAAAAACTTATTGTTATCCTTGGAATGATAAATCATATAAATATATTGATCTATGACTCCCATTAAGGGAATGAATATACTAAAATCTATCGTGAATAAATAATCATAATCAATATGGATAGGTAAATAACTGAAACTCGTGGAAATTAAAAAAGAATATCAGTATAATATGGAAAAAATAAATGGTGATTAAATATAGCCATATAAGAAACCACATAAGGCTGAAAATTTTCAATGGATTTTCAATCTAAAAATATAATCACATTGAAATTGATAACTAAACACATAATGAGGTAATTCATAATATCAGACATTTAAAGCTTCCATGACCTTTCACCAGACAACTTCAATCTATAGGTAGAACCCATTTGAGTTTACTGATAAATTTTTATCAGGTGACATATGAATGAATCAATGGGTTACTGATAACAATTCCTTACCCAATACGTACTATATCCAATTCATTCCTCATATGAATGGCGAGAATCAAAATAAACATAAACATTTTTATTGAAAACTAAATTCTATAATGTTGACAATTATCCCACTCAAATAAAAAAATTAATCTGTCTAGAATAAATACCATTCATTCCAAAAAAAATATTCTAATAGACCTGTTGCATTAAGTTGAAATTCTTTAGAAGAATCCTTCAAATCATGTACAAATTCTTAAGGTTCAGCAAACTCTTTCACTTTAATTGTACTGAAATCATCATTTTCTAAGGAATGTGAAGCACAAATAGGAATACAATTCTTTCCAAAACTAGAATACAAAAGTGTTGTTGAATTTAGCTGAGATACTTCAAAGGTCAAAGGGGAAACATTTTATTCAGACACATAATTTAGAATGATGGGAACATGAGTAGAAATATGAGAAGTGTCTGAGAGAAAGAGATCATTCTGCATCCTTGTAACTATATCAGTGATATCTATAACAATAAAGTTGAAAAGGGAGTGATCCTCCCCAGTCATTTTCATTTTGTAAACCAAATCAGTAATATCTTAAGAAATTTCAAAATCCATGAAATTATCATCTATAACACCTCCATTAGGCACCTGGATCACTAAGAGATTTGAAGGACAATGATGTTAAAGAATAGATTCTTCCTCCTCAGCAGTCTCAGCCCAAGATTTATTCAAATAGACCCTTAAGGATTGATGGAAATCTTGTGAATCACACTCCAAATGCTGGATATCAAGCTTTTTCCCAAAGAGCTCACCTTTGTTTATATGAGAATTTTTAACTTCCTTCTATTCATTAACTTTAGGATAAACCCTTACCATCTTTTAAATAACTATGTAGGTCTCCATGGAGTGCCCCATAATCTTGTAGAAGTCATAAAAGGGAGGAACTCATTCTAACTCAAATTTGATTTCTATTTTCAGATCCTTGGCAATCAGAATGATATACATTGGACATTCAGTAGGAAAATTTACAACAACAAGAATTTGGTCATACATGCTAAGTTCACCTTCCAACGTTCATTGATCTAATTTAACAGGGAATCCAATACAATAAGCTACATCATTAAGAATCATTGGGTTCCAATACATAAAATTTAATCCATGAAGTCTAACCAAAATTTGGGAATTGGATTGTTTCTGATTGAAGGGATCAAAATCACAATCCCACTTTGAGATCTGAAACAAACTTGTTTTAAGATGATGATTTACAATGGAACAATCCATTTTCATATCATACACATTCAAGAATTTTTTTTAGAAAAATCCATTTCCAATTAAAATATGTTTCCACAAACTTATACCCCAAGAGATCGATATCCTATGCTTCGTATCATCAAACAACCAAGGCTTATCCCCCTTAATAAAATCATTCTCCCAAGAAGTGATAACCTTTCAATGTTAAATATTTGTTTCAAAGAATCTGGATTTTCTACCACCGAGATGCTTCAATCCTATAATTTGTGAATATAAGAGGGTATGGTATCATCTGATTTTACCAGATCTTGCACACCTCAAAGTGCCTCTGAAAAAGAGACAGCAATCCTTCTGTGAGAAATATCATTAGAGATTCTACTGATAGTGGAATGTGAAGCACCCTTAAATGAAAACTCCCATTATAGATTTAATTATTTCATGATGAAATAGAAAGATTAGACCAATGATAATAACCATTTCCAAAAAGAGAATCTCTATTCGTCACATACAAAATTGATATATTGGGTTCAAACCTTTTTTGGAAAAATGATTATCGAATAAAGAGAAATATATAGTTGGGTTTTCAAAAAATATTTTGTCAACCATTTTAATTTCCAAATAGTTAAAAAATTACAATTACGTGAAAAATTTCATGTATAACCAGAAGAGAATAAAATAGTTTTATTTTTTAATTATGATATCAAATAATTTCCCTAATGGTTTCTTAGACACAAATAAATTACATAATGATGTTCTTGTGGAATAAACTAATACCACTTTGGGAACTTTTGAGTAATAAAGACCAAGAAAGAAATAAAATAAAAATAAACATTAATTAATATGAATAGAAATAAGATAATCTTATAACATCTTAATAGGGGAAGGATATTATCCACAGAAAGTAATAAGTTATGAATATGTTGTGTGTCTTGTGGAATTAAAGTGAGATATGAAAACCCTTACCTCAGGTTCGATATCCATCATATGTGGCCTAAAATCTTATAAAATATTTATGGGTATATTATAAATATTTTAAATAATAATAATATATCATATTACTTATTGGAAATAATTATAGTTATTTATCACCTATTTATTAACTATTATTTTGTGAATATCACTTTTTAGGGTGATAATTTTATTGTTTCTCATGTGTATTTTTGTCTAGAAATTTTGTTCCTTTTGACATGATCAAATTTACATAATATCATGAGATTTAACTATTTTATGGATATTATATATATTTATCATATCTATATTAAATGTAATATATTAAATATGGATATATAAACTGGATTATACCCTTCACAGATATAGAAGGCCATACCAACATATGAATGATATTTCTCTTTTTCACGACTAATAGAACTAAAGGAAAATAATTATTAATTAACCATTCTAAAATCATTATTATTTAATATAAATAATTAATATTAATAAGAAAAATCATTATTTCTATTCATGTAAAAAAATTAAATTTAAACCATTTCATGTTGCTCAGTGGAGGCGATAGTATATGTGTATTGTTTTTCAAAAAACGTAAATGTAAGAATTTTTTTTTGAGATTATATTTCAATAAATATTTTTATATTATAAATATCCAAAATATTAATATAAATTATCTTTACTCCCTTTCTTGTAAATCATGGGTGAAAAATGGATGACATCACATCATGAGGCGGTAGTCTGTTGTAAACACGGGAGACATTATCATATCCCTCATGGAATGAAAAGTAAGAATTTATATGTGAAATATTAATTAAAAAGCATTAATGATCATAAAAATATCATATAAATTTGTCAAATAAATCATTATATGCATCTTTTAAATGTGGTGAATGTAAATCAATTACATAAGTTCTTGGAGACATTGTTTTTTGTACGAACGATCTATTATTTTGTTTCCTATTTGATTGAAGTAGACATGGATATATAAAATTTAATTAACATAATAAAATCTTAGTATATATTATACTGGTGTTATTATATTATCATAGTTGAATAAGGTTTGAAGGAGGTGGAAGAAGAAAATAACAAATACGTATGATTAATAATTTTACCTCTTATTTGGAGAACCTCAATAGGTTTCTACTTAAAACCTTTATATGAGGGATTAATAATAAAAATAATTCCCCTTTAATGTGAGTATGGTTCTATTTAAGGTATTTTTTCTGGTATTGGATGAACCAATGTTTTTGGAAGTTTGATAAGGGGGGGCGGTGTGGCCTTTTATAAGTTGGAAAGATGAAAAACATAGAATTTTTGAAAAGATTCAATTACATTGACATTTTTATCATTAAAAAGCCTCTAAATGAGATATTAAAACAATATAAGGGTTTTAAGGTCAAATCATGTCTATATAATTTTTTCAGAAAAGTTTTACATTATTTTAATCAAATATCTTTTTAGTTTAACCATAAATAAATCCATTTTTACCATAACTGTGGTAATTATTTTTTTTACTGTTTTCTCTATTTATTCTGGTAAAAAATTAAATTAATATTATTTTATAATATAAATTATTATTATCAAAAACATGAAATCTATTTTCCTAAATTAAATTCAAATAAATTTTAGAATTAATTTGAAAATTATACCATAGACGAGATAAATATATGGTTGTTAAAAGCGAAAATTTTCATAATTATGGAATGTTTTAATGTCAAAATTCAATATAAAATTTATAAAAATTGCCAAATTTTGCTTCATTTTAATATTTTTAATTAGTTTCACTTTAAAACCAATATAATTTATAATTTCTCTTTTTAAATAATTTAAATGAAACAAAATTTGAGTAATAGTCACTAGTTTTCACACTCATCTAAAATTTTAAATTCTCTGAAAAATTAAAAATCACTAAATAGTAATTTTGAAATTTAGAATTTTAAATTTATGTTTATTTTTTCAAATAAAGTGTTAAAAATTAATTTCAATATATATTCTGAAAGATGGAATTGAACACCTTATATAAAAATAATATTTTTCTAAACAAAATTTATTTTTCTATCAAATAATACATATTTTATTTCTAGTCAATAGATAACCATTGAATTTATTGTACTAATTTTTAAGCATTATAATTTTCACTATTAAGTTATAAAACATTATACCCATCATATTAATAGATAATTTATAATGATCAGTATAGAAATAATAATACTTTAGTTGGTTGTCACGTTTCATTCAAACTCGGTGTTCCATACATTAAAAGTTAGAGAAGAGATTGAATTTTGAAAAAATAAATATATCCCAAAGTCTTAGGGTGTTAAATTATATTTTATTCTTTTCATTGTGTGTCATACAAAATATTTACCCAGAATATACTCTTTTAAAATCTAAGAGGGGTAAATTCTACCACCTTAAGTAAATTATATACTCATAATTTAATCATTAACGTAATAATCAAGGGTTTGACATTTAAAAATACATTATTTTTTGGTACCAAAATCATAAAAATGGTAAATATAACATCATATTGATAAGATATAAAGGGAATTACATAGGTAATATAAAATAACAGAAAACCTAATTTCCAATATGGTGAAAATTGGTGAGATATAATTATATAGTCATGAAGGGATATAATATATAATTATATAGAGTGATTGATATCATCGATCATAAAAAAATATAATTATCAATGTAATTTTAAGGACCTCAGACCCATAAATATGTGATTATTTTGAAGGCCATCTGATTTATCATATATAAATGTAATATAATAAATCTTTTGTTCCAACATTCATTATATAATTTTTGTTAATTTAAATACAATGTAGAATATGATAATAATTATATATAATTACATGATATAATTCTATTTTCTAAGATGAAATTGAACTTGTGGTTGGTATTCTATTAATTTACACTTCATTTCCAACTCATAGACGTGAATATCCAGGATGAATTTTTTATATTCCAAAAGCAATAAAATTAACCTTTAATAGACCATGTGATCAAGAAAAAAGTAAAAAACTATTCCTTATATAATTACATAGTCCAAAATGGTTAACATATACTGTTTGAAATAATATATCATTCACAATTACCTCAATAATAACCCTGATTTTTAACATTATAAATTCCATAAATATGTAAACTTAAGACTCATTTAAAATTTGTCTGACCAAATTTATACGGAATGTCTCTAAATAACCTAGATAAAAGTAAAATTATATTCCAAAAACACATAATGTATTTCAGAATGTCACATAAAAAATATTTTAATACATTTATCATCATAAAAAATTAAATAAAACAAGAATTATTCTAAAATAATATCATGTTGTCTAATATATTCTAGAAATCCAAAAAAGCTGTAAAATCCATAATAGAAAATCAAAACAATAAGCTCATTAACAAAATTTGATGCCAAAAATAATATGTGATAAATATATAAATATTGATATTATCTTGAGAAATAAAATATATTAATAATTATAATCCCTCAATCTGTGTTTTCCAAGACGTTTAACTTTTCACAGAATCATTTTTATTTCTCATTTGTACCATTTAATATAACCTCTAAAATCAATAAAGAAAAGTAATAATGTAAAATCACTATACATTCTAGAATATCAATGATAAAATACTTATACAGTATATTTTATGTATCTAAATGAAATAAAATTAATCATTAAACTTCATCTATATCAATATAGTAAAATTGACCATGATCCCATATCTTTTTTTGGGGGTATATTTCATTGATTATATAGATATTTTGTTTTTTAGTTCCTCATATCTTTACATTATAATCATTTGACATTGGAAACATATTTAATTCTTTTTAAATCAGGAACATGATGAACTTTCTATCAAATTTTTTAATAATTTATATTCCCTTAAAGAAAATACCTGGAGTTTTCTTTAAACACTTATAACATCTAGGAAACTACTTGTTTCTAATATTCCATTTATCTGTCTTTTTCTTAATTATCCTTATAATCTATTTATTTCTTCATAATCCAAAAGGCATTTTTAATTCATTCTCTATATTTATAGCACATCATATTATGTCCAATTATTATTTGAGTGTTTGTGACACCAATTCCCTTTAAAAGATAAATACTGAATAATTAATGAAGTGGTTAACCAAAAAAATTAGATGATATACGTAGTCCCTAGAATTTCTTTCCAAATTTCTAAATATTTATTTATACCTAGATATATTTATATATTTATTTTTACTTATAAAATATATTTCTATCTATATATTAACTCATTTATTTTGAGGAAAATAAATTTACAAGAAGAGTTCTTAAAATCCTTACATTCTAAGTTTGATCTGTTACCTTCAACTATATTTTTTTGAATCAATGACCACATTTCATATTAATCTCATGAGAGATAATAAGCTGGCATGAAAACCATTCAACATTAAATACTTCCCAAATCAATATATATTGTGTCCATATAACTATTCTATTTCATACCTACATTTTGATTTTTAGACCCATTGAATGATAGAGTTTTTAGATGCATGAATAAGTCTAAAATTGTTGCACCACATGGTGGATTAGTTGGATACGTGATATAATAAATGTTATTTCTCATAAACTATGCCAGTCACCTCAATAGGGTTATAATTTCTTCATTTTTAACTATATATCTATCTCCAATTTCATTAGCTTTCCCAAGAGGTAAATCCCAAAATGGGTTTATTTATAAATATGGTTACCTTCCAATAAAGGCTATTTATATCAATGAAATACACTAGATAAGATCATGACATTATTAAACATAATGTATAGTCCCAATGCTATAGAAAAACCTCAGGTACATTGAAAATTATATGCATAGATAATAAAATAGTCATTAACATAGTTCCTCTCAGAATGTTTTCAAATAATTAAAATATTTTCAAATCAAACATAATATTTTTCAAGAAAATTTAAAATTCACCAATGAATACCCCATAGGATTTTCAATCTAGGTCCATAGTAAGACACTTTATTTTGTAACATATTACTCTTGATTTAATCCCAGAAAACTCTTTTTTAGATTTTTTACATATATGTACATATATTATAGAACCATGTCTACAAGTAGTATCTAGAAATGGATGTATTTAAAGGAATAACACTTAATTTATACATTAAAAAATCATTAAGATATTATTATATAATTAGAATTTTTGGTAAATTAAGAAATAGGGATATATTATATAAACACGTTTTTCCAAAATATAGTCATCCAATAGTGTATGAAATTTTCTATGATACTAACTATAATGACTAAGTAACTTGTAGCCCAGCTTGAGTGGTTAACTTATAACATTATTGTAAGATACACAGAATTGAATTCCGATTGACCATATTGTTTATTAGAATTTGTAAACAAGATACCTAATTGAAATTATTATTATATATTAATAATAATAAAAATTATTTTATAACACTATTATTCATCCTAGAAAATCCTTTCATATGAATCAAAAAAAAATTATTGGTATTCTGGGGAAAATAAATTATATAAATAGATTGATCTATGACTCCCTGTAAGGGAATGAATAAAGTAGAATCCATCGTGAATAAATAATCATAATCAATATGGATAAGTAAGTAGCTGAAACTCATTAAAATTTAAAAACAATTTCAGTATAATATGGATACAATAAATGATGATAAAATATAGCCATATTAGAAACCACATAAGCTTGAAAATTTTCAATGGATTTTCAAACAAAAAATATAATCACATTGACATTGATAACTAAACTCATAATGAGGTAATTCATAATATCAGACATTGAAAACTGCCTTGACCTTTTACTAGAAAGCTCTAATATATGGGTAGAACCCATTTAATTTTACTGATAAATTTTTATCAGGTGACATATGAATGAATTAATTTGTTACTGATAACAATTACTCACCCAATACATACTATGTCCAATTTATTCCTCATATGAATGGTGTGAAAAAAATTAATCATAAACATTTTTACTAAAAAACTAAATTCTAGATTGTTGATAATTATCCCAATCAAATAAAAAGAATTAAATTGTCTAGAATAATATGGTGAATAGTATAAAAAAATTTATAGCCACATTCAAATTGACCACAAACAATAAAGATAAACAATAAGGATAATTTGAATAAAACATATACCATTGCATAATAAGTACAATAATGGGTTGTTTTCATTAATATATTATATTATAAAAATATTAAAAAAAATATTTAAGGGAAAATCATTATTCATTGGAAAATAAATTAATATAAATTATTCAAAAAATATTTTTCAAAATAATATTCCCTGAATATGACCATTTAAAGATTGTAAAATTATATTTCAACATTGATTGGTCAGGATGGTGGACAATTTTCATAATCTCAAAGATGTTAAATCTAATATTCCCTTAACATTTTTCAAAAAACCAAAAAGGTAAATATTTTAAAAACAAAATAGAAATTCAGTTTTTTTAAAGGTTGGGGATGAAGCCTCAATTTATTATTTAAATAAAAAACCTCTTTAGACCAGGTATATGTTGACCCATTACATAGCCCTAAGGCCCAAGGCCACGTGGTCTGAATATAAGGCTTGAAAGCCCATTTTGTGGCCTAAAGAACCCCTCAATGAATCAAAATTGTTTTTATTTTTTAAAAAGATTGTTGAATTAGTTTGTTTATTCATTAATAAAAAAATATTAAAGGTTAAAACCATTTATATATTTTTGAGGAAAAATTTTATTTTTATGAAAAATTCATTTTTAAAAATAATGAGGGAAATAATTTCGTATTTTCATAAAACATGTTTTTTGAGAGTTTTATATAAAAAAAGTGTTCAAAATGGTATTATTACCTGAAATATACCATGAATAACTTGAGGAGAAGAAATTGTATTTATTTATGAAATAAATATCAATACATTTCCCGATGGGGGACTTAAAAATTAACAATTGTGAATAATTATGAGATTATGAAGTAAACCCTTACAACATTGGTAACTTGGAAATAATAAGGCATGATAAAAAATAAATTAAAATGAAACATTATAATACTTTAATTCAAATATTTTAGTTATATAAATTATTAAGAGGTGAATTAGTTATACCACACAGTGGTATAACTGGTGAATATTGTGTTTGACTCATAGATGTAAATGTGTTATGAAAAAAACCCTTATATCAGGTTCAACATCCTTATTCAGTGTATGATTACTTTTTATAATAAATTTAGTTTTATTATAAATATATTAAAAAACTATAATCATATATATAATGCCACATATTATTTAATTATAGTTTTTTATCACCCGATTATTAAAAATTGATTTGTCAAAATAACTATTCGGTGTGATTATTGCTTCGTTTCTCATGTATGTTTTAGTTGGGTAATTTTGTTCCTTGTAAAACTTACATGGTTATATCATCTCCAAAATTTTTACCTTAATATAAATATATTGTATATTTATTATTTATATAACTATATTAATATACTATATATAATTATAGAAAATGGATTATATTATTCATGGAGACGGTATACATACGCATTAATGTTGTTTCAATTTTTCAAAAATGAAAGAAATTAAAGAAAATAAATATTAATTAAAAAAATCATTAATATATCCTGTATAATGTTTATATTAATCAAATACATCCTTTTTAGAGTCCATGTTTATATAAAATGGACAACATATTACATCACTGTGTCGAGGCGATAGTCCACACCTACACACGAGTGACATTATAGTTTTCCAATGGATTGGGAGGAAAGAAGTTATATGTGATAAAATATTTTTAGAAACATTTACAGATAATTAATAGAACATATAATAATTTTCATTATCCATATAAGAATTCATGTAAATAATAAGCGAAAAATGAATCACATATCTTAATGAGGTGGTAGTTCTCTGTACACATGAGTGACATTATCATATTCCCCACATAATGAAAACTAAGAAGGTATATATAATATATTATTTAAATAATTAAATTTTTTTAATAATTATCATATAGATATGTTATATGTATCATTATATATAGAATCAAATGGAGGTTTTAGAAAAAAAACTACATCAGTTCTTGAGGCAGCAGTATGCCATACACGTGATCGACAGTATAGTTTCCCACTTGATTGAAGTGGAGATGGATCTAGTTTATGCCAATAAAATAATAAAATATCATTATATAGAAGATAATATTTTTATTATATTATTTTATTCATTTTCTAAGGAGGTCGAATAATAAATAAAACAAATACACACATTTATGAATTTTATCTCTTTTTCAGAGACCCACTTTACATTTAAACATATATCCTTCCTATGAGTGAATAATTAGAAATCATATTACACTATATTATAAAGAGGGATGTAAATGAGTTATTTGGGTATATAATGGATGAAAAATTGTTTTTTAATTTTGATGAGGGGAAAATATTTGGTTACCATTTATAAGTGGGTAGGGGAAAAATATTGATTTTTTAAAAGGAATCAATTACATCAACACTTTAATCATGAAAAAAACCTCCAAAATATTTCATTCGGGAAAAATAATAGATATAAGGTTGAAAGATGGAAATAAAATGAGAATTTTAAATGTTATTATGTCATTTTAACCCTTAACATCTTCATTCAACCCTCTCACCCTGATAATCCCATTTTTACATTACTTGTGATAATTATTTTTTTTGTTTTAGGTATTCATTATGAAAACAAATTATGTTGAACTTATTAGTAAATATAAATTATGATGCTTCCAAATATGGATTTTTTTAATTCAATTATAATAAGTGTAATAATTCTATTTTATAGTAAAATAATAATTAGATGAAAGAGAAATTATCAAGAGTGATATTTATCATAATAATATAATGTATCAATATAAAAAATCAATTTTAAATTTATTAAAATGACCTAAATTTGATAAATTATAATATATTTGATACATTTTTAATTTAAAAAAATTAAATTATAATTTTCCTTCTTTATTAATTTATATAAAATCACATTTTTGAATAAAAATCCGTAATTTTAAATCTTCACTAACAAAATCCCCCAAAAATTCCAAAAATTAACTCAATTGTAATATTGACATATATATTTTTAAAATGAGGTTTTTTTAAAAAACTAATTTTCTAAAATGAGTAATAAATAATATTTAATTTTTTGTCATATATCGAAAATAAATCACCTTTTAAAAAAATATACTTTTTTTAGAAAGTATTTCATTTTCATTCAAATAGTTATTATTTTATTTTAATATATAAATGACCTTCTAAATTAGATTATAAATGTTTTAAAAATAAAATTTTCATTATTTAGTTATTTATTTTCATACCTTCCATCTTAATGGTAATGTTATATTGGTCATTTATAAGTAATAATATTTTAATAGAGTATCATGTTTTGTTCAAACTCAATGTTGTGTGCATTGAAAGATATCAAAGAGATTGATAAAATTGATAATGAAATATATCTAAATGTATCTGGGTGATACATCCTATTCCTTAATGGTGTTTCCTATTATTTACATCATCAAACCAAATATTACCTTTTTAAAATCTTGAGGTGTTATAGAAGAATGTATCATAACATATATATGGGCCAAAAATAATAATTATCAATATTTTTTAAGTCATAGTTAAATAATATGACTATGATAATAGAGTATATCCAACATAATGACCTATTTCCCAATATAATAGTGGATGGTGGATTACTACATGTTTGGAAGAGTGGATCAACCATCAAAACTCATTTATGATTATTATCTCATGAGATACATTTAGATTCCCAATCTATTATAAGTATGTATATATCCCACTAATCCTATAGAAAAATACAAAAACATTTTTTCCCGAAGAACATAAGAGTATCCATCATTTCTACTTTACCTTAATTAACCCATTAGAATGAAGATGTATTTCTTGAAACTTTTTTGATAAAATCATAATAATACATAATAAATGAAAATTGATGGTATCATTTGACAATATCCCTTGTGATTCATGAAATAAGTTAAGGTTATTATGATAAATTAATAAAATATTTATAAAATAATTACAATTTTTTTTTTTAAATAATATGGAATCCATTTTTTAAAATTTAATAAAATTATATTTCATTGAATATTATGAATTGGGTATTATTTTATAAAAACTATTACATATACATTTATAATAATAATTAATTACAGTCAATGTTTCATGAAATGGTTAAAAAATAGTATTGATTACAAAACAATATTTTCTTACTTTTGTAATGAAATTTAAAAATAGATTTGATAGAAAACATTAAAGTGATTTTATTTTAATAAATTAAAATATATTAAAATATTGTGTTGTATTTCATAAAATAAAATTATATTTCCTAAAATATTATTCTTGATTGAATTTATCTAACATGGATATAGAAAAAACAATAAAAACATAAAAGAAGAGATAAAAGTGATATCATTTATTAGATTTTATTATTTTTGAATCAATGTTGAAGGAAAAAACAAGAATATACATAAACAAGAATAATAACAATATTTGATGAAAACTGATAGTATTTTGGAATAAGTATATTAAAATTTTTGGAAATGAAATTTATGTATAAACAATTTTGATAAAAAAGTGAGATTGGAACATCAACCCTCATCTGAGACTCCTTAGTCAAACACATCCTGAAATCCCTTATAATAATTTTGTATATAATATACATATATACGAGTAATATTATAATTATATTAGAAGATATAATTAAAATATAATTTCTTATTACATTTTTATAAATAATTCTTTGTAAAAATTTTCATTTTTTGTTAACTATTCGGGTTTTGCAAGAATTATTTGGTGTGAATTTTTTAGTACATGAATCATGGTTTGGGTTTCATAATCATCAACAAGTAATTATATAGTAATGTATGTATTTTCTATATTTCTATATAATATATCCATTTTATGGGGAAAATCTCTTCACTTGGAATGAATACAAATACCCATTTTCCATTGTACAATATCTAACAAATGAATGGAATTAATTAATATATTTTTTTAAAAAATTACTTGAAAATAGTTATAAAAAAACATCTAAAATACATCATTATTACATGTTATTAAAAATATGTATTTTTTCCTATTCTATAATGAGATAAATAGAAAAATAATGTTCTTGTGGGAACTAAGTCAGACCGAAACATAAACAGATCATAACATATGTATGGGTAAGAATATATTATTTTGTAATGAAAATTTTCAGTTTATAGAATTTTATTCCTTTTAAAAAAAACTAAATTTAATAATTACATTTAAAAATATAAATTTTATGAAGATAAATTTTAGATAATGGTAAGAAGTTATTAGTTATAGAGTGTCATAGTATGATCTTTTCAAGTAGTAAAATTTTTCCATGATTATATACTTTTTATATTTTTAATATAATTTCCACAATATATTTTTAAAAACTTATTCATGTTATATGTATAGTTTTTTTTAATTTAACCCATTTTTAAAAATATCCATTTGCAATCGTGATGAAAATGAAATACTTTATTCATGGTTCCAACAGTCTTCTTGTACCAAGATATCAATTTAATTTTACAAATGAATGGAAGGATGTAAGATAATGGGTTTTAAATATAAAAAAACCAATTTTATTATATTAATCTTATATGTTTAAATATATTTAAATATTTATAAAATATTTGGATAATGTTGAAGAATAATGAAACATGAAATATTTTGGTAATAATAGTTATAATTTACATTGATATCCTGATTTTTATAACATAGTACAAATTATTATATTATTATTTTTGGAGTAAAAGAACCTAAAAATGTGGAAAAATATTGCTAGAGAAATAATTATTCACATTTTGGTCAACCTAAGGTGCTTAGATTTTGTATAGATGTGAGGTGGTGAATTAATCATTTTATAAGTAAGAGTATTGGCACTATTGTAAATACTGATAACATTAAAATAATTAATTATTGTTCTCCGAGACAATAAGATGAAATTTGAAAATTTTAAAAAATATGAATTATTTTGTTAATAACCTACTCTTCATACCACATTTGAGATATTTTTATTGATATGTTGAGTCTTTATCCTCTTATTTTAAGATTTTTAACCATTTAATTCCTTATGATGGTGATACAATTTTACCATGGTAAAATACTTAAGGATAAAAAATTAAATGGGTTATATTATCAATTTCAAATATGATGATTCAAAATATTAATAAATTTTAAATCTATTAAATTTCCATAAATGATAAAAATTATTTTTAATATGAACACACAAAAAGTTTTTAGACAATTGTTAGATAAACTTATTTTTAAACATAGAAATGAATGTATTTTTATCTCATAGCTAGTAAAAACAATCATATTATATTAAATGTATTTTATTGAATATATTATTAAAAAATAATTAATATCATTCATAAATAGTGATTAATTTAATTTATTGAGTTAAAAATACATTGAAGAAGTTGAATTATTTTTTGAAAAATATCTATTATTTCCTTCAAATAATTTCATCATCATTTCTAAAAAATGATAACAAATATACAAATAAATAAACATTTATTTACATGTATAATTGATAATTTTAAATTTAATTTCCTGGGAAATAAATAAAACATTCTCTTTAAATAACAACTTAATAACAATATTTTTAAAACAAATGTATCTATTTTGTGAAGAACTATATTATTTACAAAATCTTAATTATTTTATGAATATTTTTAATTTATTTTAAAAATTAATAATTTATTTTTTATCAATAAATTTTATTAATATCATTCATTAAATTTTGATAATATAATTAATATAATATATAAATATCCAAATCATTATAAAATATATTCTATAGAACCTTTTTTAATTTCATATGTGAATTAGAAAATTGTAATTTTAAAATTATGTTTTTATCAATTATCTTTAAATTTATGGAAATATTATCTTGTGTTTATATTTCATGTGAAATACATTATTTAATAGAATATTTATTTTAATGGAAGTGAATATTTTAAAATCATGATATGTTACATAAAATTTATAAGGATGTGTAATAACAATAAGTATTTTTTATCTTCTTTTTATTCACTTTTCATAGATTATTTTTATTACTACAATTAGATATTTTTAATACTTGTGACCTATTGGTATTTTTGGTGTTTCAATACTTATATTTTATTATAACTCGTATATCATATGACATATAATGTTATGAAATATTATATATCATAGGTCTAAAACTATCTTGATTTCATTTTAAATATATCATTTAATATATTATGATTTTTTATGTGTTACTAAATAAAAACATAAGATAAAATTTATTAAAATATTTAGGAATATTTTTTATTTGATGAGGGATCTCACACATGATGACCAATTCCAACCTTGTTTAACTCTTATATGCCTTGTATTTTTTATGCTACATTATATGTCTTAAAATTTATTTTCTTGTATATTCCATGGTATTAGGTTTTTATGGATCATATTCTCTTTTACCACTATATATTTTACTTAGAGAAAAATGTTTGGTTTTATGTTTGGTAAATTTCAATCTACTCTTCAAACATGATCATTTGGTCATAAATTTAATAGAATAACATACAAATATGACTAATTACATATGTTTTATTATTTAATATCATTTATATATTAATTAATAAAAATAATTTCGAATAATAAATTTGAGAACTACATATAATTGGATTAAATACCTACTACATTAGTAAATATACCTTAAAAAATTTCAATAGTATTCCTTGCCAATTTTAATAAAAATTTTAATATAATAATTGAATTTTTATTTATACATTTATGACTAATGAATTTTTAATACTAAAATTATATTTTTTAAACCATGAAAAATGATAATTATTAGTTTTTTTGGTCTATACATGTGGCTTTCATTTGGTATATGTTAGGAGACTCTTAAATTATTTTAAATTAATCTATATGATTAATTATCAATAAAAATTTTATTTTAGAAATGGAAACAAATATTTTATAAATGGAAATATCATTAGGGATACTAATATTAAAAAAAATGAAAAATCACACTATAATATTAAATTTCATACAATCGTTATTATGGGAGCAATAAAATTTGTGTCCCAACATTTATATCCAATAATTATTTTCTAGGATGTGAATGGAAATATGATTTGATAAGGTAATATAATTTTATAATAATAAAATGGATTAATTTCATAATAAAATAGTTTGTAAATATATAAATTAAATACCTTACTATATGAATTTATTTTGGATTTTTACTTTATAGATACAAAAATCATACT
This sequence comes from Viscum album, assembly GCA_963277665.1. NCBI lineage: Eukaryota > Viridiplantae > Streptophyta > Magnoliopsida > Santalales > Viscaceae > Viscum > Viscum album. Next base: position 56,078,549 of record OY728153.1, on the reverse strand, counting down.
GTTTTAATGTTGGAAATTTAAAAAATCAACTTCTTTATGTTATGTGTACAATTAATGAATGTAGATATTGAATCCTATGGTTTTTAAATTTCATAATAAATTGTTTTAAGGTATTTTATAATGGTGCAAAAATGATTATGTCATGGGTATTATGATACAATCTATTTATGATTTATATTTTTTTAATTTTTTTTTATATATTTTTTAATTAATATGACTTATCAGTAATTGATGTATCAATTATAATCAGATATGTTAATAAATTATCTTATTTTATTTTTGAAATGAAATTTGTGAGATTTATGTGATTTTAGTGAAAATATATATTTTAATATAATTTATAATAGATTAATGGTTAGAGGAAGTACTCATATAAAATTTTAATTAATATAGGAATCATGGATGTTTTAGATAGGTTTCAAGTATCCTTATAAGAATTGTAACCCCAGTATCCCAAGGTCAGGACCTTGTGTTAATAAATTGGAATATATTAAAAATTTTAATCTTAAATGACCAAAGTATTTTGTAGTTTTGGAATACCATATTATATATATGATACCCATTTTACAATGGGAATAAAAAATGAAACATATTAGAAAAAAATGTTCAACATCCTTGAAAACTCATTCAAAGGACTCATCTTTATTACATGGGGAAAGGGAACAAAATAAGGATGATCTCAAATTCTCAATAATTGATAATTATATAATATTCTGAAATGATTAAATAATCATAATAAACATGGATATTTAAATAGATAAAAATACATACCACCTAAATATCTTGATAAGGGATAATCAATATTGAATGTTCGTTAATTGAAACACATGAAATTTAATCAATAAATTGAGAATTAAATGAATCTAAATATAATTTCACATAGAAATAATGGAAAATAATACTAAATCACTTCTCATTGAAGGATATTATTAAATATTTTATTGTATGTTTCCCAGGAACATGGAACCTTTACCATCAAAAGCATTCATAGGATGGTTTAAACTATACTGGAAATAGCCCATATGATTTAGAAGACTAATGCATCTCATTATAATAATGGTGGATTGATGGGGTTAGATTAAATGGTTCCAAACCCATATCATACCAGTATAGTTCATTTCTATTATATTGAAAATTTTATTTAACTAAAAATCAATAAGCCTTATCAAATTTGTGCATCTGGTAAATGATACATATTTATATAAATTTATACAGTTAATCAAATAACATTATAATAAAAACCATTTGTAAAAATGGTATAGAGTATAAAAATTAATAATATAAATTACACAATAATATATATTTATGTTATTAATATAATTACTAATGAAATTATTACAATAAATTGATTTTTAAGAGAATATTAACAATCATAATAAAAACTAAGATTCCATGCTAAATTTTTGCACTTGATTATTTCCAAATCAAATCCCCCTGGATAAAATAATTCAAATTGGAAATTAAAATACCATAAAATATGAATCATGATATTACTTTTCATTAAGTTACAATATAAACCACATAAAAGTTAATCGGTGCATAATAAAAATTAAGTCTCAAATGGAATGTAAATTAAGATGAACTCTATTACATTTTTCTTCCTTTTGGTTGAATTTATATTAAAATCATTCTTAATGTTTTTAATCATGTTATTATGTGATCATATATACATATTAATATTAATAATATCATATATGATTCTATTGTAAGATTATATTACCTGTTTATTAATAATCTTTCATTACTTTCACTGTTGTAGATGTTAATTGTATAGTTTTTTTAGTATATAATTAATTATTATTTTTTATTCCTCCTAAATAAATCATAATTTTATCATGTAAACAATTTTATTTATATTCATTATATTTTAATTTATAGTAATCCTTAAAATAAAGTGATATGTAATAAAATTCCCAGTTCTTAGAGACGGTAGGTCCTACGTATGGATGAATGCTGCTTCTATTTTCAGGTCGTATTAAAGAAAAAAATTATATAATATTTATATATTAATTATAGTATCATATTTAAGTCTTTTAAATAACATATGTTTATTAAAACCAAACTTTTTAAATTAAATTCAATGTGAGAATGAATCACATCACTACGTGAGGTGGTAGTATACCGTACACACATATGAAGTTTTCATATCCCTAAAAAAGGAATGTATGAAGGTATGTGTTATTTGATAATCCCATACACCTAATGACATTTTAAATATCATAAATATAATATATAAGTTGTATTTCTATTATTACTCCCATCTATGAAAGGAATTAATGGAAAACTGAAGGACTTCGTTTCCCGGGGTGGTAGTCCAATGTACACTCGAATGCTGATTTTATAACCCATTTGATGGAAGTGTGTGAAGTTTTAGGTAATTTACATAACATATAAATGTATAAGTAAATTGAATATATTGAGGTTATTATATAAACAATATATAAAATTAATTAAAGAGGTTGGATAATGAAATATAATAATTACGCTTTTTAAAAAACGTTATGTCTTCTTCGGGTAGACTAGTTATATTTTCACTAATGGATTCCTAATTTATATTAATTCCAACGATAAGGATTATAGGGTGAGTATAAGTTATTATTAATTTTAATAAAAAAATTGTTTGAGAGTGTGAATAAAAGGGGAGAGTGGGTGGTAATTTATATGTGTGGGGGGATGATACACTTAGTATTTTGAAAAGAAACTTAGGTGAATCCACATTTATTACTAAATGACTTCAATAATTCACAATATTTAATAAATTAATAGTTCAGGTAGATATATGGAATGATAATGGGAGTTGTACATGTTTTAATGGAATTTTATTATTAATGTTTAAATTTTACTCCCTTGGTAAACTTTTTTTCTCTTAATCACACTAAATAATTTTAATTATTTACAAAATTATTTTTGGTAAATAATTAATTTCAACTTATTAGATATTATAAGTTCTGATTCCTCCCAATATATACAAAATTTACCAAATGAAAATAATAAAATTGGTATAAATTAATTTAAAATTAATCATGCAGGCGTAAGGAGAAAGGTGGTTGTTAATGTGAAAATGTTCAATAGTTCACTATTTTTATATATATAAATTTAATATAAAAAACTATTCCAATGAATTAAATTTTATTAATAGATCTATTATTGATAAAAGTTTATAATAAATCAAATTTAAAATTTAACATAACACTGTAAATTATTTTCGTGAAATTGTAGTATTCAATTAAAATTCAGTATTTTTCCTAATTCATTAAAAAATTAAAATTCATAGAAAAATACTATAATTTGTATATAAGATAATTCAAGAATTCTATTCAAGAATAATGTTTATTTATTCAAATAAAATTATAAAAAATGTCAAAAATTAATAACCAAACATGTAATCCATTAAATAATGGAAAAACTTCCTCTTGAAAATTATCGATTTTTATGCATAAAATTTCTTTAGTTCTTATATTATAGGTATCAAATCTCTTGGATGAATATAAAAAAATATCAAATAAATAATATATAAACTTCATAAAGATAATTTATTATTAATATTTAATTTGATTTTTTATGATAAAAATTATTTGAGCGCATAATAATTTTTTTATTGTAAATCATTTTACTTTATATTCAATTGGTTTTAATTTTCATAAGATAGATATTAATTTTATTAAAACCCAATTTAATGACTTGGAGAAAATTTTCATTTTAAATAATAATATTAATAGTATTTAGTAAAAATATTTCCCACGTGTAATAGAAGGTTTTGAATAAAGGTGTTGTTTTTTATAATGCAGGTTAACATAATTTTGTGTTCATTGCAAGATATATCAAAAAAATTATTTTTGAAGGAAAATATTGTAAATTATTGGGTTGTTACATTAATCTCTTCTATAAAATATTAACCCTCTAAATTTCATTGATATTATCTTCTAAATAGATGAGGATATTTGTTCTTCATAATGTCCTCATATTCCCACATTCATTATCCATTTTTTAATTTCTTCAATGTATATTTATCATAAGATTTATCTGATTCCTAAATAATTGATCTCTAGTATCAAGAATCTGGTTGAGTTCTTCAGGATTAAATTGATTAGGTTCTCATAGTTTTATTCAGAGGTGATCACATGTTCCAGGTCTTGTATATGATTTTCAATAACTAATTTAAGAAACACATCATGTACTTTTGATAGATTAAAAGGAATTTAAAAATTATTGGAAATAACTAAATTTATTTCAATGATTTTAATAGTTCTAATCTACCCCGAGCTCAGTTTGACGTTCTTAATAACCATCCTAACACCCCCTCCTAGAGATATGTCCAGCAAAACATAATCTCCCACTTGTAATTCAAAATAATTCTTTTGATTATCGACACAAATCTTTTACCTAATATGAGCTTCTTTAATGTGGTCCTAAATAGCCTTTACCATTATTTTTGTATTCTCAAAATGCTCCAGGACTACAATTTTTCATTCACCTGGTTTAACAAAACATGTTTGAGTGTGACATTTGTTTGTATACAATTCTTTATACTACTTCATTTGAATACCTCAAATAAAAAATATTTTCATATAAAATCTCTAACAAAGTTAAATATTGTTCCCAAATTCCATTAAATTTAAGTGACCATGAATTCAACATTTCATAAATTGTTTATATAATCCTTTTGGACTATACACCAGTTTGAGAATGGGAGGAAGCTCTCAAATGAAGCTTACTATCAATTTTACTCTGAATACTCTTCTATAATTTCAAAATAAAATTGGGATACCAATAAACAAAATTGATAGCGGTCTTCCATGAATTATTATAACTTCATTAATATATATCCTTAAGAGTCTTGGCATAGGAATGTATGCTCATATAGAATGGAAAAGTGTGTATTTGGTTATGGGATCAGCATAACCCATATTAAATCGTTATTTCTAGGAGTATTTTTAGTCCTCGTAAAATATACAAAGTAATGTCATCCCATTTCCAAAAATGGATTGGAGTTGGTTGCATGAACCCTCTAGGTTGTTTTGTAAAAATATTAAATTATTGAGAAACTAAACATCTAGACAGAAAGTCAGTAATTTCCCACTTCATGGTATCCCAAAAAATATGTTCCTTCATATTCCAATACATTTTTGTTCTACCATGGTGTACATCAAAATTTAATCCCTGAATGGAATCCAAAAACTCCTATTTTAGACTATTTATAGATGTAATAGACAATATTTTACCATATTTCATAACATAATATTCACAAATTATGTTTTATAATTTCCCATTTTTCATATTTTTAATTTTCATTTGAATTTGTTAATTACCAGATTAAGTATTATTCATCTTCTCTAATAAATATGGGTTTTCACTCTTTTTAAAATTTTTAATTTCTACCATTTATTATAAATTATCATATCTATATTTACTATATTAAGTAACATATGATCCTTCTCGATATTCCTTTGGGTCCGAATTCTCTCATCTTTCATAATAAATTTATCTTATACCTTATTCGCATTCCATGGGTGGTAGTATATTGAAAAATCATAATCCATGAGTAGCTCTAGCAATTACCTTTTCCACATATTGATATCTTTTTGTGAATATATTTATTAATGATTTTTGTGATCTGTGTATATATCAAATAATTTACCATAGAGATAATGTTTCCAAATCTTTTAAGAAAAAATTATAGCTTCCAAATCATGATCATCAATTAGATAGTTCATTTCATGAGCCTTCAATTTCTTCGATGCATATGGAATAATATTATTATTTTTAACTAGTACAGAGTCAATTCTATTATATGATGCATCAATATATATCTCAAACCCATCAAATTCAAATAGTAGAGTTAAAATTTGATCATTTCTCAATCTCTTCTTTAGTTCATCAAAACATTCTTCACATTCCAATGTCTAAAAAGTCATTACACATTTTTAAGTAATATTAGTTAGTGGGTTATCCAGTCATGGAAAATTAAGAATGAATCAATGATAGTAACCTATAAGACCAATGTAACTATGTACCTTAGTTTTTTTTTGTGTAGGAAATTTTATAAATACATTCATCATTGTAGTATGAACTGAAATTTAATTTTTGGAGAGAATATGGCCATGAAAAGAAACTTACTAAAGCCAAAAAAAACAACACTTTGTAAATTTCACATATAACTTGTTCCTTCCAAGTGTCTCGATAATGATCTGCATGTGATGATCATGGTCAATATATCATTTATAATACTCTAGAAAATTATTAATGAATACCAAAATATCATTAACATATTCTTTAAACACATTATTTATTAGATCGATAAAAATAAATAATCCATTATTCAATCCAAATATAATTAATGTAAACTCTTATTGTTCATACCTCCTTTAAAATGTTTCCTTCATAGTTTTTTCCTTCTTTACATGCAATTGATGCGTCCCAGAATGAAGATCAATCTTTATAAAATATTAGTCTTCATGATGTAGATCAAATATTTCATCAATTATAGTAAGATGATACCTTTTATTTATTGTAATATAATTGGTTTCTATATAATATATGTACAACCTCATTGATCCATATTAAATCTTAATGAATAGAACATGTGTTACCTATGGTGAAACATTAGGTAAAATAAATCCATTTGAAACCAAATCCTCTATTTGTTTCTTAAACTCCACCAATTCAATAGTGGACATTATATATTGAGTCCTTGACAATGGACATGAATTGTGGATTAAATAAATAGGAAATTAAATTTACACTCTAGTGATTTCTAGGTAATTCCTAAGAAAGAGATTAATGTATTCCATTTTGATATGTATATCCTCAATTTAAAGATTACCTTCTTCACCCCTATATATTTATTTCTCTTCTTACCCATGAATTTAATTTATTAGATCTACTGTGGTGGAACTATACATGATATGGATGATTATTTATATTCTATAAAGATAGTGATTTTTATATATTCATCAGAAATCATGATTTCCTTCTCCATTCAATAAAATGTTGCATCATATTTTGGAAGACAGTCAATACCGAGGACTATATCAAGGTTATCCATGGGAATAATGAGATATTCATCAAATAAGGTTCTAATATGTGTTATAATGGGGACAATTTTACATATCATTGTTGCAAATATACATACCTTAAAAGGTTTGAAAAACAACCCCCATATCAAATCAAAATGATAATTTTTAATTTTTATAAAAAATTGTTATATATAAAAGAGTGTGATGATTAAAAATTAAATAAAGAAATGGATAAAATTTTAGATAGTAGTAATGTACTTACCACCACATCATTGGGTAATTCTTTGTTATCTATAGTGATATCATAACATTTTTCATCTTCCCATGACCTCTTATGTTGTAGATTTCACTAACACAAGGTGGATTTGTTTTCATAGTTCCCAATCTCCTTGTAGTTGTAACATTGAATAAAAGATTTTCCTTCTTCTATTTTAATTCATTAACATAATTTACCTTTCCAAAAACCTTATAAAAAATTCCCATTCCCTTTAAGAATTTTACTTGGTTATTACTTCTATAATTCTCACAAAATAATAATTTCTTCATAATATTCATCTTTTTTGTCGTGTTTCCTTTTTTGTGCTGTTAAGATGACATATTTGTTACCCAGATCCCCTTTAATGTGCAAGTTCTAGAGAATTTTTTTTTCATTATAGTGTCATATAAAACTATTTTATTATATCAATAAATGTTTTAGAGACTAGTTCTCATCAGAGACATGGATTATTACCTTTAAACAAACAGAAAATCATCCACTCCATTTTACATATATAATCCTTATCATACCATGAATGTTGTATAAAGGTAGCTTCATAATTTGTGACACTTTCCCCATCCTTTTTAATTAATCTAATTAACTTTTATCTTCATCTAATTTTTTTCACATAATGGAACTGATAATAAAATAATTTGTCCTTAAATATTTCCAATCCATGATTTCTATTTCCCCTTTTTTCCTAATATTCTAGATCAAAGACGAACATTGATCAGTATCACCATTTAGATAAAAAATCAAAAGTTAATCCTTTAACTTTTCACCACATCCTAAATCCAAAAATATTTTCTTTAGATAATTAATCCTTTACCTATTTTCAATCATATTTCTAGTCCCACTAAATATTGGAGTCTTCTATCATATAAAGAGATCCAATATATGGGATTATCACTATGGAATAGGTTCCTTAGTAGGGGAAAGGTTATTTATCATAAAATAATTATGATTTCCTAATACATCTATAATTTTATAGGTTATAATAACAATTTTTGTAGTTTACTCATCAAGGATATATCTATATTCTATGTGAGTATTGATATCATTCTTCCATAAAATTGAAATTTATAAACAAAATAATATAATAGATCATATTAAAAAATTATTAATTTAAATTCCTGATATATAGTTCTAAATATGGGGCTTAATAAAAATTAAAAATTAACTCATTATTAATATAAGGATCATAAATATTGGTTTCATTAGGGATATATTTTCTTTTAAACTGTCATAATTTTCTGTAAAGAAAATTTGACTTATAATATGCATACCCCCTAGGATTTTCAATCTAGGTGTAAATTAATGATTATTTTTAAATACCATGTTATTCTTGAGTGAATCCCGATGTTCCATTTTCTGAGATATTACACCTAAGTACATTTATCACATAACTTTTTCCACTTGTAGTAAGAATACATGGGTGTATATCTAATAAGATGCACATAATCATTACCTTGCCATAACAATTTGAATTTTTTCATATACTAGTAATAAAATTCTATTATAGTGTTTTGTTCCCTAGTCTATTTTTTTCAACATCTACTTCAAAAGGGTTCTACTAAACTTTCTCTGATTCCAAATATAGATACCCTAACCCCTGTAGTTCAGAGTTGAGGAGACACTATATTACATTTTCATAGATCTGAGATTTAAATTCCAAAGCATTGAATATAATATAATTTTTTGAAAACAATATTTTATAAATGATAACCAGTTTATTTATGGAATATAAAACGAAAGATGATACTTAACAAAATAAAATTCTTTGTTTAAAGGATTCCCCGTTATAACCTAGGAAAATGAAAAAAAAATATGGTTGATTTCAAATTCATAGTGACAGTTCACCTAGAATTAATCAATAATCATATTAAATATATAATGGTAAAATAATGAACACACATTCCACTTAAATATCTTAATACGTTTTAATCAATATGGACATGTATCTAACTGAAACACATGAAATTTAATAATTAAACTGAGAATTAAATGAATCCATAGATAATTTCATAGAAAAAATATCATAGATAATAATAATAATGTAATTATAAATGTATAAAATTCTACAAACTTTGACACCATGTTTCCAAGGCACATAGAACATTTATAGGTAGGACCGTTCACAAGATTTTTTAATATAAACCTGGTAAAGACCCAAATTATTTAGCCAACAGATTCATCTCATAAGACCATTGATCTATCTAACAGATTACTTAAAATGATCCCCAACCCATATCATACAATTAAAAATCATTTATCATATATTAAATAATATATTTAACTCGTAATCAATGTGCCCTTTCAAATATCTGTATTGAGTAAAGGATAAGGATTTATAAATATTTTCTTAGTTAATCAAATAAGTTTTAGCATTAAAACTATATGTAACAATGATATTGTATTTATGAAATAATCATATACATTCCTAAAAAATTTATATTTAATAGAAATATAGTTTACAATTTAAAATTACTATAATAATGTGAATAGTTTAAAAGAAAGTTAGCAATCACAAAAGAATGTGATATTGCAATATAACTTTTACCCATTAGAAATTTTTTATTCAATTCTGTTTGGATGAAGAAATTAAAATGGGATCATAAAAAAATTATGAATAATGATATTCTATGTCATGAAGTAATTATATATCCCAAAAAATGTGAATTTCCACATAATAACAAATATGTATCAATAGAGTGTAATTTGAGATAAAATCCCAAATCACACACTTCCTTATGGTTGATTTCTCTTTAACATAGTTTATAATGATTATAATTATAATATTAACTTAATATATAACCATATTAATATTTATAATGTCATATATTATTCTTTTATAAAATTTTATTACCTATTTGTTAATAATATTCCATTATTTTCACTATTATAGGTGTTAATTGGCTTGTTTTTCAAGTATGTTTTGACTTTTTACTTTTATCATATTACATTGATCATTATATTACAATATATAGAATGTAAATCAGGATTTAAATGACATATATATTCGGTATATATTTATTTAGATTAATTACTAAAATTTAGGGATATGATATTAAATGTACCGTTCATGGATAAGATAAGTCGTATGTACACATGAACGTTGCTTCCATTTTTCTATCATATTAAAGAATAAATAGTAAATTATTTATTTGTATATTATGAAAACATAATAATATTTATTTCATATATATCACATATGTTTATTAAAATTATATTTAGTACATTCCATGCAAAGTGTGAGTGGATCACATCACTTCGCGAGGTGAAAGTGCGTTGTACACAAGATCGATGTTATCGTATTCTAAATAAATGTATAATACAATGTTATAGGTTCTATAATAATTATAGAATCATAAAGTAATCATCAATATCATAAATATCATATATAAATGGAATTTTGATCATTATTTACAACTTTAAAATGTGGTAAAGGAAAAATGAACAATATTATTTCGCAAGGTGGTTGTCGGCCTTATACACGAATGATGATTTCATAACACATTTGATTAAATTGTTAGATTATATGGGATAGAAAGTCACATTAAAAATCATAGTATATTGTATATCCTTAAATATTTTATATAATCATGTTATAAAAATAATTTAACGAGTTGGATAATGAAATAAAATAAAAATGTTTTTGAAAAAACATTACCTCTTCTTCGGGTATCCTCCCTAGGTCTTCACTAATGTATTTATAAGTTAAATATATACCCAAGATAAGGGTTATAAGAGGAGTTTTTATATTTATAATATATATATTGGATTTTATTTTCGGAACCAAAGTGTTTTGAGAGTGTGAATAATGGTGGAGTGGGTATGGCCTTTGATATGTGGGTTAGAAGATACACTTGGTATATTTCAAAAGAAATTTAAGTGGGACAATTTATTTACAAAAGAAGGATTAACTAATAAAACAAGTTATATTTAATAATTTCTTAGGTCATAATATATCTAGAATATAATAATTGTACAAGTTTCTATGCCATTTTCACCCTTAAGTATAATGTTTAGTCCCTCATCAAACCTATTTTTATCTTAATCAATATGATTAATATCAACAATTGCACCTAATCATTTGGGTCAAAAAATAAGTATAACTTTTCCAAAATTAAAAACAAAATCTAATTATAGATATGTCATCCATTTTAACAAATTTAGATCACATAATCTAATGAAATTAATATAAAATTAATCCCTTATATGGAACGAGAAAGTGATATTTTTATGTGAAAATGTTCAGAAGTTGATTAAGTATTTATATCTAAATTACAAATAAAATTTATTCAAATGACATAAATTCAACTAAAATATGTATAATTATATATATATATTTTAAAACCAATTTAAAATGTAATTTAACATTGTAAATTATTTCGATTAAATGTCTGTTTTCAATTAAAATTCATTATTAATCACTATTCAATAAAAAATGAAACAGCTCAAAAATAATACAAAAAGTAATTTATATTATAATTTTAAAATTACACATTAAAAAATGAAAAATATTTTTTAAATAAAAATTAAAAAATTATCATAATTTAGTTTTAAAATAAGTGCAACATTAAAAGATGGATGAATTAAATTAAAAAAATACAACGTTTTATGCACAAAATTTAATTTTTTTAATCTCATTCATACAAAATGTGATCAATAAATTTTTAAAAAATAAATTAAATAAATAATATATAATTTTAATTAATATAATTCACTAATAATAATTAGTTTAATTCATATGGATGAACATCTTTGAGCTTATAAAAATAGCTTTTTTATAAAAATGTTCATTTATATTCAATTGGTTTTTATTTTTCATATTTTATTTAATTATATTGATAAACCCCAATTTTATATCTAGGAGAAAATTTTTATTTTGAATAAAAATATGAATAGTATTTTCTAAATATATATCTTTAATTTAATGAATTCTATTAGAGAAATTATTTTTTGGAAATAATACAAGTCGACTCAGTGTTTCATGGATTATCAGCTATATCAACAAAATTAAATTAATTCTAAAAGAAAATTATTGTAAATTCATGGGGTATTAAAAAACTTGTAAATATATTATCATGATTAATTTACCAAGAAAATAAACATTTAATTTCAATATTAAAATATATCATGCTTTACAAAGATATGTTCATAGTTAACTAATTGTGTATGAATGCCATGTACAATGTCAACGCACCCTAACCAAATTACAAACACAAAGTTAAATCAAAGATTATATTTTCTCTATACTAATAAATCAGGGTTTGAACATTATAAAATAGGAACATCTATTTAGGGATTCTATTTTATGAGAACTATCAAAGTAAAACTATTTAGGATAATCAAATATATTATTTATATTATCTAATATTTATTCTTTTTATAATTCTTACTATCTTTGTTGTTTATATTACTCACTCATTTAATTATTTTTTCATCACATGATTCAAAAATAAATACTCAATTATTCTATAAAATCAAAATTTCATTACGTTGTTATAATTAAACAAAATCTTGTGGAATTATTTTGAGTTATAAATGCTCTTAAAAAATATACACCGTTTTTATTCCTATTTTTTAAGCTCATGGATAAAAAAAACTATTAGTTGGATATATTTAATTATTTAAATATTATTATAAAATATGTTTTAAACCTTGGAAGATTTCTTTTACACATGGGTTTATAAATAAATATATTCTAAAAAAATTACTTAATAGAATAGGGATTTTATTTTAATATATATTAGTTTCATTTTATTTCATTAAGGGCATATAGAATATTTTAAACCTTATGATGATTAAATTTTTAAATTAACAGTTTTTTTCTTGATGAATTTTATTATTATGATATAATAATAATGTCCATAAAAGCATTATTTTTCCTTCAACATAAAATCAATTATGTTGTTAGTATGTTTTTATATTACTAGTATAGAGTTTAAATTATGTATAAATTAATACTTTATCCATGATTGTATTATTATAACATTTAGTTTAAAATTATTACTAAATTCATTATTTATTAGAGTAATGAAATTATCCATGGGTTTACCAATAGAAATTAAAATATATAATATGGATAATAATTGATATTTTGAATTAATTTAGTTATTTTAAAAATATAATATTTCATTTGATCAAATATCATTGACTATAGTTTATTATTTACTATCCCAAATATGAACCATGCACCAATCATTTTTCTCTATATAAACATTTTCCTAATATTATTTTGGAATATTATTTATTTATATTTATTAATTTTTAACCATGAACCATTTAAATGTTTTTATAAAACATCACTTGATTTTTCTTCTTACCAAAATCAAATATATATTTTACTTAATGTTTTTATTTTAATTAAATTATGTATCCAATATAAATTTAAATTTGAGAATTATAATTTCATTAAATCTTGTTAATTTAGAGCACCATCAGAGAGAATATTCCCAGTTGTAATGGTATGTGTAATTAGTTGAAAAATAATGGAAGATATAGCTCATAATTGTTTTCAATGGTTGTTATTATTTGTTATTAATTTTTTTAATCTGATATTATAAATAAATAAAAACTAATATGGCATTGGTTGTGAAGAATTTTTCATAATTTAAGGCAATAAAACTCTATTTTTCAATTGTTTATTATATAATTATTTTTATATTTTATTTCTAAATGAATTTGAAATAAGTGAGGATGGATGAGACTAGTGTTTCCTATGATATTCCAATTCTAGGAAACTATGTATTCATACAAAAAAAATTCAATATATACCATAGGTGTATTTTATATTTTTATGAGTGAATATATATATATATATAAATAAATATGTACTTGTCATGTTTTAATTTAATTAATTAATGATAATATTGAAATATAATTTTTTAAACATTGATAATTGATAATTTTTTTTGTCTATACATGTGGCTTTCATGTGGTATATGTTCGGAGACCCCTAAACTATTTTAAATCAAATAATGTGATTAATTTTCAAAAAAAATTATTTTAGAAATGAAAACAATTATTTTTAACAATGGAAATATCATTTCTGATACTATTATTAAAACAAAATTAAAAATCCCATTAGTCTATTAAATTTCATATCATATTTTTTATAGGAGTAATAAAATTTTTTCCCCAACATTTATAACCAATTATTCTTTTTTAGGATGTGAATGGAAATATGAATTGATAAGTTAAAATAATTTTATAATAATACTGGGGATAAATTTATTAATAAAATAGTTTTTAAATATATATATTAAATACCTAAATATATGAATTGATTTTGTATTTTTACTTTATGGATACAAAAATCATACAGTTTGAATGTTGGTTGTTTAAAAAATAAACTTCTTCATGTTATGTGTACAGTTAATGGATGTAGATGTTTAATCCTATGTTTTTTTTAAATTTCATAAGACATTATTTTAAGGTATTTTATATTGGTACAAAAATGATTATGTAATGGGTATTATGGTACAGACTATTCATGAATTATTTTTATAGAGTTTTTATTTATATATTTGGTAATTAATATGACTTATCAGTAATTGATGTATCAATTATAACTACATAAGTTAAAAAATTATCTTAATTTATTTTTGAAATGAAATATGTGATATTTATGTTATTTTAGTGAAAATATATATTTTAATATAATTTAGATTAAATTAATGGTTAGAGGATGTACTCAAAAAAAATTTAATTAATATAGGAATCATGGAAGTTTTACCTAGGTTTCAAGTATCCTTATAATAATTATAACCTCAGTATCCCAGGGTCGGGGCCTTACATTAATAAATTGGCATAGATACAACATTTTAATCCCAAATGACCAAACTATTTATTATTTTTGGAATACCATATTATATATATGATACCCATTTTATAATAGAAATAAAAAATGAAACATATTACATAACAAAATAAAATTCTCAACATCCTTGAAAACACATTCAAAGGACTCATCTTCCCTACATGGGGAAAAGGAACAAAATAAGGATGATCCTAAATTCTCAATAATTGATAATTATATATGATTTTAAAATGAATAAATAGTCTCAATAAAAATGGATAGTTGGATAGATAAAAATACATAACCCATAAATATCTTGATAAGGGATAATTAAAATGGTCATTAATTGAAACACATGAAATTCAATCAAAAAACTGATAATGAAATGAATCTATATATAATTTCACATAAAAAATCATGGAAAATAATTATAACTCACTTCGCATTGAATGATATTATTAAATATTTGATTCCTTGTTTCCCAGAAAAATTGAACCTTTACCATCAATAACATTCACAAGATGTTTTAAACTAACTTGAAATAGCCCTTATGATTTAGAAGACTAATTCATCTTATTAGAATAATTATGGATTTACAGGGTTACATTAAATGGTCTGAACCCCATCTCATACTGGTATAATTCATATCACATATATCGAAAATTTTATTTATCTAAAAAAATGTGCCTTATCAAATATCTATATCGGGTAAGGGATATATATTTATCAAAATTTCTGCAGTTAATCAATTAACATTTTAGTAAAAATTATATGTAAAAATGTTATAGAGTTTATAAATTAATAATATAAATTACACAATAATATATATATATATGTATGTATGTATGATAAATTTAATGCCTGATGAAAAACATATTACAATAAAGTTATTTTTAAGAGAATATTAACAATCATAATAGAAAGTGTGATTGCATGATAAATCTTAGCACTTTGTAATCACCAAATCAAATACCCCTGGATAAAATATTTGGAATCAGAAATTAAAATAACATAAAGTGTGAATAATGATATTACTTTTCCTGAAGTTACTATATACACCTCATAAAAGTTAATTGTTGCCTAATAAAAAATAAGTCTCAAATGGAATGTAAATTTAGATGAACCCCCTTACCTTATGCATCCATTTGGTTTAATTCACATTAAAATCATTCATAATGTTTTGAGTCATGTTATTAAGTGATTATATATCCCTATTAATATTCATAATATCATATTTGATTCCATTGTAAGATAATATTACCTATTTGTTAATAATATTTCATTACTTTCACTATTCTGGATGTTAATTGTATAGTTTTTTTAGTATATATTTAATTGTTATTTTTGTCCCTCCTAACTAAATCATAATTTTATCATCTAAATAATCTCATTTTTATAAATTATATTTTAATTTCGAGTAATCCTTAAAATTTAGTGATATGAAATGAAATTCCTAGTTCTTGGAGATGGTAGGTTGTACATGTGGATGAATGCTACATCTATTTTCAGGTTGTATTAAAGGAAAAAAAATTTATAATATATATGTAAAGACCCGTAAAATTCAATGGATTTTTTTCTTAATTTTCTTTGGAATTTTACAAGAGCGCGGTTTCTGACGGCACCTGATTCCGAGGCTCGGTGTGCCCAGAATCAATTTCTGAAGTTTGGCTCGGGTACATTCAGTGAACGAACGAGCAGGAATTTCTAACTTTTGAAACGGTGCCCGGAATCGATTTCTGAGGGCACCGATGAACACTCAGCACCGATTTTCGCTTAAAGAGACCTTTTCCGAGGTTGCGTTTTATGTGGGTTGAGAGTTAGTTTTGGGGAAAGTTGGATGTAGTTAAATAAATTGTGGAACAAAATTTATTTTAAACCATGTTGGTTATATCCTCCCAAAGGGAGTTAGAGGTGGGACCCACATCCACTTAACCTCCCTTGAGAGGATTAAGTGTGGTGGGTCCCACACGAGCCCTAATTATTCAACTTCCCATAAACCCCCCCCCCAATAACTCCACTCTAATTAATTTTGACAACTTGTGTTATTAATTGAGTTGAGTTCCTAATTTCAAACTTTTGAAATTCAAAGAGGTGAAGTTGTGTAAATAAAATAAGGCTTGGACTTTTTTTATTTTGGTTAGATTTCTTTTACCACCTTGAGAGGATTGGAAAGATTTCTTCATCTTCTTCAACCTTGACGAAGAACACGAAGAACACTTAGGCTCCGACGAAGAACGCCATCACCATAAGAAGAGAAAGATGTGTCGTCTCTTCTCTTCTTCGCAGTCGGTGTGTTTCTGAAGATCGACGATGCCACTTCTTTTGATCTTCTTCCCGTGTCAACGAAAGGAGACGCCGCTTCCTCCTCAGGCTTTCTCCATCAACTTACGAAGCTTCTCCAACGATGTTACCTCTTCGGACGCACCTCGACGTCAACGGAATCGACGTACGATTCCCGCAACGCCCGACCCCCGCAACACTTGTCTTCCGAAGCTTGTTGACGTGCTCCACTCTTGAAACCGAGGTAGGGGTTTATTGTTATTCTATTAATTGTTTCCGTTCCTAATTATAGCATGTCAAATTTCGTGGTTTTCGACTATTTGATATCAAATAACGTGAGGGGGGCCGGTCCGCACAAACACGGCCGACCCTCCTCCATATTTTCATGAATGATTCCATTGTGGATGGTACGAGGAAGCGTGGTGTCGTCGCACCACGCGGTTTCATGCGGAACATATGCGCGGCGCCGTCGCGCCGCGCCATGGAAAGGAATTCAAGGACGCGACTCCGTCATACCGCGTCGAAGGAAACCGAGGATGCCGCGGCCGGAACGGGGCTACGGTGGAGGGGCGCGGTGCCGTCGCACCGCGCTGGATGACAAAGACCGCGGCCGGTTCCGGGCTGCGGCGGAACAAGGTGACCGGCGGCCAGCCGGGCCGCTGGTGTCGGAAGTCGGAAGAGGACCGGCCTTTGCCGGTCCTGTTGAGAAGGAACCGGCTGGCCAGGTCGGGCCGGCCGGAATGGAGGAAAACCGGGGGAAATAAATTCCCCCGGCCAGCAGTCAACGGCCTGCCATAAATGAGGGGGGCCGCGGTTTCACAAGGGGGGCAGGCGCCCCCCAGTTTTCCAACAGCTCGGCCGAAGGCCGAGCTGGCAACGCGCCCAGCACGCTGCGTCCAGCTGGACCGGCGCCGGGCCTGGTCGACCCTGTCTGGGGTGGGTCGACCCGGTTCGGGCCGACCGGGGGGTCTCGGGCCGGGTCGGCCCGGGCCCGACACCCCCAATACCGAACTGTCTAGGTTCAAATGCCCATAACTCGGGCTACAGACCTCCAAACGACGAACCGTCAGCGGAGATGCGATCTTAGGATCGAGGCGGTCGTTTCAGTATATCGCACTCAAGGTTTCTAAATACTTTGAGTTCGGCCGGGTTGGTTCGTACACGAAACCAGCGGGGCCCTCGGAGCGGAAACGCTCATATCTTGAGCTACGGACGTCCGATTGATGTGCCGTCAGCTTTGTTGAGTTCCTCTTAGTGAGACGGATCTTTTGGAATACTCTGCCCGAGGTTTGGACGCAGGTGGAGTATGGTCGGGTTGGTTTTTCCTTAAAAACCAACCGGGCCCCTGGAAAGAAAAAGCCAATAACTCTCAGACCAGGCGTCTGATTGACGCGCCGTCTGTTGCGTTGAGTTCCTGTTGATGATACAGAACTTTTGGATACATCAACTCTAGACTTTCTGACAGTTGATGTATCAGCTTCTCGGCTCGTGGAGCGGACCCTCTTGAACGAGCTTGCTGTGTGCGGGAACCCTAGAGCTAGCTGCGACTGCTACTGTGACTGCGACGACGACTGTGCAGAGATCCTCAGTGGATTCGACGACGACGATTACAGCACTCAACGATCCTGTGTGGATCAGTGCTACCGATCCTGTGGGGGTCCGATCCTGTGTGGGTCAGTGCTCAGCGGTCCTATGTGAACCAGGGCCTACAGATCCTGTGTGGGTCTGATCCTGTGTGGGTCTTTGCGGGGGTTAGTACCTATCGATCCTTTGTGGGTCCGACAACTTAGATGGATCAGTGATCATCTCCATCTCCCTCGAAGAAGTATACATGTGTGAGCTGAATCCTGTGCTTTCCTGTGTGGATTGTGTTGTGCTATCCGGTGTGGATTACGTTTGCTTTCCTGTGTGGAATACGTATACTTTCCTGTGTGGACTGAGTTGTACTTGGGCTTGGAGGTTGGAACGTATTGGAATTGATGACTTAGGTATATGTATGGGCATATACCTAAGCAGTGTCGGTTGTTACTTCGTGTTTATATCTCTCCTTTGTGGTTTATCCTTTGTGGATTTTAGGAGACCTTCAGGGGTCTCGGGGTCCCTACTGAGTAGCTTATGCTCACCCCTGCACGGGCTATGCCCGCACTACGTTGTGTTGGTTGCAGGCGACGGACAGCGTTGATCTTGGTTGAGGCTCGCAGAGCAGGACGGTACCTGGAGGTGGACCACTGGGCAGGACGTACTCGGAGCGGACGGCGGGACCCGAGGAGCAGAGGAGCTATCTGTACCCACCCTTTGGGTGGGATTTCTAGTGGACAGCTCAGCGTAGCAGCTTTTACTTTTCAGTTGCTGTTTTCCCTTTCAAGTTGTACTTTACTTTCAGTTTTGGGTTTGTATACTGGCCCACTTATTTTTTTGCACTTATAGTTGTACTCTGTTTTACTTAGTGTTTACTTTTCAACATGCTTACTCTGTGGTGCTTGTTTTTTTACAAAGGCAATGCCTTCCCTTTTTACTGGGATTTACGCCTTGGTGCTAGTCGCCAGCCCCCGGCCTATGGAAGGCGGGCTTGGGGTTGTCACGGCACGGGCCCCGAGGACGGGTCGTGACAAATTGGTATCAGAGGAGTTCGGTTCTACCGCGAACTCTGATCTTTTCTATGTGAAGCAATAATGTTTAGCGTATTGAGTGTGGATATCAATCCAGGGAGTCCAGTGTTGGTGCGGCGGCCGACGTACCCGTACACCATGACCCTGACTTCTGATTTCCGACTTAATACATGAAAACATTGATTGCGTGTGTGTTTTATGTTTTCTTTGTGATTACTTTGTATCAGCTCACCAGGTATACTGTTTTGACCGTGGAACACCTGTTTCCTTTTCAGGATGGCCCCACGACAGTAGCTAGCTAGGGTTCCGAGAGTCGAGCGTGACGACAGCCCACCGAGCGATGAGGCCTCGGTGTAGGACCCTTTGTCAGCAGTGGCACCGGCGGTAGCACTACCCGTCGAGCCACCGATACTTCCAGCACCAGCCACTGACGATGCATGTCGCCTCAGTGCACTGCATGAGTTTCAGTACCAGCGACCGCCCAGGTTCCGTGGGGAGACGGACCCCCAGGTTGCCGAGGACTGGCTGGAGGCAGTCGTATGAGTTTTTAGGCTAGTGAGAACACCAGCAGACCTCATGGTGATCCTCGCGGCGAGCCTACTTCATGCAGCAGCAGGATGATGGTGGAGCTTGATGCTCCATGTGCACTATGAGGCATCTCTACTTTGGACGGACTCTGAGAGCCTCTTCCGCTCGGAGTTCGTCCCAACCACCCTCCGTGCGGTGCGCATTCAGGAGCTTCTTCAGCTGCGGCAGGGCAGCATGACGGTCGCTTAGTACTCGGCGAGATTTACTGATCCCTCGCGATACTCGACCGAGATGGTACGGTACCCATTCTTCCGGTCCCGGACCTTCGAGCAGGGATTGAGACATGAGATCAGGGCATCGCTGATCTCCCTCAGCATTCCGACTCAGATAGGAGTACTGGAGAGGGCCCTTTTGATCGAGAGCTTTCTTGCTGAGTCTACACCAGCGCCGAGACCCATCGCAGGGCGGCACGTAGCAGAGTCCTCTACAGCAGGCAGTCGACGGATGACTCAGGGGTCTAGGAAGACCAGAACCTCAGGCAGACGACCTCAGGACACTGGCTCAGCAGTGCGGGGCACACAGCGCGGAGCCAGTCTTTCGAGAGGCAGACAGTGCTACTCGTGCAGCGGGTAGGGCCACATGGCTTGTGACTGCCCGACCTGCTGTACCGAGGAGCAGCAGACGGTTGAGGGACTACCGAGGCAGAGGCAGAGGGTCAACCATGGCGGTCCGTAGGGAGGAGGCGGACGAGGCAGAGGAGCTTGCCAAGTAGTAGGTGGTGGGCGACGGTTTGAGGCTCTACCACCACCACCACCAGGAGGTCCACCCCGACCACAGGGAGCTGGCGGGCAGAGACAGGCACAGTTCCAGGCAGCAGAGGCCTACGACCATGGCGCGCCCGATATGATTCAAGGTACTATCTGTGTCTATTCCACCCTTGTTGTAGTACTTATAGACACATGAGCGAGTCACTCTTTCATAGTCACTACCCTTGTTCGGAGCTCGGAGATTCTGACAGAGCCATTTTCTCGATCCTTACGGCTAGAGACTCCTACGGGAGCAGACTTGACCATTACGCACTGGTACCAGCAGTGTGAGCTTACTCTAGGAGGCGAGAGCTTCGGTTGGGATCTTCTTGTAGCAGCGTCGAGGCCTTACGACGTCATATTGGGCATGGATTGGTTATCTATGGTCCATGCACAGATTGACTGTTTTAGGCGCAAAGTGCGTTGTGTACGCACCGACGGGAGCAGGTTCTCCTTCACCGGCGAGAAGGGAGCCTTTTCAGCACAAGATGGACTTCCGCGAAGGAGAGTAGAGCCCATCACTCATCAGTTAGCTAGCCTCATCCTAGGAGCAGTTGGCGTGCGGAGTCCTGGTTTTCCTGCAGTGGTGGATCAGTTTGTGGACGTTTTTCCCGACGACGTTCTAGGGTTACCTCCTCGTAGAGAGGTAGACGTTTATATTGACCTGTACCCCGGGACAGCTCCGATATCAACTCCAGCATATCGGATGGCCCTCGCTGAGCTTTGAGAGATACGGGTACAGTTGGAGGACTTGCAGGGCAGGGGGTTCATCCGACCTAGTGTTTCACCCTGGGCTTCCCCGATATTGTTCGCCAAGAAGGCGGGCTTGCGAATGTGTGTCGATTATCGTCACCTGAACCAGGTGATAGTGAGGAACAAGTATCCACTACCGAGGATTGATGACCTCTTTGATCAGCTCAAGGGAGCACGGTGGTTCTCGAAGATAGACCTCAGGTCAGGCTATCATCAGCTCAGAGTTAGAGACGAGGACATGCAGAAGACGGCCTTCAGATGTCGGTATGGCCACTATGAGTTCTTGGTTATGCCTTTCGGTGTAACCAATGCTCCAGTAGTGTTCATGGACCTCATGAACAGGATCTTTCAGCCTTAACTCGATCGATTTGTCTTGGTATTCATCGACGACATTCTGATTTACTCGATGACTGAGGAGGAGCACGCCTACCACTTATGGGTTGTACTAGACACACTTCGAGAGAACCAGCTTTATGGTAAGCTCTCGAAGTGCCATTTCTGGATATGTGAGGTCCACTTCTTGGGGAATGTCATCTCTAAGGTGGGAGTTGTAGTGGATCCTACAAAGATCGAGGCAGTGTTAGCTTGGGAGCCACCCAGGAGCGTGACGGAGGTGCAGAGTTTCTTGGGTCTAGCTGGATACTATCAGAGATTCGTGCCAGACTTCTCTAGAGTTTCGGCACCACTCTCAGCTTTGACAAAGAAGGGGAAACTCTTCGTGTGGTCAGATAGATGTCAGCAGAGCTTCCATGAGCTGAGACAGAGATTGACCAGCGCACTTATCTTGAGGTTGCCTGAGGTGGGAGTAGGGTACGTAGTCTACTGCAATGCATAGGGGACCGGACTCGGATGTGTCCTGATGCAGGATCGGGCAGTGATCGCCTATGGATCATGTCATTTGAGGCAGCATGAGTAGAACTACGCTACCCATGACTTGGAGTTAGCAGCAGTGGTCTTCGCTCTGAAGACATGGCGACACTACCTGATGGGCGAGCGCTTTATAGTATTTTCTGACCATCAGAGTCTCAGGTACATCTTCTCGTAGAAGGAACTGAACCTGAGACAGCGGTGATGGCTCGAGTTCCTCCAGGACTATGACTTTGAGATAGTCTATACTCCTAGGAAGGGGAACGTGGTAGCCGATGCCCTCAGCAGGAGGACAGGCATTCAGCTACTTGAGGAGGCAACGGAGTAGTTATCCTCTTTGCAGATATCCTTCGTGGATAGAGATGGAACAGCCTTTCTTCAGTCTCTCACACTCACTCCTCCACTTCTACAGCAGGTCAGAGAGGCACAGCGTGGAGACGCTAACTGTGAGATGCGGCGTGCACAGAAATCCTCAGGATAGGCACCTGATGGTTTTTCCTTTGGAGAAGAGCAAGACATCCTTTTTAGAGGACGTACCATGGTACCAGTATCATTACGAGAGGATGTGCTGAGAGAGTTTCACACTTCTCCTTTGGCGGTACATCCTGAAGTGGCGAAGATGTACGAGGATCTTAGATGACAGCACTGGTGGCCGGGCATGAAGAAGGTTGTCGCAGAGTTCATTTCCCGATGCCTCACCTGCCAGCAGGTGAAGGATGAGCATCAAGTAACAGCAGGCTTGGTACAACCCTTGGAGGTTCCGGAGTGGAAGTGGGACGGTATATCTATGGACTTCGTGACTGGACTTCCATGCACTTCCAGAAGTCACGACTCCATTTGGGTGATTGTCGACCGACTCGCCAAGTCGGCTCACTTCTTACCCATCAGAGAGCAGGGATCAGTGGAGAGCTTGAGACGACATTACCTTCAGGAGATTGTATGGCTTCTTGGTGTGCCATCTTCTATCATCTCCGATTGAGATGCTTGTTTTACTTCCCGACTATTGAAGGGATTACAGGAGGCGTTCGGGATGCAGCTACATCTGAGCACATCCTTTCACCCTCAGACGGATGGTCAGACGGAGAGGACCATTCAGACTCTCAAGGACATGCTCCGCGCATGTGTCCTCGACTTTGGTCGTAGCTGGGAGGACCACCTACCCTTGGTGGAGTTTGCGTACAACAATAGCTACCACTCCACCATCTGGATGGCACCATACGAGGCGTTGTATGGCCAACCTTGTAGATCTCCTTTGTGCTGGAAAGACCCTAGGGAGTCAGCACTTGTGGGACCAGAAATGGTCCATACCACGACAGAGAAGGTCCAGGTCATCCAGGAGCGGATGAGGACAGCTCAGAGCCGGCAGAAGTCATACGCTGACAGGAGGCGGAGGCCACTAGAGTTCGAGGATGGCGACCACGTCTTCTTGTGTGTCTCACCTCGATGTGGTTTACGGAGATTTGGCCGACGCGACAAGTTATCCCCGCGCTTAATCGGACCCTTCCAGGTCCTCAGTAAGATTGGCGATGTGGCTTATCGCCTGGCTCTACCACCTCAGTTGCACTGAGTGCACGACGTCTTCCTCGTATCTCAGCTGAGGAGATACGTCCACGACCCGATGCACATCATTGACCATGGGGATCTTGACTTTAATGATGGGGCGACTTTTACGGAGGTCCCGATGGAGATCGAGGATCGACAGAAGCGGGTCCTATGTGGACGGTCGATTCCTCTATTGTGCATCAGATGGCAGCACGGGAATCTCTAGGAGAGCACTTGGGAGCGGGAGGCTCAAATGCGTGATCAGTACCCTCATTTGTTTCCCTAGTTTTGATGTATCTTTACGGGGACGTAAATCCCTGAGGTGGTAGTAATGAAAAGACCCGTAAAATTCAAGGGAATTTTTTTCTTAATTTTTTTTGGAATTTTACAAGAGCGCGGTTTCTGACGGCACTTGATTCCGAGGCCCGGTGTGCCCGGAATCAATTTCCGAAGTTTGGCTCTGGTACGTTCAGTGAACGAACGAGCGGGAATTTATAACTTTTGAATTGGTGCCCGGAATCGAATTCTGAGGGCACCGATAAACTCGCAGCACTGATTTTCACTTTAATAGACCTTTTCTGAGGTTGCGTTTTTTGCGGGTTGAGAGTTAGTTTTGGGTAAAGTTGGATGTAGTTAAATAAATTGTGGAACACAATTTATTTTAAACCATGTTGGTTATATCCTCCTAAAGGGAGTTAGAGGTGGGACCCACATCCACTTAACCTCCCTTGAGAGGATTAAGTGTGGTGGGGCCCACACGAGCCCTAACTCTTCAACTTCCCTTAAACCCCCCCCCCCCCAATAACTCCACTCTAATTAATTTTGACAACTTGTGTTATTAATTGAGTTGAGTTCTTAATTTCAAACTTTTGAAATTAAAAGAGGTGAAGTTGTGTAAATAAAATAAGGCTTAGACTTATTTTATTTTGGTTAGATTTCTTTTACCACCTTGAGAGGATTGGGAAGCTTTCTTCATCTTCTTCAACCTCGACGAAGAACGCGAAAAACACTTAGGCTCTGAAGAAGAACGCCATCACCATAAGAAGAGAAAGACGTGTCGTCTCTTCTCTTCTTCGCAGCTGGTGTGTTTCCGAAGATCGAAGACGCCGCTTATTTCGATCTTCTTCCCGTGTCAACTAAAGGAGACGTCGATTCCTCCTCAGGCTTTCTACGTCAACTTACGAAGCTTCTCCAATGACATTACCTCTTCGGATGCACCTCGACGTCAACAGAATCGACGTACGATTCCCGCGACGCCTGACCCCCACGACGCTTGTCTTCCGTGGCTTGTTGACGTGATCCGCTCTTGAAACCGAGGTAGGGGTTTATTGTTATTCTATTAATTGTTTCAGTTCTTGATTATAGCATGTCAAATTTCGTGGTTTTCGACTATTTGATATCGAATAACGCGAGGGGGCCGGTCCGCACAAACACGGCCGACCCTCTTCCATATTTTCATGAATGATTCCCTTGTGGATGGAATGAGGAATTGTGGTGCCATCGCACCACACGGTTTCATGCGAAACATATGCGCAGCGCCGTCGCGCCGCGCTGTGGAAAGGAATTCAAGGACGCGATGCTGTCGCGCCGCGTCGAAGGAAACCGAGGACGTCGTGGCCGGAACGGGGCCGTAGAGGAGGGGCGCGGTGTCATCGCACCACGCTGGACGTCAAAGACCGCGGCCGGTTCCAGTCCGCGGCGGAACAAGGGGACCGGCGGCCAGCCGAGCCACCGGTGTCGGAAGCCGGAAGAGGTCCGGCCTTTGTCGGTCCTGTTGAGAAGGAACCGGCCGGCCAGGTCGGGCCGGCCGGAATGGAGGAAAACTGGGGGAAATAAATTCCCCCAGCCAGCAGTCAACGGCCCCCCATAAATGAGGGGGGCTCGGTTTCACAAGGGGGGGTAGGCTCCCCCCATTTTTCCAACAGCTCGGGCCGACCGGGGGGTCTCGGGCCGGGTCGGCCCAGGCCCGAAACCCCCGATACCGAACTTTCTAGGTTCAAATGCCCATAACTCGGGCTACGAACCTCCAAACGACGCGTCGTCAGCGGCGATGCAATCTTTGGATCGAGTCGGTCGTTTTGGTATATCGCACTCAAGTTTTTGGAATACTTTGAATTTGGCCGGGTTGGTTCGTACACGAAACCAACCGGTCCCTCGGAGCGGAAACACTCATATCTTGAGCTACGGACGTCCGATTGACGTGCCGTCAGCTTTGTTGAGTTCCTCTTAGTGAGACTGATCTTTTGGCATACTCCACCCGAGGTTTGGACGCATGTGGAGTATGGTCGGGTTGGTTTTGCCTTAAAAACCAACCGGGCCCCTGGAACGAAAAAACCATAACTCTAAGACCGGGCGTCCGATTGATGCCCCGTCTATTGCGTTGAGTTCCTGTTGACGATACGGAACTTTTGGATACATAAACACTAGAATTTGTGACAGTTGATGTATCAGCTTCTCGGCTCGTGGAGTGGACCCTCCTGAATGAGCTTGTTGTGTGCGGGAACCCTAGAGCTGGTTGCGACTGCTACTGTGACTGCGACGATGACTGTGCAGAGATCCTCAGTGGATTCGACGACGACGACTACAGAACTCAGCGATCCTGTGTGGATCAGTGCTACCGATCCTGTGTGGGTCCAATCATGTGTGGGTCAGCGCTCAGCGGTCCTGTGTGAACCAGCGCCTACAGATCCTGTGTGGGTCCGATCCTGTGTGGGTCTTTGCGGGGTTTAGTACCTATCGATCCTTTGTGGGTCCGAAGACTTAGATGGATCAGTGATCATCTCCATCGCCCTCGAAGAAGTATACCTGTGTGAGCTGAATCCTGTGCTTTCCTGTGTGGATTGTGTTGTGCTATCCTGTGTGGATTACATTTGCTTTCCTGTGTGGAATATGTATACTTTCCTATGTGGACTGAGTTGTACTTGGGCCCGGAGGTTGGAACGTATTGGAATTGATGACTTAGGTATATGTATGGGCATATACCTAAGCAGTGTCAGTTGTTACTTCGTGTTTATATCTCTCCTTTGTGGTTTATCCTTTGTGGATTTTGGGAGACCATCAGGGGTCTCAGGGTCCCTACTGAGTAGCTTATGCTCACCCCTGCACGGGTTATTCCCACACTACGTTGTGTTGGTTGTAGACGACGGGCAGCGTTGATCGTGGTTGAGGCTCGCAGAGCAGGACGGTACCAGGAGGTGGACCACTGGGCGGGACGTACTCGGAGCGGACGGCGGGACCCGAGGAGTAGAGGAGCTATCTGTACCCACCCTTCAGGTGGGATTTCCAGTGGACAGCTCGGCGTAGCATCTTTTACTTTTCAGTTGTTGTTTTCCCTTTCAAGTTGTACTTTACTTTCATTTTTGGGTGTGTATACTGGTCGACTTACTTTTCTGCACTTATAGTTGTACTATGTTTTACTTATTGTTTACTTTTCTACTTGCTTACTCTATGGTGCTTGTTTTTTTTACAAAGGCAATACCTTCCCTTTTTACTGGGATTTACGCCTTGGTGCTAGTCACCAGCCCCTGGCCTATGGAAGGCGGGCTTGGGGTAGTCACGGCACGGGCCCCGAGGACGGGTCGTGACAATATATATATATATATATTTTCATTATAGTATCATATTTACGTCATTTAAATAACATATTTTTATTAGAACCAACCTATATATATTCAGTGCAATGTGAGGAAGAATCACATCACTACCTGAGGTGGTAGTATACCGTACACACATATGATGTTGTCATATTCCCAAAAAAGGAATGTATGAAGGTATGTGTTATTTGATAATCCTATAACCATAATAACATTTTAAATATCATAAATATAATATATAAGCTGTATTTCCATAATTACTCCCATCCATAAAATATTTTAATGGAAAATCGAAGGACTTCGTTTCCCGATGTGGTAGTCCACCATTCACCCGAATGCTGATTTTATAACCCATTTTATGGAAGTGTCTGATGTTTTAGGTAAGTCACATAACATATAAAAGTATAAGTATATTGAATATATTCAGGTTATTATGTAAAAAATATATTAAAATAATTGAAGATGTTGGATAATGAAATATAATAATTACGCTTTTTTAAAAACATTATATCTTCTTTGGGTCGACTCGTTATATTTTCACTAATGCCTTCCTAAGTTAAATTAATTCATAGGATAAGGATTTTAGGGTGAGTATAAGTTATTATTTATCTTAAAAAAAGGTGGTTTGAGAGTGTGAATAACGGGGGAGAGGGAGGCCATTTATAACTGTGGGGGTGGATACACTTGGTATTTTGAAAAGAAACTTAGGTGAAGCCAGATTTCTTACTAAAAAACATCAATAATTCACAATATTCAATAAATTAATGGTTTAGGTTGATATATAGAATCATAATGGGTGTTGTATAAGTTTTTATGTACTTTTTATGCTAAAGTTTAATGTTTACTCTCTTGGTAAACTTTTTCTTCTATTAATCACACTAAATAATTTTATTAATTTTCAAAAAGAATTTGGAAAATAATTAATTTGACATTATTAGATATTAAAATTTATAATTCCTTAAAATATAGACACAATTTACTAAATTAAAATAATAAAATTGACAAAAATTAATTTAAAATTAATCATGTAGGTGTAAGGATAAAGGTGGTTGTTAATTTGAAAATGTTCAATAGTTTAATAAGTTTATATGTATAAATTTAATATAAAATATTATTCAAATGAATTAATGTTTATTAACAGATCTATTATTGAAAAAATTTATACTAAATTCAATTTAAAATATAACCTAACACTTTAAATTATTTTGGTGAATTTGTAGTTTTCTATTAAAATTAAATATTTTTCATAATTCATTAAAATATGAAACTTCATAGAAAAATAATGAAATTTTTATATAAGATAATTCATACATTCCTCTTCATAAATAATGTTAAATTTTTCAAATAAAATTATAAAATATGTCAAAATCTAGTATCAAAAAATGTAATCCATTAAAAAGTGGAAAAACTGCCTCTTGAAATGTACCATTTTTATGCATAAAATTTGATTAGTTATTATATTATAGTTATCCAATATATTGGATGAATTTAAAATAATATCAAATACTTAAGATATAAATTTCATAAAGATAATTCAGTATTATTAATTAATTTAGATTTTTCTGATAAAATTTCTTTAGGGGCATAATAATTGTTTTTTTATAAAACATTTTCTTTTATATTCAATTGGATTTAATTCTCATAAGATAGTTATTAATATTATTAAAAACCAATTTAAAGAATTGGAAAAAAATGCCTTTTAAACAATAATATTAATAGTATTTAGTAAAAATTGGACCCACGTGTAACCGAATCTTTTGAAGAAAGGTTTTGTTTTATGTAATGTAAGCTAACTCAGTTTTTTTTCTTTGCAAGATATATAAAAAAAATTTATTATTGACGTAAAGTATTTTATATTATTGGGGTATTACATTAATTTATTCTATAAAAAATTCACCCTCTAAATTTATTGTTCATTATCTTCTAAATAGATGAGGATATTTGTTCTTCATAATATCCTCTGATTCCCACATTCATTATCCATTTTTTAATTTCTCCAATATACATTTACCATAAGATTCATTTAATTCTTAAATAATTGATCTTCAATATCAATAATCTAGTTGAGTTCTTAAATATTAAATTGATTAGGTTCCAATAGTTTTTTTCAGAGTTGAGCACAAGTTCCAGGTCTTGTATGTACTTTCTAATAACTGATATATTAAACACATCGTGTACTTTTGATATATTTAAAGGAATTTCAAAATTATTGGAAATAACTCAATTTATTTGAGTAATTTTAAAGTTTCAAATATACCTAGATCCTAGTTTCACATTATTAATAAACATTATAACACCCTTCCCTGGAGATACGTCTAGTAAAACATAATCTCCCACTTAGAATTCAAAATCATTCAATTGATTATCTACACAACTATTTTTTCTAATTTGAGCTTCTTTAATGTGGTCATGAGTATCCTTTACCATTACTTTTCTATCCTCAAAATATTCTAGGACTAAAAGTTTCCATTCACCTGCTTTAACCCAACATGTTTGAGTGTGAAATTTTTTTGTATACAATGCTTCATACGACATCAATTTAAAACATAAAATAAAACTATTTTTATAGAAAAACTCTAACTATGATAAATATTGACCCCAAATACCATTAAAGTTGAGTGATAATGAATTCAACATTTCACCCATTGTTTAAATAGTCCTTTTGGACTCTACACCAGTTTGATAATGGGACGAAGTTCTCAAATGAAGCATAGTATCAATAGCCATATGAATACTCTTCTCGAATTTCAACATAATATGGGGATATCAATCAAAAGAATGATAGATGTATTCCATGAATTATTATAACTTCATTAATATATATCCTTAAGATCCTTGATAAAGGAATATAGGCTCCTATATCATGGAAATGTGTGGATTCAGTTAGGGGATCAGCATAACCCATATTAAATCTTTATTTATAAGAGTATTTTTATTCCCCTGTAAATGTACATAGTAATATCATCCCATTTACAAAAACAAATTGGAAGTGGTTGCATGACCCCTCTAAGATGTTTTGTAAAAATATTAAATTATTGAGAAACCAAACATCTAGACAGAAAATCAGTAATTTCCCACTTCATGGAATCCCAAAAAAAGTTCCTTTATATTCCAATACATTTGTTTCTACCATGGTGTGCATCAAAATTTTATCCATGAATGGAATCCAAAAATTCCTATTTTAGATCATTTAT
Organism: Viscum album; assembly: GCA_963277665.1. Taxonomy (NCBI): domain Eukaryota; kingdom Viridiplantae; phylum Streptophyta; class Magnoliopsida; order Santalales; family Viscaceae; genus Viscum; species Viscum album. The sequence continues at coordinate 56,047,301 of OY728153.1, read as the reverse complement.
AGATGGAATAGATAATATTTTAACATATTTTAGAACACTATATTCACAAATGATGTTTTCTAATTTCCCATCATTTATATATTTAATATTCATTTGAATTTGTTAATTACTAGATTAAGTATTATTCATCTTCTCTTATAAATATGGTTTTCCAAGAATTTAAAAATTATTAATTTCTACCCTTTATTATAAATTCTCATATACATATTTACTAGATTTAGGAACATATCATCCTTATCAATCTTAATTTGGGTGATAATTCCCTCATATTTTATACTCAATTTATCTTATACCTTATTTTCATGCCTTGGGTGGTAGTGTATTGAAAAATCATAATCCATGAGTATCTCAATACACTTCCTTTTCCTCATGTTGAAATCCTTTTGTGAAAATATTTATTTATCATTTTTATGATATGTGTATTTCTCACATATTTTACAATAGAGATAAGGTTTCCATATCATATAAGAAATAATTATAACTTCCAAATCATTATCATCAGGTAGATAGTTTATTTAATGAGCCTTCAATTTCAGGGATACACATGAAATAATATTATTAATTTTACCTAGGATGGAGCCAATTCCCTTATATGATACATAATTATATATTACAAACCCATCACATCTATATAGTAGAGTTAAAATTTTATCTTCACACAATCTCTTGTTTAGTTCATCAAAAAATTCTTTACATTCCTTTATCTAAATATTCATTACCCATTTTTATGTAATATTACTTAATAGGTTATATAGTCATGGAAAATTAAGAATGAATCTCTGATAGTAACCTAGAAAACCAATGCAACTATATACCTTAGTTTTGTTTTTTAGGAACTTTTATAGATACATTTATTATTGTAGTATGAAATGAAATATTATTTTTTTGAGAGAATAAATCCATTAAAATAATCTTACTAAAGTCAAAAAATAACAATTCCTAAATTTCATATATAACTTTTTCCTTCCATGTGTCTCAAGAATGATCTGCATGTGATGATCATGGTCGTTATATCATTTATAATACTCCAGAAAATCATTACTGAATACCAAAAAAATCATTAACATATTACTTGAATACATTACTGATTAGATCCATAAAAAATGAGTATTAATTATTCAATAAAAATGGAATTAATGTAAACTATTATTTTCCATACCTCCTTCAAAATGTTTCCTTTAAAGTGTTTTCCTTATTTACATGCAATTTATGAGACCCAGGATGAAGATCAGTCATTGGAAAATATCGGACTTCATGATGTACATAAAATATGTCATCAGTTAGTGTTAGATGATACTTTTTATTTAATGTAGTATAATTGGCTTCTATATAATATACGGAAAAGCTCATTGGTCTATATTAATTCTTAATGAAGATAACTTGGGTTCCCTATGGTTAAACACTAGAGAAAATAAATCCATTAGAAAACAAATCATCTATTTGTTTCTTAAACTCCACAAATTCAATAGTGGACATTATATATGGAGTCTTTGACAATAGACATGAATTGTTGATTAAATCAATAGTAAATTTAACTTCACACTCTGGTGATTTCAAGAAATTCCTTAGGAAATATATCAATGTATTCCATTTTGATAGTTACATCCCAAATTTAAATATTACCTTCTCCATCCCTATATATTTTTCTCTATTCTTCCCCCATGAATTTAATTTATTAGATCTACTGGGGTGGATCTATACATGATATGGATGATGATGTATCTTCTCTAAATATAATGAGTTCTATATATTCATTATAAATTATGATTTTCTTCTCCATTCAATAAATTGTTGCATCCTATTTTGGAATATAGTCAATACTGAGGACTATATCAATGTCATCCATGGGAATAATGAGATGTTTATCAAATAAGGTTCTATTATGCATCATAATAGAGACCATATGACATATCATTATTGAAAATAGACATACCATAGCAGTTTTCATATTAAATAAAAATGATAATTTTTAATTTTTATAAAAGAATGTTTATATATAAGACTCTGATGATTAAAAATTAAATAATTCATTGGATAAATTTTAAGATAGTATTAATGTACATACCACCACATCATTGGGTAATTCATTGTCAGCTATAGTGATCTCATAACATTTTTCATCTCCCCATGACCTCTTAGGTTGTAGATTCCACTAAGACATGGTGGATTTGTTTTCATAGTGCCCAGTCTCCTTGTAGTTGTATCATTAAATAAAATACTTTCCTTCTTCCCCTTTAATTCATCAACATAATTTCATTTTGCAACACCCTTATAAAAATTTCACATTCCCTTCAAGAGTTTTTCTACGTGATTCCTTCCACAATTCTCACACAATAATATTTTCTTCATAACATGCCTCTTTTTTGTTGTGATTCCTTATTTGTGCGGTTAAGATGACATCTTTGTAACCCAGATCCCCTTTAATGTGTAGGTTCTAGAGAATTTATTTTTTATCATGGTGTCATATAAAACTATTTTATCATATCAAAAAATGTTTTAGAGACTATTTCCCTTTAGTGACAAGGATTATTACCTAAAAACAAATAGACAATCATGAAATCCATTTAACATATGTAATCCTTATCATACCATGAAATCCATATAAATGTATCTTCATAATCTTCTACACTTTCCGCATCCTTTTTAATTAATCTAATGAACTTTTCACTTCAACTCAATTTCTATCTCACAATGGAACTAATAATAAACGAATTTGTCCTTAAATATTTCCAACCCATGATTTCTATTTCCACTTTTTCCCTAGTATTATAGATTAAATACCAACATTTATCAGTATCACCTTTTAGATAATAAATAAAAAGTGGATCCTTTATCTTTTCAAGACATACTAAATCTAAAAAAAATCGTTAGATAAATAATATTTTACCTATTTAAAATCATATTTGTAGTCCCACTAAATGTTGGGGTCTTCTTTCACCAAAAGAGACACAACATAGGGGAATATCGCTAGGGAATAGGTTTCTCAATAGGGGAAAGGTTTCTCAATAGGGGAAAGGTTATTTATCCTAAAATAATTATGATTCCCTAATTCAACTATAATTTTATCAGTTCCAATAACAGTTTTCATAGTCTTCTCATCAAGGAAATCTCTATATTCTCTGTGAGTATTGATATCATTCTTATATCCAAGGGAAATTTATAAACAATGTGATATACTAGATCAAATTAAAAAATTGTGAATTTAAATTCTTGATATATAGTTCCAAATATGCGGATTAATATAAATTAAAATCTAATTCATTATTAATCTAAGGATCATAAATACTAGTTTCATTGGGGATATATTTTCTTTTAAATCTATCATAAATGTTTGTAATGAAAATTTGATTTATCCTATGAATACCCCTTATGATTTTAAATCCAGGTGTAAATTAATGATTATTTTTATATACCATATTATTCTTGAGTCAATCCTGATGTTCCCTTTTCTAATATATTACACCTCGGTACATCTGTCACAAAACTATGTCCACTTGTAATATGAATACATGGGTTTATATCTAATAAGATGCACATAATCATTACCTTACCATAAAAATTTCATTTTTTTATACTAATAATAATATTCTATTATAGTGTTTGGTTCCTTAGTCTATTTTTTCCAACATCTAGTTTCAAAGGTTTATACTAAAATTTATCTGATGCCAACTATAGCTACCCTGACCCATGTTGTCTAGAGCATGGGAGATACTTTATTACATATTCATATATCTAAGATTTAAATACCAATGGATTGAATGTATTAAAAATTTTAGAAAACAATATTATAAACATGATAACCAGTTTATTTATGGAATATAAAATGAAACAAGATACTTAACTAAATAAAATTCTTTGTTTAAAGGATTCCCCTTTATAACCTAGGTAAAAGAAAAAAAATTGTTGATTTCAAATTCGTAGTGACAGTTCATCTAAAATTAATCAATAATCATAATAGATATTTAATGGTATAATAATGAACACACATTCCACTTAAATATCTTAATATGGTGTGATCAATATAGAAATTTATCTAACTGAAACACATGATATTTAATAATTAAACTAATAATTAAATGAATCCAGAGATAATTTCACAGAAAAAATATCATGGATAATAATAATAATGTAATTATAAATGAATAAAATTCAAAAAAATTACACACCTTGTTTCTTAGGAATGTGGAACCTTAATTGTCAGGACCGTTCACAAGGATGTTTAATATATTCCTGGTAGAGACCCAAATTATTTGGCCAACAGATTTGTCTCATGAGACCATTGATGTATCGAGGGTATTACTTAAAATAGTCCCCAACCCATGTCATCAAATTACAAATCATTTAGCCTATAAAAAATAATCGATTTAACTCATAATCAATGTGACTTATCAAATATCTGTATTAAGTAATCGATAAGGATTTATCAATGTATTCTCAGTTAATCAAATAAGTTTTATCATAAAAACTATATGTAAAAATGGTATTATATATATGAAATAATCATATCCATTCCTAAAAAAATGTATATTTAATAGAAATATAATTTCTAATGTAAAATTATTATAATAATGTGAATATGATGGAAGAAAGTTAGCAATCACAAAAGAATGTGATATTGAAATATAACTTTTACCCATTATATATTTTTGATTAAATTTTGCTTGGATGAAGTAATTAAAATGGGAACATAAAAAATTATGAATAATGATATCCCATGTCATGAAGTAAGTATATACCCCCAAAAATTTTCAATGGAACATAATAAAAAATATGTCTCAATATAGTGTAAATTGAGATGAAATCCCTTACTATAGACTTCCATATAGTTGATTTATCTTTAACATAGTTTATAATGATTATAATAATAATATTAACTTAATATATAACCATATTAATATTTATAATTTCATGTACTATTCTTTTAAAAGATCTTATTACCTATTTGTTAATAATATTCCATTATTTTCAATATTCCAGGTGTTAATTGCCTTGTTTTCGAGTATATTTTGAATTTTTACATTTATCATATTACATTGATCACTATATTACTATGTCTAGAATGTAAATAATGATTTAAATGACATATATATTCAGTATATATTTATTTATATTAATCCATAAAATTTAGGGTTATGATATTAAATGCATTGTTCATGGATAAGATAAGTCATACGTACACATGAACGATTCTTCCATTTTCTTATTGTATTATAGACTAAAAAGTAAAATATTTATTTATATATTAAGAAACCAGAATAATATTTATTCCATATATATCACATATGTTTATTAAAATAATATTTAGTACATTCCATGAAAAACGTGAATGAATCACATCTCTTCGCAAGGAGAAAGTACTCCATACACAAGAACGATGCTATCGTATTCCAAAGAAATGTATAATAAAATGTTATGGGTTATATAAAAATTATATAATAATAATGAAATCATAAATATCATACATTAATGGTATTTTGATCATTATTTCCAACCTTGAAAAGTGGTAACGGAAAAATGAACTATATCATTTTGCAAGGTGGTTGTCTTCCTTATACATGAATGATGACTTCATAACACATTTGATTAAATTTTGAGATTATATAAGATTGAAAAATGACTTTAAAAATATCCATATATTGTATATACTTAAAATTATTAAATAATAATTTTATAAAAATAATTTAACGAGTTTGTTAAGGAAATAAAATAAAAATGTTCTTTATAAACATTACCTCTTATTCAGGTATCCTTCTTAAGTATTCAATAATTTCTTCCCAAGTTAAATATAAATCAAATATAATTATTATAAGATGTTTTTTATATTTAGATTAGAGATATTGGATTTTATTGGAAGAACCAAAGTGTTTTGAGAGTGTGAATAATGGGGGAGTGGGTATGGCCTTTGATATGTGGGTTAAATGATACACTTGGTATATTTGAAAATAAAATTAGGTGGACCAATGTATTTAACAAAAAAGAGTTAAATAATTAACCAAGTTATATTCAATTTGGTTTTAGGTCATCATATTTTAGAATATAGAAATTTCACAAGCGTCTAGGTCATTTTCACCCTTATGTTTAAGGTTTATTCCCTCGGTAAACTCATTTTTCTCTTAATCATTGTAATTAATATAAACTATTTTCATAAATAATTTAGGTCGAAAAATAAGTATAAAATTTCCAAAATTAAAATAAAATATAAATAAAAATATTTCATCCATATTAACAAAATCTAATCACATAATCGAATGAAATTAATTTAAAATTAATCCCCTATATGGAATGAGATAGTGAGATTTTTATGTGAAAATGTTGAGAAGTTTAGTATGTATTTATATCTAAATTAAAAATAATATTTTTTCAAATGACATAAATTCAATTAAAATATTTATAATTATATAATTATACTTTAAAACCAATTTAAAATGTAATTTAAAATTATAAATTATTTAGATTAAATGTCATTTTTCAATTAAAATTCATTATTATTCAATATTCAATATAAAATGAAACTACTCAGAAAAATAACAAAAAGAAATATATAATATAATTTTTCAATTCCACATTAAAAAATGAAATATTTTTTTTTAATAAAAATTAAAAAATCTTCTTAGTTTTGTTTTTAAATAACTGCATCATTAAATTGTGGCGGAATTACATTTAGAAAAATGCAATGTTTTATGCATAAAATATGATTTGTTCTTATATCATTCCAACAAAATGTGATCAATAAATTTTAAAAAATGAAATTTAATAAATAATATATAATTTTAGTTGATATAATTCACTAATAAAATTTTTTAATTCATTTGTATGAACATCTTTGAGCGTGTAAAAAAATAGTTTTTTATAAAAATATTTTGTTTATATTCAATTGGTTTTTATTTTCATATTTTATTTAATGCTATTAATAAACCCTAATTTAATATCTTGGATAAAATTTTCAATTTTAATATAAATATGAATCCTATTTAGTAAATCTCAATCTTTAATTTAATGAATTCAATTGAAGAAATTCATTTTTGGGTATAACACAAGTCGACTCAATGTTGCATGCATTGCAAACTATATCAAAAAAATTAAATTAATAATTAAAAGTAAATATTTTAAATTCATGGGGTGTTAAAAGCCTCTTAAATATATTATCATGATTAATTTACTATAAAAATAAAATTTTAATTTTAATATTAAAATATATCATTATTTACATAGATATGTTCATAGTAAACTAATTGTGTATGAAAGCCATGTGCAATGTCTACACACCCTAACCACATTACAAAAACAAATTTAAATCAAAGAATATTTTTTATATATACAAATAAATTAGGGTATGAACATTATATTATAGGAACATTTATTTAGGGATTCTCTTTGATGAGAACTATCAAAGTAAAATTATTTAGAATAATCAAATATATTATTTATTTTATCTAATATTTATTCTTCTTATAAATATCACTATCTTTGATGTTTATATTCTGTACTCATTTAAATATTTTTTTCATCACATGATTTAAAATTAACTACTCTATTATTATTGAAAATGAATATTTCATTACGTTGTTATAATAAAACTAAATCATGTGAAATTATTTTGATTTATGAATTCTCTTACAAAAATATACACTTTTTATTCCTATTTTCTAAGTTCATGGATAAAAAACAATTAGTTGGATATATTTAATTATTTAAATATTATTATTAAGGATTTTATGAACATTGGAAGATTTGTTTTACACATGGGTTTATAAATAAATATATTTTTAAAAAAAAAATCTATAATAGAATAGGGATTTTATTTTAATACATATTAGTTTAATTTTATTTCATCATGGTCATATAGAATATTTTAAACCTTGTGATTATTAAATTTTTAAATTAATAATGTTTTTCTTGATGAATTTTATTTTGAGGAAATAATAATAATGTCCATAACAGTATGATTTTTCCTTCAACATCAAATAAATTATGTTGTTAGTGTTTTTTTATATTTCTAGTATAGAGTTTAAATTATGTTTACATTAATACTTCATCCATGACTGTATTATTTTGACATTGAGTTTAAAATTATTGTTCAATGAATTATTTATTATAGTAATTAACTTATCTATGGGTTCAAAAATAGTCATTAAAATATAAAATGTAGATAATAATTTATATTTTGAATTAATTTATGTATTTTAAAAATATAATATGTCATTGGATCAATTATCTTTAACTATAGTTTATTTTTTAATATCCCAAATATCCACCATACACCATCATTTTACTCTATATAAACATTTTCCTAAAAGTAATTTCGAATATTCTATATTTATATTTATTAATTTTTAACCCCAAACTATTTAAATGTTTTTCTAAAACATCACATGATTTTTCTTCATACCAAAATCAAATAGATTTTATAGTTAATTTTTTTATTGTAATTAAATTATGTATCCTATATAAAATTAAATTTTAGAATTTTAAATTCATTATGTCAAGTTAATTCATAGTACAATGAAAGAGAAGATTCCTAGTTATAATGGTTATGTGTCATTGGTTGAAAAATAATGGAAAATATGGCCTGTAATTGTTTTGAATGGTTGTTATTATTTGTTATTAATTTTTTTACTCTAATATTATAAATAAATATATACTAATATGACATTGTTTGTGAAGAATGTTTCATAATTTAAGGTAATAAAACACTATTTTTTCATTATTTATTATTTAATTATTATTATATTTTATTTCTAGATGTAATTGAAATAAATGAGGAGGGATGAGACTAGTGTTTCCTATGATATTCCTATTCTTGTAAACTACATAGTCATACAAAAAATTATTCAATATATACCAAAGGTATATTTTATATTTTTAAGAGTGAATATACCTATATATATATATTTGTATTTATTATGTTTTAATTTAAAAAATTGATGATAATTTGGAAATGGTATTTTAATATAGTTCTTATAATATAAAATATTTTAAATTTGGAAATATTTATATTGTATCAAAAATTATACCATAAAATATATTATGTGTTTTAATAATTCCCTGAAAAGTATTTTATAATTTTATAAATCTATAAAGAGACTCATATTTGACATAAAAATCTATAATTACTGTATATTTATTAATTTATTCAATAAAATATTTAAATATATGAAAAAATAATATTACTTATTTTTTTATTTATCTACAATGATATTCTAGAAAAAAGATATTAAATAAATTATAGAAATCCAATATTCACTTTAAATGTCATTAGATCCACTATTTTAGTTTCCAAAATGATGATAAGATTTGATAAATATTTAATCATTATGAATTCAATGATTTAGTGTATAAATAATGTGAGAAAAACTTCTTAATACACATATTGTAATTGTAAAAGAACCACCAAGGAACTGGTTAATCCCTAGTAATTTATTTCTAAATCTCAAAATCCTTGAAATTAAAAATACACTATAAAATGAATTCATGAAGTCTTTCCAAATATTTATCACCTATGGATGAGCATAACACATATAGTAATTCATCATTTCATTATAAGAGAATAAAAATTTTCTTAAATTTATATACAAAATTAGATGCATCATAGAGTCATTGTGGTTACAGTGAAATTGGTTTTTTCTTATTTTGGTTATGTCATTAATTTTTTTTGAGGTGTTTCTAGAAGAATTTTGAATACATAATTATATTCAAAACAAATTAAAAAGTTGGAAAATATATAAAATATAGTTGACAATTTCTATCTAGTGTTTCAATCTTTATTATAGTGCATACTATCTAGTTCATTATTTTTTGTTCTTTGAAACATATTTTAATCGACCATCTAGTGTAGTTCTAGTTTTACTACCTCCATAATGATAAAATTTTACAATACTATAAATCGTCAAAATACTTATTGTCCTATAATTCTAGATCGAACTGTAAATAAATCAATTTTGGATCAAATTAAAATTATCATTCGATGAGATATTTCATAATATAAAATTTAAAAACATGTTAAGAATAAATTGTTTTACCTTGTAAATGTGGGATAAATAATGATCCAAAAATACCAGAAATTATAAACACCTATAATATATAGTTTAAAAGATAAATCCACCAGAAATAGTTCTTAGGTGTAGTAAAATCCATTTTTAATATGTTATAAGTTGGAAAAATTCATCTTAATGGAAATTCATGTCATTTATATATGATTATTTTATACTAATGATTTCTTATAGGAAAATATTTATAAATAAATACCTAGTTTAAATGAATATTTAAGTTATTTTTTAGGAAAAGTAAATTTATATACAATAATTAACTAATATCTAAAATTAGAAATAAAATCTCCCCAAAATATTTTAAATTTGATCAAGAAATTTCATAACTTCTATCAAATGATATAGTTTTTAACTATTGTCTATCAAAATTTCTCATCTAGGTTGTCTCTTTAGGTTAGAATCATTAACATAACTTATTTCAAATTATAAAGACACTAATAGAATATTTAAATTAATAAATATTGTGATCACTTTTTTGTGGTTTTCCAATTAATCTTAAAAAATAACTACCAGATAAATAAATAAATAGATATGTGTTGGATCATATATATATATATATATGTGTGTGTGTGTGTGTGTGTGTGAAAATAATAATTCATGTAATATATAAAATCAATAGTTTGATAAATCTTGTCTCATAAAATATATATGAAATTATTTTTTATCACATAAAATATCAATGAACGAACATGATAAATATAAACTACAAATTTATATAATTTTAAGGTTTTATATTTACTTCAAAATGATTTGGGTAGATCCCTCTTATTAAAAAATGAGAGAAAAAGTACATGAATAAGATTGAAGGAGTCATATAAGAATCATTCCATCCTGCGGATATAAACTATAGAACATCAAAATTCATAATCAAACTCATAGGATTATGATTTTATAAAAACACTACTAAAATTAATTAATTATCCTACTCATATATGATATTATATTCAATGTTTTCATTAGGACAAAAATATACTGAAGAATAATTCCAATCCCAAAAAATATGAATGAATTCTTTTAGGGGATTAATAAAAATAAAATGAATCAATAAATTGGTACCATGGTTATAGGATAAAAAACACATTATAATGATTTATATGAAACAATAGTTGAATTTTATGTTATAATTATTTGAAATTCATGGGATAGTGAAAACAAAAAAATTTAACTCATAAATTACTAGGTCCATGAGGATAATATATGTGGATATGAATGTATGTTTTAGTATGATAATTTTAATATGATAAACCCAGTTTACTATATTTTACCATAAATTTAAAGTAACTTTTATCACATCCTAACTTGAAATATGAAAAGTTATAGAAACAAAGAACAAATAACCCATAAAATTAACTTCATTCACATATATTTCTAAGGTTATTTGATGGTTCATATGTAAAGTTACAATTAAAACTTTATTAAAAATATTAATAGAGTTATATAATCAATATAGGAACAAATAAATTAATTATCATTTACATATGATGTATCATACCATATCAAATATCATAGTACAACAATATAATTTATGTTCATTAAAATACAATAAAAATTTCCACCGATGTTTGAATCTAAGGGAGTAATATTTATTATCCTCAATACAAATTAATATAATTATTATTTATATTATGAATGGGAAAAGTCGAATGAGAGTTGGGAATTGTGTGTGAAAATTTAATACATAACAAAAATATGAAAATTTACATTTAAATATAGAATGATGTCAGAATGAATTTTGATACTCCTATAATAGTGACATTGAATTCCATTTCAATAAAACAAAACTTAAATATCAACCTCATACACTAACTATGATCTACTATATTGATGAAAACTACCTCATAGAAACTTCTAAAATATTAATTCATAGTTTATTAAAACCATTGAGGGGCCAGTATACCATCCTACTTCAAAGGAAATTAATATGAAATTAAAATAGATGGTGAGTACCCTAAATAAACCCCTTCAAATATCTCACACCAAAACATCTGTCAAATATTTCTGTTCCATTATTGTAACTAAGAGAATTATGGAAAAATAATGATATAATTTTTAAAGAAACAAATGGAAGAACTATCACAAACCACTACTCTTACAACCTCCCACATACCAATATAAATCATTGGAGAAAATTAAATGTATTCTTTAGGACTCCGAAATTACATTTTATCTCTACTAGACAAACCATTTACATAATTATTAATTATCATGGAGTATTGAAATATGGGTACAAAAATGATATGGAACATAATAGTGGATAATAACATAGAACCTATATTAGACAATGTGTAATTAATAAAATTTATTTAAGTATACCCTATAAATAATTTCAGAATTAGGAACACTTAAAACAATTCTTGACTTCCTTTTTTATACACAATTCAGCAAGCAATATATATTTTTCCAATTCATTTGGATTGCTTCCATGTAATGGATTTTATTATATTATCAATATATCTGCACTCGTATTTTCTCAAAATATAACACATTTTTATTTTATAACATCTTCTATAAGATTCTTTAATGATTTCAAAATACCTTGAATTTTAGTTCCCTCAACCATCATGATCCCATAAAAATATACATTATTGGATACCTATAACATAGAGGTTTTTCATTGTTCCTGCTTAATTTTTATAAACAAGGGAATAGAATTTTTTTGTGTTTTTCAAGAGTTATATATAAATCAACAATGTGAAATTACATTTTCATTAATGACCCATGATATTTCTTCTATAATATTATTTTAATTTATAAAATTCATCATGTATTTTTTCCTCATAGTTGGAATGATACATTTCAAGGTTCTATTTTTTTATGAAAAGTAGGTCCTCATGGTATAGTGATAATATGTTGAGATACTAGTATATAATTTAATTGATTAGAAAAAAATAATCATATATCATAGAATATCACTCACCCATCACACATAATTGATAATGATATTAGGGGAAACATTTCATAGGAAATTATTTTTTATAAGTGTTTCAATACAACTTTGTAACACCTATACAGAATCGTCATTCCCTAAGTTTCTCTTATAGTAAAAGTAATTAATCTGACATTATCCTTTAAATTCACTTGTTAATATTACAAATAATAGTTTATATCATATTTAATCATATTTAGGTCAATTTAATTTAATATTTTCTAACACTCGAGTCTTTTAGATAAGGATACGCTTTTATTAACTCCTTTCATTAGAGGATTACCTAAAAAATATCAATATATTAATAAAAAACATTAAAATTTACATTTTAATCATCCACAACATTTCACCAATGATAGTTAATTAAATGTATTTTGTAGTTCATGGGTATTTATTATATATAATCATACCCAATTGAATTAATCTCACATGGTGTTAGGGACATATTTTTACTCTTCAGCATGTGAAATGGGTAAGGTTTAACATCACATAGTAACTCAAAAGTCATTTTAGTGTTTTAAAACCCCTTAGAGAAACATAAAACCATACATTGATCAATTCCAACAGAAAAATCATTGAATATATATGTCTACTTTTAACATAGATTGAATAATTCAATAAACATAAAATGTTGAACAATTTAAAAAATTAATTATTTACCAAAAATTATAAAAATTATTGATTCCATAAAATAAAATAATTTAAATGAATATAATATAATATAATTAAATAGAATTTTATAAAAATGGGGATATTATGTAACACCCCATGGTTTTAAAATATTAAATTTAAATGCTTGAAAAACTAAGTCTATACATAATGAATTTTTTTAAGGATATAGTTATAAACTAGTCGTTAAACATAATTTTGAAGCTTCTATGATTTGGATTTAAAAAAACAAACATATACGGTTTCAATTAGTATGTTATTTTGAGTTTTGTAGAACAAACATGTTTTTTGGTGAATAGTAACATACCCTTATGAATAGTAATATAAATATTAATATGACCCTTATGAATAGTACATAATATTATTATTATTATTATTTTCTTAAGGTAACAAGATAATGAGATGTTGATTAATTTTTCAAGGTGATATAAAATGAGTTATGGTTTTAAAATTGTTATTTCTCAAATAAATTATTCTTTTATTTAAAAATTAAATTAATCATATTTATAAAATTAAATTCAATAAATGGAGTTTTTTTTTAATTTTAGATTTTGAAAAATGGTTAGGGGTTTTTTTCTGATAAATTTAATATTTCGGGGAATAGTAAGAATGTAGTTTTATGTTCTCAGGTGTTTAATGACATCATAATGATGTAATAATGATGTACTCTTTCTGGTCGACTAGTGAGGATTAAAATATAATTTTAGGTGTCCCAAGTGGCCAATACCATTATAAGTAACTGTGTCCAACCCATGGTTTTTCAAATACCAATAATGAGGTGTCATTTGAAATTAATTAAAATACTCCCTCACTTTCACTATAAATACCACCCTCACCCCTCTTCCTCTCACAACTCCAAAGCTTTGGGAATTGTCTAAATTATTCCCAATTTAATTAACAAGGAACTTACCCACATCAAATACCTACTTGTCTCACCGAATGGCTAACTCCAAAGTCCTTAAAGATGATCTCAAGGAGAAGAGATCAACATGTAAAAATCTTCTTTCATTTACTTGTATTTTCTTTTCAATTATTTTATTTTCTTATACAATATTCACCTAACCTTATCTAAGAGTCATTAATGATCTAGTAATATATATATTATATATTTTTATCATGTTTTTGGAAAAATTCATCATCATTATTCCTCTCATATTCCTCTTATTCTAAAAATAACAACATCATTTCACATGTGTCGATTTACCGACACCATGGACGATCTATCTTAAAATTCCTTTTATTACATAAATTATGTTTTTAAAACCATTTTAATGGTTGAAAAGTATTATAAATTATATTATATAACCCCTTTTATTATATCTAATAAACTTATATGCATAATATTAAAGAATTTTATGAAACAAGTCTGTGACTATAAATGAAGCGCCAAAATGATCTATATGAATATCACTAATGATTTTACTAATGATTCATCTTCATAACATATAACCAAAATTATTTATGGAATAATATAATATTTTGGAAACATATTAAAACCATTTTTTCACTTCAATAGTTTTTCTTCTACTCTATAAAAAATCCTTAAGAACTGTCTATGGAAATCATGTAAAGCATGCACACGAAACAATGGAAAATAAATATTATTAATAAATGGGTCAAATTATGTTATAAAATAAGAATATAATGTTTTATAAATATTATTATTTCTCTTTAGAATATTAATAACACCCTTTTAACCATTATACTAGAGGTTTAAACAAGATTTATGTAAGGCGAGCTCAAGGTAAGGGAATTTTTTACCCAATTTCCATTATTTGGGTTAACCTTATACATTATAAATTATGTGGTATTAAGATTATTTGTGTGATGAATTTTTGTAAATATTATGTTTTATTAGGTGTATTTATAGTGTATATATATATTCCTTCAATTATATTAATTTCTCCAATAATTATATGATATTTGTATGGGACGTTTTTTTTAAATCCTCATTAAAAATTCTATTTTATGAAATTCAAAACCATTGTTTTTATGAAATTATCAATGTTTTATGATTATATTATGGTTCTTGGGAATGGTTTTTGATGAAGGGTGGGACCTATATCTCCCTACAATTAATTGAGTATGTGTATGTTTGAGGTTATCGGTATGGTTACTCCAAGTGTAACTGTGATGGTTACACCATAAGGTAGCTGTGAGGGTTACATTGTTAGGTAGTCGTGAGGGTTAAAAATCATAAGGCAGCCATGAGGGTTACAATAAAAGTAATTAATTACCTAATATACCCTTATGTTTTTATATATGTTATTTAATGTTTTATGTAAATATCATGTTTCACAAAGTAAGTATATATGAAGGAGAAGTATGTCTTTATGGAAATGATTTCATGTGTTGTTAAGTATTCATGGACTACTGGTTTCTTTCCTTATTTTTATATCCCTTACTGAGCTTTTTATACTCATACCATGTTTTTTTTTAAAACACAGGTTATAAGGATGTGTAAGAGAAACATGGAAGTCAAGTTAATGGTTATGATGATTTGTCAAAGAAATAATGTTATTGTTTTTTATTAAAATTTATATGTTTTAGAAGAAATGGATACTATTTTAAAGGTACCCACATTTTATGATTGTGGTTTTATATGTATAATTTATTTCGTATATTCTAAAACACTAAACCAAAATGATCTTACAGAATGTAAAGAAGTAAAATCTAGTTAAAATAGTTATATTATGTAATGTTTGAGGTCGATTCCTTATATTTTGTATCAGAGCATGGTTTAGATAACTTTAGGAGTCAATAAGTTGTTAAAAGAATACAATAAATAATGTTTACCTTCGGTTTATGTTGAAATTGTATATAATTTAAATATTTTCTTGTTCCTTCATCTAAGATATTTCTATTCAGAATGGTTTTCTAAAGAAGAAATAGAGAAGATGAAATTGGAAAGAACAGAGAGGCTAATATCTATCCATATCCACAACCGAGAATGGTGGGAATATTAACCAAGTAGTTTTTGATAGTAATAGATTAGATGACTAAGTAAATATATGGTGGTGGAATCCATGCAAGAGAACAACTAGAGATACCAAAAAGAAACATGACAATTATAGAACATTTTATGAGGCAACACCCTCATGATTTTAGTAGATTCTTTGACATAGTAGAATATTCAATACGGATTAAATTCCTTGAAAATATATTGGATGTTATTGGATGTTCATATAATCTAATGGTTAGTATTTCCATTTATCAAATTGAAGGTGAATATGATCAGTGGTGGTCAATGGTCAAGAATATCAGGTATAGAGAAGATATTGAAGCCTTCTAGTGGTATGAATTTATAATTATTTTCCATTAAAATTTTATTCCTAGTTTGACTTATGATGGAGAAACAATTCCTTGAATTGAGTAAAAAGGTGGAAGATTCAGTGACCATCTATGAAGTAATCTTTACCCAATTAGCATGGTATGCTCTAAATTATATTTGGGATCTTAGTATCAAAATCCATCGATTTTACTTAGGATTGAATCCATGATACTGAATGGAATTGTCCTCTCAAAAAATTAAAATTTATTAAAAAATGTCTAAGGTGCTGAGAGGGTGTAAATGGAGTTTTAGAATTATCAAGTGTACTTTGACGACAAGCATAAGAAGAGTTCCAGAAGGAAAGCGATGGGTATTAATCCATTAAATAAATATGATAGTAATAAGGTCTAGTTCCCAGTTTGTGAAAAATGTTGTAAAAATAACCCTATATAATGTATTACCAAAACCGAGAAGTTTTTTCTATGTGGTAAGTTCTGATATATGGCTCGAGATTATAATGAAAGTGATCTCTATATCAGTTCTAATAAGATAACATTAAAATGTTTCAAATTTAGTGAGATTGTTCATTATGAAAATTCCATCCCATAGAATGGTTTGATTGATGGGTAGTATCCAGACTATAAGTTGAAAGGTGTAGTGAGGTCCTTTGAGACTATATCAGCAGATGTGGGGCCATCCAATGAAGTGGTATCAGGTGATTTTTTTTATTTATGTAATGTATTAGAATTTCTGTATAATTTTTTTAAATTATATGGAATTATTTCAAGACCGTGAAATCTAACGACCCATGATTTCGAGGCCTACAGTTCCTAGAATGATCCATCAAATTTTTTTTAAGATTTAATTAGAATGTATAAACAAATTTCCGGAATAAGTAGAATAACTCTTGAATTGTTGCCCAAATCATTAATCAAAGGGCATCGTTGTGTTCAAGATGGATGTTTTACCCTAGGAATGACTTAATTTTAGTCAGCATAGGCCTCTTGTGAGAAAACCTGAAAATGGAATAATCATAAATAAAATAAGTAAATAAAGTTATTTTATTTTTCAGATGACTATAACTCACGAATGGTGACTCGGATTAAAAATATGAGACCACCGCTAAGCTCATGAGGGTATGATTTTTTTATGTAGATACTAACATTGGACGACATGGGCCAACAGTGAAAGTTAGTTTTTGGCCGTAAATATAATAATTAAGTAACAATTATTTTATTATTAAAATTTATAACATCTAAATGGTAACTCGGATTGTAAATCCAAGAGTACTATTTAGTTTGTTGGGGCATGTTCTCCTTATACGAAGCCTAACCTTGACAGGTGTGGGTCAAAGGAGAACATTAATAATTTATTGAACTTTTTTTAAGGTCCGTTCAGTAAACATGCGAGTGGAATTTTCTATCATTTGAACCAATGGTTGGATTAAAAATATGAAAGCACTGTTGAACTCACAACATCAGGATTCTCTTAAGGAAGGTTTAACATCGACCGTGGTGGTTTGAGAGAAGAATTTTTTTTTGTGTTTTTCTTGGAGGATTAAATAAAATAAATATATTTTATTTTAAATATCCTCCCACCTCTCCTTTTAATTTTTGGTGGTGGGTACCACAAGATGGTGGTTGAACATTTAAATGTTGGGTATTAAATTCATGGTGACACAAAATGTGTAACCATAAATCCCTTTAATTAATAGGATTCAATAATTCTAAATAAATAAACCACCACTTAAATTAAGAGATATATTAACTCTTCCTTGGGGTTGGGTGTTTGTTTCTCCTTGAAGAAAGGAGGACCAGGATCTTGAGGATCTTGACAAAGAACAGATTTCACATTGGATAATTGAAGATCGTCGTTCGACCGGTGTTGTTGGAAGCTTGTTATGGGAATGGCGAACATCGATCCACCTTCAATCGTGAACGTTCTCCAATGTATTTACAAGATAGGGGGTTTATTTTAAAGTATGATAAATATATATTTGTTAATTCCTATTGTACTTGATTCTCAAAGATGATGGCCAAACAAACATGTCCATCAATTCACACATACACCATGATCCTTTCTATTTCATTCTTCAAGTGTTCTTTGTCGCTAAATAATTAAGAGCCCTAAAACTCAATGATTCATTGAGTGTGACATACGAACACAAAGATCTCAACCCAAAGATCGTGAATCAATGGTCATCACAATTATTGAACTTATAGTGAAGCTGTGGTGGCCCGCTGAAGGGGTGTTGTGGTGGTGTTATTCCATCTAGGGAACGAACAAGGTCCAGCATGGTTTTGAAAGGCATTTTCCTTCCAGTGAGGTGGTCTGGATAAGAATCCGCTTGAGATGGCTTGAGGCGGCATGAGATGGAGGATGGGATGGTAGCAGGTCGAAGGGGAGTGACTACCGAGTGGCGCGGAGGCCAGGTGGACAACTAGTGTGGTCTGTACAGAGCATCTGTGTGAGGTGTGATGCGGGAGCCTGCCTGTTAGGTTGGAGAGTGAGATTTTAGAGAATAATGAGTTAATTGGAGAGAGAAATAAATGAAAAAGGAATAAAATTTATGGAGAAATAAATGATAAATGATGAGTTTTTTGGGGGTTGTGCATTTCACATGAGATATTGAAGGTTTTGAATATAGGTTTTGGGATTGATGGAAGAAACGGTTAAATAAAAAATAATAACATATTAATGTTCTCATTATTTTTTGCTGTAAAACCATAATTTGTCCGTAACTTATCTGTGCAACCTCAGTTTCATGTACCGTCAGCGGCAGTACAACCCTGACTTCAAGACAGAAATTATGAGTCCAATATTGGGTAACTTTTTTGGGTTTTTGGATTAAATACCCAAAACACTGAAATAATAATAATATATTATTATTATTAAATCTTTGACCTGCCATAACTTCTGCATGCAACATCTGATTGACATTCCATCAGTGGTGACATGATCCTATCATTAAGACCATCGATTCAATTCTAATGATCGAATATTAAATTCTATTCTTTGACTTGGGTTCACGAAATTTCTAACATTAATGTTATTAATAGTATTGTTGCAGAATATTTTTTATGTCATAACTCATTTATACGACATTATATTGGTGAACTGTAAGTGGTGTTGTGATCTTGAAATTAAGACAGACATTTCAAGGCCAATTTTTGATATATAAGTTGAGGTTGAGGCACGGGACCTACAAGGCCCAGTTCGCGCGTGTTGCTGTGAAATGAAACTTTTTCACTAGGTATCCATTTTAGAAAAATGGTAGTCCATCTTGTGTGTTTTCCTATGTAGATCACAACAGTGTGACCCATTTGGTTATATGGTGTCGTCTAAAGTACAACCAAGTTGGTTTTAACCTGAATCCAAATGGGCCCTCGGTACTAAAATTTATATAACTTACAGATCGGGCATCCGGTTGATGTGTCGTCTGTTGCATTGGAACCCTTATGACATTGTGGTCCTTTGGGTTACTCCTTTGTGGAGATTAGTGGCAGTTGAGGTATGACCAGTGTCTCAAGGGGAAAATTCTATGGAGCTCGAGTGCACCAAGTGTGAGGAATCTTGTGGATATATGTAACATGATGAAAGAACATTGATCCTAAGTGGGTCAGTATTTATTTATTCCTTGTGGGTCAGTATCTCTCAGATCTTATGTGGGTCAGCACTCACCGATCTTGTGTGGGTCAGTGCATACCAATCCTGTGTGGCTCAGATCATGTGTGGGTTAGCGGGGGTTATTACATATCGATCCTATGTGGGTCATCCACAATTCCTTTTAACAGAATAAGATAATCCATATTACGACTAATCATTTTTATTTCTGAACTTAAGTTATACCTGATTTTGAGGTGAGTCTTTTTTCATGGTGGTGTTATCTTCATGGTGTTACCTATGTGGTACTTTTATATTCATGGGGTTACCTATGTCATACTTCTACCTTCGTGGTGTTGTCTTCGTGGTGTTACCAATTCGGTACTTATACCTTTGTGGTGTTATCTTTGTGGTGTTACTTGTGTGGTACTTCTATCTTCGAAGTGTAACCTATGTGGTACTTCTACCTTCGTGGTGTTTTCTTTTTGGTGTTACCTATGTGGTAATTCAACATTTATGGTGTTATTTTCATGGTGTTACCTGTGTGGTACTTCTATCTTCATGGTGTTATATGGGTGATACTTCTACCTTCGTGGAGTTACCTTTTTCGTGTTCTTCTCTCATGTATGATATTACTATACCTTGATATCATAGGTATATGTATGGGCATATACCTAAGTAGAGTTGATGTCTATCACTTCATGCTTTGAGTTTTTGGTCTTTCTTTGTGGTATTTTCTCTGTGGAACTCTAGGATACCTTCGGGGATCTCAAGGTCCCTACTGAGTATTGTTATACTCACCCCTGCATGGCCTTCACCTGCACCTTGTTGTTTCTTATATAGACGATGGAAAACTTTGATCGAGGCTGAGGGAGCCCAGACTGGATGGATCTCGGAGGCGGACCATTTGGGATGACATGATGCAGGGACTACTGATTATGATTTTTACCAACCCTTAAAGTAGGATCCTTGGTGGATGATCCATGAGTTTTTTTCTCTTCCAGTTGTACTTGTACTTTCCAGTTGGACTTGTATTCCGGACCCTTTACTTTCAGTACACTTTTTACTACATTAATTTACTTTGTGGTAGCTTCTAGTTGTGTTATTGGATTGTGTGTTTATACAGGATTAAATTCAATGCCTTCCCATTATAGGGATACTCCTTTCTGAAGCTAGTCACCATCCCCTGGCCTATGGAAGGCGGGCTTGGGGTAGTCACGGCACGGGCCCCATGGGACGGGTCATGACAAAGTGGTATTAGAGTAGTAGGTTCTACCAAAGAACCCGGACTCGGATCTTTTTAATGGAGCAATAGTGGTATGTGTTTTGAGTGTGGTTTTTAGTTTAGGGAGTCCATTGTTGGTGTGGCGGCTGACATATCCATAAACCAGTACCCTGAATTATGAGTTCCGACTTGATGCATGAAAACACTAATAGCGTGTGGTTTTGAAATGTTTTTACTTTGTTTCTCTGGAGTCATCTCACCAGGTACAACTCAATGACCATGGCGCAGATGTTCTTTATTAGGATGTCTTTGTGTAAATATCCAGCTAGGATTCTTAGGAGAGTACACGATAATGAACCACCAATCGATCCTGTGTGGATCAATATTCTAGAAATCATGTGTGGATCAGCTATAGATTCTACAAATAGGATATGTATGAAAACTGAGCACGTTGTACGAGTTCTAGTGGCAGAGGCTTCAGAGTTTTCGAGGCAAGACAGATGCCCATGTAGCTGAGATCTGGCTGGAGGTTGTGGCTAGAGTTTTTGGCCTAGTTGAGACACCAACTGATCAAATGGTGATCCAAGCTACTAGTCTTGATCAGTGTCTGACCATGAGGATGGTCTGCATGGTGATGCGGCATTGGTACATAGACTGTTGCTTGAGATATTACCTTTGGGTAGTGTACCATATATATCACTTCATGTTGGTCAGCTGTTACAACTGGCGGTACCGGTTAGAGGAAAAATATAGGCTTGGTGACTTACATGTATTTTAGTATCAGATACCCCTCAGGTTCCGAGATGACCTCGACTCACAGGCGTCCAAGGACTAGCTTGAAGAGGTGGCTGAGTTTCCATCTAGATAGGACACCATTCGATCAGATTGTGGTCTTGGTAAAGAGCCTTCTTTGTGGACCAACAGGATGATGATAGGGTTTAGATTACCCTAATCTTGCAAACTGGTGACCATTTTGTAGACAAGCTTGAGAACCATCTTAAAATAAGGGGGTCTCCTGCCACAAAGAGCTAAGGTATAAGAGTTCCCTAGAGCTTCTACAGCTTCGGTAGGACGACATGTCGGTATCTGAGTATTCATCGAGGTGTGCCAACCATCCCAAGTACTCGATGAATATAGTAAGTTCAGTGCTTTAGGTCTTGGACCTCTAAGCAAGGTGTGTTTAGGGAAATTTGAGCCAGCACTATTCCTCTATGAATTCCTACTTATGTTAGGGTTCTAGAAAGAACCTTTTTGGTTGAATGTTCTTCGGCTGAGCAGATATAGCTAGTGAATGTTAGTAATGGGGAATGTAGATAAACTGATGCCAGTCTTAGAGACATGGGCATGTAAAATGTTTCGGGAAGAGGAAGTGGTAGGTACATATGAATCTGCAGGGTAGCATATGTGGAAGTAGATCTAGGATAGAATCATGAGGTGGTATACATTTCAACATGTTACAACCCCAACCCCAATGTGGTCCCCACCAGGCTTAGGGATCTGGAGGATAGGGGAAGGGAGTAGATGGATGTGGTCAAAGAGTGTGACCCAAGGGCTCTAGGAATGATGAGAGGTATGGTCTATGTGTACAACTAGCTACCATATTCATAGACATAGGAACTAAAAGTTCATTCTTTTAACAAATCTTTTTTAAGACCTAGAGTTTCTGGTTAAACCATTGACTTGACCCTTACGTCTGGAGATACCTTTGGGAGGAGACTCGATAATAACACTTATGTTGACGGTGTGATCTTACCCTTGAGGCGAGAGTTTCAGTTGGAACCTCTTGGTGGTAGCATCGAGGTTTTACGACATTACTTTGGGTATGAACTGGGAATCCATAGTTCATACTCAGATTGATTTTATTAGGAAAAAAGGTTGTGGTTTGTCTATAATGTTGGAATGTGGTTTTCCTTGGTTGGAGAAAAAAGAAACCCATGCATCATAAGATAAACTCATGCATAAAAGGGTGAAACCGATCAATCTTGAGTCGGCCAGCCATACCCTCGTGGTAGCAGGAGTTTTGAGTTTTCTATTCCCATTTTTAGTGGCCAAGTGTGGGGACATCTTTTCAAAACATGTTTCTAGGATTTCCTCCCTGAAGGGAGAGGGACTTCTGCATTGGCTGGGTACTACCGTAGATTTGTACCTGATTTCTCCATGGTAGCGGCACCATTTTCAGCTTTGATGAAGATAGGGGAGTCTTTTTTATGGATGGAGAAGTGTCATCAGATATTTCAGGAGTTGAGACAATGACTATGGCTAGAGTTCTTCCAATACTATGACTTTGAGATAGTCTATACTCCTAGGAAGGGGAATGTGGTGGCAGGCACACTCAGCATAAGATATGGTCTACAACAGCACAGTGAGGCGTTAGAGCAGTTATTCGCACTTTAGATATCATATGTGGATAAATATGGAGAATCTTACCTCCAGTCTATGACTGTTACTCCCCCAATTACTTATTGTATTCAGGAGGAACATCTTGGGACATTGACTGCGAGGCCCGACATGCTCAGATATCCTCATGCCGATCTCTTGAAAGATTTTCTGAAGGTGGGGAGCATGGTATCCTCTTCAGAGGATGCACCATGGTACCATTGATGATTTGGGAGGAAATTTTGAGGGAGACCATGTCTTCAAATGGATCTCGCCCCAATGAGGATTGTGGAGGTTTGGTCGAGCGGCAATTTATCTTCGTGGTTCATCGGACCTTTGTAGATTATCAGTAGAGTGGGCAAGGAGGCAGACCATCTATCTCTTTCCCCACAATTTCACTAGGTGAATAATGTTTTCATGTGTCTTAGATGAGTAGATGCGTTAATGATCCATTTCACATTGTCTACTAGGGTAGGTTGAACTTTGACGATGGGGTGACTTTTATAGAGTTCCTGATTGAGATAGAGGATCGATAGGAACAAGTACTTAGTGAATGGTTGATCCCTCTAGTGTGAGTTCGGTGGTAGCACAAGGACCTCGAGGACAGACCAAGGGAGCGAGAGGCACAGATTCATGCTCAATAACCTCATTTATTTGATTTTTCTTTGTTTTGGATTTCGGGGACGTAAATCATTAAGCTGGGGAGAATATAATGTCTTGAAATTTCTGTATAATTTTTTTAATTATATGGAATTCTTTAGAGCCTGAGAAATATGACGATGCATGATTCTGAGCCCCGAAGTTGCTGGAATGATCCATCAAAGTTTTTCTAAGCTTTAATTAGTGCACGTAAGAAGTTTTCCTGAAAAAGTATAATAACTCTTAAACAGTTTCCCAGAACAAAAATATGAGGGCACCATTGCATTCAGGATGGAGGGTTTACCCTAGGCGCGACTTAAGTTTAGTTGGTGCAGGCCACCTGTGAGAAAACCTGAAAATGGCATTACTGTAAATAAAATAATTAAACAAAGTTATTTTATTTTTCAAATGCTTATAACTCACAAACGGTGACTCATATTAAAAATGTGAGACCACCACTAAACTCATGAGGGTATGGTTTCTTTAGGAAGATACTAACATCGGTCAACAAGAACCAACAGTGGAAGTCAGTTTTTGGTCGTAAGTAAAATAATTATGTAATAATTATTTAAATATTAAAATCCATAACTTCTAAACGATAACTCGGATTGAAAATCCTAGAGTACTATTGAGTTCTTTGGGGCGTGTTCTCCTTAGGTGGAGCCTAACCTTGACCGGCACAGTTCGAGGGTGAACATTATTAATTTATTTAACTTCTTTTAAGGTACGTTCAGTAAACGCACGAGTGACGTTTTCTAAATTTTTAATTGGTGCTCGGATTAAAAATCTGAAGGCACCTTTGAACTCGTAGCGTCAGGATTCACTTAAGGGAGGTTTAACCTCGACCGTAGTGGGTTGACAGAAGAATCTAGTTTTTCATTTTTCATGGAGGATTAAATAAAATAAATATATTTTATTTTAAATATCCTCCCACCTATCCTTTAAATTTTTTGTGGTGGGGACCACATGAGGGTGGTCAGACATTTAAATGATGGGCATTAAATGCCTGATTACACAAAATTTGTAACCACCAATCCCTTTAATTAATAGGATTCATTAATTCTAAATAAATGAATCCCATATTAAATTAAGAGTTATATTAACTCTTCCTTGGGGTTGGGTTTTTTTCATTAGCGAAAGGAGGGGTAGGATCTTGAGGCTCTTGACAAAGAAAGGATCTCATAATCGAGAACCAAATATTGTTGTTCAATCAGCGTTGTTCGAAGCTTGTTATGGGAATGAAGAACACGGATCCACCTTTAATCACGAACGTTCTCCAATGGATTTACGAGGTAGGGGGTTTATTTTTAAGTATGATAAATGTCTATTTTTTAATTCCTCTTGTTCTTGAATCTCAACGATGATGGACAAACAAACATGGTCATCGATCCACGCATAGACCATGATCCTTTCTATTTCATTCTTTGTGCGTTCTTCATCGCCAAATAATTAAGCACATTAAAAACTCAATGTTTCATTGAGCGCAACATATGAACATGGATATCTCGACTTGAGGATCGTGAATGAGTGGTCATCACAATTTTTGGGCTTATAATGAAGTTGTGGTGGCTCGTGGAATGGATTCTGTGGAAGAGTTATTCTGGAGAGGGCACAACGGCGGTCTGGCATGGTTGCTGAAGGCATCCAGTGTTCGGTGAGGAGGTTTGGATAAGTAGTAGCCCAAGATGGCTCGAGGCACTGCGAGCTGGAGGTCGGGACAGCAGCAGGCTGAAGGGGAATGGCTCCCAAGTGGCATAGTGGACAGGTGGACAACTGGTGTTGGTTGTGCGGAGCAGCCGCATAAGGCGTGATGCAAGAGCCTGTCTGTTAGGTTGTAGTGTGAGATATTAGAGAATAATGAGTTAATTTGAGAGAGAAATAAATAGAAAGGGAATAAAACTTAAGAAGAAATAAATGATATAGGATGAGTGTTTTGGGGGTTGTGTGCTGCGCATGAGAGATTTAAGGTTTTGAATATAGGTTTTGGGATTTAAGAAAAAACGGTTAAATAAAAAATAATAATAATATAATAATGTTCTTATTATTTTTGGTTGTAAAACCATAATTTTTCCGTAACATAGCCGTGCGACCTCAGTTTCACGAACTGTCAGCGGCAGTATGACCCTAACTTCAAGACGAAGATTATGAGTTTCATATTTGATATATTTTTCTGGTTTGTGGATCAAATACCAGAAACACTCAAATAATAATAATATATTATTATTATTAAATCTTCGACCCACCATCACTCTTGTGTGCGACATCTGATTGACTTCTTGTCAGTGGAAACATGATCCTATCATTGAGATGGTCGATTCAAGTCTAATGATTGAATATTAAATTCTAGTCTATGAATTGGGTTCATGAAACTCCCAATAAGAATTTTATTATTATTCTTGCAGAATCTTGCTTATGTAATAACTCATTCATACGACATTAGATTGGCGAACTGCAAGCAGTTTTGTGATCCTCAAATTATGACAGAAATTTCAAGAACAATTTTGGATATTTAAGTCGAGGTCAAGGTACAGGCCCCACGATACCTACTTTATGCCTATTGTGGTGAAATGAAACTTTTTCGTCGGGTATCTATTTTGAAAAAATGGGTAGTCCATATCGTGTGTTTTCCCATGTGGATCACAATGGTGTGACTCGTTTGGTTACCTGGTGCCATTTGAATTATGGCTGGGGTGGATTGAACACAAATCTAATCGGGCCCTTGGTAATAAAATTCCTATAACTTACTGACCAGGCATCTGATTGACATGACTTCTGTTGCGTTAAAACCCTTACGACATGGTTGTCTTTTGGGTTACTTATTTATTGAGCTTAGTAGCAGTCGAGGTATGACTAGGATCTCAAGTGTAAAATTCTACGGAGCTCGAGCGCACTTAGTTTGGGGAATCCTATAATTGGTTTTAACGTGAAGAAAGAACATTGATCCTAAGTGGGTCGGAATCTGTCAATCATGTGTGGATCAGAATCTATCTGTTCCTATTTGGGTCAGCACTCTGTGATCTTATGTGGTTCAGAACATATCGATTCTTTGTGGGTCGGATCTTTTGTGGGTCAGCGTGGGTTATTAACTATCAATCTTGTGTGGGTCAGTAGTAGTACCTTTTAACAGAATAAGATGATCTTACTAATGAATAATCATCTATATTTTTGTACTTAAGTTATAACAGATTTTGAGCTAAATCTTTTATATTAATGGTGTTATCTTCATGGTGTTACCTATGTGGTACTTCTAGATTCGTGGTGTTACCTTTGTGGTACTTCTATCTTCGTGGTGTTGTATTTGTTGTGTAACCTATGTGGTACTTCTACCTTCTTGGTTTTATCTTCATGGTTCTACCTATGTGGTACATGTGTCTTTGTGGTGTTACCTGTGTGGTACTTCCACCTTCGTGGTGTTGTCTTCGTGGTGTTAATTATGTGGTACTTCTATCTTCGTCGTGTTATCTTCAGGTTGTGACCTGTGTGGTACTTATGTCTTCGTGGTGTTACTTGAATGGTACTTCTACCTTCGTGGTGTTACCATTGTGGTATTCTTCCCTCATGTATCAGATGATTATACCTTGATAACCTTGGTATATATATGGGAATATACCTAAGTAGAGTTGATGTATATCACTTCGTTCTTTGAGTTTGTGGTCTTGTTTTGTGTTATTTACCTTGTGGAGCTCTGGGAGACCTTCGGGGGGGTCTCAGGGTCCCTACTAGGTATTTTTATACTCACCCCTGCATGGGCTTCACCCACACATTGTTTTGTCTTGTGAAGACGATGAACAACAATGATCGAGGCTGAGGGAGCCAGGACAGGATGGTGCTTAGAGGTACAACATTTGGTGTGACGTGACACATGGACTACTGATCATGAGTTGTACCTACAATTTTGGTTGGATCCTCGATGGACGATCCATGAGTTGTTTTTATCTTTCAGTTGTACATTTAATTTCCAGTTGGTCTTGTATTCTAGCCCCTTTACTTTTAGTACGGTTTTTACTACAGCGGTTTAATTCATGGTTTCTTCTTATTGTGTTCTTGGATCATGTGTTTGTACAATTTAAAGGCAATATCTTCCTGTTATAGGGATATTCCTTTCCGGTGCTAGTTTCATGCCCTTGGCCTATGGAAGGTAGTTTTGGGGTAGTCACGGTACGGGGCCTGGGGGACGGGTCGGGAAAATTTAATCCAATTTTTCTAGTCTTGTTTGAAGCGGGGTATACACATTCCTTTATTTTAGAGAATGTTTTTTTTAAATTAGAAATATCACCTCAACAGGTGATACCAGAACTTATTTATAAAACACCTTGGAGAAAAGATATAATAAATATACATTTTAAGAAAATTATTATCATTATCTATGTGAATACAATACCCGAAAACATTATTGTTTTTCCCTTGGTAGAGTTTTATGTCATTCTAGGTATGGATTTGATTTCTATTTATCACGCTAAAATTTATTATAGAGATAAAGAATTATTTTTTAGAATGAGATTCATTTTTTATACAAGAACGATCCCATATAATTGATAACAGATCCAGAATCTGAGAAACTATTGAAATATGGAAATAAAATTTATTTTTTCATATTGTGAAAAATATGGGAACTATTCAGATTAATGATGATCCATTGGTAAATTAATAACTTGATGTTTTTTGATGATTTACCTAGAGTTATACCCGATTGAGATAAGTTTAATTCATAATGGACTTAGTTTCAGATGCTAATACAATTTCAAATACCCTTATCTAATTTCTCAAATGGAACTTCTTGAATTGAAAAATCAATTATAGGAGTTACTTGATAAAGTCTCCATTAATCATATAAATTCACTGTTGAGAGCTCCAATTTTGTTCATTAAAAATAAATATGGTTCGCTGAGACTTTTCATTGATTATAGGGCATTGAAAAACATTTAGATTAAGAATAATTTTCCCTTTCTTCACGTCGATGACTTGTTTGATCAGCTCCAAGGAGCTCTGTATTTTTCCATGATCGGCTTGAGATCTGAGTACCATCAGCTAACGGTGATAAATGATGTCATTCCAAAAGATATTTTCATACTAGATATTGTCATTATGAGTTTTTTTTATAATTTTTGGGTTAAATAATGCATTTGTTATATTCATTGATATTATGAATAGAATATTTCATGAGTTCATGGATATGTTTGTGGATGTGTTTATTGATGAAATTGTGGTATATTATAAAATTAAATAGGAGTATGAAAAACTTATTAGGATTTTTTTTAAACCATAAAAGAAATGATACTATATGAAAAATTCATCATGTGTGAATTTTGGTTCCAATAATTTTATTTCCTTGGTCACAGTATTTCTAAAGATGGTATAATGGTTGATCCTGGTAAATTAATGTAGTTGAAGAATAGAAAGGACACACAAATATAATTGAGATTCTTAGTTTTCTTGGATTTTTAGGATATTACTGGAGATTTGTTGAAAACTTTTCATAATTATCTAGTCCACGAACTATGTTAACTAGAAAAATTGTTAAATTCACATGGACAAAAGAATGTCATTATTGCTCTCCGGAATTGAAAAGAATATTGGTGAATTATCTAGTTCCATCCCTACCTTCTAGAAATATAGATATTTTCATATAAAATGATGCTTATTTTAAGGAACATATTTATTTTGATGTAGAATGATTAGGTAAATTATTGTGCTTTAAAACAACTAAAGCCATATGAGTTACATTATCCCCCAAATAATTTTGAATTTGCAGTTATGGTTTTCACTTTAAAAATTTGGTAAAATAATTTATATGTAGACAAATGTGAAATATATACTAAAAAAAGTATGAACTATATATTAACTAAAAAGGAATTAAACATAAAGAAGAGAATATGGATTCAATTGATAAAATATTATAATTGCATGATCAATTACTAACCTAAAAAATAAAACAATGTGGAATATTCCATAAGCCAAAAAAACATGATTCATTAACTACATTATGGTTGGAACAAACCCATTTGATTAACTATTTTATGAATATTGGGTTGGAAGTTGTTGGTGTAGGAAATTACTCTATGTTTTTTAGTTTTCAGTGCAATCATATTTTTCGAAAAGAATTAAACATTAACAGAAGGAAGATAAGAAGTTACAAAAAATGTATAAAAGTTTAAAATGGGTAAGTTTGTAGAATTTAATGTTGATGAAGATTGTAATTTTAGACTTGGATAGATATTGTGTGTGCCTTTTCATTCTAATCTGAAAAAATAATTATTGTGAAAAGATAATATTTCTCCCTTTTCAGTCCATCTTGGCAGCAAAAAAAATGTACAGAGACCTTTGGGAGTTTTACTAGTGGGATTGAATTGATAGAGATATTGTAGATTTTACTGTGAAATTTTTGTCATGTCAACAAGTTAGAGTAGAGTGGTAGTTACCAAAGGGTATTCTTTATCCTTTACCATTTTCATAGTGGAAATGGTAAAATATATCTTAGGACTTCATTAGGAGACTACCAAATACTTCTCTTGGTAACAATGCAATCTATTTTATTTCTAATTGAATTACTATGCTCATTTAATTTATATTCTAGATAATATATCTTGGGATCATATTTCTCGATTGTACATCAAATAGATTGTCAGGTTACATGGAATTCCTTTTTCTATTGAATCTGACTATGACCCCAATATCACTTTTAACTTTAGGAAAGGCCTTCATAAGTTCTTGGAAACATAATTAAATTTTAGTACAACATTTCATCATCAATCTGATGGGCAGTCAGAATAGATGATTCAGAATTTTTTGGATATGTTTCGAGCTAGTTCAGTGGTTAGCTATAGACTTTGGGATCATTATGTTTCTTTATTTGAGTTTTTTTATAATAATTGTCTTCATTTTTTTATATATATGACACCATTTGAGACATTATATGGGAAGTGGAGTTGAACTCCAGATTTTTGGGATGAAGTCAGGGAAAGAAAGCTGATGGGACCATAAGTAGTAGAGGAAGTGGATGAAAATTGAATATGATCCAAAAACACATACATATTTTTCATAGTAGAAAAAACAATTGTAGATAATTGGAGGAAAAACATTCCTTTTGAGGTAAGTGATCATGTTTATCTGATAATCTCACCATGGAAAAGTTTTATGTGTTTTGGTAAGAAAGGAAAGTTATGTCCATGGTTCATTTGACCATATAAAATTATATAAAAAGTTGAATTGGTTTCCTACCGAGTATCTTTGCCTCCAATTTTATCCCTAGTACCCAATGTTTTCCATGTTTCCATTTTGAGAATGTATGTCCTAGATTCATCTCATGTTTTGAGCTTAGTAGTAGTTTAGCTGGAAGAGAACCTTTCTTATAATGAAGAACCTATTTATATTCTTGATCGAAAATAAAATATATTGCATAATACGTTAATCCACCAGGTATGGGATTTGTGGATAAACAATGTCATTTAAGAAGAAACATGGGAATCATAAAATTATATGATGAAACTATACCTAACTTGTTTTATAATTAAATAAAATTGTGGGGATGCAATTTACAGTAGGTGGGGATAATGTAACACCCCGAGGTATTGAATAAATAAATTGAAATGCATGAAAAACTATGTCTCTAAATAATGAATTTTTTTTAAGGACGTAGGTATAAACTAGTAATCAAACATAATTTTCCACTTCTATGATTTGAATTTCAAAAAATAGACATCTACAGTTTTGATCAGAAAATTATTTGGATTATAATAAAGAAAACTTGTTTTTTGGTGAATAGTACCAAACCCATATGAATAGTAACCTGAATAGTAATATTTCCTATATGAATAATAAATCAAATTATTATTTTTTGTCTTAATTTTATAAGATAATAAGATCTTTATTAAATTTTTGAGGTGATATAAAATAAGTTATAGTTTTAAAATTGTCATTTTTTGAACAAATTATACTTTTATTTAGAATTTAAATTGATCATATTTGAAAACTTATTTTCAAAAAATTGAGTTCATTTTTAAATTCTAAACATTGAAAAATGGTTTTTGTTTTTTTGGTATTTTTCTATGATAGTTGAATTTTCTTTGAATTGTAAAAATACAGTTTTATGTTTTCGTGTGTTTAATGATATCATAATAATGTAATAATTATGTAATCATTTTGGTCAACTCATGGGGATTAAAATATGATTTGAGTTCTTCTAAGTGGCCAATAACATGGTAAAACCATTTATAGTCCCAGGGTGTTGAAAATACCACTAATGAGGTGTCCTTTGAAATTAATTAAAAAACTCCCTCATTTTAACTATAAATTCCATCCTCACCCCCCCCCCCCCCCATTTCATCACACACCTCCAAATCATTAACAATTGTCTAAATTATAACCAATTCCATTCCAAATTATCTTCCCCTCGTCAAGCACCATATGGTCTCACCAAAAATACAAAACCAAAGGCCTTAATGAGGATCTCAAGAAGAATAGATCAAGAGGTAAAAGTCCTCTTTCATTTTCTTGTGTTTTCTTTTCAATTATTTAATTTTCATATACTCTATTCACCTCCTCTTATCCAAGTGGCATCAAAGCTAAATTATTATATATATTATGGTCTTTTTTCATGTTTTTGTAAATATTCAACATCATTATTCTTTTCTTATTCCTCTTATTCTAAAAATAAAAACATCATTCATGATGTGTCGATTTACCGACATCGTGGAAGATGTGACTTCAATTTAATTTACATAAATGAAATCTATATGAAAAACAATTTAAATGGTTCAAGAATATTTTAAATTATATTAAATTACCTCTATTGTGTTTTTGATTTAACTTATATGAACAATATTAATGGTATATGATGAAACAAGTTTGTGATTATCAAAGAACCGTCAAAATGATCTAAATGAATATCACTAATAATTTATCTAGTGATTAATCCCCATACCCTATGACCAAAATGTTTTATGTCATAATATAATATTATGGAAACTTATAAACACCATTACATTCCACTTTTGGAGTTTTTCTTCCATTAAAAAAGAAAACCCTTCATGAACTGACCCTGGAAATCATGTAACGCATGCACCTGAAACAATGTAAATAACAAAATATCATTAATAAATAGGTCTAATGATGTTATAAAATGATAATATAAGGTATTATAAACATGATTATTCTTTGTAAAAATATTAATAACACCCTTTTTACTATTATATGTGAGTTTTAAACATGTTTTAAGTAAGACGAACCTGAGGTAAGAGAATTCCTTAACCCAATTTTCATTCTTTGGGTTAACCCTTTACATTATTCATTATGCGGTATTATTATTATTTTTGGGATGAATTATTGTTTATATTATCTTTATATTATGTTTATTTATAGTTTATTCACATATTACTTTAACTTTATTAATTTCTCACTTCAATTATACGATATTTTTAAGGGCCTTTCCAATAAAAATCCTTTTTTAAAATTCTACATTATGAAATTAAAAAAGCAATGTTTTTATGCAATTATCCATGTTTTATGATTATATTCTTGTTCTTGGGAATTGTTTATGATGAATGGTGGTATATATATCTCCCTCCAATGCATTGGGTATGTGTATATTGGAGGTCGGTTGTATGGTTACTCTAAGTGTAATTGTGATGGTTGCACCATAAGGTAGTAGTAAGGGTTCCATTATAAGGTAGTCGTGAAGGTTACAACTCATAAAGTGGATATGAGGGTTACAATATAAGTATGTAATTCCCAAATATACCATTATGGTTTTATATATTTTATTTAATATTTTATGTAAATATCATGTTTCATAAAGTATATCTGGGTGAATAGTATGTCTTTATGGAAATGATTTCATATGTTTTTAAGTATTGATGGACTAATGGTTTATTTTATTCTTTTTATATCCCTTACTGATACTTTTATGCTCATCCCCTGATTTTAAATGTGTTTCATAGGTTATATATATGTGTAAGAGAAAGAATCAAGTTAAGATAAATGTTATGAATATTTTTCAAAGAAATCATGTTGTTGTTTTGTGTTAAAAATTCTAGGTTTTGGAAGAAATTGATATTTTTTAATGGTACACACATTTTATTCTTTTGGGTTGATATATATGAGTTACATCCTAACATTCTAAAACTCTAAACAGAAAAGATATTTGGGAATGTAAATAAGTTAAATCTAGTATAATTGCTTGACTATGTACTGTTTAAGGCTAGGTGCTTATATATCATCACTCCACTAAATATATCATTATGACTCTTTGATAAAATATATATCCAAAATTTATTCAATATAGAATTTTAAATATAAAAACATAGGTACTTATTAAATTATTGGTTTTCGTTATGAAATGAAATAGTTGAATTTATTATAAAATAAGTTGTTCTTATAACTAATGAATATATACTAATAGAACATTGACCTCTCCTATGAGAGTATAAATAAATTTTATTTATTTAATAAGATTTATCATGATATATTTTTATCATCGAATTAGTAAATAAATGTTTTTTAAATGATAAATTGAGTGTTAGTATTTTTAAGTCATAAATATTTAATTACAATCAATAGATATATATAATGATTTAAAAAATATATATTTTCATAAAATATATTTATTAATTAATATTTTGTTTTCTCATGATTATATGAATATTTTATTAGACCTTTATTAATTTTTCAAAGTGTCATAAAATCAGTTTTAATTTTAAAAGTGGTCTTTTTTGAATATATTGTTATTTTAATTAAAAATTAATTTACTCATATTCAGAACATTATTTACAAAAAAAATGGAGTTCATTTTTGAATTCTATACCTCAAAAAATGGTTATGGTGATTTTTTATAATTTTTCTAAAATATATTAATTATTTGTGACTAGTAAAATACAAAAATTTGTGGTATATAAATACATTATAAGTAAAATGAACTATTACATGAGTCATCTATGATGTAAGATATATAATATAGAAACCTACTTCATTATTTTAATATATTTATTGATAATTCTAAAATATTTATAGTCTTTAGCAAAATTAATGAAGTAATGAATAAAATAATCAAAAAACACCCCTCTTATCCTCACACCTCAAAGCCATTAAGATTGTTTAATTTCTTTACAATTCCCTTCCCAAGACACTTCACCACATCTAAGACTAGGTAGTCTCCCCAAAATTTCTAAAACATGGTCCACAAGGATGTCTTCTGGGATAATAATTTAAGAGGCAAAATCCTCTTTATTTTTCTTTTATTTTTATTTTTATTTATTTTATTTTATTATTCTCTCTTAAACTCCCTTTATCAATGTGGTATAAAAAATACATTATCTTATATTTATATATTGTAATTTTATCATGTTGATTAAAAAATTTATCACCAAACTTATTCTCCTCTATCTTTTATTCTAAAAATGAGATCATCATCTTAGATGTGTTAATTTATGACAATCATGGATGAAACACTTTACAATTCTATTTCCTCCTTTATGGTTGGACATAAAACCATTATTATAGTCAAATTAGATTTTATTATACATTTTATAAGTTATATAATGTTTTTTAACCAATATATAAACATGATATTAAATGAAATCATATAATTTCGTGAGGATCGTAAAAACTGCCAATATAAATTAAATCATTTTGATTACTTTTTTATCTAATGATTCATCGTTACGTCAGAAAACATAATTATTTATGGTATAATTAAATATTATGGAAACATATTGATACAATTTCTTTCCATGTCTATTTTTTTCCTCCATTCTACATGAATATTCATAATGAACCAACCAAAACATCAAATAAATGCACTCAAAACAATGAAAAAAATATTATTAATAAAAGGGTAGAAATATGTTATAAGAATATCATGTAATTAATTATAAGTATAAATATGGTTCTTTAATATATTAATAACACTCCATAATACATTATACATGAGGTTTTAACACGTTTGATGTAATAAAAACCATTAGTAAGGTACTTATCTTTGAAAACCCCCTTTTAAATTTATATTTTTACAAAATTGAAAAAATGTACTTTTGAAAGTATTAATTTATTATGATTATTTTATTGTTTTTTGGAGTTGTTTAAGGAGAAGGGTGGGACCTATATATCAATCCAACATATTGGGTATTTTTATGTTGGGGGGCCACTGTATGGTTACTCATAGTGTAACTGTGATGGTTACACCACAAGGTAGTCGTACAGGTTACATCATAAGGTAGCTATGAGAGTTACATTATAATGTATTCATAATTGTTAAAAATCAAATGGTATCCACAAGAGTTATAATATTATATAATTAATTCCCCATGTTACATTTATATTTTTATTAATGTTCTCTATTTTTTTATTGAAATCTATTGTTTTCATAAAGTTTAGGATACATTATAGGTGAGAAGTATATCATTGTGAAAATGATTTCTTATATTTATAAGTTTTCATGTAATAATAGTTTCTTTCATTACTTTTATGTCCCTTAATGAACATTTTTTTCTCATCCCAAGTTGTAAAATGTTTTTCGCAATTTTTAAGGTTGGGTAAGTGAAAATAATAATCCATGACGAATATTGTAAATATTTTAAATGGATGGATTTCATATATTTTTTAAACATTTGTATTATGGGAGAAATTGATATTGTTTTAGTAGTACCCAATTTAAATTATTATGGGTTTACATGTATGAATTATTTCCAAATTATCCAAAACTTCAAACTTAAAGGATTGTTGGGAATGTAAGAAAGTGAATTCTAGTTGGATTTACTATATTATGTATTGTTTATGGATGTGAAATTATAGTTGGCATAAAATAAACGGTTCAAATAACATTATTTGATTGGATGATTTTATTAAAATACTTTTTTTAATTTTAAATGATATATAATATGAATATTACCATTTTTCTTCATCTAAAATATGTTTTTCTATAATGGTTTTCCATAAAATGAATGGGGAAACTTAATTAGGAAGGCCCTGAGAAGATTATATCTTTATGAATATGTAACCTAGAATGGTGGGAATTGTAACTAATCAGTTTATTATAGTAATATCTTAATTCACATAGGCTAAAAATAGAGGATCAATCCATGAAAGATAATAACCATATATACAACAAAGGAACATAGTGATACTGGAACATTTTATAAGGCAACACCCACATACTTTCAGTGGATCGTCTGACACAATGGATGCTGAAGGATGGATTAATTCCCTTGAAAATAAATTTGATGTCACCAAGTGTTCATATAATAAAAATTTGAGTCTTTATATTTATAATTTTAAAGGTGGGGTTTTCTAATAGTAGTCACTGGTCAATAATTGCAAGGATAGTGAAGATATTCACAACATTGAATGGGATGAATTTAAAAAAAAATAACTTGAAACATATTTTACTAAGGTTCCTAGAATTAGGATGGAAAGTAAATTCATTGAATTTTAGAAATTATAGAAAGACTCAATGGTCTTGTATGAAGAAAACTTCACCATATTTTCAAGGTATTATCTAAATCATATTCTGGATCATGATTGTAAAATCAAACATTTTTTCTCGGGATTAAAGCCAAGATACCACATTCGATTAAAAACCTATGAATTAAAAAGTTATGAGTAACTTGTTCAATGTACAGAGAGGGTAGAAGTTAAGTTTTAATATGATCATGTTTAATTTGAAAACAAGTATAATAAGAGGTCTACATGGAAAGTTGTCACGAACCAGCCCGGGTCGACCCTGAACCGGGCACCCGAGCCGGTCCGTGGCAAGTCCCGAGGGGCGTTCCCAATCCCCCCGGGATGGCAACAAGTGTCGGGCATTAAAATTTCAATCGTTGGGAACAATTTTAGCCCAAACTAAAAATAGGATCAAAATAACGAACATAAACTAAACAAACAAACAAACACTAAAGACATAAACAAACCTACACCACGACATTCCTCCTCGTGACCTCGCGGGTCACCACCCAACTACAACCAACGTCGCTCCCACACTGAGCGACTCAAGCAGGAAAACCTGAACACAAGGAACCTGCAACTGAAAAAGGTAAAAGATAGGCGTGAGCACAAAAGTACTCAGTAGGTGAGCCCAACAACAAAACCCAAAGCACTGCCAGTAAATATAGAATCTACATAATCCAGGTTTGAACTATAATGTACAACAGTAATTATTCATAATACTTTACTTGAAAATAAAACACGAGACATTTCCCTTATTCTTTTTCGAAAGTTAGTTCCATTTCATTAGTTTTTAAACTCCTTCTGAAAAGCAAAGTGTTACATTTTCAAATCTAACCCAAAGAGAAAAAAAAAATCTTCATTTGAAAACCATTTTTCCCAAAGTCTAACAGTATAGGCTGTAAAATATGACTGAAAGAAAACAAGCAGGGAAAACAAGTGCAAGTAAAGGCAAACAGGCAAGGAAAACCAAGTGCAAGTAAAAATAAACCAGAAGTTATCAGCAATAACCATGGGCGATCCTGAACATCCCTAGAAAACCCCTGGACGTACTCGGGTTCAGACTACCTGCCCGCGTGGTACTCCATAGTCAATAACCAACTGGCCGCCCTAATAGCCAACCAGTGGCACATCCCTCCTGGCCTGTCTACAACTCCAGGGGGTACCAACCTGTCTAATCAGGGTTAGCAAGCAACCGTCACTCGATAATCTACAAGACGCCCAGGAACCCATGGTGGTTTTAGTAACACTGTGTAAGTGGGAGACCCTCGCACGCGTGACTCAGCTCACCGCACTTGCCAACCCCTTACACGGACATCGCTACACGACAACCCTCGAAGGGAAGTCCCCCTGTAGAGATGCCCTCACAAGTACGTATATATATATATATATATAATCACTTCACATTTATTAAAGTGCCAACCGGGCCGTCATGTCATTTACATTTTGACCATTTCATTTTAAAGCATTTCAAAAGGGATATTACACACGCCATTACATTGAAAACCAAAAAAAACACACTTAGAACTTTGTGTAAGAAACCCAGATCAGCATATCAAACCCGTAACACAATTGTTTCATAAGTAGAGTTATTTTCCAATATCAAAACGCACCCCACTTTTATCAAGAGCCAAACGGGACTTTAATCACCTTTTTAAGGAATACTATTTCTCAAATGAAATCCAAACTTTTAATCATGCCTCAAAATAAAACGTTTTTCAACCACCAAGAACCACACATAAAGTTTCCAAAAACAAGTTTAAAGGTCATACGACAATTCCTCTAATCAAGATTCTAAGAGAAAAACGATTTTCCCTAAACAATACACCTACAAATTTATACAAACCAAAAAGATTTCAAAACACAGTTTCAACATGACTTTCATCATTCAGGAAGAACCATTTAGCAATATTACTATGGAATCCCAAAATTGAAACCAAGAAAATACTTTCAATGAAATGCTAGAATTAAACAGTTTGCATTATCAGCAAATCACCACACTATAAAAACTACTTAATATTACTTTTAAATTTACTGAAATTCAATAAAAGGACAAGGAATAAATAAATTCTTAATTTAAAGGAAAGTGCATAGGGGGACCTACCTCGGATCGGAATGAAGAACGACGCGACGCGAAACTCCTGTTGCGTAAAGGTTGCTGCGTCTTGCGCCGTCAAACTGGTCCTAAAACAATAGACCGTTAAGCAGGCTCATTAATGACAACATACTAATAATAATAATAATTATAATAACGTAATAATAATAATAATAATGATAACCATAACATAATAATAATCATAACAGCATGATATAATAACAATAGAATAATAATACTATAATAATAACATCCATAATAATAATAACCAAAAAAGTAGTAATAATAATGTCATAATAATAATAATAATTATTATTATTAGTTTGACATAATAATAATATAATAATAATAAGAGTAACAAAAATATCATAACAATAATATTAACAAAATAATAAGAATAATTATAATGACATAATACTAATAAGAACCATAATAAATATAATAGCGCAATGATAATTATAATAACAATAATAGTAATATTAATATTAATAATATGATAGTAATAATAATGATAATAATGATAATAATAATGACAATAACGATAACAATATAACAATAATAATAATAAAATAACAACAATAATAATAATAACAATAATAATAATATTAATAATATGTTAGTAATCATAATAATAATAATAAAAACAATAATAATATGAAATGATAATAACAATAATAATAATAATAATAATAATAATAATCAATAATAATAATAATAATAATAATAATGTAATAATACAATAATAATACTAGTAGAATAATATTAACATAATAATATAACAATAATGAAATCACAATAATAATAATATGATAATAATAATAATAATACTAATAACAATAATTATAATATGATAATAATATTATTATAATGACATTAACATAATAAATAAATAAAGTAGAAAAGAACTCACGAGTGGGGGGGGAGAAACGCACAGGTGGTGCGGCGGGGTGAGGGAGGAGGCGGCGGC
Organism: Viscum album; assembly: GCA_963277665.1. Lineage (NCBI taxonomy): Eukaryota > Viridiplantae > Streptophyta > Magnoliopsida > Santalales > Viscaceae > Viscum > Viscum album. The sequence goes on along the minus strand of OY728153.1, from coordinate 56,006,053 downwards.
CGGAGGTGGGGCGCGGTGACGGCAGGGGTCGGGATGGCGGCTGGAGTCACCGGAGGCGGCGGGAAAAGGCCGGGACAGGGGGGAGAGGGAAGCCGGGACAGGGGGGAGAGGGAAGCTGGGACAGGAGCCAGGGAGGCGGCTTGGTGCGGGGCGCGGCGGAAGCCGGCGTGGCAGAGGGGAGGACGGCGCGGGGACGCGGGCGCCGGAGGTCGGCACAGGGGGGGTCCGGTCGGTAGCAGGATGGAGGGGAGCGCGCTGAGGAGACCGGAACGCCGGTGAGGCGGCAGGTGTGGGGCGCAGCGGGAGCCGGCGTGGCAGAGGGGAAGTCCACCGGACGGGAGGCCGGGGTGGTCGGCAAGATCGGCGGGGATGGGGAGCGGGGACGCCGGGACGCCGGGAGCGGAGAGCGAGGCAGAGCGGGAGTCGGACGGCGGCAGATGGAGGGGAGTAAGAAGCGGTGTGGGCCGGCCGAACCAGCAGGGGGAAAGAAGAAGAAGAAGAAAAAGAAACGGGGGAGAGAGAGAGGGGGGAGAGGGGAGAGAGCGCCATAATGGGGGGACGGGATTAGGGTTAGGATTAAACATATATATATATATATATAATTGATAATAATAATAATAATAATAATAATAAAAGAATAATGGTAAAACATTATAATAATAATAATAATAACGATAATAATAATAATAAAATACTAAATAAAAGAATGAAAACTAATCTTAATAATAATAAAAATTTATAATAATAATATTAATAAAACATTATAATAATAATAATAATGAAACTCTACAACAATAATGATAATAATGATAAAATAAATAACAAAATGACAACATAAAATTCTCAAATTTAAAAGTCGGGCGAACACGTAGTCACCCCGGCACAATTGCACGGTCACCGCTAACTATGTGATGACCGCGCACTGGCGCGAAACCCTTCAACATAAATAAACTTTGAAAAAAAATTCAAATCAGACCAGGAAAGAAGTAAAATAATGACATCTGCAGTGGGGGTGTGACAATTCTCCCCACCACAGACACTTTCTGCCCCCAGAAAGTCACCAGGCCAATAGTCGGTCAAAATTTAAGTCCATGCCCCAACGGAACTAAAGGAACCAGAGAGAAATGAGAATCTCGGGGATGACCTTACTCTACACAGGTCACACCTGACCGATTCAAGAGAAAACTGAGGTCTGAGGTTGAGGGGAGAACACGAAGGGGTTCTCCCCACCACAAGAACTCAACTAGTGCAGAAAAATTTATCATCTAAATAGACAACCCTAGGAAAAGGGGGGGTCGACGTGGGAACTCCCAACCGACTCAAACCAACTCTTATAGCACGATTTAAACAACACCTCCATCGAGACATTGAATCCTCGACTAGAGTCAACATCCTTCAACACCAGGGAAAACCCATAGAAAAACATTTAACCAACATCAAATTGGAGACATGATCCACCGAAGTCCACGAAACATAACCACATCGACAACATAACTAAAACGAGGTCAACCCACATGAGGGTCAAACACACCTTTCGAAAGACACACGATTCAGAAACAACACATCCACATAAACCAGACTACTTGGATTATAATAGAACAAGTCCATGATAACCCCATGGTAAAACAATGAACAAACAATATCGTCAAAACTTAACAGCAGAAAAACAAGTACTAAAAGATCTTGATTGTTCCACTGCTAACATGGAACACAAAACCTGGACCAAGGCTTCACACCCCTGGGGACTCCTGACTGTGCGCGAGCTTCACCCCGAGACTTGTGGCTGGTGCTCTGATGGCTGAAGCATCTCCTGCCTCACAGTCAGGTACTAACACTCTCCAATCACAGCGTCCTCTTCAAGCGACGCTTCCTGCAAAACTTCTCCAAATGACCCAGACAACCACAGCGATGACACGTCTTCAGAGGGTTGTGACAAGACGACTTTAAATTCCTGAAACGACCACACTGAAAGCATACCATTGAACGATCTGATGAACTGGAAGCTGGGACCAAAGGGGATAACTCATTAGGAACAGGTATCTCTGGCGCCTTTTCCTCACCTGAGGGGGAACTCTTACGAACAACAGGGGACACTGAAGTATTAACCACCCGCACACTAGAAACTAACTCATCCAAGAAAGCATCCTCCACCCGCTTCTCGAAACAAAGGTCTTTAGAAGGGAGGACTCGCTCCTTGATCTCTGGACGAAGACCCCCAGTGAAAAGAGAGGCCTTCATGAGCTCATGCGATGCTACCTCTGGAAAAAAGGGAATCAGTTCCTTGAAATGGTCAACATATGCCTTCACCGTCCGTTGACCTTGTTGAATATGCACAAGCTCTCTCTTTTTCTCTAGCTTCACTTCCTCAGGTACAAACCATTGGATGAAAACAATTCTAAAGACATCCCACGTCATTTCAACTTGCGTCGATGGTGGGGCAACCACCTTCCACTGGTCCAGAGCTGGACCCTCGAACAACTTCATAATTGCACGAACCTTAACATTATCGGGAGTTCCCAACATTCTAAAGACACGCTCCACTTCCTCGAGCCATTTCACTGCCTCTAACGGACCCTGATCACCATGGAGAATAGGCAGAGTCTGAGGGGGACTAAAATCTGGGCATGACCTATCAGAATCCTTAGGGACCTTTCTGGGCGGCATTTCCTGAGCGATATATAAAACACAAAGCCGAAACCAACATCAAATCGAAGCAACATCAATAAAAGCGCTTCATCAAGAAACAGTCATCACAAGACCGAACAAATGCGAACACAACCCAAAAATAAAATCTCCCTTTTTTTTAAACCCCTTTTTATCTTAGATTATAAAACCACCCTTTTTTATGACTACTTTCCAAAACCAAACCACTTTCAAACAAAAAACTTTCCAAAACCATTTCCCCTTTTTAAACCAATTGAGAAAACAAGGTCATGCCTTTAATTTCAAAAACACCCAGGTACTCCCACGACACGTTGCACATGTCCTTATCCATTGTCCAATAATACTCGCACCAACATGCACCTTTCACGCATTCTCACACATGTGCAAACATTCACAAGGAGGACCTGAAGTTTCTCCCCAAATCATTCATAACCAATTCCAAGAAAACAACAGATTTCCAAATCAAGAGATTTCAGTTTTAAAACCCATTTCATATATTTGAAGTCCTTTAAAAGAGACCAGTCCAATTTTCAAAAACCCTTTTTCATTTCAAACAACGTACTCACACAAACCAAAACGAAAGTAGCAACCAAATTTGCATCAATAACTGAAATGAGGGACTAGTAGTCACACTCAACCTGGCGACATGGTAGTGGGTCATGTCCCAAGTCAGCGTCGACCACTAGGAGGAATTCAAACCACGTACTCGGACTCCGCATGGGTCACTAATCCATGTGAAATCGCGATGTAACGTCGGCTTGCCTCCATTATCATCTCTCAATCCAAGACAAACCAGAAAACGGTAAGGACACAATTCCCGAACTACCCCTGGTAACTCGAAGATTAGTGCGAGAAAGAGTTCGCGACGCTCTTCCCGTACCCACCCCTCGAGTTACGACAGTCCTAATCTCCTTCTACCGGACAACCCAAATAACAAGAACCTCCCTCTGATACCATTTTGTCACGAACCAGCCTAGGTCGACCCTGAACCGGGCACCCGAGCCGGTCCGCGGAAAGTCCCGAGGGGCGTTCCCGATCCCCCCGGGATGGCAACAAGTGTCGGGCATTAAAATTTCAATCGTTGGGAACGATTTTAGCCCAAACTAAAAACAGGAACAAAAGAACGAACATAAACTAAACAAACAAACAAACACTAAAGACATAAACAAACCTACACCACGACATACCTCCTCGTGACCTCGCGGGTCACCACCCAACTACAACCAACGTCGCTCCCACACTGAGCGACTCAAGCAGGAAAACCTGAACACAAGGAACATGCAACTGAAAAAGGTAAAAGATAGGCGTGAGCACAAAAGTACTCAGTAGGTGAGCCCAACAACAAAACCCAAAGAACTGCCAGTAAATATAGAATCTACATAATCCAGGTTTGAACTATAATGTATAACAGTAATTTTTCATAATGCTTTACTTGAAAATCAAACACGAGACATTTCCCATATTCTTTTTCGAAAGTTAGTTCCATTTCATTAGTTTTTAAACTCCTTCTGAAAAGCAAAGTGTTACATTTTCAAATCTAACCCAAAGAGAAAAAAAACATCTTCATTTGAAAACCATTTTTCCCAAATTCTAACAGTATAGGCTGTGAAATATGACTGAAAGCAAACAAGCAGGGAAAACAAGTGCAAGTAAAGGTAAACAGGCAAGGAAAACCAAGTGCAAGTAAAAATAAACCAGAAGTTATCAGCAATAACCATGGGCGATCCTGAACATCCCTAGAAAACCCCTGGACGTACTCGGGTTCAGACTACCTGCCGGCGTGGTACTCCATAGTCAATAACCAACTGGCCGCCCTAATAGCCAACCAGTGGCACATCCCTCCTGGCCTGTCTACAACTCCAGGGGGTACCAACCCGTCTAATCAGGGTTAGCAAGCAACCGTCACTCGATAATCTACAAGACGCCCAGGAACCCATGGTGGTTTTAGTAACACTGTGTAAGTGGGAGACCCTCGCACGCGTGACTCAGCTCACCGCACTTGCCAACCCCTTACACGGACATCGCTACACGACAACCCTCGAAGGGAAGTCCCCTGTAGAGATTCCCTCACAAGTACGTATATATATATATATATAATCACTTCAAATTTATTAAAGTGCCAACCGGGCCGTCATGTCATTTACATTTTGACCATTTCATTTTAAAGCATTTCAAAAGGGATATTACACACGCCATTACATTGAAAACCAAAAAAACACACTTAGAACTTTGTTTAAGAAACCCAGATCAGCATATCAAACCTGGAACACAATTGTTTCATAAGTAGAGTTATTTTCCAATATCAAAACGCACCCCACTTTTATCAAGAGCCAAACGGGCCTTTAATCACCTTTTTAAGGAATACTATTTCTCAAATGAAATCCAAACTTTTAATCATGCCTCAAAAGAAAACGTTTTTCAACCACCAAGAACCACACATAAAGTTTCCAAAAACAAGTTTAAAGGTCATACGACAATTCCTCTAATCAAGATTCTAAGAGAAACACGATTTTCCCTAAACAATACACCTACTAATTTATACAAACCAAAAAGATTTCAAAACACAGTTTCAACATGACTTTCATCATTCAGGAAGAACCATTTAGAAATATTACTATGGAATCCCACAATTGAAACCAAGAAAACACTTTCAATGAAATGCTAGAATTAAACAGTTTGCATTATCAGCAAATCACCACACTATAAAAACTAATTAATATTAATTTTAAATTTACTGAAATTAAATAAAAGGACAAGGAATAAATAAATTCTTAATTTAAAGGCAAGTGCATAGGGAGACCTACCTCGGATCGGAACGAAGAACGACGCGACGCGAAACTCCTGTTGCGTAAAGGTTGCAGCGTCTTGCGCCGTCAAACTGGTCCTAAAACAATAGGCCGTTAAGCAGGCTCATTAATGACAACATACTAATAATAATAATAATTATAATAACGTAATAATAATAATAATAATGATAACCATAACATAATAATAATCATAACAGCATGATATAATAACAATAGAATAATAATACTATAATAATAACATCCATAATAATAATAACCAAAAATATAGTAATAATAATGTCATAATAATAATTATTATTATTATTATTGTGACATAATAATAATATAATAATAATAAGAGTAACAAAAATATCATAACAATAATATTAACAAAATAATAAGAATAATTATAATGACATAATACTAATAAGAACCATAATAAATATAATAGCGCAATGATAATTATAATAACAATAATAGTAATATTAATATTAATAATATGATAGTAATAATAATAATAATAGTGATAATAATAATGACAATAACGATAATAATATAAAAATAATAATAATAAAATAACAACAATAATAATAATAACAATAATAATAATATTAATAATATGTTAGTAATCATAATAATAATAATAAAAACAATAATAATATGAAATGATAATAACAATAATAATAATAATAATAATAATAATCAATAATAATAATAATAATAATGTAATAATACAATAATAATACTAGTAGAATAATATTAACAAAATAATATAACAATAATGAAATCACAATAATAATAATATGATAATAATAATAATAATAATAATACTAATAAAAATAATTATAATATGATAATAATATTATTATAATGACATTAACATAATAAATAAATAAAGTAGAAAAGAACTCACGAGTGGGGGGGGGGGAAACGCACAGGTGGTGCGGCGGGGTGAGGGAGGAGGCGGCGGCCGGAGGTGGGGCGCGGTGACGGCAGGGGTCGGGACGGCGGCTGGAGTCACCAGAGGCGGCGGGAAAAGGCCGGGACAGGGGGGAGAGGGAAGCTGGGATAAGGGGGAGAGGGAAGCCGGGACAGGAGCCAGGGAGGCGGCTAGGTGCGGGGCGCGGCGGAAGCCGGCGTGGCAGAGGGGAGGACGGCGCGGGGACGCGGGCGCCGGAGGTCGGCACAGGGGGGTCCGGTCGGTAGCAGGATGGAGGGGAGCGTGCTGAGGAGACCGGAACGCCGGCGAGGCAGCAGGTGCGGGGCACGGCGGGAGCCGGCGTGGCAGAGGGGAAGTCCACCGGACGGGAGGCCGGGGTGGTCGGCAAGATCGGCGGGGATGGGGAGCGGGGACGCCGGGAGTGGAGAGCGAGGCAGAGCAGGAGTCGGACGGCGGCGGCTGGAGGGGAGTAAGAAGCGGCGTGGGACGGCCGAACCAGCAGGGGGAAAGAAGAAGAAGAAGAAAAAGAAACGGGGGAGAGAGAGAGAGGGGAGAGGGGAGAGAGTGCCGTAATGGGGGGACGAGATTAGGGTTAGGATTAAACATATATATATATATATGTAATTGATAATAATAATAATAATAATAATAAAAGAATAATGGTAAAACATTATAATAATAATAATAATAACGATAATAATAATAATAAAAGACTAAATAAAAGAATGAAAACTAATCTTAATAATAATAAAAATTTATAATAATAATATTAATAAAACATTATAATAATAATAATAATGAAACTCTACAACAATAATGATAATAATGATAAAATAAATAAAAAAATGACAACATAAAATTCTCAAATTTAAAATTCGGGCGAACACGTAGTCACCCCAGTGCAATTGCACGGTCAACGCTAACGATGTGATGACCGCGCACTGGCGCGAAACCCTTCAACACAAATAAACTTTGAAAAAAAATTCAAATCAGACCAGGAAAGACGTAAAATAATGACATCTGCAGTCGGGGTGTGACAAAAGTGATGGGTAATATTCAATAAAAGAAATTTGAATGTAAGAAAATTTAGTTTCGAGTTTGTGGGAAGTGTGGTAAAAAATAACCCTGTGGAAGGTCCCAAAAAATTGGAGAAGTGTTTTTGATGCAGTAAGTTTGGATATATAGAATGATATTGTAATGAAAAATATCTTAGTGATGGTATTTTTTATTCTGATAAGAAAACTATAAATTGATTTAAATGTGGTGATATTGGGAATTATTCAAATACCTTCCCAAAGAAAGATTTTAAGGGTAGAAAGAAACCAGATTATATCCAAAAAGGTGAAGTGTGATCCTTCGAAATTATGTTAGTAGATATTAGTCCATCCAATGAAGTGGTATAAGGAAATTTGATTATTTACTCTGATTTATAAAATGTCTTGTTTGAAATGGGATGTATAAATTCTTTAATTTTTGAGAAATATTTTTGTAAATTACAAATTTCAATTCAATAAATGAGAACAGAAAATATGGTAAAAAACTAGGGGAAATGTTACCGCTAAAAAGAATTATATGAATCATTATATTTTTGTATTTGTAAATACATTACCTTGAAAACTTTTGGATTTTCCATATTAGAGTTTCATGTAATTATTGGTATGGATCGGATTTTTTTTAACATGCTAAGATTGATTATAGTGCTTAAGAAGTTGTTTTTTAGAAAATGTTTATGTTTTTTACAAGAATGAACCCATAAAATTGATAGCATACCAAGAAGATGAAAACTATTAAAATATGGAAATGAAATTAATCCTGCACATATTTGTTAAAATAAGAGAACTGATAGATAAATGATGTTCCAGTGGTAAATTAGTACCTTGATGTTTTTTATAATGAGTTACCTAATGTTATACCTAATTGGAAATTTTTATTTAATATTGAAATAGTTCTTAATGCTAAGAAAACTACAAATCCCCCTTATAGAATTCCTCAATAGGAACATTAAGAATTAAAAATTCAATTACATGAGTTTCTTGATAAATGATTCATTCATTCTATCACTTCACCAAGGGGTGCTCCTATTATTTTTGCTAAAAGAAACATGGTTCCATGATACTTTCCATTGCTTATAAATATTTTAATAACATTACTTTTATGAATATGTATTCATTTCCTCATATTTCTGACTTTTTTTATAAGATCTAGGGAGTTAAATATTTTTCCAAGATTCACTTGAGTTCTAGGTACCATCAGCTGAAGGTTAAGGAGAATGAAATATTAAAAATATCTTTTTGTACTAGATATAGGCATTATGATTTATTTTATTCCCTTTGTTTTGAAAAGTACCCTTAATGTATTCATATATCTTATGAATAAAATATTCCATTATTATTTTGATAATTTTCTATTGATGATATTTGTGTCTTTTCAAAACTTAATGAGGATAATGAAATACATTTAAGTATTTTCTAGAAAACATTAAATGAAATGATGTTATATGGAAAATATAGAAAATTTGATTTTTTTTAAACATATTTATTTTCATGGGAAAATTGTAAATAAGGATGGAATAATTTCCTAAAAAATGGTTTATGAATGGTGAATACTTAAAAATGTCACATAGATTCATAGTTTTCTTGTACTAGTAGGTTGTGACTGGTATTATCTTAAATATTTTTCAGAATTACCTATCCCACAAATAAGTTACCAAGTAAAGGAGTTGACATTATTTCTAAATTATAATATGATGTTTATTTTCAAGAACAAACATGGAATTTATAGTGTTCTAATAGAGAATGATCATGTAATTTCTTATACATCATGAAAATTAATCCTTATGAATTTAATTACCACATACATGATTTGAAATTAGAATATGTGGTTTTCTCTTTGATAATTTGGAGGCATCATTCATAAAATGCCAAATGTGAAATATATACACAACATTGATGTTTTAAGTATATTTTTACTCAAAAATAATTGATCATGTGGTAGTGAATATGGATTGAAATGATATAGGATTATGATCTCACAATCATTTACAATCCTGATGTTATAAAAATGTGGAATATTCCCTGACTAAATAATATCATTCTTTAATAACCATGTCACATTTGGAATATGACCCCTTGATAAATGATTTGATAAATTTATTCTTGGATGTTTTCTGTGAAATATATTCCTCTATTAAGTTTTAGGTGTCAGTAAAATCATCTCTATCTATCTATTTAAGCACAAAAGGATGGTCATGATTTACATTTAATGGTATAATTGGTTAAAATGGTTATGTTTCTAGAATTTAATGTGGATAAAGATTTTGTTTTGAGATTTGGGAAGAGATTATGTGTGCCTTGTGATTCCCAACTGAAAAAATAATTTTTTTGAAGCTCACATTTCTCAATTTTCAATTCATCATAGCAATAATAAGATGTACAAAGACCATTAGGAGTATTAATAGTAGGATATAATGAAAAGATATATTTCATATATTACAATGAAATGTTTGACATGTTAATAGGTAAAGTAGAGAGGTAACTACCAAAGGGGATACTTCATCCTTTTCCAGTACCAGAGTGGGAATGGGAAAATATAACCTTAGACTTTGGGGTGGGACTACTGAATACTTATCTAGGTAATAATGCAATTTGAGTTATTATTGATTGACTAAATAATTATTCACAATTCCTTTCTATTTGAGATACTATGTATTTGGATCAAATTTCAAGATTGTACCTCAATGAGTTTTTAAGGTTACATTCAGTTCCACTTTCCATTTTTGGCTGATCATGATCCCAAACTCACATATCAATTTTGGAAATTCCTTTATAAGTTTATGGGAAGAGAATTAAATTTTAGAGCTTCTTTTCATCCCCAATCTAATGGATATATTTAGGGAATAATTCCGACCATGGAGTACAAGATTTTTTCTCGTTCAATGGATTACTAGTGAATTTGGTATCAACATTATTCGTTAGTTGAATTTTCTTAAAATAAAAGTTTTCTTTCCAGTATATTGATGGAACCTTTTGACAAGCTATATGGTATGTGGTGTGAAACTCTTGGAATTTGGTATGATGTCAAGGAAAAGAGGTTGATGGGACCATAACTAGTAGAGTAATTGGTTGAGAAAGTAAAGGTGATCTCACAACACATGAGGATAACTCAAATTATGTAGAAACGTTATGAAAATAATAGAAATAAATACATTAATTTTGATATGGGGGATCATGTTTTCATTAAAATATCTACTTTGAAAATTATTATACATTTTGGTAGGAAATGAAATCTAAGTCTGCAATTCATTTCACCTTAGGAAATTCCATAGAAAGTTGGACCAGTTTCATACTGAGGATCTTTGCCTCTGAGTTTATCTCAGGTGGAAAAAAATATATGGTTTGATGTTAAGAAAGTACATTCCAGATTTATCTCCTGTTTTGAGACCTTAAGTAGTTCATTTAGAAGATAACATTTCTAATTAAGAGAAACATGTTAATATTCTTGAACATATAAAAAAGTATTATCGAATTTGGTAAGTCCCTTGGTTAACGTTTTGGGGGGAAACCACATGACTGACGAAGAAATGTGGTAATATTAAAATTATATGAGGGGAAGGTAACGTAACTTGTTTAAAATGTAAACAACAATAGAGAAGGCATGATTTCTAGAAGGTGGGGAGAATGTAAAAACAGAGGTACCTGTAAGATATTTTTTTCATTTTGGAATTAAATAGTTAAATTAAATATAAATTATATGGTGTTTATAATTAAAAAATATATACTAATAGAATAGAAACCTCACCTATGATATTATAAACAAAATTTATGTTTCTTATAAGTGTAATCATGATATATTTATATCATGAAATATGTAACTAAATGTTTTATAAATGGTAAATTATGTTCTAGTATTTTTGTAAGTCATAAATATTTAATTGTAGTCATATAATTAATATAATTATTTAAAATAAAATAAATTCTCATAAAATAGATTCATAAATTAATATTTTTCTACTTTTAATCATAATACAATTTTATGATACCTTAATTAATTTCAAAATGTGTCATTAAATCAATTATAATTTAAGAACTGATGTTTTTCGAATAAATAATGATTATTAATAAAAATTAAATTTATGATATTTATATAGTTTTTTTTCAAAAAATGGAGTTTATTTTTGAATTTTATATGTTCATGTATGGTTAGAGGAATTTTTTATTATTTTTTCAAAATACTTTATTTTTTTATGAATAGTGAAATATTATAATTTATACTATGTATACATTATAAGATAAAAACACTATTCGCTAAGTCATCTCTAATTTAAGTACCATAATATTGAATTATATGTCATTATTATAATATATTTAGTGATTATTCTCAAATTAGTCTTAGTTTTAAGAAAAAATACTAAATTAATGAATATAATATTCAAAAAACACTCATCTCCACCACTATAAATAACACCCCTCATCACTTATTCTCCTCATACCTCAAATAATTTTAACTTTTTTAATTTATTAACAATTCTCTTTACAAGACTCTTCCACACATAAAATATCAACTGGTCTCACTAAAAGGTAAAAACCAAGGGCCTTAAATATGTTCTAAGGGAGAAGAATTCAAGAGGAAAATTCCTATTTCTTTTTATTTTATTTTATTTTCCATTTATTTTCTTTTATTATTATCACTTAAAATCACCTTATTGAGGTTTCATAAAAATTAAATTAACTTATATATACTATAATTTTGTCATGTTTGTGTAAAAATTAATCATCAAACATTTTATCCACTCATCTTTATTCAAAAAATGAAAACATTGTTTGTAATGCGTCGATTTACTACCATCGTGGATGATTCACTTTCATATTCCATTATAGACTTCAAGTCTGGTCATAAAATGATTATAAGGGTTAAATAAAATTTTATCATACATATTATATATTATATATTGTTCTGGAAGAAATATTTAAACAAGATATTAAACTTAATGATATAAGTTCACGATGATCATAAAAAACCACAAAACAAAGTAAATCATTTTCATTAATGTTTTATCTAAGGATTCATCCTAATATAAGGATAAAAAATGACATAAGGTATCATTTAAATTTTTTCAAACATATAAACACCATTCTATTTCTCTTTTGGATTTTTTCTTCCATTCGACTAGAAAATCAATAATGAACCATCCATAGAAACTATGAAGTAAATACACCTGAAAAAATAAAAATAACAAAATATTATTAATAAATGGATACAAATATGTAATAATAAGATAAAATATGTAAATGAAAATTTGAATATGGTTTATTAATATATTAATAACAATATTTAAAGAATTTAATTGGAGGTTTGAAAACATTTGATGTAAAACAAACCTGAGGTAAGGGACATTTCTTAAAAAAACCCCTTCTTAAATTTATATCTTTACAATATTAAAATGAAATTTTCTTATAAAAGCTTTATTGTTTTAAAATTATGTTCTAGTTCTTATGAATTTTTTATGATGAAGGGTGGTACCTATATCTCACCCCAATTAGTTGGGTATTCTTATATTGGTGGTTCATTGTATGGTTACTCCAAGTATAATTGTGATGGATACACCATACATTTGTCATCAGCATTACATAATATGGTATTCATGAGGGTTGCATTATAAGGTATCCTTGTGGGTTAAAAATTATATGGTATCTACTAGGGTTAAAATATTATGTTATTAATTCCCCAAGTTATATAAATGTTCTCTATGTTTTATAGAAATCTATTGTTTTCACAATGAATATGATAAACTATGTCTGAGAAGTATGTCTTTGAGAAAATAATTTTATATGTTTATATGTATTCATGGAATAAAAAATTTCTTCTTTCTTTTCGATTTACTTACTGAGTTTTTTTATCTCATCACATGTTTCAAGGTATTATTTACAGGGTTTAAGTTTGGGTAATAGAAAAGAAGAAGACAAGATGAATATTGTGAATAGTGTTCATGAAAAGATTTCATGTTTTATTAAAAAAATTGTATTATCAATAAAATTGATAATGTTTTAGTATTACATAATTTTTATTCATATAGGTTTGTATTTATTAATTACGTCCTAATTCTCTAAAACTCTATAATAAAAATACCATTGGGAATGTAAGAAAGCAAATTCTAGTTTAATTAACTAGATTATGTAATGTTTAAGGTCCATACATTATATAAATGTATTAGATCTACTAATCCCTCAAAATGTCAATTAGAATATCATTTTTATTGGAAATAATTCATCAAATTTTCTCAACTAACATTAAAATTTTCTCATCCACTATAAAAATCAATGAATAAAAAATGGACCACACGTTTTATATCATGTTAATTTACCTTCACTACGAATTTATAATGGAGTTATGGTCATACATAGAAATTATAGGAATAAAATTTTCTTCTATTAATTTTAAATTCTATATAGTATGTTACAATACATTTATTTAATCATGAGGTCGTTCATACTGTGATTTTAGTGGATTTGTGTTAGTGGGATGACATTTATATATATTGTAAAAATTAGAAAGTTATATCCTTAAATAGAATGCATCAATATTCAAGTATTTTTCATGAAATCCATCAATAAAATATGCATATTAAATATAAACCCATAAAATTCTTTATTTATTGGTTCACAAGACAAATATGTAATCTTAATAAATGATTATAAATCCTCAAAACTCAATATTTTATAAATAATTTTATTTTTTTTTGTTTTATATCTCACAAGCGCAAATTTGTTTCGTTATCATTTACGTAAAATTTTTATTTAAATTTATTTCATTGGTAATATTTAAAAAAACATTTAATTAATGTGATTCATTATAATTTATATTTAAAATTGCAAAAATTGTTAAATTACATAACAATTCAATCAAAACATGAAATTAATCCCAATGTAAACACAATGAAGTCTTCTCACTCTCCAACTTGAAGTAATCGTGCAATAAATTTAGATTCAAGGATAGGTAATGGAAAATAATTTCATTTATTGTGGAATTAAAATATAAGGTATTTCATAAATTATATGGGATAATATTGGGTTAATATATTTATATGACCAATGATAATGTTTCATAGCCGTAGAGGTTATAGAGTTATTATAAAAACATTTCATGGTCTCCAAATCCATGAAAAAAAGTTCTACAAATTATTAGTAATGTTTGTCTTAGGAATATGTGTAACTCCCCGACCCTAGAATCCCAGATTCGGTTCATTATTACATAACATTGGCATGATAACAAAGGATGAAGTCCCGAAAGACCGATTAGTTTAGTAGTCTTGGAAACACTAGATATATTAATAATTCTTACATTACATCATAAGGTAAAAAAACTACAACAACATCTTGTCTTCATATCCCCTCATACTACCCCTACAGGTCATTCATAAATTACTTCTTCACATCCTGGGAAAAATAAAACATTGAAAGGGGTGAGCTCAGATGCTCAGTAAGGATAACAATATAGCAGAATCTTTCATAGATAAGCATAAACACTTAAAGCAATTTATAACTAAAACAAAAGCCTTTTAAACTTGAACTTCAGCATAATATGGAAATGATAAAATAAAATAATTCCATTTACTTATTCACATGGATATTAAACTAGTCGAACAATCACATGCAATATCAATAACCACTTTCATAATGATGGAATGCATAATGCCAGACTATCATAACCACATAGCCAAGGCCTCGTGCCAAGGCCATGTGCCAAGACACTAGTTTGTCTCATGAGACCTACCGATGCATCGAGGAGCTATAGCGGGCTCCACCCGTCACTTACTAAGTCCAATGAATTCCTCATATGAACAAGTTTAAACATAACATAAACATTCGTATTAAAACTAGTATACGAAATGTCAATACTTTAACCAAAAACCATGAATGGTATAAAAATAGCACATCCACAGTCAAACATAACTCATTCGATACAATATAGAAGATTGTATTGTATCATATTAACATCAATTTATAATAATGAATGATATTGAAATAGATGAATATAACCATTATAACTATTTGAGATAAATATCCCCCCTTTCTTGAAATCATTTAAAAGTCACACTATTTGTTAAGAAGCCATTTAAAAATAGATTTTTGAATCAAATTGTCCCATACCACTTTAAAACCTTTAAAAGTAGTATTAATTTTAAAACTTTAATTTCCATATAAATAAATCCTTAAAACCATTTTTAAAACATGGAAATTAATGAGCAAGATTTAGAAGAATAAGTCTTTAAAACATTTAAAAATGGTATTTTAGTTAGAGTTTCTAACCAAAAGAGAGACACTTGAATACAAATAATTGAGGTAATCAAAACTTTTTAATATCATGGGAATAAAGGTATTCATGATATACTATGTCAAAGTACATTATATACACCACATAAAAGTGATATGGTGTATAACAACAAAGAAGTCTCAATGGAATGTAAATTGTGATGAAATCTCTCATAAAGTCCATATCCTTAGGTTAAGGATAAATCAACGACATAATTATGTGTGAAAAATATAAATACACTAAATATTA
Organism: Viscum album; assembly: GCA_963277665.1. NCBI lineage: Eukaryota > Viridiplantae > Streptophyta > Magnoliopsida > Santalales > Viscaceae > Viscum > Viscum album. Next base: position 55,990,105 of record OY728153.1, on the reverse strand, counting down.
TTGGATATTCAGTGTAAAAAAATCAAAGGACATTCACACATATTCTAGTAAAAACAACACCAATGAATTGGATGTTTATCTAAACAAATCGAGATTGAGTAAAAATTACTCTTATCAAGTTCATACCGATGACTTGGGAATTTATAAATGGAGTGATTAGGTTTATAAAAATTATATCCACAGAAAAGGGAGTGGAAATTATGACATAATGAAATGAATAGTGATTCCACACATAATCTTGGAGTAAAATAATCAATGAAGTATGCGTAAAGTCGAATGAGTGGAAATTGAAATTTCAAATTCCCTTATCGATTTGGTAACTTATGAAACATGAACCCATGAAAGAAGGATCATACAATGATGATGTAAATACCCATAAATTAAAGTATATTACACGATGAATACAATCATGGGAAGTACACACCCCACATGCAATAAATAAGTGGTGAACAATTGAAATCTCACTGAATTAAAAGTGAGATAAGAAACCCCTTACTTTTTACTTTTTCCTTGGTTGATTGTAGGTTAACCTCTTGTATAATGGTTAAATAATTGTTATTGAATTATATAAGAATCATTTACATTAATATGATATCATATATGATCTTTTAACATTGATTTGTTAATAATATCTATGTATTATCGTCATTTCGGGTGTTAACTTACTCGTTTTCCTTTATATTATTTTTTACGTAAGCCGTGTTTGTTATGCATAGGTTTTATCTTATTCATATCCATAATTACATCAAGTCCTTAAACATTATTTTTAATCATCAAATGAGAATTATACTTGAATGGATATGATGGAGAATGAATCTCATCGCATTCATGGAGACGGTAGTCCGTACGTACGCACGAGCGACAATATCATTATTTTGATGTTAAAATAATATATAATTGGATGGTATACCATATAGACAGAATAAGTATCATGTTATATTTATTATTTACATGAATTACACATCATTATTATACCCATCCAAATAATAATTTATTGAATGACAATTACACCACGACGTGGAGATGGTAAGCCGTACGTACGCACGTATGGTGACAAGCTATTCAAAGGATGGATAGAATACTGAATATGGATGTACAATATTTATAATAACATCACATTACATAAAAGATTCTGGAGTTATTATAATAGAAATTACAAAGAAAGAAGAAGTGGAAGAAGAAAGGAACTTGAAAAAGGGTGGTGAAATTATTACCTCTTATTCGGGTTCTTCCTTTTGATTTGATCAAAAGGGCTCCTTAGGTTGGATTTCGGATCCAAATATGGCCTATAAGTTGTATTTAGGGAAGTTGAGAGAGTATTTGGGCAGGTTTTGGCCGAACAAAAAGGCTTTGAAGGTGTGAAGTAATGAGAAGGGGGAGTGGCCTTTTATAAGAGAGGTGAGGGGAACCTTTGGAAAAGCTAGAAATATTATTTTATAACAAACTCATATTCGGTTTCTAATGGCTCCAAAGTGAATTATTTAAAGGTTAAGGTGGGTATAGGTATAAAAACACTCAACCAATATAATTTAGACAGGTTTGGGTCATTATATTAACCTTATCTTCAAGTATTAACTCTTAGTTAATTAGTTTCACTTTTACAGTGTCTCTTTGTATTTTTATATTATATGGTTACTAAACATAATATATACATCCAAGAGACCCCCAAGTGGTCCTTTAATGATACACCTATACTTTTATAAGTCTCTTGTATGACCCTTAGATTTTTATGAATTTAATATCAATTCATAATATAATATTTGTTTTAAAAAATCCTTTATGTCAATTTTGACACTATTCAATAATTGATTTTTTTAAAACTAATAACAGAATGATTACTTCTAAAAAGTTAATTAAATCACTCCTAACATGTAATATTATCCTATAAAATTATTGGTATTTTTAAAAAGCCTAAAATTACATTTATTTGGGTAGTTATAATATCAATTATTCTAATTTTACATTAATTTAGAAATTACTGCATCACCATTGTGTCATAAATAAATTATATTATATAATGTCTAAAAATTATAAATAAAATATCATTATGAAGGAAATATTTTTAACTATCTAATTAATTTTTATAGTCGAATATCCAACATATATAACCATATTTAACAATTGTTTTTCGAAAAGATATATGGTTGTGTCATTTTGTATTCATTTTAACTTTATTAAAATAAAGTGTCCCTATCACTTACATGTGGCTCCATGGGGTCCCAAAATCGACCCAAAGATTCCCATGGTCGGACATGTATCAAACAATAAGGTTAGGACACGTTTTAGGGTAATTGTTTATTATTATAATATTATTTTTTAACCCTTATTTAACGGATTTACCCTCTAACCATGGTAAATAAAATATTTACGGAAGTAATTATTCAAAATGTATAAAAATAAAAGTTAACTATTTACACAATTTGAACATCCTGATTCCAAATATGGAATCCATTTTTTCAAATTAAAAACACAGAAGTGGCAGAAATTAATTTAAAATTAATTCCTGTTGTTAAAATAAAAAAGATTGTTTTTAAGAGATAATAACTATCAAAAGATTGGCACTTGTTTATGTCTGGTTTAATTGTGAAATTATGTCCAATGACAAAAATTGAATTAAATGGTAAAAATATATTCTAAATATACTTTAAAACCACTCAAATTCATAATTTATCAATATTAATTATTTCGATTAAAAAAGTTGTTTTTAATTAAAATTTAGTAATTTTCACTATTCATTAAAATATGAAAGTTATCCGAAAAGTACCAAAATTTCACCCTAGTCTAATTTTGATATTCCAAATACAAAAATTAAGTCAATTTTGAGAGTTATAATTTATAAAATTTTAAAAAGTATGTATTACTATTCATAACAGCTAGTTTGATTGGTTGTGGTGTGTTAGAATCTCGAAGTTTCGTACAATGCACGCCATTACATTATTTAAAGGGAAACGTAACGTGGAAGCTTGGGGTGTTACATTCTACCCTCCTTAAATAAATTGTGTCGTCGCAATTTTTTTAAAATTGGGCTTGAGAATATAATGGAAAGACCCACATCGGAAAAAGAGTCAATAAAACTATCACTTTAAAAGAAAGGAAGAGAGGTATAAAGGTCACCCAAGATAACCCATACTAGGATTACATATAGGAAAACATGGATATGGATGATAAACTAAGTGTTAAGTTACGATAGAGAGGGATAGAAAACATGATCAGTATAAAGTTAACAATAATAAAATCACAAACTTGTGTTGGGAGAAACGGGCATTAGTCTCCCAGTAGGAAAAGTAAACGGACAAAATTTTTTGTTTTAAGTTACATTACATAAGGATGAGGAATTCATTTATGATATTGACTAAGAACATAAAGAGATATACTTACATTTTAAGTAGAGTTTCATTCTTTAATAACTTTTTACCACTAAATCATTTTTTTTAACAATGAGTATTCAAGAAGACTTGGTCACAATGGAAGAGCTAGAATAAACTTCTATAGAAATACATGATCCACGTAGGATAAACTATATATTTACCTTGTCTTTAGAGATTAATCAAAACGAAAATGGTTAGTATAATATCTGATGACCCCCCAAATGGATATTTCATTAGAGAAAAAAACACTAATCTTAATTTCTAAGATTCAACCATCAATACCCCAATGTTAAATAAATACCATTCAATAATCAATTTTCCTTAAAATTCTTCAATATAATCCAAAATAATATTGAAACTCAAAACGTATAAGAATGTAGTCTTCCATGTTAAATTGTATCTCCAAATGACATTAATTACTCTTAAAGTCACATACTTAAAAGTAATTAACCTAATCATTTCCATATACAACCCAAATCACTATAAATCCACAATAAAAACATAGATAAAAATCCACCAATACTCCTCAAATGAAATCTCATACTATTCTATTTTTCTTTGGCATATAGTGTTCACAAAAAAGCGAACAACTTCCAAAATAACATCTATCACTTAATCACCAAATCATTTTCCTATACTAAGGGTATTCATTTGATAAGACAGAAGATCCCAAATCAAATTATTATTGATCAATAAAATAATTTAACTAAAAATAATAGTTACACTAACCAGGGAATTCACGTAGTCCAGTGGTAGGTGATAAATCCCAATCGCACTTTGGTTGTGGGTTCGATTCCCACAGCTTTGTCTGACGCGATGGGTTGTCACACAGTCTGTGTGTTGTCCTTTTTCAAAACCTATATTTTATAAAATTACCAAAATGAGATAAATTCCTAAAAATAACCATAACATAATTTAACCACAAATTTTATCTCATACCTTGCATTTTCATCCAAAATTATAATAACTTATAATTGCCTCAAACCCAATGATCATATAAAACCAAATGGTTATTTAGAACTATATTCACAAGAGAAAAGATAATTCTTCCTCAAATATCATTCTCACATGGAAAACTGCAGGGTTAAAAATACAAGAAAAAATTATTCCAAAGTAAACCCATCAACAAGGAGCACTAATAATTTTTAAACATTTCTCCAACCATTTATTTCCACATAGCTTCTTCTTTGACCAAGAAAATATCCTATAGATTATGTCATTCACTCGGGTAATGTCCAGGTCCCCTGGATTTATGGAAAATGACTGTAAATGGATTCTTGGGACCATTTTTATCTTATTCCATAGTACTCTTCATTTTTCTTCGGCAATTGTTCACTTTATGTCCTTCCTTCCCGCACGTAAATCATTTCTTTGTCCCATTGAGACACTTTCCTGGGTGTCTCCTTCCACATTTCCTACATGATAGAAATTGAGGATTTCTTTCTCCATGGTCTCCACTACTAGAGCTCTTATCATTAATCACCTTTCTCTTCTTTGTTGATTCCAGGAATTCGTTAATATATATATTGTTGATCATATTTTTGGAAAATTGATTTAGCATAAAGACAATATCTTTTACGCCTACCAACATTCCATTTTGTTTCTCATTGCCACCACCGTTCCCACCTTGTACATCATTCTCAAATTCACTATGACTTCCTTGGAATCTAGCCATTGACTAAAACCAGAAAGTATTGTGTGAGTAACAGTAGTCATAAAATCATTTAGAGATTAACATGTCACCATATTCTCAATTTGAAACACATTATGATTAACCAAGGTCATTTACTCTAATCTTATATATATAATACTTCAAATCAGTTTGTAAAGAAAATGTAAATTATCCTAAGCATATCCCCCGAGAGTGTCATAACCAAGAGTGCAGCAAGGCCCATTGTCATGCACCAGTTCCCATTCGAGTCTAGCTCAAAGCGGTGTTTTCGGGTTTTACCCCAGGTACATCTGTGCCAGATCCGGCTCTACCTGCTCGTATCCAAACAGGAATGTATTTCTCGGATAACTCACAAAATCTCTATAATACCAAAATTCTAGGAATTTCTTCTATACTAATCCTCAAAGTTCATCTTAGGTCTACGTGCTCTAATCAGAGTTTATCTAAATCAAGCTTCCAAGGTTTGTACTAAACTTCCTCTGATACCAACTGTAACGCCCCAACCCTAGATACCCAGAGTCAGTGCATTATTACATAACATTGGCATGATCACAAAGGATCATGTCCTGAAAGATTGATTAGTTTAGTAGTATTGGACACACTAGATATATTCATAAGTCTTACATTACATCATAAAGTAAAAAAAATACAACAACATCTTGTCTTCATATCCCCTCATACTACCCCTGCAGGTCATTCATAAATTACTTCTTCACATCTTGGGAAAAATAAAACATTGAAAGGGGTCAACTCAGATGCTCAGTAAGGATAACAATATAGTATAAGCTTTCATAGATAAGCATAAACACTTAAAGCAATTTATAACTAAAAAAAATCCTTTTAAACTTGAACTTCAGCATAATATGGAAAAGATAAAATGAAATAATTCCATTTACTTATTCACATGGATATTTTACTAGTCGAACAATCACATGCAATATCAATAACTACTTTCATAATGATGGAATGCATAATTCCAGACTATCATAACCACATACCCAAGGCCTCGTGCCAAGACTACAAATAAGATTTTTCCAAGGACTTGTGCCAGGACACTAGTTTGTCTCCTGAGACATACCGATGCATCGAGGAGCTATAGCGGGCTCCACCCATCACTTACTAAGTCCAATGCTTTCCTCATATGAATAGGTTTAAACATAACATAAACATTCATATTAAAACTAGCATACAAAATGTCAATACTTTAACCAAAAACCATGAATGGTATAAAAATAGCACATCCACAGTCAAACATAACTCATTCGATACAATAAGGAAGATTGTATTGTATCATATTAACCTCAATTGATAATATTGAATGATATTGACATAGATAAATATAACCATCATAACTATTTGAGAGAAATATCCCCCTTACCTTGAAATCATTTAAAAGTCACACTATTTGTCAAGAAGCCATTTAAAAATAGATTTTTGAATCAAAGTGTCCCATACCACTTTGAAACTTTTAAAATGAGTTTTAATTTTAAAACATTAATGTCTATATAAATAAATCCTTAAAACCATTTTTAAAACATGGACATTAATGAGCAAGATTTAGAAGAATAAGTCTTTAAAACATTTAAAAATGGTATTTTAGTTAGAGTTTCTAACCAAAAGAGAGACACTTGAATAAAAATAATTGAAGTAATAAAAACTTTTTAATATCATGAGAATAAAGGGATTCATGATATACTATGTAAAAGTACATTATATATACCACATAAAATTGATTTGGTGTACAACAACAAAGAAGTCTGAATGGAATGTAAATTGAGATGAAATCTCTCATAAAGGCTGTATCCTTAGGTTAAGGATAAATCAATGACATAATTATGTGTGAAAAATATAAATACACTAAATATTATTGGATATTCAGTGTAAAACAATCAAAGGACATTCACACATATTCTAGTAAAAACAACACCAATGAATTGGATGTTTATCTCAATAAATCGAGATTGAGTAAAAATTACTCTTATCAAGTTCATACCGATGACTTGAGAATTTATCAATGGAGTGATTATGTGTATAAAAATTATATCCACATAAAGGGGAGTGGAAATTATGACATAAAAAAATTAATAGTGATTCTACCCATAATCTTGGAGTAAAATAATCAATGAAGTATGCGTAAAGCCGAATGAGTGGAAATTGAAATTTCAAATTCCCTTATCAATTTGGTAACTTATGAAACATGCACCCATGAAAGAAGGTTCTTACAATGATGAATTAAATACCCATAAATTAAGGTGTATTACACAATTAATACAATCATGGTCATTACACACACCACATGCAATAAAAAAGTGGTGAACAATGGAAATCTCACTAAATTAAAAGTGAGATAAGAAACCCCTTACATTGTACCTTTTCCTTGGTCGACAGTAGGTTAACCTCCTTTATAATGGTGAAATAATTGTCATTGAATTATACAAGAATCATTTACATTAATATGATATCATATATGATCTTTTAACATTGATTTGTTAATAATATCTTAGTATTATCGTCATTTCGGGTGTTAACTTACTCGTTTTCCTTTATATTCTTTGTAAGGTAAGCCGTGTTTGTTATTGATAGGTTTTATCTTATTCATATAAAGAATTAAATCAAGTCCTTAAACATTATTTTTAATCATGAAATGAGAATTATACTTGAATGGATACGATGGAGAATGAATCTCATCACGTTCGTGGAGACGGTAGTCTATACGTAAGCACGAGCGACAATATCATTCTTTTGATGTTAAAATAATATATAATTGGATGGTATACCATATAGACAGAATAATTATCATGTTATATTTATTATTTCCATGAATTACACATCATTATTATACCCATCCAAATAATAATTTATTGAATGACAATTACACCACAATGTGGAGACGGTAAGCCGTACATACACACGTATGGTGACATGCTATTCAAAGGATGGATAGAATACTGAATATGGTTGTACCATATTTATAATAACATCACATTATATAGAATATACTGGAGTTATTATAATAGAAATAACAAAGAGAGAAGAAGTGGAAGAAGAAAGGAACTTGAAAAAGGGTGGTGAAATTATTATCTGTTCTTCGGGTTATTCCTTTTGATTTGATCAAAAGGGATCCTTAGGTTGGCTTTATGATAAAACTATGTCCTATATGTTGTAGTGAGGGGATTATAGAGAGTATTTGTGCAGGGTTTGGCCGAACCAAAAGGCTTTGAAGGTGTGAAGTAATGAGAAGGGGGAGTGCCCTTTTATAAGAGAGGTGAGGGGCACCTTTGGAAAAGCTAGAAATATTATTTTATAATAAATTCATATTCGGTTTATAATGGTTCCAAAGTATATTATTTAAAGTTTAAGGTGGGGATAAGTATAAAAACACTCAACCAATATAATTTAGACAGGTTTGGGTCATTATATTAACCTTTTCTTTAAGTATTAACTCTTAGTTAATTAGTTTCACTTTTACAGTGTCTCTTTGTATACTTATATTATATGGTTAATAAACTTACTATATACATACAAGTGATAACCAAGTGGTCCATTATTGATACACCTGTAATGATATAAGTCTCTTGTCCGGTCCTTAGATTTTTAGGAATTTAATATCAATTAATAATATAATATTTACTTTAAAAACACTTTTATGTCAATTTTAACACTATTCAATAATTGATTTTTGTAAAACTAATAACAGAATTATTACTTAGAATAAAGTTAATTAAATCAACCCTAAAGTGTCATATTATCCTATAAATTTATTTTCGTTTTTAAAAAGTCTCAAATTATATTTATTTGGGTATTTATAATATCAATTATTCTAATTTTTCATTAATTTAGTAATTACTACATCACCATTGTGTCATAAATAAATTAAATTATATAATGTCTAAAAATTATAAATAAAATATAATTATGTAGAAAATCTTTTCAGATTCCTAATTAATATTTATAGTTGAAAATAAAATATATATAACCCTATGTAACAATTGTTTTTCTAAAAGATATATGCTTGTCATTTTTGTATTCATTTTAACTTAATTAAAATAAAGTGTCCCTGTCACTTTCAAGTGGCTCCATGGGGTCCCAAAATCGACCCAAATATGCCCATGGTCAGAAATGTATCAACCAATAAGGTTAGGACAAGTTTTAGGGTAATTTTTTATTATTATAATTTTATTTGTTTACCCTTATTTAACAGATTTACCCATTAATTACCATAGTAAATAAAATATTTACCGAAGTAATTATTCAAAATGTCTAAAAATAAAAGTTACCTATTTACACAATTTTAACATACTGATTCCAAATATAGAATAAATTTTTCCAAATTAAAAACATAGAAGTGGCAGAAATAAATTTAAAATTAATCCTCGTTGTTAAAACAAAAAGCGTGTTTTTAAGAGATAATAACTATCAAAAGATTGGCACTTGTTTATGTCTTGTTTGATTGTGAAATTATGTCCAATGAAAAACATTTAATTAAATAGTAAAAATTTATTCTAAATATACTTTAAAACCACTCAAATTCATAATTTATCAATATTAATTATTTCAATTAAAAAAGTTGTTTTTAATTAAAATTTAGTAATTTTCACTATTCATTAAAATATGAAAGTTATCTGAAAAGTACCAAAATTTCACCCTAGGCTAATTTCGATATTCCGAATCCAAAAATGAAGTCCATTTTGATAGATAGAATTTATAAAATTTCAAAAATTAGGTATTACTATTCATAACGGCTAGTTTGATTGGTTGTGGTGTGTTAGAATCTCAAAGTTGTGTACAATGCACGCCATTGAATTATTCAAAGGGAAATGTACCGTGGAAGCTTGAGGTGTTACAATATGAGGTTATGGGTCACAACCCCTTACTTTTAAAGATTCCTCTCCTAAGATACCAATGAAGGAAGAGAGACAATTACCCCTGATTCCCGCCTTCAGTAGGCCCTGGGGTGGCGCCTAGTACCAATGGAACACAATCTCACAAAATGGGAGTCATTTTGCCTTTTTATGAAAACAAGTTTTGTGGATAAGATGGTCCATCCCAAAAACACAAAATATATAAAAGTGATTCCAAAAAAATCACACATGCATGTTTAAAATAAAACTATTACAAATACAATAAAACTCTAATGTTAATGCCAAAAATCAGGCTAAGAAGCGACGCAAAAAAAGTCCCAATGTTGAGCTAGTAATGATCAACATGGTCCATGTAGTCCTCCTAGAAACCTGAAATTGGATTTGTATATATAGGATGAGTATAAAATTATACACAATTTTAATAACCAAGGCCTCTTGTGAATAAAGTGGGATAATCATACTAATGCTCCTATGAGAAAACAGAAGAACCAAACAGCACCTAACAAGGTATACTGGCCATCCAAACATCACCAAGGCATACTCACTAAGTAACACAAGGCATGTAAAGTAGTATACTAATCACATATATGAGAGGGTACCCTGAACCACTTTACCTCTAATTAGACACTCTCACACCATAAAAAATGTCCTGGAACTCCCACCTCTTCCGAAAGAACCACATCACAACCCGCCCGCACACACCAGGACCTCACAACCACATCTCACCAACAGATTCCTGGGCCCCAAAACCATATCCTTCTTGAAGAAAACTAGGCCTCACAACCACCTCACAACCAAAAAACACCTGGAAAAGCATAATACATCTCATCCTGGAGACACCTGGGAAAACCCCACTTGTCTACACACACGTGGTCCTCACAAACCACAACCGGCCCAAAGATTATTGGGATATCACTATCTGGAAGAGGGAGTAGGGAAGAGTGGGTGTCCATACATCCATCCTTCCACCATGGTTCTTAGGAAAGACATCCTCCTCTGTGATAAAGGGGGTTTTTGACACATAGCGCTTGACTAGGGTGGGTGTGTATAGAAATCTCAAGAAATGAAATACAAGAAAATACATATAGATTCCAAAAACTCATCTCAACTTATGGGTTATCAAAGAAGCAACCACCCCAAAAAACTTAAAATATTACTACTGCCTCTAAATGAATTTATCAACATTAACAATGGTCACATTTTATGTTGATAAATGAAAGATGCTTCATAATAAGCCACAGAATCAATTCATACCCCATCCAATTAAATTAACTAATTCTCATTCCTTATTAACTCTTCATTTATTCAATTTCCACTCTCTGGGAAACTACTAATTACAATACATAATAAGACACATAGAAAAAGTCACATAGAGGAAGAAGAACCACTGTAAAATTAACCCACTTCATATTTATTCTTTGTTTAAAACCCATTCATGTCATAACAAAATTGAGCCTACGAAACATAGAGTAAATATTTGGGAATTCATATCATAGAGAAATTTTAGAAGAATTTCCCTTACTAATAACTAAAATCATCATTCTTCAAAGTCATTTCTTCCAATCCATCATTTCAACAAGGAAAACTCGTAACTCTCAGCCACACCCAACAACACATCTCAACACAACCAAAACTCAGCAGCCCCATTGAATAACACTTCTCATCTATTCATATGCACAAACGCACCCACAACCACAAAAACCAAACCATCCAACCACACTGACATGCTCCAGACCAAAGTACCATACAAACCACACAATGGACAATTTTCATATTTAATAAGATATCCCTTTTTAATTCTACTCATTAATTATGGGGTTATCAAAGAAAAAGTTTGGTCCTTGGGAATTGATTTTTTTAAATGAATATATGAAATTAATCGGTTTCATATATATAGTCTTTAAACATAAGACCAAAAACAATAATTCACTATCCATAATGGTTTCACACATAAATACCACCAACATTCATGCTTTTCTATATGCATATATCCTATACAGATCACAGTATCAACAGATAAAAAAGAAAAACATAAGTCACCTTCCCCCAGCCCCACATATTTATTTTTAAACTAATTAAATAATATTTATTTATTTGGTATCATGCTATCTTCATAATGGATACATTAATACCCCAACCCTGCATGATATACAATTTAAAGAGACATGAAGGAATCCCTACTTCAAGGAAGAGATGACCAAATCATCCTTATTACGGAAAAACATGGGGTATAAAAGAAGAAGGAAGAATCCTCTAGGGAAATGAAATCCAAAGGATACAACACAATGTATGAGTCCTCCTGGAAGAAAGGTTTGGGGTACACTAAGATAAAATCAGAGTGCACAAGGAAAAGAGGATCTCGACTTTATAAAGGAAAAATAATAAATCAATGGGGGGAACCGGTTTTTAAAATCCATTAAAGGTAGATCTTGACCAAGACCATGTGTTTTGGATTTTATAGGAAGATTTAGGTTTTTAGAATACTGATAGGCTTTTAAAAGGCCCCAAAAATATTAAATATTTTATATAAAAAAAATTTTGTTAAAGGAAATGTTTAAGGGGAAAAATCTTGAATTATGACAAATGGTTGGAAAACATGTCACAGGTGGATGAGTCCCTAGTGGATTATTCACCAGTGGATTAATCAATGTTGTGTGAGTCACCAATCAATGAGCTACCTATTTGAGTCACCTATGTGAGTCACCATTAAAACACACCAGTCCGGACTCACTATTCTGAGCTATCAGTGGATGAGTCACCGTCGAGGCTCATAATCATTCCCTATCATTTCCACTTACCATTATGATTCTAAACCGGTGACGTACCAGTGTGAGTCACCATCACAAATCATCATTTGAAGTCAACGTGGTGACTCACTATCACAACCTACTAGTGTGAGTCACCATTGTGACTCACCGGTCCAACCCACCATTATATGAACTACCATTGGAAAGACTACAGTTTTGAAAAACTCTTGAAAAGACTGACCATGACATTCCAGAACACCTCAAACATGATATTTTCAAAAGTTAATGGACTAGGTAGGTCCGATCCAATACATATGATACCTCTCAAAATATTATTTCCCTTTATAATTTGAAACCAAACCAAAAGGAAAAGTAGGGTATGAACAACCTCCACGCAGGATACCTCTCAAGGATCACACGACACATGGAACACCTCTAAAACCAAAACACATCAATGTTCAACGATAACTGCCCTATGTTGTTTGAAAGATAAAGTGAAGCCTATGTATAAAATAACACCTCATCCTTTATATTCTAACCCAACTGACAAAAATACACACCACACAAGCATAATAGCCACAGTTTTCAAACACGTCAATCAAGGAATTTGATCCTCCATCAAAAGATACTATATGATCTGGAAAGAATTGAAATTATCGCATGGGTTTAATCATATTTCAATGAATCCATATTGATTTGGTATCTAGTCCACCCCTTTTTCTCACATTTGGACTTTATCGCACATTATAGAACAAAGAGAGAACTCATCAAAAAATAAAAAAGTTTCAAACATTACATCTCAAGGGAAAAAATGGGGAAATCTAAAAACAACTCTAGGCAGTAGGCCCACATCTGCATATCATACTCCCAATTAGTCTCCTCCTGGACATCATGCCTCAACAAAACATAAATCAAATGAATGGTCTTCCCATACAGCAACTTCTCCCGAAGTTCCTAGATCTCTACTTGTCACTCCACATACATCTTTTCATCTTAAATATTCAACTCTCACCAGTCAATAACATGGGAGTCATCATTAAAATAACAAAGGAGTAGAGATAAGTGGAAAATTTCCTATATCCTCACCATATGTGTTGGCAATTCCAACTGGTATGCCACTCTTCCAACTCATCCCAACACCATGAAGGGTCCAATGAACATGAGAGAAAGCTTACTCCCTCTTCAAATCCTCATATTCCCACATTTATGGGAAACCATCAGGGACATGTGGTACCCAACCTTGTATTCCAATGGCCTTCTCTTGCAATTGGAATTGGTCTTCTTCTATTCCTTATCCTCTTTCAACCAATCACAAACAAGTTGAAACTTCCTTATCGTTCTCTAAACTACATTGGGACCAAGAATAACTGTCTCTCCAACCTCTATCCAGTACAACAGAGAATGACACGGTCTCCCATACAAAACCTCAAATGCAGTCATACCAATGGAAGAGTGATATCTATTATTGTATGAGAACTCCACCAAGGGAAATTGTTGTACCCAAGATCCACCAAAGTCCAAGGAGTATACTCATAGCGTGTGCTCAAAATTTTGGGTAGTCTATTTTTTCTTCCCATTTGTATGAGGGTGTAAGGCTATTCTGAGTCATAACTGAGTGCCAAAATAATACTGAAATCCCCTATAGACTCACAAGATAAAATGTTTATCCAGATCTGATACAATAGATCTCAAAACTCCATGCAGTCACACCACCTCACACATATTCCTCTTGGATAAAGAATCCACTACGCTCAACTCCTTGATTTCTAATAAGTGGGATGATTTCATAGAATGAACCACTATTGCCCAGATATCATTGTATCCTCTCTATTATCTCAAGAAACCTATGAAAAAATCCATAAACAAGTCATCCCACTTCCACTCATGGACATCTAATGGATATAACAAACCATTCAGACTATGGTGTTAACCCTTCCCCTAAAGGAACATTAATCACTTTTCCACAAAATACTATACTATCCATTTTATATAGGGCCACCAAAACGACATCCTCAAGACACATTAAAATTTGGAAATGCTTGGGTGTACCATTAAGGGTAATCTTTGAAACTCATGGAGAACTCCCTCCCACATCACCACTGGAACAAACAGTCTCCCATGGAATATCACCCAATTCTAACCATCCTCTAAACATCCATCCTAAGAATCACCATGGTCAAAATGATCACACATCACCTCTACATCTGAGTCCACTGACAGAGACTCTTCCACCTGTTTAATTAGAGAAGAGTAAACCTTCATCTGAAACAAACAACCAATACTATTGTCCACTCTTTCATCCAAGTGCACATCTTCCAAATCCTAAATTTCCTTCCAAGAATCCGTATATTCCCAAGCAACTTCATTATGTGACTTTCTACATAAAGAATCAACCACGACATTCCACTTTACTAAGGTTTAGTAGATCTCAAAATCAATGTCTTGAAAACAAACTCCATCCACCTCTACTATCATATGTTCATATCACATTGGGAAAAGATATTCCTCATGCTCTTGTGATTCGTAAAGGCCACAAAATACTCCCCAATGAGGAAATGTCACCACAACTTCAGCGCGAACACGGCCACTTCCATATCCATATTGTGGGTGGAATAGTTATTTTCATGAGGATGTAAATTCCTAGACCCATAATATATCACTCCCCATTTTTGTATCAGCACACATCCCAAAGCTGTATGAGAAGAATCACAAAATAACTGGAACATCACCCCATCCTCTAGAAACCGGAGCACTGGGGAAATGACCAACTTCCCTTTCAGATTGACAAGAATTGCATGGAACTTATTTCTCTACAAAAAATCTTGATCCTTCCTATTCAAGGATTTCAATGGAGCTTTAACTCAATAAAAATAGCATAGAAACCTCCGATAATAACCTTACAGACCAAGAAAAGTATGAAACTATGCAACATTATTGGGTGTTTCATAATAAAAAATTTCCTCAACCTTCAATGGGTCCACTGGTACACCCTATTGAGACACCACATGTACATGAAAATGGAATTATTGTGTCTAGAATGGACACTTGGACAAATTTTTGTAGATCTTATGGTGTTGACGGACATTTAAGGCAGCCCTAAGATTCTCAGTATGATCCTCCTCTAAAATTCCATAGATCAAGATTCCATCAATGAATATGATGATAAAATGATCTAAGAACTCATGGAACAAATAATTCATAAGTCCCATGAACATTTTTTATACATCTATAACACCAAAAGGCATGACTGTGAAATCAAAGTGCCCATACCTGCATCAAAAAGTAGTAATTGGAATATATTTTTTCTTCAGCCTTAATTGGTGATATCTAAACAATATATCAATTTTATAAAACCAGATCTCCCCTATCAGTTGGACAAAAACATTATTTATCATCAATATTGGGTATAGGTTCTTGACCGTCACAAGATTCAGCCTCCTATAGTCTATCTTCAACCTTATACCACTATCATTATTTTTTGAGAACAACACTGAAGAACCCCAAGACAACACACTAGGATATATAAATCTATTCTTCATCATATCATCTATTTGAATCCACAAATCCAACATCTAAAAAGGTGACATCTGATAAGGACCCATAGAAATTGGAGATGCATTGGGCTGCATGTTTATCCCGAAATCAATGTCACATCAAGGGGGTGGAGTCAGAAACTCTTAAAAAGAATATTGGAACTCCTAGACAACTCTAAGAACCTAAACCATCTCAGTGACCACCAATTTCACTAAAACCTCATACAATATGGAGAGAAGGGTATGCACACGCCGATTACCCCCCCCCCCCTTAACAACTCCGCTCTCCAACAAAAGTTGTACAAAGGACATTCATGTTGAAAAACATGACTCTTCTCCAGAATCAGTCAATAATAGCATGTGTGGGATAAAACTTGTCGATTCCTATAAAAAAGTTATATAGTTTCATTAGTAGTAAGGAAATATCCCCATAGGAATGATGTGGTCCCATTATCAGTAAAAATCCTCAGCACACATCAAACAAGCTAGTCTAATATCTGAATGGCGTACTCAACACCAGGGGCAGAAGAAGCCTATATTAGTCTAGTCCTAGAGAATAGGATAGACTATATTCAATAAAGGATTGTGAGGATCCTAAAAAAACAAATCATAAGAATGGGTACTAAACAAGATGATCATACCTCTTATGATCTCTGATCCAATCAGAACTATCTACCTCTGCAGCATGCAACTGACCACTCTCATATCCTCTTCCCCTCTATTGATGAATGTCTCTGCAACAACGCTCGGTTTGAGTTCCCTTAGGAATGCCCTGAGGTCAGCCTCTTCCTATTATGTCTCCCTTCAGTGAAGTAGGATCTTTTTATCCATGATACTGAAATGACCTAGTTAGAAACTGTTGATGGTGATAGGGTGAAACCTATCTACCTCTACCATACTAAGCTCTAATGACCACTGGAAATTGGCTCTGAAGATGACTTTGAACCCCTCAAAAGAAACACATTAGCCCAAAACCTACATGAAAGTCACAAGGGACAGAAGTTTGAAATGAAAACCGGTAAGTTTGACTCTCCACTGGTTGAAACCTCAAGGCCCTGGCACCTATGTCCTATTGCTTCTAGTAACCAATCCCTCTAAAGAACACCGCTAAATACCTTATCGTAGTAAACCCCCTCACAAGTTCATATGTTCAATCAATCCTATCTTCTTCCGGACCAACATGTACATCACCAATGTAATGGGAGTAACCTCGTATTGGATATAAGGAGGAAGTTCCTCTACTAGGCAACTCGCATGATACTCCTCATCTGAAAAGATATTCGGGGAAAAACACAGGATATCCTTGAACTTGATCCCATTCTTTCATACCGACATACTCCCCTACTATAGGGAGAGTATCTGCTGCCTCTTTTTAGCCTTCAGGGTCGATGAAAGGAATTCTGATCAGATGTCCTTCTCAAAATTGACCCACAAAACACTAGCCTCCTTCCTCTCCCCCTTGTACAACATCCACCACTGATTCATAGCTCCCTCATCTGGATCATTTCAAAAAAAACCCATTACTCTGTTGGAGATCAGATCAAACTAATGGTGCTCCTATTCTCCTTGATCCCACCCTCTGTCTCCATGTCATTAACACTTCCCTTGTAATTTCCCAAGACCTGCCACTGGAAAGAACATAATGATCTCTTCCCCTATTTTTCCCCTTCCACTTGATCATCCCTCCACCAATCAACTCATTCTTCTTGTTGAGCCTTAACTTCCTCAGCCAAAACTGGATGATGATCAGGAGCCATAGCTGAAAAGGTAAATAGGGAATTCCTAAGCTCATGTAGTATGGTTTTTTAATTATGATTCATTTAAAATAAATTCACACATTATTTATTTAAAATATCCCCGAACACCTAATTCAAAGTGGAAAACAAGTCATTATGATGAATGTACTTTTCTTAGAGTCTATACCCTGAAAACATTATAGCCTCACTCAGTTGTTTAGTTGGCTTAGGGACCTAGAATCGGATCACAGGGGCCCTTAAAATGTTGTGTCCCAACTAGACATCCCTATATTATGTCATGAACCAGGTTCACCTGACACAGTTTCCCCACCAACCCAAGAAATCCTCATTATGCATAACACTAAGCTTCATCATATCTATAAACCTCCCTTTAATACCATTCTGTCATGACCCCCACCCTCCAAAGATTCCCCTCCTAAGATGGAAACGAAGGAAGAGATATAATGACCCCCTAATTCCCATCTCCAGTAGGCCTAGGGTGGAGACTTTTACCAAGTGTAAAACCTCACACCAAAATGGGTGTCATTCCCCTTTTTAATAAAACAATATTGAGAGATAGGAAGTTCTATCCAAAATAACTCCATGTACTATATATATAAAAGGAATCCCAAAATCCATCGCACATGCATTTTTATAATAAAACTATTGAAAATAAAAAGAATCTACAAATAAATTACTAAAAACAAGGCTATGTAGAGACACAAAAACTATCGAAAAGTCTGATCTAGTAATGCCCAATATGTTACAAATTTTCCCCTGGAAACTAGAATTCATTTTTTAATACGTAGGGTGAGTGGGCAAGTATACTCATTAGAAAAACCCATGGTCTCTCATGAACAGGTGGGAGAAGCATACTAATGCTCCTGTGCGAAAATAGCAGAACAAAACATTGCCTAAGAAGTTATAGTTACCATACATACCACAACATGGAACACTCATAAAATAACACATGTCAAGTAAAGTAGTATAGTATAAAAATTGATGATAGGGTACCCCATACCATGTTCCCAATGATTATCCACTCTCACACCCTAATAGAAAACATCTTCATGCTCTGACCTCTTCTAAAAGAACCACATCACAACCCACCCACACACATCTTGGACTCATAACCACATCTCACCCACATACACCTAGGCCTCACAACCACATCCCTCCCATAGAAACCAAGGCCCCATAACTACATCACGTCACAAAAACAACTGGGAAAGCCCATGACATCTCATCACGAAGACACCTGGGAAAACATCACTCGCCCGCACACACCTAGGACTCAAAAACCACAAAATGCTTGAAGATACTTAGCCTATCACCACTGGGAAGAGGGAGCATGGGGAATGGGTGGCTGGCCATCCATCCTACCACCAAAATATTTGTGAAAGACACCCTCTTCCATGAAAATGGGGTTGTTTGGAACATTGTTCTCAACTAGGGTGGGTATATATAGAAATATCAAGATATAATATAAAATAATATACATATAGATACCAAAAACTCTACCCAACCTATGGGTTTTCAAAAAACCAACTACCCTATAACACTTCCAACTTTTCGACTACCTCTAAATGAATATATCAACATTAAAGATAGTTAATTCCAAAGTTTATTAATGAAAATCACTTCATAATAATCCCCAAACTCGATTTATACCCTTTATAAATTCAATTAACCAATTTTCATTCCCTATTAACTCTTAATTTATTCATTCTGTCACCATCTAGGTGACTACTACATACATCAAAAAACAAGCCACACAGCACAAGTCACATAGAAGAAGAAGAACCATGGTAAAATTAAACCACTTCATATTTTTTTTGTGTTTAACACCCATTCATGTCATAACAAAACTGATCCCAAGAGACACATAATGAAGCTTTAGGCATTCTATTCATGGAGAAACTCTGAATTAATTTCCCATACTAACAACTGTCATCATAATTCTTCAATGTCATTCTACCGAATAAATCCTTTCCACAAGGAAAACCCCCAATTCGCAACCACACCCCAACAACACATATCATCACGACCAAAACTCGGAAGCCCCACTAGATAACACTTCTCATATCTTCCAATTAAAAAATGTTCCCATGAATAAAACAACCAAGCCACCCCGATACACAGTTGTGTTCCCAACCACTACACAGTAAAAACCACACAAGGCAGAATTTCCCGATTTAATAAGGAATTCCTTATTTAATTCAGAGGTTATCACAGAACAAGTTTGATCCTAGGGAATCTATTTATTTAACTAAATATATGTGGTTAATCAATTTCATATATAGAGTCATTCAATAGAATACAAAAAACAAAAAATCACAATCTATCAAGGGTTTGTGCACAATGACCACTAGTGGCCACGATTTTCAATAGTCATATAGCCCATACAAATCACAATATCAATAGGTAACAAATCATAATAGAAGACACCATCCCCCATGACCACATGTTGATCTTTAAACTGATTCAATCATATTTAATTATTTGTTATTCTGTTATCTTCACAACGGATGCATTCATACACCCACCTTTCATGATACAAAATTAAAAGAGATATGAAGGAATACCTACATTGAAGAACAGACGATCAAAAATTCGTTATTGTGCCAAAATAGAGGGCACACAAGTTAAAGGAATAATCCTCCATGGGAACATGATCCAAAGGTTGTACCACAATGTATGGATCCTCGGGGAAGATTTGTTTGGGGCTCACCAAGAGAAATTGGGTGCTCATAAGGAAGAGAGGACCTCAACTTTAGAAAGGACATATCCTAAATCAATGGGGGAATAGTTTTTAAAATCCATTAAATGTGGATCTTGACAAAGACCATACAGTTTGGAATTTAAAGAAAGATTTAGGTTTTAAATGATATATATACTTTAAGACAACCTTAAAACCCATTAAATATGGTATTTAACTCGTTTAATGTCAAAAGAAATGTTAAAGAGGTGAAATTAGAAATACTGGAGAAATATGGAATTTTGAAAAACCATTGGAAAATTATTCACCAGTGGATGAGTCACCGGTGGATGAGTCAACTCTGGGTGAGTTACTAATTGATGAGCTACCAGTGTGAGTCACCAGTTTAATTCATCATTCTGAATCACCAGTCTTGACTTGACATTTTGAGCTACCAGCGGATGATTCATCATCATGAATCACTACCACAACCTACCATCACCACCTACTATTAAGACTCACCACAGGTGACCTACTAGTGTGAGTCACCATCACAACTTGCCATTGGGATTCACTGTTGCGACTCACTATCATGACCTACCAATGCCACCTAATGGTGTGATTTACCCTTGTGAATCAGTGGTCCAACCTACCATTAGATGAGATACCCTTGAAAAGATTTGATGTTTGAAAAACTCTGGAAATGAATGGTCGTGACACTCCAAAACACCTCAAACCCTAGATTTTCACAATGTAAGGCACTAGGGAGGTCCTATTCATTACATCATAATGAAAAATATATTCAAAGATTATTAAAAACATATATAATTAGAAAAATAATATGAGGATTTTATCATTATAATATATTTTAAAAATTGTTCAATCACATTAAAATTTTTGAAAATAAATTTCAAAAAATTAATGATTTATAAAAATAATCATTTAAAATATATTTCATATAAAATCATATAAATTATCTCTAAGCCATACATGTGTGAAAAGTGACTTGGAATTTCATTTATCCTCAAATTATTATAAAACAAAATAAAACAAAAAAAGGAATACAATAAAACTCTCTATTAATAAGTGACCCATATTTACATACCTTCATCATTTACATCCTTTTATAAAAATAGCAATGAGATATCGAGTAATAAAAATAATTGATGTTGAATGATACCTCCATGTTATTATACACTATATGAACTAATATATTATTATATACCATTTTCAATATAAAATATATAATATAAAAGAAACTTTAAATTTATAAATAAAATTAAATAAAAATATAACATTAAGAGGGATAAAAATAATAGGTCGCCCACAAAGAGGTACTTTTTCTAGCATCCATAAAACAAAGTGTTTATAGTATGTCTTAGCCAATAACAATGTTCATAGGATTTTCAAATTGAATTCCTAATATTGTTTTACTTATTATTCCCACCCACATTCCCAAGATAATTATTTAAAAGTATATCAATTGTTTCATATCAAATCCCTCTATAATGACTGATTTTTTTTTTGTTATATGGGTTGATGAATGTATAATTCCTCTACTTCAACAACATCTTATATATTGTTTTCATTGAACACTTCTAATGATTGCATTGTATATGAATAATTAGACATTTCATTTTTCTTGGATTCAATGAAGAATTCAATTTACCATTAATCAATAAATAGGAATTTATATTAGAATCATACCTCTATTATCATTCCACATGTAACGTTATATCTTTACCAACATTATGGATACATATTACTTATTTTGATATTCTAATTTTTTTCTTAGAACATGTTAGTATGATGTATTGATTAGGCTATAGAGTCTTCTTGTCATATAATTTTTTCCCTATAATATATTATCATATAGCATATTGGACATTTTGATACTATCATGTAGTTTTGTGGGTTTTATTTTAATATAATATACATCATAAAAACTCATATTAATCTCAGAAGAAGAAAAATAATAACCTAAACCCAAAATAAAAATAAAAATACTATTATGATTAATTATTTATAAAAAAATAACTGGTAAATAATAATTCAATAAAAATAAAAATATTAGTTCATTAGTGAGTAAATTGATTCATTTACCTATAAAAAATTGATTACTCCACTAAAAATACGAAATGTTAGGAAGTATTATAGTGAAATTAAGTAAATAATTTATATAGATTAGTCTCTACTCAATAGAGTAACATTTCATAGACAATATTAAATTATGTATAATAAAGTATAAACCATTTCTATATTTTTTTGGGAATAAGGTCCTTTTATCCTTCAAAATTTATCTATACCTAACTGAGAACCATTTATTTCTCCAATATTGATAGAAATTTTGTCTCAAATATCATTTATAAAGTTTATATATATCAAAAAAATTATGATGTTATATATATATATATATTAAATTACTCTTGACCCACAATAAACCACTGATCTACTGATTTTTAATATTTTTACTAACACAAAGAACATATAAGTTTAATTAAAATCCTTACATGTCATATCCTTATACATTTTTTATTTATTTATTTAAAAAATTATCATTTCTATATTTTTTAGTATCATATATAAAATATATATTATCCTTTTAAAAAATGAAAAATTTATTTTACTATATATTTAACAATATTCTATAAGTGAAATCTTAATTTGAAACCATTTTCAGCACTAAAAAGTCCACACCATCATAAAATTTATTTTTCTAAAATGTTAGAAAAATTTTATTTAGTATTCATAGTTTTTACCATAACTACATGGTTTATTTATATTGTTTCATGATCAATTTTATTTAAAATTTCAATTTTTTACTATAAAAATGATTTAACACTATTGTGTTATTGATCTAGTGTAACTACATATTTTTATAATATTCAAATACAAGATTTTAATATCATGAATTTACTAATTAAAAACTTCAATATTAACCCATTATAACTATATAGATGATTTAGTACAACTATATGGTTGGCCTAGCATAACCAGAGAGTCAATTTGAGGAAATTTCTTGGTCAATCACTATTTACATCATTAATTTCCCATCATTGAGTGATTTTATGGAAGGTTAAATCTTATAAAAAAACCCTTCAAATATTAACCTAAATTTTATAAACCTATTTTAATTCAATAAACTTACATTTCCCCATATATATTTATAACATTAAGAACCAAATTTAAATTTATTTTCAATAATATACTAGATTAATTTATTTGAAATTCTTAATGGTGAATCAAAATTTCAAATCATTAAAATAGTTAGAAAATAAAAACAATTATATATATGTTATTGTGAGAATATATATATATAATATTTTTATATCATTTATGAATTTAATAAAAAAATTATCCTTTAATATAATAACCTTCATCACAATTACTCCACCTATACGGATATGAGCTAAATAATATGAAAAAAATCAATAAACTCAATAAAATGTCATTCTCTTTGAATCCATATATTTTGAATTTCAAAAATATCCATTATTAACTATTTCTATTATACTTGTCTCACATTAACAATATATATAAAGAGATATACTCCAATAATTTAACATGAAAATTTCATTTATAATTGATTTTAAAGTATATTTTTGAGAGTGTACTTTCACCATTAATTGAAATGAAAAGATGTATTTAAAATAATATAATTATGTTAATACTTCCAAAATATTCTATTAATATTGTATTTGTAATCATATTGAAAATATTTTTATTTTAGTGAGTATATATTCCAATTTCACACTGAATTTATCTATATTTTATATTATGTAATTAAATTTTTTAATGTATTTATGTATTGAGATAAATATTAAATTTTCAAAAATATATATATAATTAATGTAATACTATATAATAACTAGATGTGTGAAACATTTTCACCCATAACATTGAGATATTATTTCATTAAAATAAACTATAATAATGCCTGATTTATAGATATGTAATTAACAACTGCTATAAAAAAAATATAATATCTTTCTTATTTATCAATTATGATATGATCCTAATTATCATATTAAAATCACCAATAGTTTTATATTTTCAACTAAACCTCAGATTTACCAATTTATGTTAATATATCACATCATCATCATCTCATTTATTTCTGAAATAAAACAAATACAAACTATAGTAATTTTAAAATTAATCAAATAATGTATTTCCCAAAAAAATAAGTGACACATCTTTATATTAACATAGAATATTTATTCAAGAAAAATAAAATATATAATTTTTAGTATCATAAAAATCAAATGTGTATAATTATAATAAATTTTTCCATAATTTATGATAGATATTAATTTTCTATCATATTTTTTTAATGCAGTTAAAATTTTAAAAATTCATCATGAATAATTGATAGTTTCCATTAATATTTTATTTTCATCTTATTAATGTATTTTTTATTTATTAATTAGAGTATAAAATTAATATATTAATTACTATAAACCAAGGAAAAACAATATCATCAATTAAATTCATTCTATATTCACTTTTCATTGTCTCGAGAACTCTATGAAATGTTCTTATTTTAAACCACAGTTTATAATTCCATGCATATTGGTTAAAAAAATTAATCTATTTTTACACAATTATTTTTTATTGATATTATTATTAAATCATAATCATTTAAATATATACAAGGAAAAAAAATGGATCTAATATGTAGTGATATGATATTGAATGTTTCCTTATCAAATATGATTTATTATTGATCCCAAATACATTTGAAGAATTACTATTCCCATCAATACCATTTATAGGATATATGTTTAATTTAATTTCCAATATTCTAATAATTATGGATTACTTCAAATATACATGGGTGACCATACACATTTTCTTGAAATAAATTATATTAAAAACTAATTTGCAGAATCAATGGTATAATAAAAAATATTTCTTTATTAATTTACATGTTCATTGGAAATCACTGGTATGTGCCCTGAATGTGTTCAACAATTAAACTAGGAAAGATTCTGGTGTCTAGAAGCTAAATTATTCGATATGTAAAATTTAGGTCATAAGTGTTTATTTTATTATATTAATTTACAAGGACAATATCATAAGATTTTTCAAGGAATAGATGTCTTTCATTGGTTCTTTCTCTGAGTCTTTTATGACATAAATTATATTTAAAAATTAAAAGTGGGTTTTATAAACAAATAAAGTGAAGAAATGGGTTTTACACCATAATTATAGTATTTTGGATTTTGGGTTGTAATTCCCAATTATAGAATAAATCAATCCTATCCCAATTAGTTTTAGTATAATCGGTGGTCTTAATTCCCCTTACATTGTTCTTTATTCCTCTTGACTTCCAAGGTACACATAAATGATTGTTGGAGACCATAGATGTCTAAAATCTTACTCTAATGGATCTTTCTATATGGTATTATAGAAATCTAGGAATGTGTATAATTATTCATTCTAAACTCTCATATCCTTTTTTTAGTCCTAATCATAACTATATATTGACATTTATACAAGATAAATTGTTTTATGATTAATTAATATGAGATATATATTTTCTTATTCAATATTGGATGGATTAATTGGCATTGTGAGAGTCACTATATACCCTATTTGAAAAACAAAAGAATTTATGGTGGGTCTATGTGATATCACACAATATTTATATAACATGAAGGATTGGTATTAATTAAATATATTTATTGATTTTAAATTGGTATATAAGTGTGATTACATGAAGGAAAGTAATTTTTTTCCACAAGGGAGAATTTAATGTCTACTAATAAGTTCTCCCTAGATATGATATCAAAAGTTTGATTATAAAATTATAAAAGGTTTTGAAAACATGTAAATTATGTGATGAAATTTTTTTATTGATTAATTATTTAGTGAAATGTTTTAACATGGAAAATAATCCTAATTGGGTTTGATTGTGTTCAAAATGGATAAGTCTTATCATAATTTCCACCTTTGTGTATGGAAAGGTTATAGTCATAGAGTACCACTATTTATGGTAAAATTATGGTTGTGTGAATTGATTATATAGTTTACTATACATGAATGGGTTTTTGTGATATCCATAGAATTATTATAACAAAATTAATGTGATATAAAAAATCTTATTTTCTGGTTTTTCTCATATGGTCTCTCGTATTCATAATATAAATTGTCTAAATTATTTCCAAATGTTTTATATGAAATTAGCTAACTCTCTCGGTTAATGTTGCATGAGTTGGTAAGTCTATGGGTAAATATTACTGATTTTATTATCACCCACTTCATGGGAAACTTTTTCATTTGAAAATGTCATATATTGAGATTCTTGGAAGGTAAATGTATCATATTTCATTATTATATAATATTGATATCATGGTATTATAGGTTGTTTTTGGATCTTAGAGAATGTTCATGTATTACATGATATATTGAATTTATTTCATTTTGTCTTTTAGCTTTGGGGTTTATTATCCCTCATTTCGTTTTAACTATAATATTTTTTCATTATTGGTTCAAATTTGGATTGTATTATTTTAAATCATGTCTCATATATCACCACTATATTGTGGTAAGTCATTGATTAATGTTATTAATCCATTTTATAAAATCATTGGTTTGTTTCCTAAATGTTTTTGGAGGCTAAAATTGAATTGTCTCTTTAGTGCAGCTTCTATAATTTTTTTATGAAAATTTTACATCAGAAATACTGATTTTAAGACCTAAATTTACTAGGGAACGGATCATAAATTGGTTCAAGTCATAAATTTGTTTCATTAGGTCATTTTTTGAGACATGTTTGATGTAAATGATATTTAAAACATAAAATATAGATCCTGGAGAAATAAACTAAAGAATTTGGTTTTATTACATAAAGATATATTTTAATAATCTAAATTTTCAATTCCAAATTTATATTGTAAATTATTCTAGGACCAAGTAATTATAGTATATATAAAGGATTTATTTTCTCTTAAGTGTATTATCATTACTCTCAACTTCTAGGTCACATGTAGATGATTTTCAAGGACCTTAAATATTTTACCTCTTACTCGAATGGATCGTATAATGTGAAATTATTGGATCAATGTATGTGTCTCATTCTTCTTTCTCAAATTGAATCTTATTGTTTTTCTTGCAAGGAACCATGGATTGATGTTGTTAATTTTTATATGTTATTTATAGAAATTTTGATTAAATCTACTAATATTTTCTATATTTATGGGATGAAAGAATTTACATTTTGAGAATCACTATAGTCCCTATGGGACAAACAATGGAATGTTATGTTAGCGGTTTCCCTCTAACTATATGGTTCTGTAACTGGATTCCATAGTTTTATTAAATGTGTATTCATTTATTTCCATTGATATTAATTTGGTATTTCATAAATAAAAATAATTTGGTAGTCACTTAAAAAAATCATGGATCTTAGTAATCCCACTTTATCTAAAAATTTAAAATATAGATTTTAAAATAATGATATGGTTAGAAAAAATGAAAACTCATTGATGATATTTATTAAAATGATATAATTTTTAGAAAAATGTTTTTTTCATGGATTTTTGGTTTAATTTTATTCGAGTATGTTAAATGTTTATGGGGTTAGTGTAAGTATCCCCCATAAAAGATGGATGGATTATGGTAATGGAATATCATTTTCAATGGTAACGCCATGACTATGTGTATTAAGTGTATGGTTGGGTTTACCAATATAGTTGTGTTCATGAACCATGGAATGATTATGCCAAATGTAAATGGATATAAATAATAATATTTATAGTAATTCTCAGAATTATTTGTCCTTTAGGTTATATAAACTATCTAAATTTTTTCCAATTGTTTTATATAAAATTTTATAACTTTTTAGTTCTAACTGAAATGAGTTAAGTAGACATTAGAGAAATACAACCAAGGTTATTCACAACAACATCTTAGAAACTTTGGAGAATTTTTAGATATCAACGGCAAGATAAAATATTTGTAAATGAATCATATTTCTATAGTTAGGCTTCTTGATAAAATCGGAATGGAGTGTGGTGTTAAATCATATAGAAAGCTCAAGTAGAATTTGGGATTGTGACTTGATGTCATTGTATGTTATTTACATTCGGTTTAGAATTTATAGTTTTAATTTTCACTCTAGTAGTTCATGAAAGTTAAATTTTTATATATAATTCAATTTCAATGAAAAAGTTAGATACCAAATAAGTCAATACATAAGTGCATAAAATACATAAATTCATTGATGAAAAAACTAAGATTAGTGGAATCACTCACCCTTTGTAGGCCCTATTAATGATTAGTTACATGTGTTCTATCAACCATGTTTTTTCTGAAATTTCTATTGCATCATTTTAATGGTGAAAAATAGAATAGATTTATAAATCCAAGATCCAATGGTTTAGTGTCTTGATAAAATTGCGACCAAACCTAACATTTACATGATAAAACATAAACATATTTAATTATTACATCTCTATATTCTTATTTTCCATCATGTACTCTATAGTATATGTAGTAACCTGAGGACTTACATCAAATAAAAGGGTGATATAAAATACCATTAAAAGGAATTATAAGAACACGAATCAATGTAATGTGAGTGAGAAAAATCATCAAACTCATAACATAATAATGGTATCATAATCAAAATCCTGATAAGAACAATTAGATTAATGAATGAAATATTTCAATGCATAAAATAAAAACATTGTGTCCCAGTGGTGAAATACCACACATAATTCTGAAATAATTTATCATCATGTTCACACCTAACATATGTGAAAAATCATATAATCATCATTGTGAACAAATATTTTATCATTTTCATGAATATTTCATATTATCTAATGAGATACATCACACTACCCGATGCATTGGAGGGCTATATAATTGATTCTCACCCATCACATCATAACATTTTCATAATCATACATCCTATATAGATTGTATAATAATATTTTCCCTAAAATAACCCATGGAATGTAAATGGGATTCATTATAATTTCATAATGAATAATTTCATGAATAAAATTTGGGTTTCTTAAAATAAAATCAGAATCACATAGTTGGTATAAAACCATAAATCTTGAGTGAAGGAAAAACAATATCAAGGGAAGTAAAATATGTGTCTTTGGAAGGAAGAGTTATGTTGAAAAAATAAATGAATATGTCATAAAATAATATTGGAAGAATTTATATCACAAAAATAAAAAGTGAAGGGAAGTTAAATAATAATTTAGGAATATTAAAATAACATAAATAATTATTTTTTTATGAATGATGAATAACTCAAATAAAGGAAATTGGTTTTGAGAATCACCTTACATTATGTATGAATTATTTCTTAACATTAATATCTGGGATAATGATATTGGATTAACTAATTAATAAATATAGAACATATTTTACATGTATTTGATTCATTATAACTTCTTTATGTTTTTATAGCCATTCTGATGAATTGTATATTTAAATTTTGTCGTTCTGAGAGTGTTTGTTTTCTTGGTTTTCAATATTAGTTCACTTGAATACCTGCATGGAAGATAGTGTAAAATGGGGATAATTATTTATAATTGAAATAATATTTAATTAATGAAGTTATAGTAGTTTATGTTTTATTATATGTTATTTTGTTTAATTATTTGAGGTCGATTCATTAGATAATATTTTTTGAATAACCATTTATATGAATTTTGGTGGTTTTCAATCAAAGCGAACTTGTTTTGTTTTATTATTAAATTTTATGTATATATGAATGATCCAGAACATAAAATAGGTTATAAAATAAATTTTAAAATATGTTTCAACCATTATAATTATTTTAAGTAAATCCTTGAATGATTTATAGGAAAATCTAAATTTTTCATCCTTAAATGTGATAAAACAACACCACACTAATGACGTTTCCATTTTTTAGAATAAAAATGATTGGAGAAGAGGTTTGATGATAAATTATTCCATTAAAATAATAAAATCCTAGTGTATATAATATAATTTGGTTATAATTCCAGTTGTATAAAGAAATATTAGTATAGAATAACAAAATAAATGAAAGTAAATGAAATTAAAAGAAAATGAAAGATGATTTTAACACTTGAATTCTTATCCTTGAGGATCTCATTATTGAAATTGATTTTTCCCTTTTGTTGTGAAAAAAAACTAATGGATGTGGGGGAGGGTCTATGAAATTATATTGTATATAAATTGGTATATCTTCAAGCCTTTTTTAGTGTGAGGATAAGGGGTGGTGAGGGGTCGTATTTGTATTGGATGAGATGGGTGTTTTTTAAATTTGTTAATTCATTAGATTATTATTTTGGATCAAGACAATTTATAGTTTGAAATATATCACTAAATTTATTAAAATAATGAATTATAGTTTTGTGTTTTGTTATTAAATCATCCATACAACATTTATGACTCAATAATTCATTTCTTTCTTGAATATGGTAATTTAAATTATTTCACTATTGACCATATATTAATCAATTTTATAAAAACGAAAAAAAATTATCCATAAACATTTTTCAATGGGTAGAATTAAAAAAATGACTCCATTATATGAAAATAATATTATAAATATCATAAATATATTTTTTAAATAGAATCATAACTTATTCAAAAGATATTGATTTTAAAATTATAATAGATTTTATGAAACATTGAAAATATACTTAAAGTATCATAAAAATATATTATAATAATAAGAAAAATATATTTTAATTTATTAATAAATTTTTTGAAAATATATTTTATTTTAAATCATTATATTAATTATAATATTGTAATTAAAAATTTATAACTTATAAAAATACCAACACTAAATTTATCATTTCTAAAACATGTATTTACATATACCAAGAAATAGATATATCATATTTTCATTCATAATATACCTAAATATTATTTATAATTTCATAGGTGAGGATACTATTTTATTGGATACATTACTATTCCAAATGATCACATTACTTTTCAAATGGTCATGGCATTATTCCATTGGTATAGGTTTTCTTAACTTCTATAAATTCTTCTAATTTCATTAATTCTTAATTTTTCAAGATTTTATTTTGTTCTCTATCATATTATATGTGATTTATAATATATGAAATTACTATAAGAATGGAGTTTCCATTGATCAAAGTTTTGGTTATTACAATCTCCCCCTTATGAAATTTTGCCATCAAAATTTCATTTTACATACTATGGTGAAACAAAGTTATGGTAATTATCCTTCATTGTGTCCTCTAGTTACCATATTTTGTCTTTGTACCTATAGCCCTAGAATAGTACATTGACTATGTGAGTAGTCTTGTTGTGTTTAACTTTATCTACATAGTCCAAGATCTCCATTGGATAATCATCATATGAGTGATCATTTTCCAACTGTACCAGCTTTAGAGAGAAAAAGTGATGGATCTGGTATATACATCCTCAAGAGGGATACATGGAATATATCATGTACTTGATACATAGTAGGTGGAAGTGTCATTGAACATGCCAAAGCTCTGAAATGATCAAGAATATTGAAGATTCCAATGTACCTTGAAAACAGCTTTCCTTACCAAATCTCATGATTCACTTACATGGGGTTTTATGGAGGAATAAAATGTCTAAAAATTTAAACTCCTGGTCTATTTTACGATTGTCTTTACATTTAATTTGTTTATTTAGGGTTGCCTTGATGTGAAGCTAAAACATTTCAACCTTTTCCACCACTTCATTGACCATTTTATGTTCTATTAGCTTACGTTCACCAACATCATCCTAGTATGATGATGTTTAACATTATTTCTTATAAAGGGATTCATATGGATCCATTTGGATGCTTGATTGGAAACCATTATTGTAATAAAACTCACCCATAAATGGAGGATAGCCCCATAATCCTTTTAAGTCCATAGAACATTCTCTCAACATGTCTCCAAATGTCTATATATTCCTATCGTAATGGACATCAGTTTGAGTATTATAATTCATACTGAAGTTTAGCTCAGTGTTTAGAGCATGTTGGATACTTTTCCAAAACATTATAAGGATTCTTGGATATCGATTGGATACAACTAATAGTGGTACAGGATTTTTCCCTTCCACTTCTATAATATATATATGTTCATGTTGACCATTGATAATTCCTCTAGAATTTTGATAATGTGAGATGTCTTTATAAGACATTGCACAACACCCAAATATCAATATTTCCTCTGGCCATCTTTGAATGTCTAGTGACAAGGTACATAAGAATGTTTTCGATTTCTATATTAGTATGGTTAATGGTTTCATCATCCCCTTATACTTTTTTCTATTATCATTAAATTGTTTACATACTAGGAACATAGAAGAATATTTATAAATTTCATTATTTATATTGTACCACCACTAGTTCCCTCATATATATCGATACATCTTTGTGCTCTTGGGTGAATATAGAAGGTTTGGTTATGTGTGTCACTCGTAATACCTTTTTTTATCTCTAAATTGGATGGCACACATGGTCATGACCCAATTATTACAAATCAACCATCATCAATTTTTAAATCATAGGATTTTCCCTTCGTCGTGGATTTCACCTTCTTTGGAATTTCGGCATAATTTATTTGAGAATCCTTTACTTTATCCTTGAGGGATTATTGAGAAACAATTTGAGAACTAATTGATGATGTTATGTCCTTAATGATTCCCATTTCTATAATTTGCCAATCTATTAATGTTGGATCCTTCTCAACTATCATCTTTTTAATATTGTAGTATCCTTTCTCCTTATAGTATATGATGCTTTATTCACATTTTCATGATGGTAGTGTATTAAGAATTCATAATAATTAATGATATATAACCATATTTACTGGATAATATTATGATCCTTTTGTATGAATATACATTTGAGTCTATTATTAGACATATATATTTCACACTTCACCCCATTCAGATAATTCCATATATTTTCAATGGGAAGATCATTGCTTCTAACTCCAGATCTTGTGTGGGATAGTTTTTCTCATGAATTTTTAATTTCATTGAGAAATATTATTTAAAATTATCATTTCTCATAAGTACATAGCCTAAAATCTTCTTTAAATAATCTATATATACCACAAAGATTTCACTACTTGTTAGATGTTTGAGTACTGGTATGGTGAGAAGCGTCTTTTTAACTATTAGAAGTCGTCTTCACATTCATTACTCTAGAAAAATACTTATACCTTTAGAGTCATCTTGGTTAGTGTGTTTAGAATTCTATAATTTTTCACAAATAATTGGTAATACCCATAAAGAAAATGAAAAGTGTGGATCTCTTTTACAGGTGTTGGATAGGGCTACTCTTTAATTTCTTTTGTATTGGAAGGGTCCACAAATATTCCTTTGTTGCTGGTGACATACCCTAAGAATAATACATCCTACATCTAGAACTCACATTTATTATACTTTTCAAAATGTTTCTCCTTTATCAATTTCCTCAGCACAGTATACAATATCTCCTCATGTTCCTCGTTTCCCTTTAGTATATTAGATTAGCATCAAAAAATATTACCAAAAATCTGTTAAGGTAGTCTCTAAAGACTCTATTCGTTATGTCGATGAATATTTCTGGAGAACTAGTAAGTCCTAAGGGAATCACTACGAAATCATAGTGTTCATACCTCATTCTAAAGGCTATATTGGGAATATATTGCCTACTCACCTTTACTTGGTGATATCACGACTGATGGTCCATTTTAGAGAAATACTTGGCCCCCAGAAATAAATCAAAAAATATATATATCCATGGATGGGGATACTTGTTATTTATCATGATTTTATTGAGCTCACAATAATCAATTCATAGATTCATTGATCCATCATTATTCTTGAGAATGGGGACTATTACATCCCATGGTGGAGCAGCCAGATATAAAAAACCATTGTCAATATTCTCTTTTAACTGCTTCTTTAGTTCCTCCAACTCAATGGTGGAAATCTTATAAGGAGTTTATAATATATGAATATATCCAAGAATATGATCAATGGATAACTCAACAACTTTGTTAGGAGAGAGGCCATATAATTCTTCATGGACCACATTAGTATAGTCCCACACAATAAGAAGGTCTTTGACCATGATTCTCTAAATTGTCTAAATAATTTGATCTAGACATGATTTTTCATAAGAGAATAATATCCACACTTGATATGAATATTCTGAATGAGATTCATCATCCTCATTACACTTTTATAGAATTGCATAATGCTTTAGGTTGTGAAGATTGATCTTCTTTTATTGACAATTAATGTTGGGTTTGTATATCAAGATACCCAATTCATTCCCAAATAGCATAAAACTCACCCAAGGGAAGTATGATCATATTTTCTTAGAGTTTAGTCCCCAATAATTACTAGGGGAGTATTTATATACTTTAGATGCAATAAGACACCCATTTTCTATTTTAACAGATAACTTAACCACCATATTTTGAGGTGGTGTTTTTATAGTTCTACTAAACATGAATGATATGAAAGAATGATCAAATAGTATATTTTATAATTTTGAATGAATAACTAACACACCTACCA
Source organism: Viscum album (assembly GCA_963277665.1). Classification (NCBI taxonomy): domain Eukaryota; kingdom Viridiplantae; phylum Streptophyta; class Magnoliopsida; order Santalales; family Viscaceae; genus Viscum; species Viscum album. Next base: position 55,954,954 of record OY728153.1, on the reverse strand, counting down.
CCAAGTCATTTTTGGCCTCCACCTCAGTAGTAGTGATGGCATAATATTCCCCATTCTCCTTTGGATTAGGTGGAAGCTGGTACTGATAACACTTGAGGACTTGTGGTTTATTGCACTCTCTTTCATAATTATCTTTCTCCCTATAATTGAAACATTGTAACAAGGGTGTTTCTCTCCTTTCCTCCACCATATTGTCATTTTTACCCATATCTCTTCAACATTCATGAATTTAGTAGACTTCTCTCCCACACTAGATGCATTTTTTTATCCCATTGAGGAAATTCCCATGATGCTTATTCCCAAAAAAAATTCATTTTAGTGGTTGAGTTTTCATTAAAAAAAATTCATTAGATCCCCTAGGTTGAAACCCCATGTTTTAGTTATTATTTCTATTTCTGTAAGAAAATTATAAAAACTCCATCTCCACTTTGAGATACCATCGAAAAAATTCATCATAACTCTAAATGTCTCAAATTTATATAGATTTTCTATGTTGAGGTTTCAAACTAATAGGTTATATATCTAATTTTATATCATTGTTTAAAAAAACAAGGAATACCTTGAAATCCTTGTAAAATATTCATAGTAAGCTCTGAATGATTCACCTTAATTTTTTAAGCTCTATAAATTATCTCCCCATATATGTATTAAGAGTTCGAGTGAAATACTTGTTAATAAATATTTTCATAATGTCTTTTCACTCCATATAATCAATTTTTTCCTTTGGATTAGTGTCCCTAATCAATAACCATAACTAATTATCCTATCCATACAATTTTTAAATGGCTAGATTCACCTTCTCAATCTCAAAACTATGAATCATAGAAAATATATTCTCAATTGATTTGACCCACTATTCCATGACTAGTGGATTGGAAGATCCAATAAATATTGGTGTTCATTGCTGCATTAAAGACTCAATATCTATCTTCTCCCGCATATGTTAACAAGGAAGCTCTATATTATTTAGGTTATTTTTCATATCATGATACATCTAGGTAAGAATCACCATGGAATTTTGAACTCTACCTTCCATGTAATTGGGAATGTCATTTGGTAACTCACTACATCATCCATAACATAGATTTTTATCATGGTTTCTCCTCATTCTCAACATTTTATAAAATAAAAAATAGGTGTAAAAAAATATAAGTCAACAATTCATGAATAAATTAATTATTTCATTATTTAATTTATTATTAAAGGAATATATTTTTGGATCCCTATGTTATAATTTTTCTTAAACAAGTATTTTTAGGTTATTTCATATACTTAGTATCATAATAATGGATTTAACTAATTATCTCTAATTTTAATTCCCAAATTAACTAAACAGTGCTCTGATACCAACTATAGTGACACTATTTTTTCTTACATTACTATTATATCATTTTAATGGTAAACATTATAATATAATTACAAAATGACAATAAATGGTTTTTTATTGATAATATTAGGTCCAATCATAAAATTTAAATGATAAAACATACAAATTATTTAATTTTTTATTATTTGTCTTCTTACTGGATCTCATTTAATCCTTAGTATAAGTAGTCACCTGATGATATACATCAAGGAAAGGGGGAGCTAAAATCCAATAAGAGTATATATATAAACATGAGTCAATATAACATGTATGAAAATAATAATAATACTTGTAAGAGAAATATAAGTCAAAAACATAATCATGATAGGAATAATTAGATAAATGAATAAAATGTGTAAATGAATAAAAATGAAACATCATGTCTTATTAGTCAAATACCACACATATTTTTGAAAAAACTAGCATCACGTTAACAAATAAAATATGTTCATAATCATAAAATAATCATTGTGAACAATAATAGCATCATGATTATTCATATATCACATTATCTCATGAGATATGTCACATTATCAAATTCATTGAAGCAGTATATAATTATTGGTACACTGATCACATCATAACATTTAAATAATAATTCATGCCACAAAGAATGTATAATAGCCTTTTATATTAAAAAATCATGGAAAGAAAATGGGTTTCATGATAATTTCATAAATAATAAATTCATGAAAAAATAGGGTTCACAAAATAAAAACATAGAAACATAATTGGTATAAGAATCATCAATATTGAGTGAAGAAAAAATAATCTCAAGAGAAGTAAAAGATGTTTTATTCAAAGGAAGTGTTATTTTTGAAAAAATAATTTCATTTTCATAAAATAATATTAAAAGAATATATATCCCATAAATGAAAATTAAATGATAATGAAATTAAATTTTAGAAATATTAAAAGAAAATGTATACTGAAATCTGGCATGAAAGATGAATAACCCAAATAGAGGAAATTAGGTTCTAGAATCCCCTTACCATATGTCTAAATGGTTTAATCACATTAATATCCTATATAATGAAATTGAATTCATTAATTACTAAATACATAATTTGGTTTACGTGTATTTGAGTTCATATAATTTTATTAGGGTTTTATGGCCATACTGTTAAGTTGTAGAGTTTAATTTCAACTTTTTTAGAGTGTTTTTTTCATGCCTTTCATTCTTGATTCACTTGTATACATGCATGTAAATAGTGTAAAATTGGGATATATATCCATAATTGAAATTAAATGTTATTAATTAAAATAATTATGTTTAATTGGTCTTATATTTTATTTTTTCCTCGTATATGAAGATCATTGATTAGATAAATTTTGATGATAATCGTTTAGATTAATTTTGGAATTTTTGGGATCACAACAAACTTATTTAGTATTTTTATTAATATTAAATATATATCTTAGTTCTAGAACAAAAAATGGATTAAAATAAATTTTAAATTCTGTTTTAACCATTATAATGGTTTTATGACCATCCTTTGAAGGTGTTAATGAAAATGAAAACTTTTTGTCCAGGGAGGATATAACGACCCATACTTTACATACATTTTTAATACTTCAAAAATTGAAGCACACTTATTACAACATATGACAAAACCACAAAGGACCGTATAGGTATAGTGTCTTTAGAAACTGGGAAACATAAACAACTGGTTCATAAATCTTCTACAGTGTCTCCCATTTATTTCCTCATATCTAGGGTCCCTTTTAGAATATTCTACTTAATATCCATCTTCCTGACCTGGGGAAAAGAAAACATAAAAGGGTGAGCTCAAATGCTCAGCAAGGCAAATAAAGGAAATAAAAATCATATCATATCTTTTTGAAAATCATAACCTGCAAAAGAGATCATAATATCTTAACATGGAACAAATCATAGGAGTGAAAATGAGATCCCCATAATCATAACATAAAACTTGAAACTTTGTGGCATGCACACATAATCATGGAAAATCATTTCTTGTTAGTCATGACTCATTGCCAAGACTATCTTAGTGGACAAAGTCCCTTTCTGAACCGAGTTCACTCCTCGTTTCAGTCCTGTATCACTGAACCGAAATAACCTTCCGTTCCAGCCATGTCTATCTCATGAGATATAAAATCTTTACCCAATGAATTGGAGGGAGATATAGGTCCCACCCATCTTATAATGAATCCTTTCTTATGTGTGCCACATAATCATAAAACATACATCATCGCATAACACATGTAACAAAAATGGGATTCTTGAAACATCATGACATCATAAATCAATTCATATAAGATAATGGAATTCATAAAAATAATCACAACATGATCAAATCAATGTAATAATAGGGATAAAAACAGAACCCTTTATTATCTTAGATGGAAAATAATTTTGATAAAACACTTGAACTTTATTCTTGAGGAAAATATCCTTTCTACTTCAAAAACATTTTTCCTTTCTTAACATGTCATACCACTTTAAACTAAAAGAAGTTGATTAAAAATAAACTTGAAAACTTGTAAAGGAAGCTTCTTGGAAATAATGTTTTAAAAATCCATTCATGTCGTATAAGTTAAAAAAAACATTCTTCGTACTTTTGTCGGAAAAGTCAAAAAGTACCTCGTACGAAGAACGACAAAAGATTCCTTTCATTTCTTTTACTAAAAACTCACCGAAGGGTAAAAATGGGTTTAAACAATTGTAGGTGGATGGAAATAATATTACATATTTATAAAACATGGATGTGGATGATAAAATACACCCCAGTAAATACTTACGAATAAACAATCTCGGATAAAAATGAGATTGTGATATTTCCCTTACCTTAGGTCCGATTAGCTTTGTACGTGTCCGGAGCTCCTGTATAATGGTTTAAATAATGTTATTGACTTATTCCAGAATCATACATATTTATATGATATCATATATGGTCATATTATTAGCTTCTTGTTAGTAATATTTCATTGTTACTTGTTACTCGGGTCTTTATAACTTTTTGTTCTTATGCGTGTTTTGTCGAATAAATTCTTATTCTTATCTTTAGGTTATAGATAATTCATTTCCAGAATGGTATTAGTGTATTATATACCATATTCATTCATTCAATTCATTTATATAATCATTATGAAATGAAGATCATGTTGAACGAGTCGCATCACATCGTGGAGACGGTATTCCGTACGTACGCACGAGTGATGATATCATTCCTATGATCGTGGAATTGTATTGGAGTATATATATATATTATTTAAGTATCATTATTAATTCATAATAATCATATTTAGTTACTCATTACACCATTATAACCATCCTTGTAAGGTGATGGTGGAAAATAGATTACACCACGGCGTGGAGACGGTATTCCGTACGTACGCACGCGTGGTGATTTCATTTTTCCGTAGGATGGATAGAAGGTGAAATAGGGTTGTTTCATATTTATAATAACATATCATTATGTAAGTAATACTGATGTTATTACTTTATCATGAAACAACTAAAGAAGAAGAAGTTGAAGAAGAAAGAAATTGAAAAGATCGGTAATGGATATTACCTCTTCTTTGGAACGCCTCTTTGAATCCTCCACTTAAGGAACTAAGATTGGTCTTTGGAGAAGACCAGGACCTCTAGGATTATTCTAGGGAAGTGGAGAGGAGAAAATGGCAGGGGTTGGCCGAGCTTGAGTGCTCAATTTGGTGTGAGGAGGAGGGGGAGGAGGTGCCCTTTTATAAGGGAGGAGAGGGGCACCTTAGGAATATCTCAAAATATTATTTTATATTAAAGTCAAAATCGGTTTATAATGGTTCCAAAGGGTCTTATTTCGAAGATAAAGTGGGGATGGGTCGAAATCCTATCAACCAATAGGATTTAGACAAGTTTAGGGTATTATTTTAACCTTATCAATTAGATTTTACTCTAAGTTAATTATTTTAACTTTTACCGTGTCTTTTTGTTTTCCTTCACTATATGGTTAATACACTTACTATAACATGCCAAACGAACCCCAAATTGTTTATTATTAATATATATATCCTTATCTAAGTCATTTGGCCGAACCTTAGATTTTTAGGAATAAAATAACAATTAATAATATAATATTTGATTTAAAAACTATTTTGTGTCAATTTTGACACTATTTGATATATGATTTGTTTGAAAGTCATAACAGAATTATATGTTCGAACCAAGTTGATTAAATCAACACTAATATATCATAGTAACCTAGAAAATTAGTGGAATTCATAAAAAGTCTCAAATTGCATTTATTTTGGTGTTTATAACATCAATTATGTCAATATTTCATTAATAAGATAATTACTGCATCATCATTATGTCATAAATAAATTAAATTATTTAATGTCTAAAAATTACAAATAAAATATCATCATGTAGGAAATCATATTATATTTCTAATGAATATTTAAAATTTAATTTATCTTATGTATAACCCCATATTAAAAATGATTTACTTATTAAACTTTGATTTTAACTATTTTAACCCTTCTTTAAATAAATTAATAATAAATGTCCTAATCTAATCCAAGTGGGCCTAAATGGTCATATTTTATTCCTAAGTTTGTTTTTGGTCGAATTACACTTGTCCAATAGAATTAGGACATGTGTTAGGGTAATATTAATATCATATTTACCCTTAGTTACCCTATTTACTATTAACCGCGGTAAAAATCGTAAACAGTTACTATTCACCAAAAAATTATTTTCATCTCATTGAACCACATTTTAGTCCTTGATATTAACCGTGTCTCTCGGATTTTCGAAATTCCATTCACAGAAGCGGTAAAATTAAGTTTTATGCAAAATTCAGTTTTTAACCTACCACTTAGTGGTTTCACTATTCATCAAAAATTGAAAGTTTTCAGAAAAATACCAAAATTTCACCCTAGGCTAATTTCGATATTCTGAGTCCAAAAATGAAGTCCATTTTGAAAAATAAAATTTATAAAATTTCAAAAAGTGGTTATTACTATTCATAACGGCTAGTTTTAATAGCATATTGTTGTTTAGTGAAACTCGGTATTGCGTACGACGCAAGCTATCGAGGAAGGTCGCGATTGCGTGTAAAGCAAGTCAAGCAAGTGTTGTGTAGAAAAAGATTCCTTTGATAATTTATATAACATAAAAGTATCGAGTGTTACAGAGGAGATAAAACAACACCTCACGAATGACATTTCCATTATTTGAATAAAAGGTAGAGATGAAGAGTTTTGATGATTAATTATTCCATTAAGATAACAGAATTATATAACATATAATATTATGGTTTTATCATGACATTTTTACAAAGGGATATGAGTCTAGAATAAGAAAATAAAATAAATTGAAAAAATAATAAAATGAAATGAAAGATAATATTGCCTCTTGAATTATTATACATGAGAAACTCCTTAAGAAAATTGGTTATGGTCTTTTTTTGAGACCAAAGGCTCTTGGATATTGGGGAGCACCTTGTAAGATGATTGGATAGAAAATAGACATGCTTCAAGGCTTTTGAGTTGTGGTGAGAAGGGGTGGTGATGGGTGGTATTTATAGTGGAAAAGGGGAGTGTTTATAGATTGTTTTATTCGTTAGTTTATGATATTGGATCGAGACTATGAATAGTGTGAAACTTATAATTAAATATATTAAAATAATTGAGATATTTTGATATTATGGGATTAAATCAACCATACATCATCAATGACTCAATAATTCATGTATATGTTAAATACCATAAATTACTATATTTCACTATTCATCAAAAAATAAACTATTTTTTAAAAATACATGAAATTAACCCAAACCATTTATCTACATTTAGAATTGAAAAATTGAATCCATTTAATGTTAATAATTTTTTAAATTCCAGAAATTCAGTATTCAAATACACTAATCAGTTATTCATAAAATATTGCATTTAAAACTATAACTGATTTTACTACCCATTGAAAAGTTACATAAGTTCTCCTAAAATTATCTTATAATCATAAGAAAAAAAAATAAAAATTTATGAATACATTTTATGAATTTTAATTTTATTTTCAAATAATTATATTAATTATTAAAGTATTATTAAATATTTATAACTTACAAAAAAACAAAATGTATTTTATCATTTCAAAAGAAATTATTTAATCATACCATGAAATAAATATATCATATTTTTATTTATAAGATACCTATTTTTTATTTATTATTTCATAGGTTAGGTTACTATTCTGCTGGATGGATTACTATTCCTAATAGTGAAATTTATTTTCCAAATGTCAACTTATTATTCCATTGGTATATTTTTTTAACATCAATAAATACCTCTTATTCTATTAATTCATCATTTATAATTTTTTTATTGTGTCCTATATGAGGTTTTATGTGATTTAAAATATATGAAATAATTATAAAAAGGGAGTTTACATTGATAAAATTATGGGTTGTCACATGTGTAACCAAATCATCATTTATACGATCTTTAAAATTATTGGCCACATTTTCCCATATCTAGATATATATCTCGAGATTAATTATCCCCTCGTTAACTTCGCGCACTAATATCTGATCTAGATTGTCGATCCATTAATATCTCTTATCATTAAGATCAAATTGAATTGAAATATTGTAAATTTTATCCACATTGTTATTTAAAACATTAATATTGATGAATTTGTCTAACATATATTCCTTAGAATGTATGAGAAGCATCATGTCGGCATCCTCCTTCTATACACCCTTCTGGAATCCTCTATATTCCCCTATTTATGATAATCAGGTAAGATCTTATAACCTTCTGGATTTAGTATCCTAATCCCAATCAGTAGAAACATCATCCTCATCGCCAAGAGGTGTTGTTGGGCCCCCTATAATTATATATTTTTTAACAACCACTAGTTATGTACTTCCCTCTACCTTATTTATCTTTAATTTTCTAGCTAATCTAGTGACCATTAGCTTTAGAAGGATGGAGTACTATTTTTCCTAATTAATATTTTCTGATTTTTTTTGAAAACTTAAAAAAAATTCCTTGGTTCACATTCCCCTATCTTCACCCAACGTCTATTATAATATATTTATCTCTCTTACACTCCACGGTTTATTGGTTGTCTGTTAAATTTCCACACAAAAACATTGTTCAAAATGCAACAAGTAATCAAGTACCAATTTTGATTCATTCAAAGGAATAACATTCTTATTACTTTTAGATATAACTAATTACCAATCTTTATCATCAACCCTTCCAATGATTTGATCACATATAATCTGGAACATATTATGAAAATAAACACATGTTCTCCACTTCTAATTAGAACCAAAAAATGGGAGATATGATTCCAAATAGAGAGGTATTATATTAGAGACCTTAAGGTACATATATCTCAAGGAGGACTGGATTCGATCACCCTAGATAGAGACCAAATGGAACGATATTACCTTGAGCTATAAATGATTCTATATACCCAACACCCAAATCCAAATGAGGATCCAGAGAGGGCCATTCCATTACATCAAGGATCGGCTTCTTGTCCATAGCCTTGGGCTATACTACTGACAGGGTCCCCTCATAACATGGAAAACCTAAGTGAGGTTTTTTGAGTATAAAAAATATCAAAATCCTTCCCTTACTTTCCATTTTTTGAAATATTAAGAAAATAACTAACCATTAGAACATAGGTGATCACTGCATCTATTCAAACTGACCAAATCATAGTAGAACTGATATCATGATTATCCTAAGAGGTGTAGAGAGGTTTTCCAACCCTAGTATAACTCGCATATATGCCATGATGTGATGACTCCCATTGCCTCAAATACAAATCATACGCATGCTTCATGTGGTATAAATGAAAACATAGTGGACATAAATCACACCTAGTCCTGACCACCAGAGGTTGTTAGCATTTTAATTCATCGCCCAAATAAATCCACATAAAATCTACTATAGTTTTAGAAACATACACTTCTACACAGATTCTGGGAGAATTGACAAGATAGAGAGATCATGAAAGTTCATCAAAAACAGAAACCACTTTTCAAGTTTTCCCACCATGTGAATTATTGATTTATTTTGGAAGGGAAGAGGAGAACCCATGAATCCAACCCAAATCATCAAAATGTTATTTTTATTAAGTTTATGTTGTAAATTACCTATTTATGTCATAAATTAGTTTTCTAACATCCAATTTTAGTACAACTGGTGATTTTAATATATATTATATTTATGTTTATTCCAATTGAATTTGAGGGAACTATTAAATGATTTTAAATGATCCTAGATATCCTATCTCTATTTCCAAAGGATGTTTAGATGTTCAATTTTAGGAATCAGGTTTTATCTCCCCTTCTTCATTATTAACTCATATATCCTTATTCTATCTTGAATAGAACAAAAGGCCAATGTTGATAATGGATATATGGGATTTGGAGTATTTATAATGAGAAAAACATAGGTTTTATTTGATGATAGAAGGAAGAATTGGAGTTGTGAGAATCATCATAGACCAATTATTCCAAAAATAATAATTGGAGGTAATTAGTTTCTCTCTCAATCTATAGTTCAGGAACTAGAATTATTATTTTTATTAAATGAGTTATTCATTGATTTCCATTGATTTAACTGTTTGATTTTATGAAAGGAGATAATTTTTTACTTACTTTGGAAAAAAATTTAGATCCTATTTAAATATCATTGTATATAAAATTTAAATGTTTATTTTAAAATTATGAAATGTTTTTATTAAATGAAAATAACTTGATGACATTTTTTAATCGAGAAAATTTTGTGTGAAAATTCTTTGTCCTGAAAAATGGGTATCATTAGGATGGCATGTGCTTAATATGTATGAGTTTTGTTAGGGGTTCCACCATCATAGTTGGGTTGATTATGGTCATTGATTACCAAAATCAACGGTTAAACTAACATTCTATGTATTGAGTGTATGGTTGGATATACTGTGATTAATTTATGTCTGATACCTTTAATTATTTTGTCACATGAAATGGATGGTAAGAATCTTTTTTATGGTATTTGACACAAGGATCTATCTTATAGGTTATATTAACTAAAAAAATTCCATTTATATTATATGAAATGTGATAATTTTTTCATTCTTCATGGAGTCAGTTGGGTAGTATATGGAGAAATCCAACTAATATTGTTATCAGTCTATTCTTGGGATCATTGGTGTTTTTAAATATGTCATTCATCATGATAAATGGAATAGAATGGTATCATATTTCTCTAGTCGTTCATCTTGACACCTTAGGCATCAAGGATGGTGTTAGATCATGGAGCATGATCATGTGGTATTTTGGATTGTGGATTGATTTCTTTAATTCTTGTTTAATTTTGGTTTATAATCTATTATATCCATTATCACTACTATATCATTACTCTATTTTTTAAAATTTTGGTTGTATTATTGGTACTCATGAATTATATATTTGGTTTAGATTTTGATGTTGTATTTTCTCAGGTTTTTATATTGTATATATGAAGAATCATCCCCTAATTGATTCTAATGTCCATGGTATTTATTTCTAGCTATTGTTGTCTTGGTTATGTCACATAAATATATTATAATCATTGCCTTCATCGAAACCAATGAGTCAGGGTGGGATTTAATATAATAACTTTATATTTTCTCCTAGGTTTGAATGTTATTTCAATATATACCCATTCATTATATGTTTACATCTTTTAAAAAATCATTAATTATTCAAAAATATTTTACCAAATTCATTTTGATAATATTTAAAAACATTTTTTTTCTAATAATATTTTTAGTTTATAATCTTTTAAAAAACTCTCAGGTCTCATTATTGTTTATTTAGTGAAGTTAACCATTCTTTAAATTGACCCAAATTTATGCATTTTCATTTTGAAACATAATATTACATGATAAGTATAGATTTTTTAATTATATAAAATGTTTGTTTACTGTAAATAAAAATAAAAATTGATGACTGAGATTAAACAAAAAAGGGATATGTAGTCCTACTATTGATAAGAAGTAATTTTCTAATTAAAATATTTCTGAAGGAAAGTTAATTAAATGAATGAATAAATAATTTAATAAATAATTAAATTAAGTGGAATAGATGATAGGTAAAGATTCATAATATGATAAAATTATTGATTCTTATGGTTTTAAATTTATTAGTTTTCGAAAATAAATTACCTTTTAAATATGAAAATAAATATGATTTTCAATAAAAATATGTTAGTGAAGAACTGTGATAAGTGTTACTCAATGGTTAACATATTTTATATCCACCAATATTCAAAACTATAATGCATTAAAAAATTCAACAAATAGAAAATAATTATTATATATTTTATAATTTTATTATGCTTAACTTAAAATTATAATCTCCCATTTGATCTACATTTTAGTAGTATTTATCAACTAGGTGATAATAAGGACAACCATAAAATATCAGTTTATAAACATATATTTAAAAGAATTAATTCCTAAAATTAAATAATAAACTAAAATTAGTCACCATCCATATGAAATTTTGTTTCATTTAATTTCTATATATACTCAATTTCTAATGGCTTATTCATTTATGTGTGTTTTTATAAAAAATATTTTGACAATAATTTTTTTTGTTCATTAAAATATTTTATTAGAGTATCCCTTGTTTTATGAAAGAATGACTGACATGAAAATGTAATTTAATTTTAATATATAGTTACAAATCCATAGTATTTATATGATTAATATGTGTTTAGATAAAAATGAGACCTGGGGAATTAAATTATGGAAATAATTGATTGATAAATTGTAGACATAATTTAATTGGATATTTTTTTAGTCAATTATGATTGAATAATATGAATATATATATTAATTGGTTACAATTCACTAAGGATAATGACATATGAAAATAAAATTTTGACCATGGATTATGGAACAACAAGAGAGGTATATTATTATATAGTAATTGTGTATTTCATTACCCCCTCCTTCCAATGATACCACTTATGGGCTGATAATGAAGAATCGAATATAATGACCCCTTGAGTCTCGCCTGCAATGGGACCTGGGTTGGAAACTAGCACCAAGGGTGTATAAATATCCCAATAAAGGAGGAATTACCATTTATAAGTAAACATGATCCAGATATATGATGTATCAACCAAAACCAACTCATTGACATATATAAGAAAAATAAATACTATCCCACGGTGCATGTGTAAAAATAATTGTTACAGATAAATTTTTACAAGAGTATGTACCCAAAATAAAACTAAGTAGAAAAACAAAACCTATCACAAGGTCTCAACTAGTAACGTTTAGAAGAGTCCTTATAATCCTCCTAGAAATTAGAAAATAGTTTTATAGATGTAGCGTGAGTATACAAATATACTTAGTAGAAAAACTAAAGTCTTTCGTGCACATGTGAAATGAGAATACTAATGCACCTATGAGAAAACATCAGAGCCAAATGACATCTATAAAGGTATAATAACCATCCCAACATCACCAAGTAATTATTTTTAAATAATGAATTCCATAAAATATAATATAATGTAACACATATCGATGATAGGGTACCATCCATCCTCCCACTATGATGTCGGGAAAGTCACCCCCACATGATTGTGCAGGTGTTAGAAACATAGTTCTCAACATGGGTGGGGTGAATATAGAAATCATAAGGAAAATAAAAGTATATATATATAGTATCTGAAACTTAATCCCAAACTATGGGTTATCAAGAAATCTAACAAAATTATAACACCACCACATTTTTTATCTCCAAAAAATTAATTTATTAGTATCAGAAACATTTATTCCAGAAGGTTAAGAAACCTAATAATCTTATACAAATTCACATTTCCTCCCAATTTGACACCCATTAATTTTATTATTTTTCATCGACCGAATTTTATCACATATCCAATCATTAAATTTACCATTAACAAGTTTTCATTCCATTTACCAAACAAACCCCTTCCATTTCAAAAAATATTAATCATTAATTTACTCCATCACTACCCACGAATCATGAAATAAGCAACCATATATCATAAGAAACATGTCATACCCAACAATATCACCTCACCACCCCCAAAAAACGTCCAAACAACCACATTTCATCCCACTACCCATTACAATCACAACTCTACATACCACAATAATGACCAAAACTCACAACACATCAAAATTATTTTAAAAAATTTTAAAGGGGGTTTTAAGACATTCCACTGTATTTTAGGAACATTGTCACACAAATCATAATCCTACAGAAACCAATTTATTAATCAAATTTAATAGTTATCCAATTTCTATTTTTAGGGTGATATAACAATAATCACAACAAAAAAGAAATCACAATGCATATTTCCATCATAAATAAATCCCCCACAAACCATAATTTTTAGTGGGGCATTAGGCTCATATAATCTAGAATATTGCAATAATATAATAGTTATAAAATCATGAGAAACTAACCTCTTTACCTTTCAATTTAAACTCAAAAAAATATGTATCTTTAATTAAGACATCACCATACTAACTATTAGGAAAACAAAAAAACACTCCCATATGATATACAGAATAAGGATAAAGTATGGAAACCCTACCTCAAAGAATCTTTTATAATTTTTATACACCATAGGGAAAAGAAGAACACCTGTAAACCACAACCGTATTATGAAGAACCATAGATCAACCTACAACGCACCCAAAGACCATCAAAATGAAATCCTACACAAACCCCAAACCAAAAAAACATCACCATAGAGAATCCCTTGGAGAATAATGAAAGAAAGCATATGATAACGAGAGAAAAATTCCCCATTGATCAAAGAAGTTAGCCTATGGATTGATCCCTATCTAAATAAATCTACATGATCTGAAGGAGAAGGATAATGAAGTCTATAATGAGAGAAAATCCCCTGACCATAGGGGTTGGAGAAATTCCAAGTAGTTTAAACCTTTAAAATAGAACTCCATTATAGAATTATATAACGTGTTATCCCCTTTCACATCGTGTAATCCCTATATTACTGGTTCCTCTAACAAACTCGTCACCATTTTATTATATAATCCTAATTTATTAAACATCATGAATAATACCTAGAGAAGCCCTAAAATCGACTTCCACATCATTTAATACATATTCAAAACATATATTATGTGTAGTAGTACTACTTCACCTCCAACATCCACCAAAAATCCCAAAACCTTCACCGATCTCCCCCAACACTCAAAATGGTAAATTATCAAATCTGGAGGGAATAGAACATTACATTATATACCTCTCAAATGATTCTCTCCCTTAATAATCCAAAAAATAATATGGATAAAAAATGGGTCCCAACAACTACCCTGTAATATATCTCTCAAGAATCTCATCATACCTCAAACACTAACACCGAGAAAACATGTCATCCCAAATAGACACAAATAAACTCCAAAACTACAAGCCTTCTCCTCTCACACAACTAGAATACCATGTCACCAATGCACAACTATCTCAACCTCCACACAACCAATACTAACAACTGCTATAACTAACATATTGCACCATCCTGAACACATGAATTAAGTAATTCCAACCTCCATGTCAAGATACTATCCACATGGGGTGGCACTAACTCACTCACATGAGTTTAGTCAAAATTCACTTAATGAACCTTGATTAGGAATCTGGTCCTCCCATTTTCATATTTCTAGACTTTATCACACATAATTCTACAAACATCATAATCAATGGAAAACAAATCATCTCATAAATAGAAGGATCCAAACATCACATCACAATGAAAAATGGAGAAAAAAATTCAAAACAACCCTAGGTACTGGGCATTAAACAGAGTCTCTTTGTCCCATACACTCTCCACCAGGCCATCGTACCACCACAACACTTGGACCTACGTAATGGTTCATCCACATATAACCTTCTATTGGTGATCTTGGATCTATACTAGCTTCAACACTAACATCATACCATCCTCGATATCCAACTCTCCCTAGTCAAGTAAATGTGAGTCATCATAAAGATAACGATGAAGATGAGGGACATGTAAGATGTAATGGATCCTATCTATCCATAGTGGTAATTCTAACATGTACACCACCTTCCCTAACTGCCCCAATACATCAATGGGACCAAAAAATGGGAGAAATCTTTCTCCATCTACAAAACCTCCACTACCCACATCGATCGGAAATCGTCAAGAACATGTGGTCCCTTACCTCGAACTCCAAGGGCATCCTTCTACGATCAGAATAAGAATTATATCGGTCCAGAACTACTTTCATCCTCTCAAGAACAAGTTGAACGTTTTCTGTTATTCTATACACCACATCAGGACCAAGAACTTCTGTCTCCTAAACCTTAGTGTAGAACAATAAAAAAATACATGGACGTTTTTAATAATATTTAAAGGAGTCCATTCTAATAGAAGAGTTAGAGATATTATTATAAGAAAACTAATCCAAGGTTAGTTTCTATTCCCAGATCCTATGAAGTCTAAGACACATGCCTTCCACATATCCTCCAATGTTTGGATAACCCGTTATGTATTAACATCTGTCTGGGGAAGTCATGTGGTGATGAGGCGTAACTGTGTTCTAGAAGAAAGTTGAAATCCCTCAAGAATTTTGAGGAAAAATATGTTTCCCAATATAATATAATGGACCTTGGAACTCCCTAAAATGGTTCCACATCATAAACATAACTCTAAGTCAAATAATACACTTCTCTCGACTTTCTGATCGCTAATAAGTGGTCTAATTTCATCAACTGATTCATGACCACCCCCAGTGGAATAACAAGCTCCTTCAGTTCTGAGTAACACTATGAAGAACTCAATTAAGATTTAATCCCATATCCACTCATGAACATCCAAGTAGTACAAAAAACCTCCTATAATAAGATTCTTGATCTTTACCTACAGTAAAACCAAACACCAAGCAACAAACTCTGCCACTACCCATTTCATTCTGGGCCACCAAATCTATTCTCTCAAGAGAGGGTACATTTTGTAAATTCATGGGTGTATTGCTAAGGGTGAGATATGAAACTCAAGAAGAAATACCTTATAAATTTCCATCAGAACAAAAAACCATCCTTGAAACAACATATGGTTTTGAATATTCTCTAACCATCACTCAGGAGCATCACCATAGCCAATACGGTCACACATAACCTCTACTTCTGAGTCGCCCCACGAAGACTCTTCCCCCTACTATATCATAAATGATTGTACTGACATTTGAAACAAATATCCTCTACCACCATCCACCATTGTATCAATCTGTAGTGCTTCTAAATCCTCCATCACTCTCCAAGCATCTGCAGATTCTCGAAAAAATCCTTATGTGGAATTATGCCCAATGCATCGTCCACCACATTCTCTTTTACAAAGGTGTTGGGAATCCCAAAAACATAGTCTTGAAGTAAATTAATCCACCTTTGTTATCGTATATTTAGGCCACACTGGGTAAATATACATCTCAAACTCTTGTGACCCATGAAGACAATGATGTTCTCCCCAATGATTTAATTTCACCCCAATATCAGCACAAACAAAACTGCTTCAAGCTCTAGATCATGGTTCCATAGTTACATTCATGAAGATTAACTTCCTAGACCCTTAAGATATCACCGCATTATAATGCATTATAATTCACCCTAATCCTATACTATACATTTTATAGAAAACATAAAACCACACACCATTCTCTGGAAGTTGAATCATGGAAGCATTGAACAAAATCTTTTTTTGGAAACTCAATGCTTCCTTGAATTGGTCAGCCCACACAAGATATTTATCCTTAATGGTCAAATCTATCAACGGTTAATCAACTTGAGAGAAATTAGGAAAACCCTCCAATAATATACTAGGATACTAATAAACTATGAACCTCTACCACATTATTTAGTTCTACCCAAGAAATGACCACTTTAACCCTAGACAGGTCAACTACCACACCCTATAGAGACACCCCATTCCTTACGAATTTCAATTCTCCCATCCAGATCATACACTTGAATAATTTTCCATGGTGCTGGAGGCATATAAGAACCTAAAATAAAACGCATAGATGCTTGACATCATCGTCTTCCGACCTTTGAGTAAATCAAGATTTTTTTAATTTATATGATGGAGAACCAGTCGAGGAACTAACAAAACACGGAGTTCATAAGCCCCACGAACACAGCTGGTGCGTTCGTAACATCGAATGGAATTACTATAAACACAATGTCCTTATACCTGCATCTGAAGGAAGTATTTGGGATATATACGTCCTTCACCTTCAACTGGTGATATCCTGACTGTATTTCAATCTTAGAAAACCAAATCGCCCCTCTCATCTGGTCAAAAAGATCATCGATCCTCAGATGTGCGTAACGTCTCATGATTCTCTTCTGATTAATCATACAATAGTCTATGAACAACATCAAAAAAGAATAAACCTTAATAGAGAACAATATGGGTGTGTCCAATGGCAACACACTCGACTGGATGAATCATTTCTGCATCATATCATCAATATGAACCATCAAATCTCACAAATCAGAGGTTGTAATATGATAATAAGCCATCAAAATTAGAGAATAATCATCTTGAAAGTTTATCACAAATTGAATGTGATGTTGAGGGGGTAGTGTCACAAACTCCACAGGGAAAGCATCCAGAAAATCCCTAATGACCCTTAGAACTACTACAATCCCATATTCCATTGATTCCTACATTAACTAAGCCAAAAAATATATATAAGGGGATCCACACACTGACTACCCACCTAATAACTCTGATCACCAATGATAACCACACACTAGTTATCCACATATGAAAAAACTATTCTTCTCCACAAGAAGTTAATAACTTTACATGTAGAATGAAACCATTAAATTATATGCCTGGCATTGTATGGATTCATCTAAAGCATGAAAATATCCACATGGGACTAATGTGGCCACATCATCAGTCTACACCCCGACACACATAAATTAAGACTGTATGGCATACGAATGGAATAGTCAACACCATGGGAATTGGAATCCTTTCTATACTTAGTCACAAAGCATGGTCTAGAGTGGGTGAAATAAAGGAGTTTGAATCTCTTGAATAAAACAAGGAACAAAAAAGAGAAATAAACAAACTGATCGTACATATGATGATCTATGGCCCCTCAAGAATGTTTTCCCTTACATAATGAAACTGACCATGCCCAACTCCACTGCCTTTATGCTAACATAATCCTCCAAGATGATTCTCAGGTCGAGGACCCTAATATTGCTTCCCCTACTACTGAAATGACCACACTGGTAACTTCTGCTAAGGCTAGTGCTAAACCTATTCACCTCAGCCAAATTGAGCTCATGAATCCATTAGGAACTAGTTCTAAATATTGATGTGAACCTAATAAGAAGAAAAAAATAGTACCCAAGCCCATGAGAAAAGAAATGAAGACTAAAAGGTCAAAAATGAAGTGGCTGATGTTGACTTTCAGCTAGCTGAATCCTCAATGGCCGTGAAACCCATGGCTCTCCACTGATAAATATGATCCTTATGGAACCCTTTTGGTTCCCCTCTCATGAAAATCCTCATATTTAGGGAATTTTCTTGATCTCCTCTTCGGTCTTATAAACCTCTAGGTAAATTGGGAACTTAAAAAGTGTAACCACATACTGCATCGAAGGATAGAGTGTCTCAATAAGATCCCTTGCTCAGGACTCCCCATCTAGGAAAAGACCAGGGGAAAAGTTTAGAAGGTCATTGTACATGATCCCAAGCTCCCGCACAGACATACTTCCTTTATGAATATAGAGTAGCTCATTCCTCTTCCCATCCATCAATTTTGATTAGAGTAACTCTATCTGAAATTATTTCTATAATACTACCTATAAAACATCTTACTCTTCTTACTCACCTAGGTACAACATCAACCACTGACTCAAAACTCCCCGCATCTGACTAACCACCAAATATTACCTATACTTCGTCAGGGATCAGATCAAACTAAAATAGTTCTATAGATCATGTACCAAAATCTAGGTTTCTATATCAGAAACACTACCCTCTTACTTTTTCAAATCCTTCTAATGAAAAGAACACAACATCCAATACCACTGATCATCATCCTCAGCCAGATCAACCCTCTATCAATCAACCGATTCATCCTACTGAAACCCCACTACCTAAATCCCAAGCGGATGACGACCAAGATCCATAAATGAAATAGAAACAAGGATTTATGATGCCTGGTAGTATAAATTTTTAGTATGATATATTTTAATTAATATTAATTCATTTTATTCATTTTATCCAATTTCAAATTCCCAAAACAATGAAATTAAAAAAGGAACACAATTCATAATGATGAATGTACCTATCATAGGTCTATGACCTACAAGAAGTCCCATATCATGTGGTCATTCAATAAGCATAGAGTCTGTGCATAGGATATTGGGGGCCCATAAAATCCCATGTCCTAGAATGTCACCCTAGCCAATGTCACACAACAAGGTAAACTGAAATTGTTGGCATACCAACCCAACCAATCCTCACTATGCCTAACTCTAAACTCCACCATATCTATAAATCATTCCCACTAATTATACTATTTCATGTCCCCCTCCCTTGAAGGATACCCCTCTGGGATGGAAATGAATACATGGATATAATGGCTCATGATTCCCACCTCTTGTAGGCACCATGTTGGCAGGGAGCACCAAGGGTGTACGAATATCAGAATATGGGTGACATTAGCATTTATAAGGAAACAAGATTGGGAGATATGATGTTTCAACCAAAACAAACTCCATGAAATATATAAGAAAAACCAAAAACCTTCCCACAATTAATGTGTAAAAATAACTCTTACAGATAAAAGTTTACAAGATTAAATACCCAAAATAAAACTAAGAAGTGAAAAAAAAACTATCCCAAGGTATATTCTATTAATACCAAGCATGGTCCCCATAATAATTCTAGAAACATTAAAATGGTTTTATAGATGTAGGGTGAGTATAAAAATATACTCAGTAGGAAAATCAAAGTCTCTCATGCACATGTGAATGAAGCATATGAATTCACTTGTCAAAAAATAAAAGTACCAAACTGCACCTATAAAGGTATACTAACCATCCAAACCTCACCAAGGCACACTCACCAAATAACAAAAAATAAGTAATATAATAGAAAATAAATAAAATTTATGATAGGGTACCCCACACCAATTTCCCCCAGATTAGTCGCCCTCACACCCCAACAAAAAAATGTATTGATGCTTCCACCCATTCTGAATATACCACCTCAGATCCTACCTGAACACACATGGTCAACACACTATAACACATACCATCCACACACAACTAGGCCACAAAATACATCACGTCACATCAAATTAAATCACAACTCAACCCAACAACACCTGATAAATCACATCACAACTCATTCTGAAGACACATGGTACACCACATCACAACCCATACCAAATATACATTGGACACCCCATCACAAATCATATCAAAGACACATGGCACACCACATAACAACTCTCCCAAAGAAGCTTGGGAGATCTTCACCTAGAAAAGGGAGTAGGGAAGAGCGTGTGGCCAGATATCCATCCCTTAATCAGTATGTTGGGAAAGACACCCTCATGTGACTACGTAGGTGTTCGTCTTAGAGTGATCAACATAGGTGGGTGCATATATAATTCACAAGTAAATTGAAAAGTATATATAAATATAGTATCAAACACTCAATACCAATCTATGGGTTCTAAAACCAACTAACCAAATCAAAGAACCACCCCCTTTGCATCCTACTATAATTGAATTTATTAGTATCTATAGCAGTCATTTCATAAGTTGAAGAGCCCTAATAATCTAATATGGGTTCACATTTCATCCACATTTAACATCAATTAATTTTATTAGTTTTCATCAACCACATTTAATAAATAACTAATCATTAAATTTTCCACTGAGAAACATTCATCCTTTGACCAAGACTACCCATGGAATTTTAAACATTGTTAAGAATTCATATATTCCATAACTACCCATGCATCTTGCATAAAGGAACCGTATATCAAAAGAAACCTGTCATCCATTAAAATCTCACCTCGCCACCAAAAAAAACACATCCAAACAACCACATTTCACACCACACATCATTACTATAACATCTCATCATCTCACAAGGACGACCATAGATCACAACACATCAAAATTCTTTTAATGGATTAAAAAGTGTATTTTATCAAAATACACTGTATTTTAGGGATGTTATCACACAAATTCATAATCCTGGGGAAATAAATTGTTTAACCAATGATATGTGGTTATCAAATTCTATTTTTTAGGGTAATGTAACAACAATTACAACAAAATATGATATCACAACATTTATATCCAGGGAAAAAACTCCCAATAGCCATAATTATCATTGGGGCATAATGCACGTACAATTCAGAATATCACAATAATATCAAATCTTTTAAAGCATGTGAAATATAAACCATTAACCTTAAACTTAAATTAAAAAAATTATTTATCATTAACTAATGTATCACCACCATAACCCTTTGTTAAACAAAAAAACCCATCCCCCGTGATTCAAAATAAAGAGAAATATGGGAAACCCTAACTCAAAGAAGCATTTTAGACTCGATGTTCACTGTATGGAGAAGAGTAATGACTGCAAAAAAAACTTCACCACAAGGAACTATAGATCAACATACACCACACAAAAAGACCCTCAAAACAAAACTCAACATACACCCCATACCAAAATAGTATCTCTGCAGTTAATCCTTGGGAGAGGAATGACAGAAAACGGATGACAACTAGAGGAGAACTCACCATTATCGAATATGGGATCCCAAGGATTGATCCTAATTGAAAAGAATCTACAAAATCATAAGGATAAGGTTGATAGATTCCTAGAATGAGAGAGAACCCTATGTCTATAGGGTTTTGAGAAAATCCAAGTGGTTAAAATGATAAAAACTATATAGCATAGGGGATTTACAACATGTGTAATCTCCTTTCATTTAATGTAATCCCTATATTATAGGTTAAGAAAAAAAATATCTCCTTTTTATTATTTAACCCTAGAGTATTACACACAGTTTAGAAACCCTGTAAAATCCCTGAAACAGAATTTCACATAATATAATACACTTAGACAATGGGTATTCACTGCATCTGTTCTAAAGCACCTCCAGCTTCCTCCAAAATCTCCCGGAATCACCCCCAAACACCTCCAACACTCTAAACCATCTAACCAACGGACTGGGAGGGAACATACAATTACATTAGATAACTCTCAAATTATTATTACCTTTGAGAATCCAAAACAAAATCCTTGATAAGAATGAAAAGTGTAATGACAACCACCCCGTGAGATACCTCTCAAGTATATCCTCATACCTCAAATGATACCACTAACTAAACATGCCAACCCAAATGGACAGAAAACAAACCACACAACCACAAGAATCCTCCTCTCACATAACCATACTTCCACATCCCTAATTCACAAATATATCAACCTCTATGAAGCCCAATCCATCAACCGTTATATCCAACAAAATGTGTTGCCCTGAACACACAAATATGGGAATTTCACCCTCCATATCAAGATATTATTCACTTTAGGTGACACTGACTCATCTACATGAGTATAATCACATCATAGTTAATGTGTCTCGATTCGTAATTTGGTCCTCCTCTTTTATTATATTAGGACAATATCAGACATCACTCGACACCAAACATAAATAAATAACAATAGATGATATCCTAAATAGAAAGACCCAAACATTACATCACAAAGAAAAATAGAGTAAAGAAAAACTCAAAACAACCCCAGGTACTGGGGGGAAAACTACATCTCACACTCTTCAGTACTCTCCCCCAAGCCACCATGCCTCCACAACCCACCAACTAATGGAATGGTTCATTCACGTATAGCCTTTAAATGAAGATCCCAGATCTCTAATGGTTGATCTAAAAACATTGTGTAACCCTATATATCAAACTCTTCCCAGTCAATGAAAATGGTATCATCATAAGGAGACCGATGAAGCTGACAGATGTGGAAGACATCATGGATCCTCTCCAAAAATGGTGGCAATTCCAACCAATAAACCACCATTAAAATGTTCCCCAACATCATAATGGGTCCAAAAACCTTGGATAATCCTTACTCCCTCTGCCAAAACTCTACTTCACACGTCGAGTGTAAATATTAAAGAACACATGGTCCCCAAACTCTAAATACAAGGGCCTTATTCTATGACTGACATAAGACTTCTATCAGTCTTGCACTTCTTTGACCCTCTCACAAACGAGATGAAATTTATCTATTTTTCTCTACATCACATCAGGACCAAGAACTAATGTCTCCCTAACCACAATCCAGCACAACAAAGAATGACATGTTCATCCATAAAAATCTTTAAATAGGTCAAATCCAATAGAAGAGTGATAGATATTATTATAAGAAAACTTGAATAGGGGAATGTGTTATTCCCATGATATTTCAAAGTCCAAGACGCCCATCTACAACATTTCCTCCAACTTTTGGATATTTTGTTCCATCTTCCCATCTTTCTGGGTGTGGAATGTATTGTTAAGGTGTAACTGAGTGCAGAAATCATGCTAAAATCCCCTCCAAACACATGAGGTAATAATTCTGTCCTAATCTGGGACAATAGACATTAGAAATCCATTCAACCATCCCACATAATCAACATACCTATTATTCAAATAACCCACTTCTATCAACTACTTAATGAATAAGAAATGGAATGATTTCATTGACTGGGCCATGACCACATTGATGGAATCACAACATCTCTAGGTTTTGGGAATCCCTATGATTAAATACCTCAATATGTCATCCCATTTCCACACAGGAACATGTAATGGCTACCACAAACCACCCAAAATACAATTCATGGCTTTTAACTACTAGAAAACCAGACACTGAGACACAAACTCCACAACTTCCCATTTCATTCTAGGCCACCAAACCTATTCCCTAATGTAATGGTAAATTTTGGAAACTCCAAGGTGTGCCACTATTGTCAATAAATGAAACTTAGGATTAACTCCCTTGCATATTTCCACAAGAAAAAACATACTTCCTTGAAACAATATTTGTTTCTAACTATCCTTCTACCATCACTCCAGATCATCACCATATCCAACACGATCATGCATCACCTCTACTTATGAGTCGCCCCACTAAGAATTCTCCACCTAATGTATCAAATATTACCATACCATCATCTGAAATAAGTAAAAATTACCACCAACCAACATTTAATATAATTTAAGGGATGATAAATCCTCCATCACTCTCTAAGAACCTATAGATTTCTTAAAAACATCCTTCTGTGACATTATTCTCAAAGAATATACCATGGAAATATATTTTCTGGAGGTGTAGAAGATCTCAAAATCATAACCCTAAATGAAATTGATCCACCTCCATTGTTGTATAATCATGTCACATTGGGAAAAGATATTCCTCAGTCTCTTGTGATCTTTGAAGACCACAAAGGGCTTCCCATGGATGTAATGTCTCCACAACGTCAATGAAATCACATCCATTGGAAACTCTATAACATGGGAGGATTACTGATGATTTTGAGGGCGTAACTTCCTGGACAATTAAGATATTACCTCTTTATTCTACATGAGGATGCATCGTAATCCCAGACGGGGCATCTCACAGAAAACGTCAAACAACACACCCTCCTCTGGATTTTGAAGCACAGGAGCACTAACCAACCTCTCTATAAAGTAATGTAATGCTTCTTGTAACTAATCATTCCATGCAAAATCTTGATCCCTTCTAGTAAAAGATGTCAAAAGGGATACCAATCGAGACAAATGAGGCACAAACCATTGAGAATAGTATGAAAGTCCAATAAAATTTCCAACCACTTTCACGTTCTTGGGTGGTACCCAAGAAAAACCTACTTTAATCCTCAACTAGTCAACAACCACACCTTGTTGAGACAACACATTCCATAAGATTTTAACTTATCCCATCTAGAACATACACATAGAAAATTTTCCATATAGATATTGGCACCAAATAACATTTAAGATATACTAGAGATGGTTGACATGCTCCTCCTATGATAATGAGTATATAAAGATATTATCGATGAATATGATAAACAACTGGTCAAGGAACTTACATAAAATAGAATTTATAATCCCCATGAATAGGGATAGTGCGTTTGTAACACTGAATGGAATGAATAAAAATTTGAAGTTCTCATACCTTCATATAAATGAATTCTTTAGTATATCACCCTCCTTCACCCTCAAATAGTCATATCCATACCAAAAGTCAATCTTATAAAACTAATTCTCCCCTCTCAACTAGTAAAATAGACCATCAATCCTCAGAAATGAGTAATGATCCTTGATTGTCACTTGTTTCAACCTCGAATCGTCTATGCACAAATTTAGACTACCATCCACCTTCATGGTGAACAACAATATTGTTCCCCACAGTGATACACACGAAAGTATGAATCCTATCACCATCATATCTTCAATTTGAATCCTCAAATACCACAACTTATAGGCTGTCATATGATAATGATCCATTGAAATCATAGAAGAACTAGGTTGTATTTATATTAACAATTCAACATCGCGTTGAGGGGGTAGTGTCACATCCTTTTTAAGGAAAACTTCCATGAACTCCCTGACAAACCTGGGAACCTCTACAATCCTAGCATCCACTAATTCCACTGACAACTCAAACAATAATGGAATAAGGGGTTACACGCGCTTATTACCCAGTTGATAACTCCACTCACCAATGAAAACCACATATTTACCTTCCACATCCAAAAATATAATTCTACAATAAAATCAATTGAAAAAATAATGCACATAATACAACAATTTATTGCCAATGATGACATCTTATGGATAAATTTGAAGAAAGAAAATATCCCCACAGAACTGATCTGGCACTATCAACAGCATACACCCTAGGTACGCATCATACAAGTTGGTATGACCTCAGACTAGTGTATTCAAAAACAGGGTCATGGGTAGACTCTCTATGTATAGTCCCAGAGCATGGGATAGAGATTTTGAATCAAAGGAGTATGAAGATCCAAAATCAGACAAGACAAAAACAAGAGTTCAAAACAAATTGATCATACCTCTGATGATCTCGGACCACTCTATATTTTCTCCCTTTACTATGTGCAACTAACCATGTCAAACTCATCAACCTATCTTCTAGTGGCCACCTATAAAGTGACGATCAGGTTTAGGTCCCTGAGTTTGAGGAATATACTGAGGTCATCCTCTAACTTCTCCATCTACCCAAGTAGGACCATAAGCTTGTAGACCTTAATATTGGAATGACCATGCAGGTAACTACTGCTGAGGATGAAGCTAAACCTATTCACCTCGGACAAACTGAGTTTGAGTAGCCATTGGGAACTAGTTCATAAAATTTTAGAAAACCCAAAAAAAATAAAAAACATCATCACCAAGCTCATAGGAAAGGAACAGAGACCAGAAGGATAAACAAGAATTTTTCAAGGATAACTCATATTTATTAAAAACCTCAAAGGCCCAGAAACATGAGGGTTACCACTGATAACTCTTCTCCTTTTGGAACTCTTTTGGATCCCCTCTCTTGTAAAACCTCTTATTGAGTGCATTATCTCAATCACCTCTTCATTTTTCTGAACCTCTAGATACATTGGAAATGTAAAAGGTGTAACCACATACTAGATCAAATGGTGGAGTGCCTCCTCAAGACACCTTTCTTGAGACTCCTAATCGGGAAAATGATCAGGGGAAAATAGAAGGAGGTTGTTGAAATTGATCTCATGATCCCTCATAAACATACTCCCATGCTGAATGGAGAGTATCTCCTACCACATATGATCCTTCATTGTTGATGAAATGATCTCTTCCCTAAACACTTTAGGGGAGTCTACCCATGAAACATCTACCTCCTTCCACTCACAAATATTTAATATCAACCACTGACGTGGAGCTCCTCCCATCTGAATAACTACTAAAATGACATTGTACTCCATTGGGGCTCAGATCAGACTGAAAGAAATCTCTATATCCTATACCCAACTCTTGGTTTCAATTT
Organism: Viscum album; assembly: GCA_963277665.1. NCBI lineage: Eukaryota > Viridiplantae > Streptophyta > Magnoliopsida > Santalales > Viscaceae > Viscum > Viscum album. The sequence continues at coordinate 55,927,479 of OY728153.1, read as the reverse complement.
TGGAAATTCTAACTTGGTACTTTTCTAAATCCTTCTACTAAAAAGTTCACAACATCCTCTTCCAATGATCATCATCCTCAGTAGGATCAGCCATCTATCGATCAATCGGGTTACCCTAATGAACCTCCAATTATTGAGCCACATACAGATGGTGACCAATAGCCACTTATGAAAGAGAAACAAGGATTTATTATTCTTGGTAGTATAAATTTTTATTATTATATATTTGAATTAACTTTAATTCATTTAATTCACTATATCATCTTTTAAATTTCCCAAACAATTCAATTAAAACATGAACACAATTCATCATGATGCATATACCACTTATAGTTCTCTACCCTACAAGAAATATCATCTTACTTGGTCACACAATCAGCTTAGAGTCTATGCACAGGATCATGGGGCCCTAAAATCCCCTGACCTACTTGGTCTCCCTATCCTATATAATGCACCAAGGTCAACTGGGACTTTTTCCATACCGACCCATGCATTCATTACTCTGCATAACTCTAAACTCCACCCTATCTTAAAAACATAACCTTTTATACCACTATGTAACTACCCCTGCCCTAAATGGATACCCCTCCTAGGATGGAAATGAATAAAGGTACGTAATGACACACGATTCATGCCTCTAGTGGGCCACAGGGTTGTGGCTAGAACAAAGGGTGTGCATATTTCACAATACGGAAGGCATTAACATTTATAAGAAAACAAGATACATAGATAGGATGTATCAACTAAAACTAACTTCATGTAATATAGAGGAAAACCCAAAAAACATCTAACAATGCATATGTAAAAAAAGATTTATTATAGATACATATTCAAAAGAGTAAATACCCAAAATAAAACTAAGAAGCGAAATACTTATTATCCTATGGTCTGAGCTGGTAATGCCCACCACAGTCCCCATAATCCTCCTTGAAACCTAAAAACAGTTTTATTGAAATTGGGTGATTTTAAAAATATACTCAATAGGAAAATCAACATCTCTCGTGCACATGGAAAGAAGTGTACAAATTCACTTGTCAGAAAATAACATAACCAAAAAACACCTATAAAGGTATATTAACCATACCAACATCACCAAGTCACTCTACCCAAATAATGCAAACCACGTAATATAATATAATGTAATGGCCATCAATGATATGGTTCCATGAACCACATTTCCAATAATTTTACACTCTCACAACGCATCAACAAACATCCCGGTGCTCCCACCTCTTTCGAATACACCACATCACATCTCTTCTTAACACACCTAGTCCACACACCACAAAAAATCCCTCCCACACACACTCGGGCCACACACTACAACACATCACATCACATCTCATTGCATATCATCCGGAAGCCACTTGGGAAATCGCATCACAACTCATCCCAAAGACACATGGGACACTACATCATAACTAATCTCAAAGATACATGGGACAATGCATCACAACCGACCCCTAAGACAGCTGGAAAACCACATCACAACTCTCCCAAATAATATTGGTCCATCTTCTTCTCGAAGGGGGAGAGGGTAAGAAATGGTGGGGAACAATACATCTTCTCACTGGGATGTTTGGAAAGACACCCCCCCCCATGTAACTATGATGATGTTAGACACATAGCTCTCAACATGGGTGTCATGCTTATAGAAATCACATGGAAAATTAAAGTATATATATAGTATCAAACACTTAATACCAACCTATTGGTTCTAAAAATTAAAAACCAACTCACACCATCACCACCTTTTATGTCACCTGTAAATGAATTTATTACTATATCCAATTATCATTTCAGAAGGTGAAGATCCCTGAAAATTTAATACATCATCACATTTACTCCACATTTAACACCAATTATTTTTATTGTTTTTCAATAACCACATTTACTAACACAATCCATCATTAAATTTTACATTTAAAAATTTACATCCCATTAATTAAACCAACCAATTTCATTTCAAAAATTATTAATCATTCATTAATTCCATCACTTCACATAAATTTAGTAAAAATCAACCACATATCAAAAGAAACCTCTCATATATGAAAATCTCACCATGCCACCCTCAAAAACATTCAAAACAAACACATTTTACCCCACACCCCATTACATTCATAGATTTCCATCCCACAAGCATGGCCACACCTCACAACACGTTGAAATCCTTTTACATATTTGTAATGGTTATTTTATCACATTCCACTATATTTTAGGGATGTTATCACATAAATCATAATCATGGGGAAAAATATTTATTAACCATATATAAGTGGTTATAAAATTTCCATTTTTATGGTGATATCATAATAATAATAAAAAATCAATAATCACAACACATATATCCACTACAAATAGATCCCCCAATGACCACAAATATCAATGGGGATTAGGTCCATACAATCCACAATATCACAATAATATCAAAGTAGTAAAAACATATGAAATTAACCCCTTTATCCTTCAATTTAAATTTAACCAATACTTTATCTTTAATTAATCTAGAACCGCCATAACCCATAGGTAAACAAAAATAAAACCCTCCATTATGATACACAATAAAAATAAATGAGGGAACCCTAACTCAAATAATCATTATTGACTCGATATGCACCACAAGGAGAAGAAAAAAACTTACAAACCACTACCAAACCATGAGAAACCATGGATCAACCTACATCACAACCAATGACCAAAAAAACGACCCAGCAGACTCCCCTAACCAAAACAACATATCTGCATTAAATCCATGGGAGAATAATGGTAGAAAACAGAATAGAATGAGAGGAGAACTCGCTAATGATCATAGATGAGACCATAAGGATTGATCTCTTCTAAAGGAATCAAAAAATGTAGAATGAGAATGTATTTGGAAGTGTAGAATGATAGAAAATACTCTAGCCATAGGGTCTGGAGAAAACCTGAAAAACTAAAACCTATAAATTTGTACAGCATCAGGGAATTACATAGTGTGTAATCCCATTTCACGTTGAGTAATCCCAGGATTCATGGTTTCACTAAAAATGTCACCTTTTTATTATTTAACCCAAAATTATTACACATCATGAAAAATATTTGTAAAATACATGAGACCAAATTTCACATCATGCTATACACTTACACAATGTGTGTATATTGCAGCAGTTCTATTGTACATCTAGCTTGCACCAAAAACTCTCGTTACCTCCCTCAAACACCTCAACACTGAAAACCAACAAAGTAACAGACTATAAGGGCATAGTCTATTACATTGGAATACATGGTTCACATGAATGGTTATTATGTTCAACTAGGTATTATAGGACTAGAAAATAGAATATTAAATCATTAAACATGAATATACCATGTGGGTTCATGATGGTTTTATATAGTTGGTATTGTTAATAAGAGGAATATTTTAATATATTATCTTATTTTGAGATAAATCTTATGAATTTAATGGTGATTTAAATTGAATTGCTGGTTATATAGATGGTGATAAAAGGAATATTTAATATAATTAATATGGTTTATCAAGTATATTATATAAATTATTCTTAAACTATAGATAATAATGATCCTTTATAAATGATACTCAAATATTCAATTAATTTCCATTCTATAAAAACAAAAATAATAAAACATAAAATAAAAATAGGAAATAAAAAATTCTAATAGATTATTTTTTTTGTTTTGATATACTTGAAAAAACATTTAATATTCCATATGATCAAAATTTTAGTATTATTACTCAACTAAGAAAGAATAATGAAACCTAAAAGTATTTTGTTCTGCATAATTTAATAATATCATGGTTTTGATTGTATAAAATTTCCATAACCACTAGCATATTTTTTAGGACTCAGTGATTTTGATTTTGGGAAATGTAATTTGGATTGAATTTATATAAAACATAACAAATTATAAGGATGTTTATGGAAATGGTGTTGACCACTAGAGAGGGATATGAAGCTACATAGATGGAGTATTGAATAATTTTTTAATTGGATAAAATCGATATTTAATAGATTTTGATTGTATTATTCTATAATCTATTGAATTATTCAACCGATAATAGTTCATAAAATACAAGGATGAAGAGTGTGGGTGTCCTCCTACTAATAATTCTAAATTTGAGAATGATTTTAGAGTAAATTTGTGTAGTTCATAAAGAGATTACCTAGGATAGCATAAGGGAAGTATATAGGGAATTATGGTTTTAAAATTACTATCTATCAGTATTTGGGGTTAATTTTGGAAAAAATATATTGGAGTAGTTATTGAATAATAATTATCATATAATTTTATATTCAGAGATGTTAAATTCATCAATTATGGAGTCCATATCATGTTTTCTTGATTTTTTGAATCATAAATTGTAGTAGATGTTTAATATGATAGAATGAAAATGATAATGGTTATAAATGTTTCAGAAAGATCAATAATGATGAGTATTGTGGAAAGAAAATAAATTGATCAAATTATAGATATACTTTGGTGTCGTAAAAATAAAATATGTTTGTTATCAAATATTTATTGATATTTTCTATGAATTATTTATACACACTAAATTCTACGATGAATGAGAACAAAAATTCTTAAATAATATAGATTTGATTACTATAATATATATGTTTAATGAATATATTTTCATTCAAACACAAATATATATGTTTGTGTGTGTGTGTGGATTTCATAGATATTGTATAGTTCTCTTAGTTGAATATGATGGGAAAACAACACATTTATGGTAATATAAGAAATTCATTATAGTATGGAAAATTAAAGGGAATGCTATTTTTGATCAATATCATTCATGTTATTTGGTTTAGTACATAGATATAATATTGGATTGAATAAACAATCACATCTAATAGTTGTGTATCAGTATTAATATTTTTTCACATTTTATTTTTCTAGAATACCATTTATAAGGAATTTGTAATTTTTCATTGATCTAGTACCTATGTCATGAAAAAATATATAATTTATCATCACGTACAATCATTATAGTCATAAGAGTTGAATTTGCTAATAGTTTAAAAAGGTAGGAATGTTTTCACTTAATATGATATATCTCCATGAGATTTTTTGGTTTTGTATTCCAAAATAGTTGGTTGTACATTTCATTTATTCACAGAATATTGAAAATTGAATCAACATGCTATAAATATAAATTTTCCATTGTCCATAAATAATGATATTTTTAACTTGTAATTGGAATTTAATTTATTTTAATGATTGACCATTAGAATAGATATAATCAGTTATATGTTATAGAAGAGGGTATCCAAAGATATATATTTTAATGTTGATGTACCTGATATTTATTTTTTATGAGATCATTTAGATTAATTAATGAACTGAAATTATTAATGGAAATAATTAATACATTGTTACAAAAAAATTGACTAATTTTATTATAATTATTTTCGATAACACCGTTATATATTTAATCTTAAATATACATATCATTGTAATAATAAAAGGATGTTTTTTGGGAATTCTTCTTCCCCATATATTATTTTCTATATAAATGATCTTATAGTTTTGGATCAAGAATTTAAAAATTATTTTCATGTTATATGTGATAAGGGAGTTATTGTTTATCATGATAATGGGAAAATAATGGTTTCATGTTAAAAAACTAAATATGAAATATGAAATGAAAAATTTCCTAATTTTTTATAGACCTTAGTAAATATTAATTTTTTAACTCATTTAAAATTGGATAAACTTATGATACTCTTGACTCAAAAAAGAGATTTTTTGTTCTAAAATGTTAAATATTAATAGTGAGTTGTGGAATTTATGAAGAGAATTATTTCAAAAATAATATTTGTACTTTTGGATTAGATAGTTGGTTGTGAGTTATACTATGAAAATTATATAACATACTTAATAATATGTTGTAATAAAACATATAATGTTTATTTTCATATCGATTTTGGATGTTGTGACTAAATAATAAAAATTACACAACTCAAAATTAGTATAAAGAAACATTGTCTCAATCTATAATGAGTAAGTGGAATTATTGTTTTTGAGAGAAAATTATATGAATACTTTTCATAAGTGTTTCAACTAAGTTTTTATACGTTTTTTCTTTCATATAAGACAACACTGGTGGATGTATTATCTTAAACACATTTTAATTGTGTGTGTGAACCATGTGATAGAAGTGAGAGGGAAAAAATTTTTAGTTTGAAAACTATAACTAGTGAATTGAAATATATTCGATAGTAAAAAAAAGTTTATAGTATTATTGGTTTATTTTAGAAAAAAATGTGTGGAATTTATAGATAGAGTTACACTACATAGTGTTAATATAAAATCTTGGATGAAAGAATAAATAAATGGGGAGAATTATTTAAAACTGTGTATAAAAAGATGTGGTATATATTATTATAAAAGGATAATAATTTTTTTTAATATTTTAGATGATTTATAAAATTATTTTAAATTATCGACGGTGATTCTCATGGATCTTCCAATTTGAATATTAGAATAAATTCATCATTTTAGTTATGAATTGCACTAAATTGATATCATGATTTATTGGGAGATATTACATCTTTTAATATTGTTGGGAATAAAAAATGATATTTTTAATATTTTTTTATTGATTTTTATTATTTTAAAGGGAAATGTTAATGAATTTTTGATTAATAGATTATTTAAAAACATTACTGATTTTTACATGGAACTTAGAAGATAATTCCTTGGATTTAAAAATTTGGTTCTGATGTTCACCATAGTGTCTTGATAAAATATGATTAGAGTGGGATCATATCATGAAATTAGTTCATTTATTACCTATTTGAAAATCATTTTTATTTAATGATGACAATATTACTTATGTGAAGAAAATTAATAGACTTCACGGAGTTCTAATGTATATTGCTTTAGACGGTGATGTGATAATTGTATCTATATTTTATAAGGGACACTAGAAATACATGTGAAATTAATTAATAATAAATACAACATAAAATCATTAAAAAAATTAATAGGTGGAATTTAACATTTATATTATTGATGATATACTTTAAATGAATGTTTATGAATTTTTAAATTCATTGGATGATCATTTATTACTATTCGAATTTATATATAATAATTTTTAATAGTTATTTATCCATATAGAACCAGTAAAATAATTATATTATCATATTTATTAGTCTATATTATGTTGTAATGAGATTAACTGGAATATTTTATTGGGGAACATTTTAGTAAAAGTAACAAATATAGAGTAATATTACTCTGGAAAAGTATTTTTGACCACATAGTTTTTGAAGCCTAATATATATCATCTATGAAATATCGTATAATTTTTATTTATATAATCATTCAATTTAGATCATGTTTCCTTGAATTGTTCGTGATAGTATAATAAACCATGTAATGTAGATATCACAACAACTAGGTCCTTTTGACACCTTGAAACAAATTATCAAAGATTAATAGAAGTTTTTTAAACTATAAAATTATATTATAATTCATAAAATTTTATACTTTTAATAATGAATGAATTTTTTAAAAAATTAAATTATTATTTAGAAGTGAGATATAGTAGATATATAACCAGTTTTTTCTTTTATGGGTAAAACTATTTAGATTATATATAATAGAGTGGTGATTCTTCTAGGACATGGCATCTATTCAGTGTTAATATTATGGAAACATAAAATAATTCAATAGTTTCCAGAATAGAGAGAATATATTATATGATCTGAGTGAAATGTTTTTTTACTAAAACTTAGTGAGTTCTTATGTTTTAAAATTGAAATTATAATGAAAATTTTATAACACATTTTTTTAGTTCATTTTATTATGTGTATCATAAAAGATTTATTTATATATATAAATATGTAATAAAATTTTATTCTTTAATTATTTGGTAATAAATTTTATTTAATATGATTGATAGTAGATTATAATTTTTTTGATTATATGAATTGAATTTTAGAGATAATAGGATGATTTTTACTGGAAATATTTACAAGGAAATTATACAAGCTACTTATCAATTAATTGGATGAATAATGAGTTTTTAATGGGTTTTTCCACCATTTTTTTGTTTATGATGATATATAATTCTTACCATAAATTACCTGAGTGTCAAATATTGAAATTATTATATTGTAATTATGAAATAAAATTTTATCATGGTGGGTTTTTATATTTAATAGAGAATTAGAGGATTGGAAGATAAAATATTTACACATTAAATGGTAATTTAATTATCTATTTCTGATTGAATTAGAGTGGATGAAATATATTTAAGTGGAATAATAAAAAACATTCTGCTTTCATTTGATGTATATCTTATTCATTTAGTGATAGAGGACTTCAGATACAATGTTTAGTGGAATATTTTCTTTGTTTAGAATTCAAACATATTATTAAGTTATGTATATTATTTTTTAATATATATTTTATAATAAATATCAAGATTGTTGTATTACATTATAAAACCATATAAATAATCTATTATTATTTCATATTAGAGTTCTTAAAATAGTTTTTAATGACATGTGTAATGTGTTCATGATAATTGACACAAGTTCATGCCACTTTTTCTAAATTTTCCTCTCAAACTATTCTTCTCTAGTACCTCAAAACTATTGAGTTACGTAGTGGTTGATCCTTATGGAACGATGGTAATTAAAATTTTCATGATGATAATGAAAATTTACATTGGTTATGTGCCACACACAATAAGCTATACAATATTTTATAGATATTTTAAATAACCCAAAAAAATTATATATCCCAAGATCTAATCATCTAAATTTATTATTATAAACCTTGAATTTTTAGTTATTATTTATAGAGTATTATAATTATTAGACGTTAAAATGGTTATTAGAAGGATTATTAAATTCTAAATTTATAATGAATTAATCAGATCTCATCATGGTAGGTTTTTGACACTTTTTATGGGAATATATAGTCCGTTTAACAATTTTTTATTGATTAAAAACATGAAATGAAATAATAGGTTAGGTTTTAGGAGAAATAATTATTATATATAAAAAAATATAAATTTTAGTATTATTCTTTTGAATTAAATTAAAACATGGTTTATTTTGATAAAATATGTTAATGTAGTTTATGACATATTCTTTTATTATGTCTATGAATTAGTTAAAAGATTATTTTATAGATTTCAATTTGAAAACGTATATGATTTATTAATTGTAATTCCATGACATATTTAGTGTGAATTAATATATTGACCCATCGATATAAGTGTTATTAATCTTTGAGATGTATGGAATTGAAATAATTTTAGGGGAGGATAAATTTTGAATTAGAAGAAGGATACTTTGTGTGAGTTTCAATGCCTCAGTGGGTTATTTTTATGGTGAATGTTTTATTATAGAATATGAAAAATGGGTTTCATAATGGTTGTTAATTAAAGGTATAAATGAGATGGATTAGTTTAGACATCAAATTAAAAACAATGTTTCACTATGTAGTCAGTAGTCCCCTAAACTGGTATTATATGATGGAAAACATTTGATATTTGTTTTGGTCACAAAATAGTTATGGTCAGATAGGATGAGGGGTGAATTACCAATCAAATATAATTTTAGTAATTAAAAATGTTAAAAATTGAATATAGTGGATAATTTGGTTAATGAATTAAAATGTATCAAATTTATAATATTCCCTGAGTGATGTATGTATAAATAATATCAAACTAAACAAGAAACATAAATAGGGAAAATCATAACAAATTTAGAGTAAAATTGATAAAAATGATCTTATCATTACCATTCACACCAATAACATGAGAGTGTGGATATAAAAACGATATACCCCTTTATAATGGGTGTTGAAAACCCATTATTTTTCATGGGATTAAACTAAACTAACATTTTACATGGGTTAAGAGCTAACCCAAAATCATGATAGTGAAATCCTAAATGAGTTTCTTTTTTAATGATATTAAAAACCTTGTATAAATATTTTTTTATTAGGTAATAATAACAAGGAATAAAAAAATTAATTAATGTATAAACACTATTTTATTTGGGTTGTAAAATTATTGAATCTTTAAAGAACGGTAGGAATTTTCAATTAGTTAATGTAGAATATGATGTTTTTCTGGTTGTTGATAGTGAAGCTTCAATTCATAATGATAAATTTTTCATTATCACATTGAATAAAAGAATATTTTTTTTATTTTTATCATTCCATTCTAGATAGTCCATTAATTATATTTATTATCCAACTATATTCCATGATTTTCAATGGTTTATTTCTCTACAATGAGAAATCATTGTTTCCCCATCATTAATTCTGATGGTTATTTTATCCATCAAGGTTACAATAGTATATAATGGAGAATGGCTATTTAAATTAAAAAATTAAAAATATATATTGTATTTTAAATATTTCACTATAATAGATTTGTAAAATCCTACATATTTCATTATTCTAGATTCCCATTTCCACTATAATCCATATTATTATATTATAGTATGATACATGTTTTTTTATTCCTATATTAAACCTTAACTGAAAAATTCAATATAGTATAGTTCTATAATTTCTCCATTATAATACATAATACATTGATAAAAGTGTTTTTCAAATCTTGACATCGTGTCATTGAATCAGTGTATATTTCATTGACATTAATCCCCCCTCATGATTATACTTGATATTCAAATGACAGAATAATTTTTTTTAAATAATTTGTACACACTATAATATGTGATGTGGTTTTATAATTACTATTAATATTATTATTTTAATATTCCTATAAAGATAAAACCCTTTTAAAATATAAAAGAGAATATAAATAAAGCATAGTGGTTAGTTAATGGTGGATGATTCATATGATAATGATACAATGCAGTAATTATTTCAAAAAAAATAATATGAATATCCATGATTGAAAAATAATTCTCTCTAATGATTATTAAATTAATCAATGTTCATAAGATAGATATCTACATTATTTATTGATGAATCCAACACACCAGGTTCAGAAAACTACTTTACTTCAAAGTATTCATAGGATAGAAATCCATATTCGTGTCATCGGTCCGAAAATTGAGCATCAAAAAATAGATTCAAATTCTAGCCTAATTTAATTATATTTATAGAATTATATAATATTTTCATCACATTATATACTACCTAAAATTTATATATATATATCATGTTATCTGAAAAAAATACGAAAACATCGTATAAATAGTTATGTTTTGTTATAGTTACATAAAAAAATTAGGGCATATGTATTGTCAACTCATCCATTATTATAGATGAAGTAAATTTAACAAAAAAAATTATATTTTCATTGCCACATGCATCACACACTTATGAGTTCATTAATACAATATATTATCAAAATACACTTGGACATCATATTTGAAAATTAAAAACATACAAATACATCAAATCAAAATATCAATAATTGATCACATCATGTTCATTTCTAAACTAAACATATTCTTAGTTGGAATAAGACATTTAATTTTAAAAAACTGATGTTAGATTTTCTACAGTACACAAAATTTACAAATGATGGTCTACGATCCCAAATGACATATTTAAAATAGGAACACTTCATTAAGATTTTAGAACACATCCTAAGAAATATGAACATGAAATCTTAAGATTTAAAATGAAATGAAACGTAATACATTATCAACGTGAACTGTGAATTAAACAATAAATAATGTGGACAAGAATTCAAAAAAATAAATGAATTTAAATGGAATGTTTTGATATATATCTATACCAAATAAAAACCAACTAAAAAATATCTCCATTTTTTATTATTTCAAATAAAAAATTAGGATTAACCAAGTTTCTTGTAATTTTCACCATTTTGAAATGATTCAAATGAAAATACCTTGTATGCATCAACAAAAATAAAATTTTACTAATATGAAATAAATAAATTTAAATAATAATGAAATATAATTTTACCAAATAAGTTATCCTCACATATTAAATAATTAATGAAGGATGAAAAAACCCTATGAAGATATCGGGGAGTATTTTTGGTGGTGTAATATAATTTCTTATTAAATAATAATGTATCCTAATTTAAACTATTGATGATAAAATGAGATAACAGTTATTAAAAAAATTAAAATAGTATTTCATACACCCATTGAATCTAATAATTATCACCATTTAATGTAATTTTTATTGTATATATGTTCTTTCATAAATCTCTTTGTACATAGATCATTTTAGAACTACCAAATTTGAACGTATATGAGGTAAAAAAACATAATATATATACCCTGCTTAATCACATTAGATATACTTGGAATTATTTTCAATCACCAAAATATTAATTTCCTTACATATTTAAAATACTCATTATTAGAATTCAAAACATAAAAAACAAACCAGATTCACTATCTATATTGATCAAGTTAGTGAGATTAAAATTTTGGGTTTTGAATGATTTTGTATTGAAGGTTGAATTAATCATAATTTCTCATCTCTAATATCCAAATTTTTTTTGGAAAATGGAATATGACCATTTTAAAAGTTACAAAAAACATTCTATGTCAATATTTGGAAGTAAAATTAATTTGATGGATTCCATGAGTATATCCCACTAAACTATAAACCATGTTTTATAATATCTAGTGTTTAATAAAACCTCATAAAATATGTATCGAATGAAATATTAAACATTTTTAGTTGGTCATTTTTCGATGGGAAGCATTCATCTCTAATACTAAAGACATTATTATCATATTTTAACCAAAAAATATTAAGTTATATTTCTTGTTTATTCGACCACTAGTTAGGTGTATCATGTTTTCAAAAAATTGGCACATATTACTGATAAAATAATACATGTAATGTTTGATGAAACTTAAATGTATTCCAAATTTAATTTTACCAATGTTACACATCATGATTTTTTATTAAAAACCCATTAGTTTTATAATAAAATTTTTAATTTTATCATTTAAATAATATCATACCAATAATTAGATTATGAGTATAATAAAATGCAGATAATATCTTAACAAAAATAAATTCATCATAAAATAAATACCAACATTTTTTTATAATTTAAACATATGATCATAAGGAATAATACCACTTAGTACATCATTACTAATGTAATAAATTATTTGACGTCCCATACCTGGATGACACTTAGGTGGTTCTCCAAACCCAATGGACCAAACAGCCTCAAGCACATCTCTCTGAATTCTAGAGGATTCTGACTACCATTGAGGTCTAGGGGTATGTCTATTGGGATATTATTCACTCATTACCAAATATTGGAATAGTGTATAATTATAAACAAAGTTAAATATTTTAATAAATATTTAAATATAATGCATAACAGAAATAGAAATGATAATAATAACATAAATAACTTGAATAATATAAAATAGATGATGATGATAAATGTCATTTCACTATAAATCTTGATAAAATGGATATAGAGTAGTAGAAATACATGAAAAACCCAATGTATAAAGGGTTATACATAAATGTTCCCATGTCTCTCAAGCTACATCTTGATAATCCAAAACTAGCTACATCCTAGAACAGTAATCAATCAAGTGATTAAAGCATTACACTTCCTTTTTTCAACACTTGCATACATGTAATATACCACAGGTACCAAATGACACCCATGGAGGGTGTGAGATAAATCTCAATGGGCCACCACCAACATTTTCTATAATATATGTCTTGTGTGATGGAAATGTAATAGTGTGCATGCATACACATATATAATTTAAATTAGTAAAATGTTAATAAATAACCAAGTACTTGTTTTATCCCTCACCAGGTGTCTGAATGTGTAAATAGTTCATCAATTAATTAACTACCTATTTATATTAATAAGTCAGGTGAGGCATAGCCAACACTCACACCTCATGATAGTATAAATATTGAAGGTTCTCAATTGAAACAAGGTAACCATAATTGAAAATTAATATGAAGTGGTTCCATGGTAATCACAAAGGCCACCTATACCTCAAGGGACTCTAACTCAATTCTAAATGAATCTATATAAGGGTTATGTGTGTAATACCATGAAAATCTTCCAAGGTATACCCAAAATTATATTTCTAACCCAGTCGAAAGAATTCATCAAAGGTAAAACAAGAGATAAGAAGTGGATTAATCCAAGGATGTAACCAAGGCCCCTCATGTTATGCTGGATCCAAGGATTGTATATGAGAAATCCTATATTAAAAAGTAGGAATAATATGATTTCAAACTAGGCGACCAAATGTAGACAAGTATTAGGTTCTCAGGTAGGTTTCTCCCAAGGGAACCAACATCCTTGAATTGGAATGGCATCCTCAAGTACCCAAGGAATTCCCTTATAAATACAAGATCTAACATGAGTCAAGCCTTCCTATAAATATGTCATGGTAAATTTTCATAAAGAGTCTCCTTGCATTTAATTCTGAAAAAATAAACTTTTCATATGACAATTATGTTTTTTTAAAATTTAATTGGTTCATTCCTTGACTTTAATTGGGTTTTCAAGACCAAGTGACATGCAACCTTTTAATTAAAACCATGTAAGTAAAGTACAATTAGTAAGGTTCACTCCGCTGCCTTCCATGAACATGAAATGTTGTTATATGGATGTGCAACCAAACATACCTCGACATTTAATAATTCCAAGTGATATACTTAAGTATTTTTTTCATAATATCATTTGAATGAATTACATATATTAAGGCACTTACATTTGGTAGGTCAAGTGGAAGTGAAAAGGTAAAACCTATTCAAAATTTCCTGATTAAATAGATGATTAATATTAGGAGTCTAACCATTAGTGTGGTCAATCTCAAACACACCTGAATGATGGCTCAAAAATGATAAAACACTAAAAACAAGATTATGGAATATCACCCTACATGAGTTGTTTGCAGTTGTAGACATAATCTCCAAGAAATAATCACATTAATTTAAAGATCATTACAATATAGTTATAATCAATATAAGCATGGAATATATATATTCAATAAATAGAAAAAGATGAAATCAGTGGGCCCCACAAGTTATTTCCTAAATCAATTAACATGCAGAATGAGTTATAAACCACTTCCCTAGTACTCATACAACACTCCTCTTCCCGAATCAGCCTCTAATTCTGCATAGATCAGAGTAATTCTGATAAAAGAATAAAAATTATTTTACCTTGATAACAAGGTCGGGAGAAAGAGAGGTGAATAATGGATCAGAGAGACTTGAGTAATTACTATTGTGCATCCAATGTGACAAACAGAAGCTTGGATTGATCATAGATGAATGAGATACCTTGTTACCAATGTTAGACCTTAAAAATATACAAAATGACTGAAAATGGAGTTTATCCCACTTTAAATATGATTAGGGAAGAAGGAATGGATTATTATATAATAAAGGGAAAAATGTAGAATTACCCAAAATTTAGAAGATGCACGATTTGTACACATTGTTTTCAAAAATGTGTGACAACCAATCATAGGCACCTATAGAGTATGGTTTATTCACAGGGTTGGGCTGTATGGTTTGATAAACTATCCACCAATCGGGAATGATGGATCTGTCTAAAATTACTGACCATACAAACAGTTATATCTAATTGTGTGGACTAACCACAAAGTTTCCTCAAACCGTGAGACATGCCCATTTTCCCCAAAAGGAACTTTTCCAGGCTCGGAACAATCCTCAGACACCCTTGGAACCTTCTATATGTAACGAACCGAAATTTTGAATAAATCTCGTTTCCTAATTTTGTATACTCAACAAAACAGTTTCGTTTGATAACATGAGTATAATTAAAATGTGACTATTGGGTTTTGACTGTTATATGATCGTTGGTCATTATGACCGCTGGAAACTAAACGTTTTGAGTATTGTCTCTAAATACAAGTGATCTTGGTTAATTAATATAGAAATAAGATTTGATGGCCTCACCCAGTAGTATTGGACCGATCGAAGCCCATCTAACAGAACTTGAGAACGAGGTAGCACCACTGGGCTTTGCTCTAGACCAAACCCAAGCTGAACGTCATCGTGTGAAGATAGAATGGAATCGCCTTCGCGAGAAGTTCAAACTAATAGAAATTACTACTTGTGCGATGTTGGCCAAGCCTCCCTTGGATTCTCTCACCTTAGCACACCATACACTTAGGTCCTATGCTGGTGTGATAAGGGGATATGTAAGGAGACCATAACTGCCTTGTGTAATCCTTTGTTTTAAATAAAAATTTTGATTTCTTATTATGATGAAGTTTATGAATTTCCAAATGACCGGATAAATATAGTATGCATATTTTTTATGAATTTTAGAAAAATGATATTTTAAAAATTTTTATGTAAATCTTAAATAATTAAAAATGTGTAATTATTTTCATAAAATCATCTTCTAGAATTATGTTCAGTAGGAAATTTGGAGTCTAATAAGATCAACTAAAATTTTGATGAATAGTAAATTATGAATAGTGATTTTACGCTTAGGATTAGTAATGTGACCAAATGGATTAGTAATCTCACTAAAAGAAAGTTTTAATATAATTTAGACACCATGATTAAGTAATGTGATTCAATAAAATGGTTAAATAACGGCTTCATAAATATTTAGTCAAGTATTAGTTTTTTGGGTGAATAATGTTTTTTTTAATTAAATATTAAATTAAAAATATTTAGAAAATTATCTTTATAAAATGGACTTTATTTTTGAACTCAAAGAATCGATATTATGTTATGGTAATTTTTGGGGATTTTTCTGAAAAAAATGAATTTTTGGCGAATAGTGTATTTATTTAAAAATTAAATTAAAAATATTTAGAATTTTTTTATAAAATGTAGTTCAAATTTGTAATCAAAGGTTCTATATTTGGTTAAGGTGAAATTTTGGGATTTTTCTGAGAAAGATGAATTTTCAGTGAATAGTAAAAAAATGCAGTTTTAGGGTTTCGGTATGTTTAATGACATCATAACTCTGTCATTGTAACACCCCAAGCTTCTATGGTACGCTTCTCTTTGAATAATGTGATAGCGTGTGTTGTACGCAACATCGAGTTCTAACACACCATAACTAATCAAACTAGCCGTTATGAATAGTAATACCTAATTTTTGAAATCATATATATTCTATATTTCAAAATGGACTTCATTTTTGGATTCAGAATATCAAAATTAGCCTAGGGTGAAATTTTGGTACATTTCGGATAACTTTCATATTTTGATGAATAGTGAAAATTTCTAAATTTTAATTAAAAACAACTTTTTTAATCAAATTAATTACTAGTGATAAATTATGAATTTGAGTGGTTTTAAAGTATATTTAGAATATATTTTTACCATTTAATATAATTTTGGTCATTGGACATAATTTTACAATTAAACCGAACATAAACAAGTGTCAATCTTTTGATAGTTATTATCTCTTAAAAACACGCTTTTTGTTTTAACAGCGGGAATTAATTTTAAATTAATTTCTGCCACTTCTGTGTTTTGAACTTAGGAAAATGGATTCCATATTTGGAATCAGGATGTTCAAATTGTGTAAATAGGTAACTTTTATTTTTACACATTTTGAATAATTACTGCGGTAAATATTTTATTTACCATGGTTAAAGGGTAAATCCGGTAAATAAGGGTTAAAAAAATAATATTATAATAATACAAAATTACCCTAAAACGTGTCTTAACCCTATTGGTTGATACATGGTAGACCATGGGCATCTTTGTGTCAATTTTGGGACCCCATGGATCCACTTGTAAGTGATAATGACACTTTATTTTAATTAAGTTAAAATGAATACAAAAATGACACAAGCATATATCTTTTAGAAGAACAATTTTTACATAGGGTTATACATGTTGGATTTTCGATTGTAAATATTCATTAGAAATCTAAAGAGATTTCCTACATAATGATATTTTATTTATAATTTTTAGACATTAAATAATATATTTTATTGATGACACAATGATGATGGAGTAATTACTAAAATAGTAAAAAATTAACATAATTAATATTATAAATACCCAAATAAATATAATATGAAACTTTTAATAAATTACACTAATTTTCTATGATAATATGATATATTAGGATTGATTTAATTGACTTTGTTCGAAGTAATCAATCTGTTAGGAGTTTCAAAAAAATCAACTATTGAATAGTGTCAAAATTGACATAAAAGAGTTCTTAAAACAAATATTATATTATTAATTGATATTAAATTCCTAAAAATCTAAGGATCGTCCAAGAGACTTATATTATTATAGGTTCCTCATTAATGGACCACTTGGGGGTCGCTTGGATGTATATAGTAAGTTTATTAACCATATTATATAAAAATACAAAGAGACATTGTAAAAGTGAAACTAATTAACTTAGAGTTAATACTTAAAGATAAGGTTAATATAAGTACCCAAACCTGTCTAAATTCTATTGGATGAGTTGTTTTCGACCTATCCCCACCTCATCCTTTGAATAGTAAACTTTGGAGCCTTTATAAACCGAATATGAATTTATTATAAATTAATATTTCTAGCTTTTCCAAAGGTGCCCCTCACCCCTCTTATAAAAGGGCACTCCTCCTTCTCATTTCTTCACACCTCTAAAGCCTTTTGGTTCGGCCAAACTCTGCCCAAATACTCTCCCAACATCCCTCAATACAACCTAGAGGCCTTAGTTTGATCATAAAGCCAACCTAAGGAGCCCTTTTGATCAAATCAAAAGGAAGAACCCGAAGAAGAGGTAATGATTTCACCACCCTTTTCTAAGTTCATTTCTTCTTCCACTTCTTCTTCCTTTGTTCTTACCATTCTGAAATAATAACTCCAGTATCTCACATATACTGTGATGTTATTATAAATATGGTACAATCATATTCAGTATTCTATCCACCCTTTGAATAACATGTCACCATACGTGCGTACGTACGGCTTACCGTCTCCACGTCGTGGTGTAATTGTTATTCAATATAATATTATTTGGATGGGTATAATAATGATGTGTAACTCATGTAAATAATAAGTATAACATGTTAATGATTCTGTATATATGATATACCATCCATTTATATATTATTTTAATATCAAAAGAATGATATTGTCGCTCGTGCGTACGTACGGACTACCGTCTCCACGAACGCGATGAGATTCATTCTCCATCGTAACCATTAAAGCGTAATTATCATTTTATGATTTAAAAATGATGTTTAAGGACTTGATATCATTCTGGATATGAATAATATACAACCTATCCTTTACAAACATGTCTTACGTAACAAAACATATGAAAGAAAACAAGTAAGTTAACACCCGAAACAACGATAATACTAAGATATTATTATCAAATCAATATTAAAAGATCATATATGATATCATATTAATGTATATGATTCTTGTATAATTTAATAACAATTATTTCACCATTATACAGGAGGTTAACCTACCACAACCAAGGAAAAGTACAAGGTAAGGGTTATTTCACAATCTCTTCATTATCCGAGGTTGTATTATACGTAATAATCTACTGGGATCTCTTTATCATCCACATCCATGTTTCTTCGAAATGTATTTCAAAACATTTTTACTATTTACAAGAATATGGGTTAAAGTCATTTATACCCTTGTTTGACTTTTTATAAGAGGTTTATAAAGGAATCTTTCCGTCGTTTTCAAAACAAGGTCCTTTTTAACCTTTTCGACAGAATTGAGGTAAGAATGTTTTTTTTAACTTATACGGTGGGTGCGGTTATTTTCCGCCGTTATAAAATCGTCGAAGCTTCCCATACAAGCTTATAAGAATATTTTCAAAGAAAATGTTTTATTTTATATGGATCTTAAATGATTTCAAAATAAAAGGAGATATTTCTTTAAAAAGAATTTTGATTTCATCTATGTCAACATCCTTTGATGGATTTTAAGATTATTTGAAGTTGATTTATTATGATACAAAACTTCTATATTGTATTGAAGGTTTTGTGATATGTTTGACTGTGGATGTGCTATTTTTATACCATTCATAGTTTATTGTGAAAGTATTGACATTTCGTATGCTAGTTTTAATACGAATGTTTATGTTATGTTTAAACCTTTTCATATGGGAATGCATTGGACTTAATAAGTGACGGGTGGAGCCCGCTATAGCTCCTCGATGCATCGGTAGGTCTCATGAGACAAACTAGTGTCTTGGCACAAGGCCTTGACAAAATCTTATTTGTAGTCTTGGCACGAGGCCTTGGCTATGTGGTTATGATAGTCTGGCATTATGCATTCCAACATTATGAAAGTGGTTATTGATTTTTGCATGTGATTATTCGATTAGTAGAATATCCATGTGAATAAGTAAATGGCATTATTTCATTTTACTTTTGCCATACCATGTTGAAGTTCAATTTTAAAAGGCTTTTGTTTTAGTAATGCATTGCCTTAAATGTTTATTCTTATTTATGAAAGTTTCCGCTATATTGTTATCCTTACTGGGCATTTGAGCTCACCCCTTTTCTATGTTTTATTTTTCCCCAGGATGTGAAGAAGTAAATTATGAATGACCTGCAGGGATTTTATGAGGGGATAGTAGTGTGGATTATGGAGACATTATGTTGTTGTAGTAGTTTTTCATTTTATGATGTAATGTAAAACTTATGAATATATCTAGTGTTTCCAAGGCTACTAAACCAATCGGTCTTTCGAGATTTGATCTTTCTTGTGATCATGCCAATGTTATGTAATAATGCACCGACTCTGGGTAACTGGGGTCGGGGCGTTACAGTTGGTATCAGAGGAAGTTTAGTACAAACCTTGGAAGCTAGATTTAGATAAACTCTGATTAGAGCACGTAGACCTAAGATGAACTTTGAGGATTAGTATAGAAGAACTTCCTAGAATTTTGGTATTGTAGAGATTTTGTGAGTTTTCCGAGCAATACATCCCTGTCTGGATACGAGCAGGTAGAGGCGGCTCTGGCACAGATGTACCTAGGGGTAAAACCCGAAAACACCGCTTTGAGCTAGACTCGAACGGGAACTGGTGCACGACAACGGGCCTTGCTGCACTCTTGGTTACGACACTCCCGGGGGATATGCTTAGGATAACTCTCATTTTCTTTACAAATCATTATGAAGGGTTTATGAGTATATACTTCCTCAAAGAAAACATTTTTATGATTATGGATTATATCCATAAATAGTTCAATTTATGTTAAGTGTTTTATAAGTATGGGATTATGTATTTTGATGCATAAACCGATCTAGTTTATGCCATTTTTTTTAGAAATGGCGCCTAGTGGAAGAAATGGAAACCGTATCAATGCACGCACTCCATGTAGGGATTGCCCTCCTGCTCAAGATAATTATAGTGGGGCTGGTGATGCAACTGGTGCTGATCAGCTAATCACCGTACTGGGACAACTTACTCAGGTTATGAATAATAACCTTACCCGTATGGAGCACCCTGATCCGCAGCGTGGAGGATCAATGTTAGATCGATTCATGAGACAACAACCACCAACGTTCAATGGGAGTACAAATCCCTTAGTAGCTGAGCAATGGATATTTTCCCTAGAGAAAATATTTCAGGCTTTGGGGAGTAGTGAAAGGGAAAAAGTTACCATGGCAGTTTACCGCCTCACTGGAGATGCTGATCAATGGTGGTCATTGATTCAAAACATGAAGGAAGATGATGAAGTATCAAACATGGAATGGAGGGAGTTCAAAGATCTGTTTTTAGAAAAATACTTTCCTCGCGACCATCGAGCAGATATGGAAAGACAATTTCTGAGTCTGAGACAAAAGGAGGATGAGAATGTCACAAAGTATGAGGCTAACTTTACAAGGTTAGCGAGGTACGCTGGTGATTATATTCGCAACCCAAGAAGTAAGATTGATCGTTTCTTTGATGGGTTAAAACCATTTCTCCGTCGAGCATTAGTCTCACAATCCTTTTCATCGTACGAAGACATTGTCTCATGTGCTATCAAGACCGAAAAGGAATTCTCTAAGTCTTATGACTTTAAAGCAAAGCAAGAGAAGAAGAGACCTGCTGATCAATCTGGGAATGGAAATAAGGGGAAGAAGGGAAAGGTTGAATATCCATCTTGTGGTAAGTGCGGGAAGAAACACCCCGGTGCTTGCCTGAAGGGAATGGGAGTCTGTTACAAGTGTGGTGAAAAAGGCCACCAAGCTCATGATTGCAAGGGGAAGAAGGAAGCTACCAATGTTCAGTGCTACAATTGCAGGGAGATGGGGCATTATGCAAATGCATGTCCTAAGCGTCAGGAGAACTTACCTCAGAAAAGGCCAAGGGATCAAGGCCAGGCTTATGCTATCACTACTGCTGAGGTAGAAACTCCGAAAGACGTGGTGGCAGGTAATTTAATGGTTTCCTCAAGTTTAGCAAATGCATTATTTGATTCTGGATCATCGCATTGTTTCATATCTTCCCAGTTTGCTAAGAAAATCAGATATTTCCAATTTGATTTAATAAGGGAGTTGTCAGTTAAAACTCCTAAGGGAAGTATCGTTGCAACAAAGTTTTGTGAATCAGTCCCCATTAGAGCACATAAATTTTCTTTATCTGCTGATTTCATCGTCATACCTATGATTGAGTTTGATATAATCCTCGGTATGGACTGGCTTTCGGACTATGATGCGAAGATTTATTGTAAGAAGAAAGAGGTTATGATTCATGATGATAATGATAAGGAGCACCTTATTTTTAGAGCAGAATCGTCACCACCTAATTCTTATTTAGACCCACCCCCAGTAGCTCAACTTAATTCAATTATTGGGGAGGAAGAGAATGAAGTAACTATCGGTGAGGAAAGGAATGTTCAAATAGAGGATGTACCTGTTGTGAAAGAATTTGTAGATGTATTTCCGGAAGATTTACCTGGACATCCTCCAGAACGAGAAGTTGAGTTTTCTATTGATTTGATTCCTGGATCAAGGCCTATATCGAAGACCCCTTATAGAATGGCCACTGTAGAGTTAGTCGAACTAAAGAAAAAACTAGAGGAATTAAGTAATAAGGGATTTATTCGCCCTAGTGTTTCTCCATGGGGAGCCCCTGTTCTTTTTGTTAAAAAGA
Organism: Viscum album; assembly: GCA_963277665.1. Classification (NCBI taxonomy): domain Eukaryota; kingdom Viridiplantae; phylum Streptophyta; class Magnoliopsida; order Santalales; family Viscaceae; genus Viscum; species Viscum album. Next base: position 55,904,421 of record OY728153.1, on the reverse strand, counting down.
AAGATGGATCTATGAGGTTATGTATTGACTACAGGGAGATCAATGCTATAACGATAAAGAACAAGTATCCCCTACCTCGTATTGATGATTTATTTGACCAACTGCATGGAGCTCAATACTTTTCAAAGATTGACCTTCGATCTGGATACCATCAGTTGTGTGTGAAGAAGGAAGACATTCCGAAAACAGCATTTCGAACCAGGTACGGGCATTACGAGTTTACTGTAATGCCGTTTGGATTGACCAATGCACCCTCTGTATTCATGGATCTGATGAATAGAGTTTTCAAGGAGTATCTCGATGAATTTGTGGTAGTATTTATTGATGATATATTGGTATACTCCAAAACCTATGAAGATCATGAAAATCACTTGCGCATTATCTTGAAGACTCTGAGGAGGCATGAATTATATGGAAAGTTTAGCAAGTGTGAATTCTGGCTTCAGGATATTTCTTTTCTTGGCCATATTGTCTCTAAAGATGGAATCTCTGTTGATCCTTCTAAGACCAAGGCAATCCAAGAATGTCCAGCACCTACGAGTATAACTGAGGTACGTAGTTTTATTGGTTTGGCAGGTTATTATCGACGTTTCGTCCAGAATTTTGCCCGATTGGAAAACCCATTAACGAAGCTCACACGTAAAGGGGTTAAATTTGTTTGGACAAAAGAGTGTGAAGAATGTTTCGAAGAACTGAAGAGAAGATTAGTCAATGCTCCTATATTGACTCTACCATCGGGGAATGATGGGTTCGTTATTTATAGTGATGCATCAAAGAAAGGACTTGGCTGTGTCCTTATGCAGAATGATAGAGTTATTGCCTATGCATCACGACAGTTGAAAATTCATGAACAAAACTATCCTACTCATGATCTTGAGTTAGCAGCTGTGATCTTTGCTTTGATGATATGGAGGCACTACCTCTATGGTGAAAAATGTGAGATTTATACTGATTACAAGAGTTTGAAGTATATTTTCTCACAAAAAGAACTCAACATGAGGCAAAGGAGATGGCTTGAATTACTCAAGGATTATGATTGCACGATACACTACCACCCGGGGAAAGCAAACAAAGTAGCAGATGCTTTGAGCAGAAAAGACCATGGAGTTCTGAACATGATGAGAATTGAAAGGGACCCAATTTTCATGGATCTAGAGAAGATGGACATGGGAATAACCAGGGAAGGTGAAACATCAATGCTTTTTCAAATGGTTGCCAAACCATCTTTACTAGAAAGGATTAAGAGTTCTCAGACCAATGATGAAGAATTCCAAAAGAAGATTAAAGCTGTGAATGATGGGAGATTGAGAGACTTTGTGTATGAAGATGGAATTTTGAAATTCGGGAAGAGACTTTGTGTTCCCGATTTACCTGATCTGAAAAGGGAATTGTTGGATGATGCTCATAGTTCCAATTTCTCTATACACCCTGGGAGCACCAAAATGTATAGAGATTTGAAGGAACATTTTTGGTGGGACAACATGAAGAGGGAGATTGCTGATTTTGTGTCAAGATGTATGGTTTGTCAACAAGTGAAAGCTGGAAGGCAACAGCCTGGAGGAGTCATGCAACCTCTTCCCATACCGGAGTGGAAATGGGACAATATTACGATGGACTTTGTCATGGGGCTACCAAAGACTCCTAGAAGGAACGATGCAATATGGGTTATTGTTGATCGTCTTACCAAGTCAGCACATTTTCTTGCTATAAGAGAAGATCTACCCCTGGAACGTCTAGCAAGACTATACATTAATGAAGTTGTGAGACTTCATGGTGTACCCCTATCGATTGTTTCTGATCGTGATCCCCGTTTTACTTCAAGATTCTGGAAAAGTCTTCAGAAATCCCTGGATACTGAACTTCATTTGAGCACTGCTTACCACCCTCAGACAGACGGACAATCAGAACGGACTATTCAAACCTTAGAAGACATGTTGAGATCTTGCTCACTTGATTTTCAGGGTATGTGGGATCAATATTTACCTCTGGTAGAATTTTCCTATAACAATAGCTTCCATTCGAGTATTCAGATGGCACCATATGAAGCGTTATACGGAAAGAGATGTCGTACACCAACCTGTTGGGATGACGTTGGTGAAAGAAAACTTGTAGGCCCAGAACTGGTGGAGGAAACGGTGGAAAAGGTGAAAGTAATCCAAAATCACATCAAAGCAGCTCAAAGTAGGCAGAAGAGCTATGCCGATAATCGAAGGAAGGATTTGGAATTTCAAGTCGGTGATCATGTTTTCCTGAAGGTATCTCCGTGGAAGGGAGTCATACGTTTTGGTAAGAAAGGTAAATTGAGTCCCAGGTACATCGGACCTTTCGAAATTCTAGAACGAATTGGGGCTGTAGCTTACCGATTGGCAATGCCCCCAAGTCTCTCCAAAGTTCACGATGTGTTCCACGTATCTCTGTTGAGAAAATACTTGCCTGACCCAACGCATGTACTCACCTATGAGGAATTAGAACTGGAACCGGATCTGTCTTATTGTGAAGAGCCCGTCAGGATTCTTGATACAAGAGAACAAGTACTGAGAAACCGGACGACGCGTCTGGTAAAAGTTTTGTGGAGAAATCATAAGATGGAAGAGGCAACGTGGGAACCCGAGGAACTTATGATGAAGAACCACCCGAGTCTTTTTATGCAGTAATACCCTAGAAATTGCGAGGACGCAATTATTTGAAGGAGGGGAGAATGTAACACCCCAAGCTTCTATGGTACGCTTCTCTTTGAATAATGTGATAGCGTGTGTTGTACGCAACACCGAGTTCTAACACACCATAACTAATCAAACTAGCCGTTATGAATAGTAATACCTAATTTTTGAAATCATATATATTCTATATTTCAAAATGGACTTCATTTTTGGATTCAGAATATCAAAATTAGCCTAGGGTGAAATTTTGGTACATTTCGGATAACTTTCATATTTTGATGAATAGTGAAAATTTCTAAATTTTAATTAAAAACAACTTTTTTAATCAAATTAATTACTAGTGATAAATTATGAATTTGAGTGGTTTTAAAGTATATTTAGAATATATTTTTACCATTTAATATAATTTTGGTCATTGGACATAATTTTACAATTAAACCGAACATAAACAAGTGTCAATCTTTTGATAGTTATTATCTCTTAAAAACACGCTTTTTGTTTTAACAGCGGGAATTAATTTTAAATTAATTTCTGCCACTTCTGTGTTTTGAACTTAGGAAAATGGATTCCATATTTGGAATCAGGATGTTCAAATTGTGTAAATAGGTAACTTTTATTTTTACACATTTTGAATAATTACTGCGGTAAATATTTTATTTACCATGGTTAAAGGGTAAATCCGGTAAATAAGGGTTAAAAAAATAATATTATAATAATACAAAATTACCCTAAAACGTGTCTTAACCCTATTGGTTGATACATGGTCGACCATGGGCATCTTTGTGTCAATTTTGGGACCCCATGGATCCACTTGTAAGTGATAATGACACTTTATTTTAATTAAGTTAAAATGAATACAAAAATGACACAAGCATATATCTTTTAGAAGAACAATTTTTACATAGGGTTATACATGTTGGATTTTCGATTGTAAATATTCATTAGAAAGCTAAAGAGATTTCCTACATAATGATATTTTATTTATAATTTTTAGACATTAAATAATATATTTTATTTATGACACAATGATGATGGAGTAATTACTAAAATAGTAAAAAATTAACATAATTAATATTATAAATACCCAAATAAATATAATATGAAACTTTTAATAAATTACACTAATTTTCTATGATAATATGATATATTAGGATTGATTTAATTGACTTTGTTCGAAGTAATCAATCTGTTAGGAGTTTCAAAAAAATCAACTATTGAATAGTGTCAAAATTGACATAAAAGAGTTCTTAAAACAAATATTATATTATTAATTGATATTAAATTCCTAAAAATCTAAGGATCGGCCAAGATACTTATATTATTATAGGTTCCTCATTAATGGACCACTTGGGGGTCGCTTGGATGTATATAGTAAGTTTATTAACCATATTATATAAAAATACAAAGAGACATTGTAAAAGTGAAACTAATTAACTTAGAGTTAATACTTAAAGATAAGGTTAATATAAGTACCCAAACCTGTCTAAATTCTATTGGATGAGTTGTTTTCGACCTATCTCCACCTCATCCTTTGAATAGTAAACTTTGGAGCCTTTATAAACCGAATATGAATTTATTATAAATTAATATTTCTAGCTTTTCCAAAGGTGCCCCTCACCCCTCTTATAAAAGGGCACTCCTCCTTCTCATTTCTTCACACCTCTAAAGCCTTTTGGTTCGGCCAAACTCTGCCCAAATACTCTCCCAACATCCCTCAATACAACCTAGAGGCCTTAGTTTGATCATAAAGCCAACCTAAGGAGCCCTTTTGATCAAATCAAAAGGAAGAACCCGAAGAAGAGGTAATGATTTCACCACCCTTTTCTAAGTTCATTTCTTCTTCCACTTCTTCTTCCTTTGTTCTTACCATTCTGAAATAATAACTCCAGTATCTCACATATACTGTGATGTTATTATAAATATGGTACAATCATATTCAGTATTCTATCCACCCTTTGAATAACATGTCACCATACGTGCGTACGTACGGCTTACCGTCTCCACGTCGTGGTGTAATTGTTATTCAATATAATATTATTTGGATGGGTATAATAATGATGTGTAACTCATGTAAATAATAAGTATAACATGTTAATGATTCTGTATATATTATATACCATCCATTTATATATTATTTTAATATCAAAAGAATGATATTGTCGCTCGTGCGTACGTACGGACTACCGTCTCCACGAACGCGATGAGATTCATTCTCCATCGTAACCATTAAAGCGTAATTATCATTTTATGATTTAAAAATGATGTTTAAGGACTTGATATCATTCTGGATATGAATAATATACAACCTATCCTTTACAAACATGTCTTACGTAACAAAACATATGAAAGAAAACAAGTAAGTTAACACCCGAAACAACGATAATACTAAGATATTATTATCAAATCAATATTAAAAGATCATATATGATATCATATTAATGTATATGATTCTTGTATAATTTAATAACAATTATTTCACCATTATACAGGAGGTTAACCTACCACAACCAAGGAAAAGTACAAGGTAAGGTTTATTTCACAATCTCTTCATTATCCGAGGTTGTATTATACGTAATAATCTACTGGGATCTCTTTATCATCCACATCCATGTTTCTTCGAAATGTATTTCAAAACATTTTTACTATTTACAAGAATATGGGTTAAAGTCATTTATACCCTTGTTTGACTTTTTATAAGAGGTTTATAAAGGAATCTTTCCGTCGTTTTCAAAACAAGGTCCTTTTTAACCTTTTCGACAGAATTGAGGTAAGAATGTTTTTTTTAACTTATACGGTGGGTGCGGTTATTTTCCGCCGTTATAAAATCGTCGAAGCTTCCCATACAAGCTTATAAGAATATTTTCAAAGAAAATGTTTTATTTTATATGGATCTTAAATGATTTCAAAATAAAAGGAGATATTTCTTTAAAAAGAATTTTGATTTCATCTATGTCAACATCCTTTGATGGATTTTAAGATTATTTGAAGTTGATTTATTATGATACAAAACTTCTATATTGTATTGAAGGTTTTGTGATATGTTTGACTGTGGATGTGCTATTTTTATACCATTCATAGTTTATTGTGAAAGTATTGACATTTCGTATGCTAGTTTTAATACGAATGTTTATGTTATGTTTAAACCTTTTCATATGGGAATGCATTGGACTTAATAAGTGACGGGTGGAGCCCGCTATAGCTCCTCGATGCATCGGTAGGTCTCATGAGACAAACTAGTGTCTTGGCACAAGGCCTTGACAAAATCTTATTTGTAGTCTTGGCACGAGGCCTTGGCTATGTGGTTATGATAGTCTGGCATTATGCATTCCAACATTATGAAAGTGGTTATTGATTTTTGCATGTGATTATTCGATTAGTAGAATATCCATGTGAATAAGTAAATGGCATTATTTCATTTTACTTTTGCCATACCATGTTGAAGTTCAATTTTAAAAGGCTTTTGTTTTAGTAATGCATTGCCTTAAATGTTTATTCTTATTTATGAAAGTTTCCGCTATATTGTTATCCTTACTGGGCATTTGAGCTCACCCCTTTTCTATGTTTTATTTTTCCCCAGGATGTGAAGAAGTAAATTATGAATGACCTGCAGGGATTTTATGAGGGGATAGTAGTGTGGATTATGGAGACATTATGTTGTTGTAGTAGTTTTTCATTTTATGATGTAATGTAAAACTTATGAATATATCTAGTGTTTCCAAGGCTACTAAACCAATCGGTCTTTCGAGATTTGATCTTTCTTGTGATCATGCCAATGTTATGTAATAATGCACCGACTCTGGGTAACTGGGGTCGGGGCGTTACAGTTGGTATCAGAGGAAGTTTAGTACAAACCTTGGAAGCTAGATTTAGATAAACTCTGATTAGAGCACGTAGACCTAAGATGAACTTTGAGGATTAGTATAGAAGAACTTCCTAGAATTTTGGTATTGTAGAGATTTTGTGAGTTTTCCGAGCAATACATCCCTGTCTGGATACGAGCAGGTAGAGGCGGCTCTGGCACAGATGTACCTAGGGGTAAAACCCGAAAACACCGCTTTGAGCTAGACTCGAACGGGAACTGGTGCACGACAACGGGCCTTGCTGCACTCTTGGTTACGACACTCCCGGGGGATATGCTTAGGATAACTCTCATTTTCTTTACAAATCATTATGAAGGGTTTATGAGTATATACTTCCTCAAAGAAAACATTTTTATGATTATGGATTATATCCATAAATAGTTCAATTTATGTTAAGTGTTTTATAAGTATGGGATTATGTATTTTGATGCATAAACTGATCTAGTTTATGCCATTTTTTTTAGAAATGGCGCCTAGTGGAAGAAATGGAAACCGTATCAATGCACGCACTCCATGTAGGGATTGCCCTCCTGCTCAAGATAATTATAGTGGGGCTGGTGATGCAACTGGTGCTGATCAGCTAATCACCATACTGGGACAACTTACTCAGGTTATGAATAATAACCTTACCCGTATGGAGCACTCTGATCCGCAGCGTGGAGGATCAATGTTAGATCGATTCATGAGACAACAACCACCAACGTTCAATGGGAGTACAAATCCCTTAGTAGCTGAGCAATGGATATTTTCCCTAGAGAAAATATTTCAGGCTTTGGGGAGTAGTGAAAGGGAAAAAGTTACCATGGCAGTTTACCGCCTCACTGGAGATGCTGATCAATGGTGGTCATTGATTCAAAACATGAAGGAAGATGATGAAGTATCAAACATGGAATGGAGGGAGTTCAAAGATCTGTTTTTAGAAAAATACTTTCCTCGCGACCATCGAGCAGATATGGAAAGACAATTTCTGAGTCTGAGACAAAAGGAGGATGAGAATGTCACAAAGTATGAGGCTAACTTTACAAGGTTAGCGAGGTACGCTGGTGATTATATTCGCAACCCAAGAAGTAAGATTGATCGTTTCTTTGATGGGTTAAAACCATTTCTCCGTCGAGCATTAGTCTCACAATCCTTTTCATCGTACGAAGACATTGTCTCATGTGCTATCAAGACCGAAAAGGAATTCTCTAAGTCTTATGACTTTAAAGCAAAGCAAGAGAAGAAGAGACCTGCTGATCAATCTGGGAATGGAAATAAGGGGAAGAAGGGAAAGGTTGAATATCCATCTTGTGGTAAGTGCGGGAAGAAACACCCCGGTGCTTGCCTGAAGGGAATGGGAGTCTGTTACAAGTGTGGTGAAAAAGGCCACCAAGCTCATGATTGCAAGGGGAAGAAGGAAGCTACCAATGTTCAGTGCTACAATTGCAGGGAGATGGGGCATTATGCAAATGCATGTCCTAAGCGTCAGGAGAACTTACCTCAGAAAAGGCCAAGGGATCAAGGCCAGGCTTATGCTATCACTACTGCTGAGGTAGAAACTCCGAAAGACGTGGTGGCAGGTAATTTAATGGTTTCCTCAAGTTTAGCAAATGCATTATTTGATTCTGGATCATCACATTGTTTCATATCTTCCCAGTTTGCTAAGAAAATCAGATATTTCCAATTTGATTTAATAAGGGAGTTGTCAGTTAAAACTCCTAAGGGAAGTATCGTTGCAACAAAGTTTTGTGAATCAGTCCCCATTAGAGCACATAAATTTTCTTTATCTGCTGATTTCATCGTCATACCTATGATTGAGTTTGATATAATCCTCGGTATGGACTGGCTTTCGGACTATGATGCGAAGATTTATTGTAAGAAGAAAGAGGTTACGATTCATGATGATAATGATAAGGAGCACCTTATTTTTAGAGCAGAATCGTCACCACCTAATTCTTATTTAGACCCACCCCCAGTAGCTCAACTTAATTCAATTATTGGGGAGGAAGAGAATGAAGTAACTATCGGTGAGGAAAGGAATGTTCAAATAGAGGATGTACCTGTTGTGAAAGAATTTGTATATGTATTTCCGGAAGATTTACCTGGACATCCTCCAGAACGAGAAGTTGAGTTTTCTATTGATTTGATTCCTGGATCAAGGCCTATATCGAAGACCCCTTATAGAATGGCCACTGTAGAGTTAGTCGAACTAAAGAAAAAACTAGAGGAATTAAGTAATAAGGGATTTATTCGCCCTAGTGTTTCTCCATGGGGAGCCCCTGTTCTTTTTGTTAAAAAGAAAGATGGATCTATGAGGTTATGTATTGACTACAGGGAGATCAATGCTATAACGATAAAGAACAAGTATCCCCTACCTCGTATTGATGATTTATTTGACCAACTGCATGGAGCTCAATACTTTTCAAAGATTGACCTTCGATCTGGATACCATCAGTTGTGTGTGAAGAAGGAAGACATTCCGAAAACAGCATTTCGAACCAGGTACGGGCATTACGAGTTTACTGTAATGCCGTTTGGATTGACCAATGCACCCTCTGTATTCATGGATCTGATGAATAGAGTTTTCAAGGAGTATCTCGATGAATTTGTGGTAGTATTTATTGATGATATATTGGTATACTCCAAAACCTATGAAGATCATGAAAATCACTTGCGCATTATCTTGAAGACTCTGAGGAGGCATGAATTATATGGAAAGTTTAGCAAGTGTGAATTCTGGCTTCAGGATATTTCTTTTCTTGGCCATATTGTCTCTAAAGATGGAATCTCTGTTGATCCTTCTAAGACCAAGGCAATCCAAGAATGTCCAGCACCTACGAGTATAACTGAGGTACGTAGTTTTATTGGTTTGGCAGGTTATTATCGACGTTTCATCCAGAATTTTGCCCGATTGGAAAACCCATTAACGAAGCTCACACGTAAAGGGGTTAAATTTGTTTGGACAAAAGAGTGTGAAGAATGTTTCGAAGAACTGAAGAGAAGATTAGTCAATGCTCCTATATTGACTCTACCATCGGGGAATGATGGGTTCGTTATTTATAGTGATGCATCAAAGAAAGGACTTGGTTGTGTCCTTATGCAGAATGATAGAGTTATTGCCTATGCATCACGACAGTTGAAAATTCATGAACAAAACTATCCTACTCATGATCTTGAGTTAGCAGCTGTGATCTTTGCTTTGAAGATATGGAGGCACTACCTCTATGGTGAAAAATGTGAGATTTATACTGATCACAAGAGTTTGAAGTATATTTTCTCACAAAAAGAACTCAACATGAGGCAAAGGAGATGGCTTGAATTACTCAAGGATTATGATTGCACGATACACTACCACCCGGGGAAAGCAAACAAAGTAGCAGATGCTTTGAGCAGAAAAGACCATGGAGTTCTGAACATGATGAGAATTGAAAGGGACCCAATTTTCATGGATCTAGAGAAGATGGACATGGGAATAACCAGGGAAGGTGAAACATCAATGCTTTTTCAAATGGTTGCCAAACCATCTTTACTAGAAAGGATTAAGAGTTCTCAGACCAATGATGAAGAATTCCAAAAGAAGATTAAAGCTGTGAATGATGGGAGATTGAGAGACTTTGTGTATGAAGATGGAATTTTGAAATTCGGGAAGAGACTTTGTGTTCCCGATTTACCTGATCTGAAAAGGGAATTGTTGGATGATGCTCATAGTTCCAATTTCTCTATACACCCTGGGAGCACCAAAATGTATAGAGATTTGAAGGAACATTTTTGGTGGGACAACATGAAGAGGGAGATTGCTGATTTTGTGTCAAGATGTATGGTTTGTCAACAAGTGAAAGCTGGAAGGCAACAGCCTGGAGGAGTCATGCAACCTCTTCCCATACCGGAGTGGAAATGGGACAATATTACGATGGACTTTGTCATGGGGCTACCAAAGACTCCTAGAAGGAACGATGCAATATGGGTTATTGTTGATCGTCTTACCAAGTCAGCACATTTTCTTGCTATAAGAGAAGATCTACCCCTGGAACGTCTAGCAAGACTATACATTAATGAAGTTGTGAGACTTCATGGTGTACCCCTATCGATTGTTTCTGATCGTGATCCCCGTTTTACTTCAAGATTCTGGAAAAGTCTTCAGAAATCCCTGGATACTGAACTTCATTTGAGCACTGCTTACCACCCTCAGACAGACGGACAATCAGAACGGACTATTCAAACCTTAGAAGACATGTTGAGATCTTGCTCACTTGATTTTCAGGGTATGTGGGATCAATATTTACCTCTGGTAGAATTTTCCTATAACAATAGCTTCCATTCGAGTATTCAGATGGCACCATATGAAGCGTTATACGGAAAGAGATGTCGTACACCAACCTGTTGGGATGACGTTGGTGAAAGAAAACTTGTAGGCCCAGAACTGGTGGAGGAAACGGTGGAAAAGGTGAAAGTAATCCAAAATCACATCAAAGCAGCTCAAAGTAGGCAGAAGAGCTATGCCGATAATCGAAGGAAGGATTTGGAATTTCAAGTCGGTGATCATGTTTTCCTGAAGGTATCTCCGTGGAAGGGAGTCATACGTTTTGGTAAGAAAGGTAAATTGAGTCCCAGGTACATCGGACCTTTCGAAATTCTAGAACGAATTGGGGCTGTAGCTTACCGATTGGCAATGCCCCCAAGTCTCTCCAAAGTTCACGATGTGTTCCACGTATCTCTGTTGAGAAAATACTTGCCTGACCCAACGCATGTACTCACCTATGAGGAATTAGAACTGGAACCGGATCTGTCTTATTGTGAAGAGCCCGTCAGGATTCTTGATACAAGAGAACAAGTACTGAGAAACCGGACGACGCGTCTGGTAAAAGTTTTGTGGAGAAATCATAAGATGGAAGAGGCAACGTGGGAACCCGAGGAACTTATGATGAAGAACCACCCGAGTCTTTTTATGCAGTAATACCCTAGAAATTGCGAGGACGCAATTATTTGAAGGAGGGGAGAATGTAACACCCCAAGCTTCTATGGTACGCTTCTCTTTGAATAATGTGATAGCGTGTGTTGTACGCAACACCGAGTTCTAACACACCATAACTAATCAAACTAGCCGTTATGAATAGTAATACCTAATTTTTGAAATCATATATATTCTATATTTCAAAATGGACTTCATTTTTGGATTCAGAATATCAAAATTAGCCTAGGGTGAAATTTTGGTACATTTCGGATAACTTTCATATTTTGATGAATAGTGAAAATTTCTAAATTTTAATTAAAAACAACTTTTTTAATCAAATTAATTACTAGTGATAAATTATGAATTTGAGTGGTTTTAAAGTATATTTAGAATATATTTTTACCATTTAATATAATTTTGGTCATTGGACATAATTTTACAATTAAACCGAACATAAACAAGTGTCAATCTTTTGATAGTTATTATCTCTTAAAAACACGCTTTTTGTTTTAACAGCGGGAATTAATTTTAAATTAATTTCTGCCACTTCTGTGTTTTGAACTTAGGAAAATGGATTCCATATTTGGAATCATGATGTTCAAATTGTGTAAATAGGTAACTTTTATTTTTACACATTTTGAATAATTACTGCGGTAAATATTTTATTTACCATGGTTAAAGGGTAAATCCGGTAAATAAGGGTTAAAAAATAATATTATAATAATACAAAATTACCCTAAAACGTGTCTTAACCCTATTGGTTGATACATGGTCGACCATGGGCATCTTTGTGTCAATTTTGGGACCCCATGGATCCACTTGTAAGTGATAATGACACTTTATTTTAATTAAGTTAAAATGAATACAAAAATGACACAAGCATATATCTTTTAGAAGAACAATTTTTACATAGGGTTATACATGTTGGATTTTCTATTGTAAATATTCATTAGAAAGCTAAAAAGATTTCCTACATAATGATATTTTATTTATAATTTTTAGACATTAAATAATTTATTTTATTTATGACACAATGATGATGGAGTAATTACTAAAATAGTAAAAAATTAACATAATTAATATTATAAATACCCAAATAAATATAATATGAAACTTTTAATAAATTACACTAATTTTCTATGATAATATGATATATTAGGATTGATTTAATTGACTTTGTTCGAAGTAATCAATCTGTTAGGAGTTTCAAAAAAATCAACTATTGAATAGTGTCAAAATTGACATAAAAGAGTTCTTAAAACAAATATTATATTATTAATTGATATTAAATTCCTAAAAATCTAAGGATCGGCCAAGAGACTTATATTATTATAGGTTCCTCATTAATGGACCACTTGGGGGTCGCTTGGATGTATATAGTAAGTTTATTAACCATATTATATAAAAATACAAAGAGACATTGTAAAAGTGAAACTAATTAACTTAGAGTTAATACTTAAAGATAAGGTTAATATAAGTACCCAAACCTGTCTAAATTCTATTGGATGAGTTGTTTTCGACCTATCCCCACCTAATACTTTGAATAGTCAACTTTGGAGCCTTTAGAAACCGAATATGAATTTATTATAAATTAATATTTCTAGCTTTTCCAAAGGTGCCCCTCACCCCTCTTATAAAAGGGCACTCCTCCTTCTCATTTCTTCACACCTCTAAAGCCTTTTGGTTCGGCCAAACTCTGCCCAAATACTCTCCCAACATCCCTCAATACAACCTAGAGGCCTTAGTTTGATCAGAAAGCCAACCTAAGGAGCCCTTTTGATCAAATCAAAAGGAAGAACCCGAAGAAGAGGTAATGATTTCACCACCCTTTTCTAAGTTCATTTCTTCTTCCACTTCTTCTTCCTTTGTTCTTACCATTCTGAAATAATAACTCCAGTATCTCACATATACTGTGATGTTATTATAAATATGGTACAATCATATTCAGTATTCTATCCACCCTTTGAATAACATGTCACCATACGTGCGTACGTACGGCTTACCGTCTCCACGTCGTGGTGTAATTGTTATTCAATATAATATTATTTGGATGGGTATAATAATGATGTGTAACTCATGTAAATAATAAATATAACATGTTAATGATTCTGTATATATGATATACCATCCATTTATATATTATTTTAATATCAAAAGAATGATATTGTCGCTCGTGCGTACGTACGGACTACCGTCTCCACGAACGCGATGAGATTCATTCTCCATCGTAACCATTAAAGCGTAATTATCATTTTATGATTTAAAAATGATGTTTAAGGACTTGATATCATTCTGGATATGAATAATATACAACCTATCCTTTACAAACATGTCTTACGTAACAAAACATATGAAAGAAAACAAGTAAGTTAACACCCGAAACAACGATAATACTAAGATATTATTATCAAATCAATATTAAAAGATCATATATGATATCATATTAATGTATATGATTCTTGTATAATTTAATAACAATTATTTCCCCATTATACAGGAGGTTAACCTACCACAACCAAGGAAAAGTACAAGGTAAGGGTTATTTCACAATCTCTTCATTATCCGAGGTTGTATTATACGTAATAATCTACTGGGATCTCTTTATCATCCACATCCATGTTTCTTCGAAATGTATTTCAAAACATTTTTACTATTTACAAGAATATGGGTTAAAGTCATTTATACCCTTGTTTGACTTTTTATAAGAGGTTTATAAAGGAATCTTTCCGTCGTTTTCAAAACAAGGTCCTTTTTAACCTTTTCGACAGAATTGAGGTAAGAATGTTTTTTTTAACTTATACGGTGGGTGCGGTTATTTTCCGCCGTTATAAAATCGTCGAAGCTTCCCATACAAGCTTATAAGAATATTTTCAAAGAAAATGTTTTATTTTATATGGATCTTAAATGATTTCAAAATAAAAGGAGATATTTCTTTAAAAAGAATTTTGATTTCATCTATGTCAACATCCTTTGATGGATTTTAAGATTATTTGAAGTTGATTTATTATGATACAAAACTTCTATATTGTATTGAAGGTTTTGTGATATGTTTGACTGTGGATGTGCTATTTTTATACCATTCATAGTTTATTGTGAAAGTATTGACATTTCGTATGCTAGTTTTAATACGAATGTTTATGTTATGTTTAAACCTTTTCATATGGGAATGCATTGGACTTAATAAGTGACGGGTGGAGCCCGCTATAGCTCCTCGATGCATCGGTAGGTCTCATGAGACAAACTAGTGTCTTGGCACAAGGCCTTGACAAAATCTTATTTGTAGTCTTGGCACGAGGCCTTGGCTATGTGGTTATGATAGTCTGGCATTATGCATTCCAACATTATGAAAGTGGTTATTGATTTTTGCATGTGATTATTCGATTAGTAGAATATCCATGTGAATAAGTAAATGGCATTATTTCATTTTACTTTTGCCATACCATGTTGAAGTTCAATTTTAAAAGGCTTTTGTTTTAGTAATGCATTGCCTTAAATGTTTATTCTTATTTATGAAAGTTTCCGCTATATTGTTATCCTTACTGGGCATTTGAGCTCACCCCTTTTCTATGTTTTATTTTTCCCCAGGATGTGAAGAAGTAAATTATGAATGACCTGCAGGGATTTTATGAGGGGATAGTAGTGTGGATTATGGAGACATTATGTTGTTGTAGTAGTTTTTCATTTTATGATGTAATGTAAAACTTATGAATATATCTAGTGTTTCCAAGGCTACTAAACCAATCGGTCTTTCGAGATTTGATCTTTCTTGTGATCATGCCAATGTTATGTAATAATGCACCGACTCTGGGTAACTGGGGTCGGGGCGTTACAGTCATGATGATGTAATGAGATATTTTAAGTTTTGGCCGACCAAAGGTGATTAATTATTGTATTGGGGGCCCCATGTGGCCTAACTCCATGGGAAATACCATGGGAGAGCCCATGGTTTTGAGAAAACCACTTGTGAGGTGTCCCTTGAAATTATTAAAGTATCACCTCCCCTTCCCTATAAATACCCACCCTTTACTCCTTTATTTTTCACTCCCAACTCTACCCCAACGAAGCTACGGTCTCATTACCTCCCTAGGAGTCCTCCCAAGGTGCCCCCAAGCCCTCAAGGTCCAAACCTTTGAGTTTTAAGAGTTACGTTTTAAGGTAAGGGATCTGACCTCTCTCTTTCTTTTCATGTAATCTCTTTTATGTCATTTCTTTTATAATCCATGATCTTATGTTTAAGGATATTCTTTTATATTCATCTTACTGCCCTTTTCATGTTCATATGATGAGATACCCCCTCTTTCTCTCATTGTATCATTTTAAGAATGTTAAAGTGGTGCCGTTAGGCTGCAGAATTTTTAAGGAATTCTTTCACCCTTCTCATTTTCAAGATCTATTATCATGTCAAGTCTTTCATGTTCCTTTTTATTATGTTGGGGTATGATCTCTTAATATATCTTACTGATATTTTATTTTCATATGATGACAGACAATATTTGATCTCATCAATTCATTTTTGTTGAAGTTTAAGTGGCGTCGTTAGGCTGCCGAATTTTTAAGGGATTCTTTCACCTTTCTCAGTTTTCAATGTTCTACTTTCATGTCAAGTCTTTCAAGTTCCTTTTTATTATGTTGGGGTATGATATATATATCTATCATACTGAAATTTTATGTTCATATGATGAGAGACCCTATTTTATCTTGTCAAATCATTTTTTATGAAGTTTAAGTGACATTGTTAGGCTGCCGAATTTTCATAAGAGAAATCTTATATTTTTTCTTCCTTTCATGTTCTTCATTTCATATGGTATGTCTTTAAAATTTCATTACCATGTTCTTAAATCCTTTAATTTCTGTTCCCCTACTATTTTATGGATTATTTATGAGTGGGTGACCCATGTCCCCTATCTTTTCAATGTTTTCTAAAACCTCGTAACATAGCCTTTATGCTGCAGAATTTCTGTCTCAAAATGTCTCTCTGTTTTTCTAAATTTATTTTATTTTATTAAGTGAATACTCAAACCTCTGTCTTCTATAGGGGTATTCACATATATACCAATTTTTTCTATTTTAAATTCTGGGATTTACATACATGAGACCCACCTTTCTTTTCTGTGGGGTTTAAAGTGACACAAAGATCATGTCTTTAAAGCAGTTTTTAAAACGTTATGATTATGAAATGAAACCCATTTATTTTATGCTATATAGATTGTTTATGAAATGATTGATGATGATATATGTGGTTCACATGATGATAAAGACAAATTTAAGGGTGCGCCCTGATAGCGCTCCAATGCATTGGGTAAAGACTTAATCTCTAGAGATGACCATTTAGACTGATACCTTGGTGAATAAGCTTGTTAATTTTTTTTGACACCTTGGGGACGGACCTTGGTGAAACGGAAATGATTGTATTTGTAAAATTTTGTAGCCACATCTTCAAGTTATGAAATACGTTATTTTTATTATGATATGCCTCATGATTTCTTTCTCATGCCTTAAAGTTCTTTTTCATGACTTTATTGATGTATCTCATGTTCACATGTTGAATGTTTCCCTTGTTTCCCTTACTAGGCCTTTTGCTCACCCTTTCTTTTGATGTATACTCCCAGGTTATGAGATGATGTAATGAACTTAGGATGAACAAATGAAGAATCCTTTCAAGTGTTTAAGAATAATGTTTTTCTTCTCATGTAATAAGTTCCTGGTTTCCAAGACACTAAACCTTAAAGATCCTCGGTTTTGTAAAATGTATTGAAAAGTTATGTTATAAAAAGGCGGGATGCTATAGTTGGTATCAAAGGATGTTTTAGTTATTTTTGGAAATTAGGATATGAAAATTTTAGGAAGAAGCCTATAGAAAAGTTTATATATAGAAAATCTTTCTGGCATTTTGGTGGGTATTGAGTAAGGGGTTGCCAAGAAAATACATCCCTGTCTGGATACGAGAAGGTAGAGGTGGCTCTGGCACATATGTACATTGGGGTAAAACCAAAAAACACCACTTTGAGCTAGAATCAAACGGGAACTGGTACACGACAACGGGTCTTACTTCACTCTTGGTTACGACACTCCCGGTGGATATCCTTTGGTAAATTCATAAGCTTAGTATGAACCATTATTAAAGGAACAAAGATAAAATAAAATAAAGATTCACATAAGAATATATGATCATGGATAACCTAGATTGGAACCTAGGGGATCACAAGTTAGGGTATACTTTCCTTCTATATGTTTATCCTTCTATGCTTAAATGTTTCTTTTAATGATTATTGGCTAAGTATTCAAGCCCCTAATTATACTTTCTTTTCTTAGTTAATGGGGGAAATGGAAGAACATGTCCCAACAACCAATGTGATAGGAAATGTGATTATTTCCCTATTGATATGACAAAGATTACTAGATATCAAGTTGAACATATTGTGATTATGCCAAACCAGCTATAAAATATCACAATTAATAATTGGTACCTAGTTAAATGCCAAAATTCGTCAAGAAAGAAGAAGATGAAGTCTCAGGGAGGTTCATCTGATAAAGTTGATAAGGGAAAGAAGACCCAATTTCCTTTGTGCAAAAAGTGTGTAAAGGGGTACCAAAGATAATGTCACAAAGGAATCGGGAGATGTTTTAAGTGTGGGAATATAGGGCATAAAGTAGCCAATTGATTTAAAAAATGGATAATGTGATGAATGGAGATAAGGTTCGATCTAATGTACCTTATACATTTCGATGTTGTAAATGTGGAGAAGTTAGACATTATCCAAGGAAATGATCTCTTGGAATGGGTGGGAAGCGTGATGAGCATCAACAATCTTCGAGGACAAGGGAACAATGCAAGTCCTATGCTAAGATGGATCATGATGACTGAAGTACATGTAACTTCTTCACAATAATTGTTTATGTCATGTTGTATTTTAGTTCATGCTCCATGAGCATATCTTTAATGTTTTATAAGAACATCGAGTCACTACCCAAGATGGTTTTATATCATTAAGGAAAACATTTATTGTTATGTACCACATGTTGATGTAGTGAAGTTGTTATTCTTAAAAAAAGGGTGATTAGGGGATTAAAATATGATTATTATTTTGGAAGACATTCACTATTTTGGGAACCCTATTTGATCGAGGTAAATAGATTACTATGGTATGTTCTTTGAGTAGTAAAGGTTGACTTATATTTTGAAGAATCTATGAATATAAGGTATACTTATAGTAATTTAGGTTACATATGGAAATGATTAACCTATCTTGGGGAAAATATGTTTAGGATAGATACTTTTGTTATAAGATTTTAGGGGTGGTTGATGTTGTTTGGAGATGAACGATGAAGTTTATTTTGGAAGAATATGTTATCAAATCCTTCTTGTATTGGGGTTTCAATCTTAGTTTGGTTTGTTTTGAGGAATTTTAAGGACATTTATTTATGGAATGGTCTATGATGAAATTTGGGTAGTACCATGGAACTTTCAAGATTTAAAAGTAGTCTCCCTTCCTATGGGATTCTTTCTTTTTGAAGAGTTGTTTTATCTTACCCTTTCTATTTTTGGGATAATGTTTAAAGATAGAAGAAATTTATAGTTAATATTTTGTGGATTACGTGACTCTCAAGAAGATGATTCTTTTGTTTTGATGAGACCAAGTGTTTTTGAATGCTCATCGTTTGGAGAAAAGATTGGTTTTGGTAGAATCATTTTAAAGAATGAAACTCTACTTGAAGGTAGGTATTTTTCCTTGTGTTTTATTCTAGGTAGTAAATGAATCCAAAAATGTTGTCTGTTAATGTTTCCTACTGGGAAATCAAATACCATTTATCCCCTCATAAGTTTGTGATTTTCTTGTTGTTAACATTCTCCTAATAATGTTTTCTATCACTCTCCCTTAGAATGTGACCCTCTATTTTCTCCTCCATGTCCATTTTTTCCTACATGGAATCCTAGTATGGGTTAACGTGGGTGACCTTTTTACTTCCCTTTCTTTATTTTAAAGTAATAGTGTTACTGACTCTTTTTCCTATGTGGGACCTTCAATGAAATTTCCAACCCCAATTTTAAAAATTTCGGGGATGCAATTTCTTAAGGGGGGAAGAATGTAACAACCCGAAATTCTGAATAAATCTTTTTTCCTAATTTTGAATACTCAACAAAGCTGTTTCATTTGATAAAATGAGTATAATTAAAATGAGACTGTTGGGTTTTGACTGTTATATGATCGTTGGTCATTATGACCACTGGAAACTAAACCTTTTGATTATTGTCTCTAAATACAAGTGATCTTGGTAAATTAATATAGAAAGAAGATTCGATGGCCTCACCGAGTAGTCTTGGACCGATCGAAGCCCATCTAATAGAACTTGGGAAGGAGGTAGCACCACTGGGCTTTGCTCTGGACCAAACCCAAGCTGAACTTCATTGTGTGAAGCTCGAACAGAATCACATTCGCGAGAAGTTAATACTGATAGAAATTACTACTCGTGCGATGTTGGTCGAGCCTCCCTCGGATTCTCTCACCTTAGCACACCTTACACATAGGTCCTATGCTGGTGTGATAAGGGGCTATGCAAGGAGATCGTAACTGCCTTGTGTAATCCTTTGTTTTAAATAAAAATTTCGATTTCTTCTTATGATGAAGTTTATGAATTTTCAAATGACCGGATAAATATAGTATGCATATTTTTGATGAATTTTAGAAAAAGGATATTTTCCAAATGTTTATATAAACCTTAAAAAATTGAAAATGTGCAATGATTTTCAAAAACTGGTCTTCTACAATTATGTTCAGTACGAAATTTGGAGTCTAATAATATCAACTTAAATTCTGATGAATAGTAAATTATGAATAGTGATTTTACGCTTAGGATTAGTAATGTGACCAAATGGATTAGTAATCTCACTTAAAGAAAGTTTCAATATAATTTAGACACCTTGATTAAGTAATGTGATTTAATAAAATGGGTAAATAACGGTTTCATAAATATTTATTCAAGTATTAGTTTTTCAGGTGAATAGTGTTTTTTTAATTAAAAATTAAACTAAAAATATTTTGAAAATTATTTTTATAATATGGACTTTATTTTTGAACTCAGAGCATTGATATTACGTTATGGTAATTTTTGGGGATTTTTCTAAAAAAATGAATTTTCAGTGAATAGTGTATTTATTTAAAAATTAAATTAAAAATATTTAGAAAATTATTTTTATAAAATTTAGTTCATATTTTTAATCAGAGCATCGATATTTGGTTTAGGTGAAATTTTGAAATTTTTCTGAGAAAGATGAATTTTCAGTGAATAGTAAAAATGCAGTTTTAGGGTTTCGGTATGTTTAATGACATCATAACTGTGTCATGATGATTTCATGAGATATTTTAAGGGTTATCTGACCAAAGGTGATGAATTATTGTATTGGGGGCCCCATGTGGCCTAAATCCAAGGGAAATACCATGGGAGATCCCATGGTTTTGAGAAAACCACTTTGTGAGGTGTCCCTTGAAATTATTAAAGTATCACCTCACCTTCCCTATAAATACCCACCCTTTCCTCCTTTATTTTTCACTCCCAAGTCTTCCTTAATTAAGCTCTAGTCTCATTACCTCCCAAATAGTCCTCTCAAGGTGTCCCCAAGCCCTCAACGTCCAAACCTTTGAGTTTTAAGAGTTACATTTTAAGGTAAGGGATCCGACCTCTCTCTTTCTTTTCAAATAATCTCTTTTATGTCATTTATTTTATGATCCATGATATTATGTTGAAGGATGTTATTTTATATTCATATTACATCCCTTTTCATTTTCATATTATGAGAGACCCCCTCTTGCTCTCATAGTTTCATTTTAAGAATGTTAAAGTGGCGCCGTTAGGGCGCCAAATTTTTAAGGGATTCTTTCACCCTTCACATTTTCAAGATCTATTTTCATGTCAAGTCTTTCATGTTCCTTTTTATTATGTTGGGGTATGATATCTAAATCTATCATACTGATCTTTTATGTTCATATGATGAGAGACCCTATTTGATCTCATCAATTTATTTTTGTTGAAGTTTAAGTGGCGTCGTTAGGCTGCCGAATTTTTAAGGGATTATTTCACCTTTCTCATTTTTCAAAGTTCTACTTTCATGTCAACTCTTTCAAGTTACTTTTTATTATGTTGGGGTATGATATCTATATCTATCATACAGAACTTTTATGTTCATATTATGAGATACCCTATTTGATCTCATCAAATCATTTTTGTTGAAGTTTAAGTGATGTCGTTAGGCTGCTGAATTTTCATAAGAGAAATCTTATTTTTGTCTTCCTTTCATGTTATTCATTTCATATGGTATGTCTTTAAAATTTCATTAACATGTTCTTAAATCCTTTATATTCTGTTCCCCTACATTTCTATGGATCATTTATGAGTGGTTGACCCTTGTCCCCTCTCTTTTCAATGTTTTCTAAAACCTTGTAACATGGCCGTTATGCTGCAGAATTTCCGTCTCAAAATGTCTCTCTCTTTTTCTGAAGTTCTTTTATTTTATTAATTGAATACTCAAAGCTCTATATTATATAGGGGTATTCACATATATACCATTTTGTTCTATTTTAAATTATTGTATTTACATACATGAGACCCACCTTCCTTTTCTGTGGGTTTTAAAGTGACACAAAGATCATGTCTTTAAAGTAGTTTTAAAAATGTTATGATTATGAAATGAAACCCGTTTATTTTATGCTATATGGGTTATTTATGAATTTATTTATGATGATATATGTGTCTCACATGATGATAACGAAAAATTTAAGGGTGTGCCATGATAGTGCTCCAATGCATTGGGTAAAGACTTAATCTCTAGAGATGACCATTTAGACTGATACCTTGGTGAATAACCTTGGTAATTTTTGTTGACACCTTGGGGATGGGCCTTGGTGAAACAGAAATGATTGTCTTTGTAAAATATTTTATCCACGTCTTCAAGTTATGAAATATGTTATCTTTTTTATGATATGCCTCATGATTTCTTTCTCATTCCTTAAAGTTCTTTTTCATGACTCTATTGATGTATCTCATGTTCACATGTTAAATGTTTCCCTTATTTCCCTTACTGGGACTTTTTCTCACCCTTTCCTTTGACATATGCTTCCAGGTTATGATATTCTGTAATGAACATAGGATAAATAAATGAAGAATCTTTTCAAGTGTTTAAGAAGAATGTTTTTTTTCTCATGTAATAAGTTCATGGTTTCCAAGACACTAAACCTTAAAGATCCTCGGTTTTGTAAAATGTAATGAAAATTTAGGTTATAAAAATGTAGGATGCTATACTATAACTCATTAGGAATCCATATATGGTCCAAATTAAATAATTAGAACCAAATTTTAAGGTTCCATGCTAGAGTGAAAAATAGGGTTCTTACAGTTTTCCCCCTTAAATGAACTCGTCCTTAAGTTCACCATCCAAGGGTGGCGATACACTATCCACGAAAAACTATAGCCACTGGGAACGTACGTCAACCTCCCACTCTCATGTCTCATCTAGCACGTGGTCATGCCTCTATAAAACCCATAATAGAGGGACAAACCATCCTTGGAGAGACTATATGTTGTTTTCAATGATGTGTTCTGGATACTCCTCAAAGGTATCATCGATGTCTAACCCAAATTCCTTGGGATAAAATGTATGATATGTTCTACCATGATATTATAGGAGGTGTGAAACATGAAAAACAATGTGTATGGCTCTATACCTTTAATGAGGTAGAAATCGATAGCATACAGTCCTGAAACTCTGTAGAATCTCAAACAACCATACATAATAAGAGATATCTTCCCTTTCTTTTGTAACCATGTATTCCCTATTATGGGAGATACCTAATGGAAAAAATATCCCCGACCTCGAACACTATAATTCATCAATCGTGATTGGCATAATATTTCTTTCTATACTGAGAAGTATACATGTAATTTCTGAACAGCTCAACCTAATTCATTTTCTTCTATATTCGACGAGGACCTTATAGGGCTACCTCACCAACCTCTAGCTAGCATAAGGGTGAATAAAATGACCTACCATATAAAACATAAAAAAGGTTACATTTGAACTGTCTCCTAGAAGATATTATTATAGATGAAATCGATGAGATGGATATGACTCTACCAAGTTCCATCACAATCTTGGACACATGGTCGAAGCATGTCCTCTATAACCTGTATTATCTATTTGGACTACACATCGATTAGAGGGTGAAGATATGTTCTTAGAAGAACCTATGTACCCATAGATTTCTTCAAAACAAGACATAATAGTGATTTAAAATGAGTTTCCCTATCTAAAATGATAGTACGAGGGACCCCATGTAGTCATATTATCTCATAGATATATAGTCTTCCAAACTCATCTATAGAGAATGTCTTCTAAATAGGAATGAAGTGGGTTACTTTCGTTAGTTGGTTAATAACTTCCCATAAAATGTCTCTACCCCTCGGTGAACTAGGTAAGACGAATATGAAATCCATAAAAATATTCTCCCATTTCTATTCTAGGATAAGAAGTGGTTATAATAATCCAAGAGGTCCCTAGTTCTATTCCTTTACTAACTAACAGGTAGAACACCTTATGATAAATCATTCTATGTAACATTTCATCCCATGCCACCAGTACTAGTGTCGCATATCTTAATATATTTTGGAGATTCCTATATGAACTTCCCACTAAGATTTATGCGACTCTTACATTAACTCCTCTCTCATATCTGTAGGAACCCAAACACAACCACTAATATACATGATTTCATCTCTATCCATAGACCAATCCAGAGGTGGGTCCACTTCTGATATACTCTCACGGAGAAACAATCCCCCAGGATATGAAAATAGTATTCCCTTTACCATATCTAGGTGGGAAGAGGTAATTGTCAAGGATAAAAGGTAATACTACTCATTAGTGTCATGAAACAACATATGAAACTTAGAAAAGAGGGTCATTAACTTTCATTCATCACTATAATCCCATATGAAATGTGCCTTTGTTTTTCAACTCAATGAATCCATGTCTACATTTCTTTTTTTAGGCATATATGTAGGATTGAAATCAAATATCTAATGATATTTGGCCCATCTATGATGTATTAGGTATATTTCATGCTATGAGAAGATATATTTTAGGTTTTTGTGGACTGTTTACACCATAATGTTCCCACCCAATAGATGGTGTCTTCATCAATGTAAGACCTGGAAAACTAATTCTTACTCATGGTCATGTGTCAGGTAATTTACCTCATTAGGCCTATAATTTTGGGATTCATATGCAACAACTATGACCACCTACATCAGTACTACTCCTAGTTCGATGTGTGATACTCCACAGAAGACTATATAACCTCTTCCTCGATCTAGAAGAGTCATAATAAGTGCTAAGACCAGACTCCCCGTCAACTCCAAAATGACTTTATCATACTCGTTTGACCACTAGAATTTAACACCCTTCATTTTATAGCCAATAATTGGTGAAGAAAGGAAACACATATAATAGTTATCCAATCCTAATAAACTCATTATATCATACATGTTCTTGGAGTTCCCCTAGGAAACCAGTACAGTTACCTTCTTTGGGTCAGCAGAGACTCCTGATTCTAAGATAATATGACCCATGAAGTTAAACTTGTTGATCTATAAGTGGAATATAGTAATATTATCATAAATATGATTCTTTATCAGTATACTTAGAATGATATTATGGTTCTTGGAATGGTTTATTTGAGTGAGATAATAAACTGAGATGTTTTCCATAAATACAATGAGGTATGTAAGGTGTCCTGACTCTCCCCTTATGATAGCCTAATCCCAGGTTGACCTTAGAGAAGACCCTAGCTCCTCGGAGATTGTCAAATAGATAATATATTCTAGTATGTGGATACCATTTCTTCACTGTAATATTGTTCAACCATTTTTAATCCATTTAAATACAACGGGTCCCATCCACCTTCTTAGTGAAAAGAATGGTCAAACTCCAAGAGGAAGTTATGGGTTTTATAAAACCTTTGGCCTCCAAGTCCTCTAACTACTGCTTGAGATCCTAGAGCTCAGTAGGTTCCATCATATAAAAAGGAATGTAAAATGGATATGATTTTGGAATGATTTCAATCATAAACTACACCTCCCTTTCAAGAGTTAATCCAAAAAATTCGCCGGTAATAACATCCCTAAAACAATCTAATACTAGAAGGAATTCATCCTGGACTAAACCATGATCCTCCATGAAGATATTGTAAATCTGGGTGGTTACCCTAACAATACCACTATTCTACGGTTTATCTCTTCTATCTTGTACATCCAAGTCACCCTCATATAGATAACTATTTTACTCTGGTGATGTAAATGATACCCTTTGATGATAGAAGTCTATAAAGGAATGACATAAAACCAACCAATCTATCTTGATAATGACATCAAATCCCATAATCTCGATAAAGAAATTAGGTCCCATAATAAAGGGTAACTGCCTACCTTAAGAGGACATTCCCTAAACTGATGAATTCCCTCTAATTATACCCCTAATGTTTTATTTATGGTTATTACACCACAGTAACCCTGAATTTCCAGCCCAAGGATTTCCACAATAGAAAAAGTGATAAAGAACTGTAAAGGACATGTATCATATAAATAAGATACTATAGTGGAGGCTACTATAATAGAACCTCATAATGTAGATGGTCCCACAACATGATCCTTAGGTATTACTTATAAATCATGAATTTGGCATGATCCATGGCCCTAAGAAATAGATGGACTAACACTATCAAAACTATTTTACTAGCACTACAGGTGATCATGGGTCTTGAAACCATAGACACGACCACCTCCATAGAAATTCATACTGATGCAACTCAAACTCCCTACCTGACATGGCATAAAATAACCTTCCCTTGAAGGTGGAACTGGTGCATATTCACTTCCACTATAATTTGATGGAATGGTCAGAAAGAAAAACTAAATATTCCCTATATGATCGCAATTCTGACACTCTAATGGGACTCTACCACGTTTAGGATTTAGATGCCCCATATGTATACACTAGTGACACAATACAGAGCTACCTTCATGGGTACCCTAGTTTCTATCTCCCTGACAATAAATGTTGATGGAACGCTTCCTACCACTGAAATAACTACTGGAATGATGCGGAACTTATCCTTTATGCCTAGTTTTATCACTATCCCTCTGGTTGTTCTTAGTTATAAGTGCATGATTAACTATTTTAGAGAAATTAGTTAGGAATAATACAGTAAAATGTGTACGGATGGAATACTGGATCCCATCATTAAAGAGTCTAGCATGAAAAATCTCATCACCGTCTAGAAATGGTTCAAATAATTGAAACTCATTGAAACATGCTGAAAATCTATAAATGAAAAAAAAATTGCTCAAGATGTTTGAACTCTATCACTCTATCATCTCTCAATGTTTTAAGAATGAATTGTTCAGAGAAGGTAGTCTGGAAATCAAACCATAAAATTCACTGAGGGTGACCATCCTAGGTAATCACGTCCCACCAGTTCTTGATAAAATCACACATTATGTAATTATAAAGTTTTTCCGATCACTCTGGAAGAATATCAAGATAATCAAATGTAGATAAGGCGTTCTCTATCCAAGACTTAGTGGCTTGCGGACTGTCATCCCCTGAAAATGTGGGAGGATGATGTAGTTGGAAGTCATGAGTCAGATTAGCCATTGTAAGTGCAGTTCATAGAGAACCATGCATGGACTGCATCATACATAGAAAACTATCATGGACCTGGGCATCTATTCATAAATCAGGTACAATTGGTGGTTCCTCAAGTGGAACTCATGGCAGTAATACTATATGATTACTTCCCACTACATCTAGAGCATGGTCATCGCCATTTTCCTAGAATACGACATAGGGATGTTGTGGTAGCATTTAACTATAAATTCCAAGAACACACCTCAAAACTAATATAGAAATATAAATATAGCATTACTAGTGGAAGCTAAACATAATAAAACTCACTACACAAGTCATACTATGCCTACTAATTTCTTAGATGACCATGTATTAGTAAGTGTTCTGTTATAAGTTTTAAGGGTTCTAATAGATAATGGGTCAATATTACCTTGCCTCTTCATTTAATGGATTCCTTTTTAATATAATTTAACATTTATTTACTTGGTTCACTCGTTTACCAGTCATTATGATGACTTGTTGGGATAAGAACATGAAACCATTCCACTTTTATGTTTTCATTTTCTTATAACATTTATCAATGTTCCTTTAAAATGGACTATCATTCACATTGAATCAAGGACCATACTCTTTATCCTTAAAAATGATACCCATTTGACTTTATAATTAAAGTATTGATTCATAAAATTACTCATTCCAACCCATTAGAGGTCATAACACCTCATGAATTGAAATAGGAAACCACTCAATCTAAACCCATAGCAATACAAGAAATATATAATCAAGGTAAGGACCACTCATTAATCTTCTTTATAAAAAGAAATGAAAATTAGTTAAATACATGTATATGGAATTTTAATATGCATGACATGTGAATTATAGGTTCCTATATGATGCAGGTAACAGAGTTCATTGGCCACATATAATCGATCCAAGTATGAAATGAAATTCTCAATATGATTAAAAATCAATAACACCATGAAACATGTACATCACCCAAAAGTGAAAGAATATCAACTATAATAAGAAGAAGTAGAAAAAAAATAATACAGGAACATAGACTTTACCCCAAACATGGGTTTACGATGCCCAAGCACAACTTATGACCAATTAAAAAAGAATTAAAAATATCCTAACTATTGTCTCCAAATAGTAATATAAGAAAGGAAGCGCTTTGATACCACTTTGGGATATCCCAGACCTAGATTCCACTTAGGATGTTCCTCGAGCTCGGTGGGAGAAATGGCCTCAATCACATCTCCCTGAATTCCAGAGGCTACCAAATAGTAGTGTGGGACTACTATGTATATATGGGGAGACTATTCTCTCATTACAAGAGTGTATAACAACAGAAAATCATAAACATATTTATATAGTGAAAGAAATAAGTAAACATAATTCATATTGAAAATAGAAAAGGATAACAGTAAATAAATAACTAGATTAATATAAAATAGCTGATAATGATAAATTTAATTTCACTAGAATGATAGAAAATATGGGTAAAAATTAATAGTAATACATGAAAAACCGAATCTAGAAATGAAAATACATAAACTATCCCAAGAATCTCAAGCTATAGTTCGGTCATCTGCTGCTAACTCTATCTCATCACAATAGGAAATCAAGTGTATGGAGAATTATTCTTCCCTTTATCAAAACCTACATTCATGTAATCTCCTTGGGTACACAATGACGCCTCAAGAGGATGTGAGATAAATATAAATGGGGCCCCACCAATGGTGTATATAACACCTGGCCAACATAATGGACATGTAATAGTGTGTATGA
The DNA here is from genome assembly GCA_963277665.1 of Viscum album. Taxonomy (NCBI): domain Eukaryota; kingdom Viridiplantae; phylum Streptophyta; class Magnoliopsida; order Santalales; family Viscaceae; genus Viscum; species Viscum album. Next base: position 55,875,504 of record OY728153.1, on the reverse strand, counting down.
ATGCATATATATATATAAAGTAAAGTAGTAAAATTAAATTAAATACCCAAGTACCATCATCAACCTTTAGATGGTGTCTAAAAATGTCATCAGTTCATCAATTAATTAATTAAAAATTTATATTAATAGGTCATATGATTCATAGACAACATTTTCATCACCTCATGATAATAAAAATAGTGAAGGTCGTAAGACATAACAAGGAAACTATAATTGATAATTTATATGAAGTGGTTCCATGTTAATCACCAAGGGAACCTTTACATAATGGTATACTCACTCAGTAGTAAATTGATATAGAAAACTAATAAGAGTGTAATACAAGTATCATCATCCAAGGAATTCCCACAATAATATTTCTATTCGGATCCAAGAAATTCGTCCAAGGTAAAATGGGAGATAAGAAGTGGTTAGAACCAAGGATTTAATCAATGAACATAATGTCACACTAGATTCAAGGAGTGTATCCATGCCATAATTTAATCATAATGTATGGATCATATGCTGTTATATTGGGAATCCAATGGTAGACATTGATCGGGTTCTCGTTTAGGTCTCACCTAAGGTAACTAACATCCTTGAATTGGAATGACATCCCCGAGTACCCAAGGCATTCACTCAGAAATCCAAGGTATAACATAATTAATGAATTACTATAAATATTTCAACTTCCAAGTTCATAAAGAGTCACCTTTCATTTAGATAAAATCAATTTATTTTGGCATACGATAACTATGACATTAACAAATTCACCTAGTTAAAGCCTTTACATTCATTAGTTTGGAAATTACAAGTGGAAGAAAAACTTTTAATTAAAACCTTATAAGTCAAGTTCAATTTCTATGTTTCAATCTTATTCATTATAGGAACACGTAATGGTGTGTTATGGACATAAAACCCAACATCCCTCTACATTTAATAAGTCCGAGTCAAATAATTAAGTATGCCTTCCATAATATAATTTGAATGAATTACTTACATTTAGGAGCATACCTTAGGTGGGTTAAGTGGAGTTTCAAGGTAAAATCTATACAAAATTTCATGATTCAATAGGAAATTAATATAAGGATAAATACAATTATTGTGTTCAAGCTTGAACACACTGGAAAGGTGGCTCAAAAATATTAGAACACAAAAAAATCAATTATGGAATATCACCCTACATGGGGTTTTAGTAGTTGTGGACATCCCCACCAACAACCAATCACATTTATAGAATGATCTTAACCATACGGTTCTAATGAATATAATCATGGAATATAAATTCAGTGAATGGAACCCGATGAAATCGGTGGGCCCCACATGTCATTTCTATAAATCAATGAACATATTGGATGATTTATACACCACCCATATATTACTCATAATAATATCTTACTGTAGAATTAGCCTCTAATTCATCTCATATTATAGTATATATAATGAAAGAGTAAAATTGTTTACAACTTGATAACTAGGTCGTAATCAAGAGTGACGAAGAATGGATCAAATAGACTAGAGTACTTACCACTGCGTATCCAATGTGATGAACAAAAAATTGATCAAATCCCAAATGAATGAGATATTATGATCCCTAGGATAGGCCTTCATAATTCCCAAAAATGTGAGAAAATGGAGCTTGTCCCAATGGAAATCACATTAGGGAAGGAGGAGGGGATAATTAGTTTATTAAGGGGAAAATATAAAATTACCCAAAATTTAGCTTGTGCACGGTTCGACCACATGGTTTTCCAAACCGTGCACCAACCTTGCATGAGAACCTATAGAATATGGGGAACTCGCATGGTTAGGATGTATGGTTTGAGAAATTGTGTGCCAATGGTGTGAGATGGCTCTTCCCGAAAATGAAGACCATCCTCACAGTTATATCTAACTGTGCTGCCTAACTACACAGTTTCCTTTAACCATGTGACATGCCCATTTCTACCAAAAGGATGGGTTCTGGGCTCTAAATAATCCCTATACACCCTTGGTACATTCTTTAACTCATTAGGCATTCATACTAGGTCCAAAATAAATAATTATACTGAAATTTAAATTATTCATATTTGATTGAAAAACTGATTTTTACAAATTATATTTAAAAAATAAATTACATATGATATAATTGTGATAATCTATAATTCTTATCATAACATTAAACTAAAATGGATGATAATGGAATTATTAATGAAAATGTTATAATTTCATTATATTATGATTTTATAAACATTTTTAATAGAATAATGTTCGGATATTCCTTGAGTTACCTATATAACTCATGATATATAAGTAAAATCAGACTTCATGAATAAATATGATGAAATTGGTAATGTTGTTTAGAATAAATAATCTCTGTTTTGTAAGGGTTATAATTTGAATGAGGTAATAGATAATGGAGAAACCATTTCATTGGTAGCATGGGTCGAGTCTATGTGTATACTTTTATCATTTTCGTCACATCATATTTTTAATCTATAAAAAATAGATTTAAAGAGTTATTTTGATAATGGATATATATATTATAAAAAAAATTCTCTAAAAGAATCATTTTTTTGAAAAAAACTAGCCTTCTAGAATAAATCTTTAATCTCACTAAATATATATGTTGTTGTAATATCCATGTGCCTAGTATGAATAGTTTTCATAATTCATACATAAAAATTATTTTGTAAAAGGAATGGCTTCCCACAGTATTTTTCTCAGGATTTTCTTCAATTAAAAAAATATGTATTTATTTGGATGACATAATATGTGTATCAACAGAAAAAAAACATTGTATATAGAATAAAAAATCATATAATGAGTTAATTTATGGTGATCATATTGGGAGAATATAATTTTATTATTGTGTTCTAAATATGTCATAAAATATAAGGAATAAATTTATCATTACATTAGTGTCAAAAATCAAGTATTTCTAAAATATTCATTGATATATGTTCAATCACCTTATCCACTTGCAACTCTAAATCCAAAAGATATATAGACCATTTTAAGGTAGAAAAAAATTCTATGTGAATGTAGTAGTAATATAATCATGATATATATATATATATGTATGTATGTATGTATGTATATATATGTATGTATATGTATATATTTAAAATATCGAACCAAAATAATTTTCACTTCAAATATCGACTCAACCAGTGAAATTATGTAATTAATAAAAACAATTATAAAATCTAAACCTATTTAAATTATAATATTATTTTATATGTATAATAGTTTAACAATAGTTTAATTAATAATTTCTAAGAAACAAGAAATATATTTGAAAATATACCAAAATTTATTTCCTTATAAAAAAAGGTGTTCTCTATATTTAATTTATTTAATTAAAAATAAAATATATAAATTTTAGTATGTGAATCTGAAAATGTTAACTTCATTTTTTTTGTTATCCTAGAGTTATTATTATATAATTATCTTTTTAATTTTTGAAAAGGAAAAAATTTTAGCTATATAGTATAAAATATCATTTTTAAAAATAACATGAATTTTAGGAAATTATTATATATTTATTTATTTATTTAAATTTCATCAAAAAATTTTATTGAAAAAGATATATATTTTCTAAATTTCTTAATAAATTTAAAAAATATGGTTTCAACTTATAAAGAAATATTCAATATTATAAAACATAAGTTTTTTATTTCATGAAAAAAAATATATTATAAATTTATCGGTATAAAAAAATTAATAATGTTTTTAAATAGAATATAATTAAATATAATAAACATTTTTAATTTGTAATTATAAATTATCTAAAAAGTATGAGTCAATTTTTCGACATAAAGGATAAATTACCTAGTTAAAAACATGGGTATAATCAAAAATATTAAAAATCTATAACCTATGAGGTAATTGGAATAAAAAAAAGAATTGAATGATTTAATTTAGTGTATAATTTGTTTTTTATGAAACATATTATCTTATACAATGACTATAATTTTTGGAGAAACTTTCCAGTATAGTGAATTCACATTTTTGAAGAGTTTTACTCATTTAATAAAATTCCATCCCTTTTCACATATAAAATGGGAACTCATCTCCACACACCCCCTCAAACCACTACAACCTATGCTCAACCAAAACTATTCCCAACCATCTCATCTAAACTCTTGTCCACTTTAATGAGGTTATAGTATTCTCAAAGAAAAATCCCTCATTTTTTAGTGCCCATTCGCATTAGAGATAATTCATGTAGTGAGGTATAGATTTCATACTGCTCCAACTTCTTCCCCATTTCATTATGTGCATTTATATTTCCTAAAATATAACTTCACAGAAAAAATAAAAATATGGGTATCATTATTATACTATTATTTTATTGAAATTATGGTACATAAATTAATAACACTTCTCATTTTTCATAAGAAAAATATTTCCATTCATATGTTGTGTAGAGTACAATGTCCACAATGAAACATGATTAGTTTTCCATAACTACCAAATATAGCTGGTATAATAGATAAAATGAAAAATATTTTTTACAAGTATATAATATTTATTCTAATAAATGTATTACCCATTTTATTTTTTTCTTCATCACAACAAAAAACTATGTCATCATTTATGCATACATGCGGACTACAACCTCAATGGAACAATGCATTATATTTTTTTAAAACCGCTATCATTTTTTTCTATTTTATATTCAAGGAGTATATGTTTCATATATAAGTAATATATTTAAATGGTATTTTTATTTTTGGATACATGATGAAATATTTATTTTTATAAGATAATACGTTGATATTGATAAATAACTAGACACACATTCGTCCCCTTTTTTGCCTTCATTAATCAATACAAAAACTCTCAAATAGTGGAATTATAAAAACATAGTCCTTTATAAAAACTAAATACCAATATCATTAATGTTTTTTAAATGATTGTCTTTTGGATATAAAGGATGATCAATACCAATTTTATTATGCTAGTTTAAAATAATCATTATTAATAACCCCAATGTAGAAAATAGATTATAAAAACATAATAAAGGAAGGTAATTTTCATTAACGAATAATTTAAAGGAAAATATAAATAAAAAATGTTTTGAAGTAGTTAATTTTGATGTATTTCATTATGATAAATGATATTAAAGAATTTCAATGGAAATCATGTTTAAAGGTATGGTACCTGGTTACTCGACACCATATTTTGAGTTATAAACATTATTTTTTATTTTAATTCCACTATGATAACTACAATTTTCGTTTTATATGTTATTTTATCTTTTTCAATAAAAATTTTATTTTTATCTAAATCCGTTTCTCTAAAGTCTTTTCATTTCACTTAATTTTCTAAATCAAATTTTGGATTTTTAAAATATACCAAAAACTATTAGACTTAGAATGATGAATAATAATTGTTTTAAAAAATGGAATTTTAAAATTTTTTTCATTATCTTCAAATGATCTTTATCCATTAGATTTATGTTTCAAATTTGACAATATAGTTTCTTTTAATATGTGATTATATTGGGTGGGCATGTTTTTGGTATCCAAAAATTTAATTCATGATGTTGTTTTATATCATTTGGATTCTTTATGAATCCCATTTTATTTTTTTGGTTCTTTAAGAAATTAATATGATTTATAGTTTGATGTTTTTGAAATGATTATTCATCCATGGTTTCATTATGATTTGTTGATTAATGATTTTTAGTAACCCAAATATGCATGGATGATGACTGGTGATTTCCAATATCACCCCCACAATTTATTAGTTTATGTTTACATCTCATTATATAGTGATGTGTAGATAATGAGTATGTTCACATAGGAAAGTATACGATAGTTTTAAACATAGTTTATGGCTTGTACATATTTATTTTGTTCAAATTGGTATTTGAAAAAAAATCTCATAAAGGATATCATATTCTTCTGGATTTTTCATATTTACTTATTTTTTATCAAATTATTATACTTTATTAATATGAATTTATCTTCCTTAAAAATCAATAATTTCATGTTTTAGACATTTATTACTATATTCCACAGCTTTATAAAATTCTAAAATATCTTATTATTATTATGATTAATTTTTAGACTCGTCGTATCTTTTATGATTTTTGAACAATCTATTTAATATTTTATTCTACTCAAATAATTGATTCAAATATAATTTATGATATTATGATATATTAATTATAAATTTATCATATTTATCATGTTCTCATTCATTCTCATGATATGAGGCAGTATGATATGATTTTTAATTATTTAATATTTGATCTCACCCATGTCCTTTGTTTCGAATCTAGAGTTTATGAATATGATAATATCATTTTTGATATCCTGAAAAGTGTCAATAAGATTATGATTATAAAGAGATGTTTGAAATAGTTTTAAAATAATATGTGTAAATAAGTAATCTCCAAGACACTAATAATGAAAAAAAATTAGTAAGTGGTTGTGTGAAGGTTTGTGAGATTTTTTTTAAAAAATAATTTTTTTTACATTATATGTAATGGATATAATGGGTCAGGTAAGTTAGTATTGGGAAAAATGCTTAGCTAATTTTTGATATAATATTAATTGATATTTTTATTAAGGTTAGTGAACCTTAGTAAAAACCTATGAGATGAGTCAATGTGTAGGATGATATCCTGGAATATATTTGGAATTTGGTTCCAATGATGTATAACCCTAAATATATACAGTAAATTGGATGTAATTTTTTCATAGATGCACATAGGGTGAATCACCCAAAAAAATTTTAGTTACAAATTTACTCGATCATCACTCTGATTTCAAATTATTGGTCTTAATATTTCACACATGGATAGAAACTCCTAGGTGACATTCTTTAGTCGATGATATTTTCTTTATAAAAATATATAGTGGATTTATTTTCTACATATATTGAGGTATTTATAGTATAAAGGATTAGAGATATCATTTTAATTAAGAAAATTCCCATTATATGATAATATAAGGATGTATTCTAGGATGAACTACTTAGTCTTCCCCTAAAGTATGAGGAATATACTTCAAAGGAAATAAAAATTAGATCCACACCTATCATTATGAGTCAATAAAAAATGGATAACATCAAATTATAAAATTTAATGAACCAACTGTGGGATTATTTGTAAAATGGTATTATATTCCCTAGTGCATCACTTTGTGGAAGACCTATATAATTTTTAAAAATGAAGGATGGATTAATGGGTTTTCATTGATTATCATTATATTAATAAAATCATGGTAAATATTAAGTATCTTATAACCTATATTATTTATCCATTAAATCAAATTATAGAATCATGATACTTATCAACAATTTACAATTAATCTGGATATCACTAATTAATGGTTAAATGGGATGATATTCACCAAAACATCTTTCTATTTGAGATATGGACATAATGAATTTTTATTTATTCCCATTGAAGTTACTAAAGATCCATTTATCTTAATTGATATAATAAATATAGTATTTATAGACTACATTGATAAAAAAAATCTTATTTTTTGAATATATTCTTATTAATTTAATGATAAAGGAAGAGAGTGAGCATCAATTATATATTATGTTGATATAGAATATAAAGACATAAATATACATTACTATTATATTTTTAACATGTTCTTACTGTAAATAGAAACTAAATATCAAGTATTTTACTAACCTTGAAATATTAGATATATGAAAATAAATATTTTAATCATAAACTCTAAAAAAGTAATTTAAAATTCAAAAAAAATCTCCTACTCCCATATTTCCAATAAAAATACTTGGGAAATCCTTGAAAAAAAATCATAATGGAATGGGTGATATAAATATACTTATAATGGAATTATAATGATAAATAAGAATAAAATGAGAGTCAAGTTGCAAGAAGTGATATGATAAATAGAATGATCAAAACCATGAAAACATGCCGTATTGAATGATATCATAAAATAATTGATTCATAAATATATCGATACATCATGAACAAGAAATAATTATTATATATCATGGATTTATCACTTTTACATCAGAATCATCTACAAGGATTACCCCCTAGGCCATTAGACTATGAATGGACTAGTCTCAAGGCCATAAAAAGGTATTATTAGTACTCATTATTCCCATATACATCCTATCATGATACATTAAAATTACCTATTGAATTTGTGGTAAATAACCAACTTTCCAAGCATAGAATAGTATAACATTTTTATAACATTTAAATGTTTATTTATTGAAAAGGAAAAACCAATAAACACATATTATTCCTGATAAAAACCATGAGAATAAATTGGTTTTCATAGTGATGTCTTAAGGAATAACCATAACCTATATCATATGGATTTCCAAGTTAAGAAGGGAATAAATAAAAATTCATAATTTATAATTTTGAAATGGTATATATGACCTGACAATAGGTTTTAATTTAATAAATAAATTCTTAAAACAATTAAAAGATAAAAAAATTAATAGTACATATTTTGTGATTCATTTATAAATGAGTTAATAAATTTTAATAAAAAAAGGAAAAATATTCTCTTTTAGAAGAAGTATTCAAATAAATAGTTTTTTAATAAAATAAATTATGTTCTTATAAAAACATTCAAGCTAAAAATATTTAATGGGAGTAATGTCCCAGACTTCTCATCAGATTTTATCTTGATTAAATTCTAGTTTAAATCCCATTTTTATGGTGGATTAAATGATTCCCCAATTTATTATAAGGCCTAAGGGTTGTTTGTGCATGTGCATATTTCCTTTAATTTGATTTCATATCATTTTGTTTGATTACTCTTACTATGTATTTTTATGATATCTTAATTTATGTTATTTGTATTTTTGTGATTCTTGTAATGTTAGAAATATAAGATATTTAGTTAGTGAGGAAGTGTGAAAATGTTTATCTATATCTATAAAAATTCGATGAAGTTGCTACTATGGTTTTAGAAACTCTACATTTCACTGTTTTAAAACATTTCGGTATTTATTTTACTAAAACTTATAAAGTTATCAGATATGAATGAAACTTGATTCTATTTAAATCAAAAACATTTAGATTGATTTCATTAGTTTACATAAAAGTATAAGAATATCTTTTGAATGGAATTTTAATTACTTGAAGTTATGTTATTCTGTTTTGTAGTAGCTGTTTTTCAAGAATTGTTTTACTTTTGTTTTTTGATGATTTTTTGATCTTTAGATGTCGGTTTTAATTGATTTTTTTTGGAAAGATAATAATTTTTTATAAAAATAATTAGTTTTGATCAAAGTCTGAATCTACTGTTAAGAGATATTAAATTTTTTTCTAATTTTATTAAAATATTCTATCCAAATTTTTTACGAAAATATGGTTTACTGTTCATTCTACAAAATATGTCTTGGAAACTATACATTACTGTTTATACCCTACGTTATGTTGCTTTTCATTCCACAAAGTATGGTTTGGAAACCATACGTTGCTATTTATACCCCACGTTATGTTATTTTTCATTTCATAAAGTATGTTTTGGAAACCATATGTTACTATTTATACCCTACATTATGTTACTATTCATTCCGCAAAGTATGGTTTGGAAACCATACATTACTATTTATACCCTACATTTAGTTAATGTTCATCAACCCTACGTTACTTTACTCTCCATTCCAAAAAGTATGTTTTGGAAACCATACATTACTTTTCATCAACCTAATGTCACATTTCTGTTTATTCCACAAAGTATGTTTTGGAAACTATACGTTACTGTTCATACCCTACGTTACGTTTCTGTTCATACCCTATGTTATATTACTGTTCATACACTACATTATGTTACTCTTCATTCCAAAGTTACTGTTCATTCTGAAGTTACTGTTCATTCCGAATTTACTGTTCATTCTAAAGATACCATTATTTCGGAAGTTACTGTTCTTTCTGAAGTTTCTGTTCATTCCGTCCAATTATTAAAAAATTAATTTTCAAGATATATATGGATTATTTTTTAACTATTTTTTTGAGAAAAAATATCATTAAATATAGGGATCATAATCAAATATTTTTTAATGTTTTTGGTGCTATATTTTGAGAGAGAAAATAATAATTTTTTTTCAACATCTTTTACAGATAAATTTGGACATTTCAAAATTGTTTGAATTCAAATGTTTGAATTTAATTTCAGAATATGCTTTTAGTTTTCAAGAACTATTTTGACTACATTTAAAACATTTTAAATGGATTTAAAATGCTGTTTTAAATCATTCAATGCTTTTATTATTTTGGAGATTTTATTGGAACACTTATTCAAAAAAAATGAATTCTTTTATTAGATATTTCTCCTATAAGAATAAAGTAGCAATGGTGCTACTATCTTCATAGAGATATTTGTGGGAGCTCTTGACTTAATTAATTTTGAATATCAAAAGGAATTTGAGTTTATTCACCTACTATATATTTTATTCTCTATATATATCATTCTCTTTTTTAGGTAAAAATACAATTTCAATACAAAGAGAAAGTGTTGTGAACTTTGAACATATTGTGCATTTGAAACGTCATGTGACACTCTAATTCACCACCTACTCGTTCCCTCAAGTGCAAAATTAATTATGCTTTGACTACAATTGCATTGACGAGTTGTTCTAATCTAACCCTCAAGAAATAGTACCTATGATTTAGTTTTTATCTTCTCTTTCATCTGGTTCTGATTCTATAACACTACTTCCCATCACTCACACGCTCTCTATTTTTTTGTTTATGCTTTTTCACAAAAAATCATTATTTTTTATTATTTTTCCTTGGTTTGTGATTCCCGAATTATAATGTCATAATCTTAGGGTTGTGACTCCCTGTATCTAAAGTCATGAATGTTTGGGTTGTAAATCCAAGTGTCTAAAGTCAGGTTGTACGGGTTGTGACTCCCCACACAAAGGTAAGTTTCATGGTTATCCCTCCACTTGAAAAGGATATTCTAATTATGTTATGATTCCCCTTTAAAAATCATTTTTATTGCACACATATCTCTCACCGAGTAGATAGGTATAAGAGTAGAGTAGGCCCACTTTGGACTGAACTAATAAAAAAAATCATTTTGTTATTTACTTTTTCCGGTGCTAATTAACCTCAATAATTAACTTGGATAATTAATTTAATTAATCCATTAATTTGATTAAAATTTTTAATCTGTTATTTTCACCCCTTTCTAGACTATATTCCATTACCATGTCCAACCCAACAATTGGTATCAAAGACTATCCCTCTTGAGAATAGTTTTTCTATATCGTTATATTTTATTATACCAAATATTTGAACCATTGGTTGTTCCTTTGAGAATTTATCCAACCATTTTTTTCTGATTTTATATTTTATTATGCTAACCTATTCCTATACGTCACATTCTAAGGATAACAATCTTATAAGATGGAAAGATTGAACCCGAATGATGCTTGGATTCCTCAGAAGCCACCACATTTTGATGGAAATAATTATGGATACTAGAGATCCGGAATGGAGGCATACCTCAAATAGTTGATCTTTGATCACTGGTCTATAATGTCCAAACAATACACACTACCTAAAGCTAACACAGATACTCTTATAGGAATTGATGCTACTAGATATGTCTTAAATTAAAATGTTGATAACATTTTATATTGTGTTATTAACAGAAGTCTTTTTAGTCAGGTGTCTGCATACAAGATAGCTCATGAGATTTAGAAGATTCTGCAACATAATCACCTTGGATCTAACAAATGGATCTGAACCAAGCTTGTAGTACTTCGTGATGAGTATCAAGACTTCTACATCAGTGAAGATGAAATTGTAAACCAAATGTTCCATAGATTCACAATCATTTTGAATGGAATGTATTCACTTGGAGAAGATCCGGAAATTCATGTACTTATTGAAAGAGTCCTACAAGCATTACCAATGAAATGCAATCAAAAGAAGGTTTTCATTGATGAAATCAAGAACTTCAAAGAGTACACACTTGATGAATTGATTGGATCACTACTCCAATATGAACTGGAACTGAATAACATATCTGATGAGGAGACAACAAAAATAAAAGGTGTAGCTTTTATGTCTATAAATTTTATTACTAATGATTCTTCTGATTCTAATTGATAGGATATTGAAAAGGAATACATGGCTCATATTGTAACTAGAGTCTAAAAAAGAATGAAAAAATAGGATTCACAAACCAATTTAGAAGAAACCCTTAAAAAGAAAAATATAAGGGAGATAAGAAAGGTGATACAAATTACAATGCTTCATATGTAACTTATTTTGAGTGCTAGAGGAAAAGTCATATCAAACTCGATTGCCCTAAACTAAATAATAAATACAAATAAAAATAAGAAGGACATAAATAAATTGACAACCAGCTGGAGTTGTACTGAAGAATATGATTCTAGTGAAAATCTGGAAATAAAAAATAATATGCTAACTTGGGTTTCATGGAATCACTAGATATGGTTAGTAATTATAGTTATTATTCTGAATATTCTAATTCTGAATATGAATCTGAAAACCCCAATGTTTTTGAATTAAATAAATAAGTTGAAAGATTGAGAAAAGATATTTTTAATGCTTTTGATTTATATAATAAACTTAAAGAAGACAATGAAAAACTTATTTATGAAATGAAATTAATTTTTCAAGAAAATAAAAAGTTAACAAACACTACTTATGCTTCTCATTCAACATTTTATGATAATTTGAAAACTTTTCAAGATTTGAATGAGAAATTGAAAAGGAATTTGAATGTATTAAACAAAATTTATCTTATTTTATTAATGTTCATGAAAAATATCATGAGATGACGTATTTGACTAAAACTAATAAAAATAAATATGTTTTTGGTTATGATAAAAGATTACCTAAAATGTATAAAACCCATTTTGTTAAAATTAAAAATAGTTTTACTTCAATTGTTACTTGTTTTAAATGTGGCATGAATGGTTATTATGCCAATGATTTCTCACTTAGATTTAAACAATCTTTTGAATTTATAAAAACTAATATTTCTAAATCCTTGTTATTGGGAGTACCTTACAATATATGTTTAAATTCTGTATGGGTACCTAAAAATTTCATTATTAATCCTATTGAACCCAAAGTATCTTGGGAATCAAAATTGTTAATTAATTTATTTTTGTAGGAAAAATGACTTGGATGTCTCAATAACGACATATGGTTAATGGACAGGGGATTCTCTAGGAATATGACTAGAGACCCATCAAATTGTACATCATAAAACACATGTGATGGAGGCATTGTAACATTTGGAGACAATTCCAAAGGCAAAGTAAAAGGTTTTGGTAAAGTTGGTATTTTAAATTCTACATTTATTTCAAAAGTTTTATATGTTAAAGGTTTAAAAAATAATTTAATTAGTATATCACAATTATGTAATGATGGAATGGAAGTTAAATTTAAAAATGATAAATGTTTTGTTTTTAAAGATGATTATTTTTTATTTTATGCTAATCAAAAAGATAATATTTATACTATTTATTTCTTTGAAATAATTGTTCAATATGTAAAGTGTTTGAATGTTGTAAAGAATGGTAGCATCCTTTGGCACCGACATTTAGGTCATGTTAATTTTCTAATGTTTCATAAGTTCTCAAAGGATGATAATGTTTTATAGATTCCTTCTTTGAATAATGAACAACTTCATCTTTGTGACGCCTGCATGAAAGGGAAACAACACAAAATTTATTGTAGACCTATCACTCAGATAATTACTAATAAGCATTTAGAGTTAGTACATCTTCATTTATTTGGTCCAACTCTGATTTCTAGCCTTTCTGGAATGAAATATACTTTAGTTATTATTGATGATTATAGTAGATTTACTAGGGTATATTTTCTAGCTCATAAAAATGATAATTTATCTAAATTCACTAATTTTTGTAAATTAGTTAAAATTGAAAAAAAGTTGTGTGATTATTTTTATTCATAGTGATAAAGGAGGTGAATTTCATAATTTATATTTTGAAAAATTCTATGAAAGGAATGGATATTTTCATAATTAATCTTCTCCTGGAACACCACAACAAAATGCTGTTTTAGAATGGAAAAATAGAACTCTTGTTGAAATGGCCCGAACAATGTTAAGTGAATATAATATGCCTAGATATTTTTGGGCTAAGGCTATTTTTTCTGCATGCTATATTTAAAATGTAATTTTTATTATACCTCTACTAAAGAAAACACCTTATGAATTATTCAAAAATAAAAATCCTAAATTTGGTTATTTTATATTTTTTGGCTGTAAGGTTTTTATTTTCAATTCAAAGGATAATTTAGATAAATTTCATGATAAAAGTGATGAAGGTATTTTTATTTGTTATTCTAATAATAGTAAAGCTTATAATGTTTTTTAAGAAAAGAACGATGGTTATTGAAGAATCTTTTCATGTTATGTTTGATGAAAATAACGTTAAAATAAATTTTGATTATAATTTTATTGATGATGAGTTTAGAGATTTCAATTTGGGTGAAGATATTATTAAAGATAAGAATGAATTAATTGAGGGGGATCATACTCCTTATCAACTTGATCCAATATCATGGAATATTCACAAAGATAATCCTATTGAAAATGTAATTGGCAATGTTGATTCTTGTTTCAAAACCAAAAATTCTATTCTGAATTATTGTGCCAATTCTACTTTTATTTCTGATTTTGTTCCAATTAATATTAATGATGCTCTAAAAGATGAAAACTGGATTGTTTCTATGCAAGATGAAATAAATCAGTTTGTTAGAAATAATGTTTGGACTTTAGTATAATTTCATGAAGATTAGAAGGTAATTGGAACTAAGTGGATCTTTAGAAACAAGCTGGATGAATCTGTTCAAATTGTCAAAAAAAATCTAGACTTGTTGCTTAAGGATACTCTCAAGAAGAAGGTATAGACTTTCAAGATTCATTTTCACCTATTTCCATGTTAGAGGTAATTATAATTATGTTGGATTTTGAGTGTTATCAAGGTTTTAAATAATATCAAGTGGATGTAAAAAGTGATTTCTGAAATGGTTTTATTACTAAAGAAGTTTATTTTTCTCAACCCCCTAGTTTAGAAAATGAAAAATTTCCCAACCATGTTTTTAAATTATCTAAAGCTTTATACTGTCTCAAAAAA
The DNA here is from genome assembly GCA_963277665.1 of Viscum album. Classification (NCBI taxonomy): domain Eukaryota; kingdom Viridiplantae; phylum Streptophyta; class Magnoliopsida; order Santalales; family Viscaceae; genus Viscum; species Viscum album. The sequence goes on along the minus strand of OY728153.1, from coordinate 55,860,423 downwards.
CAACCTCATTCTTGGTATGAAATAATTTCTTTATTTTTATTAAAAAATGGTTTCAAGAAAGGTAATGTTGATCCATATTTTTTTTATTGAAATATCTTCTGATGAAATTTTACTTATTCAGATCTACGTTGATGATATAATTTTTGGATCATGTAGTGAAATAAATTGTAATGATTTTTATTCTTTGATGTCTTATGAATTTGACATGAGTTTAATGGGAGAATTAAAGTTCTTTCTTGGACTTAAAATTTCTCAAAGGAAAGATGGAATTTTTCTTAATCAATCTAAGTATGCTAACAATTAAGTTAAATGATTTGGTCTTGATTCCTCTAAATCCATGAAAACTTATATGGGTACTAATTTTAAATTAGATAGTGATGCATATGGTAAATCAATTGATTTTAGAATTTATAGAGGTATGATATGTATCTTACTATATTTAACTGCATCTAGACCTGACATCATTTTTAGTGTTTGTCTATGTGCTATATTTAAAGTTAATTAAAGCTGTAAAAATAATAATTAGATATGTTAAAGGAACTGTTGATTTTAGTTTATTTTATCCAAAATATAAATATTTTTATTTAACATCTTATTCTGATTCTGATTTTGGAGGTTTTAGAACTAACCAAAAAATCACATCAGGTATGTGTCATTTTCTGGAAAAATGTTTAACTTTATGGTCATCTAAGAAATAATTATTTGTTGATTTATCTACTACAGAAGCTGAGTATATCTCTTCTTCTAGTAGTTGTGCTCAAATTTTATAGATTAAGCAAACCTTATGTGATTTTGGTGTTTATATTGATAAAATACCTATTTATTGTGATAATACATCTGCAATTTCTATTTCTAAAAACCCCTTAGGGAATTCTAAAACAAAACATATTGATCTTAGATTTCATTTTATTCGAGATCATGTGAATAAGGGTGATATAGTTTTAGAATTTATCCCTTATGAAAACTATCTTTCAGGTATTTTTACAAATCCTTTAGTCTCTACTTAGTTTGAAAAAACTAAATTTTCTCTTGGTATGTTGAATTTTTAAATTTTCTTTACAGCATTTGTTTAGGGGTAGCATGTTTTTACATTTTTGTTATTTGAAAAAAGGGGGAGAAGTTTTGGAGAGAATTTTTTGGGAGAATAAGTTGGTTTTGGGGAAAAATAATTCATTTATGGTTTAAATGTTTTGTTTTTTTAATCAAACAAAAAGGGGGAGATTGTTTGTGCATGTGCATATTTCTTTTAATTTGATTTCATATGATTTTGTTTGATTACTTTTCCTCTGTATATTGATGGTATCTTAATTTATTTTATTTGGATTTTTGTGATTATTATCATGTTGTAAATAAAAGATATTTATCTATACTTTATTAGTTAATGAGGAAGTTTGAAAAGGAATATATATTTCTCTAGAAATTCAATTAAGTTTCTAGTATGGTTTCAGAAACTCTACATCTCACTATTTTAAAACATTTCTGTATTTATTTTACTGCAACTTCTATAGTTATCATATTTTCATGAAAGTTGGTTCTATATAAAGATAAAAAGTTTATCTTGATTTCATTCATTTACATCAAAGTCTAAAAATATCTTTTGAATGGAATTTTAATTACATGAAGGTACGTTATTATATTTTGTAGTAGCTATTTTTTCAGAATTTTTTTACTTATATGTTTTGATGATTTTGGGATCTGTAGATGTCAGTTTTAATTGATGATTTCTTTTAGGAATGATTATAAGTTTTTATAGAAATCATTAGTTTTGACCAAAGCATGAATCTGCTACTAAGATCCATTAAATATTCGTTGAATTTTATAAAATATGATGTCCATATGTTTTATAAAAGTATGGTTTACTGTTCATTCTGCAAAGTATGTTTTGGAAACCATACGTTACGGTTTATACCCAATGTTACATTATTGTTCATTCCGAAAAGTATGGTTTGGAAACCATACGTTACTATTTATACCCTACATTACGTTACTGTTCATTCCACAAAGTATGGTTTGGCACCCATACATTACTATTTATACCCTACATTACTTTACTGTTCATTCTGTGAAGTATGGTTTGGAAACCATAAGTTACTATTTATACCCTACGTTAAGTTACTGTTTATAAACCTTATGTTATGTTACTGTTCATTCCACAAAGTATGTCTTGGAAACCATATGATATTGTTCATCAACCCTACACTATGTTACTATTCATACCCTGCGTTACGTTACTGTTCATACCCTACATTACGTTGCTATTAATTATGAAGTTACCATTCATTCTGAAGTTACTATTCATTCTAAAGATACAGTTCATTCTGAAGTTAATGTTCATTCCGAATTTATTGTTCTTTTCGAAGTTTCTCTTCATTCTATGCAATTTTTTAAAAATTGATTTTCTGCGTATATATAGATTATTTTTGTCACAAACTAGCCCGGATACCCTAGTAACCCGATAACCGATCCGGTCCTAACATAGCCCGAAGGGCGTTCCCAATCCCCACGAGTCAGTGACTAGCACCTGGCATCGTACAACATACAAATGGGAACGATTTGGCCACAAGAATGCGGAAGCAAGAGTAAAACAAAATAGTATGCATAACAAAAGAAAATCCACTGGGAGTAATGTACCAGAATACAAATAGGAACAAAAAGTCAAAGTACCACAACCAAAGTAAAAAAAGGGAAAACAGTCCCAAGGTCCCAAAACACACAACTTACCAAGTCCAAAGATCAACAACTGGATCCACCTCCAAGAGGTCCCTTCCCTTTGCTCGATCCTGGAATAAGAAAGTCTACAAACACCAGAAGGCAAAAGTACGGTGTGAGCCTAAGCCCAGTAGGATACCACCAAAGATTCCATAACAGATTCCAAAAATAGATCATATAAAGAAGATCTTTCCATTTTCAAATAAATAGGTTTGGAAACTCAAAAGAATATTTTAACAAAACATGTTATACATTTTCAAATGATGGAAATAAATATTTTTAAGAAAAGACTTTTCAAATGATGGAATATTTCTAAAAAATTGGCTTAAGCAAAAAATTTATATAAAATAGTTTATATAAATTCAGAAGGCATAAAAGTCAGTTCAAAAGCATTGGAATACATTTATATCTCAAATATAAACAAACAAGCGAGCAACATGGTCATCTTCCAAAAGGTACGATAGTATTAATCAGTTATATGATTCCACACTCTCTATGTGAACTTAGTAAAATCTGTATACACACGTCCCTGTGGCACTAGACAAAGGAGACTCGCCACCAACCCATCGGGGATGTGAACCGCCGCAAGTATGTTTTAGAACATTGTCATAGAGTAGAGTGTATCCAAATAACTCACTAACTACCTAAGGCTTTCATGCGCTCTTACAGGATCGGTAAACTATTTTAATAATGATTAAAACATGATCAATCTCATTCTTCCATTTCAAAAGTGCCAATTTCATTCCATTTAAAACCAAAATAGGTTTTATTCAAAACATGCCTTTTTTACAAGATAAAACCAATGGGTTTCTATCAAATCATTTTAATCCATTTTAACCAGTTTAAAATCCATTCAAAACCAATTCCATCATTACACAATTTATTCCCACAATTAAATTTCCACAATTTAATTGAAACCATTTCCATCAAATCCAAAATTTAAATTCGACAACTTAAATTGGCCAATTTCCATAAACACACTGAATTCAATGGAATTGGGGTTTTCCAAATTTCTTTGCCAAAACCATTTCAAATATCTCAACTCACTGGAATCGAGTTTTTATCGATTTAATTGAAAGCTAACTTGATCAATTGAATTTAAATCAACAATTGAAATAAATCAAGAAAATATAATGATAATCAATTTTGAAAGTTGGGATGGAACCACCTACCTCAATCTGTTGTAGGAAGTTAACCCAACAAGAAGCCCCAAAAACCCAGTGACACAACGTCACCAATCAAGTTCCATATTTAAAACCCTAAAACCAAAATTAAGATCAAAGGGATTAAGATCTTTCAAAAATAGATCTAGATTCACAATCCTAGATCTATACCTCAACTCGTAGGTTTAGATCCATGTAAAAAAAGGAAATATCCCATGAAAAGATCAAGGGAAGATAGAGAAATAAATGAGAAACACAACAAGATGAAATCCACTTACCAAGAGGAGAGTAGATCTTCAATATGAGCCTTCAATCTCGAAGAAAGATGTTCAGATCGCCTTGGAATCTCTCTAGGAGGCTTTGGAAAGATCTAAAATAAGTCAAACCCGAGCCAAGGTCGAAAATATAGAAGTTCCGGGGGTTCTTGTGGTTTTAAAAGAAATTTTTGGAATTAAAAACCACGTGCACGGTTTAACTGGGCAGAGGCACACGGTTTATCAAACCGTGTGCACACCGTATGGATCTCATTGTCCAGAGATACATGGTCCATACGGTTTTGTCGCACGGTTTGTCAAATCATGCGCACACTGTGCGTACCTCTCTGTCTAGTGCTTCTTGGTTGGCACGGTTTGGTCGCAGAGTTTGTCAAACCGTGCGCAAACTGTGCACAAGCCGTTGGCCTTTTGTTTTACTTAAAATTTCACTCAAACGCACCCCCAAGTCACTACTCCAAAAAAGAGGTGCTTAGAAAAATGAAAAGTACCTTGAAACGTAATGTGATGTTACAACCTCCCCACCATAAGATCTTTCTGTCCCCAGAAAGCCTATGAAGAAACCTACACGTCAAAAATATGGGGCCACTAATCTCTAATTAGTGCCTCCCTTTCCCACATCTCATGAGAATCAGAACCATGCTGCCATAGTACACAGACGAGAGGTATCATTCTCCCACTAAGTACCTTGGTCTCAAAATCAACAACCCTGACTGGTCGTTCAGTAATAGGTAAATCTGGTTCAATCTCAAGATCACTCCACCTCACAACATGAGATGGATCAGAGAGATACTTTCGCAGCTATGATACATGGAACATGTTATGTATCGACGTCAGTTGTGGTGGTAGATCTAGATGGTAAGAAACTTTCCCCACAAGGCCAATAACCTCAAAAGGTCCCACAAAACGAGTAGCAAGCTTCCCTTGCCTCCCTAGTCGTTGATGACCCAATCAGGGTGAAACAGTCAAGAACACCTGGTCACCAACTGAGAACTCTAAAGGTTTATGGCGACGATCAGCATAAGACTTGTATCAACTTTGTGTTGTAAACATTCTCTGAAGAATCAATTGGATCTTAACTATCGTCTCTTGGACCAAACTCGGTCCTACCAAGGAACTTTCACCAATCTCCGACCAACATAAATGATATTTGTAAGGATGGCCATACAATGCCTCAAAAGGAGCCATTTTGATTGCAGATTGATAACTGTTGTTATAAAAGAACTCAACTAGCCCCATATAGTCATCCCAAGACCCACCAAAGTCGAGAACACATGAACGGAGCATATCCTCAAGGATCTGAATAGCCCTCTCTATCTGGACATTTGACTGTGGATGGTAGGTCGTGCTCAAACGAACCTAAGATCCCAGTGCCACTTGAAGGCCTCTCCAAAAGTGAGAAGTAAACCGAGGATCCCTATTAGAGACTATAGCAGACGAAACTCTGTGAAAACGAACAACCTATTTCACATAGATATTTCCCAACTCCTCAACTTTGGTTGTATCTCAAATAGGTATGAAATGAGCTGACTTGGTCAGCCTGTTGATCACAACCCATATCGCATTCTTCTTCCTCTGGGTTTGAGGTAACCCAACCACAAAGTCTATAGAGATTTCATCCCACTTCCATGTAGGTACTAGAAGTGGTTGAAATAAACCCGAAAGTTTCTAGTGTTCGGCTTCCACCTGATGGCATGTATAGAAACGAGATACAAACTCAGCAATGCCTCGTCTCATACCTGCCCACCAGAACTGCCATCGTATATCATAGAACATCTTCATGGTTCCTAGTTGTACATCCAACTGAGAGTTATGGAAACCTACCATCACATCCTTCATTGCCTCTAACGGCGCAATGTAACGGTTTCGATAACACATAACACCCTCTTTGGAGAACGACCACTGAGTTTCGGTCTCCCCACCATAAATAGAGTCCCTTATGCTATGGAATTCATCATCCAGTTGTTGTTTCAGAAGAATTAACTCAAGGAGAGCATAGGTTAACTGAACACTAGCTAAAGAAACTTTATTCCCCTTCCACTGAACTCCAATATGCAACTGAGAAAAAAGAGCCATCAAACTCCACTCTTCTGAAGATTCTTTCACAGACTGAGATGGAAGTTTCATGCTTAACACATCTGCAACAACATTCCTTTTCCTCTGGGTATAGTAAATGTCAATGTCGAGAGATTTCAGGTACTCCACCCAACACCTTTGGCGGAGATTCAAATCTTTTTGAGAAAATATATAACTCAAGCTCTTGTGGTCTGAATTCACATTAAACCTTTCTCCAAAAAGTTAATGTCTCCAACACTTAAGTTTGTGCATTACAGCTGCAAGTTCAAGGTCATGGGTAGGATAGTTCTTCTCATGAGGCTTAAGCTGACAAGACCCATAGGCAAAAACATGATTACCCTGCATGAGAACACATCCCAAACCTGAACCCGATTCATCACAGAAAACCACGTAACCTATCCCAGCCTCGGGTAGAGTTAACACCGATGTAGTAGTAAAAAAATCTTTATCTCAACAAAATAACTCTGACATTTATCATTCCAGGAAAACATCACTCCCTTTCGAGTCAGAGCAGTCATTGGAGAAGCTAACTTTGAGAAGTCTTTAACAAACTGGTGATAATATCCTGCTAAGCCCAAGAAGCTCTTAATCTTGAAAACATTCCGTGGTTGTTCCCAAGTCATAACAGCCTTCACCTTTTCATAATCAACTAATATTCCTTGTTCTGATACAACATTTCCCAAGAATTTCACTTCCCAAATCCAGAAATCACACTTTGAAAGTGTTTCATAAAGTTTGTGATTCCTTAGAAGACTCAGAACTGTTCTCAGATGATGCACATGATCCTCCATAGACATGGAGTAGACAAGAAGTCATCCACAAAGACCACCACGAAAGTATCTAGGTACTCATGGAAAACCATGTTCTTTACATCCATGAAAACTGCATGAGCATTTGTTAGGCCGAAGGGCATTACAAGGTACTCATAATGGACATACCTAATCCGAAAATAGGTCTTAGGAATGTCAGATTCATTTATCCTCAACTGATGGTAACCAGATCGAAGATCAATTTTTGAAAACCACCTTTCCCCTTTCAATTTATCAAACAAATCTTCAATTCATGGTAACAGATATTTGTTTTTTATTGTAACACGATTGATTTTTCGATAATCAACACATAAGCGAAGAGAACGATCGGCCTTCTTGGCGAAGAGAATAGGTGATGCCCAAGGTGACACACTCGGGCGTATAAAACCTTTCTCAAGAAGATCATATAACTGTGACTTCAGCTCCTTTAGTTTAGCAAGATCCATTCGGTAAGAGGGAATTGAAACTGGTTGAGTACCAAACATTAAGTCGATAGAAAATTCAACCTCTCTTAAAGGTGGAAAACCAGAGAAGTCAGAAGGAAACACATCGGGAAACTCAGTAAAAACTGGGGGAAGATTACCTCCAGATCAAAAGCAAAGGCTGATATGACTTTCCCCAACTCTGGATAAGAGGGTCCATCTCTGCTTGACCTTGGGTCCCATTCTCCTTGAAAAACAAGAGTCACACCACTAGGTTTAGTAAGGTAGACCCATCGAAGATAACAATCGATCTGGGATTTATTGGCAATGATCCAATCCATCCCAAATATGACGTCAAAATATTTCATGTCAAGAACCAAGAAACTACAAGCATGATCAACATCTAATAGAGAGAAGACACAAATAGGACTACGGAGACCCTTCTCTCTCATTACACCAAGGGGTGTAGTAATATCCATCACACAAGAAAAACGTTCCATAGGTATATTAAGAAGATTAACCATATGGGTTGAAATAAAAGAGTGAGATGCACCAGTATCAAAAAGAGTTGTCACTAAAGACAACAGTATAGTAATGGCACCTCTCACAGTTGCAGGACCTGCATTAGCTACCTCTGGCGACTCATCCACTACGTGAAGATGCTTCGTTCCAGATGCCTGTGGATGGAACCCTTTTCACGTGAAGCATTTTATTTCCCTACAGTATTTGGAGGTGATGATGATCTTGTACCACTACATGGAGTAGAGAAGTGATAGAATAATCTCTATAAGTGCCCTAAACGTCCGCAAGAACTACAGTTCTTGGGTGCCTCAGTGCGAACCCTCTTAGAATTTCCTAGCTGTCCACACTGATAGCAAGTCAAAGAAGCCCCTCCCATTGTTACCAGAGGTCTAGAATGACTCTGTTGTCGAGAACTTCCATAAGAAACATCTCGCTTCCATTTTACATTAAAGGAATCAACACTGCCAATAGGAGGGAATAGAACCTCCTTCAACCCTGAATTTCCTGCCATGTCCATCTCAACCATCATGGCCATATCCAGAACACCAGCATAAGTAGGTAACTTCAGTAAGAAAACCTATGAACGAATATTGGATCGAAGTACCAACTCGAATCGTCGAGCCTTCATCCTCTCATTAGATACAATCTCAGGAGAAAACTTTACCAGCTCAGAAAAACAATTTGGGTACTCAGCCACGGTTTTGTTGGCCTGCTCAAGTTTGAAAAACTCCACATCCTAGGCCAACACCATAGATTCTGGATAGAACTGATCAATGAAAAGAACCCTAAAGTATTTCCACTCCAAACCCTCATGTTTCCCTGTCGTTACCATTGTGTCCCACCATCTCCTACTTATTCCCTATAGCACGAAGGTGGAACACTTCAACTTGATCGCATCCAGTGTCTCCAAAAACCCAAACAGATGTTCAATCTTACTCAACCATTCTTCATCATGTTCAGGATCAGTGGAGCCTTTGAAGACTGGTGGCTTCTGCCATAGGAACTCTTGGGAATGACTTCGGAGAATATCACTATGAGGATCTATAGCTGGAGTCTGAACAGAAACTAGAGGTGGTGCATGTCCCAGATCTTGGACAGTGTGAACAATCACATCAACCAAACTCAGATCCACAATTGGACTCGCTTACTGAGGTTCAGCAGTAGCCTTTTTTTGGATCTGAGCTCCACGTCTTCTCGGAGGCATGATGCTACACATCATAAAAAGACATAGATTAACACCCAAACCGAGTAACAAGGAAAACTGTTCTTAATAGAAGGTATTAACAATATTTGTAATCCACTCTATCCAAATCAAAATAGGGAAAATACTAGAACTAATCCACAAGTCGTATATCCGTAACCAACCCTGGTGACTTAAGGTTCATTGCAGTGAGAGCTGGCCAGGCACTCAATCACAACTACCTCCTAAGCAGTGACAAGAATACTCAAGTGCATACTGTCATCAAGGGAAGATGCTCAACCTCGCTCTAATACCATTTTGTCACGAACTATACCGGATACCCTGGTAACCCGATAACCGAGCTGGCCCTAACATAGCCCAAAGGGCGTTCCCGATCCCCATGGGTCGACGACTAGCACCCGGCATCGTACAACATACAAGTGGGAATGATTTTGCCACAAGAATGTGGAAGCATGAGTAAAACAAAATAGTATGCATAACAAAAGAAACTCTACTGGAGGTAATGTACCAGAATACAAATAGGCACAAAAAGTCAAAGTACGATAACCCAAGTACAAAAATGGAAAACAGTCATAAGGTCCCAAAGGACACAACTTACCAAGTCCAGAGATCAACAACTGGATCCACCTCCAAGAGGTCCCTTCCCTCTGCTCGATCCTGGAAGAATAAATTATACAAACACCCAAAGGAAAAAGTAGGATGTGAGCCTAAGCCCAGTAGGATACCACCAAAGATTCCATAACAGATGCCAAAAACAGATTATCCAAAGAAGAGCTTTCCATTTTCAAATAAACAGGTTTGGAAACTCAAAATCATATTTTAACAGAACATGTTATACATTTTCAAATGATGGAAATAAATATTTTTAAGCAAAGGCTTTTCAAATGATGGAATATTTCTAAAAAAATGTCTTAAGCAAAAAAATTATATAAAAGAGTTTATATAAATTCAGCAGGCATGAAAGGTATTTCAAAAGCATTGGCATACATTTATATCTCAAATATAAAAAAATAAGCAAGAAACATGGTCATCTACCAAAAGGTACGATAGTATTAATCAGTTATAGGATTCCGCACTCTCTATGTGAACTCAGAAAAATGTGTATACACACATCCATATGACACTGGCCAAAGGAGACTCATCACCAACCCATCGGGGATGTGACCTGCCGCAAGTATGTTTTAGAACGTTGTTGTAGCATAGAGTGTATCCAAATAACTCACTAAATACCTAAGGCTTGCATGCACTCTTACATGATTGGAAAACTATTTTAAGAATGATTAAAATACGATCAATCCCATTCTTCCATTTCAAAAGTGAAAACTTCATTCCATTTAAAACCAAAACAGGTTTTATTCAAAACATGCCTTTTTCACAAGATAAAACCAGTAGGTTTCTATCAAATCATTTTAAGCAATTTTCACCAATTTGAAATCCATTCAAATCCAATTCCATCATTACACAATTTATTCCCATAATTAAATTTCCACAATTTAATTGAGACCATTTCCATCAAATCCACAATTTAAATTTGGCAACTTAAATCGGTCAATTTCCATAAACACACCCAGTTCAATGGAATTGGGGTTTTCTACATTTTCAATGCCAAAACCATTTCAAATATCTCAACTCACTGGAATCAAGTTTTTATTAATTTAATTGAAAGAAAACTTGAGAAATTGAATATAAATCAATAATTGAAATAAATCAAGAAAATACAATGATAATCAATTTGGAAAGTCAGGACGGAACCACCTACCTCGATCTATTGTAGTAAGTTATCCCAATGAGAATCCCCAAAAACCAAGCGGCACAACGTCACTGATCAAGTTCTAGATTTAAAACCCTAAAACCAAAATTAAGATCATAGGGATCAAGATCTTGCAAAACTAGATCTAGATTCACAATCCTAGATCTACACCTCAACTCATAGGTTTAGATCCATGGAAACAAAGGAAATATCCCATGAAAGGATCAAGGGAAGATAGAGAAATAGACAAGAAACGCAACGGGATGAAATATACTTACCAAGAGGAGAGAAGATCTTTAATCCGGGCCTTCAATCTCGAAGAAAGATGTTCAGATCGCCTTGGAATCTCTCTAAGAGGATTTGGAAAGACCTAAAATAAGTCAATCCTGAGCCAAGGTTGAAAATATGGAAGTCCCAGGGGTACGGGTGGTTTTAAAAGAAATTTTCGGAATTAAAAACTGCGTGCACGGTTTACCTGGGCAGAGGCGCACGGTTTGTGAAACTGTGCGCACACCGTGCGGATCTCACTGTCCAGAGATACAAGGTCTGCACGGTTTGGTCGCACATTTTGTTAAGCCGTGCGCACACCGTGCACAAGAAATTTCCCTTTTGTTTTACTTAAAAGTTCTCCCAAACGCACCCCCAAGTCACTACTCCAAAACAGAGGTGCTTAGAAACATCAAAAGTACCTAGAAACGTAACGTGATGTTACAATTTTTTAACGACTTTTTTGGGAAAAATTATCATTAAATATAAGGATCATAATAAATGTGTTTTTAATTTTTTTGGTGCTATATTTAGAGAGAAAAATTAATAAATGTTTTCAACGTGTTTTAAAAATAAATTTGGACGTTTCAAAAAATTTTAAATTCCAATGTTTGAATTTAATTTCAGAATATGTTGCCAGTTTTCAAGAGTTGTTTTCACTACGTTTAAAACATTTTAAATGGAATTAAAATGATTTTTTAAATCATTCAATGCATTTATTATTCTAGAGATTTTATTAGAATACTTATTCAAAATATTTTGAATTTTTTATTAGATATTTATTCTACAGGAATAAAGAAGCAACGGTGCTACTATTTTCATGGAGATATTTATGGGAGCTCTTAAATCAATTAATTTTGACTATCTAAAGAAATCGGAGTTGTTTCACCTGCTATATATTTTATTCTCTATATATATCATTCTCTCTTGTAGGTAAAATTACAATTTCAATACAAAGACAAAGTGCTGTAAACTTTGAACCTGTTAGGCATTTGAAACGTCATGTGACACTCTGCTTTACCACCTGCTCATTCTCTCAAGTGCCAAATTAATTCTTCTTCCACTATAATTGCATTGTCAAAACGTGCTAATCAAAACCTCAAGAACTAGTACCTATGAGATAATTTTTATCTTCTCTTTCATCTGGTTCTGAGTCTGTAACACTACTTCTCATCTCTCACACGCTCTCTATTTTTCTATTTATGCTTTTTCACACAAAAATATTATTTGTTATTATTTTTCCTACATTTGTGACTCTTGGAATCTAAAGTTAGGATCTTAGGGTTTAGACTCCATGTATCTAATTTCAGTACTATTTGGTTGTGACTCCTATTGTCTATATTCTGGTTGTAAGGGTTGTGACTCCCCACACAAAAGTCAGTGTCATGGTTATCCCTCCACTGGAAAAGGATGTTGTAATTGGGTTATGATTACCCTTTAAAAATCATTTTAGTGCACATGTATATCTCGCCAAGTAGAGAGGTATAAGAGTAGAGTAGGCCCACTTTGGACTGAACTACTAAAAAAATCCTTGTGTTATTTACTTTTTCCGCTTCTAATTAAACTTAATAATTAATTTTTATGATTAATTTAATTAATAAATTCATTTGATTAATATTTTTAATCTGTTCTATCCACCCCCCCCCCTCTCTAGACCATCTTTCATTACCCTATCTGACCTAAAAAGGGTGTATAGGGGGTTCGGGACATGAAATAGGTGAATAGGTGTCCATATAGCCAATGTTTCATGGATGTTTCATGGTTAGTAGTATCTCTATTCAATGCTTTCTTAGAGGTATGATGTGCAGTTTATGAAAAAATGATATCAGGAAGCTGAATAGTGAAGGCTTGGATAGAGAAATCACACATAGTCACCACATGGTATGTCAAACTTTGTGGGTCTCTAGAAATCCATTTGACTTGTACACATCTTGGATAGATGGTGGTACATGTTTAGATAACTTTTTGGATAATCATACAGTCAAATAATGAACCCCATTAAAAGTGGGAAATATTTCATCCCCCTCAAGAATTATTTGTACTAACTTGATTTCCTCCCCTATTTTCCCCTATAAGATAACAGTGACAAAAAATCCTCTTAAACATCCAAAATAAATATCTCCTTCATTTCTATAATATTTGGAGCATCGTTGGGTGTAGATCGATGCTCTAGGTATGTCTTACAATCCTCTTCCTTCATTTTTCTGGATAAGGTTTTTTGGAATCATTCTTATTCTTTTGAAGTACTAAAAACCTCTTTTCCTAGAAGATCTTATGTTGGGGTTATATGGGTGTTTTTTTGGAATCAAATTCTAAGTCAAATAGAGTGTTATAATATGTATTATAGGTAGGTGGTATTTAAGTTATATTAAATAGTACTTTTGTTTTATTTATGTGTATATAGATTATCATTGGTGTCTTTGTGTTGTTAATCTGGTTTTTCTTGGTAGAAATGGAAAATGTATTGTGTAAATGTTCAATTATACCACTCATAATCCATGTGGGATTTTTTGAGGTTAATTAGACTGTATTAAGGGCCATATATGGGGTGTTTTAATTCTGGAACATGGGAATAAAAATGTTAAAATGAGTAATTGAATTTTTATGAGATAGCTCCCATGATAAATATGTTTACATGTTATATTGGGCTATAAAATAAAACTATAAGAATTTATGTCATGTTTTTGGAATGGAATAAGGGGTATTTATTATAATGTGAATTTTTAAATGAGTTAAGAAATTTAAATTGAAAATGTATTGACAGGATAACTCATGTAAATGAAAAATCAGAAAAATGGTTTAATACATGTAAATGGTAATTTGTAACTGTGTTAGGACATAAAGATAGATTATGTATTGAGTGAACCATGATCATAAATGAGGAATTAATTTAATGAGTTATATATTATGCGTGACATATGTATGATGAATTATTAAAGAATAATGTTAACTTATCACTATGGTATGTGGGGTATTTACATGAGGTTCTACGAAGACATGTCAGGTTGGAATGAGGCTCTTGTCCCTAGGCCTATAATTCATGAGTTTTAGATTTAGACTAAGTATATAATAACCTAATAGTTTCATTTGATGATTCTACATAGAATGATGATCCATGGAAAGATTTATTTTTTTTGTATGATGTCTTACCTAGTGGCATACGGAACTTGATTTTTCCCCTTATGCATAGTTGTGTGACCGGCATAGACTATATTGTAATTGATGAAATGTCTAAAAAATGTAACAATTAATGATTGTGGATAATTTGAATCTTATTAAATACTGGAAACTTTTCTATATCTTGTTTTTATTGATATTCATTACGTACATACATAAAATCGGTTTAGAGTGTTTATTTTTTAGTCACCTTTGTTGGGGCCCTATTTAGTTTTACTCACATGTTGGTCAGTATATCATTGGGCACTCGAGAAGACTTCATTATTACAGTTCAAGGAAATGGAAAATACTATATGGTATATGATTTAATTGGGCATGGTATATTCAAAGATTAGTGATCATGACTAGGATTTATGAAGTATTTTTTGGATTCATTATTTTTTCCGTATCTTGGGTTTTCCTTACACATGGAACTATATGACATGACATAACATATTTACTGTTTGGTTGTGGACTTGTTCCTTGTTTTGTGAAATAGTTGGTAATGTATGTTTTTGGTTTAATTACACCATTATTTAATATTTTATATACTATGTATTACTCTAATAAAGAGGGTATTATCTCTCCATGTGACCTATTAGGACATCATTGCTACTCTAAAGACTCTAGTGTATAGGGAGCCTCACCTAATGTAATTTGTTGTCCCATATCGTGGAACTATTTTAGTATATCTCTATCCAGGGGTGTTACAATTTTTTATAAAAGTATCTTATTTTCTGTTTTCTTTTGATTTGGGAATGGTATATGGGAGATTAGGATGCTTTGGGCACAGTTAATGATCTCATGCATGGGAGTAGCTAACAAATGTATGAGGTAAAACCCAATTTATAGGATGGGATTGTTTTTATTTTTGATTTTTGTTAAGGTTGGATGATACTTCACCATTGGGTGATGCACTTTTTTGTGATGTGACTATTTTATGATATGTTAGTTGTGGATGAAATGGTATAGGGTTTTCCAATCATGTATCATTTCTTGGATCCTAAGGATATAGAGTAGTACCCATGGTTTCTAGTTTGTATCATCATTCCCCTTTCTCTAAGGCCCATTTTGATTAAAAATCTTTAAATGTAGTTTTTTAGGGTTTACTGCAGGTCTCATGATAGGTCCATGCCATGTACCTAAAGTACACACCATGTACATGGGGACAGATTCAAGTTGTGGTGTGGGGGTCACGCTGTGAGCTGGTACACGTCATGTACCTGAGGTACACATCATGTAGTGGTTAAATATTGTTTTTTTAACATGAGGTGATTGGTTTTTCAGCATAGTTATCCAGCTTGTCCTTCACATCATGACTAGGGGGTACACGTCGTGTTCCATCCTACACCTAGATTAAAGTCAGATGTTTGGTAGTTTTTCTCATTCTATTATATACATACCTCTTATCTCTCCACCCTAGACTCTCCCTAGGTGATTATTAGAGGCACCCCTTTTTCAGATAGGATCCAATCAGGTTTGGTTCTTCGGTGCATCTGCGATACGTATCTTTGAGTAAGTGTTATCTTAGATCTACTTCTCTTCTGCTCTTGGTTTTTAGATATTTTCTTGTTATGGGTAGATCTATGTTTTTTTCAAATAATTTGATAGTTGTATTTTTTGTTGATAGAAGAAGGGATGTAAGGCTGTTTCTTGGAAGCATCAACCAGGTTTTTGTGAGCATTCTTCATCCTTTTTTGGGTTTCTTAAAAACCTTCAAGGTAGGTGGATTCACTCTAACCTCATCTTTGTAGAACTGATTAGCATGATTCCAATCAAATGTATTTTCTGAATTGATTGTGAATTTATTATTGAACACTTATTGGGAACCTTCTTGAGTGACAATTTGTGAAATCTGTAAAATTGGGTTAATGTGGAAAGTGTTTTGTTCATACTTTTTAAATATTGATTTTAAAATGAATATTTTTCTGAAATGTTGGAACAATAATAAGATTATATGTTTTCAGTAAAAGGGAATGTTTTTTTGAAATGAAATGTTTCTTTGGAATTGGTCATTATTTGGTTTTCAATAAAAGTTCAGTTTTATTGAAGTGGTTTATTTTGGTAAAGAAAATATTTGGAATACATGGTGTTGGTGTGATTTTATACTTAATGGTCCCAGAATAAGAGACAAGTATCATTGGGGTACAAGGTATGTGACCCTGGATCGTGGGCGGGTGTCAGTGGGACACAAAGTGATTGGACAAGAGACCTCTCATGAGTATGGAATTTTCGAACAAATCATGCATGTGTGGGTGTGTTATGGACTATGGAATGGGTATGCCAAAATAATAATCATAATTTATTTATAAGCCTTCAATAGAAATTTTATGGAACCTAACTTGCTGGAAATTGTTTTTATTTCCTTTTATTTTCAATTGTTTATAATTTATTTTCAAACTTGATTACATTTGGTTATAAATGGTTTTGGAAATTCTTGTATATAAACTATTTTATATAATGTTCTAGTCATTCTATTCTACAGGCGTGAGTAGGGAAGTCATTGGAAAAACCTACTATGTTTTATACTCACCCCTTCTTTAGAACATTCGTACTTTTTCAGATGCTACCTTCTAGGACTTGAGAAAAGGTAAAGTATCACCCTTCATTACCACCATGTCATGATACTTTGGACAACATGGTGATATTGGATCATGGAGCATGTGGATTATGGAGTCTTATTAACGTCTTGGAGTTTATTCTTTTTTTACTGTTTACATTGATTTTGGTTTGTATTCCACTATAAAATACCATATTTGGTTGTTTTAAAGAGAAATATTTTAAATTTATTCGTTTATTCCATGCATCATATAGTGATTTGTTTGTGAATGGTTTTTAGGTTGTTGTTTTTAGAAATAATTGGTAAATAATCCCCCCTTGTTTTGAAAGCCTTTAGCATTTATTTCCAGCCTTTGGAATCTTGGGGATGTCTCTTAAGTCCTAATAATGACTCATTGTACTCTCAATACAATTGTAATTATCTAGTCATTAAAAATGGTATCAAGTCTAAGTTCGTTCCTTGTCTAACAAGTAGTCATCAATGTTCTTAGTCTAGGAGTTGAAATTCTTTCTTGTCTATTCCTTGGGTTGGAATCTTATAAAGGAGTAGTATTTTCAAAACATAAAATGTATAGCATAAAAGGACGTAGCTAACCCTTTAATGTTGAACATCAAGTTACCAAAGGATTGGGTAAATAAGTGTTTGAAGACAATTTTAGGATTTTGAAACCTCATTGTCATGGGTTTATCCAATGAGACGAGCATGACATACATTTTAGAGTAATGAATTCCCACTAGAAATTTATACATCATTTCAAGTAATGATTAATGTTGTTAAGAAGTGTTTATTTTTGAAAAAGTATGAATTTTTTTTTTCAAATGAAATATTTTGAAAAGGTAAATTCTTATAGTATTTTGAAAATGGTTTAATTTTCAAAAATAAAGTTTAAAGTTTTCAAAAAAATTTGAACATTGAAAACGGTTGTTTTTGGAAACTAATGTTTTTATGGTTTATGTGATACAATTTGAAATGATAAGCCATCAGTTTCTAGAGATTGATATTGATTGAGTTTTTTGTTGGTTTAGAAAATGTCACATGTTAGGCATCATCAAAACCCGAAGAAGATGTAGAGAATATGGTTCTACCAAAACAACAGGTGAACCAAGAGAAGGTTCAGACTATTGTCCAGGATTTTAAATATGTGGATATAGGGAACCGGAGGAATGATCTAGAGAATGTGGATCATACCATTCAGTTCATGAAGTTGAATTCACCTAACTTCATGGGTGATGCTGAAACCAAAATGTGGAGGTGTGGATTAGTAGGATGAATCATATCTTTAATTTCATCAGCACACCATTGGAGTTCAAAGTCAATCTAGTAACTTATATGCTCGAGGATCTTGCACGCCAGCGGTAGTATTTAGCGGTGAAATAAAAATTAGACGAAGGCCTTGCATGGGAGGATTTCGAGGAATTGATCAACAAAAATTTCTATCCTCACATGTTAAAGATCCAGAAAATGACGGACTTCTTTATATTGAAGTAAGAGAATATATCAGTCATAGAGTATGTATCTAAATTCATAAATTTAGTGCGTTTTTCACTAGATGTTGGGAAAATTACATCATTGAAGGCATGCATCTTCGAATTGGGACTAAGGTCAGAGATTCTATCAAAGATTGTAGTGCTCTTTATTACTGATTATATAGAGATGGCGAATAGAGAGACTGTGGATGAAAGTGATATCTTGGGATCTATCGGAGGAGGTATGATGATACCTATAAGGAATGGTGGGAACTACAATGCTGGGAGAAAGAGAAAAAAGGGACACCTATTTCAAAGGTGGAAGGAGATATCATAATTATACGACTGGATCGGTGAACCTTCCTCCACGACCCAAAAAAATAAGGTTGTTTTCAATGTGGTTCACTTGACCACATAAAGTGAGAGTGTAAATAACAACCTAGATCATTTCATAACTTCAAGGAGATAAGGAATCTTCAGTTATATTGTCACAGTGCTTTGGGTTCAGGTTCCTAAGACACTTCTCAGGAATCACAAGCATCGTATGCTTCGATAGGGCGAGGGCTGCAGAGTCAGTCTCATCAGTAGAGCAGAGTTAGCCATGGTGATTCTAGAAATACCATGACTCCTCAACCATGTAAATCTCAGTAAGGTAAAATAGAGAAAAGTGCAGTGATGATGCAATTATATGGAGATGAGAGGATGATTTTTGATGATCAGGATGGACCATCTACGGTGATAGGTAAGATTCTTTTGAATTATACCTTTGTGCAAGTGCTCTTTGATATTGGTGCATCGCATTCTTTAATTTCTTCTCATGAAGTTGATTATCTATGTTTAAATTTGTAAATGATGTAATCTATTTTAAAACTAAAAACTCTTGTTGGGGAAAGAGAATTTCAAGTCTTTGTGTGTAGAGCATGTGTTATAACAATTGATGAAGTTGAGATGAAATGGGACTTCTTGATGTTGTAAATAGATGCCTATAACTTCATATTGGGTATGTATTGGCTGATAATGTTCAAGGCCCACATCGACCGCTATAGATGGACTATTAGTTTTTTCACCCACGATAGTAGTGGGAATCTCTTCATTAGAGAAAGGTTTTTAAATATAAGTGTAAAGAGCTTGTTGGCACCAACAGTGGGAACAATCTCTTATCAATTGATAGCGTTGAATTTTTCATCAATGGAAGAGATCAAGGAAAATAGATTTCCAGTAGTTTTGGATCAATTTTCATATGTGTTTTCCAAAAACGTCTTTGGGTTACCACCTCTAAGGGAAGTGTATTTTATGACTGATCTCCTTTTGGGGACCAATCCTATTTACCTTCCATCTTATAGGATAGAACCAAATGAGTTACTGGAATTGAAATTGCTTTTGTAGGATCTAAAAAGAAAGGTTTTTATTGAGTCAAGTACATCTCTATGCATATAACTAGTCTTTTTCGTGAATAAAGTGGATAGAACTCTTCGGTTGTGCGTTAATTATCATAAGCTGAACCAAGTTATGATAAATAATAGATATCCACTTCCATGCATTGATGATATGTTTGATCAATTAAGGGGAGCTCAATGGTTCCCTAAAATTGACTTGCGATCAAGATATCACAAATTGTGAGTTAGGAAGTAAGATATTTCAAAGATAGCTTATAGAAGCATAGATGGGCACTACTAATATGTAGTCATGCCTTTCGATCTAAAAAATGCACCAGCTATCTTTAGGGATTTGATGAATCAGATATTTCAGCAATATCTGGACTCTTTTGTTATGGTGTTTGTGGATGACATCTTGGGGTATTCAAATACAAGGTCTAACCATGAGCAACACCTATAAATACTGTTAAAAATATTGAGATATCACTTTTTGTAATCCAAATTATCAAAGTGTGAATTTTGGATGTGGGAATTATGTTTTCGTGGCCATTTCATTTCTAAGAAATGTGTTTCTATTGATCCTAAAAATATAGAAGTTGTTATCTAGTGGAAACCACCAAAGAATGTCTTTGAGATGCGAAGATTTTTTGGTCTAGATGGATACTAATTTTTTCATGATTTCTCATGACTGAATTCACCAATGATAGCTTTGAAAATGTAGAATACTCCATTCCAATGGATAGAGGAATGCCATAAGTATTTCAAGGTAGTTGAGGGTGCATGAGAAGAATCGGGATAGGGTTTTGTGGTGTACTACAATGCTTTGGGGTCAAGTTTGGGGTCTGTTCTCATGAAATGAGACCATGTGGTTGCTTATGGTTCAAGGTAGTTGATGGTTCATGAGAAGAATTATCGAACACACGATTTGGAGTTATCTATAGTCGTACATGATTTGAAAACATGGAGACATTATCTCTTTGGTGATAAATTCATAGTGTTTATAGATCATAAAATCTTGAAACATATTTTCTCACAGAGAGATTTGAATCTAAGAAAAAGGAGATGGATGGAGTATATCTAGATGGTTGACTTTTACTTAATGTATACACTAGGAAAATGTAATTTAGTGGTGGATGCATTGACAAGAAAGTTGTATGCTCAATTCATGAAAGAAGCTTCAGATGAATGGTAGTTGATATCGGTCCTAGCTAACATGCTAGTAGAATGTGAAGAACAATGTGATATTTCGGTTTTATTTTCAACTATTCTTGTTCTTGATTTCATAAATATGGTTTAATAGGCACAAACATTTGATGCATAATGTCTAGTTATGAGTTCAAAACTTAATGGTGGGGAGACCATTGAGGGATGGAAACTTGATGGGAGTTCAGTGTGGTGTTTTAGAGATCGGATGGTTGTACCTATGTCTTGTCAAGAACAACTCTTTCATTCTTACCACCATTCAAGATGGGTTGTACATCCAGGCACAAAGAATATGTACAAGGTGTTGAAGGCATAATTTTTGTGGATCAGTATGAAAAGGAAGGTGGATGAGTTTGTCTTGTGATGATTAACTTTTCAGCTGGTTAAAGATGAGCATCAAAGACCTATAGGTAAGTTGTATTCATTCCCCATTATAGTATAGAAATGGGAATAGATAGAAATAGATTTTGTTACAGGTCTTTCAAGAATGGTTCAGAAACAGGATTCCATTTGGTTAATATTAGATCGACTTACCAAGTCATCCCATTTCATCCCTATTCATGAAACTCATACGGTAGAGGATCTATCCAAAATTTATATCAAATAATTGGTGAAGATTCATAGAGTACCAATTTCAATCGTGTCAGATAGAGATCCAAGGTTCACATCTCGTTTTGGGAAATCCTTACAAAAAGCCCTTGGGACTCAGTTTACTATGAGAGAGTTGTATCATCCTCAGACAAACAGCTAGTCTAAGAGGATGATATAGCCATTTGTAAAGGCTCAGACCCTCCTAGTCCATAACTCTGCCAATTTCTGGTGTTTGGGATGCCCTAGACACATCAGATCTAGATCCTAAGGGTCGCGGGTCGGTGGAAGGTTGTCATCGTGGTGTCACCCATCGGGGACACTGATCAATGTGTCATCGATCGGTGTGACACCGATCTCTATGTCGCTGATTGCAGTGACACTGATCGGTGTGACACCGATTACTGCCACGGGGTCTTGTTAGGGTTTCCTTCCCCAATTTTTTCTATAACGTCACTTTAAAGTCTTTTAACCTTTTTAAATTGGTTGAAATTTGTTTTAGCACCATAAATAATTTTTTAAATCCCCTAGGAGTGGGGAGCCCTCAACGGACCATTTTTTCTCTCTTTAAATGAAATCCCTTAACGGATAGCTGGTATCGACACCTTTATTAAATAACAATTAATTCCATCATTTGTAACCATCCAACCGCGTGGAGAAACCATGATATGTCTTTAAATCCATTCAAAATTCTTATCATGTAACTCTAGGACCTCACATTTTTATCGCATATAAATTCATTATTTCTTCTTCTTGACTAGTTTCTTTCTTTCCTTGGTGCGTTTGGAGTCTCCTTTACCGAGGCTAGTGGTGCGCCGGTGCGGGATCCCTTCCCGCTCACTCTTGGAGTCCTCAGAGATCCTCCCTTGTAAGTCATGCATCCCTAGTGGTTAGCACCAGTAGAAAATCTTTGATCATTGATCATCCAAGTAGGTTTTTTCATTTGTCTCTCTTTATTGTGTATCATGTGGGGTGGGTATGATAATGTTTCTACGGGGATGGATGAAACTAAATCGTAACAAAGATAATAAATGTATTTAACTAATGAAGGGGTGTGTTTGATAATGTTGTTTTACTCTTTTATCTTTTCCTATATGTTGTGAATTGAATGGGATTATGTACACTGAAAATCATAGATATTGGTGGTCCTTTCTTGCGCACTAATGAACCTCTGTTTTCTGGATGATCATATGATTAAATGGTTGTAACATGGAAACTAGTAAATCATGTAAACTCAGTTGATTAAATGGATTCCCAATGAATAATAATCCTTGTGTGGTCACCTCGATTAACCAAACGGAAAGACGAAACTAAATGAATGGAATAATTAAATTTGAAAACTCCCTTGCTCTATTCTGGTGATGTGGGAGGTTGTTCTGCTTGATGCTTGTGAGGTGATCGGGATGGGGATGGGATACCCTGTTGTGGTACAGTTGTTGGTTTGTGGATCTGAGGTCATATGGGGCTGTGTGTTGGAGCTTGGTTTGGTTCTAGTACTTATAGGGATCTCACAGATCCCTTTTGTTGTTGTCACTTTACAAGAGAACCGGGTGTGAATGCTTAAATTGCTACTTGTCTATTTTTCCTTCCTTGGATTGTGTCTATTCCTGTTAGTTTCCAAGTATTGGAGAATTATCTAAATGGAATCACTTGAATATGATAAAAATGATGGGTTCAATGGGGAATTTTTTTCTGGGAATGAGTTGTGACTTGGTTGTGGTTGTGGTGCTTCTTATGAATGAATAGTAATGAGGGTGTTTGTGTATGGGCTGGTTTGGGAACCCCTAGGTTGGGAAGAGTTATTGTTTACCTATATTTATAATTTTAGTTCTTATGTTTCATATTCATTCTGCACCCAAGTTGAGAACTTCATACCGAACACCCCCATTTTATGGGGGAGGGTGTTTTTCCCAACACTTCTATGAGTGGCTTGTTATTAGCTCCTTTTCTGCTCCATTTCTTGAGTAGCCCAAGATTCTTCGAGTACTATGTAATGTCCTAAGGTCCATTATATCCCAAGATTCGTTGGGCATGGTATGCTATGGTGGTTGGCCCAGGTTTGTGCAGGCAGGTGGTTTCCCAAGTACCTTCAGGATGAGGCCGAGGTGTCTTCAGGTGTGGTGGTAGTTGTTCTGGCCCAAGTGTTTTTGGGCATGGTGGTAGTTGTTCTAGCCCAGGTGTATGTGGTCATGGTTATGTGTGGATGTTGCGGAATAGTTGTTTGCAGGTAGAATGTGTGATTTTGGTAGCCTAGGTGTGCGTGGGTGGGGGATGGCAGTGAGACTGTGGTGAGAATGGCAGGAGAGGTTTGACACATAGGATGTATTCAATAACCAGTGGTAAAGTGGTTTAGGGTACCCAAACATCGATGTGTTATTACTATTACTTTACTTGACTTGTGTTATTTGGAGAGTGTTCCTTGGTGAGTTTGGGTGGATAGTTTCCTTGCTAGGTGCTTTGGTTATCTCCTTTTTCTCACAGGGTATTAGAATGACTCCCCACTTGTGCATGAGAACTTTTGGTTTTCTCTAATAAGTATACCTATAAACTCACCCTATGTATATAAAACTTTTTTCAGGTTTCTAGGAGGATGTCGAGGACCGTGTAGGACCCTACTAGTTCGGACTTTGGGGCAGTTACAGTTACTTTTTTTCTTTTATTTGATACTTTCCTTTAGATTTTTCTAGTACTTTTGTAGCACTTACTTTTGGAACATGCACATGGGAATGGTTTGTTTTGTCTTTACTTTTACCCCCAATTTTGGTGTTGTTTGGGATTTATTATCTTATCCTTCAATCCTACTAAATAAAAAGGGTAATTCCTACAATTGTTTGTGTGATTTTATACCCTTGGTGCTATTCTCCACTCCGGGGCCTATTGAGGGAGGGTTTTGGGGGTAATTATCTCTCCTTCAACTAGAGGAAGAAAGGGACTGGTAATCCGTTGTCTCTTCTCTCATCTTGGTGAAGGTGGGTCATCATAGAATGGTATTATAGGTAGGATGTTGAGATATAGGATGGAGTATGGAGTTAGGCACAGTGATTATTTAATGGGATGGTAGGGAAACAATGATAGACAATCTTGGTGCATGAAATAGACCAAGGAAGACCGGCTAGGACACGGGATTTTAGGGGTCCCCATGATCCGATGCAAGGACTCTGGTCCTACTAAATAACCAAGTGAGGCTACAATAATTGCAGGGTAGAGACCCAAGGAAAGTTACATACATTATAATGACTTGTGTTCTTGTGTGTCTTGGGTATTTTGGGTATCTAAAATGAATAAAATTATAAGAAAAAATTAAATAAATCTTTTACACTACTCGGCCTTAGGCATTCCTTTTTTACCTTGTAGCTATGGAACCTGGATGACAACCATGAGTAGTGTGGACAATCGAGGCCTAGGAGGTTTATTTGGTTGATCGGCAGAGGGCTGACCGAGAGGAGGGGGATGATTAGTGGCAGAGGATGCTTCGTGCCTTTTAGAAGCATACCCTTGGGAAGTATGAGGGAAGCGTTTTAGACATGGAGACATAGAGCTGGATCGAGGATATGGTGATATATTTTAGCTTGATTCAGGATCTGACGGAGTACTGGGTTTCTCTAGCTATGATCCAGATGTGGGGAGCAGCACTTTAGTGGTGGACGCTCTATCTTGGGGAGAAGTGAGAGGCTGAGTTTACGTGGGATGACTTTGAGAGGTAGTTCTGGGTAGAATTCCTCTCTTCCATGAGGAAGGATGAAAAGAGGAAGGATCTACTCTCCCTTCCGCAGGGAAGTATGTCAGTTAGGGAGTTGGGGATCAAGTTCAAGGATCTCTTTCACTTTGCTCCGGACCTCTTTCTGGATGAGGAGTCTCAGGCAATATGTTTAAAAGAGTCACTTCGTCCTTCTCTTCAGTATGTTGTTACTCCCTTCACCCTATCGACATACTTGGAGGTCAAAAATAAGGATCAAGTGGTGGAGATGATGCAAACACTGGGAGGTGTTCCGCAAGAGGGGATTTAGTTGGGCTCGTCAAGAGGGAAGGCTATCAGTAGTAGACCTCTACCACCAGGGCCTTCTAGGTGTCGGCCAGTGGGGAGTAGTCCCTAGCAGTTCCAGTTTCGATCTCCCGGTCCTCACCCTTTCCTCACTGGCCCAAGACCGAGGTGCTTCATCTATGGAAGTCATGGGAAACTTCAGAATCAGTGCCCTAATAGAGTGCAGTACAGTGGGGGAGCAGGTTCAGTTCCCACCTCAGCAGTAGCAGTTTCAAGCCAGGAACTTTCAGCAACAACTGTAGGTAAAGTGAGCTCCCACTCCTCTTAGAGGAGGCGTTGTAGGAGGAGGCCGACCCCAGGGTGTTCCTCATGTACCTTGACTATGGAGTGTTCAGGGAGGCAGCTGACAGTTGAGATGTAGAGGATCTAGGCGTGGGCAGTTTCATGCCGTAGAGACAGATGTTTCAGTAGGTCCGGAATTCGTTCGAGGTATGATCAGCTATTTTAGAACTCTTACATGTGCCTTGTTTAATTCAAGAGCTTCGTACTCCTTTGTTACACCCAGTCTAGCCCATTCCTTGGGCCTAGACATAGAGAGACTCTCCATTCCCCTGGTGCTAAGTATGCTATTTTGAGATCATACCATCCTGTTTGATGTTTGTCGAGGATGCAGACTAATGTTGGGGCTGCATCAGTCTAGTGGGGATCTTCTTCTGCTGGAAATGAGGCCATAAGATGTCATCCTAGGCATCAACTGGCTGTTTTTTCTGCATATGGTTATCGACTGCTTCCGTAGAAGAGTCACTTTATCCAATGAGGATAGCCAGCATGTGTCTTTTGTTAGAGAACAGAGTTGTCCGGTGGGAATACGGCGTGTAGAGCCTCTTCTTTCTATGTTGGCCGAGCTTTCAGTAGAATCAGTGGATGCTGAGATGATAGATGTTCCTAGAGTTTTTAGAGAGTTACTGGAAATTTTTACCAATGATGTTGTGACTCTACCCCCTTGATGTGACTTTGTGTTCGAGATAGACTTACAACCTAATGCCCGTATGATTTCCATGGATCCTTATCTGATGGAACCTTCTGAGTTTTTGATTCAGATTGACGACCTGATGAAAAAGGGTTTTTTTCGACCCAACGTGTCGCCATGGGGTGCTCTGGTATTGTTTTTGAAGAAGGCAAATGTTGGTCTCAGGATGTGCATAGACTACTGGAGACTAAATCAGGTAACTGTCAAGAACCATTACCCTCTCCCAAGCATAGACGATCTCTTTGACCAGCTGAGGGGAGTAGGTTGGTACTC
This sequence comes from Viscum album, assembly GCA_963277665.1. Taxonomy (NCBI): domain Eukaryota; kingdom Viridiplantae; phylum Streptophyta; class Magnoliopsida; order Santalales; family Viscaceae; genus Viscum; species Viscum album. The sequence goes on along the minus strand of OY728153.1, from coordinate 55,833,598 downwards.
TAAGATCGGTCTGCGGTATGGGTATCACCAGTTAAGGGTTAAGGACAATGATATTCCGAAGACTGCTTTTAGGTGTAGGTATGGGCCCTTTGAGTTTGTAGTCATGTTTTTCAGTGTTACAAACACACCTGTTGTGTTCATGGGGCTCATGAACTCTATTTTCCATGAGTTTCTGGACTAGTTCTTCATTGTGTTCATCGATGACATTTTGATCTACTCAAGATCATAGGATGAAAAAACTGAGCACCTCAGGATCTTCTTTGAAATCCTTCGACATCACCAGCTCTATGGGAAATTGTCCAAGTCCAAGAACTTGACACGAGAAGTGTATTTTCTTGGACATGTGGTGTCTCATCAAGGTGTATTGGTTGATCTTTCAACGGTTGAAGAAGTTTTTTATTGGGAATCACCCAAGAATGTGATGAAGATTTGTAGTTTTCTAGCTATGGAAGGATGTTATCAGAGGTTCGTACCCGAATTCTCTCAAGTTATATCTCCTTTGATAGCTATGACCAGAAAAAACTAAGCCTTTGTACGGAGTGAGCAATATCGAGAAACTTTTAGCTATCAAAAGGAAAGGTTGGTCAGTGCTCCAGTGCTCTATTTTCTATAGTAAGGGGTGTTGTATGAGGCATTTTGTGATGCTTCTGGACTTGGCCTGGGTTATGTGCTGATGCAGCATGAGGGAGTGATGTCTTATGGGTCTAGCCAGTTACTTCTTATTAAGTGTAACTATACCACCCATAACCTAGAGCTTACAGCAGTAGTATTCGCATAGAAGTTGTGGCGGCATTACCTAATCGGGGAGCACTTTTGGTATTCATATATCACAAGAGTTTGAGGCATATCTCTACCTATCGGGACCTGAACTTCCAACAACGAAGGTGGGTTGAGTTTTTTCAGGACTACAACTTGTAGATATTATAAACTGAAGGTAAGGGGAACGTTGTGGGTGATACCTTGAGTAGGAAGTCAAGGAGGTAAGTTGTTAAAGAATATGTGGATGCTTGGAAGGAAATAGAGGAGTTGGATATCCTACACCTAGATGTAAGGGTGGATGGTGGTAGAGGTTTTCTGTTTCAGATGAAAGTGCAGTCATCTTTATTGCGTCAGGTGGATGAGTCTCAGTGGGGAGACTATGAGAGTGAAGTGATGCATGATCGGGTTAACCAAGGAAATGCTCTGAAAGGGTGGTCAGAAGATGGTCAGAATAGGATGTTTTTTCAAGGGAAGTTTTTTTCCCAGAGATGATGTGTGAGGGAGTTCTCTGTGAGTTCTATAACTCACTCTTAGTGGTACACCCAGGAGATTCCAAGATATACCAAGCCTAAGGGAACAGTTTTGGTGGCCTAGGGTGAAATGAGCAGTGGCGAAGTTTGTAGAAAGATTCCTGGTGTTCCAGTAGGTGAAGGCTCAACACCGCATCCTAGGAAGTTTGTTTAATCCTTTAAATTTCCCTGAGTGGAAGGTGGGTGACAACTCGATGGTTTTCGTCACAGGACTACCCAGGGTTCAAGGACGTTGTCATGCTATCTGGGTAGTGGTAGACCGGTTGACGAAATCATCACACTTCCTAGCGATCAAGGAATCAACTGTGGTGGATGCATTAGAAATAATATACGTGGATGAGGTAGTGTGGTTTCATGGAGTTATGAGGTCCATAGTATTGGATAGGGATGCGCGGTTTACCTCACAAGTCTGGAGGGGATTACAGCATGCTTTTGGAACCCAGCTATGTCTTATCACTACTTTCCACCCCCAGACAGATGGGCAAACAGATCGAACTATCCAGAAATTTGAGGATATGCTACGGTCATATGTTTTAGACTTCAGGGGATCATGGGAATGAAATTTTACCATAGTAGAGTTTTCCTACAATAATAGATATCACTCTACTATTGGTATGGCACCATTTATAGCCTTGTACCGGAGGCTATGTCATTAACCCGTGTGTTGGACCGAGGTTGGGGAGGCAGGTGTTCTTGGCTCAGAGGTAGTGAAGAGAACAACGGAGAAGGTTTATCTTGTGTATGAAAGGATGAAGTTATCCTAGGACCGGCAGAAGTCGTATGCTGGTCATAGGAGGAGGCCTTTGGATTTCGAGGTTCAAGACCATGTGTTCTTGAAAGTTTCCCCTCAACGTGGGAAAAAAGGTTCAGAAAGGGGATAAGGCTCTCTCATAGGTTCATCGGGCCTTTCAAAGTGTTGGGGAGTCTGTGAGGTGGCATATCAGCTAGCATTGTCACCTCAGTTGGAAAGGATCCACGACGTTTTCCACATCTCTCATCTTCTTCTATATCTACATGATGTCTCCCATGTCATTTACTGGGGAGAGTTGGTTGTAGGGACTGATGCTACGTTCATGAAGAGACCAATGAGGATTGAGGATCTAAAGGAGAAAGTTCTTTGTGGATGAACCATCCCTTTGGTTTGTGTGTTGTGGAGGCACGGTCTCCTCGAGGAGAGTACTTGGGAGTGAGAAACTCAAATGTGTGCCTAGTACCCAAAGCTATTTTGAGTTTCTGTTCCACGACATCCTTTATGGTTTTATTTTTGTGACCTTCTGTGATGTAATGATGACCTTTTTGGTTTATGAGATGATTTTTTTTCCTCACCTTGTGAATGTTTATGAATAGTCCAAATATGTGGGGAGGGGAGAACCTAATTCCTAATTAAGACGCATCAGTGCAGATGCGATTAAACCCATGCGGGTGAGTTAGTGCCACCAAAAGAGAATAGTATCTTGACAAATATGAAGTCAATCCCTGATCCATGTGTTGGGACAATGTGATCTTGGGGTTTCATATGGGTGTTTGGGGTGGTTTTTCCCGGAGAGGAATCTTCTAGAGTGGTTGTTTGGGTTTAGTGTTATTCTCAAGGACAAGAATAGTTTGAGAGGTATCTAATGTAATGGCTCAGACCCTCCTGGTCCATTATTCTGCCAATTTCTGGTGTTTGGGATGCCCTAGACCCATCATGTCCAGATCCGAAGGGTGGTGTGTCGGTGGAAGGATGTCATCGTGGTGTCACCCATCGGTGACACCGATCGGTGTGTCACCAATTGTTGTGACACTGATCGGTCTGTCACTGATCATTGTGACACCGATCGGTGCCACAGGGGATTATTGGGGTTTCCATCCATAGTAATTTCTGTATTCCCAGTTTTAAGTCTTTTAACCTTTTTAAAGTGGTTCAAATCCATTTTAGCACCATAAACAATGTTTTAAATCCCCTAGGATTTGGGAGGCCCTCAATGGACCATTTTTTCTCTCTTTAAATGAAATCCCTTAATGCACAGCTGGTATCACCACCTTTATTAAATAACAATTAATTCCATCATGTGTAACTATCCAACCGTTTGGTGAAACCATGATCTGCATTTAAAGTTGTTCAAAATTCTTATCCCGTAACTCCAGGACCTCTCCTTTATATCACATGGGAATTCCTTCTTTCTTCTTCTTTGATGGTTTCTATCTTTCCTTGGTGCATTTAGAGTCTCATTTCCTGAGGCTAGTGGTGCGCCGGTGTGGGATCCCTTCCTGCTCACCCTTGTAGTCATTGGAGTTCCTCCCCTATAAGCCATGCATCCCCAGTGGTTGGCTCAAGGAGAAAAACTTTGATCATTTATCATTCAAGTAGATGTTTTCCTTCGTCTCTCTTTACTGTGCATTATGTGGGGTGGGTATGATAATTTTCCTGCAGGGATGGATGAAACCAAATTGTAATGAAGATAATAAATGGATTTAAAGAATGAAGGGGTGTGTTTGATAATGTTGTTGTACTCTTTTATATTTTCCTATATGCTTTTAATTTAATGGGATTTTCTCAACTGAAAATCATGGTCGTTGGTGGTCCTTTCTTGCACACTAACGAAACACTATTTTCTATATGATCATGTGATTGAATGGATGTAACATGGAAACTGGTTAATCATGTAAACTCAGTTGATTAAATGGATTACCAATGAATAATAATCCTTGTGTAGTCACCTCGGTTAACTAGATGGAAAGATGGAACTAAATGAATGGCATAATTAAATTTGAAAACTCCCTTGCTATGTTCTGTTGATGTGGGTGGTTGTTCTGCTTGATGCTTTTGAGGTGACATGGATGGGGATGGGATCCCCCATTGTGGTAAAATTGTTGGTTTATAGATCTAAGTCCATGTGGGGCCATGTTTTGGGGCTTGGTTTGGTTCTAGTACTTAGAGGTATCTCATAGATCCCTTTGTTTGTTGTGACTTTACAAGAGAACCAGTTGTGAATGCTTAAATTGTTTCGTGGCAATTTTTCCTTCCTTGGATTGTGTCTATGCCAGTTAGTTTCCCAATAGTTGAGAATTATCTAAATGGAATCACATGAATATGATAAAAAGAATGGGTTTAATGGGGAATTGTTTTTCGGGAATGAGTTGTGACTTGGTTGTGGTTGTGGTGCTTCTTATGAATGAATAGTAATGAGGGTGTTTGGGTATGGTCTGGTTTTGGAACCCCTACATTGGGAAGAGTGCTTGTTTACCTATATGTATAATTTTAGTTCTTATGTTTCTTATTCTCCCCCCACCCAAGTGGAGAACTTCATGCTGAACACCCTCATTTTAAGGGGGAGGGTGTTTTCTCCAACACGCCTATGAGTGGATGGTTATTATCTCCTTTTCTTATCCTTTTCCCGAGTATACTAAGATTATTTGGCTAGTCTGTGACGGCCTAAGGTCCATTATATCCCAAGATTCTTTGGGCAGGGTACGCTGTGGTGGTTGGCCCAGGTGTGTTCGGGCAGGTGGTTTCCCAAGTGCCTTTGGGATGAGGCCTAGGTGTCTTTGGGTGTGGTGTTAGTTGTTCTGGCCTAGGTGTTTTTAGGCGTAGTGGTAGTTGTTATATCCCAGGTTTCTATGGGCATGGTTACATGGGGTTTTTTTGGCCTAGGTGTTTTCGGGCGGAATGTGTGGTTGTGGAGCCCAGGTGTCTGCGGGCGGGGAAAGGTAGTGGGACTGCAATGAGAATATCTGGAGAGGTTTGACACGTAGGATGTCTTTAATAACCTGTGGGAAAGTGGTGCAGGGTACCCAAACATCAATGTGTTGTTACTATTACTTTACATGACTTTCATTATTTGGGGAGTGTACCTTGGTGAGTTTGAGTGGATAGTTTCATTGCTAGGTGGTTTGGTTATCTCCTTTTTCTCACAGGGAATTAGATTTCCTCCCTACTTGTGCACGAGAGCTTTTATTTTTCCCTACTGAGTATACCTGTATACTCACCCTACTTATATAAAACTACTTTTAGGTTTCCAAGAAGACTTCGAGGACCATTCTGGACCCTACTAGTTCAGACTTTGGGGTAGTTTTTGTTGTTGTTTTTCTTTTCATTAGTACTTTCCTATGGAGTTTTCTTGTAATTTTGTAACAATTACTTTTGTAAAATGCACATGGTAATGGTTTGTTTTGTATTTACTTTTACCCCCAGTTTTGGTGTTGTTTGGGATTTACTATCTTATCTCCCGATCCTACTAAATAAAAAGGGTAATACCTTCCATTTTGTGTGTGATTCTATGCCCTTGGTGCTAATCGCCACTACGGTGCATATTGAAGAAGGGTTTTATGGGTCATTATCTCTCTTTTAATTCAAGGAAGGAAGGGCCTTGGAATCCTCTATCCCTTCCCTCATCTTGGTGAATACGGGTCGTGACACCATTGGAAGACATTTTGTAGGACTGTGTAATGGATTTTGGTGGCTCATGGTAAGAGAATATACCCTTGGTGGAGTTTTCATACAATAATAGCCATCAAGACTCGATAAATATATCTTTTTTTGAAGCATTGTATGGGCATCCTTGTTGTTATACACTATGTTGGGTGGAAATGGGTGAGACTTCACTAGTTGGGTTGAGCCTTGTCCAAGAAACAATGAAGAAGATCCAGTTGATTAGAAAGAGGATGGAGACGGCTCAGAGTCATCAGAAATCATATGCAGATCACCGTCGAAGACTATTGTCATTTGTTTTGGGTGATCATGTCTTCTTGTGGATATCTCCAAGGCTTGGAAATCGTCATTTTGGGAAGCAGAGATATTTATATTCTCAATAGATAGTCCATTATGAGAAACTAAAACAGGTCGGAGAGGTGGAATATCTCCTTACATTACCACCACAATTCAATTTGTTGCATAATGTGTTCCATGTATCCCAGTTGAAAAAGTATCAGCCTGATCTTGACCATGTGATCAGATGGTATCACATTGACCTAGAGTCGGATGCTTCATTAATACATATCATGATGTAGATTGTTGATAGGTAAGAAAATGTATTGCATGGAAAAATTGTTATTCTATTGTGGGTTTTATGGTATCATGGTCAGATTCAGGAAGAGACAAGGGAACACGAGAAGGAAATTAAAGAGTAATGGAAAAAACTCTTTCAGGGAAACGAGGGTTTTTTACTTTCCATGGATGAAAAGACCAATGGTGGGGAGAATATATTACCCCCAGTTTCTAGTTTGTAGCATCATTTCCCTTTATATAAGTCCCGTTTTGATTAAAAATCCTTAAAATCGGTTTTTTGGGGTTTATTGTAGGTTTTAGGATAGGTACACAGGGTGTACCTGAAGTACACTCTGTGTACTTGGGGACAGATTCAAGTCATGATGTGGGGGTCACACTGTGAGATGGTATATGTTTTGTACCTAAGATACACATCATGTAGTGGTTAAATATTGGTTTGTTAACCTGAGGTGATGGATTTTTCAGTGTACATATCCAGTGTGGCCTTCACGTTGTGACCAGGGGGTACACGTCGTGATTCATCCCGTGCCCAGCTTAAAGTTACACATTTGGAAATTTCACTTGTACTATTCTTTCTAGACCTCTTGTCTCTCGAACCAAGACTTTTCCAAAGAGATTTTCAAAGTCACCCCTTCTTCTGGATCGATCTGATCATCTTTGGTACTTTTTTTCATTTACGGTATATCTCTTTGAGTAAGCTTTCTCTTAGATATACTTCTCCTCTCCTATTGGTTCTAAGATCTATGCATGTTATTGGTAGATCACTGTTTTTTTCAAATAATTTGACAGTTGTATTTTTTTAGAGGAGAAGGGATCTAAGGATGTTTCTTGGAAGAATAAACTTTGTTTTTGTGAGTGTTCTTCATCCTTTGTTGGTTTTCATTAAAACCTTTATAGTAGCTGGATTTACTCTGGACTCCTCTTAGTAAAAATAATTGGAATTATTTCAATTGAATTTACTGTGCTTAATTGATTGTGATTTGATTGTTGAACACTTTTTTGGAACCTTCTTGAGTGACAATTTGTGAAATCTAGAAAATTGGGTTAATGTTGATAGTTATTTTGTTCTTACTTTTTAAATAGAAATTTTAAAATGGGTTTTTTTTTAATTTTGGCACATGAAATGGATTAGTTGTTTTCAATAAACGGGATAATTTCTTTGAAGTTTGTTGTGCTTTGGTATTCAATAAAAGTTCATTTTTTTGAATTGGTTTATTTTGGTAATGGAAATATTTGGCAAACATATTGTTGGTGTGATTTCATGCTTAACGGGCCCTGAATAAGGGACGAGTACCTTGTGTGCAAGGTATGTGACCCTAGAATGTGGTAGGTGTCAATGGGACACAAAGTGATTAGGAAAGAGAGTGATCATGAGTATGAGACTATTGAACGAAGCATGCATGTTTGGGTTTGTTATGAACTATGGAACGTGTCTTCCAAAATAATAATTAGAATTTTTTATAATCCTTGATTAGTTATTTTCTGCAAAATAACTTGCTGGAAATTGTTTTTATTTACTTTTGTTTGAACTTGGTTATAATTGGTTTTAGAACTTGTTTACATTTGGTTATAAACTATTTTGGTAAATTGTTTTAGATAAATTGTTTTATAAAATGTTCTAAATGTTCTATCGTAGTGGTGTGAGTAGGGAATTCATTGGGAAAACCTACTGAGTTTTATACTCACCCCTCCTCTAGAACTTTGGTGCTTTTACAGATTCTACCTTTCGGGACTTGGGAAAAGGTAAATTATCACCCTTATTTATCACTATGTCATGATATTATAGACTACTTGGTGATGTTGGAGCATGGTGCTTGTGGGGAATGTATTCTTGTTGTCATCTTGGTGTTTATTCATTGTCTTTTCACTGTTTGATTTGATGTTGGTTTGTCTTCCATTGTAGCATACCTTGGTTGGTTGTTTTAAAGAGAATGATTTGAAATGTCTTAGTTTATTTCATGCATCATAAAGTGACCTATTTGTGGATGGTTTTTTGGGTTTCTGTTTTTAGACATAAAGGGTAAATCATTTCGCACTTTCTTTGAAACCCTTCAGTATTTATTTCCAACCTTTGGAATCTTTGGGATGTCTCTTAAGGCCTAGTAATGACTCTTTTTACTCTCAAGCCAATGGTAATTAGTGGGTCCTCGCATATAGGTTTCGTGGATCATTGTAGGAACACACGAGAAAGATGTGTGGGACGTAAGGGATAGAATTTATTCATTTTTCCTTAAAAAGTTGAAATATGTGGTTTCTAATAAATATAATCCATGTGGGAAAAAGTATATAATTTAATGGAATGGGTAAATTATAGTTCCTAATAAAGAGTCATGAATGGGTTAGACATTTGGTTGTAAAGAGTTATACAAATTGAAAATGTGCCTAAATTATGTAGATTCATGTTCTAAATGAAAATAAACGTAAATGGGGATGTTTAATTAATGACTTTTGACTATGTATGTTTTTTACACCATGTTGACCGTGAAATGTGATAGGGATGAAAAATAGTAGTGATAGATATTTGACTATGTCTGTTGTGGTAATGATTGAAGAATGTGTTGTTATGGTTGGTAGAGTGTATTCATTTTTGAAAACTATGACTGATTTATATTATGTGTTTTAATATGTGAGTTTTTACTTTTAGATAAATTACAACATGAAAATGTGCACCAATTGAGTGACAAGATGATACCACCATGAATGATCCCCTAGTGAAAGAGAAGGAATACTTATTGTCCAAGGTGATAAAGGGTGGGAGAAATTCCATGAGAACTTCTCTCATTTTAAGTAGATTATGGAATAAGACACAAGAAATCTTATGCCATATATGTTTTACATGACCATAGAGTTTCATATTCATCCCCTTATAATCTTTTCTAAAGAGGGTGTAATTTGTATAGTTCATTATAGAGTCTATCCATACAATTATGGACCATATAGAGACCCCTCTTGAGAATACATTCATGTTGGAGGAATACATGGTTGTGAGGAATATCAAATATATAGTGGGATATTATGGGTCAAATTGAGGAAAAATATAGTATATTATGGATAGTTTTCTTGAAAATGTTCTAGGAATATTTTTATCTTGAGAATTTGAGGCAGGAGATGGTTATGGAGTTTATGAAGTTGACCTAGGGGACTATGTTAGTGATGTATTATGTTGGATGGTTCACCCACTTACAAAACATTGTTCTAGTGTTGGTAGGGGATGAGGAATCTAGGATGAGACATTTTTCGGATGCACATATTTTTTAGATCAAGTCCCAATTAAATATATTCTATTTAAAGAGATTTGATGATGTGGTAGACTATGACATTATTTAAAAAGGGGACATATAAGAGGATTATTGTGGTGGACATTTAGTTATAGTTGGATGAGCTAGTGTTTCATCTTTATATAGTAATCATAAAATTTTTGAGATTTTTTTCCATCACAATGGTGTAAATATTATTAAATGATGAGTACCAACCTCCCTTGGTAGTGATCTAGTTTTTTCTACCAATACAGTAGCATGTGACACATTTAAGGTTAGTGTCTCTGACAACCAATAAATTGAAGAGCATGGTGAAGGATGGGTCATGTGTAGAGGTTATATAGTAACCCTCGATAAATATTATATGAGAGAGGATCAAGGATGATTCAGAGTGTAGATAGAGGGTCGGTTACAACATTTCAGGTAGGAATTTGGATCTCTACTTGCCGTAATGGTTGGTGTAGAAGATGAGGTGCTCCAGGGAAATGGAATCCTTATTAGTAGGTTAGTGTAGCACCAAAATCACATAACTGATCCCACAGTATAGGGACAAGTCATATTTATGTAGTTCATTCTATATCTGTAGGTAGTGAGGATAGAACATCAATAGTTTGATGTATGATTACTATAGTTTCCAAGATTTCTAGTGAAACATTAGATATGAGTTCTTCATAATCATTTATATCTTCTTTGTTTGTGGATTTATTGGGTCTATAGGTGTAATATATGTGTGGGGGTATGTAAATAGATACACTATTTGGAGTATGAGAAATGATTATCCATAAATGTAAGGAGTGTACCATTGATGTTTTTGTGTACCATTTCCTATTGGAATATTTTGTGTTTGAAGTGTCAAGTTTTATCATGATATTAGGTATAGATTTTCTAGTGTTGTATCTTTCCCATATTTATAGTTACCATAATAGGGTGATGTTCAAATCCATAGAGGGTATAATTATGTTCATCGTGGGGAAGGGGATATCCAAGCAGGACATGCGTGGCTAGTTTTTCATTAGTTAGTTGAGCTCACTAATCAAGTGGAATTTCTTATGGTTGATGATGGAGGAGTAAAGAATATTGTTTTTCCTCTTGTGGTGGATTAGTTTCAGGATGTGTTTCTTTAGGAAATCTCAAGGATGGCGTATGAGAGAGATTTTGAATTCATGATTGGGTTTCTCCTATGGTAAAATACTATTTCTATTGAACCTTACCGAATGGAACCGTAAGAGAATATGGATCCTAAAGATCAATTTGAGGAATTGGAGAATAAACTTCTTATTTGTTAGAGTAGGTCACCTTCCAGATCCTCAGTTTTTTTCCAAGATTGTTGATGAGATGTTGTGGTTATGTATCAATTATTGGAAACTAATGTAGATAAGGATAATAAATGATTCCCTATTACATGAATCGATGATCTTATAGATAAGTTGAAAGGTGCTTGCATTATTTCCATGATTGATCTGAGTTTAGGGTATCATCAGCTGAGTGTGATATCTTTTGATACACTATATACTACTTTTAGTAGCCAGTATGTGTTGTATGATATTGTTGTGATGTTTTTCAGGTTTACCAACAAACCATTAGTTCTAATTACACTAACAAATTTAATCTTTTACTATACCTGGATCAGTTTTAATTCATTTTTTTGGATTACATCTTGGTGTACTCAATGAGTCGTGATGGTCATGATAATCACCATGAAATCATCCCGAGTAAGCTAACAGATAATATTATATAGGCCAATCTATCTATGTCATTTATTCATTAAATGGGGTATATTTCATATGTCAGATAATCTATGAAGAGGTTGTTTTATTAGACCTAGGGAAAGTACAAGTTGTTGTGTCATGATAGTATCCAATAATTTTTTTGACGTTCGGAGATTTCTGGGACAAGTGGTCTATTATCAATGGTTCATCAAAGAAAGTTTCCATTTAGTAACACCACTTTTGGTCTTGAGCAAGAAGTGAATCAGGTTTTACTAGTCCCAAAATTTTGAGAATTATTTCTAGTAGTTAATTAAATGGTTGACTAAAGCACAGATTTTGATCCTACCTAATCTGGGTAGGGAGTATAATTTTTTTTCAATGTGTCCGGTGTTGATTTTGGGGAAGTGTTGATGGAGTATGTTTCAGATTTCACATATGGGACATGATTTTTGAGGCCTCATGAACTGCATTACACTAATCATTATCTTGATTTGTCTATGGTGGTTTAGGATTTAATGTGTTGGTGGCATTTCTAGTTTTGGTAAATGTTTACTATGTATAACTGATCATGAAATAATTATATACACATTCTCCATGCATGATTTTTATATTTGGTTGTGGAGAGGGGTTGAATACATTCAGTCCTTTGATTTTGAGATGTAATAATTTATAGTAAGGATAAATAGTGTTGTAAATACTTTGAGTTGGAAAACTCAATCTCAGGCAGTTCTAGAATCTTGTTTCAATAGGAGGATGATAGTGTTGTTTACTATGATTCATCAAGAGGTTCTATATAGATAACATATTTTGACCCTTTCATCCTTTTAATTTGGTTCCATAATTTTGATATTGATTAAGGAGAAGAATTATGAGGATCTAGAATGTTTGGAATTGAAGGGAATTCTATAAATTTGGGAGTTAAATTTTCATTGGACTATCGATGATGGTGAGATCATTTTTGTTTGTGGTAATGTGTTTATTCACTCTTTTATGTGGGAATAGTGATATGCGATTATAATTACTAAAATATGGGGGTTCACCTTAGTTTTTCCAATATTTATTGTGATATTATTAGAAAGTATTGATTTCTAGGAATTAAGAATGTGCTTACTAGTTTTGTGACACAATTCTAAACCAGTCAAAAATTGAAGGTTGGTCATCAATGATTAGGTGGTTTTCTACATCTATTACCCATTCCAAAATGGAAGTGAAATGATTTTATGATGGAAATATAGTCAGTTAGAGTGCACTATTTATGAGTTATAGGAAAAGTTGAGGGAATGTATCCAACATTTTGGTGGATCTTAGTGGAATAATTTGGCTCTTATTGAGTTTTCCTATCATAACCATTACCAGGTGATGATTCATATGGAAATATATTCGGTTCTATATAGTAGGTTGTGTGGGTATCCATTATGTTGGATGGAGGCTAGGGAATTAGAGTTGTTAGGAATGAGTCTTTTGCATGATACTTCAAAAGAGTTTCATTTAATTCAGAAACTTATGGATATGGATTATAGTAGGAAGAATTCATATGAGGATCAAAATCATTATCATATTGAGTTTATTCTGAGAGATCATGTATTTCTTCATGTGTCGAAATTGATGGGTACCTTTCAGATTTAAATATAGGGTGTGTCTCTACCCAGGTATGTGGGTTCATTTGATATGGTGGATAAGATCAGACCAGTGGGATTCTGATTGGCTCTTTCACAATGGTATAGTGTCATGCCTGATGATTTTCATATGTCACGATTTTAGAAGTATCGTCATGGCCCATCTCACATGATTGATGTGATGATGTTGAGTTTTACGTTGATGTGTCCTTCAAGTATCATCCAATTCATATTATGTATAGTAGTGAGAATGTATTATTGGGAAAGACTATGTCCTTGATTTTAGTGTAATAGAAGCATGGTATGTTCATGAAGATACTTGGGAATGGAGGAAGGAAATGAGGGATCAGTGGCTTGATCATTTCCCCTCAGAAACTCAAGGTTTTTTAGGTGTGCTGCTCAAGGATATGAGTTCTTATAATTTATAAAGGTTGTAATATATTCTGAATCCCAAAAGGTATTTTATTTATTACATTTTCGATTCAATCATTTTTATATGGTCAATGAAATGTTTCCCATGTTTATGAGGTGGAATTGGGGGGGTGGTTTTGACGTGAAAGAGTGGATGAAGTGTCTATCTAGTGCATGTTGAATGGTTGGTGCATCTTTTGTAGTAAATGTGACCAATAACCATTATTTTCTATATGTAGAACACACATTCTATGATATCATAAATGGGGTGGGGCCTATACCTTGAAGTCTTGGACACAATAATCTTGCATGGTCATCGCATAGTTTTTAAAATCTTACCAGCCCCCCATGAATCCATGTGACCTGGCACCCTCTAAGATGGATGGTGTCTCACAGTTGGTGCATAGTTTTTCCAACCATTCATCCAAACCAAATACCCAATTAAAAGTGAGAAATTTAACATTTCTCCAATTAGTATTTATGTTTATTTTATTGATTTTTTCTCATATTAATCCCCTATATTCCCCAATTGACGAACCATTCCTCCAAAAATTCTCAAGGATATATATCTTTTGTTTCTATTCTATTTGGAGAATCGTTGTGTATGGATCGAATATTTAAGTATTTATAAAACTCTTATTCATTACTTTTGAAGGATTAGGGTATTTGAAATCCTTATACTTCATTCAAATCACTAAAACCCTATTTTTATAAGGGATGCTATATTGGTGCCTCAAAGGGTGTTTGTTTAGGAATCAAATGCTAAGGTCAAGCGATCATTCATTTATGGATTTAAGGAATGTTGTATACAACTTATATCCCATAATATTTTTGTTTCATTTATCAATATGTTTTCATGCTTTGGTGGTGTTATTTTGTCCATTTTTTCCTTGTTATAAATAAAAAATTGATTAAGTAAATGTATAATTTAACCACTCATGATCCCTATGGGATGCACCAATGTTGATCAAGCTAGGATAATGTCCCCACATGGGGTGTGACACTTCATGAAAATTGGAATTAAAATGTTAAAATGTGTAATTAAATCATTATGATATAGGTCCCATGATCAATATGTTGAGATGATATATTATGTTATAACATTAAACAATTGAAAATTATGTCTAGTTAATGACATGGAATAAGGGGTAATTTGGTATAATGTGAATGTGGTAAATGTGTAATTAAATATAAAAGGTAAAAGTTTTGATATGTAAAGGAATGTAAATTTAAAATTATCCAAATGGGTTCAGGAATTTTAATGAGAATTTTTAAATGGGTTAGGGAATGAATATGGTTTATCTATTGAGTGAAACATTTTAAAAAATAAAGAATATGTTTAATGAGTTATGGATTTTGATTTATATATGTGTGATGAATGATTAAAGAAGAATGTGTTGATGAGTTAGTGGTATGTGGGGTAGTGAATTGAGGTTCTATTCTAACATATCGAGTTAGACTGAGGCTCTAAACACCACCCATATAATTTATAGGTTGGGGAGTTAGACTAGGGATTTATTCTTCTAATAGTTTCTTTTTTATTAGACTACCTGGACTAGGGATCTAAGGTAAGTGTTATGTTTTTTTTTGTATGAATTTTCCCTAGTAGAATATAGAACATGAATTTTCTCTATATTTATTGTTGTGTAATTGGATTGGTTGTAGTGTAATTAATGAAATTCCTAAACCATGGAACAAATAATGAAATTGGATAATGGGAATATTTTTAATTATTGGCCACTTGTCTATCTACTATTTGTATAATTATTCATTATGTACCTGCATACACTGTATGTTTAGACTATATATTTTGAAGAAACTATTGGTGGTTCATAATGATTTTTACTAACACCCACCTAGAGTTTTCATTGGGTACTCTAGAAGACTTCATGGATAAAGGTCAAGAGTAGGGAATATAGGTTTTGGGGGAAAAAGAAGCATGGGTGGGACGATGCCCAACATTTATTTTTTCTATATTCAATTAACAATCCGGGATGAATACGATGATGAATGTCAGTATCCATGGAATTGAATTAAGGATTTAGAAAAAGAAATAGAAACCCAAAACCAAGATAGGGGATCATCATATTTAGATTATAACTAATTTAATTAAATTAAAGAATTACCTCCAAGGTGACTCTTTCTTCATTGATGTGTTCGAGCATAGATCTATAGTGTTCCTTCATATCAATGTAGAGATCAATGGTAGATCTCCTATTGTGATGATCCACATGTGTTACACATATCTTTGAACATCACCAAAGGACTCTCCAGGTGCTTCCACAGAAGATCCTTTCACTTTCGATATCCACCTTCGATCGCCTTGAGAACCGCTTCCAAAGGATTATCCTTGATCTATTGGAGGAGGATCTCTCTTTTTCCTGAGAGTGTTCTTATAGAGGGTTAAACTCTCTAGGTTTGATATATTTTCTCCAATTTTTTGTGACAACAATAAACTATCGTCATTTGGCTAGTTCTTGGCTAATAAAAGAATAATATAACTAGGTATTTAATTCACTATGGTAATAATAAAAAATTTGCACAACTTTCTTAATTGTCTTTTTAATCCTAGAGAAACACCCATGTCAAAAATTAACAGCAACATTATTATTTCCTAACATGGGCATAAATTGCGAGTCAATGTTATTTTTTTTTCTGGGCCCTTATCTCGGTCCTCCAATCCTCCACCATATTTTTTGAACCTTGAATAATGAATATTTATTTTTGAAATAAATTTAACTCATTATTTCCCAATAAATACATAAATATTATATTCACTAAATAGTAAATAAATATTTATTAATTATTCCACCCACATTATATTATCTCAAATAACTAGTGTCAAAATAAATGTGATTAGGAATCCGTGGATATTTATTAAACCACAACTAGGTATAATCTTTATTAAACATGTTAAATGATAAATAATATTTTATTTATCTGAGATACCAGATACACTTAGTGTGTGTTCCTCTAGGCCTCCTTCTTAGTGGAATGAGGTGGAGTAGCCTAAAGTCCAAGGTTATCATCTAGAAACATGCCAAGGTACCTATAGAGAAATAAGATAATGTCGTAACCACATGTCACCTCATACGAATGCTTAATATGTAATATAATCTCAGTTTCTCGATATCTCCAATCAAGCGGGTTGCATACAAGTGCCATCAACCCACATGATTGATTTCTCATTATTTGACTTCCCAAAAATTGATCTTGACTATTGAACACCATGGCCAGGGATTTATTTACGCAATATCATTTCCATCTAAGGGCCTAAGATACAACTTCTATTATGGAATATAAGGGAAAAATCATTTCTCTCATTACTCATTAATGCAGTATTACTCATGACACACCCAACATATCCTACGTCGCTAAGAACATATGTCATCATTTTTTTACCAATACATAAAAGTTTCTAATTCATAATACTCATTAATAATATTATTAATGTCTAATGACCAATACACATGTCCATGGATAGTAACATCCAGTGAAACTTATAAATGTAGATTTCCTACTGTCAAGTATTGTTCTCTTAATATCCTACTTGATATCACTAAGGGCGTACACCATGAGAAGGTGTCTCAAAGTCCTATGATTCTCCACCCCCAATAAACTATATAATTTTTTCCCTCAAATGATATCATTTGTCTATAGATCATATATCTAAGAATAGTGTCATCTCACTTATGTGATCTCATCGTAGCGGGGAACTGCTCTAACATTTTAGTGTGACAGCTACTCTTGGGACCTTATCACATGAAATGTTACATAGAAGAACAATCATGATGTGATGAGGAGTTTATTGACATACATCCAATGAATATATGTTTGTCATACAGTACAAAGAAGTTAGAAATAGGGAACCAACTCTAATAGACTCCCACTTGAACAAGATAATACAACTAACACTCATCAGTCTAGTAGCTCTCACATGATATTCATGCCTCGAATGAGATAGGTTTTTAGTCAAGAGGTCACCCATTTTCTCTTCTTTGGATACTATAATCACTGAAACCTTACCCCATTAATAGAAATCCCTCAAGAGGTGATACTTACAGAGTATGTTCTTTTTCTGCTAATATAACCTGGGCTCTTTTTAAAGATCCATCTCTTTAGTATTTTCACAATACAATGTGATGGGGCCTTTACTACTAGGTACCACATCAAGCTCCTGGACAAAGTTATAAATCCAAAATTATTCCTTGTCCTCATCAGAAGACTCTATATATTCATAATCTACTGTAGAATCAGTGATAAGTAGCTTCTTTGAACTCTTATAGCCCACATATCCTCTGTTGAGATAGAAAACATATATAGGTTGTGACTTTAGATCATTCTGATCTGTCTGAAAACCAACATCTTCAAACCCTATAATGAAAATCTCCTTATCTCCTCTACACACCAAGAATATATCCTTAGTTCTTCTCAGATACTTAAGGATAATCTTAGCAGTAGTTCAGTGTTTTTCTCATAGATATTCTTGATATCTTTCTACCATGCTCAGTGCATAGGAAACATCATGTCTAGTACATAACATGGTATACATGATAGATCATGTTGCTGAAGCGTGTGAGATCTTACTCATTCTATCTTTCTCCTGTTGTGTTTGGGGACTCATTTTCTTAGAAAGATGTAAACCATGTGACACTGAAACCAATCCCCTCTTGGATAATTATATACTAAATCTCTTTAGTATCTAGTCAATGTATGTTATTTGATTTCTTCCAATTAGCCTCTTGGATCTATCACAAATAATCACGATCCCTTGAATTTAGGATTCTTCACCTAATTTCGTTATGGATAAGAACTTGTTCAACCATTATTTAACTAACTATAAGGCTGGTATGTCATTTCTAATAATTAATTTGTCTTTTAACATATACTACTATGATAATGACTAAATTCCCATTAAACCTTTGTAAAAACAAGGATCACATTAATTTTTAATGAAACCATATTATTTTATGGATTCATCGAAACATGTATTCCATGACATAGATTCTTTATTCAATCCATAAATGTATCTTTTCAACTTGAAAATACTTTTGGAATCACTTGGTGTCACAAACCCATCTAGTTGTTTCATATAGACATATTCATAAAGGTCCATGTTAAGGAATGTAGTATTTACCTCTATCTAACAAATCTTAGAGTCATGGAATAATGCTATGGAAAATATAATTCTGATGGATTTAAACATGGAAACTGGGTAAAAGGTTTCATCATAGTCAATTCTTTGACGTTGTTTAAACCCTTTATCCACTAGCATTACTTTATAGGAACTTATTTTACCTTCCATGTCCAGTTCATCTTCAATTCCCATTTACATCCAACTGGATTTACATTAACTGGAGAATCAACCAAAACCCAAACATGGTTCTAATACATGGAATCCATCTCAAAAGTCATATCTTCTATCAATCTTTCAGATTCTGAGCTCTCTACTACCTTCTTATAGGATAGAGGTTAATAATTTCCCAACAATAATGAGTAAACTTATTTGTTAACAAGAAACTCATATCTCTCTCGTTCTCTTACCTCTCTAACAATCTTACATAGTGCTTGTGTTTCAAGAACTACTTCTTCCATGGGGTCGTGTGGAACTTTTTCTTGTACCATATCCTGTGTATCTTGAGCATCAACTTCATCGATGTTAATATTTCTCCCATTATCCTTTTTGTGGATGTTCTCACTCTCTAGAAGGAATACTTTTCTAGAGAGAGTTACTTTCTTATCTAAGGGGTTGTATAGGTTGTATACATTTTTTCCTTTAGATTACTTATAAAGATACACCTCATGCCCCAGGGTACTAGTTTGTTTCATGAGAAAGCCTTAACAAACACCTCACATCCCCATATATGTGTATGCGACAAAATGGGTTTCTTTCCACGCCATAACTCAAAGTTAATTTTTTTTTCCTCCTTAGTTAGTACTCGTTTTAATGTGTATGATAAATTTTGTAATGCATATACCCAAAATGATAATAGAAGATCTCCATGACTCATCATCAGCCTTACCATGTACAATAAGGTATAGTTCCTCCTTTCACTAACACCATTCCACTATGGTGTATAAGGTGGAGTGAGTTAAGATAGAATCTCAAACTCCCATAGAATTTTGATGAACTCTTGGTTAAGATATTATCCACCTAGATCCGATCGAATATTTTTTATATTTAACCCAATCCATTCCTATACATCATTCTTGAATTCCTTGAATTTATCAAAGGACTCAGAATTATACCTCATTAAGTAAATATATCGATATCTACTCCAGTAATCAATAAAAGGATATGATGTAAGATTATACACCTATAGATTATACTAGAAATATTTCACACTCATCAGTGTATACCAATCCTAGAATCTCTCTGGCCCTTTCACCCTGTCCCCCAAATGGAGGATTCATTATTTTCCCTTGTAAACAAAAATGACATCTATCAAGTGGTTTTAGCTTAGAAGAGTCTAAATAGACATCTTGACAGAGCTTTGTAAAGTACTTCTAATTTACATGACCAATACGGTGATTCCACAACTAGGTGTCATATGAGTCATGTGAACATGATTCATTATCAATTTCCAACACTTGGTTTTTGTAATTTAATACATACAGGCCATTATTTAAATGCACCATACCATAACATATTTTATCCTTATAAAATATTAAACTTTTATTTACAAACCTGAAAATAAACCCATCTATATCCAAACATGATATAGAAATTATGTTTTTCGTAACACTAGGTACATAATAACAACCATGTAAAACCAAAATATTTCTCATTCTCAATGTGTGATGATAGTCACCAATGGAAAGAGCATCCATCCTCACACTATTGGTAGCTCACTGATCCATCTCTCCTCTAGAAATTTTCCAGAATATTCTTGGTTCCTTTATTTGAATATATATATATATATATATGAGAACCATAAGTTTTATCTAATATCTAAGGTGTAGAAATAGAAATATTGCACTTGATAAAGAACACACCTTTGGATTCCCCATTCCTCTGGGTGTAGTTTCTCTTCCATTCTCCAAACTTTCCACATGAAAATCATAGTTCCTCCTTTTCCTTTCCCTATATTTGGATATTCTTCTTCTTGGTCAGATGGTGCTCAGGGGATTTAGATTGTGTATAAGTTTTAGGCCCCTTTTATTTGTCCTTAATCTTCCTATTCACTATAAATACTATGGGTCTTTCATGTCCCATGTCCTTATCCACTTGGAGAATTAATTTAAGAAGATCTAATATAAACTTCTCATTATTGATCATATTATAATTCACAATAAAACTAGAAAAGGTCTTTGGAAGTGATGATAGTATGAGATCTATATGAAACTCATCCATGAATTTAATCCCTAAGATGTATAGATGCTCAATGTAGCCAATAAGATTGACTACATGTGGCTCAGCTAGAGTAGGATCTCCAAGAAAATTGGTGACCAAAGCATTAGAGATCTCATACCTCTCCTGTCTCGTATTCTCTTGATAGAGATCCTGAAGGTGATACATCATGCTATAAGCATCCATTTCATCTTGTTTCATCAATAGGTCTTTGGTCATGGATGATAACATGGGGCACTGAACATCTATATCATCATTCGTATTTTTCTCATACATAGAGAGCTCTTCATCACTCACGTAATTTTTAGGCACAACTGGTAAAGGTTTTTCCCACACATATAGTTTCCTTTAATGTTGATGGATGACCCTAAGGCGCCTTTTCCGCTCCTGAAAATTAGTGCCATTAAAAAGGTTTTTCTTCTAAAGTATAGATCACAATGATTTGTTTGATTTTATTTTTAATATAGTTTCTAAAAATAAGATGAACATAGTTTTAGTACTTTATTTAAATAAAATAAATAATTAAATAATTAAATATTCATTAGTCTCCCATTATTTTATCAAAACCCAATAGCCATCATCATTGGCTTCAGAATATACTTTTTCTTGGACATTATAGCAGAAAGGATCCATATTTCCCTTTGCATTACCCCAACATTGGTTGGTTAAGCAATTTCAAATGTTTTTAGGTAGTCATTCCAAATTCCAACAGCATTAAATCACAACTCCTTGATCTGTTGAGTGGACTCCCAATCCTGAAATCATTAATTTTGGATCTCCTCAACCTTTTCCTCTTAGTTACACTAAGTCCCACTTTGGCAGTCAACCCTGCATGTAAACTAATCCAAGTCAACCAAAAATTTGAAATTAGAATACCTTGATAATTGAAGGAACACCAGCTTTGGTTTGTCAAGAATATTGAACTGTGGGTCGATTACAATCGAATCAATGGAAGGCTATACTGACCTAATATTTTATTGATGGATTTTATCCTTTATGCATAAATTTCCAATTATTACCTTTTCACATGATTGTTAATATTAAGTGTGATAAGATTCAATGATTAACCATGTATTAGATAATATTTATGCATAAGCTAATTTATTTTACTTTTATCTTGCATGATTGTTTAATTCATTAATTATGTGATCGCGACAATATATCCATAATGAATAAACAACGCAATTGATAGAAATAAAATAAAAATATGATCATGAGCTTGTTCTAATGGTTACTTTATCTAGTGGTTGATAAACTAACCGCTGACCTAGGAGAGAAACACCTTGAACTAATTAGATTTGTGTTTACAGCTTTCCACGTATCTACATTTGTATCTCCTTGTATTGGTTTCACATCAACTCTTATCATGAACCGCCTACACTAACTTGGGAGCACCATCCATTACATATGAATTTACTCACATTTAAATTCAAGGAAAAAGAGTTTTTCATAAAAGAAACCATGGTCACAAAAGACCTAAATATAAATGAAGAGAGAAGGCATGTAGGACAATTGTTTAATTTAATAATTTTAAAGGAAACCAATCACATATAAAAGGTCCTTTCATGATCATGATCATCCATATGCATGAAATAAATTTACGCATTTAATAAAACTAGCATTAAATTTCTTAATCATTATTTTTTAAGATAAATATCAATTGAATTGATTAATTATTATTTTTAATTAATAAATCATTTTATCTTAAACCTTCTCTGAATTTCATTGAGATTCTCATCCATTATAATTTTAAAAAAATTAATAAATTCATTTAAAAACTAACTATGTACATAACTTCGACCATGGAGGTAACTTGGTGAATACCCATTCAAAACTAACCAAAATGTATTATACTTGTATACACTTTATTCTTTGTGACATTTAACATGCATGCAGAATTATAATTGTAATACAACTCATATTGATGTGAATATCTTTGGATATAATGTAGATGTTAATTAAACATATATATATATTTATATATCAAAAACATGTCACATGTTGTGTACCAGCTTTATTACCACATAAAGATACATGTCTTACGGGTTACATATTATAATAATAAATTTTAAATCTACTTAATCTGAAAAAATTACACGGTGTATAGATCTGACTACACGGTATGTAGATCGGACTGCATGGTATGTACCCTCCTCATCATCCATCTGAAGTACACGACTAGGGAAACAAAATGTGAGGTGTACTTCATAAATCTTTAAAGTACATGGCTTGTTCAATAGTCCACACATTGTGTAGACTCCGAAATACACGGTCACCATCAGGGTAATCTATGTATGGGATACACAACTCGACCCTGACCTGAAGAGACTATACACTATTTCTAGTAGGCCACATGGTGTGCAGTCTGGTTTCCATGTGCCAGTTAATCCAGGTCAACACTGCATGGATTAAAGGTCATTAATTGTATAATTAATTCCTAATTAACGCAAGATCTCAAATTGGTTACCAAACTAAATCTTGATGTGTTGAACAATACTACACGACGTGTAATTCCAATTACAATACCTATAGTCTGGTGTTGTATGGACAAGATCCTTGGCACCTCCAGATCAGTTACTTGATCTAATTTTATTCATAAAATATATTATTTTTGTTAGATCTATGCGAAGTGGTGAAGAAAGAAATATATCTCGTAATTCAAATTTAAATAATGATTAAACTATAATTGAAAAACTAAATTATGAATGCATAAATAATTAATGAAACTAAATAATTACAAACAATAATTTTCACACTCTGATACCACTTGTAGGTTTTGGGTGCAGTAGAATCATGGGACAGATGGTGCCCAACTTTTATTTTTTCCATATTCGATGAACAATATAGGATCAATATAACGATGAATACCAGTATCCATGGAATTAAATCAAGTATTTAGACAATGAAATAGAAACCCAAAACCAAGAGAGAGAATCCACGTTTTTTTATAATTAATTTATTTAAACTGAAGAATTATCTCCACTATGATTCTTCCTTCGTTGATGTGTTTGACCACATAACTACATTACACCTTCTTTTCATTATATATATCAAGGGTAGATCTCCTCTAGCAATGATTCAGATTTGTTTCAAATATCACCAGACATTATCGAAGGAGTCTTCGAGTGCTAGCATGGAAGGTCCTTGTGCTTGAGATGCCTGTCTTTGATCGCCTTGAGAACCGCTTACATACCGTTATCCTTGATCTAGTGCAGGTGTATCTCTCTCATTCAAGAGAGAATTCTTATAGAGGGATTTACTCACTAGGTTTGAGATATTTTCTCCAATTCATTGTGCATAGTAATTAACTATCATCGCTTGGCTAGCACTTGGCTAATAAGAGAATAATATAACTGAGATTTTAATTCACTAGGGTAATAATAAATAATTTTCACAAGTTCAATAATTATTTTATTAATACTAGCGAAACCCCGTTTTCAAATAATATAAGCAACATAATTTTTTTTAACATGTTTCTAACATACGAGTTATAATTAAATATTATTTAATAAAATAATATTCAATATTATTATTTCTCACTGGACCCTTAACACATTCTTCCAATCCTCCACCATATTTATTGATCCTTGAATAAGGACTATTTATTTATTAAGTAAGTATCACTACATTTTTCTCTAATAAATATATAAATATTATATTCACTAAATAAAAAATAAATATTTATTAATTATTCCTCCCACATTATATTTTCCCAAAAAACTGGTTTCAAAATAAATGTGATCAGGCATCCATGAATAATTATTAAAACACAACTGAGAATCATATTTATTCAACTTGTTACATAATAAATAAAATATTATTTAACAGAGATACAGGATACACATAGTATGTGAACCTCTAGGCCTCTTTCATAGTGGCATTAAGCAGAGAAGCTTAAAGTTCAAGGTTAGAATCTAGCAACATGCCAAGGCACCCACAGATAAAGAAGTTATTACCACAATTACACATCACCTAATATGAATTCTTAGCATGTAATATAATTCATTTGTCTATATATCTCCAATCTAGCAGGTTGCATGCAAGTTCCATCAACCCACATGCTCGATTTCTCATTCTTTGACTTCCTAGAAATTGAAATTTCCTATAGAACACCATATCCATGGATTTATTTATGATTTATCATTTCCATCAATGGGCCTTAGATATCAACTTTTGTTATATAACAAAATGAACAAATCCTTTCATGAATTATTCTTTAATGAAATATTACTCATGATGCACCCAACATATCCTACCTCACTGTGAACGTATGTCATCACGATTTTCTCTAATACATCTAAGTGTGTGAGTCATAATACCCATTAATAACAATATTAATGTTTAAGAACCAATAAACATATCCGTAGATAGGAAAATTCAATGACACTTATAAATGTGGATTTTCTACTATATGTTCTTGTTATCATAATATCCTACTGGATATCACCAAGGGCGTACACCATGAGAAGGTGTCTCACATTCCTGTGAGTTTTCACCCCTGATAGCCTATATCATTAGTGTCCCTCAAATGATATCATTCATCTATAGAACATATATCTAAGAATAGTGTCATAGCACTTCTGAGTTCTCATCCTAGAGGGAAACTTCTATTACCTTTTCATGCGCCAACTACTCTTAGGAAATTATCACATGAAATGTTACGCTGAAGAACAATCATGATGTAATAAGGATTTTATTGATATCCATCCAATGAATATAAATATGTTGGTTCTAGGGCATCAAATCTAGTAGGGAAAATTCCCTATACTTGATGGTTGATTTGGGCAGGGCATATTCATGGATGGGGGATCAGAATTTGGATTTGGGACCCATTTTGGGGATTCATTAGATTTTCCTTATTTCTAGTTTTCCTTACACATTGTAGTATACGAAATAACGTAGAATATTTTCTATTTATTCGTGGTATTTTAACTATTTTTTTCAAAGTGTTTGGTATTGTATTTTTTTATTATTTAATTTATTTTTTATTTTATCTATTGCGACTTACTCTAATAAAGTTGGTATAGTCTCCCCACATGTTCTTTTAGATTTTCACTATAGTTCATCAGCCTCTAGGGTATGGTGAGGCATACCTAAGTTCATCTGTAAACCTAGATCGGGCCACCTGTTTAGTAGATCTCAGGATAGGGACATTACAATAGGGGTTATACATTACATGAATATAGTTGAAGGATGTTCCCTAAAAAATAGGGTATAATTAAAAGGGAATTTAAAAATGTACATTACCCAACAATAAGAGATATTGTAATATAGGTATATAAATTCATAGAGATTATATATATATATATATATATTGAATGTATAAGATATACTTGTGAGGATTATAATTTAAATTTTATATTAGAATAAAGAACATGTATCCACGAGGTAATTGTTATGGTTTAGTAAATCCAATACCTTTATATGTGAAGTTATTCTACAAAAGTAATTATATTCTAGTATAATTAAATTATATTCATGAAACACCTTAATAATGAACTTCTTAATCTATCATTACTTCCTAGGGTCTATTGATTTAGATGTGATCTTCATTTATTAAATATATTCCTCTATTTGGGGTTAAATGAGATTATTTGGCTTATTTTTACATGAATATCATATGATGTACACAATGGATTAGTTTATTAATAAATTAGATTCAATACCTATAGAATATCAACATTAATTTGAATATCATTTTAAAATAGAAAAAAAATTATAAATTCATCCATGATTGGAGGAAATGGAAACAAAATGTGTCTCCACATTATTGTGGTAATCTATAAATACACATGGTAGATAATTTTATTTTCAATAAAATGTGAAATAGGTATAAATTAAAAAGATTTATCATTTTATAACCATAATAATTCTATAAAAAAAATATTATTCCACCAGAAAAACTCATCCATCCATGATACAATAATAATAAAAACATGTCACGCCCTACATGCAGTTAGTAGTCCCCACATATGAATGAATAGTTTTTTATTTCTCAAATGGATTTAGAGGAAGGATTAAAATAGTAATTCCATTAGTAAAAAACCCTGAAAATATATCATTAATTTTAATGTTATCATAAAGTCTTCGATAGATGATATTAAAGGTGGTCGAATAAATATTGAATATGGAATAAAGGTTATGAAGGAAGTGATTCTTCATTGAGACTTTGAAATTTATCTTGAATGTATTATTATAAATTGAATAGATAAGACATATTATTATTAACTATGGATTGATATAGTTTAAGGATCCTATGGGTGTGGTAATTGGGGTTGGGTATTAATAGGAATTTTAACTGGAGGTGAATTATGTAATGGATAAATGTGGTATCCTTTTATAGTGGATTAAAAGTGAACATTATATGGAAAATAATGTTATATAAGGGGTGATAATGGAAATTAATGAATGTTTTGTGAGTTATTTGTGATATGTAATTTTATATAAGTGGGTAAGACATTCCAAAAAAACAATGGGGTTATAGAAAAACTAATGGTCATGTTAACATAGTAAAATTTGATTCACTTAAGTATATTCATTTAAACACTACATAGTCTTAAATAAATGTTAATAATTGTAATTTATTTATTGATAAAAAATATAAGGAAAAAATTCATAAAATTGTTATTTCTTATGAATAAAATTTTTGACTCCATTGAATCTAATTCAGTATATAAAATACTGAAAATTTATTTATAAACTAAATCATAAAATAATGAAAAATAAGATTTTATAATAAAATAACTCTTACATTATGAATTTAGAATTATGGTTAAATAAGATTCGTAATATATATATTTATTAGATAAATATTGATAATTTTTTATAAAATTTTTTTAAAAAATATTTATCTATAAAATATAAAAATTAGTGATAATTTTATCCAAGACTATTATTTTTCACTATTTATCTAAATATTACACATTTCAGAAAAAACTCTAAAAATCCATATTAAAATGTTTTTATTATTATAAAATAAATAATTAAGATAATTTTATATAATTTTTATTAAAAATATATATATATTAAACACTTTTCTAAGAATTAAAAAAAATATCACTTTTGTTATCAATTTTTTTAAATAATTATCAATTTATAATACTACAAAAATAGTAAAAATTAATGAATTTTAGTATAGTATATCTTCTATTGAAACATATTAATATTTTAAAGGTAATACAAATAATTTATTAATATATCTTAACATTTATTTTATCTTTTTTGATGAATTATAATGAATTTAATGAGATAATATATATACTAAAATATTCAGATGTTTCATTATTCCCCCCATATTAAATTTTTCGATCATTATTTCAATATAGAAACTAAGGTGAAAATAGAGGATGGTTAATCTATTTCATGGATTCTTCAGGTTCTCATATTTTGTCTTCCAACTTATGGATTCACTAATCTACATTTATAAGGTGATTTTTCTTTTGTCATAAGACATTGAATTTGTGTTCTATGGTCTCCACTATCTATTCCTCATATGAGATTTCTTCCTCTAGTTGTTACATCTATAGATTTAGTACATGTGAGTAGTATGATATGTAATTCCTAAATATAGATAAATGGAACACATCATGAACATTTTTCTAGTTCAAGGGGAGCTCTAGTCGATGTTCCATAGGTCTGATTTGATCAAAGATCTAGTAGGGTCAATTTTATATCAGACATAGTTTTCCCATCTTTCTAAACATCACAAAACCCTTCCAAGGAGATATATGAAGAATCCCAATCTCTCAAAATATCCACATGTGTATGGAAATTTCATTCATATTGGACATAATTTTGGGAATGACAGATCATACTGAATAATAAATATGTGTTTTTAGAATTTTAAAGACTCTTCTAGAACATTGATTAGAACCTCAAAACTCAATTAAATAGATCTTAATGTGGAGTTCCATGAACCACAACCACTACATTATAGAATTTAATTGAATATTGGTCAATTGAGAATTCATGTCGAATTGAAATGAAGCTAACAGTATTTATAAGATGGTCCACCGAAACCAATAATAAATTGGTCCCTTTCAATGTATTTATAAGCTCATGAAAACTTATATAGAGATTTTTTCCAACTTAAATGTTGTTAAGGTAAATTTTTGCATCATACATTTTTAATTTTTCCTCTTATCCTTCACATACTAACACACTAATAAATTTGGTGTATATTATACAATCTCCTTTTTTATTGATCCATCAATATTTTTCTCAAATTTCTCATTAAATTTTATTATTCCATAGGTGGATGGATGTCAATAAGATATAATAATCATTAAACATATCATTCTTCAACTATACCTTAGAGGGTATACATAACCTTTACAAACATAACAAAACACTATCATCATAAACCTTGAACTTAGAATATTATCTCTTTCTCATTCCATCCAATTTATTCTATATCTCGGTATTACCATTTTAATAATTTTCAATCTTCTAAATTAGCAGTAGATGAGAAGTCATTTTATAATGACTAGATGATGATACTTTCTACATGATTCCCATTTCAATTTATTTTTTATCTAAGAAGATCTGATAATTTTGAATCCAAATCATGTGTGTGGTTGTAG
The DNA here is from genome assembly GCA_963277665.1 of Viscum album. NCBI lineage: Eukaryota > Viridiplantae > Streptophyta > Magnoliopsida > Santalales > Viscaceae > Viscum > Viscum album. The sequence goes on along the minus strand of OY728153.1, from coordinate 55,804,396 downwards.
AATAATTTCTCTATATATATTATTTAATTTATTTCACTATCCCATTATGGTAGTGGATTGATCAATAATAATATTTGGTAAACACTATCAACACTTGATGATACATGTTGATCTCATACTGTGTGAATATATTTTTTAGGATCTTATGGTATTTTTATATAATTTGATCTACTCCATGGTAGTGATGTCTCCAAATCCTAAAATAGAGGTTTAGACCAATCAATGAAATTTCACTAATCTAATAGTTCATCTCTTGAATCATTATCTACTTCGTATAATATGTTGTAACTCTTTAATTTTGCATGTGTACACAATTAATGTAACGTAATATTCCATCCTCATCTATTACATTACATCGTTTGGTCATTAAATGTGTTTGGAGGGAGTTTGGAGAATTTTATTTTCTAAAGGATAGAAGATGTAGGTTACAAGTCGTGTAACAATATTACATGATGTAAAAGTAAGTTTCATAGCTTTTCTTGTATTTTTTCCATCATGTAGAAATTTTATATAGCATGGAGAAGAGTATCAAGATGTGTAATATTTTAGGGTTAAAAAAATAAAATAAATTAGATAGGTGACATATTTTTTGGAAAAAACTAGACCTTGTGTATTACATGATGTGAAAGGATATTACACATCATGTAATACCCCAATCATGTGCAGTATTAAAATTTATTTTGGGTGAACATTCATTCATTTGTCTATTTTATCTCATTCCACTTATTCTAGAAAAACCCTAGGAACCCTGGGGAGTACTTTGTTCCCCACTCTTCCCTCCATTATCTATCAATCATGTTGGTTGTTTGTTAGAGATCTATAATCGATCTGTGGTGAGTTTTATCCTCTTACTCCTTCATTTCCTCTTGTTCATATCCTAGGATTTGTTGTCATGTTATGGGTTGCTTGAGTTGTTTGTTTGGGAAGAATTTTGGTAATGTTCTTGTGTATAATAGGTTGACCCATGTTTCTACAATGTGGTTGTCATTTTAGTACATTATTCTTTACCCATCGCTGCACATAAGAGTTTAAAATCTTCTTTGAGGTAGGATTTCTTTCATTTCTCCTTAATTTTGCATCTTTCAAGAATGGTTATTATCTTGTTTTGTGGATTTTGGTTTATTCAGATTAATCAAAGATAAAAATCAGTTAAATGAAATTGAAAGGGTTAGTAGGATCTATTTTTCATGCCTTTACACTTCTGATATTATGATTTTGATGTTGTAAACTATATGGGCTTAATTCCCCCCTAAAAAGCATGGTTTTTGGGGGGCCTTTTTGTGTAATAATTGGGTTTCATGTTTTTTGTTCATGTTAAACAATTATATATGAAAATTAGTTAATAAAATTAATTTGGTTAATGAATGGATGCCTCAGGATAAGGCTTTTGTGATAATTCCCTTAAATAATAAAGTGAAATTAAATAAGTATCCCCATTACTAAATATAAAAATGTGTTATTCCATGGTCTGTATTGAGTTTTTTTGAATGGTTGTGGTAGCTTGTATGTACAAATGAAATGTGAAGTGGCTAAATTGTGACGTGTGAGTTTCATATGGTTTATTTTATTGTATGTCTGTGAGCTAGGTTGTGTTTTATGGGTTTCTTGGGTGACATTATGGATGATCTTGTAGAATATAAATCAACTTGGATTTGTAATAGAATCACGTGTTGAGATATTTATTGATTGTGGGATGGATGAGAGATGTTGGGCACAAGGGATTTGATCTAGTTGTATAGTAATGTGCTACCATGTGAGGTTGTGAGTTGGGGGTTGGTTCTGTTGATATATGATATACCATTAATGTGTATTAAACATGGAAAATTTGGAATGATGTGTCTTCAATATGGATCCACCTTATTATATTTTTATCAGGATATTTTCCTTTTTAAAGGACATTTTTGTGTTGTCTCTGGTGTGTTATGTTTACCGGTTTCTTGTGTAGTGATGGAATGAATAATTAATTAATTAATTAAATGTGTAACGTGTTAAATAGGATTGTCTAACAGAATGGAAATTTTTAATGGATGAATAAATTATTGGTTGTGTGGTTAATGATGAACAATAAAATAAATAGGGTGGTTAATTAAAGATGGTTGGAAATTGAGAGGATGTTGTGGTTTTTTTTGTGGTGTTATGCATTTAGTGGTTTCAATGAAGTTGGAAGTGTTTTGAGATAGTTTTTTTTTCAATAACCCATAGGTTAAGAAGTCTTTTTTGGTAACATATATGTATATACTTTCATTTTCCTTGTGATTTCTATATAAACCCCACCATAATTGAGCACTACGTGTCGAACACCCCCATCATCATGGGGGAGCATGTCTTTCCCAAGCATCCCAGTGCGAGTATGGATGGTTTTCCACCCACTCTTCCCTACTCCCTCTTCTAGGTGGGGATAGCCCAGGATTCATTGGGTAGGTTGTGCTTTGGGAGGCCCAAGTATGTGCATGAGATTTGTGCTTTACTTGGTGTCTTCAATATGAGATGAATTATGTTTTCCCATGGGTCTCTAAGATGAGATGATTTGTTCTTTCCCATGTGTATTTGGGTTGGGATGTGATTCAGTTTGTAGCCCAAGTGTCTGTGGTAAGTATGTGGTGTGGTATGTGGCCTAGGTGTCTACAGGGGGTGGATGTGATGAGGTATGTGGCTCATGTATGTGTGGATGGGTTGTGATGTGGTACTTTCAGAAGAGGTGGGAGCACAAGGACATTTTCCATTAATAAAGAGTTTCCAGTTAGTGGGAAGTGGTGTGGGGTACCCTATCATCAATTTTCATTATATTATATTACTTGACTTATGTTATTTGGTGACAATTCCTTGGTAAGGTTAGGGTGGTTAGGATACCTGTTAGGTGTTTTTTGGTACTATTTTTTTCTCATGGGGTATTAGTATCCTCCTTTAACATGTACATGAGAGACTTTGGAATTCTTACTGAGTGTACCTATATTCTCACCCTACGTATATAAAACATATTTCAGGTTTCCAGGAGGATTACATGGAATATATTAAGAATTACTAGATATGGATTTGGGATAGTTGTTGAGTCACTATTTTAGAATGATTTTGGGTACTTTACTTTAGATACTTGTTTTGTATCAGTTATATTTTACATATGTATGTGGGATGGATTTTGGTTTTCTTTTATCTTATGTCTTGGAGTTTTTTGTATGATCCATCATATCTTCTGATCTTGTTTCCAAAAAAGGTTAATGCCTTCCATATTGTGTGATCCATATACCATTAGTACTAGTCACAAACATGGGTCCTATTAGAGGTGGGACTAGGGGGTCCTTATCTCCCTTTCTTCATTACCATCCCAAGAGGGGTATATTTGGAGGGATGGGTTCATGATAGAATGGCATTAGAGTTGATGGTTGAGATATCTGATTGAGTTTGGATTAAGGTACAGTGAGGATTGCATGGATTAGTAGGGAAATTATTCCAGGTGATCTTGGTGTGTGACATAGGCTAGGGAATACTGACTAGGACACATGATTTTAGGGCCCCCATGATCTGATGCAAGGACTCTAATCCTACTGAATGACCAAGTAAGGGTACACTATTTTTAGTGTAGATGCCTAGGAAAGGTACATTCATTATAATGACATGAGTTTTTGTTTGAATTTTGATTCTTTGGGAAGGTTAAAATGAAAAAAATGAATAAAATAAATTAAACATATTAAAATGAATCATAAATTCCATACCACTCTGGCTTAGGTAATTTTTGTTTACCCTTTTAGCTATGGATCTTGGTTATCATCCCCATGTGGCTCAGGAAGTAGAGACACAACAGAATGATCCAGTTGATCGATACAGTGTTTCTCAAATTGAGGAGGATGACTAGTGTCAAAGGACAATGTGTGCTTTCTAGAAACAGGCTTTGGAAGTGTATGAGGGAAGTGTTTCAGACATGGATATAGGGTGTCAGATCGAGGATCATGATATCACCTTTAGTTTGATCTGGGCCCTGATGGTGTACTAGTTTCCTTTTTTAGTCAGTCAGATGTGAGGGGACTTACGTAAGTGGTGTACATTGTATATTGGGTAGAGGAACTAAGTAGACATTCTTTGGGTTTTCTTCGATAATTAATTTAGTGCAGAGTTCATTTACTCGACCAATAATGTTGAGAAGAAGAAGTAGATAATCTCCTTTCAGTAAAGGAGTATGTCAGTATAGGATCTAGGGATCATGTTCGAGGTTATCCTTTTTTCCAAATATCATTCTGGATAAGGAGTCTTGTGTGAGACATCATTAGGAGGAACTTTGTCCCATTATCCAATACATGGTTACTCATTTTACATTTCCAATGTACATATAGGCTTAGAAGAAGGAATAAGTGATCAAGAGGATAAACTCGTGAAGAGGTTTACCTCAAGATGGGATCCAGTAGGGCTCTTCAAGTGGTTGGGTTTCTAGTGGTAGGTCTCAGGAACCAAGACCTTCAAGGTTTCAACAAGAAGGGATTCGACATCAGCAGCTTCCCTTTAGACCATCTGGTCCTCATAAATTTCCAATGAACATGGGATCATTGTGTTTCATTGATGGATTTCACAGTCATCTTAAAAACCAGTGTACATCAGTTTTTCGAGCTCAGTATGGTGGAGGTGGATAGGTCCAGCGTCAGCCTTAGTAGTAGTTTCTGGTGAGATAGTTTCAGCAGCAGGGAAATCAATATTTTTTTCCACTATGAGGCGATGGAGAAGGTATAGGCTGACCATAGGATGATCCTCAAGGACTTTGACCCAGGTATGGTTGTGGAGGTTTCAATAAAAAATAGTTTGAGGAGTTGGGCATGGTGACTTGCACACGGTTGATCCAGCAGCCCTACCAGGGCCTAAGATCATCAAAGGGATGATCAGTTTGTTTAGTAAATTTGACTGTTCTATGGTTGATTAAAGGGATTCACACTCCTTTCTTACACTCTCTCTAGACTATGCTTTAGTACTAGATGTATATGGGATTCTTGTACCCCTGGTGTTTAGTACACTAGTCGGAATCCATACCTTCTTGTTTGATGTGTGTCGGTGGTGTAGACAAATGATTGGACCACATCCGTCTAGTGTGGATCTCTACTTGATAAAAATTCATCCATATGATGTCATCATCAGTATTTACTGGTTGTATTTTGTACATTCTATTATCGACTACTTCTGAAGTACAGTCATGTTTCTAGATGTCAATGGATAATGTGTGGTTTTTTTGGTGAGTAGAGTTGTCAGGTAGTTGTCGGGTGGGAAGTCGGTCTGTGGATACCCTTATCCATTTACTAGATGATCTATTAGTAGAAATAGGGGAAGTTGAAATGGTATAGGTTCCCATTTTTATTGGTTAGTTCCTAGATATTTTTTCCAATGAGGTTGTGATGCTGCCCCCTCGACATGAGGTTGAGTTCAGCATAGACTTATAGCTTGGTGCATCTCTGAATTAGATGTCTCTTTATTGGATGGAACCTTATGAGTTGTGCGAGTTGAGGATTCTGATAGATGATATAATGTAAAAGGGTCTTATCTAGCCCTGTGTGTTAACGTGGGGTTCTCCAGTGTTGTTCTCAAATAAATAAGATGGTGGTCTAAGGTTGTGCATAGACAACATGAGGTTGAATCAAGTGACATTCAAGAATTGTTACCCTATTTCTATAATATATGATCTTTTTAACTATCTAAGTGGGGTTAGTTGGTTTTCTATGATCGATATATGGTATGGATATCACAATTTAATGGTTAAAGAGGGAAATATCCCAAAAAAATCCTTCATTTGTAGGTATGGTCACTTCAAGTTTGTGTTCAGGTCATTCAGTGTTATGAATGCACTAGTTTTGTTCGTTGGGATTATGGAATCTTTGTTCCATGAGTTCCTAGATTAGTTTTTTATTGTATTCATTGATGATACCTTGATCTATTTAAAGTAAGAGGAGAAGCATGTTGAGCATCTCAGAACTATCTTGAAGGTTCTTCGACGCCACCATATATATGTAAATTTTTCCAAGTGTATGTTCTGGAAAGGAGAGGTATATTTCCTTGGATAAGTGGTTTCTTAACATGGTGTCCGAGTGGACCCATCAAAGGTTGAAGCATTTTTTTCTTTGGCATCATCGAAGAATGTGTCATAAGTTCGCAATTTTCTTAGTCTTACAGGATATTATCAACGTTTTTTACATGATTTCTCTCAAGTTTCAGCTCCGTTGATAGTGGTAACTAATGAGGACCATGATTTTGTATGGAGTGAGAAGATTGATGTAGTTTTATTATATCTAAAGTAAAATTTGGTTGGTTCTCTATTGATCTGTTTTCTAAAGGAGGTAGTGACATTTCAGGTGTTTTGTGATGTTTCCCATCTGGGTTTGGGATGCATGATGATGAAATAGTTAGTAGTTATCTTTTATGGGTCTAGGTATTTGTGTCCCTATGAGTGTAACTATACCACCCAACATCTAGAGCTAGTATAATTCATGTTTTCTCTGATGTTGGGGTGGTATTTCCACATTCTGGAGTGGTTTGTGGTCTTTACAAATCAGAAGATTTTGATGTATATATTTTCCTAGGGAGATATGAACTTACGACAATGGAGGTAGATGGTGTTTCATTAGGAATATGATTTTTAGATCTCCTAAATCTTAGGAAAGTATAATTTCGTGTCTGATTCTTTGAGCATAAGTTCATAGAGGAATGTTGTTTTAGAATCTACATATTCTTGGTAGGTGATGGAAGAGTTAGAATCCATTCAATTAGATATAAGAGTGGAAGGTGGTATAGGATATTTGTTTCATATAATGGGGAGACTTAGAGGCATAGGTTTTGTACGATACTTTAATGGTGATTCACTAGAGGTATGGTTAGAGGACGTTTGGAACAGGATGTTGTTTCATGAGAATTTTTTTTCTCCGGTAGCAGTGTATGATTGGGTCCTTCATGAGTTTCGTAACTCAATTTTGGTAGTAAACCAAAGAGTTTCCAAGATGTACCATGGCTTAAGGATGTAGTTTTGGGGTCCTGGGATGAAACAAAAAATGGTTTAGTTTGTAGCAAGGTTCTTAGTTTTCTAGCAGGTAAAATATGAATACCATGTTTCCTGTAGTTTTTTTCATCCATTAGATGTCCCCGAGTATAATTGGGATGACATATCAATGTATTTCATCATATTGTTACCCAGATCTTAGGGATTCTATGATGTTATCTAGTTGATAATGGATCATTTTATGACATTGTCCCACTTTATAGTGATTCAAGAGTTGGGTGTAGTGGATGCCTTGGATATCTGATATGTGGATGAAGTCGTTTTGTTTCCCAAAGTTCTAAGGTCCATTAAATTTGATCAAGACTCGTAGTTTACCTCGCGAGTCGGGAGGGGATTGAAACATTCTTTTGGAACCCAATTACACCTCATCACTACTTTCCACCCTCAAACAGGTGGCACTACAAAAAAAAACTGGGTTTAGCAGTGGTTTTGTGGCGGCGGTTCACAAAACCACCGCTAAACGTTTTCAGTGAAAGGTTTCGCGGCTGTTTTTAATAAACCTCCGCGAAACCATATTTTATTTAAAAAACCACGACCCTTTCCCCTACCCCTGCCGTGGTTCCCCCAAAAACCCTCTCCCCTCTTCCTCGATCCCCCCTCTTCCCCGATCCCCCCCCCCCCCGGCCCCGGGGACACCCATGCCCCTCGTGCCCTCCGGCGACCCCCGCACCCCCCGCGCCCCCCCACGCCCTCCGGTGAACCCCGCACACCCCCCCCCCCGGCGCCCCCCTCAACCCCCAGCGACCCCCACGCCCTGCACGCCCCCCGCGCCCCCTGCGCCCCCCATGCACTTCGGCAACCCCCGCACCCCTCGCGGCCTCCGGCAACCCCCACACCCCCCGCGCCCCCCACGCCCTCCGGTGAACACCGCACCCCCCCCCCCCAGCGCCCCCCTCGACCCCCAGCGATCCACTCGCCCTGCGCGCCCCCCCACGCCCCCCCTCGCCCCCCTCGCCCTCCAGCGACCCCTGCACCCCCCGCGGCCTCCGGCGATTCCCGCACCCCCCGGCGCCCCCCGCGACCACCTTCTATTTTGGTAATTTTTAGTTATTTCTTGGTTCTTTGATTCGAATCATGAGTTTGTTACACAATGTGAATCTACTGCAGGGTAGATACTATGAGTTTGGTTTAGAGATTGAATAATTATAAGTCATAAAACATTTTCAAGTTTTTAATGGGTTGATTAGGATTAATTCAAACTAAGGATACTTTTTTGGGTATTTTTATAAATCGTGGAATTCACACCATGAAAGGGGTTCATGACATTAATTATTCAGAACCAATGGTTTTTATCATGATTTACATATTACCCTTCTTCCATTCAATGTGAAGACCTCCCTCATAAATCCCAGAAAGATTTTAGATAATATTGTGTATCTTCCTCTACCTGATTTCTTTTCTTGGAGCATTTGTTCACTAGTGTGGTGGGTTGTCTTCCTCTAGGTATGTGTAATATCATTCACTCTATTTATCATTTATGTTCTTGGTTTGTTAGTGATGTGTGATATGGTTTCGATGGTTTCATAAATAATATGTGTTATCAATCAATCCATTGTGGTTTTCCCTCATTCCTTTTCTATTTGAGGAATATCTGCTTGTTTCCAATTTATGTTGTCGAAGGATCTTAGGTTCCTTATGTTTATAAGGTAGGTGTATCTATACAAGCGGTTCTAATTTAAAATTTCCTTATATTCTTATTAATTTCTTTGGCTTGTTTCATGAAATTGATGGATTTAAATGGATTTTATGGAAAATATACATTTTTTTAAAGAGGTATTTCTTCAAAAATGGTTTTTCTCACAAAAAGTGGTTGACTAAATTCATTATGGTTTGGCCTATTTAGATTGAATTTTTTATACTAATGGATGTTTATCTTTATTTTTTATTTTAATTTGGTTTCATAACTTTATTCTCTAAAACAAGATACTACTTTAATGTCTCTTTATTACACATCTCCATGTATAAGACCCTCTTGGGAGACTTGCCTAGTTTTCCCTAGTCGATTCTTTATAAATTAATATCAAAAGGAATATTGAGCTTGGAATGTTACGACACTTCCTAGTTTTGGTTTAGTTTCATTGGTAGAATAGATTTAGTAGCACTAGAATTTAGTTAATATGTGTGGGATGGTTCCTAGACATCTCACCTCCATATATGAATTCAAGTTACTATGGGTGGTTAGTCATTTTTGAAAATATTGTCACTTGGTCTTTGTTGTTGATTGAATAAACTAGATTTGGTGTCTATTTAAAAACAACTATTCTGTTCTTATGTTTTATATTTCATTAATAAAATTCATAAATTAAAAAAAAATTATTATTTTAAATCATTAATATGGATTATGGAAGTTGTTCTATGATTTAGGAATTTTCTCATGACTAAAGGGGTTTCCATCTTGTATTTGTTAGACGATTCCTACTAGAAGAGGTCTTATGAATCTAAGTGATAGATTTGTGAGATGGGTTTAATAGGAGAATCCCTTAGTGGTATCTTCTTTAGTGGAAGTTATAATATGCACTATTCATACTTTGGTTATGAAGGTATTAAAAACCCAGGAGGAGTAGTGGATCATGACTCGTAATTTACTAACAAGAATCCACCTATCTTTCATGGTGATAATGGAATCTAGAAATATGAGGAGAGGATTGAGTAGATTGGTAGGAGATTTAAAATTATAAAGATTCCCAAGGAATCTAAGGGGTGGGGGTAAACATATATTCTTGATGGATTGGGAAGGAAATGGTGAGGCTCAGTTGTGCATGCTATATTTTATGAGTATATTACGTGGGAATCCTTCAAGAAAATATATAAACTATAGTTTTATCCTAAAATGTTACATGTGGAAAAGACCTGATACTTTCTAACATTATAAAAATGGGAATGTATTGTTATAGTGTATTCCACTAACTTTTCTAGGTTGGTGCATTTTAAAGTGGATATTATTACCAATGTTTACATGAAATCTCTAGGGTCTGAGATTGTGCCAAGTGTCTCCTAAGAAACCTGAGTGTGACATGGATTTATATTTATAGTGACACTTAATTTTGATATACCTGCACACTATTGTTTGTTTTATATTAGTGGACTAGATTATGCATTAGAAACCATTAGTGGTGGCCTACTTAATTTACCTCACACCATATTCAGTACATGGATTGGTACCCAGATAGTCTTCTTTGTCATAGGAAATACGACTTTGATATGGTTGGTTGTGTATGAAACCATTGAGAAACATCATTCCTCTTGGAGGACATCTAAGGTCAAGCCTAAACAATCACATAATGTCTCAGGTTTAAAATGAATTATGATCAGTTTTGATCACACATCAATGGGGTGTTGTTTGAGGCAACATAAATGTGTGATCGATAGTGTTATGATTAGTGTGTAACCCGATATTCTTATTGCTCCTCAATGAGGTGTTGACGCTGTCTCCTATGGATTATACTTGTTCGGTTGGTCTGAAGTGGTAAATATGATCAATGAATCATCTTTATTATATTATGCATACTTTATGATCAATGGTTCATCTTTATTATATTATGTTTCTGTAATCTTACACTATCGTATATTTTGTGTAGGCACATTGTGATATACATGGATAAAAGATGGATCACATTACCGAGGAACACACCTCAATATGTTAAGGGTTTGAATGAGTTTTTAGATTTTGCAATTTCTAATCGATCCGTTGAAGGGAGAATAAGATGTCCATGTCCTAAATGTAAATTTAGAACACGGTTGAAGAGAGATGAAGTTTATGAACATTTAATACTGAAGAAATTCCCTGATCAATATTTGTGTTGGATTTGGCATGGAGAATCAAACAATACAGAAAGATTGAGGACTGATGTTAATCCACAGAATGAGGTCCCAAGTTTGTCGCCAATGGAAAATGAAATGCAAAACCTCACAAATGATGCATTTGGCACTGCAAGACACCACTATGAGCATCAAAACATATCATAACAACCAGAAGAGGGTGCTACAAATTGCAACGTGACAAGTGATGTTTTTGAGACTGTAACACAAGCAGATCAAGATTGTAACATATCATTGGATCCTCCTCTTGATTCTGTAGAGCCAAATGTAAGGGAAAACTTCAGTGAGGAAAATGTGTTTCATGATTTATTTGACGATGGAAATCAAGAGTTTTATAGTCGGTGTTTGAAATATTCAAAGCTTTCATTTCTGCTAAAGTTGTACCATATCAAATGTCTATGTGGAATTACAAATAAGGCAATGTACATGTTATTGGAATTGATTCATGATGCATTTCCTGAAGCAAAAATCCCAGAATCATTTTATGAGATGAAAAAAGTTGTAAACAAGCTTGGTCTGAATTATACAAAAATACATGCGTGTCCAATTGATTGTATGCTTTACTAGGGAGAGGATTCAAGTAGACAGAATTTTAAGAAATGTTCTTCTTCTAGATGGTAGTCAAAAGGTGATGTTGGAAGTATGACTGAACATAATTTCACGGAGAAGAAGAAAAGGAACACACCTGCAAAAGTTTTGCGTTACTTTCCTTTGAATCCTCGATTGCAAAGATTATTCAGGTCATCAAAAACTGCCGAACACATGAAGTGGCATTCTGTAGATAATAACAATAATGGGTAAATGAGACATCCACGAGATTCCCAATCTTGGAAGACATTTGATTCATTACATCCAGATTTCTCAGCTGATCCTAGGAATGTTCGATTGGGATTGGCTGTCGATGGATTCAACCCATTTGGGACTTTGAGTACGAGTTATAGCATTTGGACAGTTGTTTTGATCCCTTATAATCTGCCTCCGTGGATGTGTATGCAACAAAAATCTTTTATCATTCCGATGATTATTCTTGGAAAACAATTTCCTGGAAATGATATTGATGTATACCTGCAGCCTTTGATTGAAGAATTACAGGAGTTATGGAGCAACGGTGTTGAGACATTTGATGTTTCTTCTAAAACAATGTTGAAAATGCATGCTGCTTTAATGTGGACCATTAGTGACTTCCCTGTGCTTGGTAATTTATCAGGTTGGAACACTTATATGGGTTTGGATTGTCCCGTTTGTAACTTTTATTTCGAGCCCAAATGGCTACCTCACAGTAGAAAATGGTGCTTCTTGTGTCATCGAAGATTTCTTGATGCATCTCATAGATTTCGGCTGAAAAAATCAAAATTTAATGGTTCCATTGATCGTAGACCACCTCCAAAGTTGTTAACCGGTTCTGAAATATTGAAATAGCTTGAAAATGTTAAAACAGAATTTGGGAAGATTCATCATTTGACTGATAGCAGAAAACGAGTGCGAAGTGCATCGTCAAGTGAAATCAGAACGCAATAATGGAAGAAAAAAAAGTATATTCTTCAAACTTCCGTATTGGGAATTTAATTCTTTGCGCCACAATCTTGATGTGATGCATATTGAGAAGAATGTATTTGATAATTTGATTTTCACATTACTTAATAAGAATGGAAAGTCTAAGGATCATCTCAATGCTCGCAAAGACTTACAAGTAATGAACATAAAACGTGATCTCTAGCCAGATGAGGATGAAAAGTATGCTCCGGACATTTTTTCAATGAAAAATAGGGATAAAGATGTGTTCCTTCGAATTTTAAAGAATGTGAAGGTATCTGATGGGTATTCGAGTAACATCTCGAGGTGTGTTGATTTGAAGAATCGTAAGTTATATGTATTGAAAAGTCACGATTCACATGTTTTGTTACAACAGTTACTACCATTGGCATTGCATACATTATTACCTGAAAAAGTTACTATTGTTGTACTACAATTCTACACATTTTTCAGGCAATTATGTGAGAAAACTCTACATCCATTACAGCTTGACAACCTACATGAGAGGTTTGTGTTGACCCTTTGTGCAATGGAGATGATCTTTCCTCCATCATTTTTTACTGTCATGATGCATTTAACTGTGCATTTGGTTGAAGAAGCTAAATTATGAGGCCCCGTTCATTATCGATGGATGTATCCAATTGAGAGGTATTTTATTTCTATATTTCCAGTTAAGTAAACAATATTTGGAATTTAAATAAATGCATAATATTATTATTATTTTTCACAGATATCTTGGGCATTTGAAAGAATACGTGAGAAATAAAGCTCAACCAGAAGGCTCTATTGCTGAAGGCTATTTGGCCAAGGAGTGTCTCACCTTTTGTTCCAGATTTTTGGATGATATTGAGACAAGATTTAATCGAGTTGGACGTGTTGACGACACAGCAACTCAATCTCAAATGCATCAGAACTCAAAAATATTTCCTGCTATTGGTCGATCAGTTGGGAGGACCTCATACGCGACACTGACAGAATTGGAGTTATTACAGGCACATAGATATGTGATGCTGAATAGTGAAATTGCAGATCCATTTATTGAAGAGTTGAGGATACAAACAAAGAGACGAATGAGAGGCCGAACGTGAAATTAAAAAGATATAACGAAAGCTGTGAATAAAGAGCTGGTAGAATGGTTTGCACGACGTGTAAGTTTATAAATATTGCAATAAATACGAATATTAGTTTGACACATACAATTTTCAAATCTATTAAATTATATTTTTATTCTTCAGATCATGAATACTGATACTCGAGCAGACTTGTCAGAAGATTTGAAGTTTCTTGCTAGAGGTCCTATAAAAAAATTTAGAAAGTTCGACGCTTATAATGTGAATGGTTTTAGATTTCGTACAGTCGATCGAGAAGTGGGTTTGAAAGCACAGAATAGTGGTATATTTACATTTGCTGAAGTGGAATACTATGGAGATTTTCATGATATTATTGAATTAAACTACCATGGGAATTTTTTTGTTGTTTTATTCAAATGCAAATGGGTCGATATTATCAGAGGTGTTAAAAGAGATTCCTTGCAATTTACTTCTGTAAACTTCTCTCGCTTGATGGAAGTTAGTGATCGTGAACTGCATGATCCATTTATCTTAGCATCGCAGGAAAAAATGGTATATTATGTGAATGATTTTTTGGATGAAGGGTGGAGTGTAGTTACTTACATAATACAAATAGATTTGTATGATATGGGTGATGAAGTGGAAGAATTGACCTCTGCAATTGAATTTCATCAACAACAGGAAGCAGAATTATTTGTCCATCATGATATTGAAAATATTAGTCTAGCAAGGATGAATGAAGTGGATGAAGCAATGGAGTAGGAAACCGACATGATTGAATGTGAAAATGATTGTATGTACAATTATTTATTCCTTCAGCAACCACTTGTTTCATTTCTGTAGTCATTCATTATCATTGTTATATGTATTTTTTTTGTTAGTACTGGGCATCTGTTATCATTTTTAATTTTTTTTCTGCATAAATTATTTGAAATATATATTCTAAACTTAATTTTATTTGATTAAATGACAGGAATTCCAAGGAAGAAGCGGTACACCATTTCATCTACTTCTGCGACAGATGACGATGCGTCTGTCCCCACGGCATCTGAGGCAGCAGCTGCCTACATCCCTGCATCATCTCCCCCTGCACCATCTCTGACACCGTCAGTGGATGTCTCATTAGAGGACGAGTCATCGCCTCCCCCTACAGGAGCCTCAGCAGTGGGGTAGCGACACGCCCCTTCCAGTTCATCACGGACATTCTGGAGGGTCACATTCATAGGTAAAAATTTTAATTAAATTAATTTATTGCATTTTGTTTATAGTAATTGTTTTCTAATTGCAGATGAAAAAAATGCAACCGTGGAAAAACACTTAAAAAGTTCTGATGTTTGGAACATGAGTGGCGAGAAGATAGTGGTGCCATTTGATTCTTATGGGGTCCCGACGGATGACGCCGCAGGTTTACTTGGTCAGATTATAGGTCAGCTGGCAGCGGAGCCCATTTCCCTGCCTATTTCATATGATGGTTGGAGGCATATGCCTCCAAACTGGAAAAATTAATTTTTTGATTCTCAGATAAAGGTAATTTTATTACATTATGGTTTAATTGAATGTCATGTTACTAATATATTCAAAATGAATTTCTGTATACAGATGTTCCTCCACTTTACCATTGCTAATGTGATAGCACATAAGTGGACATTGAAAAATCTTGGAAAAAAATGGAAAGATTTCAAATGGAGGTTGTGGTGTGATGTCAATGATACTTCGTTAACCGTGCAGCAGATGTATGAGAAGCTACCCAGTGGGATACCGAAAGAACAGTGAAAAGTTTTTGTCGATAGCCATCATGATGAGAAGCGGATGGTATTGAAATATATATTATTATATTATCCTCATTTTACATTTATACATGTACATAAAGAGTAGATAGACATTGAATACATTACTGTTAAATTGAATTTTATTTATTTCAGGATTTCTCAAGACAGAATGCATCAAACCGGGCAAAGCAAGTCATCCCGCACACTGCGGGCTCAAAAAGCTTTGCTAGAAGCCGAATGTAATTGGTAATCTTTTAATTAGTTTAAATATTTATAAGACAATATTATCTATTTAACATATTTAATTGTTGATTTACCTTTGTTTAATGCAGTCATAGAGTTTAGGGCATGAAGCATCCCGAACAGAACTGTTGCTGGATGTTCATAAAAAAACAGATGGAAGTTTTGTTAATGAACCTGCCAGAGAAGTTGGGGTATGAAGTCAATTATTTATTATAATAACTTATTATCAGTTTTTACTGTGTTAATATATATTGATATTTGATTTATAGGTAAAAATTAAAGAAATATGGGATGTCAATCCTGGGCAATCCTACTCAATATCTCAGGATGACCCGGTTGGTAAAGTCCTTGGGAAGGAGCATCCTGGTAGAGTGCACGGGGTGGGTTTGGGACCCGTACCATCTGAGGTCTTTGGCAGGCCATCAGGGATTTCGGCTACATCTACTCCTGGTTATATTCATTTCATACCTGAAGATACTCAGAGGGATATGTCTTCTCTACGAAACACAGTTCACCAGCAGGGGGATCAGATATCTGCTTTGCAGAAAGAGTTGCTTGAAATATGTCAGCATATGAGCAGATATGCACCCGGTGGTAGTGCATCGGCTAGTGGTGAGCAGGTAAATCACAAAAAAATCAAAATCATTTAGTTTTCACACTTTTATTGGTTTTAAGTTTAATTATAAATATGCAACAATATTTAATTTTCAATATAATGTTCTTATCGGTGGTAGCAGGTAGTGGAGATGAAGGTGGAGAGGGTGACGATGCAGCATCAGATGATGAGTAGTAGTGTTGTTGATGTGTTGAACAAGTATGAGAACGGTTGGTTTGTATATGTAACATGTATGACACATAGTTGCCTCCAAACATTTTCATGTCCTAACATTTTCTTGATTTCTCATGTTTCCTTCTATGCATTTTATTTATTTATGATGTTTCATTTTATGTCTTGATTTCTCAAGTGTGGTATACATCATTCTATTTAGGGATGTGTTTGAATTGGTACCACATCCAATGAGAATACCATATATGTAACCCATACTCATACCATTTCTACTATATAGCAGCATTCGGGTAGCCCCATTGTGTAAGCTCGATTCATACCATAACTGATTCATAGAAGTACCTAGGCAGTCCAACAGTGTAAGTCTCATTCATATCATTGTTGCTCCATAGCAGCACCTAGGTATCCTAGCTGTGTAAGCCCAATTCATACCATCACTATCAAGTCCCAATGAGCCACAACACATTACACAGGCATGAAGAAATTCTATCACATACCAAAACCCCAAACATTCAATGGTATAAAGACAACCAAAACAACAGAAGATAAAAATCTCATTGAAGGGCTTCCATAAATTCTAACACATCCTTAGGTCTATGCTAGGTTGGTCTACACATGCCCAACCTATATCCATAATCACAACCAAATTATATCCCCTTAGAATAAAATCTCAGGAGGGAGGAACAGTCACCCCATGTAACACTCAACAAGGCAGAAGTTATTAGGTAACATATTGGTTTTATATATGCCAATTTTTACTAGATACTCCCTTTTTCAATCAATTTCCTTACTAAGTGGAAGATAAAGCACCTATATGATGGACCAATATGTTTTAGTTTAGCATAGACATACCCCTATTGGATCCTTATCCAATATGTATCACACTAAAAGGCCAATCCCATGACCATAAATGTCTAAGGCATGAAAGGTTAATGATAAAAGGCTCTGTCATGGCCTTAAAATTTTTACACCACTCAAATGGGTCAAGGAATACCAATTTGTTTTTAGTTTAAGGTTGATATAAAACAAGCGATGAGACCACATATCACATGTATCATAGAATAATGTATAAACCATAGGAAGAATGTTCAAGGACCATCTAATTGTAATAAAAAATGCATCAAAATATGTGTCATTTGGTATCCCAATGCACTAACCGTCTTGAGAAACCCAACGTCTCTGCAATTGAACAAACCCATACATTAGAAAAGCATCACATGAAACAACCATGGATTGATAATGTCCCCATGACCAAATTCCCAATAGTCACATTACCTTCATCACTAAATCTCTCTATCTATGAGATCTATGAAAATCCAACAATTATTATAAACCACATGTTAACCAAGTAAAACTACACCTAATAACTACCCAAATCCCCACCTGAAAGGCTAATCTTAGACTATATAACCAACATACCAATTATGCTGATAAAGAACTCACGCTCTTACTGACATGGAAATAGTGTATCTTGGAAGCCTCCCACAATACCTAAATTTAACCGTTATCAGTATAAAATGAATCTAAGCATGTACACACTCTATTAAAACACCTAATATGCATCATTACAATAACATCCAAATAATCATAGTTTAACATAACTTATCCCCCAAATAACCATGTCAATTATTCATGTTAGACTTAACAAAACACAAGCACTACCCATGCTTTTACATTCACAATACCAAATACAATGATATTACTAACTGAATACCAAACCACAATCCACCTATATACCATCACTATAGAAAAAAGTGTCTAAACTTACTTTCATTTATTTAATGAACTCATAAACCTAGGATAAGTCCTCTCTTGGATTACATACATACAAGAAAACCCTCATCAGGTGGAAATGAGAATCGCTATTTCACTTGATTAGAACACTCCAATCACCAATATCCCAAGATACATCTCAATATTACTAGTCTCTCTCAACCCTAGTTCACATGTCACATCCTATATAGGATACAACCCATGGAGAAGCATCTATGTACCCATCTCAAATATCACGAGGAAATTCATAGGCCAATATACCCACTCGAGGGTTCTCATGCATATCACAAATCCCATACTCAATCCAACTATGAAATCTAGGTTGTTAATCCAAACTAGAAATCGACACACCATACTTCCCCTGAAGGATAAAGATCACATACATGCACATATATATTAATGACATTATCTTATGATAATAACTATTGTGAAAAATAAATATCATTTGGTTTGGTTAAGTATAATTCCACCAATAAGGTATTTAGGAAAACATTAGATAAGTTGTTGTTGAAATTTTAAAAAACTCAAACCTATTTTCTTTAACGAAGTCAATAAAAACTATATCATGATGCATCCCATCCAACCTGCAACATGATGACCATCTTGGGATGTATACATGAAACTCTTATCTCTTATCCAATGACATAACTCAAATCCTCAATAGGAATCATGTATAACCTACAAGATCATAAACCATACTCTCTCAAGCACCATGCACGGTTAGCGTGTTGTCCAACCTAAAACACACGCCAATTCACAAGTTACCCATTTTCTATAGTAGGCATTAACAACCAACCCAAAACACACAACAAACCATACCATAACATACATTCTATAACTACTCAAACATCCATCTTTGGAAAAAATTCTATACCCATATAAACATAATTTGTTCTATCCCATAACACAAATCCATTGTTAAAAAAACCCAACCCATATCACAATCCACCCATGGATGTTATATCGGCCAACTTAGAGTATAACCAATTACATATCATTACACATCACCATGGTTAGCATGATCACATAAATTGTATCAAAATTCATAACCATTTATTATATAGAGTATTAGTATCCATATAATATAAATCAACCCTTCTTAAAACACATAAGAAATTAAAGAATCTAAAAACACATATACATCTTGGGGGTCACATGGATTGGTTACTCACCAAATTGTGATACATACCTTTCCTTAGGTTGGACTCCATAACATACAACATTTTCTCATATCCTATTTTTCAATGAATACTACCATGTTATTTGATTGTATGGTGTCTCCTATTCAATATTCTGGTTTGATTTGTTTTTCAGGGCAGTGGTGTGGTAGGAGCAGAATTATTTTTTTTTTTCAGGTCAACATTTCGCGGCGGTTTTAACCGCTGCTAATGCCTTACTGGTCAGCATTTAGCGGCGGTTTTCACCACCGCGACATAGGTGCATCAAACTCCAGAATATAGCGGCAGTTAAAACCGCCGCGAAAAAAAAGTATCATCTACGCATAAAACCGCCGTGAAATGGACAAAAACCGTCGCGAAAAGAGGCATCTACGACGCTTTTCTTAAATTGCCGCGAAATAGTAAAAACCGCTGCTAATAGATTGCTGATGCCCAGTTTCGCGGTGGTTTTTGTAAACCGCTTCCAAACCCTATAGTGGCGGTTTAAACCGCCGCTAGGGGCCGGTTTTGTTGTAGTGTGGGAAGACATAGTGGACAATCCATACATTGGAGGATATATTGTGGGCGTGTGTCTTGTACTTTGGAGGATCTTTGGCATGACATATGAATTTGGTGTAGTTCTCTTATAATTATAGATATCACTCTTCAATCGACATAGATCCATTTGAGGTATTTTATGTAAGATCACATCTTTCATCATTGTTCTAGATAGAGGTTGGGTTGAGAGATGGTCTTGGTTCAGATGTGGTGTATTGAACGATAGATAAAGCTCATCTTGTTCTTGAGAGGATGAAAGCATCATAGGGCCGGCATAAGTCATATGATGATCACATAATAAGGCCCTTGGAGTTCTATGTTAGGGACCACATATTATTGAAGGTCTCCCCTCAACATGGGTAGCTGAGGTTTTTTCATAAGGATTAAGATTTCTATCAGGTTTGTTCGGAACATTGAGAGGTTGGGGTAAGTTCATGAGGAAAAATATAAGTTGATGTTTCCATTGTAGTTTTAAAGGATTGACAACATCTTCCACATCTCACAAATTCATCGGTATCTACAAGATGACTCCCACATCATTGACTGGGAGAGTTGGATATCAAGGATGAAGTGAAATTTTTGGAATGCCCAGTGGAGATCTAGGATTTTAAAGATAATGTGTTGTGTGGATGAACCATCCCTTTGGTTTGTGTGTTGAAGAGGCATGGTGGCCAGGAGGAGAGTATTTGGGAGTAAGAAATATAGATGCATGCCCAGTACCCAGAGTTTAATTGAGCCATTATTTTCTATGTTTTGTTTTGAAATGATTCATACTTTTTTATATGAGATGAGGTATTTTCCATTGGGTTGAGATATGTGTGTTGTGGTATGTGATAAATTCTTGACATAAAAAGAAGGGAGAGACAGATTCCTAGTCGAAACACACTAACATTGATGTGATAAACCTATGCGAGTGTGTCAGTGCCACCTATAGTAGATAATATCTCGATAAGGTAGATGTAATTACCTAATTACTAAGTTTGTGATAATGTAGTTTGTTGGTTTTATCATACTTTAGTTTGATGTATGTGTGGTGGTCCTGTGACAGTGTGATTTTTTTTGTTTGGTTTGGTGTGTTTAGTGGTGGTAGTGTTTGAGGAGTGACTAGATCATTGAGAGGTATCTCGTAGGGTGGTTTTTCAGACCCATTTTATTCTAGGATTGATATTTGGATTCTTGAGTGTGTGAATCATTTGATAAGTATCTAATGTAATGGTTTTTTCCTTTCCAGCCTGTTACATTGAGAGTTTTGGTCTTTAGAAGTGTTTGGAGGGATTTTGGAGATGTTCAGATATTAAATACTGGAAGAAAGAGGGTTACACATCATGTAATTGGATAACATAACATGAAATTTGGTTTCACAGATTTTCAAGGATTTTTCACATCCAAGATGTATTTTACACGGTGTAAAAAAGAGTTTCATGGGGTGTAATGTTTCAGGGTAAGAAAAATAAAATAAAATGGAGAGGCAATTCATTTTCTAGAAAAAAACTAAACCCCATGTATGACACGACATTAAAAGGTATTGCATGTCGTGTAATACCTAGATCATGTACATTCCTAAAATTCATTTTGTCTGAACATTCAATATTTCTACCATTTTCTCTCCATCCTCTTATAGCAGACAAACTTTAAGCACCCCGAGGAGTCCTTTGATCCCCACTCCTCCTTCCTTTATCTATCAATCCTAGTGGTTGTTCATTAGCGATACTTGATCAATCTGTGGTGTTTTTTCACCTCTTTCTTATTATTTTCCTCTTACTTTTCCCCCATGATTATCTTTTGTGATAAAATTTGTCTTGATTTGGATATTGGGGTAGTTTTTTTATAATCTTATTATGAGGAATAGGTTGATTCTCATTTCTATAGGTATGGTTGTTTCATTTAGGCATTCTTCTTCACCCTACGTTTCACAGATGAGATGAAAACATTATTTAAGGTAGGATATATTTCATTTCTCTTAAATTTTGTATCATGTGGGAAGGGTATCTCATTTGTTTACATATAGAGTTTGGTTTTTCTATATTAACCTAAGATAAGAACTGATTAAATGAAATTGAAAGGGGTAGGGGTCCATTTTGAATGCCTTTACAATTTTGATATTCTTTTGTGATGTTGTGAATTATAAGGTCTTGATTCCCTTCTAAAAAACACAGTCTTTGAGGTCCCTTTTTCACACTAAATTGGTTTCATGTTGTTTCCATATTGTTGAAAACTTATATATGAAAATTGGTTAATCACATAAATACGGCTAATGAATGGATTCCCGAGTACATAGATTGTGTGATAACACCCTTAAATAATGAATTGGAATTAAATAAGTGTCCCCCATTATAAATATGAAAAAAATTTACATCATGTTATGTGTTGAGATATGTGGAATGGTTGTGGATTCCTATGTGGGATAGATGAAATGTGAAGTGTCTATGTTGTGATGTGTGGGTTTGCTTTGGTTTTTGTTGTGGTGTATATGTGAGCATAGTTGTGTGTTGTGGGTTGGAATGGGTGGTGTTATGGATTAACATGTAGATGATACAACAACCTGGATATATAATGGAATCTCAGGTTGAGAAATTTATTTATTGTGGGATGGATGAGAGGTGTTGTGGAGTAGGGTTGTGAGTTGGTTTTTTAGTAATGTGTTACCAGATGGGATTGTGAGTTATGGGTTGGTTCCATTAATTTATGATATATCGTGAATGGGTATTAAACATTGAGAACATGGAATTATGTGTCTTTAATTTGGATCCACCTTATTATCTTTTTATTAGGCTCTTTTCCTTTTTAAATGACTATTTTTTTGTAGACGGTTGTGTATTATGTTTAGCAGTTACCCATGTAGTGGTGGAATAATTAATTAATTAATTAATATAATGTGGAATGTCTTCATTTTCTAATGTAATTTAAATTTTTAATGGATGAATAAATTATGGGATTTGTGTTATATTATATATAATAAAATAAATGGGGTGGTTAAATAGAGTTTGTTGGAAATTGAGAAGAGGTTGCAATTTACTATGTGGTGTAATGAATTTAGAGGTAGCAGCAAAGTTGGAAGTATTGTGAGTTGGTTGTTTGTTTGCGAAAAAATAGGTTGAGAAAGAGTGTTTCTTATGATATATGTATATAATTGTATATTCCCAATGATTTATATATGCACCCTACACTAGTTTATTACTACATGCTGAACACAATCATTGTTATGAGGGAGGGTATATTTCCCAAACATCCTTGTGGGAGAATGGATGGCTAGACACCTGCTCTTCATTGCTCCCTCTTCATTGTGGTGATAGCCCAAGATTATTCATGCATGTTTTGGTTTGTGAGGCCCATGTGTTTATGGGAATGTTATTCAGTTCTAGGTGTCTTCAGGATGAGATGAGATAGGCTTTCTATCATGTCTTTAGGATGATATGAATTTTCCTTTCCCATGTGTCTTCGGGGTGGGATGTGTTGTGGTATGTGGCCCAGGTGTCTGTGGGTGGGATGTGATGTGGTATGTGGCACAGTTGTCCATGGGTGGGATGCGATGTGGTATGTGGTCTAGGTATGTGTGGGCGGGTAGCGATGTGGTCCTTCTGGAAGAGGTGGGATCATAACAATGTCTTTTGTTCGGAAGGAGTGGCCAATTAGTGGGAATTGGTGTGGGGTACCCTACCATAAATGTAAATTATATTACATTACATGAATTTATTTATTTGGTGAGAATTACTTGGTGAGGTTGGGATGGTTTTTATACCTGTTAGGTGCTATATGGTTCTGTTTTTTTCTCATGGGGTGAATTAGTATGCTCCTTCAACTTGTGCCAAGAGACTTTGGCTTCCCTACTAAGTATACATGTATTCTCACCCTATGTATATAAATCTTCTTTTAGATTTTCATGAGGATTATGTGGATCATGCTAGGCATTACTAGCTCGGGCTTCAGTACAGTTGTTGAGTCACTACTTTACCTTGCTTTTGGGTACTTTTCATTGGAGACAATTGTTTTGTATCTGTTATGTTTTACACATGCATGTGGGGTGGATGTAGTTTTTCTTATATATTATGTCATGGAGTTGTTTTTTGTTTGATCCATCATATATCTTGATATTGTTTTATAAAAAAGGGTAATGGCTTCCATATTTTCTGATCTATATACCCTTATTTCTAGTCACCAACTCGGGGCCTACTGGAGGTGAGACTTGGGAGGTCATTATATCCCTTTCTTCATTGTTATCCTAAGAGGGGTATCTTTGGAGGGATGGGGTCATGACAATTTAAGACTTCATTAAATAATTACTATAAATAAAATATCCTTCCCCACAAGATGGTAGGGTGGTTATAGGATCTATAATTATATGTATATTAAAATCCTTGAATCATTCTTAAATTTTATTATTCAAATTACACTTCACTCCCTTCTGAATTATTTTGGTGAGTGGGTAAGAAAATTAGGAGAAATTATTCAAAAACTGACAACAATACCCAGTTAAAATAAGGAAAATATGGATTTCTTTAGCATATTATGTTCTTGAAAATTCCTAAATTTTTGTAGTCTTTGATAGATCTACAGATGATCCTTTACATGTTGTAACATTCCCTTTGAATAAATATTTCTCTAGCTGAGACTAAAATTTACATTACTTTTATTTTTACTTATCTTTCTTTAAACTAGTTATTACATAATTCAAATGCTTTTTATGTTACTACTAGTTAGGGAGTGTATTAAAAGATAATATTTTAAGACTAAAAAATTATTTTAGGTAATCTGTAATGAATATTTTCATTATGTCCATGAATATTTCTATATGATTTGTTTGTATAAATGAAATACCTATCAAATAATATTTTGTGTACATTTTTTGAAAGGTTTTATTATTAATACCATCTTTATAACCCTTACATTGGTGATACCCAAACAAAAGATCATATTTGGAGATGTTTTGAGCTCCACATAATAAATAAAATGTGTAATAAATATATATAAATGGAAACATGTTGTTGATCATGAATTTTTTGATCTCTCGATAATAAATGTTGAGACATGTTGAACCATCTTTATTTTTTAGAAATCA
The DNA here is from genome assembly GCA_963277665.1 of Viscum album. NCBI lineage: Eukaryota > Viridiplantae > Streptophyta > Magnoliopsida > Santalales > Viscaceae > Viscum > Viscum album. Next base: position 55,779,610 of record OY728153.1, on the reverse strand, counting down.
AACAAATGAACCCCATGGTGATTCAATTAATAGTATGAATCTATTGTCTATATTCTCTTGTAGTTTCTTCTATAATTTATCTAGTTTTGATAAGGACACTCTATAAAGATTCATGGATAGTTGTAAGGACCAAGTAATTTTTTCAATTGAGAACTATTTCTATTAGTTAGGTGGAAGGACAAGAATATATCTTGGAAATACATCAATGTATTCTCATACAATGGTAATTTCATAAAAAATCATCATATATTTTAATTCAATCATAATAGGTAGACATGGATGCTCAATGGAAATAACATCCATCATTCTTATTGGATAATCCAATGGGGAATCCTCCTTATCCACTATAAACATTCGAAGAAATGGAATATAATTTAGAACATGGAATGTTATTTACTTGTATAGAACACTAATATAGGATCTATATAGTGAAATCTAGTCCATTCCCCATATATAATTGAATTCCCCTCTAGGGAATATGATTTAGTTTTCTGGTTCATTCATCCAATGTATATTAACTAATGAAACTTGTGTATATTAGATAAAAAAATAATGTCATTTTTATCTTTCACTAATAAAATAAGTTCTTTTTATTATGTAAGGATTTTATTTTTTCATTTAAAAATAAATTATATGAAATAATTCATAAATAAAAAATCATATAACAAAATAATCCTACCCATTTCCTATCGCCCTTGGAGGTTTTTTTATTGGTTACATTTGAAAACCACTGGATTAATGTCATGGGATTCATAATTTCATTGTTTCCTATAATTGAAACATTATACCATTGGTTTTGGATTGACTAGTACCTTCTTTTCAACCATATAATTAGAAGTAATGTCCATTTGGATTCAACATTTATGAGATTGGTGTGATTCCTTTCAAACATTAATCATATTTTTAACACCCTAAGTTGGTTTCTTTCATAATTATTACTATAGTTAAGAAAGTGGAATGTTGTATATTATATCCATCATAATATTTATCTAATGATCCTCCAAGTTTGAAGTACATTTTTTTCTTCCTGTGAAAATTCTCCACTCTAACATCAATGGAACATCTTATAACATCCTCGTAACTAAAAAATCAGTACAACAAAATAGAATATCAAATATTAAACATGAAATCCCTAATGAATAGAAAAATTTTACTATCAGTGTATGACCTTGAGTTTTCCTATGATGTGTCGGTCTTTTTTTCTCTATTTATAATTTTGTTTAAGTTCTCTTTATGTCTTAGAACCTAAACTCGGCTGTGGGACGGTTTTTTTTATTTTGAAAAGTAAATGCATATTTCTTGTTATATATCTAAAGGGAAATTACTTGTTGGGTAATTATAATACATTTTTTTATTCAATACATGGTGTGAAATGACCTTATAATACAATTTCACATCATGTAAGGCTTTTCTATGGGAAGAAGTCCCTGAAAATTACACGATGTGTATGGAATTTTCATGTTTTGTAAATTACCAAGGGTTGTTTTTTAAATAAATATTTATGGGATCTATTATTCATACAGAATCCTCAACTCCCTTATCTCATGTTCATTAAGTCTTATGGAATCTTAATTCTTGGCATGGCTCTTTATTAGCACTTCATAATCAATTTCAAACAATGACGGTAATTTTTATTCGTGTTGGTGACTACCCCTTTTTCTAATGTATGACTCTTCATTTATCTTGGTATTAGATTCACTATTTGGGTGAAGGATAATATTCCGTATTTTGATGTTCCTCATCTATTACTTGTTGTCATCTAATCTTGATCAAATAAAACGATGATACTAGATGATCTATCCACTACCAACCATAGGTAGGTGGTTTATACTTTTTTTGAGTTGATTTATTCCTTATATAGAAAGTTTTCATAGTATGGAATCCCCTAATTTTTTTAATCACCCCTAAAATAAAAAAATAGCTTGAATTAAATTTAACATAACATGTTAAGAATTTCCCATTAGTTCATTGAGGGTTTTTTAAGGTTGATTCCCCAAACCAAGACACCCATGGGGTTTTCCCTATGACTTCCCTGACGTCTTCCTAATGCTATACCTCGCAAGGGGTGTCTTTTTGAGCTCCCCTAGTTAGAGTAATACCACATATAAATTAATGAAATAAAAATTAATTGAATTGATATGTTTTGGAAATGGTATACCTTATTCTCCATGTGTGACATGATGTGAAATATATAATTGATTAAATGGATTTTATAACAATTATTATATGACTGGGTAAACTCATGGAATAAAGTTGAAATTGAATTGTGAAATGTGGGGGTAAACTATTTGAATGTTAATTTTTGAAATGGTAAATAAATTGACTGTTGAAAGGTTACATTGGAAGCCATGTGTGTGCTATATCATAGGATATGGAAATGGTAGTGGATGTATTGGACATATAATTATATTTGGATCTAGATTGTGTGGGATTCCATGGGACTTAATACCCATTGGATCTGAATTGCTTAGGATAAATATTGACATGGTCTATTGGAAAGATTCTTTTTCCACAATGAAAGTCTAATGGAGTTTCCATCGAGATTCCCCTACGGCTCAACAAGGATTCCTTAATTAACTATACCTTGGATCCAGCCTTATAGGGTCTGATATTTATTATATAAGACTCTTCTGTGGTAAATTTGAAATAATTAATTATATGGTTCATCCATGGATGATATGAAAATCCTAGTTTTATGGAACACTCTTGGTGTTTACTTCATATTTATTTTACTTCCTTGTTATATAAGAACTATATCTCTTTTCTAGGGAGACTTGTATGGATTATAGAATCACTTGTTGGGTTACCATTTCCTTGGGAACAATACCTTTAGTACTTCCATACATGTTATATCATTCAATATGATTTATCTTGTAATGCACAATGGAGATTTCTTTTAGACATTGTGGGTGTTGACATACTATCCATCCAAATTTAAATTTTAATTAAATACCATTTTAGGAAAAATGGGAAACCACATATCACAAATAGGCTACCACTACGTGTTGAAAGAACTCACAAACTGGTTAAACACAAGACTAATATTTCTTAACATAGCTACACTATAAAGTTCCCAGTGTAGCGTACTAACCTGGATAGCTGAGTCTTCTTTGATAAGCTCTTCAAGTTGAGAAATCATCCCTTCTATTTTCTGCATAAATTCATCTAAGTTGATTTTACTCTGATTGAAGCATCGAGCCAGAATTCTTTCTTGTTATTCTAACCACACATTTTGTTTCTTTGTGGAATCAACTTGAAAACATCATTCATAAATCCTCTTGAGCTCCACATTGGGTCGTATGTGTTTCTCAAGCATACCTTCCTTGGAGTGTAGACTTAGTTTCAAGAACTCCTGATCCTTTCCTTCTATGTCTCTTTTGTATCTATTTTCTAAGTCAATTTATCCCTTATGTAGTACTATGATTTCTTTATTCCTACCCTTCTTGGACAACCTAGTTTCCATAGGCTTTGTCAAGTATGAGTAATCCTTACATCCCTTTGGCTTTTTCCATTGAACCACTATACATTTCCCTGAATCACTAATTCATTTTTCCCCTTCTTCCTGTGAGGGCTGTGAGGACATTTCCCTTGACATCGGTCCATACTATCCACTAAAGGGAGACTAAAATTGTCATGCCCTGAAGAGTCATCCTCATTATTCAAAGATGTTTCTTGGCATTCCAAGCCATCAAAGCAGTTCCCTGGATTTATCATTGAGTCAACTTTGAGGGGAATCTACTTACATAAGGACTCTTCCATACCTGTCATTTTCTCCTGACTAGATTTATTTCCTCTAGACCCGTCCTTCATATGGGCACCGTAGGTGTTTGGGTATAAGTCCCTCACGACATTTACACCATCCATCTTCCCTTGTCCATTGTGGAATGTTACATCCAACAAGTAGGACTTCCCCTACACCAATTCGGATCCAGTGTATTGCTCATAACCTCATCCCATAAATTGATGCTGCTTATTAGTGTCCTCATAGCCTCTACTTTGAGAGCCACTGAGACTTTGGACCTCACTCTCTATCAATCGCGTCTCACCTTCCTTAGTATAATTGGAAGTAGATATTGGTTTCACCATGTCCACTGCTAAGGGGTTATCCCCTTCAACTTTTATGATACCCAAATCATGATTCAACAAGGCGAAGATGTACTCAACACGCGGTTCAGCCTCCTAATGCTTCACTTTCTTCACCGCCACTGTAGAAATCAAGTGAGTTCACTACTTCTGAGCCTCCCTAGTACTGGCCTCCGCAACTAAAGGATCGTGGTACCTGACCAGATCCATCTCCATTGGGACCTCCCGATGTGAATCTTCATGCTCACCCAAAACACCACTATCCCACAACTGGTGTTCCACCACTTTATCCACCTGCACCGCTGATGGCTGATCTCAATTCACGCGACGACCCCCCGAGGTCAGATGGCCAAGTTTGTTGCATCTCGAGCAGAATGTTGGCCATGATTCGAACACCACTCTCTGATTCCATAGAAGCTCTTCTCCAACCTAAATCCACAACCACTCTAAAGGAGGTTTGAAGACATCGACCTTAGCACATACGCGAGGCAAAAGAGGGTGACAGATCGTTGTTGTGTGATTATCCAAACATAGATACCTTCCAACCAAATTCTCAAGCATAAAAATAATGGAAGGATTCTGAAAAGGTAGAGGAAAGTCTGGAAAACATACCCACACTACAGCCAATGATGGGTCACGATTCAAATTGAGATTAAAGGACCATCACATGATGAAAAATCTGCATCCATTGAACACTAGTGGAGCACTGGACCAGGCGATGGCCAAATTCTACTCCAATGAGAAGAGAATCATCAGTTGATGCTGATCAATAAGAACCACCACCGCTCGGTTTTGGAGACCCCATAATTTGAAAAAAAAATTGAAATCATCTACCGATGGATGACAAACCTTCAATCAATCCACAAGCATGGTTTACTAGTTAGTGTGTTCTTATTCATTTTAGTCTCCTGGATTTTTATATATTTTCTCATTGATTTTCTAGATACAACTACTTTTTTGTTATATATAACATATATTATTCACATAATTAGTGTGGGAATAGTATCCTCATATACAAAACCTAGTATCTTGATACAAGTTGAAAGCTTCAAGCAATTAGGGAGATGTGTTTGAGCCCATGTGACCCACCAGCTCAAGGAATCAGATAGTGGGGTCTAGTTTGGGTTGTTATAAGAGGTATTATAGAAATTTTTTCTTAACATACTATATGGATAAAATATGAATGGAGTTTTGAAGACATTTAATTTTGTAATTAGATGTGATTTATATTATCAAACCCACATATGGGGAAAATCAAATTGCCTTGAATGAAAATATTTGATTCTAGATTTTGACTATTACAGTAGTTTTGATTCAACCTTTAGGTGATGCACTTGAATTGTGATATTACCATTGATATTGTTATGGGTTATATTTTTTTACAACATGATGATATGAGGAATTCCATATCATGTATCATTTTTTGGACTATTTAGAATTCAAAATACATGCATTATGCCATGCCATAGGGTGTGAATTTATTTACTGCATGATTATTTGATATTCTCCTTGTGGGGTATACCTTCTGTTTTGATAGATATTATGTATAGGAAATTGAGAAAAGTTGTTTTTATTATATTGGCTACTATAACGTAATCATTGCTTTCCTGATTAGGCTTTCGTAGACACCCTAAGGAGTAAATTACGCAAAGTTGAGTCATGGACCATTGGTCACATGGAATATAAGTGTAATGGTAGTTATTAAGTGGAATCTATATTTCAATCCATGAGGTGTATGGGACTTTATGGATTGGAATTGATGGACCATTTAGGTCAACCATTTAAATGAGAAATTTTATATCAACGTGACATCAAATTAAATTGAAATAATGAAAGAGACTTGATCTTTACCCATCATTTTAGTAGACATTAGGCAGTTTCTATGGTGAAATTTAATGTATTTATTTTTACTAGTCCTAGATTTTGGATATGGTGGTGTGATATGTTCTGTTTATAAGAATTTTTTGACATGTACTATCCTTTTAGATGTGAAATTTTCTATAAATGGTTTTTGGGTCGTGTGTTTGGAATTTTAGAGACAATCCACCACAAAGACATCCAGTCATACACAAAGATCAGGGTGATTAAAATGCCCCAATGGGGTGGAAAAGGAATTATAGCGGATCCTATTATAGTTCTACCTAAGACACTAGTGGTTTTACAGAAGAATGTTTTCTGATGAATAGTTATGAGATTGGTTTTGAAATTTTAATTATATATTTAGTGAACACCATTACCTACCATGTCTATGGAAGATTTGATGTGTGTGTTCCAAAATTACTATTCTCCCATGTTTATTAGGGAATGTAAGTTCACAAGTTGTTGAGTTGTGGCTTGGGACTACTCTCTTGTTCTTACAACATCTGGAGACACATCCTGAGAGGATAGTGATGCTCATGACCTGTATGCTTCAGGGAGAAGCAAAGTGCAGGTGGGATGTATTAAACTAGATTGATGCACTACGTAATATGATTTGGATGGATTTCCAAACCAGATCATATGACAACATTTTCCACGAGATATATAGAAAAGAGAGTTATAGTGAGTTCATGAATCTAGAGCAGGGAACTATTTTTGTTATGGAATATTTGACATGATTTATAGAGATCAAATTGTTTTCACCTATATATCTTACTAATGAGGAATGGAGGGAGAGATTATTTAATGAAGTTCTGAGTCATTCCATTAAATATCAAGTCAACATTTTCAAAATAACCACTATAAATAAAATAGTAAATCAATATCAAATTAGAGAGATGAACCAAGGGGGTGTTGGGGTAATAGAGAGGAATAGTATAGTCTCTTATCTAAGTAGTTCAACTTCTAGTGGAAGGAATCCATGATTTGAGGATTCTTGTGTGGTGATTACTAGCCCGAATGATAGTGCGGATAGTGTAGTATCCTATAATCTGTTTGGAAGAAAAGAAAATGTGTGAAATTAGTGAAAGGTGTCATCTATGACACTAGTTTTGGAGTGGGTATCATAGTTATGCATTAGTCTAGGTGATGGAAAAGTATAGGCCTTTCCGGCCGAGGAGGTGGTGTTTGCGGCTGATGTAGTGAGGTACCAGTGTTACATAGGAAGAAAAGTGTTATTTCACTAGGAAATGAGGTTATGTCACATGGTTTTAGTTTAGGATAAGTATATTCTCTATAGACTACCTCCAAGGATAAGAGAAACATATCGTCTTTACTAACAGGCACAATCCTAGTACCATATACTCTTGAATATCCTCTTTTTCATATAGATGAATCACATAGTTTCAAATATGTACCTATGGTGGGATTCTTTGGGCTTGTTATAATGTTTTCTGATTGCATGATTATGGTTGATACTATGTTGGGTATCTGAATAGAATATGTACATAAATTTTGGGGTGTACACCTTTAAAATGGTGGGTGTCACTTGGAATGGAATTTTTTTATCCTCAAGATGAAATGGCTATACATCGTACTCAAAATGGAATATTTAGTGAACTATCAAGCCTTCACTGATTATTATCCCTAGAGAGTGAAATTCACATCACAAGAGGGAATATATTTTATTAGCATGGGAAGTCCAGGTGAGATGATCTAGACTAGAGAATTATTGGATGGGCAGGATGAAATCCTAGGTTTCTAGTTTATATCTCGAGGATCTAGGATCACACCAAAAAGATTACACTCTAGTGGTTGATCATTTCAAAGACATTTTCTTGGATGACTTTTTTATGTTACCTTATAATAAATAGGATGATTTCTCCATTGAGCTAATTTCGGGATCAGAACTAGTGTCTGGTTCTCCTTACATGATGGATACTAAAGAGTTTCAAGACCTCAAAAGGAAACTATAGTACTTAGAAGAAAAGGGGTTTATTTTTCCTAGTACTTCTCCATGTGGTTTTCTGATCATTTTTTGTGAAAAAGTAAGATAGTACCCTTAGGATATGTGTTGATTATTGAAAATTGAACAATCATATGGTTATGAACCCTCATCCCTTAACATGGATAGAGGATCTTTTAGATCATCTCCAAGAAGCTCTAGTTTTCTCAAAAATATGATTTTATATCTAGATATCATCATGTTCATTTTAGACATGAATACATACCTCATATATATTTTCATAGTAGGTATTTTTAATATGATTATATGGTCATTTTGTTTGGTCTCTTGAACGTGATAGAAGTATTCATGGAACTAAATAATCTAGTTTTCCAACACTATATGGATTCATTTGTTGTGTTTTTATGGATAGTATCTTGGAATATTTTCAAAATCGACATGACCATTCTTAATATGTTGATATCATTTCTAATATATTAAGATAGAATTAGTTATATGATGATATCATTATGTTATACATCTAGGTGGAAAATATTTAATTCAAGGGTCATATTATCTCAGAGATAGGAGTATCCATTGATCTAGAGAAGGTCAGAGTAGTAGTTTATTAGGATAATCCTGATAATATCATTGAAGAAATATGTTTATTGGGGATAAAATGATGTTACCTACATTTCATACATGAAATATATCACTCAGAAACACCATTTATGGGATTGACAAAGAATGATGTGGTATTTGTATGGATAGAAACTTGCAATAAAACCTTCCAATAGATGAAATAGAGATTGAATTTAGTGTCAGGCCTGATTCTTCCAGAGGATGGGAGAATACACACTTTGTATTATGACACATTAGTTATCATGATAATAGTTTTCTCATGTAGGGGGATAGATTCATGTAGTATGAATCTCTACATTAGAGGCCATGTGATAAGAATTACCTGACACACAATCTTGTGTTGGCTATAGGTTTTCATGATTTTTGCTGCTGGAAAATTGCATACATAGAGAGGATTTTGTAATGTCAAATAATAGAAAACCATCAATTATATATTTACACATCATGATCTAAATCAAAGGAAGTGAATTTGGGTTGAGTACCTATAGTCTTTTGACTTTGTGAATTCCTATAATCCTGGAAAGGGAAATGCAGGGACAAATTCACTAACCAGGAGGGCACATATATAGGCTTTTGATAATTCTAACAGAGAGTGGAAGCTTTTGTATGTGTTTTATGAGATGAATTTGGAGGTTTATGATAGTTATAAGAAGAATTTTATTTCATACTTAACTAGGATCGCTAATAATATGGATAGATTAAGTATGAGGTAACTATTGGATTCAGAGAGCCCAGTACTGTGGGAGAGTGTGGCATACGAGTACCCGCCTCCTAGTTGGACCATCAAAGAGGAATAAATTATCTGTATAAATGGTCACATTTGGATTCTAGTGGATATATGAAAATAGATGATTCCAGAGTTTTATGCCTCAATTTGGGCAGTGCATCCCGAAGTTACCATGATTTATTTTGATTTATGTCTCTATTACTAGTGGTTGGGTATAAAATGTGAAAGTTTATGGTTTTTTACAATGTGTTCCAAATTTAAATAGGTGAATTTATAATACAAAATAATAATTTACTTTTATAGTTATTACCTATTATTTAGTGGAAATGGAATGACGTTGTGATTGATTTTGTGGTTGGTTTTCCAAGTTTTTCTTGAGGTGGTGATGCTTTTTTGGGTTATTGTGGATAGTCTCACGTAGTTTTCTGAATACCTACTGATAAAAGAGATATTTCATGTAGATGATATTGAGATTCTATATATCCATGAGGTAGAACAACATTAGGAGGTCCCTTGTACTATATTTTTATATATGGACTCCCAGTTAATGTATCCTTTCTAGAATAATTTCTAGAGTTCATTGGGTACACAGGTTATTATGGGAACGTCACATCATCCTCAAATATATGGCCAATCATGGGGTATGATACAAGTTCTGGAGGGCATGTTTCACGAATTATTCCTAGATTTTGGGTGATCTTAGGAGAGGCATACACCCATGGATGAATTCCCTTACAATAATTACTACTAGAAGACTATATAGATGATACCCTATGAGGGATTGTATTGTAGGCCATGACAATCACATCTGTGTTGGTTAGAGGATGGTGAGGAAGATTTACTGTGATGGTGTCTTGTGTAGGAGACTTTAGAGTATGTCCCATTGATTAGAATGAATATGGATATTTCATAGTCATTATAGAAATCTTATGTTGATTTTTGTATCTAACCACTAGAGTTCAAGTTCAGGGATCACGTATTTTTAACTATATAACCATTGTTGGGACATATATGAATTGGGTGATAGGGTAAGATTTCATCATGATATATCATGTCGTACGAGATTCAAGAGAGAGTTGGTCTGTTATCCTATCATTTTTAGTTACCTCTAAGATACAAGGCCCTGAAAAATGTCTTCCATGTATCTCAACTATGCCATTACCACTCAGACCCTTCACATACTTTTCATCTAGATAACATTGAGTTGATGGTTGAATAATCCTTTGAGTATCATCTAATACATTTGATTAATAAGATAATTTAGGTTCTCTGGGAATGATAAATTCCTATAGTATGGATGTTAATGATTCATGACCATTTCTAGTAAAAGACTTTAGAGTGGGAGGCCGATATACATGCCTAGTGGTTGTAGTTATTCTCAAATGATTCTTGAACACCCATGAAAGTGAAATTTAATGAAGAATTTATTTAAGGGGGGTATTGTAAGATCCACTTTTTTCTTATGATGTATGCATCTTTTTAGTTATAATAAAACATTTTTCTATGATATATTTATAGATTAGATAATAATCCTAACCATTTAAAGGTTTGTTTGTTTTTTGGAATAGAGTCTGACTGTCTCCAGGATGTATATAGGGAAATTACATGCTGGTTAATTGGAATACTTGATGTTTATTACATACAAGATGTGTAATGACCTGGTCAGGCTAGTTCACTCTGTGTAATGGTTTTTCCGGATGACATTTTTTAAAATAAGAGTTGGGGGCCTCTATTTTTTATAAAGAAGCCTCAGTGCTATTATATCATTTTTAGGAAGTCCCAAGGAAGTGTAAAACTAACCTTGTATACCGATTAGAAATACAAACTCCATTTTGAACATTTTCGGTCATTTTGGAATCACTCTGGTGAGTAATAATTTCCACTTTTAATTTTCTTTGTTTGTCTTGGTATCAGTTGCACTATTTGAGTGTAACCCAATATGGCCAATTTTTACATTCATCATCCATTCCTCATTTTTCATATGATATGGATCAAATCAATAGTAGATAGAAGATTATCACTCTAGAATGAAACTACAGTAAGTGTCAATATTTTTTTAGAGTGGTTTGATTCCTTATTTAGATAGTTTCAATAGTGCGACATGATAGAAATTCAGAGATCTCTCTTAAAATTAATTGAATGCTTGAATTAAATGTAATGAAACCTATTAGGGGTTCTTTTAGTTCCTTGAGGATTTTTGGAGGTTGTTTCCCCAACTGAGCCCACCCATGGGGTGTGTCTTATGATTTCCCTTACCTTTACCTATTGTTATATCACCCAAGGGGTGGTGTTTGAGCTCGACTAGTTAGAGTTATCCCATTTATAAATGAATGACTTGAAAATGAATTAAATTGATGCATTTAAGAGATAGAATTCATCCTTTTAAACTTTTTATATGATGTGAAATGATTAATTTATTAAATTTATTTAATATAAATTGTAATATGTATTGGTAAAATCATGTAATAAAATTTAACGTTAATGGTTAAATGAGGGGGTAAACTCTTTGAATATGAATTTTTTAAATAATAAATGAAATTACTATTGAATGGTGATAGAGGACACAATGAGTGTGATACACCATGGGTCATATAAATAATTTTGTATTCATTGGACCTATAATGATGCATGGATATTGATTCTATAGAATGAATTGGTCCTTGCTACCCCTTGGATCCGACATTCTTAGGTTCCCAATGGATATATTCTGTTGAAATGCTCTATGGATCCCAATTCAAGTCAAAATGAGTTTCCATCGAGATGATCATGTAACTTGATGATGATGCATTGGAGAACTATACTTTGGTTCCATCCTTTTGGGGTTCGAAATTTCATATATATGGTTATACCATGGTAATGTGAAATGCCTGATTATACAAGTCAGTCATGGTTGATTTGAAACTTCTAATTTTAAGGCATGGCCATGGTGTTTACATCCTATTGCTATTTTTTCATGTTATAGGAGTTATATATTTATTGTCTAAGAATCCTTGTATGGATTATAGTCTCAATAATTTGGACACTTTTCCCTTGGAAACATTACATTCATTACTTCTATACTTGTTATGTTATGTAATCTAATTTAGCTTCTAATGCACAACTATGATTTTTTATAGACAGTGTGAGTTGTGACCTAATGGGATTGTGTGACACACCCTGTTCGGGATGAAATTAGGTACCTAACCATACTGTATGGATATAGGTTGTGATCAGGTAAAGGGTAAAAGGTTTGATGCTTGACCTTTTTACACATTGGAGGTAGGAATCACAAGAACGAGATAAAGTCCTTGATTCCATATGTAGATAGTAACTATTTCTATTTTATACATTTTTTTATATGTATTTTACAAAATACTTATATTCATATTTATAATTTTTTGTAGAAACATTACATGATGATCATATTGTATATGATTTAGTTTCTAATTTTGATTATATCCCTTATATTGTCATGCTTTCACTATAGTGGGTGACTTTTAAGTGTCTACTTATTGGTTTAAGAATCCTGGATGTTTGTCTATTATCTAATTGATTGACTGCTTCCATTGCATATTTGTTATATATAACCACTATTCTCGTCAATGGTATTTAAGGAATAGTATCCATGTATACATACCCTAGGTTGTTTCTTCTAGTCAATAGCCTTTGGAATTTGAAGAGATGTGCTTGAGGCCTTGTGACCCACATCTCATAGCACTAGTTAGTGGAAATTGGGTAAGGATGTTACAATATATATAATTTAAAAATCCTAAGATTTACCAAAAAGTAATTGTAATGTTTTTCTCATATAAAACTAAATATTCTATCACATTTTTCTATAGATCATGTAAATCCCATACCATTTTTTAATGTTCAATGTGAGGAAAATATTTTATGAAAAATGCTCCTTTAATTCTATCTATTCCCTACATTTGATTTCATCCATAGGATTTATATTAAAGATCATTTTCCTAACTATTCATCTTATCCATTAAATGATAAACTATCAATGAAACATTCTATCCCCTAATCATTATAGTATTGTAGATATCTTCTCTATGGATTGAATCTAATTCTCTTTGAATATTGGATCAAAATATCCACTAAACATTACAGGTCAATGATTCATAAAATACCCCACAACAACCTGTTGTCTCATATGATAATTAAAGAGTTTCACACGATTCATGTTATTACAATTAAAATGAAGACATTGTGATATTGAGGAAATGGTTTTCTCGACTCCATCTCCCATCATGTTTGGAATTATTATTAGGAATACTCACTCTAATAAACTCATACATTTCTGAAACTATACCTCATATTTCAATCCATTTTCTATAATAAAGGGTTATTAATGGGGAGGATCCACAAATTAATAATCATATAGAATGAAACTATGAATGTTTAAGAAATAATTCATAATCATCATGCTAGGGTTAAATTATGCTTTTATATACTTCAACATATATCATATATGGTATCATTCATATTAGGTTATCATCATAACTTTTCATAGAAGTACATAAAAATCCATCATAGTGGTCTGTAAAAATCATTAAAATTTTCTAAATCATATCCCATAAGTGTGTCAAACTAGTTGTGGGGTAAGGGCCCATTCACCATAAACTAGAAAAATGGAAAATATAAACATGAAAAAATATTTTTAGAGTTATTAACAAAATATTAAACTATATGAAAACCAAATCCACATTTATTATATAAATAGAGATTAATTTTTTGGAAAACCACATAGCTTGTTCCATACCAATACTTCTAGATCATATCCCATGTTTAGAATTATCCTTACAGTTTTCACTAATAATAACTAATCCCAATATCTATGTATAAAATTTCATTCCAATGATAAAAATCTCAATACATAGACATAATTTATTTCAAAACTCTTAATATACTCTTCTAATAAATATAGATTAAGGATTGAGAATTGTAGTGTCCTTGAATGATTAGATACACAAATACAAAATCATGTATATTAATTCATAAAATTTATGGGAACATATAAATGGTTACGATGACCCTATAAGACCTCTAAAACTAAATGGAATATCTTCAAGATAAATTAAAAATTAAATATTTAGATAAAAATAATTTTAAGGGATAAAAATTTGTAATTAATAATAACCCATGTTCAATGATGTCTAATGTGATATCATTAAAATACTTAAAATAATCATAAAGTAATGGTGTATATAATGAATTCAAAAGATTAGATAATTAAAAATACATGGATACAAAATAAAAAACACACAATTTTAATATGGAAATGATTAAACCCTTTTATAATATCATTCTACTCCAAATAGTAGTTTATAGTCCATCATAATGGGTCAAGTATTACTCCCTAGAACATTATCAAATTCCAAGGATTACTCCACAGGTAATTAAAAAGGATTAGGATTATCCAAAATCACATACAAGTAATATCATAATAAATTAATGTTTGATAGTTCATTAAAGGGATATGACATAAAAAATATTCAATACATAGGCTAATAATTATTATAACATGTAAAAGATCATATGTTACACTAAATGAAAAATAATACATATATAAATCATTATCAACATAAAACCCATGACATGAATATGGGTTTAAAAGACATTCCATAAGACATTAATAAAGGATATGTAAAATTTATTTCTAAGAGAATATAGAAATAAACCATTATGAACAATCATAATTAACAAAATGAATATCCTTATTTAAAATGGCTAAACAATTTATAAAATAAATCTTAAAGAAAGTGTATGAATGAATACTAAAAATAAAAATGGAATTTTGATTTATGTTAACCCCATAATTATTTTTAAATGGGATTTTAGGAAAAAATATGGTTTTTATAAAAACATTCAAGGTTAAAATAGTTTATGGGGGTGATACATGGCATGATTGTAGACAAAGGGAAGTTACCTTAAAAATCAATTTAACTTAAAAGAGAAAACATTAAATGGAACATAATAATTTACTTTCTCTATGAAATAAATTTAATGAAAAATAGGTAAATATATGTAAAGATAATATATATATATATAATGGAAGATATGATTGAGATGAAGATAATATAAAATGGGGAAAATAAAAAAATGTGTTACTAAAAGGTGACAAGGGTGGTTTAGAGTACCCCTTACATTAATGTATAAATGTGTTTTTTACATGTAAAACCCATTATATATTATTTATCTATATGAATTAAAACCCTTAATAACAAAAATATCTATCAATAATTCTTTTTCAAAAGAAAATTTTTAATCATAATGTATTATTTTTTTTGAATTTTTTCCACTCATTATAGTTACATGATGTGGTTTAGTCAATTTTTATGTGATTTTAAAAACATGTTGACCAGGGTTATGCTTATTTAGAAAATAGAATAAAAACATCCATAATATATATTTCTTTTAAAATATAAAAGTTTACATTAAATGGGTTATTAATGTCAGTGGTGAATGGGTGTAATGGAAAATATAAAGTGTAGCTATGTGGAGGCTATAAACCACACATATAAGGCCAATAATATTATTGAAAATAAAATGGCAGGGAAGATGAATTTAAAGAGGTTTCTCATTTTATAATACTAATAATCAGGTCAAAAATACAATATTGATTCATTAAAAAAATTTCACCATCAATGCATTGTGGATAGGAAAAATAGGACACATTGTGTGTGATGGCAGTAGTCTCCACATAAACCTAAGTATGTTTTTTTCTAATCGTTTTAGAGAATGGAATAATAGATACAACATTAGTTTAAATACATATAATAATATCATTAAAATTTATATAATATTACTCTAATGGATTGATGTTATTTGTTGTTTCACAATAAGTAATTAATAATAAAGAATTGTTATGATAGATGTTATACCTTCATTGATACTTTGACATTTCTCTTGAATGTAATATAGATAAAGAAGGTGTTAGTATTTCCTATGTTGTCCAGGGGTTCAATGTGTTTTATAGAACTTATATGTGTGGTAATTTTTTATATATTCATTTTTAACTATATTGTTTGATGAAGTATGTAAGGGATTGAAGTGGTCTCCCTTTATAACTGAATAAAATTGCACCTTTAATGTAAAAGAATGGTATAAAAGACGTATGAATGGAAGTGATTATTAATGAGACTTTTTTTATGACTTTTCAACAACAAAAATGTGTTCTATAGGATCAAATCATATTATAAGCTTAAGAAAATTTATGGTACATAATTTAGTCATTTAAACACTAATTCTTATTACATAAATTTTTATTATAGTAATTAATTTATTAATAAAAAATAAAATAGGACAATTAATACCAAATTTTGATGTATTGATTCCAAATTAATGATCTATTTAATATAATTACATTTTTATATTAATAAAATATTAATTTTAAAATAAAACACATAATATTTTTAAAATAAACTTTTGTAATAGAAGAAAACTTATTTTCAAAATATAAATCATGGGTTTATAAAAATGATATATATATATATATATATAATTTTAGAGAAAACTTTTATCAAAAATATATATGATTAAAATATCAAAATAAGTTATAAAGTTATCCTAAATATGTATTTTTCACTATTCACCTAAAAATTAAATGTTAAAAATTCTAATAAATTCATACTAAGCTAATTTTGTTATGGTAAATTCAAAAGTAAAGTTAATTTTTCATATTTGTAATTTAAAAAATAATATAATTAACCATTAATTGAAAATTCATAATATATTGATAAATCAATTTTATTAACTAAATGTGTATTTAATCATTATGTGTTTTTAATACTATACAGACAATAAAATTGAATGAGTTTCATTATATTTTACAATATATTGATACATAATAATCTTTCATAAATAGGTCAACATAATTTTTTTAATTTCTCATTAATTTTATTTTAGGGCTTGTGAAGAATGTTTTTGAATTTTATGTGAATATATATATATACATATAGTGAAATTTTGATATATTATAGTTAATGGCCATGAAAATAGAGAAATTGTATGTTAGTGTTATGAAGTGTGAATTCTGGATATAAAAAGTATCATTCCCAAGTCATTTATTTCAAATGAAGTACTTATCAGTAGATCCATTATGTACATAAGAGATCAACCAATATCTTTTAATAATCATTGAAACTGAGATACATAGTTTTCTTGGGTTAGAATGATATTATTGATTTATAGGTTTTGGAACTAGGATATATGTCCCATAAAATAAGTAATTGAAAAATGAAAGTTTAGGATGATGCACAAGTCCTATAATTCTCTATACATATGAGATGTAAAAAAATTATAAATATCTAAAACATAACATAAATTTTGAAAATGATGGGAATAATTTTAGAATATGAATCTCAATTCTTGGTATTCCAGCAACATGAGGTTGAATGATAAAATTATAAAGATATATTGAAAATATAACCAATATGAGAATTAAAATGGGATAATTTATCTATGGAATCCATCATTAGAATCCCCATAAAATCCAAAGGAAAAAAATTATATTTGGGTTATAAATGATTACATTATAAATATCAAGATTTTTATTATCATAAATGATTATTAATAAAATTACCTACTCAAGAAGATATTAATAAGGGATTTTATGAGGAAACTAAGAGTATTACTAAACATTATATCTTATTACGATCTGAGGTTCACCCTTAGGTTCTAGAGAAGTCATCAAAAATAATTAAAGGAATAGAGGAATTTTATAAATTTCTTCTTTCCTCAGGCCGATGTTCCCTCTGATAGGAAAATTAAAATTATAGATGATATGTCCATATGTTTTATGATATATTCCCAAATATGTTGGAATCAACATATCCCCCCTATTATAGTTCTAAATATCAATAGTTTCTTTCTAGAATTTAGATGGCATCATGTGGGGATCTTTAAATATCAATAGTTTCATTTATGATATCGTGAGTTTAATGATTGTGACATGGTGTTCCTTAGAATATCTCAATGGAAGTTGGTTAAGATATTTAGGATGAAAGGGATGATGTTACCTAGATTCATCAGTTAATTTGAGATCCTTGGTCATGTTATGGTTACCACCTATCTCTTAGAACTATTTTTGTACCTATAAAACATATATGACTTGTTCTGAATATTTTTTTAAGGAACTACATACCAAATCCATCACATGTAATAACCTCAAATGTAGAATAACTCGAACATGATGCTTCATATATAGAACAACCTATGGAAATCCTATACTAATGATTATGAGAAATTATACCACCCATCTATTCAATGATTTTTTAGATATCATTTTTTTAATGTGGCTATATGGGAATGTTAGGATGTTATGAGAGAAAATTAACCTCACTTGTTTTTATCCATGTCATAATGTTCAAGGTTGAAATTATTTTTTACAGGGATAGAATGTAATGGAGTTCTTTTTAGTTAAATATTCCTCCTTATGTAAATACACTCTTTGATATCATACTCAACATGTGACATCATACTCCACATGTGACGCCAAATCCAAACAAATATTGACAATTGTAAGGTATATATATTCTTGATAGGTATAAATAGTGGTCACAAAATTATAATATATATATATAATGAAATTAAGAAAAAAAGTAAAGAAAATATAACTTTAAATACAGAAAAAACTTGTGTAACTAAAAATATTAATTTATTTCTAAAATATACTATGTTCTCATGCATAATTTGTTTTTAAAATTAGTAATGGAGTAACAATTTTATAAATATTTATTTTATATAAATTATGGGATTAATGATTATATACCAAAAGTCATTTTCTTATAAAAAAACTATTTTTTGTCTATTAAATATGTTTTTAATTAAAACTGAAATTTATAAATTTTACAGTCTAAATTACATAATTTCTATATGCATCATGTAAATATTTTCTAATGATAAATTTTTTGTATAATACCTATGAAACTAATTTTTTTTAATATTGAAAAATATCAATTTTACATATGACATGACATATATGAAATAATGAGTAAATAAGATAGAGTTGTAAAATGATGAACCATTTTAAAATAGTGAATATTTATTCTATAATTCACATTGTAATTTTAAAAAATTTGGTTTTAATTTATAATCTTATATTTTATATTTTTCAAAATAAGTTATATTTTTCAAAATAAGTTATATTTTTCAAAAAAAAATATTTAATAATTTATTCATTTTTTATTTTAAAATTAAATTTAATCAGTATTATAAATTAAATATAATTAATTTTATTTAAATTTTTGAATCATTTGGTCGTAATTAATCCTAATGTACAATTATATTATTCAGCACACATAAAATATTATATAGTTAAAAAATATTTAACGTTTTGAAATCCAAAATGTAAAAAATGTGTAGCATATGAGGTTAAGGGAATAAAATGTAAAAAATATGTTGAAATCAATGAGTGATTTATGCATGGATTGGATATATCTATTATCCACTCCATTATTTCTCAATTATGCAGCCACATTCTATGATTGTGACTTCAATAATGGAATTAATCTGGGTATTTAAAAAAATCATCCCCTTCACTTATAAAATGCCCCCCACTGTTCACTTACCTCACAAGAAAAACCCCTTTTTTCAAACCAATATCAATTGGGTATTCCCTTAAAAAATCCTAGACACCTTATAATAGTTCATGTCTTCTCAAAATACATTCATCAACAGTTTAACCCCCTCCAAAAAATAAAATAATCCCTATAGTGAGGTATATATTTCATATCATTTCTCTACCATCTCTAATTAAATATATGAATTTATTATACATAAAAACTCATTTCATCATATAAAATTTTTAATTTTAGTTTCCTTATTATACTATTAATTTTTTATACATATTGTATAATAATTATCCACTATTCCTTTTCAAATTAAAAAACAAAGTCATTATTCGTGCATCATGCAGATTACCAGCTCCACGATGGGACGTAGTTCATTTTACTACACCTCCTTACATGGTCCGAATAATAGTGTAATTAAATAAATATTAATGATATATATATATATAACATAATTAATTTCTTGAAAATAAAAACAATGTAACTTATATATTCATCCCATTGAAATATAAAATCATCATCTGTGGATACGTGTGAATGAAAACCTCTATAGAATGATGCATTATATTATTCACTACCACCATCCAGGAGTATTTCAGTTTATATATTATTATATATATAATTAATTTATATATGTACTAAGTTTTATTTTTTACATCACAAAAATCAATGATCTTTATAATACAATCCATCAATATCAGTATATGATAAAAAAACTTCTTCGTCACTATTTTAATCTTCTTGATTACTGAATAAAACACCAAAATAATGTAATTATATAATTATGGGTCCTTATAAAACATAAATTACAATACCAATTTTCTTAAATTATTTTTTATAGGGAAATTATGGTTGACAATAATTTTACGAACATAGTTCAAAATGGATAGCATTATTGACACCTGAATATGAAATGATATTATAAAAATATAATACATTATGATAATTGTTATTAATGAATATAATTACCTGATATATATATATATATATGAATAATTTTATAAAATATATAATTTTTATTTTTATCTTTATTATATAGGAGGTGAAATCACTTTTTCGGATGTCAAGGTCAAATCTATGAAACTTTTTAACTAAAAATTATTCTTTTGAGTTATAATTTTTTTCTTGATTTTCATTTCCTTGTTTTAAATTCATTTTAAATTTTAAATTTTTTTTCTTTATTTATATCATTGATAATTTTTTTTGATCTAAATTCATTTCATTGAATGGTTTCATTTAGTATAATTTTTTCGATATTATTTTTGAATAGATAATCATAATAATCTATTTAAAAATGATGAATAAAAAATACTTCAAAAATATATATTTTCAATATTTGGTTTCCATTATCTTTAAATTATCTATATCCAATGGTCTTATGTTTCATTTTTTACTCTACATTTTCATTTATTATATGATTATTTTAATTGAACGTGTTTTTTAGTATAAAATCACTTAATTTTTTATTTTATTTTCTACCATTTTTATTCTTTACAAAAACCATTTTGTTTCTATTTTTATACATAAAAATTCAGTTATATTGTAACATATCTATTTTTTCAATATAATGATTTGGAATATATCTAAAAAATTTGTAGCTAGGTACAAAGATGACATGAGATTCTAAGGCCCGGATTGGCATGGTTTGATATTATATAAATATTTTATATACTAATATCTTGTGGGAATAATTTTACTAAAATAGTGGAGTAAATCTTGAATGGGTACATTGATGAGAAATCCAAGACCTATTTTGAGTATAGAACATTTTTTTGTGCAAAGTGTGATAGAACCTTTATCAATACCATGTATTTTGATGAATTGGTGGTGAAGGCACAAATAATAAAATAAATAAATTGATTAATTTTTTATTATAATATCATAGTGACCATACCCTATCATTATAAAAATCATATTATGACCAATCCCAAGGATTTTATTTACAATCAAAAGGATATAGAATAGTATATTTGGGAACTTTAATGGAGGATTATTGAATGAAAAATGGGTGATCATTGATTGTGATCGGTTTATCAATATGAGCTTGTAGATCTCCCCAATGATGTGATGCATAACCATTATTCATTAGATATCGTTCCAAACCCATGGTAGGGAATTATATTAAAATTTTATTTCCTTATTTTACTATCACATATTTAACACATATCAAATTCTCCAAAAAAATCAATTTGTTGATTTATCATGTTGATGGTTTGGTGTATTTACAAATGATTTGGGGAAATTGTTATTGTTTTTATCATGATCATATTTTATAGTTTAAATGTCAATTAATTATGGAAAACCTTTAAATGATAATTTTTCCATACATACTTATTTAATTTAATAATTTCTCCCCCATTTCAACAGACATTCCTCATTACTAATTTCTTTGGATGGTGGTTTGATGAATACCCATCATTTGACCATTTAATGACCATTATTCAACATAATGAATCATTTACAAAGGTATAAATTGTGATCAAGGGATTGGTAGAGATTTGTTGTGAAAATGATGGATCAGGATCAGATTAGAGGTTTTTGTTTCCCAATTTTCCTTACAATGATGGAAGACTATGATAGTGGACTATTTCAAAGTGGATCTGACACCTGAATCTAGAGAGTGGAAAGTGATGATAAGGAAGAAGGGTGACTTTGTATCAATGTTTTTTGTAATGATTCACAACTATGTCTAATGAGGGAGATGTGGATGAAGATAGGTAGATAATTTTTAAATTTCTAGAATATTCTCAACTACACAGTGTGTAGTCCGAAGAACACAGATCATGTTTATCCCTTTTAAAAAGATAGGGTGTTCATGGAGGAACATATATAACATACCGCATGACACATGTCACATGGTATTTAACACATGTCACACACCATGTGACTTGGTACTAGTGGATCCATATGTCTCCCAAATGATACATGGGAACAGACATGGACAAGATCCAGAGTATGGTTAGAATACATAGGCATGGTTCTATATTTAGGCAGGTTTAGAGTACCCAGACAAGGTTAGAAACTTAGGCATATCCAAATTACTTGGTCATGACTATAGATACATGGGAACATTCTATAATAGACTATGAGACTTGGGGATGATGAGAATATACTTGTACTGATAGTACATGATTTGTACTTTCTTCAGGGCACTATGAGGCTATCCATATCTTAAGTATTGACCAGTTTTATTTAAGGGATATTCTTTGGAAAATCACCAATATTTTACAGTGAGGAAATTTATCGTCAACATAGTACTCGTATCACCTCAACAAAATATATTTTTGATATAGTTCATAGTATACCTTTGTGAAGAAAATGGTTATATCCTCTATCTTATTTCTCCAAGGTTGATTTTATTGGTATAAGTTTGACCACCATTCACTAAGAATTTATCCCCTCTAAAGATGTTTTATCTAGTATGGTTTCTACTATACAATAGTGGTCCTAGGTTTAATCCCCTGTCATGGATTCATGATATTTGGATACCATGTAAGTACATCTTTGGTGAGAGGTAATAAGAAATCCCTCTTGTAAGAACTATATCACTAAAGTCATGACATGTGGTGTTTGTTCTCCTATATGAGCATTAAATTGAATCCTTGAAAAGAATCACCTAGATGCTAGTATGGTTTGGACCTTTGATAAATGGATTTATTTATGATTATATATAGATGTTTGTTTACGATAATGTCTTTTATCTTGATTGGAATACCTATGTATTAAAGAACTGACTACTCTTGATGTATTACGTTTACTGATTTTAGGTGGTCATACTAGGTATTGTTATACCCACCTCTGAATGGGATATTCCAAAACATGTATTATCTAATGGAGAAAAAATTATATTTTCTGGTTTCGAATGGGGACTAGTAGTAGGTGATGTATAGTATTGGGATAAATGGATCAAGGTTGATACTGGTGTTTCATTTGACAACATTACCCTTCATATGATTATGTTGGACTCTTTGGATGTTTTTTGGTGGTCTTGTATTGGTCCCTTATGATTTATTATACTATTATCATTATATAATTTTGTAATATAGTTGTACTCGTGCCTTAATATCATTTTTACATAACTTTCATCATTTTATGGACTTGGTGATGTGTGAGTGTGTATAGGTACTTAGGCTATTGCCTCTCATGTGTGGGATATTACTACTCACTGCTAGTCTCTATCCCCTAAACTACTGGTGTTGGGAATGGGGTTATCATGCATACCATATCACCAAATAGGTGGACCTTAATTTTTCAGGTCATGATAGAGTAATATCAGAGTGTGGTAAAACCATGTGGTTGGATTTTGGGGATTTTCTAGTACTGTGGGTAGTTTGGGATACAAGGAAACAATGTTAAATTTTTTGAGATAGAAATTTAGGCTAGGGACTTGGGTGTTGGTTCAAAAGACAATAATATCTATATTTTTCTCTTAATACTTGTATGTAATTTATCTAGTAAAAACAATTTAAAATGTATTATATAAGAAATGGTTGTGGTTTCTATAAAATTATTTAGTCAGCTTCCAAGATATTCTCAATGATCATGGATTTTATGGTTTATTTCAAGATGAATATGTAATAATTTACATCCATGATTAAATACCATGATCATGAGGATGATCAACTGAGTGGTGAGGAATCAGTACAAAGGAATGTATAGAAGGAGTTACCTTTGGGTGGTTTTCCATTTTCTCCACCACCCATTGAGTAGTAGATTTTGACAGTATTACTAACTGAGGATGTGTGTTGTATGAGTGAATTCCATGAGTTTTAAAGGTTGTGGCATCCCATGTTTTGGGATGATCCAAACCACCAGATAGGTGAGTATTTTCTTGAGGAAGTTACTTGAGTTTTCCCTCATATGAGGATACCAAAATATCATATGGTTATTCTATCAATGAGACTTACTTTGGTATTTACTTATAGATGATAGAGTCTAGTGAGTCAATCACATAATGAGGCATCTCTATCCTAGTTTTATTATTAGTGCCTCTTTAGGGATGAGTCTTATCCAGAAACATTGTGAGAAGTGCACATAATGAATATAATAGAGTTACAGTAGAGCATTATGACTATGGATGAGTATTAAGTGATGTTTACTAACCTCACATGGTTCTCTCATGATATGGTTCAATATTTATTCTTTTTGGAACAAACATCTATGAAGGTCTTCCACCCATATTTCTTGTATATATTGATATATATTTTAATTCCCACGTATACTAGATTTTTTGAGTGATCTTTATGAGTAGAGAGAACCCTGGAAGAGAGAATAGTAACATAGGGTGATGGTAGAATGAACATATGATCTTAGACCTATGAATCTTGTAGCTGATGATAATCACAAGGATCCTAGAATGTGAGGTTCTTCATGTGACAGTTCCATGACATAGGATCATTAGATTTGGGTTATCAATTTTATTTTAATAAGTTATGATAGAGGTGGTGTTTCTCTTGTGATTAATGGGGAAATCTCTATAAAATACCATGTTATTAATAAGTAGTCACAATGTTCAATGTAATACATTATATTCTACATCAAGGTCAAATGAAGAAAAAAAATATTATTATTAATGTTACCATTAAAAACTAGCCATTATAATAGAGGGAATCAATAGTATTAACTAAATTATGAAAATATTTATGAAAAATTTATATAGAATTAATTATTTGGTGACCAATTAATTATAAATGAATGTAAAATCCTTTTTAAAATAAAATGAAATGTTTTTATGAAAATAAATTTAAATTAAAATAATTGTGTTTATAAAATAATAAAATCACAAATAATGGATTCAATTAATTAAATATATATATATATATATTCAATTAAATGGTTAAAATTCATCTTATGTGATATTTAGTCATTATTTAAGAACAAATCCAATTTTTTACATAAAATAAGTATTTTTCAAAAAAAGGTAGTTCTACCTCCTTTTGATATAGAACCATTTTAAACATATTTTTTGAAACATTAATAAGATCTATATAACAAAATTTAATTTTTATTTTAATGTGGAGTATTAAAATTTACTTTGGATTAATTTTTGGTATTTTTTTGATAAAATTCATTTTTTGATGAATAGTGAAAAACTACTGCATTAAAATTGAAGACCACATTTTCATAAAATTATTTTATAGTGTTAAATTATATTTTCAATGGTTTCAATGTATAATTATATCAATTTTTTTATCATTTAAACCAATTTAGTTCATTTTAATAATTTTAACATTGAAATTGGTTTTTTTTTATTTCGAATACTTTTAATTTAAAAACGATTTTTATCGATTCATCAATGGGATTAATTTTCAACTAATTTTATCCACTTATAATTTTTTCATTATGAAAATTTAACATAAATATTTTTAACCAATAATAAATTTATGATCAAATATGATAAAATTATTTTTTGGAAATTATAAATATTATCTTTAGTAATTGTTTTTATTACCACGGTTATGGGTAAATCAGGTAATTAAGGGTAAAATAATATTATAACTAATATAGAATCACCATAAAACTTGTAATAATTTAATGGGATGGGTTTTTTTAGAAATAAATAATAATTTGGTTGAGGTTATACTATTTTTCAGCTACTTGGGTGTGAGTAATACATTTATAACTTTATATTCAAAAAGAAGTCAATTGTTTTTCATATCCTTGTTTTTAAAAAGTAATGTATTTTTAATGTGGTGTAATACATTGTATCACTTTGGAAAAATATATTTTATTGAAATATAATATTTTTATCTATATCATGGTAATTTATTTGTAAATTTTTAGAAGTAAATAATTAAATCAAATTGTGACACAATGATAATGTAGTTATTATTTGACTAATAGAATTATCAAATAAATGATATTAAAAATAATGAAATAAATATTATATGAGTTAATTAATATCATAAATGATTTTTTTGTACAAAATTGATATATCAGTTATGATATAAAATATTTGTATTGATCTTTTATTTCTTCTTTATTTTTTGAAAAAAAATCAACTCCTAATTAGTGTCAAAATTAATACTATTGAAATTTCAAAATAAATAATATTTTATTAAATGATATAAAATTAATAAAAATCCCAATTTCTATAAAATTATTGGGATATGTCATAAAACATCATAAATGACTCATTTAGATGTCGTTTGGAATTTTATAGTAATTATATTAACCTTCAAATTGTAAATTACATGATACCATGGTAAAAATTAAAAGGATTAAAACATAAAGATGATGATTAAAAAAATGTCACAACATATTTAAATTTAATTGGATGAAGTAAATTCTACCCCAAATCATCATACCTTATATATAAATAACTTTGGAACAATTTTAAATAGAACATTAATTTATATTAATTGAATATTTTGAAGATTTCCAAAAGTCCCCCCCCCCCCCGCCTATAAAAGAGAACCCATTCTTCTCTCTTCTTCACACCTCAAACCCAATTTAATTCATCCAGTATCTTCCCAATTACTTTCCTAGAATCCATAACCACATTATAGAGGCATTATTTGAGGAATAACACTCACATTAGAGGTATTATGGTGTAAATCAATGGAGATATTTTGAAGAAGAGGCACTACAACAAATAGGGCTTATAATAGCGCTAAAACCGCCTTTAACAGCGCTAAAAAAGCACTGTTAATCTCAAAGAAGATAAAGGGGGTCCCCTTTATCAGCGCTAAATAGAGGGCTAATAAAGGGGGGACTTTATCAGTGCTAAAAAAAGCACTGATAAAGGTGGGCCTTTATCAGTGCTTGATTAGTACTGATAAAGGTAGTATTTATCGGTGCTATTTTTAGCACTGATAAATGGATAATATATCAGTGCTCAAAATAGCACTGATAAATACTACCTTTATCAGTGCTATTTTGAGCATTGATAAATACTACCATTATCAATGTTATTTTGAGAGATGATATATTATCCATTTATCAGCGCTTAATTAGCACTGATAAAGGCCAAATTACCTGTGCAAACCCAAAAGCTACATAAAACCTGCACAACACCTAAACAACACCTGCACACATATGAAAGCACATGCACACAGCAGAAACAACACCCACACAAAAATCACAGAAGAACAAAAATTATATATACATATACTTGAAATCATGAATACAAAACAACACACTGCTATATACATTTCAAACAATGTTTAATTTGGTTATAATTACAATTATCCAACAAACAGTTAAAAAACATTGATGTTTCATCTTTTTTTCATCTATGATCAGCTCTAAAAAAATTTCTTCCATGGTATAAGTTGTCGAACAAAGCATTCGAACTTAGGAAAAATATTTCACCTATATAAGAAAAAAAATATTATGTTAGTAATACAATAATGAAATAAATTAAATATTAATATGAATGAATACATTAATATTATTTCAATTGTTACTTGTTACAACCTTTACATGTCCATATTTCCTTGGACAGCACCCCCCCCCCTCCCCTGGACGGCACCCCCATCCCTCCCCTTTCATCCCTCCCTTTCCCTAGACAGCCCCCTTCCCACCTCCTAGACAACCCCCTCCTCTCCTGGATATCCCCCCTCTCCTACTGGACACCCCCTCATTCCTGGACAACCCCCTCCCTCCCATCACCGAGATAGACCCTAGCCTCTCCCCTCCTGGAGAGCCCCACCCACCCTCCTAGACACCCCCCACCCACCCTCCCACCTGGACACCCCGATCCCTCCTAAACAACCCCTCTCTCCTAGTTCTTTAGTGTATACCAATTAATAACCTTCATTATCCAACTATATTTTCATCATCTATTTGATAATGGAATAAATATTAATCATAAACCATCATTCGATAATATTAATTATAAAATCATATATATTTTGAACAGATACAGTTCAATAAATCAAGGAAAAACACCAAACAAAAAATATATTGGAGGAATAGGAACGAAATTTCACATAAATATAATGTGATAAAGGTAAATGATGCATATTTTGGGTCTTTATGACATTAAATAAGACATATTGAGCCTCAAATTCAATAGGAAAATAATTCTTGGGCCTTTACATGGGCTTGGAATTGGTTTGGTTGGTTGGAACTTTTGATACCTCACTACGGACCTACCTCAGGCTACTCTATAAGTGATCTACCCATTGTATATTATCTGTATTTAATGGAATTGAATGGATATTTTTCTGGAAACCCCCTCCCTTATGGACACACCCCCTCCCTCCCCTCTTGGACACCCTCACACCTGGACACCCCCTCCCTCTTGGACACACCCCCTCCTGGACACCCCCCCCCCCCACTCCTGGACACCCCCTCCCTCTTGGACACCCACCACCCACATATAAGGGAAACTAAAAATAGAAAATTTAAAATCCAAGATATTGGTTACCATAAATCTTTTAATATGCTCGTGAGTGGACTGAATGACTATGCATCAGTCGACTTCCACACTATCGACCAGTGTAGTCCATTGAGTTATGCTTTACTAGAAAGAAAAATCATTTCTAAAACCATTCTTCATAACCTAAGGATATAAAACATAATAAAGGGTGACCATATATGCTCAATAAGTGTAAACAAGGGATATATCAATGATCATATATGGAAAACATTAGTAGGAATTCACCTTCATCCTATTTGTGTACAATCTTCCATCAGGTATGATTCCCATTCGTTTCTAAACACATCTATATCATCTTCTGAATATGAGTTATTGCGACAGTCATGGTAGTATTGAAAAAATATAAATACACAAATGATTAATAAATATTTTAAAAGATCTTGTAATTATTTTTGAAAATACCACATCAGGGATGCTAGTTTGTTGATGAAATATGATCTCTTTTATAAATTTAAAAACATAATAACCACAGTCATTTCTGTTTGTTTGTTATAGACTCAGCAGAAACATCAACAAAAATAAGTAATTTGTTTTGATATGTGTTTGGATAGTGAAATGTTATTATATATACCAGTATACTTTTCCAGTTTTATATCTTTTCAGAGTTCTTATCCTTAGTCCCTGGATTCATTCCATGCATTAGACGATATTGATTCACCGCCCTATCATAACAAAATCCTCTTTAAAATATAAAATAAATTATATAACTAGATTTTTATTTTTAAAATGTTGGATCTAATGTATTACAAATTACCAAACTCTATCATGCGTGGTCGGTTTGTTGGATATCCATGCATTGAATCCAGAAAATAAATCTTTGGAGTATCCAAATTGACTACAATCAGCATCCAATGCTGCCTAAAAATACAAAAAGAAATAAGTAAAGAAAGAAATGAAAATATAGTTGATATGATTAAATTTTAGAGTTTTACCCCTGCATCATTGGTATTAAAAAGGGTTTGTCATTCGTAATTTTTTTTTTCAAACGATTTGAGCAGCGATAACATTATTGCAACCTCTTTATCAGAATCTATTTCGTCTTTTGAAGAGGTGTTGTGAGTACTAGCGAGTCCAAATTTTTGTTAATGGGGAAATCCCTTAAAAAAAATTATATATACGCCTGTAAAAAAAATTTAAAATGTATTTAGTCATAATTATCTGAGTATATCAGCTTTTGTAAAATCAAATCATGAAAACATACATCATGTATACATTTATAACTGAGGTTCCTAGCCATTCATACTTGAGTATTTCATTTACATTTTCAGCACTAATGAAATCTGATGTTTCCTCTCCATACATATTTTTTTCAAAATCAATTGTGTGAGAATTTTCTTCTATCAACTTTTTATCCACATGAGCCTACAACGATATTAACTATGGATATAGAGAAGGAGGGGTGAAGGTACTCTCAGTAGACCATTTCAATAGGATTGGTTGTTCCTTGAGATAGTTTTGAGCTGATATTTTTTTCACCCCCTTCTTTTTGTCATTCTGTAATAACATTCATCCGTTCAGACCTTTTTTCATTAAATGTTAAAGGTCAAGCTTGAAAAATAAATTGTAAATGGATACCTCATTGTCGACATGTTTTTTTACTAGAATTGTCGGCCATGCGATGAATGTTCCAATAGCTTGTTCAACCGTATGAATGTCGTCATTGTCATTTGGAACAGGTAGCTTGGCACTCGGCTCATTAGCTATCTTAATTGACACTCTGAGATGATCTGTTGGAAGCTCTCTATTATATGGCATGTCGTTCTGTGTATTGAACACCGTAGCCCTCACTACAAGGCAATATGTGGGAGTTGATAGATATAAATCATAATCATTTTCACCCTGTATAATATTAATACAGGAAAGGTATCAATGTCTATGTGAATCACATTTCACAGAAATAATTATTAAAACATTTATTACCTCAGCTAAGTCAGGTTTTTTAGGGGAATGGCTCGCCTCAAAGCTGTGGGGGTGGGGTGGGATCGTCGCGCATGGGTTTTTGTTGAGTTGTTTCTTCTCTTTGCCTCTCCCCCATCAATGTTGTTATCATCTCTCTATGGTATTGTAATTATTCTTGAAAAATAGCTTATTTTTCTTGCAGCTTTTCCATTTTTTCATTTTGATCCTCTGCTTGTTTTTGTTTTTTATAATATGTTCAGGTTGTTACCCCAAAACCCGCACCACTGACATGGTCATACTGTTCAGGCTGCTTCTAGGATGTTGAAAGTATGTCTGTATCTCGTGTGGTTGTTGTTGATTCTTTTGACTATGTCAGACAGAAAATATAGAAAAATAAGTAGTCATTTTAATGTAATATCGATTTAAAGCAAATAAAATTTATATTATGTCATACTTAAACATGTTTCCCACACTTTTTGTGTGTTTTCATCTATCAATATCCCCTCTTTATTTACATGAGCCTCCTTCCATAGCACTGGGCGTGGGATGGATATTGCTTTTGATTTCGATTCATCAATCTACATATAAACATAGAAACGTGGTTATGGTGTTGTTTTATGTCACATACAAGTAGTACGGTAGATTTAAAAGACGTACCAATTTTTTATCAAGTGAAGCATACCCCATCCTTGCTTTACGGTAAGGGTACGCTGGTTCTGTTGCGTGTTTTTTATTTTCAGCACTCAGTTGTTGTTTCATAAATAAAAAATCGTTAATCAAAGTTTTGAATACAAGCAACGTCAAACAACATATTACCCCACACAATGTACCTGAAAAGTCTGCTCCCCACGGTGATTTTTAAACACATCCCACGCTCCTTGGGATATCAAGTGTGCATAAAGAGGAGGTGGGTGAGGCTTGATTTTCCCTTCAGCATCTTTAATATGATATTTTATTAAAATTGTGTGGAAACCTCTATGAATCCTTCCTACAACTCTTAATACATATTCCTTGTGAGAGGAATCTACTATAAATGCACTCTGAAATGGATGATAGTAAGTAAATATTTTGGAATTTTATTTTAATAAATTAAACAAATGATATCATAATGTTACTGTAATCTCTTCCCACATTAGTGTCTTCATCCTGGTGACAACATGGTGCCATGATTGTACATCATTCGACGTGTGTTGCCGAGTGACGATTCTAATGTAGCTACTAAAGATAGATTTGTTGGGGTTAACATGTTGGCCTTGCTTAC
Source organism: Viscum album (assembly GCA_963277665.1). Taxonomy (NCBI): domain Eukaryota; kingdom Viridiplantae; phylum Streptophyta; class Magnoliopsida; order Santalales; family Viscaceae; genus Viscum; species Viscum album. The sequence goes on along the minus strand of OY728153.1, from coordinate 55,747,255 downwards.
TCCATCCCACCTCAAATTTGATGCCTTTTGCTTTTTTCCTTAAGGATTTTGGATAACATTGTCAAACTATGGTGTTCTTGTTTTTTTTTCACTTTCAAGGTTTTATTTCCTATCATTTCCCCAAAAGTATCATCCATATGTTCCTCCGGAGCTCTAGAATCAGCACTGGGACTAGAAAAAATAAGTTGAGAAACCTGTTATTGCTCTGCACTGGGACCACCACCAGCTGGTTGAGAAACTGGTTGTTGCTCTGCACTAGGACCACCAGCAGTTGGTTGAGTGACCTTTTGTGCCTCAGGATTGGGTGCATCAGTAGGTGCAGAAGTCACTATCTGCAGAAGTGGTTTAACATTTAATTTAGATTACATAAAAGCAGTAGTGGACAGATAATAACATAACGTAACACAATGTATATTACAATAAACAAATAACCTGATTATTGTACTCTCTCTTTTTTCTTTAAAGGCTGAAGAGATTTTACTCCTCTATCGACTATGTAAATACCTTCATTGTGGTCTCCTCTAACATACAAAACTCCATCTACATTGGGACTTCTATGAAATGATTGTGAAGTCCCTATAAAAGGGTCATCCTCTATTGAACATTCATTTGACCATTCAGTCATTTTGTTCGATAACAGAACAATTGACCAATTTTGGTTTGCAGGGTCTGGAACATAAAATACTTGTACTGCTTGTGATTCCATTATAAATGGTTCTTCCTTCTCCCCATTCTTTACTAAAATCAACTTTCACGAATCCGAATTCATCTATTTTAACATCAATATTGTTATCAACCCACTTTCATTGAAAAATCATCTCTTTGAATTTTATATAATTCAACTCCCATATTCGTTTGATGATGCCAAAGTATGACATATTCGAATAAATTTGATTTCTGTCCTTAGCACCAGAAACATGCATCGCCTCATCCACAATTGTAACCCCACTATTCTTCATGGTAATGTCTTCATCAAGTTCATTAGTATATAATGTATAACCATTAACTACATAAGCATTGTAAGATAATACATACACACTTTCTCCTCCAGCTAGCCATCGAAGTCATTCTGAAATTGATTCTGGATTTTCATCTAATTGCTTAAAAATATGGTCCCAAAACCATCCTATAAACTATCGATTATGTGTATATGATATCCATTTTTCAGCCCTAGATGGATTCAAATGCCTAATAATTTCTTTTTGGGTTTGAACATATGGTTCAACATCGAAACTGTTATGAACAACGTAAAGGTGAGCCTGCTTCCGATCTGTAATATTGATTTTGAAAACCTCTCTTCTAGAAATTCGTTCACCCTCATGCCGCTCAGTGTGACGAGATTTTGGTAGTCCAACATTTTCCACACCATACAAGTATTCAGTACAAAATTCAACGGCCTCCTCAACAATATATTGCTCTGCCATACAACCCTCTGGCTGACTTCTATTTTTGACATACCCTTTCAAACTCTTCATATACCATTCAATGGGGTGCATCCACTTATATTGTATAGGACCACATAGTCAAATCTCTCTCACCAAATGAAAAATCATATCGGTAAATTTTGGTGGGAAGAAAATTTCCAATTCACATAATATGATGGCAATTTCTCTTTCCATAGTTGGCAATTTCTTCGGGTCTATAACTTTGCTGCATATAGATTTGAAGAAGAAATAGAGATTCGTTAATGTATGGAATAAATTCTTGGGAAAAATGAAACATAAAGCTATAGGAATTAGATCTTGCATCAAAACATGGCAGTCACGTGATTTCAAACCCTTTAATTTTAAATCTCTCATTGATACAATTTTATTCATATTTGATGAATAACCCTATGGAACCTTTAAATCATTCAAGAAGTTTCAAAAGTGATATATCTCCTGCCTGGAAAGAGTGTAAGTAGTAGGAGGAAGAAATATTCGTTTTTCACCCTTCACTGGTGCCAACTCTTCTCATATTCTCATCTCAACCATGTCCAATATATCCTTAATTTCATCCTTTTTTTTGCTAGGTGCATTTAGCAACGTGCCGATGACACTATCAGATACATTTTTTTCAACATGAATAACATCAAGAAAATGTCTGACATACAGACAATTCCTTAATGGTAATTCAAAAAAAACTGATCTCTTTTTCCAACCAGTTTTCATAAGGTTTTTCAAAAACATTTTACCAAAATTAGTGTCTAAATATTTTAATTTCCCAAACAATTGATCACCTGTTAGTGGAGAAGGTTTTGTACGTTCTTATGAACTTCTGTCGAATTATGTTGTCCAAGATCAGTGCTTATGCCATCAGAGTAGAAATATGTGATGTCCTAGAAACACTATTTCCTATGAATGTTTTAACCTAATTGACTGTGTACCTTGTTCACAAATGGGACACCCTTGAGTTCCTTTAATGCTATATCCTGACAAATTTCTATAAGAAAAAAAGTCATTTATCATCCCATAAAACATGGATTTCAAAGTGAAATATTCAGTTTTTGTAAGAATCATACAATGTAACACCTGAATCCCACAATATTTTCAAATCCTCAATCAATGGGTCCAAATAAACATCAATATCATAACTTGGTTGTTTTTGTCCTGATATAAGAATAGATAACATGATTTATTTTCGTTTCATGCATAACCACGGTGGTAAGTTATAATTTACCAACATAACTAGCCATGTATTGTGACTACTGCTTTGAAAACCAAAAGGATTCACCTCATCTATAGATAACGCCAGACGAAGGTTTTTCAAATCGTTTCCAAATTCAGGATACTCTTGATCAATTCTCTTCCACTGAGGAGAGTCTGTCGGGTGATGTAGTTTTCCATCTTTAATTCTTATATCTGCATGCCATGTCAATTGTCCTACAGTCTCATCACTTCTATATAGGCACCTAAATATTGGAATGATTGGAAAGTACCATAAAACTTTCATAGGACTAGAATCATCTTTCTTTTATCGAGAAGAACCACACTTTGGTCATTATTTAAGTGATTTGTGGTCCTTGCGAAACAATATATAGTCATTTAGGCAGGAGTGTATTCTTATAGAGATCATACCCACCGATCGTAGCATTCGTTTGGCATCGTATGTTCGGCTTGGGAGTTCATTATCTTCTGGGATCATTTCATTCAAGAGATAAAGTAGTTTCGTAAAACTGGCATCACTCCACCTATTGCCTTCTTTCAAATTATACAGCTTCAGTACGGCTGACAATGATGTATACTTAGTGCAACCAGCATACAAGGGAATTTTTTCACAAGTCTTCAACATCTCAAACAATTTTGGGCAATCATGAAGTTCATCTTCAACTATCCTTGTCATTTCCTCAATACAATCTTCATCATCATTCACATCTGTAATCACACCCTCCATACAACTGTCTTCACTGTTCATGCTTGTAATCATATCAGATGATACATAAAACACAGTGTTATCCAAGACACTACCTACATTCATTTTTTCCCCATGTTTATTCCAAAAAGTATGACTTCGATCTATTCCATGACAGATCAGGTGTTCTTCCAAATCCTCTAGACTAATTTGTCTTGAATAACAACAATATAAACACAGACAAAATATTTGATAAGGGTCACATGCATGATCTTCTGCAAACTTGATAAACTCTTTAACGCCATCTTCATACTCTTTTGTCAACCGATTGGTATTCATCCATTCTTTATTCATATTAATCATCTTTATGGGTTTGATCTCAAACTTTCCTAATATTATGTTTTAATTAATCAAGTATCATTGTTTGGGTTTTATAAAAAAATTCATGGTACAAATGCCTCTGTAATGAAATAGAAGAACCTACCCCAAAACATGTGAATGTACTTGAACTCTATCTATATACGGAGGACTTTGCTCTGTCTTTTTTATATCTCCATGGAGTACCTAAAACCTATACATGGAGTACCCTTCACTGAAACATAGGGGAGTACCATACTCCATATTTTCTCCAAACATCTCACTTGTCACTTGTCAACTCTCAAGTATAGTGAAGATAATTAAAATATACAAACCACATCGTGTGTAATTTTCAATGAATGATGGAATCATACTATTGTGATCTACATGAGAATATATTTATAACATTCTAATCATACATAAAATACTATCATCTAAGTGAAAAATAAATAATAATAATGAAAATAACATAGCACACAATTTGTTCAATGGATACAAAATGTGTGGGGTTCTCAATCAAGGTTGGTTGTATACTACAATTTCTAATCTCATGTGAAATCCATATACATGGTGTCCAGTAGGGTGAACATCGTGTATGGATAAGATACCGGATTTAATCTGGCATATATTAAATTGATTCCAAGTTATTCTTACAAAGAATGCATGATACCTTTGAAAATACATGACATATAGAACAACTTGAGCTAAAGGCATGTTCTTTAGATACATATTGTGTCACATCACCAGTTATGCATCACATTTTTGTGGAATACACGGTGTGTAGTCGTTACATGACGACTAAGTGTGTATAGTATATACACATCAAGTTTCTATGGTATCTATACATGGTGTGAGTGAAGTAAAACACATATCATATGGTTATACCATTATTTCATGGTATGTACGTGGTTTCATGCTGAAGTATATGTCTTGAAGATCCATGCATGGTGAAGCATGTTACATTTAACAAGACTACATATCATGTATTTTAAAAATATATAGAATCTGAAAAACATCATCTTCACACCATAAAGTGTCTCATAGAGTCATCTAGACGTGGTATTCTAGGATTCAGTGGAATTGCACTAGTAAAAAAGTGGTGGTTCCATTGAAATGGGTAAAGTTTGGTTTTATATTCAATGGTGGAAGAACTATCACATGGAAAACAAATGGCATATCAATCATGCCAATAACTGCAACACCATACAAAAACACAATCATGCTCACAATCGCAACACCATACAAACCAAACAATCACAATTTTAGATTTTACAAAGCATACCTTATTCAATTTTTTTTGTTAATTCAGGGGTTATCAAAGAAGTTTTATAATCCTGGGGAATTCATTCATTTTTCAAGTATACATAAATTACCAATTTTTATATTCAAATGTTCAACAAGAACCGGCCAACATGCAATTCATTTAGTGCGCAAACAAGGACCACCAACAACCACGATTTTCAGCAGGGCGTTTAGCTCGTACACTTCACATTATAGCCATCAATATCAAATAGTAATAACATGCGAACAAGAGGAAACCAATGACTAATATGAGAAAAATGACCATGAAGGTGTCGTTAAGCACAAGGTAGAGGTGCGTTCATGGCAGAGGAGAGGCACACAACAAAGGAGATTTCCAACTGAAAAGGAAATATAAAATAGTAGAAACCCATGAGAATAAAATAATCTAAAACTGAGTACACCATTTACCACATCCCACAAACCCCAAGAACCCACTAAAACTTAAATCAACCAACACTATGGTTAAAAGAACCTTAAGATAACAATAAATTATAGAACCCAACTTCGATAGAACAAGTTCAACAGACTTTTTAAAATATGAAAGATGAACATACAATGGGTAAGCCCTAACCAATAGGTCCTCATTACTAGGTATAATCCCCATGTTTATTCTAGATAATATATCCCAAATGTTTAAGCCCTGATCAATCCTCTGTTATCACACCTTTCACAATACATACATCCTAATATCATGACTTTAAACTTCATGGTACAATCTTTTCAAACAACCTTAAACTATTTCCCTTAAACTATGTGGACTTTGAATCCTATTTCGATAGGATATGTAATATTCCATCTTGAGTTATAAACCTATATTCATATTTTATACCCATCCTCATGAATCCATATTCCTCATGAGATCATAAACATCCTTCCCTTGCCTAACTTATGAATGTGTGAGACATTCAGTGTTTCTAGTAATATGAATAAACCCATTGGAAATTGTCTGAAAAGGAATCATAACATGACACAAATATTGTGCTACGATACTCAGCCCCCTCACAACCAAGAATCAGGCTATGTTGTTTTTATTTGAAACAAAAATGATGAAATTAACATAAAATTATTCAATTACTAAAAAAAATAGGTTCCCCACATGTCAGGACATTTTATTTGAGTGTTACATACTAAAAAATAGTGAACCCAATTTGAATTCTTCAATGAGAATATAATGGTGTTCCTAGGAAGTCAGGCTATTTTGTTTCATGTTTTCCACGCAAACAAAATTTTTTAATATAACATTAATCCTTTACCTGTTAAAATGATTAATATAATATACTTATTTGTAATAATTCATTAATCAGTATTCTTTTTTTGGTAGTTTTTGTATATAGGTACCCCTTATGAGCTCCATTCAATTGAAAGTGAAGGTCTCTTCATCCAATAGATGTTCCCATGCTTCAATTTCTTCCAAATTTATAACCCCCATGATCCAAAGGAATACATCACCTATTCGGAGACCTCAAAACTAGGTGGATGACATAATGGTAAGGGGGTACCACTAACACAGTATTGTCCCTACACTTGAGGTTTCATATGAGGGTCTTCACGTGTTGAAGCCTCACAACCCACCCCATTATAGGGAAGATATAATAAAGCAAGTGGCACCTACCACCACCATTAATTAATTAAAAATTATATCCCTAGTGAATGATAATCATTATATTCCTTATCTTAGGAAGGTGGATCAAGAAGTCATCCATGACCTCAACTCAGTTCAGGGGTCACCCAGTAGGGATCCTAACAATCACCACTATCGCTAACATCATGTGACCACTAACCTTTAGAAGCCTGTTGAGGGCACTATAATGCAGACCGCTTCCCTAATCTCTTAGATCCAAGAAGATATGATGTCTCTCTAAGAATTAAGATCTACTTGATCATAGGGAGAACGTTCATATCCCCACTTCCCCATAATAAGTTTTCCAACAAAATGCGTGGTATCTAGTGAGTAGGACCATATCTTTATTCAAACTCAATGAGCCTACCCATACATCTTGACAAAAATTAGGGAGAATGCATATATTTCTAAACCCATGCATAAATTCCACCAGTTTCTTATGGAAGTGGATAAGGGGAAAGAGTAGGTATATATCCCCACTCCTACAAACAAATAGGCTCATAATCCTATTACAATTATATAATCCCATAAATACCACTTGAAGGAAATATAAAAACAACCCTATATCCCCACCCATGTCTTAAATATTTGTCAACATATATTAGAAGCATTAGTAGAAAGTGGTAATCAAAATATCTCAAAAATCACATAGGGTTAAGCCCATATTCATGCTTCCATAAATGTTGAGAAAGGTAACATCATATCCCAATTTCCATATGATACCAAACCTATATCCCCACACCCCTTCAAGAGGAATGTTAGAATATCCCAACAAAAACATTGGATTGGATTCATATTCTCACATATGTCTTGAAGGAGAACTAGTATATCTTAATTTAATTATTTAATTAATCACACATTCTTCCTCCCCTCCAACCTAAAGACGGATGATGACATAACTCAAAAACTACTAAAAGGAAGGAACATAATCTATTTTGGTTTGAAGGGATCCATTATCAATTTTTAGTAAAACATAAGGTACAAGCCCATATTCATATCCCTTGCTAAGAATCCCATCAGTTAACTCTATAAATGGAATGTAATTCATCCAAGAACACTCACATTAGGTAGGGTCACCAATATATCCCAAGGATAGAACCTAAAGGAAGGCCTCTCTAAAGGAATATAATAACCCAAGAGAAGGAAAATACTCCTACACTGACCAGCGGCGGCGGAGGTAGCGGCGGCGGAGGCAGCGGTGGTCACGACAGAGGAGTAAAACCCAACGGCCGTGGAGGCAGCGGTGGTCGCGGAGGAGGAGGAAAACCCAACAGCGGCGGCAGAGGAGGAGGAGGAGGACGATGACGAGGACGATGAGGAGGATGAGGGGGAGGAGGAGGAGGAGAAGAAGGAGGAGAGGTCACGGCAGACAAGGGGTCTGGTTCAGCTTCCGCGAAAGCTTGACCGTGTGCGAGAGAAGAGGGCCTGTTATAGTTATTAAATAAAAACCACTATAACCTTTATCAGTTCTTTTAACGAGCGCTGATAAAGGTTCTAGTGGTTTTTATTTAATAATTTATTTATATTCTTATATATTTATATAAAATGTCATATAAGATAAATATATATCTATTTATTAATAATTATAACAATAAAGAGTATATTTTTATAAATATTGGTATATAATTGTTAATCTATACAAAAAACATTATTTTTTATTATAAATATTATAATTTTATATAAATTAAGAATAAAAACATTTATCAGTGCTAAAATAAGCGCTGATGAATTTAACCTTTTATCAGCGCTAAAAAACGCACTGATAAAGGGTATACCTTTATGAGTGATTATTTTAGTACTGATAAATGGTACAAGTATTAGTGCTTTTAACTAGTGTTGATAAAGGCATACCCCTTTATCAGTGCGTTTTTTTAGCACTAATAAAGGGCAGTGCTTCCCTTGCCCTATTTTGTGATAGTGAGGCATCTTTTTTACTTAAATGTTCTTGTTTTATTTATTATTTCAATTCCTTCAAATATTATTAACCTATGATGAAATAATAACTACCATATCCTCAATATAATGAGATTTTATTATTTTAATATCATAACCATAATTCATCTCTAATTCTATCAAATGGGAAAATAATTGTTGTTCGTGTGTGCGGTGAACTATCGCCTCACAAACCGATATAATTCATTTTCCATAACCTTCTCTCACAAATGGTTATAATGAAGGAATTAAATTTTATATATTATATCCATGAAATATTTATCATTATTAAAATATAATATATCTTTTACTATCATATATTTTCATAAAAAATAAAATGATAATGTCATTTGTGTGTATGTGTGAACTATCACCTCCATAAAGTGATGTCATTTTTTTCACCACATCACATGGATGATATATATATATAGTATATTTAAATTATGAATAATATATTATTGTCATTATGAAATGTTTCAATTATAATTATCTTCTATCCATATAGATCATTGAAAAATAGAAACATTACTCATGCTTATTTACGACCTGTCATCTCCATGATTATAACGTTTTTAATTTTTCATAATCATACATAAATGGTTTGATTAGAAATTAAAATTAGTGTATATATGTGATTATTATGTCAATAACATTATTCTGGATATTATGTACTAATTAAATCCTTGATCGTATTCACAATATCGAATTCATTTTGAACTCATGTAATGAATATCGTCAAAACACCCAACATGAACATAATAAAAATAAGTAATTGTTATAACAAGTTCATAAGTGATATAAAGTAATAATAAAACAAAAAAGGGTTATAAACCATGTAAATAATTAACCTAATATTATTATCAGTGAAGATAATGAACATACTTGATAAGTGGGGCTCAACATAAAGGATGTAGTCTTAATCTTCTTTTATTGAGGCATATTTTGATTTTATACATCATCATTTTTATGAGTTATATATATAGACCCTTTGACTTATCATATAATTATATTATTTATTATCGAGTTATTTAATTTTTTGATAAATATTATACTTTCATTGGATTTATTAATTAAATTTTCAATGTTGTATGGGACTCATTAATTATTTTATGGATTAATCCATTCTCCATTACAATATACTTGATATTATTTTACATATTTATTTTTTGTGGATATAAAATGATTATAAAAGGACATTTTATGTCTGTTTTTAAGTTCATTCAAATGTTTTCAATAGGAATATTTGTATGGTTTTTTATATGGGACTCTTTAAACGAAACATTGCTTTAAATTTTTTAACGATTTGTTCTTCATGTTATTTATCACTAATGTCCATGTTTTCAAAATGGTTTTATAGATTAGTTTATATGTACCTGAATTTTTTAAAATGTTAATTTATTTTAAAAGTTTAAAAATTTTATTGGACACTTTGATTCAAAATTATCTTTTTAAATGTTTTCAATGGGGTTTGAAAATGGATTGGTTATTCTAATAACATAAATTGTTTTATTATGAGGGAAAATTAAATTTTATTAGTGAAATATTGAAAATTGAAATCTTTTATGTGTTATGATTATATAAGTTTACTAGGATATTTTATGTATGAGCTCTATATAGATTATACAATGGGTGGAGCCCCATTATATCTCACGAAAGATGGGTGAGCCTGATATAGATTATAAAAATGGTGATCCCTATTATATCTCTCTAATTCATTGGGTAATCCAGAGATGAAAATCAACCATATGGTTTTTCCATTTGTAAGGGTGATTATAAGAGTCATATTGTGATGATGTCCAAAAGCACCTATGAGATTTTTCTATGCTTGCTAATGAATTTTTAAGAAAATGTTTTTAATGGTTTTCATGTTTTTAATGGACTAATGATTTACTTTATTTATGTCTTTAATAAGATTTTGTGCTCATCCCATGTTTTAAAATGTTGTTCATGGGTCGTAATATTGGTAAGGTAAATGAAGATGTTAGGATGAATGAATTAATGTTTTGTCTCAAATATAAGTATTTTATTAAATAGATTCCTTTAGTGGAAAAAATGGATATTGAGTATAAGTGTCCACTTGTAAAGTATGGGTTTAGTTTGAAATATTTTTTCCAAATTCTCTAAAACACTAAACTAAAATAATCCTCAAAATTTGAATTCTAGTTCAAATAACACTAGAATAAGTTTTGTTTAAGGCTGAGTCCTTACAAATTGAATTAGAGGATGGTTAAAATTACTTTGGATATTACAATGTTTCTTAAGAGTTATAGATATCATCATGTGATTATAATTTTCAAGTTTATAATATGTTCAGTGACTTAGAATCTCTTTTGTGTCTTTCAGTTATGAACTTTTTAATTGATTAACTATATTTTTGGAGACATTAATTTTTGAGGTAATTATGGGTTATTACTTTTTGGGATGAAAATTTAAATTTATAAGATAAACATTGTGCTTAAAACATTATATAGTTAGTTTTTAGGTATTTATCATATTTTTGGAATGTTATATTAATTAAATAGTTTAAGAAAAAGGAAAACCCATAGGATGGGGGATAACCCATCCCATATTGAAAGGCTGCGGGAATCGAACCAACTATCGAAAGGCGACAAGGGTGCATTGCCTACCACTAGCCTATGAGAAGTCCTAGTTATTATGAATTTTTATTTTTTGTTAAAATATTTTATGGAATAATAATACATTTGTTTTAGGAATAAATTTTTTATCATATTGGAAAAATGGTTTGTGGACTATGTGATGAATGTTATTTTGGAAAATGTTCACTATTTTGGGAATCATATATCATCAAGTTAATTAGATTAATTAGGTATTTTATTTTAGAAACAATGGTTTAATTGCATTTTGGAAGAATCTATGATTTAATTATGGAGTTATAGGGATTTGGGTTATTTATAGAAATAGGTGGAAGGTCTTGAATATTACTTTTGAAATAACTTTTTAGTATGATACATAAAGAGTAATTGATGTTATTTGGAGATAATTTTAAAAATTTATCTTGGAATATTATGTGAACAAATAACTTTTGTAGTTTTATCATAGTTTAGAATATTTTTTAGGAATTATAAGGATAGTTGAATGGTCTATGTTGAACTTTGGGTAGTACTGTTGAATTATGGAAATTGAAGAAGTTTTTCATCATATATATTTTATTATTTTGGTGAATTATATTATCTTGTACTAACCATTTGGTTTTGAATAATTTCTAAAGGTATGAGAAATATATAGTTAAAATTTGGTAAATTATAGTTCTCTAAGAGGAAAAAATCATTATAAATAATTCTCATTTAGAGAAAAAGATGAGTTTTGGTAGAAATAGATTAAATGGTGAAGTTAAAAATTTCAAGTATGAATATTTATTTATGTTCTTAATCTAAGTAGTAAAATAATTTCTCAAATCTATTAAAAGGATCTTAAAAAAAACATTATCAGTTTACTTTTTTCAATGGTCTTTTGAATCAACATATATTTAGGGTTTTGTGATTGTTACCATTCCCTTGACCATGTCCTATATAACTCTATATTTGTATATGAGAAGTATTTTTTTCTTCTATGCCAATTGTTTTATACATGGAAACATAGTATGTGTTATCTCAAGTGGCCTTGTTACTTTTCCATCATTATTTTAATAAAAATTGTTATTAATCCCTTTTTCCATGTGGGATTACAATAATGGTATTTTGAAAAGTAAAACTAATATTTTTAATCCAGTGTTCAAATTGTTAGGAAGAATTTTTCAAAAAGTGGGGAGAATGTAACATCTTCTATTTGTTAAAAATAAAAACATGACGTTCTATAGAATTCAAGATATGAAACATCGAGATTAAATTAATAAAAAAAAATATTATTATTAATGGTACCATTAAAACAAAGCCATTAGAATGGAGGGAATGAAAAATATTAACTGAATTACAAAAATATGTTTTAAACATGTATATATAATTTATTCTTTTTTCAAAAATTAATTATAACTGAATGTAATAACCCTTTTAAAATAAAAGGAAATTCTTTTCTAAAAAAAATCAAAAGAAATGAACTATTTTTATAAAATAATAAAACCGCATTTTAGTGATTCTATTAATGAAATATATATATATATATAATTCAATATAATGTTTAAAATTAATATTATCTATTTTTCTAGGTGTGATTTATGTACAAATCCAATTTTACATATAGAAGAATTAGTTTTCAAAATAGGGAGTTGTACCGCATTGTGATGGAAATCCCATTTTAAATCTAGTTTGTGACACATTAATAACTTTTTTTAAAAAAATAAACTTATTATTTTACCTCGGAGTATCAAAATTTACATAGGATTAATTGTTCGTATTTTTCTGATAAGATTCATTTTTTATGAATAGTGAAAAAAATAATACCTTTTAATTGAAAACTATATTTTCATCTAATTTATTTATATTATCAAATTATATTATTCAAATTTATAATTTGATCAATTTTTTATCAATTAATCTAATTTAGGTCATTGGAATAAATTTTACATTTAAATTGGATATAAAAACTTTGTGAGATTTTGAATATTTTTACTTTAAAACCCTATTTTCTCTATCTGTCAACTTGATTAATTTTAAATTAATTTTTTCCACTTTTGTGTTTGGAATTTTGAATAATGGTCATAAAAGGTTGAAATCAGTAATAAATTTATGATATAATAGTATAAATTTTTTTATCAAAATTGTGAATATTAAGAGTAATTTTTTTTTCTTACCACGATTAAGGGTTAATCGGGTAATTAAGGGTAAAAATAATATTATCCCTAATATAAAATAACCATAAAATTGTAAAAATTTAATTTTATAATTTTTTTAGAACAAAAAAACCTCTTTTAGAAGTTATACGCTTTAAAATCCACTTGGATGTGAGTAAGAAATTTAAAATATTTTATTTAAAGAGAAGTCAAATTTTGTCACGTCCTTGTTTTTAACAAGAAAAATACTTTTAATATGGGGTTATATAGGGAATATCTTTGAATAAAAAATTTATAGAGAGATAATTTGTTTATATAAATAATATTAATATATTTTTAATTTTTATTAAAGAAATTATTAAAATAAATTGTGAGACAATGATGATGTAGTTATTGTTTAATTAATGGAAGAATCTAATAAATTATATTAAATATATTAAAATAAATATTATTTGAGTTAATTAATGTCATAAAATAATTTTATATATAACTTTGAAATGTTATTAATGATATAAAGTAGTTTTTTTACCTTATCTTTCTGTTATGGTATTTTTAAAATGTCAACTAATGATTAGTGTCAATATTGACATTGTTGATATTTTAAAATAAATAATATTTTGTTAAATGATATAAAATTTATAAAAATACCAATTTCATCCAACTTATTTTTATATGTCAAAAAAATTCATAAATAAATCATTTAGTTTTCATATGTCATTTTATAATAATTATAATGACCTTCAAATAGTAAATTACATGATATCATGGTAAAAATTAACAAGGCATAAAATAGAAGATAAGGATTAAAAAATATTTAAAACATGTTTATTTTTTATTGAATTGAAGGGATTATTCCCAAATTCATTTTATCATCTAAATAAACGATTTTTGGACCCATTTATAATAGAAAATTAATTTATATTAAGTTAATATTTTGATGATTTTTAAAAGTTCCACCCCACTCTCCTATAAAAGGACACCCATTATTATCTATTTTTCATAGCTCAAAACCTTATATATTTAGAAAGGATCTACCCAAATATATCACTAGTATCACAACCCTCATTCTGGAGGAATTTTTTTAGGTGTAGCACTCACCTTATTTGTGTTAATCACATGATATATTTTGAAGAAGACTTATCATTTTTAATTAAGTGTTTCTATTTTAATTCTTATTCCAAACCCTTTAAGATTAATTATAGTGAAGAAGACTCATATCCAATTATATTAAATGGAAAAAAGAATTTTCGTTCATGTGTGTGGCAAACTACCGCCTCTCAAACCGATATAATTCATTTTCCATCACTATCTCTCACAACTGGTTATAATGAAGTAATTAATGTTTATATATTATATTCATGAAATATTTATAAATTTTAAAATATAATATATATTTTACATTTTTATCTTTCTCATAATAAGATGATGATAATTTTGTTTGTGCGTACATGTGAACTATCACCTCCATAAAGCGATGTGGTTCATTTTTCTTCACCACATCAAACGGATGATACATAAAAGTATATTTAAATTATTAATATAATATTATTATAATTATTGAATGATGAAATTATAATTACATCCTTTTTATAATGATCATTAAAAATGGAAATGTTTTTCATGCTTACGTACGACCTACCATGTCCCTAATTATAACGTTATTCATTTTTCATAACCAAACATAAATGGTTTGATTTAAAAGTTTAATTTATATATAAAGTTGATTATTATTTCATTAATATAATTCTATAGGTGATTTACTAATGACCTCCTTATCCTTATTTGAATTAACAAATTCATTTTGGACTCGTGTATCGATTATTGTCAAAACATCGGACGTCAACATAAACAATTAAGTAAATTTATGTAACATGTTAATAATTAATATAAAAGGAATAAAATGTGAAAACAGTTATAAATAATGTAAATAATTAACCTATTTTTATAATCCATGAAGATATAGATTGTACGTGATGATTCAGACTCAAAGTAAGGGACATCGTCTCAATATTCTTTCATTAATCCATGGTTTGATGTCATACATCCACTTTATTTTATGAGGTGTATATATATGCAATTTGACTTATCATATAAATAATTTATTTATTATCAGGTCATTTAATGTTTTTATAAATATTATTATTTCACTAGGTTTATGATTTAAATGTTCAAAGTGGCATGGGATTCTTTGAATGTTTAAAAAATTAATCCTTTCTCCAATTATATTTTCTTGATATTATTTTACATATTTATTTATATTAATATAAAAGGATTATAAATTATATTTTAATTATATTTTAATGTTCATTCAAATGTTTTCAATAGGAATATTTTTATGGTTTTATGTAAGGAACTCTTTAACTAAAAACCATTTTAAATGTTTGAAATATTTATTCTTCTAAATCATTCTCATCGAGGTGCGGGTTTTCAAAATGGTTTTCTGGATTTATTTATATGGATAAGAATATTTTAAAATGTCAATTCATTTAAAAATATACAAAGTAGTATGAGGCACTTTGATTCAAAAATCATTTTTCAAATGTTTTAAAAATGTTTTGAAAATGGATTGATTATTTCAATAACTTAAAATGTTTTCTTATGAGTGAAAATGAAATTTTATGATTGGAATGTTAAAAATTTCATGATTTTATGTGTTATGATTATATAATGGAACTTAGAAATTATTAAAGTGGTCCCAATATTTCTTATAAGATGGGTTGATCTCCATTATAGCTCATGAAAGATAGTTGAGCCTTATATAGCTTATATGAAGGGTGTGCCCCATTATAGCTCTCTAATGCATTTGGTACTCTAGAGATGGAAGTAGAATGTATGGTTATTCCATTTGTAATGGTTATTGTAAGTGTGATATGGTAATGATGTCCCAAAAAACCTATGTGATTTTTTTATGCTTTCTTATGAGTTTTTATGAAAAAAAATTTTAATGGTTTTCATGTTTTCATTGGACTGATGATTTACTTTAATTACATCCCTCGCTAAGATTTTTCTACTCATCCCATATTTAAAAAAAATCAAAGTTCTTATGATTGGTAAGGAAGAAAAATGTTTCAGGATGAATGAATTGAAGACATGTCTCTAATAGAAGTCATGTTTTTTAAAAGTGTTTCATTTGGTGTAAAAAACGTATATTAAGTATAAGTGTCCATTTCTAATGTATGGGTGTACTTTTTAAGAGTTTTTCCAAATTCTCTAAAACTCTAAACTGAAAAGATCCAAAAATGTGTATTCTATTTCAAAAAAACTATAATAAGTTATGTTCAATTCTAGGTCCTTACAATCACAATCAATATATTTTAATCCATCATACAACTAAAATAATTATAGTATATGAACCATCTAGGAAGCTACATCGGATTGACTAAGGATGTTCATAGGGTAGTGAATGTGGACACGAATTGGGTTGAGCTACTAGGGATGGTATACAATTTGATCAGTTACCACCACCATCCACATGTGGTCTACACCTAGCTCAGGGAGTAGATGGTTCAGGATGAGGAAATATACATGTAGTGAAAATATATGACTGAGAGGATCTATGGGTTATTAAAGGTAAAATATATGTGCTATATATATTTTATGAAGTATTAGTATACATGGGTGTATGCCACTATTTTTTCCACTCCCATAGTTAGAGAAATAGAGATTTTAGTTGATACTTATAAGAACATAGCGTTTCTTAAAGGTACTTGGGAGTACAACTCGAGGATAAGACATTATAGGGTGGGATATTGTAAGACCACAAAACAATTTAAGGATATATCATTCTATATTAAAGGTATCATTTTTCTTCCCTCTAAGCATAACTTGTTTGGGTCTTAACTTGGGAACATTTGGGTGAAAATTGGATTGTTTTGGAAGGAGGATAGGGGTTTTACAGTTTGTGCATGGTTTGAGCAGAGCTAAAAAAAGTGTACATCCTAGTTGAATGGTTTTAGATATTTAAATAGAGTGTGAAGCCTATTTTTTCATGGTTGAATTTTTTTTCCGAGGTTTAGTACTAACTGTGTGACATCCCCCATCAAACCATGCATGAGAAAATAAATGTTACGATAATTGATTTCAAATTCTCTTGAACCCCCATATTAACTCCAAATCAACCCTAGATAAACCTAAATTAGGTTCAATAATTTTTTGGAGGCTCCTAGAGGGTTTCATAAGGCTTTAATTCTCCGTTCATGGGGATTAAAATCCTATTTTTCATATCTGCATCTCTCTGGGTATGTGGTTTATTCCCAACTAATTTCTAAGCTCTCTTCCATTCTTCTCACATTATTTTGGTGGGTTTTTATCCTCTTTTTTGGTGTATCTAGATATATATTTTTTGAATATATATCTATTCATTTTCTATGAATATCTATATTTTTGGAATCTATATCTAGGATTTCTCGATCTCGGTTTAGAATAGTAAGATCTTATTTTGTTTAAATCTTGGATCTAAGAATTGAATCAAGATATCATTCTCTATCACATTCTTAATCATTTCATATGATATTTAGGATTTCCATTGGGAAATTATTCATTAAAAAATGAGGAATTGAATCATGATCTTATTATACATAATTATTCTTTTGAAATTATGGTTTTCTTTTGTGAGCGTTCTTTGTCACCGTTCTTGTGGTAGGAGGTCTAAAATTCGAATCATATATTCCTGATTTTAATTACACATGTCAAAATTGTAGAATTAGTAGATAATTTTTGAAATTTGATTTCAAAATATAATTAATTGATTTGGTGATTTAATTAATTATGGAATTTTGAAATTGTGAGATTTAGGGATATTTTTATTGAGATAATTAGTTATAGAATTAATTATGAGATTTTGGGATTTAATAATTTGATAATTAATTTTGGGGATAAATTATGGAGTTATTGAGATAGCTGAACTTGATTAATTGATTTTAGAATTAACTAATGGGAATGGTTGGGTTTATGAAATTGTGATTATGGATAAATAATTATTGAATTAATTATGTCGAGATAGAGATTGTTGATATTGAATAATTAATTGAAGAATTGAATATTATTGGATTGAAGTTGTTGAATTTTAGATAATTAATTATAAAATTAATTATTAGATTTGTTATGATTATTAAATTTATTTACATGGAACAATTAATTGAGAAATTAATTGGGGTGATTGAATTTAATGGAGATAGAATAATTAATTGATGAAACAATCGATGTTATTTATTTTTTTAAGTTAGGAATAATTAATTTTTGAATTAACTAATGGGAGTAATATTTTTATTTAATGTTTTAATTAAATAATGGGATTGGCATAGATTAACTAATTGTGGAAATTAATTAATGGAATTGACATGGAAAATTAATTGGTCAATTAATTAAAGGGTTTGAGTCTGATTAATTAATTATAGAATTAAATAATGGAGATGATTTGGATTAATTAATTGAGAAATTAATTAATGGATATAATTTTATAAATTCTAAGTGGATTAATTAATTGGTATATTAATTAATGGGGATTTTTGTGAGGGATAAATTGAATGAATTAGATTAATCAATTGGAAAATTAATTATATTTTATTGTTAGGATATAGAATTGATAAGATTGAATAATTAATTGTTGAATTAATTATTGGACAATAATATTTTTATGTTGGATAAATAATATTTTGAATTAATTATGGGATATTTAAATATATAAATAAAGATACCTAATTGTATAAATAATTATTAATTATTGTGATTTTGAATGAGATAATTAATTGTGGAATTTATTAACAGGATATATTTGATTAATTAATTAGTGAATTAATTAATAGTAAATGTATAGTTAATTAATTGTTGAATTAATTAATGGTAATGGATGTTATTAATTAATTGTCGAATTAATTAATGGTATTGGATTAATTAATTTATAAATTATTTAATGATTGATAAATGGGGTGTTAGGCATGATGATATACACCCATGATAATGATATAAATGGATTGTTGAATTGATTAATTAATTGTGGAATTAATTATGGGATTTGGGTTATACAATTTCAGATAATTAATTGGATATTAATTATGGGATATTTATGTCATGAAATGAATGATTAATTGGTGAATTAATTATGATAAATTTAATTTGTGTGTCTAAATAATTAATTGGTGATTTAATTATTGGATATTTATTTTGTGAAAAGGTTTATTAATTTTTGAATTAATTAAGGTTCATGTATTAATTAATTTATGAATTAATTAATGGAATTCATGATGGTTAGTTTTGATATAAAGTTTAATGTGTTTAATCACAGTTAATGTGATAATGTAAAAACATGTGATAATGGGATACATGTTAAGTTGTGATAAAAATTAATATACATTCATAATTGAGAATTGGGGTGCTAAAGGTGTTGATCTAGACTGATGATGATATACATGCGTATTTTTTGAATGAGTTCTAGATAATATGTTCTATGAAAATCGTAGATCTATTAGGGTATTGAATGAATATAGTGCTAGAAATGTTGATATACACTACTGATGGGTGATAAAAATTGATAATTGGGTGAAAGGAATGATGATCTACACCAATGGTATGTATACATGATAATATTTGAGGTTTTGTAGATTATGATCTACACCAATGGTTTTTATGCATGTTGAGAATTGGGAGGCTAGACATGAAGTTATGTGCCAAATAGTACTATGAGTTATGGAATCATTTGAGAATTCATTGGACTCTGGCATGATCCAAAGAAGGTATTGATATATGATATCACCTTTGAATACTTTAGACTCTAGCATGAGTCAAAGAAATTATTATGATATTATATTACCATGGAACACTTTGAGCTCTGGCATGAGCTGAAGCTAGTATTGAGGCATGTGTGTCCTTGGGAACCCTGAAGTTATGTGGTTAGATAATGATTAACTGTTAACAAGAGAACTCTAAGTTATGTCCTCACATTAGAATACATCAAAATCTGATAGTATTTGAATTAGGTACTAAGATATGATATCACCTTTGAATACTTTGAGATCCATCATGATTCAAATAAGGTATTATGATATGATATTACCTAGGGAAAAATTCGAGCTCGGCATGAGCCAAAGCTAGTATTGAGGTATGGGTGTCCTCGGGAACCCTTTAGTAAATATGGTTAAATAAAAAATAAATATATAATGTGATAACTATTTATTTATGAATTTCACTTATTTTATTATGAAACATTAGAAACTATCTAACTGGATTTTTTTGAGACATCATTGGTGGTGGCCTCCTAAGTTGTACTCACACCCTACTCAGGCAGCCTGATCTATACTATAATAGATGACATTTTTGTAGTACATGATAAGGGAAAAGGCCCAGTGTTAAATACCTAAATCAAGGATGGATCATGGATGAGATAACTAGACATGGTTTGGGACCTTCTTGGAGGAATTATTAGTGTAATTATTTATTTTTTATTTTTTATATTGACACATGGAATGTACTTTGAAATTTCATAATTCCCTTTGAGTTAAATATTTTATTACCTATTTTGGTTGTCTTTTAACATTGGTTTTTTCTATGATTATCTATATTTTTACACTATTTTTTATTTTTTGTTGTTGTTGTATTACTCTAATATAAGAAAACAAATAGGTTATAGTCTCCCATGATCGATATTAGACCATTGTTTCTAGTCGTTAACATATGGAATATGTGGAGGTGCGCCTGATGTTATGTGATTGACCGATTTAGGGAACCGTTATGTGGAACCCGCACTAGGATTTTAAAGAATTTTTCAAAACTCTTTTTCTTGATACTCATACCTGGGGTGACTCAGTCATCACACACTTATACAAATAGTGTGACCTACAAATTAGTGGTTAGTCATTCTTTTATAATCCATTTATATCATCCATTAGTCCTTACGACAACATCCAATGTCTAAACTACATATCCAGATTTCATGTCCATATTTACTTCTTCAGGTGGAGGATATAGTTTCTTTTTAGAAATAAGATGAGGTTTTCTTTCATAGGAGGAAATGAAACCTAGGTAGAGTAGGAAGAGATCGTACATATGTTTATATAACTGATTACATACCAGTTAGATAGTATTACCCTTGGAGAAGTGTATTCTATTGGTTTTCAGTTTCTTTTAGTAGTGGAAGAGTATGTGGACATCATTCCTAATGACGTACTAGTCATACCTCCCCCACTGTGAGATAGAATTTTCTATTTACATGATCCTATGAATGAACCTAATATATATTACAACATATCATATGGATCCTAGATATCATTGATATATTAAGGTGTAGTTGGAGGACTTCCAGTGGATGGAAATAATTAGACTGAGTGTCACCATGGGAATCCCTAGTGTTGTTCATCAGGAAGGTGGTTGTGTTATTGAGGTTGTTTATGGATTTCTATCACTTAAACTAGGATAAAATGATGAATATGTATCCAATAAAAATTTTCTTTGGCGTCTTTGATATGTTTAGAGGGTCTATATAGTTATCAATGATTTACTTTAGATTAGGCTATCACAATATTCAAGAATGGGATGAGGATATACCAAATATGGAATTCCAGTTTTTCTTTGGTCAAAATGAGAACATGATAATTCCTTTCAGAATGGAAAACCTCCTATAACTATTCATGGGATATATAAATTGGATCATGCATATATCTATAGACCAATTTTTGGTTTTCTTAATAGATGATAACCTAGTGTTCTTGGAATCTAGGGAAGAGCAAGTGAGAAACATAAGGATGTTCCTAAACATACTTTGAGATAAGAATCCTTATGGGAATAACTCAAATGTTCAATTCCTGATTTATAAAGTCAAATTTTTTGGATAATTAATCTCAACAATGATTTTATAATTAGAACTATAAAAATCCAAGATAGTTTTAGCTTTTGAGACATCCAAAATAATGGTAGAGGTGAATATATTCCTTTGTTGGGTGGGATTATAAATGAGTTTTTTGAATTATTTTTCTATGATTTTGACACCATTCACTAAATTGATCCATTAGGGGAAACCAATATTTTTTATGATAGAGTGACATCATTTTTATAAGGAGTGGTAGAAGAGTTTGACAAGTGGATCCATATTGAGATTTCTATAGGATAGTTTCGAGTATGTGGTGTTATGTAATTCCTTTGGTACAATAATTGATTTTGTTCGGATGCAGAAGCAGTGAGATATTTTTTATGGGTAATTACATTTGAGACCACATGAACCAAACATTGTGAACCATGATCTATAGTTGATAACAATAGTCTTTTTTTCGTATAGATGTGGTGACACTAACTTATAGGTGAACAGTTTGTATTTTATTCTAACCACAAGAGTCTCAAGTGTGTATTCCCTTATAAGTATCATAACATAATATAGATTCAATGGAAATAGTTCCCCTATTATTACTCTTGGTAAGGGAAATATGGTGACAAATTCTCTTAATATGAGATATTTTTCATAGTTTCTTAGTGAGTTCATGTATTGGTTTACATCATTTTAGTTTTCCTTAGTGGTAATGGATGGTGAAAATATCTACAATTAATGGTTTTTACCCAACAGCTTATTAAACATTTCACAAAGGCCCAACATGGAGATACTGGATTTAAGACCTTGTTCACTCAAATATGCACTGGTTTTGATCCTAGTATATTTTATGAATTATGGGAGAATGTCTTATTTTTTAGAGGATATATGATTGTAAAATTTATGTTTCATAAAAAGGTTACAAGGGAGTTTCATTCACCCCCCTTTGTGGTACATCGTGTTTTGGAAAATATGTACCAGTAGGTTTAGCATTAGATGAAGTGGAAAGAAATAAAACTGTGTGTAGTATAGTTTTTCTCTTGATGCCTAACATGTCAATAAGTGAATAATTATCACCATGTTTTTGTAGGTTTAGCTCAAAATCATTTTTTGTGGTGGTGGATGTGGGATGTTATATCTATGGACATCATGAAGGTGGTACAAAAAATGACTAGAGGACGTGATTTTGTTTAGGTGATCATGGACTGACTCACCATGACATCCCACATACTAGCTAACTAAGACAATCATTAAATAGAGAGTATTATAAACCTTTATGTGAAACATATAGTATGAAATAATGGGTTTACTTAATGACCATTTCATACTATGATGTGTGCTTCATTTCTTGATTATAGAGAAGGTTACAAGATTTCTTTAGGACTCATTTTAATTTGAGCATGACGTTGCATCCCCAAATTAATAGTCAAATTGAGTAAAATATTCAGTTTCTGGATGAAATTTTATGGTTACTATGTTAAAATTTTCTATTATTTGGCATATAAACTATAATTGGGGTAGTTTTCATAAAAAATATCTACTAGTAGAAATCGATGATCTGTAACAGAATTGTGGATACATGTGCATAACCCATAGCATGTTATCTACATGAATGATATGAATATAAATGATGGATCTACCACTAAAGATTACCAAGTATAAATCAATGATCATTAATAGAATATCCTTCATGGATGAGTGACACTCTTACAGTGTGTCTGGTGGATTCAAAATAATCTTCAGAAGATAACCCAAGAGTATTATACCCAGATGAGAGCTCAATAAATATGCCTTTTAGTAGTGTTTCTTTATTTTCAAAATGAAAATTCCTTAGGTGGGGAGAATGTAATGTAATTTTTTTTATATTAAACTCTTTATAATATATATATATATATATATATTAATGTGTATAGTTCTAGGTGATGAAATATCGCGTGACTTTGAGGAATGATGTGTCTTTGTATTGATGATATATAAATATTTAATATATTAATATCATGCATTCACTATTTTCTAAAATTATAGGTGTTAATCTAGAAGGTTGACTATGATATAAAATATATGACCTCTATTGAGTCCAAAAAAAATTTCTTACCCTAGGTTCAACATAATAATTTATGGTGTCGGGTGCTTTGATGAATTTTTATTGTCGGCGAAAATAATAAAATAAATAATTTTGTTTATTTATTTATTTATTTATTTATTATAACATAGTGACCCAACCATCTCAATAAAAAAACATGTTATGGCAAGGACCTAGGGTTATCCACATAACCTTATGGATTTATAGGAGGTGATGGAATAATGTTCTTGATTGATTTTTGAATGAATAATGGAAAACAAAAATAGGTGATCTTTGTTCCAATATGAGATTTTGGATCTCACCAATAAAAAATATATATGTTTGTTCTTCATTAGTAATATGTCATAACTAGTCATAGGGAATTTCTTTCATGGTTTATTTCCTTGTTTGATTATTCCATGACGAATAAAAATCAAATTAACTAAAAAAATCATTTTTGGGTTAATCATGTTGTGGGAGAGGTTTTATTTACATGGGATTTGGAGAAATTATTTTTGTTTTGTATCATACTCATCATCAATTTTTCTAACTAAAAAATTTGAGGCTATCCTAAAAAATGGCTATGGGTATTTCATAATTTTATAATTTATGTATTTCTCCCTTATTTAAATTCACATTAATCACCAAAAATTTATTTTACTGATGGTTCGATGAATAATTTGTATTCAATAATTACAGGAAGGTTCTTCAACATAATGGATCGATATCATCAGTAAGTTTTGTGATTTAATGAGAGACTCAGGATCATGGTGATAGTGATGGATTGACATAAGATGAGGGGTTTTCATTTCATGGTTTAGATTACGATGATAAAAAAATGTGTAGGTTGAAACTTTTTGAGCTATTAGAATGTCGGATTACATCATGTGGTGGGAATAATAGTTTTTAAAACTAAGATTAATATTTTATTACATGATTCATGATTATATATAAGGAGAAAGGCACATAGAATTATGATAATAATAGTCAAGAATTTATGAAAAAAATTATACTACATAGTGTTTAGTCCAAAGAACACATGTTTTATCCCCCCCCCCATCTATAGAACATGAGATTTATTAGAAAAAAATCACATGTTGTGCGACATAAGTCACACACCATGTAAACTACTTTTGGCTGTATGGATCATATATTGGAGGATACATAGGTATAAACATGGCCAGAGACATGGGTATAATAAAAATACGTAGGAACATCCATGTACATGGAGACAACATAGTAATTTTGAATTACCATAACACACAGTCATGATAAGGGGTATGTGGTCACGAGAAGTGATACACAGGATGACTCAAGGGTTATGAGAAACACTGAGTACTAATAGTACACATTGTATACTTTCTTAAAGGAATGTGAGGCCCTCCATATGTTTTGAATAGACTATGTTTATTTGAGTGATATCACTTGGAACATACCTTCAAGGGTATAATATTGAATTACATCCTTGAAATTGTATTATTATCCCTTATATGGGTCATATTTCGAATAGTGTTCACAATAACCCTTATTAACTCTTAGGGTATTTTCCTCTATCAAATCATTCCATAGTGAGTTTTATGGTATTAACTTTACCAATATGCATTGGGCATCAATCCAATATCTAGCAGTTTGATCATGTATGCTTTGGTGGTGTGTCATATTGGCCCTGGGTGTGATAAACTAATTGTGAAGTGTGACCATGATATACCCTTAGGGGAATTAATTTTTTGATACCTAATGTTAACAAACTCTCAGATGAACACAATCTGTGATAGCATGGATCATGGAGTGGGTTGTCTTGTAAATCCATTACCATTAATCCCCAATAAAAATCGTATGGTTGTTTTTATTGTTGAGACATTTGATACACTGAGTATGTTATTAGTATATCTTCATTTTCTATCCTTATATCTCATATCTTGACTGACATTCTTGTGTATTAATGAGTTGAATGCTCTTGATGATTTAGGTTTAATGATTACATGGTGTCCTATTATGTATTTTTACATTCATCCCAACATAGGCTCTACCCATGCTTATCACGTGTTGTATAGAAAAAAAATACATTTTTTAGTTTCCTAGGATGATCAATAGCATTAAAAGCAAAGAATTAGGCATGAAAGATTGAGATTCATGCAAGTATTTCATTTTACAATAGTACACTCCTGAGAATGTAAGACTATTTTTTTGTTCTTTTTGTGGAATTTTATTTTTTTTCTTATTCTTCCCAATAATTTTTTCAAACTTTAATTTTTGGATTTAGGTTTATGGATTCATTGTTATCAGTTATACATTACATTAAACATTGTATGATCTTGAATATGTGTGGGTGTATATAGGTTATTTGGATAATATGTCCCATGTGTGGGTTATTCCAACTCTAAAATGGTCGTTATACCTTGGTCTATTAGCGGTGGTAATGGGATTTTCATCTTCATATTATCTCTGAAAATATATTCCCCCATCATCCGAGTTGTAAAATTTAATTCTAATGAAAAAATTATTTTTAAATGGGTTTTTAGTATATGATGATTGATTGATTTTAAATAGAACACACTTGTATGGATGATAGTGAGTGTGGTCCCATAGATCCATTTAATTAAAAGGATTATATTTATATCTCTAGAGGTATTCATGGATGCATATAAAGAGCCTTTTCAAATAGGCATGGGATTAAGGGGTTTTCTCACATTTTCATTCACAGGAAGATTGAGTTATTTCACATAGGAATAGGCATAATTGTTTTTATGATAATGGTATATACATGTCTATAGACATGAAAATTTCCTTATTGTTTACCATGTTGTACCATATTACCATGATGTATCTCATTCCTTTGAAATATTATGTTTCTATGATTACATCTTATTTTAATGTATTCCCCAAAATTTATTAATATTCACATGTTTTATAATTAATGATATATATTTTTATAATCATAATAACTTTCTCCTTAATATATTTTTTATGATATTCTCTTATAATAATAAGTTAGTTGAATACCATCACAATTCTTGTGGACTTTTGAAATGATATTTAAAATATTCCATTTTTTTCCTTCATCTGCATGAACTGACACATTTTCATATATTTTTTTTATTTATGTTCTATTGGATCTCAAACATTTCTATTGTTTCTAATACCAAGTTATGATGATGTTTACATAAAGTGATATATCAAGAATAATTTATATAAAATAATGATTGCGTATAAATGTTTATATTTGAAAATATGACGTTTATAAAACTAATGTCTGAAACATTAACACATTCAATATTTGGGTTTTGAGACTATATGTGAGTTATATTATCTAAATAATTAATTTATATATCTATTGAATTTATTTTTGCATAGATATCTTAAGTTATTATATAAGATATTTAAATAAATGATTTTTTCATAGTAATTATTCTCATATCATTACTGTGATTTAATTCCTCTAATATCATTACTATGATTTGTAAATCTTATAAACATAACCATGATGAATTCATGGAACTTGATGATCAAAATTAATTAATTTCAATGATCAAATGTTTAAATTATATGACCTCCAGTTGAACATATATAATGTATTCTATATGATTCTGTTCAATATGTTAATGAAATAATTGAATCAAGTATATTTTAAGATGAACATATGCTACTTTAAAAAACATCATAACATAGAAATAATTATTCCTTCAGAACTAATTTTAAATTTTAGTTTTATTCTATAAAAATTATATATAGAATTAAAATTGATTGGAAGATAGTATTTGATAATTTTCATTTATTAGGTGAGTATTTAGATTTATGGGCAAAACAAAAAATGCTCTAGGTAAATTTATATTTTTAATGATGAATATGTGGTGGGGGAATTTTTTTGTACAAATTTTTTAGTAATATATAAAATAATGAAGTGTTAAGTTTGTCTTTAAATAAAACCTCATTTAATTGTGATAGAAAAATTAATTTCTCTTTTTTTATGAAGCTATTATATCAATAATGTGAAAATATAATACACAAAGCCAGCACATCATTCCAAACCCGACAATAAAAAGAATACTTTTATCATATACATAAAAAGATAAAATAATTCTCCCAAAACATTCCTTAAATAATTAATTTTTTTGTAGATTTTAATATATTAAATAAAAAATTTATGATCAATTAAATAATAATATAATTTATTCATTGTGTTTTCATTTACATACTGACATAAAAAAACTTCTCAAGAAGGGATGGTGATTCATTATTTTATAATTATACTAATTTTATATGTATGTTCACATAAATTTCTATTATTACAATTAAAAAATTCATTTAATATTACATATTAGAATAAAGTAAACATTTATAGAAACAACATCTAATATATTTTTCAACATAAGTTGAGTTTATACGAAATTTTATTTTATATATTGAAAAAATAAATGGTTGTATTATTATGAATTATTTGTTTCCTAATGCTATATAAATTTTAGTTTTCTATAAAACTAATATAAAATTTTTAAAATTTAATATATCTGTAATTATTTTTAAATTGTATTTTTATGTTGAAAATAATGTTTAAAAAATATTAAAATTTTAAATACATGGATTCTTGATAATTAATATTACATTCAATGATATTTAGTCCTTTGATTACCATAACATACTATTACAAATATCTATCATTAAAATGATCTGATTAACACATGAATAATATTGATATGTTTTCTTTTTATTATCTTAAGATTTAAATTTAAATTTTAATTAATATAACATAATTTATTATTAATATTCAATAAAATATTTTTCATAATGATATGATTATCGATATGATTTGAATGAAATGTTTTATAAGGTTCACATAATTTAATTTTAAAATTTAGTTTCCTTTTATTACTAGGTTTTATTATTCATGAAAATTTTAATAAAATGAAAATTTTGTTTTTCTGTATATTTTTCAAGGGTATAGGTAAATTCTATAATGAATTTAAATTATAATGATAATTTTAGTTTTTTATTAATGGATCATTATAATATATATTAAAATTAAAATAATATTTTAATATTTTAATATTTTAATATTTATCCTCACAAATATGTAGACTCTTAGTTTGTTCCTTTAACTATCCTTAGTTTTCTTCTTGTAAAAAAACAAAAATTGGGTATTGTTATTATATCATTCCCTTAACCGTTATATTACTTAAGGGGTGAAATTTAATTTCACCAGAAGTTTTATTTTATTTGTGAAAGTGATTTGAAGGATTTATTTGTTAATTTAATATTATAAATTAATAACAAAATATGGGAATGATTATTGTTTTTTTATTTTAAATGGTGAGAGTTTTAATATGAAATGGGAAATATTGATTTTTATTATAAAGGGAATTAGTTTTTTTAGTGGTTTTTTATTGTTTATAAATTTTTTATGATTTTTTATTTTAATTTTGTATTTTTAAAATGATAAATTTTTGTTTTCTAGGAAATTATATTAAGGGGGATAATAATTTAGTACATAAAATTAGATATTTTTATTTTTAATATTCTTAGAAAACTGACCCTTAAATATTTCTTAATTTGTTTCCTATGAATCTTAAAAATGATGATATTGATAGAGGTGTTAGGGACTTTATTGATTCATTGTATCTCATCCTTATATATTGTTTAGATGATTCAAAATACATATAATTATATTTTTTGATTAGTCATTATATTTTATGTTTTAGATTTTGATTGTGTAAAATTAATATTTGAAGACATTTTTAAATGAAAAGAACTGAAATAATTTGTACATTCACCTAATCAATAGGGAATACTATGTTGGCGTGCAGATGTAAACTAATTAGATGATAAATAATTATAATACTTCCATTAGATAATGTTTTTTATGTTTGAATTATCTATAACTAAACATTTTAATCAAAAAATATGATCATTTTATATTATTACAAGGATGTCAGAAAAATTAACTCAATGCATTCGGAAAAAAACATAGATTATATGTGTTGGAATAATTTTAAAGTAAATTTTCACTGAAATTACTATTCCATTTCAATTTTATTGTTTGAAATACTTTTCTATGTGATATAAGAGTCATTATTTATTGATTTGTTTTTTAAAACCTATTATAATATTAATTATAATTGATTTATTTATAATCGACCATTATTCTAGATAATATTTTATATATTAGTTGGTTTGTCAAATTTATCAATTTTGATAAACTTAGGGGTTTTAAAGATATATCTTGTAATAGTTTTATTGATTAATTCATGATGCATATTTTTATTGGATCCTGATATTAAGGTGAATCTTTGTGGTAAAGGTACAAATAACATCAAAAAAGATTGCAATTGTAGAAGTTGTATTTTTAAAAATGTTATATTCAGAAATGTCTATAGTCAAGGAAATATATAATATAGGAACTAGGTTACTAAGGTTCTAATATATATATCATGTGTCAACTTAGGATTTATGTGAAGGATTCCTATGAATTTGATGCTTAATTTTAATTAATGTCTTCTAGTATTATTTTAATTTCTATTCAAAAGATGTAGAACTTTTTCCACATTTGTTGTGTATTATTATTATTTATTCATTCTTTATTTGTTTTTTGATACATATTTTTACATTTTCAAAAATATAACATTAACTTATTTTACATTATTATCAACAATATTTTATATGAAAATATACTTTCTGATCAAATTTAACTTTGACTGGGATAAAAATTATTTGTAATGTTTTTTAGAATAATTCACCCACCGTATTGTAGTTCAATATCAATAAACATATAAGAAAATACTAACATGAAATATCATATTGAATTTTTTCACATACATTTGATCTCTTTCAAAAAAAATGTATCAATATTATTAGAGGAATTATAGAGATCCATGGGACTCACCAAAAACCTAATTACATGAGAAGAGTATTGATACACATGGTTAATATTTATGTTTTATTTATGGTTTATGTGTTATTTTAGTGTTAAGAACAAGGTATAAGTGTAATAGGATTTGTATTCATACAATATAATATGATATATTTTTTCATATGTGATTGAAGAAATTATAATTTTTTCATTCTAGTTGTTGTATTGCATTTTCATCATATATATTTCCAACTATATTATTTCAATGTATTGATTTTACATTGGTTCATATTGTGTATTATTATAATATTGTTTTTTATCTTAAAAAAACATGTTATATATTTTTTATTAATATAATTGGACATATGGGTCCTATTTGATGCAACCCAATACAATGAAATCATTAGTTTGTATAATTTATTTATGTTAATAATTACAACTCAGAGGAAATCTCATAATACTAAGATGTAATGTTTTAGTTCCTCCAAGGATTATCTATAAACATATCATATTTTACAATACATGTCAACATTTCACTAAAATAAAATGATACAATATACACTTATAGACTTCTCATAAGTCAGAATAATCTTCAAAAACTTAGGGATGGAATCATAAGAAAAGGGTGAGCTCAAATTACCCATTATGGAAGACTTATCAATTAATCATAAAATTTAGATTATGAACATGTGAGAATAAATATATAGTTGTGAAATATCTTATTAAAAGATCATGGGGTGATAATTTTAAATTATAAATATTTTTCTACTATTAAGGATCATGATATTGGGGTATATGATAACATCAAGGAAGAATAAAAATTATAACATGGATTAGAAAAATAGAAACATATTATTATTTCATCGGTGAAAAACCTAAAGATGTGGAAAATAGCTGAAATTTTTAACAAACTTATCCATATTAAATCATAAAATAGTGATAAAAATAAAGCATGTAAATCTATTTTGTTACAGAAAATAGCATCATGTATATGCATTAGATTGTTGGAGAAACTATGATGTCCATATCTTATATATCTTAAAATATATTCATGACCATGAATCATTAACTCATGTAATATAAATCAGTAAAAAATTCATTAGAGGTAGATATTAAATCCCATCTATCAATCATTCATACATATGAGTACCATTTGAAATCATTCACTAATCATATCATAATATATCCATATAAGTTAATTGGGATTCATAATATATCTAGAATATATAAAAAAAATAGACCATAATAATTTTATTACATTATACAACAAATTCAATAACCCTAAATTTATATTTAGTAAGATAATTAGTATGGTGATTAATGAAAAATAATATCCATGTAAAAAATGCATCATAGATAAAGAGGAAAATTTAAATGAAATCATAAAACAAGATTTAGAATATATTTTTCATATTTTCATAAAATATTAATTTATAAGTCATGTTCAGAAGTTATTTTTTAACAGGTGAAGTGAAATCATATGAAAAAAATACTCTTAAAAATAATCTTCAATAGGGGATCCTTGAAAAATCAAAATGGTTATCTTGTGGAAATGAGATATGAAATATAAAACATACAATCTTAAATGAAAAAACATTTTTAATTTTTGAAAATAAAATTTTCAAAACCCACATAGTAAAAATTGAAAATAAAAAAAATGTAAGGAGGAAATTATAATGGTCATAAAAGATATAATATAATTAAGTTTATTTATTAATTTAATCACATTGAATGGAAGATATAAAATATACAAACAAGAAAAAATATCATTAATGAGGAATATAATTTATCATAAAAGTATTATAAAATTCATCAAGGAAAAAATTTTAAGTTGAAATGTCAATTTCCCTAGAGATGGATTTGGTAATATAATATATTTAATGTAAAATAGAAGAATGTGTAGAACAATGAAGCATGAAATTAATTATGTAATGTTATAGCCCAATGAAATGATATTTGTGTTAAAAAAATCCCTTCTCAATACTATTGGCCTAAAATAAATTATTTAAATTAAAATTTCATAAACATATAACTATTAATCACCTATTTTAGAATAATTTTCATATCTATTACCATTTAAAATATGTATTTACAATCATCTATTGTACATTAATTACGTAGTTATTCTTTATTTTCATTTTCAGCTTTTATTAATTATGATTTCTCCCCATATGTTTTATAATATCAGTGTAAAAACCCTTTCATCATTTGTAGATTCTAAAATATGTTGAAACTATTTTCTAATTATTGATTTCTCCATATAATAATTTTATGGAAAATATAGGCATGGTTCTTGAGAAAAAATCCATGATGGGCTTGTTTTTAGTAGTTATCAAATATAAATATATTTCATTAAAATTATCATTAATTTTTTAATCCTATTATAACCAAAACAATGAAATATATTAATTATTAATACAGTATCTATTAATTAGATCTTTTTTAGAACAATCCATGTAATCCAGTGATGAAAAAATATAATAAATCATTCATAGAGATGGTAGCCTTATTAGACACACAAACCACCTTTTCTTCATCCATAGATGAAATAATATAGAAATATATTTATAATTCCTAAATATTTATAATTATACCAAAAAAATTTAATTTTTAGATACATTGTTTAAACTAATCATGTACCTTTATTTTTAAAAAATGAACTTATTGATCATGGATGTGGTATTACACACATAACATGAGTAACCTATTCATTTTTTTAATGTATTATAAGATGATAAAATATTTTTGTCCAATAAGAAAAATAAAATTACAATATTCATAATATATTGATGTAATTACATTTTTATGGGTATAATTTATTTGGGGGAGGAATATATATAAATATATTATAAAAGGTAAAGGAGTTAAAAGTACTCAGAGAGATAAATTGAACATTCTCATATCGGATCCCTAGTAAAATGAATGATTTTTAGCTTCTTCTTGTTACATGTGGCTAAAAATGTGTATGTGGATAATTAGAGGAGTAAAATGGGTATATTTTCTAGTGGAATATTAATGCCAAGTACTGATTGAAGTGGTCTGAAGTTTGATCCTATTAATGGTGAAAAGGCATACCTTTCCTTGAAATTTAATGTTAGGTTAGGGGAATTAATTAAATTTCATATGATTAAGAAGAGTTAGGGTTGGAATGGTTTGGGAGAAATGTGGGTATTTTATTAAAAATTAACAATGGAAATATGAAATATATATGCTTCAACTAAACTTAAAAAAAAAATCTAGCCACATAAATTACATATTTTACCCATATTAAAATTGATTAAAAATTAAAAAAGATAATTTATTTTATAGCAACAAAAGATGAGATCTCATACTAAATTTTCATTCCATAAATCAGAATATAGACCCCATTTAATTCAAATAAATTCAAAAATATGGTAAAATATATTATTTTTTTATAACATATGTTATATATAAACGTGATTTTTTTGGAAAATGTTGTGTTAAAATATTAAATTTCCTCAATCCAATTTCATATAAATTTAAACTATATTAATGTTATTATGTTATTAATATTAACATAATATATATAGTATAATGAAATAAAATTGATATGGTGAATAATTATTTGCCTTATGAAAAATATAATTTTATGTACATAATGTGAGTAATGGTTATTTAGCTACACTAATTGAGTTTAGTCATTGTCAAAGTAAGAAAAATGACCTTAATATTTATTTCCCAATATATTTTATAAACTTGTTCCCTAAACATACACCTACCAAACCAATTACTATGTCATATCAATCATATTAACTACTTAATATATTATAGTTCTATTAGATTAAGGTTTTTATATGAAACAATTTATTTTATGTAATATTTAAAGATATTTATTAAGTAAATTTTTCTTGTTACAATATAGAACCCATAAAAATAACTTTAACATATAACTTTTTTACTCTAAGGGAAAACAATTTGTTACTTTTAACTCACTAAATTCTCATGATCCCATGTAGCTTATAGAAACATATGATTTATTCATAAGGAATTTAACATGTTGACTATTTCTATTTGATGACACTTTATCTCTTCAATCCTTTATCTTCACTAGCTTCTCCTCAGAAGAGATATAATTACTAAGTTATACTTATTTAATGTTATGTTCATGTGATGGGTATTCTATGATCTTCCTCAAAAGTGAAATATGGAAAACACAATTTACATTGAATATTATTGGAGGATGTTCTATGTGATGAGATAAAACCCTAACATGCTAAATGAAATCGAAGGGACTAGTATACCAAAGACCCAAATTCCCATTATTTCCAAATCATATAGCACAAAGATATATCTAAGGGAATTTCATGATGACATAATTAAAAAATTGGTGTCATCATTGATTGTATACATAACTATTATTCTAATATTGTTCTTTTTACATGTCATAGAACTATTTTAACATTCCCAAATATTTCTAGAAAATTATTTAACCTATTATATTTCTCTCTCTAACTTTACCCTAGATTATATAAGTTTATAATTTATTATCATATAGAGCCAGATTTGGTTCAATTTGATTGTTATAATGGGGAATGTTATTTTATGAGAACTAATGCTAGATTATTTTATGAACCCAACATCATTGGAAATATATTTAAAACATTATCATTATATCCTTAACTTTTTAAATGTTTTTTTTCATACTAAAAATCAATATAAGGGTGAAGAGAAGTGATGAAGCTCAACTATACCCCCATTTATTATGTATATACATATCTATAACCTCATGGTAATCCTTTAATATTTATCATATATAAAAATATAGTTTTACTCTATGAATCCTTACAATATACCATATATATATATATATATTAGTGACAAGATTACCATGAAATATTATTTGATGTAAAAAATGTAGTTACATTGTATAATTATTGACTACAATCCAAATGGAATTATATAATTTTTTGTACTATGGATTCTTATAAAAAATCCATGGTTTTGTTTCCCTATGGTTATAATGGTATAGGAAATGGTTACATCAACCCCTTAGACATATATCATCCATTATTAACTAGCTAGAATACCTATCTTTGAGATATGCATTCCATGATCTCTCAATTTATGTTATATTATATGATGTTTATATATATATATATACATCATCATGATTCATATAATAATAAATAAGTATTATCTATTTTTATTGTCTAATGGTTCCCTCTTTCATTTCGGTTTTACTAGACACATCTATAGGTTCTCAACCATATAACATCATCCTTGTAAAAATTGAACTCTATAATGTTCTCTACATTTTTATATTCCTCTATTTAATATTTCTAGGATTCTTTGATCTTTATGTGGATAGATGGTTGAGTATTAATTTTGGTAATATTTTATATTTACCCTTATCCTATGAGTTAATGGTTCATCTTTTGAAAATCCAATAGTATTATGTCATTTTCATCACTCATCATGTATAACGTATCATGATTATTCATGCATAGAACATCATCCCCCTTATTTTCATACCAATGGTTATAATGTGTTGAGAAATCATTTTATTTTATCTTTGATAACATTATTATTTAGTGAATGTTTTTATCTTTTTATGGGAATATTTATTTGAATCTCTTGTGGACAGTATAAATATAACAGTTCATGACTTTTAGTTAAAAATAATTAT
The DNA here is from genome assembly GCA_963277665.1 of Viscum album. Lineage (NCBI taxonomy): Eukaryota > Viridiplantae > Streptophyta > Magnoliopsida > Santalales > Viscaceae > Viscum > Viscum album. Next base: position 55,710,643 of record OY728153.1, on the reverse strand, counting down.
TCATTTAATATTAATCATGAGTTTTTAATTTAAATGAATTAAAATAAATTACCATATTATTCTACATGAAGAAATATCCTCATATCTTCATTGAAGAATCGATGTGTATTCCATACCCATCCCCACTATTGGGTAATGTAATTTCAAGTTCATTGAAAGATCCATTCATATATTCCTTGTATCATTCATACCATTGCAATATTTAATATGACATTAATCACTTCAATGTTAACAAATTCATTGGATTTTATTCACATGAAAATGTCTCACAGTGCATCTATAATATTAGTACAACCTGATAAAATGATGTAACTTTGTTACTATTGTCATTCTAAATCGTTGTTTAATCTCATCTATATTTGATGGATATTGATATTTCCCATTTCTCTTTGTTATTTGAACCAATATATATAATTTTTCATCCATAATTGACACAATAATAATATTTCATATAGTTTTTTCTATTATATGGTATTTAACATAGTCCATATGTGATATTCATGTTCTTCATTTCTATTGGAATATATAATAATTTTATCAATTAAGAGTACCACAAATTGATGAAGGTAAACTAAAATCATTATAATCATTAACTGAATAAAGATATGAGAAAAAATTGCATGTTCACATAAAATAACTATAAATTCATAGTGTCCAAACATTGTGGGCAGTTATTTCTTATAAATTTTCACTCTTTGGACAAATAAAGAGTGATATATAAAACAAAGTTCAACCATTAATAGGTATTGATCTATTATGACATGATCAAATAAGAAATTAATTTAGGTAATTAAATTCTATTTCATAATTTTTTTTATATCATTATAATCAATATAAATAATCATTTATCCACCATAATTTTTATTAGGAGGATGATTTCACCCCATTTTGAATCACTCGTATATTGAAAACCCAATTATGATTTCTCTTATAGGTCCTTCCTTAAAAAATTACTTCAAATGAATATATTTTTTATAGAAATTTTTTATAGTCATGTATCCTTGTTTGATATTAATTGAAAAAAACATCATACCATAGGGTATGACCATGAATTTTATCAATAAATTCATTAGTATATTCTCATATAATATGTATATCAACAATGTTGACATATTAATTGATTATTTGAGATAGAATATCACATTACAGGTAATCATGATCCATATAATCTATTTTTTTATCCAAAATGATTTCATGATCATCCTTAACTTTATGTTTGATTACTACATTATTGGAGATACAAAATGATATTTTGTTATCTTGATAATTAATATTTCACTATACTGGGAAAGAAAATTCATAACTAATATTTTATCAAAATCAAATAAGGGGAGAAGAAATTAATCCACATGTTGTATCTTCAAAAACATTTGTTCTAAGAAGATTTATATATATTATATAAAATTATTGTTCCATATGGTGTTTTAATTGAAAAATAAATATCCAATTCATGAGATAGTCAATAAAAATTAATTATAAGGTTTTATGATTTTAAAAAAATAAATGAACTGTAATAAAAAATATTATTTGAAGTACTACAGTGAAGATTTAGTGGGCCCTTTATCATATCATCATGATCCACCTCATAAATATATATATCAGACACTCTTATATATCCCATTTTTTTAGTTTCCAACGAGCTTGTACCCAAGTGGTAGAGGCTTCTACTTGGCATCCAAAAGACCCAGGATCAAATACGGGTAGGGAACGAATTCTTGAGTACTGTAAAAGCATTGTAGTAGGTTTTTGTAGTATTATTATAGTAGTAGAGGTACTACAGCAGTGGTGGCACTATAGTTACGATGGTACTGTAGCAGGAATTGTAGTGGTGGAGGTATTATAGCAGGAACTGTAGCAGCTTGGGTACTGTAGCAGTACTATTAATCGAAGGTCCCTTTAGGACAAAAAATGAGATTCCAAGTCATGTATTCAGGCTACTTGGCCATGGGACTTTAGTCTATTTAATGGGTCTCCCTCTACCCCAAAAAAAAGTTTAGTTTTCTTTAATAAATAAAATGAGGCTTTGGACCCAACCTTTTTTCAAAAAAATCACTTTGTTTAGGGAGACAATTAGCCTTATTATAATTTTTATCTCTATGGTTATCTAAATATAATATATTATTACAAAACAAAATGAAATTTCATCCTTGATGTATAAGTGTTACATTAGTTAGGGACTTATACTATTCAGTTATGTTAACTAGACAGATATAATTAATTCTATAATTACTATCTTGGTTAATTACTCTATGATACTCAAAACATGTCCACTCCCCCATGAAAAAATTACCTATATTCCTCCACCCACTTTTATAACATGTAGTATGTTGGAAATTATTTACCTCATGTGAAATATAACTATAATTTCTACTAAAAACTATTTTCTTTTCCTTATCTACAGAATAGTCACAGTCTCCAATTTCCATATACATCCTTATAATACATTGAACAATCTATTCATTTATTCGAATCTATTATACTGAATTTATTTATAATACTTGGTTTTAAAAAACTAATTAAATGATTTATTTTATATTCCTAGTCAATGATAAAAATAGTGGAATACATTAATATCATTATGATTCATTATTCATAAGTTACAATGGATTCATCCTTAGATTATTAAAACAACATGAATTATATCTCTATCATTGTGTGAAGAGTTAAAAGGAAAAAACTCGATGAAGAAGTATTTATGAAAATCTTACCATTATATAGAAGTTTTTCAACACTTTATTCATGTATTCTTATGGAGAGTCCACCATTGGACTTCCCCAATAACCAAAAAAATAAATTCCTAGAAAAATATTCTATATTTCTCAACATGTGATAATTAATAATATCATTTCATATCATTTACCAATTGGTTGGTAGTAAGTAAATTGGAAGATCCACAGAAGGATTGTATATGTTGTAAAATGAAAGACTCAATTACAAGCCACTCATTCCATGGTATTATTGAGAGATAAATAAGGATTGTGTTTTTATTCATATTTTTGATAGTTGGATGGTAAATTCCACAAGTCTTTGTATTCAAACCACAAATCCATTTAGTTTATATTTGGGATAGTCACTACATTATCCATTTCACTCATTTATATCTCAGTTCCTTCTATGTCCATCCATTATGTATATATTGATTACATTAGGGTTAGAATAAAACAATGAAATATATAGAAATAAATATATATAATAAAGAAGGAATAAATAATTATCATATCTTAAATTTTGAATCTCTAAGATTCAATATAGGTTATCAATGGTAATTTTCTGATTAGGTTATCAAATTTAGATACTTTTAAATCCACTATATTTTTTCATAGAGGTTCTATAAATCATCAAATAATATTCCTTGGGAGTGTCAAAAAAACTATTCTATTAGGACTATTTGTCTTGCAGCTAGTGAATGGTGAGTTAATAATCAATATATAATTTTTTGGTTGTCACCCCTATGTGAATCTATACCAGATCCAGTATCTATGAGTTTTTATCAAGATATGCCTTTCATTTTTAATAAATTACACAAAGTAAACATTATAAAACTTTTAGTGTTTTTCTTTATATTTAGTCATATACCATGGGTTTTCAATAATTTTCACTACTCATTATCAAAAAATTTAAAAACCCCATTCTTTGATACCGTGTGAGGATTACCAAGATATTAATATCATAATTTTACATCATTTCTAAACATTTCAAATTACATCTAATTAATATTATCAAAATAATAAAGACATAACATTTTAGTGATTTTAAGGATTAGATACGCAATAAAATTATTTTATAATACATGTGAAAATTTTTTGATACTTGAAATATAGTAGAGACCCATATACACATCTCATAGTATTTCATCATCTTCATTAACTGGGGAATAATCACATAATAATTGATTGAGATCAAGCACTCAGTAAGCGGAATCATGAAATTGAAATGTAATAGTTAAATTTTTAACATGTGACATAACATGGAATGGGAATAAATATATATTTAAAATAACAAGTAATAATAATTGTAAATCATAAAATATTTGTGGAAAAAAATATGAATTTTGATATATGAACATACAACTACATAAAGATCATCAATGAGGCCTAACAACTATAAAATGATCTATAATCATATAATAATATTTATGAATGATTGAAGAAAAACATAAGAATAAAATAAATAATAAATGTGGAAAAAATACCTTGATTTTAAATCATAACATTATGAGTAAAATACTACATTCAAAAATATTAAGTTATAAATAAACCCATAGTTTCTAGAAATTAGTTTGTCAACAAACCCATGACGTCCACTCATTAAATGTGATCAAATAGAGTCCTGGAAAAAAATCATTATAATTCAAAATATAAATCCTTGACCAATGCATTTGAGAATAAAATAGGTCCCTAAACATCAATCATCGACCTATATTTTTTCAATATGAGACCAATCATTAAATATAACATAATTAACCCAAGGAACAAAAATGTGTTTTGTAACATTTCATGATAGTAAACCCAAAATATACTTCAATAATGTAACTATTTGATACCAAAAATGAAATCACCTAAAAATTTTATTTCTTAGGATAATTTATATGGTGAATCATTAAAACTATTTTTATGAAAATTAATTCTTTAGATATAATGGATAATATAATAGTGAAACCATAAAATAGTTTTTAAAATTTATTTTTAATATTTTCATCAAAGGTGATGTTATGGGTCACATTCAAAATCCACCTTCACATATGAGAATTAAATTATGTAAAAAAATTAATTTTTAAAGAAATAATCATTATAAGATCCTATAAGATTTATATAATTGTCATTTCATGTAAATGTGGATTGTAATATTAAACATACAATTGTGAAATGAAAAAACATTTAACAATTTCCAAATATATTTGTTAAAACCATATCTATAAAAAGGGTTACTAAAAATACCTTTTTAAAGGATGTATTGGAATGTATAGTCAAATGAGATAACATATAATTGGGTTTCAATATATATAGGAGAAATTTTTTCATGAGATAAAATATGGACCTAAAGGTATAATAATTTTTTAAGAGTATGAGAATAATACTTAATAATATAACACTTTAATGAGAAAAAAATTCATCAAGGGGAAAGAATTAAATTTTATTATAATTTTAACTGGATATAGAGAATACAAGTTTATATAAATTATAAATATGAAAATAAATAGATCTTAGAATCATGAATTTCAAGAAGTGACATTCATACCTAAAAATGGAAGTCTAAGTTTACAAAATACATTACCTTTAATATTGAAATTAGAGAAATAGATTTTAACTCCCTCCTGATAAAAATAACCATAATAATAACCTATAATATAACATTATTCCTATAAATTTCCATTTATAAAATTAATTATAATCATTTATTATACATTTATTATCAAATTGTTATATATTTTCACTATTTTAAGTTAATAATATTGGTTTTATGCATATGTTTTTTATTATAAATGTCATAACTTATTATTTTATACCATATTATTTATTTAAATATTCTAAAAATGTGTTTAGGTAACTTGAAAATTTATTTATTCATCCCCATTTAAATTTTATGGGATTTGTGTTCATGGTTTTGGATAATAAAATCTACGACGAGCATGTATCACATGATTAATCGGTGCCAAATTATTATATTATAATGAACATTATTTTTTTAATTTATCCTTGGGAAATTATATTTTTGGTATATATTAATCATTATATCATATATATTCATCTCATATATTTTATAACCAACAATTTAAGTCACTATTGGTAAATGGAACACACCACTTGTAGAGGCAGTTATATGCACATATAAACAAAAATGATATCATATTCTATTTAAGAAAAAGGAGATATAATTTTTTTATCTTATCATAATATTAAGAATAGTATAATTATAATATTAATTTATTGTATAATCCATTTTAAACAAACAATAAATTTTGTCAAAAAGGGAACTTCTGTCATATTGTGGTGGAATTGTGCACATAATATAACGAAAGGTTTCATTTTGGGAATTTTTTGGAGGAATATATAAAATTATTATTCATAGAAATAATTTCATTTCAGTATTATTATAACGGTAATAGATATATATTATCATTTTAATAATTTATTTAGTGTATGAAGATAGTGAAATGTGATGGTTAAGGAGTAAATAATAAACATATTATGAATTTGTATCTTCTCTTAGAGGATATCATTATAGTATAGAATTAGGTATTTATTATTAGAACAAGGTAAAGAAATAATTTTATATGAATTTATGAAATGTAAAAATATATTATTTTATACAGGATTCAGTGGGTATTTGAATCTTTATTTTTTTATAAGATAGAGGACTTTATAGGAGAAAATGAGAATATTTTTAACAGAAATGAATGTTAAGTAGGGGTAAGAACGTAGTTTCATGAGAATTCAGTGATTAAGGTGGGGATAGGTTGTTTTAACATGTTTTTATAATATTAAAATTTAAATATTATATTTCAAAGTGCCTATGACTATTATAATCATAACATAATTTGAGTGACATAAATTACTAATTTTAACCCTTATAAACCATGGGTAAAAATTGTCCATGGTGATATTTGTTTTCTAAAAATAAATTATGACACCTTATAAATCATTTTGATGTGATGAATATAAATTTTTACTCAATTTAATTTAATTTAATTCATAGGTATTTGAAAATAAACCTTTAAATGGTAAAACATATGATATAAAGATAAATTTCTTAGATATAAAAATGACATTAAAATATTTTAAGTACCATTATTTTTTAAAAAAACTAAAATTAAAGAAGTGATAATAAATAATTAATATTAATAATAATATATATTGTTTAATATGAAAATTTGTGAAACATAAAATCCAATTTTAGGAGAATAATGAATTTTGAAGAATGCATTGATAAAATGGGTTATTTTTCTAAAAAAATTGATCTTTATCAGTATATTAGTATTAAAAATTACTGATATATATATATATATATTTAAAAATTAGATAATTAGTATGTCTGTATTTTTACCAAACAACTTAATGTATTTAAAATAAAAAATATTTTTATTATATAACATATTATTCAATAAAATAATTATCCATTACACTATTGGTTAATTGTTTATTTTCTAAATTTTGTAAATATTTTTTATATATATAGATCATGATTAATTAATGGTATAATTAACCAATAATCAAGGGAATAATATTCATTTTTATATTCATCTCAAAACTAAGCTTGGAACTTTATGTTAGTTTCCTTTGGTGTATGGGGAGTTGTTCCTAATGTACAATTGAATCACTTGTGCATTCATTATTCTTGATGGATAGTACATGGAACTAAAAATTGTATCGAAAATTCTTTTTATTTGGGATGTAGTATATAAAACATAGATATTGGAAGTTAGGTCATATGATATTGATAAATATCTATCTTGGATAATGTGGCTTTTATTGGAAACCATTTTACTATGGGATGTCTAATGATAGGTTGATGAATTATAGATTTTAGTGAGCTATATGACCATGAATACCAATATGGGATATACTAGAATCTAGATGATTTATAGGGATTAGTTTGGAGGTAATGAAATTGTGCATTCATCGTGATATTGGAACACATTAGGCTTGATACATGGACATATGGGATGTTTTTTACAAATATTCTCTTATAAATAAAATATTAAGACAAAGTATCCATGAGACTAAGTTAAAATTGTTATCAACAAGGATGTGAAGTTTTTAAATGATTTTTCTTTATTTAATTTTAATGATTATGTGAAGAGGAATATCAAGTTAATATATGTCATGTGATGATTCCTATAGAATTTTTATCAAAATAATAGATGCCATACTTGAAAAGGAAATCCCACCTTTTTATATAATGAGAAAAGAATTTATTTTAATTATTATAACATGTTCTATGGAATTTTTCCAATTAATTTTTTTTCCAACATAAAATAATTAGACATAATTTAGATATTGAGGATAAATAATGATCCATCATTGGGAAAAATAAATGAGTAAAATGATTTATCTTGAAGAATTATTCATTAGGTCTATATGCCGATGAATTTGTATGATGAAAAAAATGAAATATAGTTAAGTAATATTATTAGTGAATTTTGATTAAGTGTTTAGATATGATTTTGGTTATATTATGGAGTCTAATAAAGTTTCTATTAAAATATGGTAATAAACATGAGCACTTTCCAACCTCAAGGGAATCAAAAAACATAGGAATATAGGGACAAATATAAGGGAGGATGATCATGCATGGAACTTTTGTACTGTATGGACTGTGTGGGTATTTATATATGAGGAAAATTGTTCTTATCCACTCAAGTACAATGAGTAAATAGAGACCCTGAGAAAAAACTAATAACCAGAAGGATTTATGTGTAAGGGTAGCGGATTATCCTTACTAATAAACTAAATAATTCTACCATAAATCAGATAATGTGAACTAATTTTTTAAAATATGGAACTAATATCCCACCTTTGTGTGTGGACATGAATTTAGAGCTATGGATTATACTAAAAATATATATATAGTCTCTGATCATCTTAATCCCTCTTCCTCAGGGTTTCTATATAAATTTCATTTTTCGTGCAATGACCCAAAAATATAAAGGTGTCAATTTACATTAATTATAAGATACTATTATTCTGTTCATTGTGTTATTAGATGCATGAAAATTTGTATGATGATAGGATTACTAAGGAATTTATAAAAAATCATTACAATATTTTTTCAAATGATAATGTGATCCTGACACTGTAACTATAACACCGAATTATAATAATTTATTTGTGCCATTAGATAAATATTATAAATAATATTTTTCCCTGAAAACTCACAAAGGATGCATTTTTTAAAATGTCACACAAACATAAATATTATTACAAGGAGACCCAACACTACAGAATCCTGCATCTATTTGGTCAGACTTTTTACAATTCTCAGTAACAAATGTGGACCTCCTCTAATAAAAAAAGAACTCAAAGATTAAAACCCACCTCATCGAGGAAAAATAAGAGATGAAAACCACAAAAAATATGATAGTATGATCATATAGAAAAAGGAACAAAATAAGACTTTTATTTCTAAGTGAGAGACTTAAATACATGTAAAAAATATTTAATAAAATTCCTTTTAAATAGTTCATTTATAGGAACAAAAATTATCCGCAAAAAAATAGGTGTTGAGATTTTCAAATGGAATGAAAATGTTAGTAATGATGAAAATAAATATTTCCATTGATTATTAATACATATATCTTTATTTGAATATATATGTTATGGTTTAATTTAAAATGAAGTTATAAATTAAAATAATATACAAAGAATAATATTTATAAAAAAATATTAAATTAAAGGTAATTTTGAGGGACTTAATGATATGAATAACATTTCATTAACAAAATAGTAATAAATAGTAAATTTACAAAAAAAATAGTTATAAATTGATGATTATTGAAGAAAATTATTTTTATTACCTAATAGTTTATGTTATATGAATTTATAATAAAAATTATCCAAGCACTCTAAGAAAACTATGGAGACCCCTCAATGCACATGTGGGACCCAACCAGGTCAACCACATGGAATGGTCAACCCGAGCTAGACCATGTAGTAGTTGGGAAGTATATTTCATTTTCATACAGGATGCATGTCTTGGGATAACTTCCTGTAGAGAAATTTTTAGGATCATTAGCGTGTGCATGGGTATGGTTGGAAATATCCAAAATGTGTGTGTGTGTGGCTAGGAGCACACCCTAATAATAACCTTTGGCCATCACATGTGAGTTATTATTTCATAAGAGTGTGATGGAATAAAAATAATAATTCGAGTTGGAATCGCTCTCTATGTTCATTGTTCATTTGTTTTAAAAATGTCTGTTAGATCTGGTTCATCCAATCATTTAAGCAAGATTTGTCTGATTGTCCATCAATCATCATCTAAATTTGACCACCCCCCACTGTTTACCTAGCTTCTACCATATGTCAGTCTACCTATTCCATCACCATAATCCTTTTGTCCTAGCTTAGGTGTCTTATTATTTTTCTTCTAATTCATGGGAGAAACAAGAAAGACAACTACATATAGTGTGCTACCCCTGAAAATCTGAACTTAGTTGAAAGAAAAGTCCCTATAGTTGAATTCATAAGTCCTAGGCCTACAGAAAACGTTTATCCACCCACATTAGACCTTAGTTCTTGAAGAATATTTTCCAGACAGTATCCAAAAATACATACACATGTACATATAATAAAAAAAATTAAAACTATATATTCTTTTTTTTAAAAAATATATGTTTTTTAAACCCCACCTATAAAGGTATTCAAACCTACATATGATTATATATATATATATATATATTATGATAGTGAGAACCTTATTTACTAGCTAAAAAAACATTTCCCAACCTCTCTTTCTCCTTCTCTTCCCATCGTGCATAAATGATTGGCATTGGAGACTATATAAATCAGTTTTGGGATTCAACGTGAGGTAATATCTAATTTTTTTATAAAATTATATAAATTATTATTATTTTCAAAAATAATTATTTATATTAAATACCTATGTCAATAAGGCTGAATTTATTTTTTTAGAATCTATTATCTTCAATCTATAAGTTTATTTCATTCATTATTTTAAAAATATACTCATTTTCAAAATGTTATATTATATTTATAATTTTTTTAAAACCCCTTTTTTTATATAATGATGTAATATTTCCAAAATTACTATTTTTGAAATTTATAGTAATCTAAATAAAATATTTATTTTCAAAAAAACTTGTTTGATTTTATTTATGAGAATAAAACTATATATTATTTTTGAAATTTATAGTAATGTAAATGAAATAATTATTTTCAAAAAACTTGTTTGTTTTTATTTATGAAAATAAGACTTTATATTTTTTATATATTATTTTTTGTGAGGAATAATAATTAAAAGTATCATTTTTTATTTGATGAATTTATAACCTTTCAAACTATCATTTTATGCATGGATTTTTTTTTAAAAACATAAAAATTCCATTCAAGATCCTGATTATGGAAATATATTTTATCCTTTCATGGAATTAAATACATATATATGCATATACATATGTGTTTGTGTGTGTGTGAATAAAATAAATTATTACATTATAAAAATTATTTAAAATGGTACTTTATAAATTTTATATTCCTCTAATTTCTGTGAAATGAATAAAAATTGTTGTTTTTATAAAAAATTGTTATATAAAGAGTATATTTTAAATAAAAATACATCCTATTTAAAATAATTGTTATGGATTTAAAACGAATTTTTTAGTTAGAAATAAATGAAAAAAAAACACAAACCATTTTTTTTACAAAAAACCAGTAGTTGGGTATCAAAATTCATCATGAGGATTAAGGACTGAACTAACTACCTCAGGAGGAATTTTTCCAAGAATTGATACCACATATAGCCACATGGATTTCATAAGGTTTTTCTATAATTATTTTATTTCCATAAAAATATATTTTTTTTAAAAAATTTAACTTAGAAGAGATTTCCATGTATTTTTCCAAAGAAAATATGTTTTAAAAATGATGTTTTTATGAAAAAAAGTATTTTAAAATTCTATTATATTTTCAAAAAGTGTTTTCAAAATACTTTTTTTAGGTAATTAGTATTTTAAATTATTATTATATATTGCAAAAGATTTTTTAAACTATTGAAGTATATTTATAAGGGTTTCAAAAGATATATTTTGTACACCATATAAATTAATGTTTTAAAAGGTTTATATCAAATGTTTTTTTATATAAATTTTAAATTTTTCCAAATATGGTTTCCAAAATTATTTTCAATAATGTTTTTAACTATTTTTTTATTCCTTAATGGCTAATTTTATGCTCACCATATGTTTTTAAAAATGAAACCAAGATTATTTAGAAGTTTTAAAGGAATTTATCTTCAATAAGGAGCATGCATGAGAAATTTAAAATTACTTTATAATAATTTATTGTTTAAAATATAATATTTTATATCAGAATATTAAAATTTACGTAGGTTGATATTTTGTGTCTTTTTTCAGAAAATATTGATTTTTTCAGTGAATAAAAAAATATTTATATTTGTAAAAAATTCATTTCTTTTAAATAAATTCATTAAATTTAAAAGTTAAATTATGTTGAAAATATGATTTAAAATGAAATATGTATTATTTATTCATATTTAATCCACATAATTACATTTTAATCATCTTTATATGGTATTTTAGTATAAGTATGTTTCTTGGTTTAAAATGGGTTCTTCTAAAGACTGCAATATAGTGCATATTATTCCTTTGCTCTAATTATATAAAATAACCTAGAATGATTAATTTATTAAATGAAATATATTTCTTATATATCAATATTAATTAATTTATATTCATAAAAATATTTTTTTTTGTATTAATATAAAATAATGTTTTTCTTAAAAAATACACTTCTTTAAACCCTTATTTTTCATCTCATCAGCAGGTTTAATTTGAAATTTAATTTTACACTTATGAGAATTGAATTTGGTAAATTGGATACAAAATTTTTAATTTTAATAATTTATACTATCTAATATATACTGTATTATTTTTTTCATAATGAACAGTGAAAATAGTAATAATTAATTACCATCATAAAGGTTAAACGGTTTTTCTTGGGGGTTAATCTATAAAGATATGGGTAAAAATGTCATAAAAACCTATCAAAAATAAATTGGGTAGAAATATTTAGAACTAATAATATATATTTATCTAAAATAAACATTTTTTGGATACTTTTGGGATGTTAAAAACATGGGTACACCATTTTCTTTTCAAAATATTATAAGTGTATAACTCACCTCACTTATAAAAGGCCACACCCTCCCTCCTCTTTTATTCAAGGAATCAAAACCCTTTTTATTAGTAAATAACTAATAAAATTAATTTTTAAATTCTCTCCCCATGACGTATATTACTTATTTTTATCATAAATCCATCATATGATTCATATTGGAGCTTACTAAAGGAGGTTATCTGAAGAAGAGGTATCATGCTTATTTGTGTGTTTTTTATTTATTTCTTCCTGGTCCTACATTAAATATTTTTCAATTACGATTTCATAAAAATAAAATTATATATCATATTATGCTATGTTATAATGTTAATTTAATAACCTAAATCTATATCCCCTTCCATCAAATAGTTAACAAAATCATCATTTTTGTGTATAGAAGATTACTGCCTCATGAACAAATTTCATTCTATTTCCATCATATCCTCCCATGGCTTGTTAAAAAAATGGATTTAAAGTATATATATGATACTTTTAAGATATTTATGTTTTTTTAGTTATGGAATCACATATACATTCTTAATTTCTATTCCTTAGGGTACACAATAATGTTGATCATTTGTATGGAAGGCTACCAACTCACGAAGCAATGTGATTCATTTTTCACTATCTCTTTACATAGATATAAATAATTATAAATTAATATATGTGATATTAATGAAATAATTATTATAATAATGAAACATTTATCATTATGAAAACATTTTATATCATTTTATTTCTTACAATGAAAAATGAGAACATCTCTCATGTGTATGTTGGACTACCACCTCCACAAAATGAAATGACTCGTTTTTTAACACTAAATAACAGGGATGGTATATATAATTATATTTAAATAATTAATATTTAATTTATGATATTATTATTATTATAAATGATAAAATAATATATACCTATTTTCTATAATTATAATTGAAAAATGTAAACATTACTCAAGCGTACGTATGGGCTACCATCTCTATGATTATAACATTGTTCATTTTTTACAATCATATTATATGGTTAGTTCTAAATATGAAAAATATTTCAGGATTATTATTATAGATATGTTGAAACTATTACATATTTTATCATGGACAGCACACAAAAGACATTTTGGAAAAATGAACCCAATGTCCACAAAAAATTTGATGTTGAATTAACTGAATTACTATTTTAATAAATACTCAAAATAAATCACATAAATGAATTAATTTTATCATATAATACTATAATATTTTTATTAATAAATCATATAATTGATATATTTTTATTATACATGAGTAAGAGGACACATATCAAATTTCTATACTCGAGGTAAGGCTTTCTAATATCACTTTTATTTATGTGAGATATATTCCCTATTCACTACTTGTTTTAAGGTTTTGGTGTATATAATAACCCTTTTACATGTTATATGATGAATCTTTCATACTTAATAGTATTACAAGTTCGAATTTTAATTATTAAAACCAAGGGTATTTGATGTGAAAGTTTCCATGTGCTAATGAATTTCATAACTCAATTTCTTTTTATTGTGTTATGTTACTTCTTCATTGTCTTTGATATTATAAGAAAATTTGGGTAATGAATTTTTATTATCTTATGTAATATTTCTATCTATTTAAATTTTATAGTCATAATTTATTCATTGATTAATCCTCACTTCAACATTATAATCATTGTACGTATTTCTCGTCTCAAATTTTATTCCTTGGAACATATGAGATATTGTACACCTGTCAATACCCATTTGATATGTTATATCATTAAATTAGTTATTTTAATGATAAATAATTATTAATATTATTTTATTATTTAATGGGGATTATGATTTAAATAATTTCTAAGGTGTAAAAGGCTTTATAATACAATGCCCTTTATTTTGGGATTGTTTATGTTCAAGGTTCCTTAATAAGAAATATTATCATAATAATTTCATGAATAAAATATATCTCTTATCCACTTGATATTAATGTGGTTAAAATATTTTATTTCCATTTCCTCACTTATTTTATAAAAAATCATGAATAATGTTTGTAAGTGATAATGATATTTTTTGTCTATGTGTCTTTCTCTCCCATAGCCATTTTCTCTAAAATAGTATAATAAATGGTCTTTATAATAATAAATGATTTTATAATGAAATTTTATATGGTATTTTACTATATTTGAAATGGTTTTAAATGAAGTTTTCTAACATTTTCCAAATCAGTCACTTTTTACTTCCTTTTACCAAATGATATGAAAATAATGTTACCTGAATGTCCTAAAGGCCTTATTTTTTATTTATTTTGGGATAATGCCCTTTTTAAGCATTGAAGGGGAACCCTTAAATGACCTGTAGGCCCAAATTCACAAGGCTCATAAACAAACCAATACATGACTTTATAGGTCCAAGACCTAACACACTTGAAATAGCCCATCCTAAGCATATGTATCTTGAAGGAACCTAGTTCCCCACCTTGCATGGATGATCGACTAGAATTTCCTGGTGTAGAGCTGCATAGTGCCTTGAAGTGATGGCAGTTTTCATACCCTCTCATTCTTCAAATCTGGTTAGATATTCTCTGGTGGTTGCTATTTTTTCTCTAAATCCTCATATGGGCCTACTCATGTGTGGTCTCCATGTGCTTCTTGGTCTTTTCTATGGCCTGAAATCCCTATGGTCCAAAGTCCATTGGTGGCCCAAAGGACCTACAGCCTGAAGGTACTATGTCCTGAAGGCCATTGGTGGCCTGAAAGCCCTAAGACCCGTAGTCCCAAACTGGTGGCATGAAGGCCCAAACCAGGTGAATGGTGATGGATGCTACAGTACCAAACAATTCCTACTATAGTAACTGTTATATTACTGCTATAATGACCTGTAAATTCACCCCCACCTAGATTTGATCTTGTGTCTCTTGGATTCCAAGCAAGAGCCTTTACCACATGGGTATAGGATCATTTTCATTATGAAAATAATGTTTATTTGTAATAATTAAAACCTGGACATATATTCCCACAATTATAACTGTTAATTTCATTGAAATTTCCTTTTTATTTTTCAATTTACTTTTTCAATGAATTTCATTTTCATAATATTTTTTTATTTTTCATTATTTAATATATAATTTCAAATAAAATTTTTTTCTCCCTCAGGAATTTTTTTATGATCTTTTAAAGGTATTTCTATTCATCAACATCAAAAACCCCTTTTAACTTATTCTACCATAGGGATATTTTTTAAGGATATCAACCTTCATTATTTCTCTAGAGGGATTAATATTGTATCAAATAATTTTACATGGAACATTATTCTTTTCCATATCATAATCAATTTTTAATGAGATTATTATGAAACCTATTTATTTTCTATGGGTTAGTCATATTTCAGATTATTTTTTTGAACAAAGTTCTATTCCATGGGTTAATCTTAATTTAATGACATCTTAATGGAACTCATTTATTTTTCATGGGTTAGTCATGTTTCAAAGTGATTTTCATGTGAACTGTTTCATTTTTAAGGGTTGATTAAGCTATAAAAGAACATTTTTTTTCATTATTGAAAATGGATGTTCTATAAATGATTTATTCTTGAATGGTACATGGAAATTATTGATTATGAATGGTTTATCCCAATACATCTTATATAATGGTTTTGGAACCATTATATCTCATGGGTGAGACCGATATATCTCATATGATTGGTACACCCAGATAGTACTGCGTGAGCCCAATGTATCTTATACAGTGGGTGCACCCCCATAGTGCTTAAATCCATTGGTTGATATATCTTGTATTAATATATAAGAATGTGAGTGTAACTAATAGGTTTTTCTTGTGTATTTAACTATATTCTAGTTATCTCTGACATTGGTTTAAAATGTGTTATGAATATCACATTTCCATTATACCAAAAGGTTTTGTTTATTAATGTTATGGTTATAAATGTTTATTGTGATCAATATTGATATCATACGGCTTATGATTATTAATTATGATAACTATTTTTTGAGAAGACCTTATGTCATACCATCTGTTTATTTGATCTGGTTTGATGGGTTTGAGTTCTATTATGTTATTCTATTGCACTTTAATTATATCATCATACCCATATGAACATATAATTTTCACTGATTCAATTAAATCATTCATTCCTATATTTAAACATACTGAGAATTTGAGCTCATACTTATTATGTTTTCATTTCACTAGGTTATAAAGAATGATGTAAAATTAATTATGTCTATAATGATTTTATATGGATGAGGATGATGACCAAGTGCAGAATATGAAATTTGGGTTATAGTGGGAGATAATGTTATTCATTATGAAACATTTGTTTATGAGTCCATGATGTTAAGTGTTTTACCTAATTATCAAAATCTTTAAATATAAAAGGTACATTAGAATGTATGTTATCCAATATTTTATTTTGGTGTTTTATGTTTTGGATATAAAAACTTATGTCACCATTATGTGTATCAAAGTAAGAAATGTATTGTTATTGTTTTTAGCCCTATATCTGGGAGTGCAGGTACTAGGTTATTATTGTTTGTACATATCATTGAAAGTTTATGTGAAGCATTATATAGTATATAATGCCTCTTTAATATGAACTGTAACTATACAGTTTATGAAATTCTATTTGTATACATAATTTCACAAAGATTCTGCAATTAGTATGTAAATTCCATCCATAAAATACTCTTCTATGGTTTGGGATACCTAAAAACTCTACTTGGGGTATATTTATACTAAATTTGAAATAGATTTTAATATTAAGACTACTTAAAATAGAAAGGAGATGAGATAAAATAGATAAAGGTTTTACACATGAATCATGATAATGTAATTCATCATGCATGTCTGATGTGTATCCAAAGTGATTGAGGTGTGTATTTTCATAAAAGTTGAATTGGTTTTTTTAATTTTTTATTCTATAAAATAATATCACAGGAAAGGATATTTGATGATGGGAAATTTTTTCAATAGAAGTATACCACATATATAAATGAATTTATGTCACTAAGTAGAACTTGATCACTCTATAAATATCAGAAGAACCCAAGAAGGACTAGGTGAATAAATCATTAGTTATAGTGGTCCTTCAATATATGCACATGAGTTAGATAATTATTATATAATGAACACAGAGGAATATCACATTAGTGGGTATAAAATTAACTATTAGTATATAGATAAATTTTTTTTCTTTGGATTTAACCATTTAATAAGTGACTTTATGTAGTAGTATATAGATCTAGTTTGAAGCTAGTGGGAGAAGATTAAAATAGTAATGAGAAGGCCAGTGTAAAGCTAGTAAAACATTTTAACATAGTATAATGTTAAAAAATTTACTTGGTAGTTATTCTATTTGATAAATAGATCATATTGGAGAATATATATGTTAGGGTGTCTAACCAACTATCGGAATAAGTAGGATAACATTTATATGTATCCTTGTATACTCTATGGTTCAATGTAATTTATTTAAATTATCATTAATATAAGTATGTGAGATAGATATGTTGTGAATCAATGATTTATCCAGTTATAGAGGATGAATAAAAATTTAAGTTCCCTAAAAAATGGATCAATGATTCCCCCTCTCCTCTTAGATATATACAACTTATATGGGCACTCAATGATATCACAAAAATCTAGGCTCTATAAATCGAACAATTATTCATAATTCAATAGTTGTAAATATTTTATGTAGATTTGATAACAATAATAATGGTTTCTAATAAATTATTAATATTTGATTTTTTTAAGATTATCGGGTGGCCCTTTACATCATCTTAATTATTCTAGGGGAGTTTGTAATGAGTATAAGTGAACCTGTTGAGGGATTAAATTCCCTTTATTTGAATATATGAATGGATTTTAAATTTTAAATTCAAATTTAAGGAAGGATTTTGGGATTTTTTTTAAATCGTTTATTTTTTGTTCATTCTAGGATAATTTCTATAAGTACAGTTGAAAACAGTTTTTTGTGGTTGGAGATTGAAAGTATTCAGAAGGGTGTTTGAAAATTTAAATGGGAACCTTATATAGTTGAACTGGATACCTAGTAGTGTGCATGGAGTGATTAACCATTATTCCAGTCTACTATGTGGGAACTAAATTTCAATAACATTTCTATTATTCCCCAAGAAAAAATTTTAAAATGATTTTAAATGATAATTTCTCCATTTCCCAACAAGGGTTCAACATTGATGGATTTTTTATTGGTGGGCCACACGGGAGATGGAGAATCACCCCTTGGTTAATCATTTCTTATCCCTTTACCCCCTAACATAATTTAATATGAAATGTAATTTTTTATTGATCCAAGGTAAGTCCTAAATCTTTGAAATCAATTTTTTTCATTTTATATTCATGAAATTTTGGAGGGATCAAGGTATGTCGTATATATGGGATTGAATTGGGACATATTGGAATTTCATCATAACCAATGGGGTTTTATATGAAGAATAGGGAAGACAATTTACAATGATTTATTATCATTGATACATGATATTTAGATTAAGGTTACTTTTTTATGAATTTATTTATTATTTTCATGTAATTTGATGAATTTGGTTGTTGTTTTAGGTTTTTTATTTTGGGATTTTCCATGTTGTAGGATTCATTTTATGTAGAATTTTGACCAAAACAATTTTTTGTGTTTTCATATTATAGGGATTCTTAATAATTTAGTCATCAATTTTTATGATTATGTATTTTTATTTTTGAATGGTATTTTGATAAATTTGTGATATTTTATAGTTTAGATAGTTGTTTGTGTGTTCTTTGAAGATGAATATAAGCCTGAATGACTATTTCAAAGTATATTACATGGAATGTTTCCTTTAATTTTTAATATTTTTTCTAATAGCAGATAATATATTCATGTGTCATTATTATGGTTATTACTAACATGGTAATATAAAATTTTGTGTTCTTGCACAAAAAATGGGATAGGCTTGTATTTTCTTAATACTCATCAAGGATTTTATTTCTTGGTAAATAATTTATTGATGTCCCTTTGTTTTAAATAGTTTTAGTGTAATTACTCCTCCTTCTAAGGATACCCCTCCTGGGATGGCAAAGAAGAAAGGGAGATAATGACCCCAGAGTCTGACCTCTAGTAGGCCCTGGGTTGGTGACTAACACCAATGGAGTAAAAATGTAACAATATGGGAGGAATTACCCTTTATAAGGAAACAATATTTGGAGATAGGATGCATCGAAAAAAACCAACTCCATGACATATATAAGAAAAACCAAAAACCATCACACAATTCGTGTGTAAAAAAACTCTTACATATATAAGTGTACAAGAGTAAATACCCAAAAACAAATCTACTCAATGAAACAGAAACTATCCCAAGGTCTGAGCTAGTAATGACTAGCACGGTCCCTGTAATCCTCCTAGAAACCTAAAAATAGTTTTTATAGACATAGGGTGAATATAAATATATACTCAAAAGAAAAACCAAAGTCTCTAGTTCACATGTGAAAGAATCATGATAATGAACCTATGAGTAAATATTAGAACCAAATAGCACCAATAAAGGTACACAAACCATCCAAACAACAACAAGGCATGCTCACCAAATAATTAAAACTGAGTAATATTATATAATGTAAATCACATCAACGATAGGGTACCCTACACCACTTTCCCAATAATTAGAATCTCTCATGCCCCATTGGAAAACATCATGGCACTCCCACCTCTTCTGAATATGCCACATCACATCATGCCTAAACACACTTATGCCGCACAACACAACACATCCCACCCCCATGAAATGGTCCACACACCACAACAAATCTCGCTCACACACACCACAACACATCCCACCTTCACACACCTAGTCCACATGCCACCAAAAATCACATCACATATCATCACATATCATACCAAAGAAACCTGGGAAGGTACATCACAACTCATCCTGAAGACATCTAGTAAACCACATCACAACTCGCTCAAAGAAGCGTGTTCAATAGTCATCTAGAAGAGTAATCAGGGAAGAGCATGTGGATAGCCATCCATCCTCTACTGGGATGTTGGAAAAGACACCCCATGTGACTATGCAGGTTTTTGACACATAGTTCTCAATGTGGGTGGGGTTCATAAATAAATCACAAGTAAAATAAATATATATATAGTATCAAAAACTCAAGTCCAACCTATGTGTTCTCAAAAAAACTAACCAACCCACAAAACCACAACCATTGATGCCACCTTAAGTGCATTTATTAGTATCTACAACAGTCATTTCAGAAGGTGAATAGCCCTAAAAATCTAATTCATCTACACATTTACTCTAATTTTAACTCTCATTCATTTTATTATTTTGGACCAACCAAATTTAATCACACAACCCATAATTTTTCTTTCTATAAAAAAATTTCCACAACATTGGCAAAACTAACCCATTACATTTAAAACAATATAAAACATTCATTTATTCCATCACTAATCACACATCTGGTAGAAAGAAACCATATATCACAAGTAACCTATCATTTCCAAAAATCTCACATCACCGCCCCAAAATCACATCCAAACAACCACATTTCACCCCCACACCCAATCACAATCACAATTAAATGTCCCACAAGCATGACCACACCTCAAAAAAAATGAAATTATATTACAGCTTTACAAAGGATATTTTATCACATTCCAATTTATTTTAGGAATTTTATCACTCAAATCAAAATACTGGGGAACTAGTTTATTTTCCAAATAAAATTGGTTATCCAATTTCCATTTTTAGGTTGGTATCACAACAATCACAATAAAAGAAGCAATTACAACACATATATTCAATGCACACAAAAATAAACAATGGCCACAATTTCAGTAGGACATCTAGCCCATACAATCCAAAATATCACGATAATATCAAAACTATAAAATAATTCGAAACAAAACCATGTACCCTTCAATTTCAATTCAACCAATTATTTAAATTTAATTAATCCATTACCACCAAAACCCATAGGTAAACAAAAACATACTCCTTCTACATGATACACAATAATGAGAAATGAGGAAAACTATACCTCAAATAATCATTGTCGAATTGTTGTTCATCACATGGATAATAAGAATTACTGTACACTACAACAGCACCATGAGGAAATGAGGATCAACCTACACCACACCCCAAGGACCCTCAAAATGCAACCCAACACACACCCCAAACCAAAACAATATCACCACATTGAATCCTTGGGAGAATAACAGATGACACCGGGTGAGAATGAAATTACAACTCACTACATATCAAAGATGAGAGATAAGGATTGATCCCCATCGAAGGGAATATTCCAACCTAGAAGGAGGTATCTATATTCCTAGAATAGGAGAAAATATCCAGCCTATTGAGTTTGGAGATAACCTCAGTGGCTAAGAACATTAAAACTGTAACGAATTGGGGAATTACACATTGTCGAATCCCCTTTCACATCATGTCATCTCGGGATTCCTAGTTCCTCCAAAAAACAAATAACCTTTTTATTATTAAACCAAGATGTATTAATCATCCTGAAGTGGCCTTAGACAAGCTGTTATACTGAATTTCATGTTGTGTAATACACTTTCACTACATGTATTTCCTATAGTAGTTCTGTTTCACCTTCAACTTCCACTGAAAACTCCCAAAACCTCCACTAAACAACTCCAATACTCAAAACTAGAAAATTAATGGCCTGGGAGGGCATAAATTTTTATATGAGATACCTCCCAAACGATTCTCTCCCATGAGAATCCAAAAAAATCCATATGAAAAAATGTGTCTAAATGGCCACCCCATGAGATACCTATCAAGGATCTCATCATATCAAAAATGGGACCCCCAACTAAAAAGTCTAACCCAAATGACCAAAAAACACACTTCACAACCACAAGTGGCCTCCTCTCACACAACTAAATAGCCACATCACTACTGAACAATTTTCTCAACCTCCACACAACCCAAACCGACAACAACTATAACCAAAGAACTCCACCATCCCAAACAGATTAATTAGTGAATCTCACCTTCCATGTCAAGATATTATCCTCTCTAGGTGGAAATAACTCACCCGCATGGGTTTAGTCGCATTGTAGTAAATGAATCTTGATTAGTAATATGGTTCTCCCCTTTTCATATGTTAGGAATTTGTCACACATCACATCACACACATCCTAGACCTAGGAAAACATATTATCTCATAAATATAAGGATCGAAAAATCACATCAAAAATAAAAATAGAGAAAATAAAAACTCAAAACATTTCTAGGTACTAGGAATGCATTTGTGTCTCTCGTTCCCAAGTACTCTCCCCAAGACCACCAGGCTTCCACAACATATGAAAAAAAGGTACGGTTAA
The DNA here is from genome assembly GCA_963277665.1 of Viscum album. Taxonomy (NCBI): domain Eukaryota; kingdom Viridiplantae; phylum Streptophyta; class Magnoliopsida; order Santalales; family Viscaceae; genus Viscum; species Viscum album. The sequence goes on along the minus strand of OY728153.1, from coordinate 55,687,426 downwards.
TCCATGTAATTCTTTCTCTTCAAAATCATAGACCTCTACTGGCCTCTCCACAAATGCAGTTTCATCCTCGATACACAACTCTCCCCATTAAATGATTTGGGATTCATCATGAAGATATATATGAATTTGAGAGATATGGAAGACATCGTGGATCCTCTTAAACTCTGGTGTCATCTCCAACTGATATTCCACCTTTATAACATTAACCAACACCTGAAAGGTCCTAAAAACCCTAGTATAAATCTTACTCCCAATGCCAAATGTATGCTACCTATGTCAAGGGGAAACCTTCAAGAACGCATGGTCCCCGACCTCAAACACCAAGTGCCTCTTTCTGCGATCATCCTAAGACTTCTTCCATTCCTAAAATAATTTCATCCTTTCATGAATGAGATAAAAATTATATATTATTATCTGCAGCACATCGGAACCAAGAATATATATCTCCCCATCCTCATTATAGAACAATGGATAACAACATGGTCATCAGTAAAAATATTCATATGGGGGAATTCCAATGGAAGATTGATAGATATTATTATAAGGAAACTTGACCAATCATAGGTGTTGTTCCCATGATCCGAAAAAGTACAAGATGAATGCCCATAGAATATCCTCCAACTTTTGGATAGTACATCCCATATCCTCATCTATCTATGGGTGGAAAGTGGTGTTAAGGTGTTATTGAGTACCAAAAGCATGTTGCAACCACCTTCATACTTGTAAGGTAAAACATGTGTTCTAATATGATATAATGGACCATGGAACTCCATAAAACCATACCACATCATCCACATACCTATTTGCTCAAGAATCCACTATACATTACTCATTGGTCGCTAAGAAGTGGGTTGGTTTCATCATCCAATCCATAACCACCTATATTTCATCACAACTTTCTTAAGTTCTTGGTAACCATGTGATGAAATCCAACAATATGTCATATCATTTCCACTCAGGATCATCTAAGGGAAACAAAAAACCTCTCAAAAACATATTATTCTCATCCTTTACCTGCTGTAAAACTAGACACCAAGCCATGAAATTTACCTATGCCTATTTCAATATGGGCCTCCAAAACTATTCCCTCAATCCATGATAAATTTTGGATTCCCTTGGGTGTACTTCCATCGTTGAAACATAATAATAACTCCGTTTCACATTTCCATAAGAAAAAATATACTTCCTTGAAACAATATTCAGTTATGAATATCCTTCAACAATCCCTCCGTAGCATCACGATAGCCAACACGATCACCCATCACCTCTACTTTCGTGTCTCCCTACTGAGACTCCTCCACCTGTAGCAGTATAAAAGACGGTATTGTCATATAAAATAAGCATTTTCTACCACCATCCACCCTTGAATCTATGTGTAGGAATTCTAAATCCACCATCACTCTCCAAGAATATTTATATTCCTAAAAACATCCTTATAATTCTTTATGCTCAAAGCATCGACTATGAAATTCCCTTTTTCTAAGGTGTAGAAGATCTCAAAATCATTGTCTTGAAGGAAATACATCCACCTATGCTTTCATAGATTTATGTCATTCTAAGAAAAGATATACCTCAAACTCTTATGATCTGTGAAGACCACAAAGTGCTCCTCAATGAGGCAATGTTTCCAAAACATCAGTTCAATCAAAACGGATATTATCATTAGATCATCGGTGGAATAGTTACATTCATGAGGGAGTAACTACCTTGACGAATTAGTGATCAGCACCTTTTTCTACATTAAGACTCACCCTAATACTAGATGGGTCATGTCACAAAAAACCTAAAACAACACACCCTCCTCTAGAAGTTGAAGCACGATAGCACTGACCAACTTCTATTTTAGGAAACTAAATACTCTATATCACTGGTCAGTCCATGAAAATTGTCAATCCTTCCTAGAAAAATCAATCAATGGGGCTAAAACTTAAGATAAATCAAGAAACAAACATCCTACAATAGCTTTTAATATAAAGAAAAATGCAAATATATTCCATATTTTTAGGTGATACCAAAGAAACAACCATTTCAATATTTGATGGGTCAACTTCCACACCCTAACAAGGATGCACATGCCCAAGGAATTACGCTTCTCACATCCTAAAAATACACTTGGACTATTTTCCATAGAGATGGTGGTGCCAAAGAACATCCAAGAGAGATCAGAGATTCTCGACATTCTTCTTTTCTAAATTTTATTAGATTAAGATATCATTAATGAATATGGGGTCGAACTGGTCAAGGAACTCATGGAACATAAATTTAATATGAACCATGAACATAGCTGGTGAATTTGTAACACTAAATGGCATGACTACAAAATAAAAGTTCCCATACCTGTATTTGAAGGTGGTCCTCAGGTTATCTCCCTCCTTCACCCTCATTTAGTAATATCCAGATAAAATTTGGATCTTCAAAAACCAACTCACCCCTCTCAACTAGTCTAAAAGATCATTAATCATCAAAAGTGGGTAATATTTATTGATTTTACCTTGATTTTACCTCTGAAAGTCTATGTAAAACCTCATAATACTAAACGCTTTCATTGAGAAAAACACTAAAGCGCCCCATGACAACACACTCAGTCAAATGAGTCATTTTTGCATTAGATCATCAATATGAAACCTAAACACTTACAACTCATAGGGATTCATCTAATAAGGACCCATCAAAATTAAATAAGAACCAAGATTAAAGTCTATCACAAACTCAAGATCACATTGAGGGGGTAGTGTAACAACCTCTTCAGGGAAAACATCTAGGAACTCCCTGATGACCCTAGTAACCTCTACTGTCCTAGCATCCAATTATTCCACCAATAACTCATCCAATAAGGAAAGAAGGGGCTCCACACACCGAATTCCAACCTGATAACTCTGCTCATCAATGAAAACCATATGATATCCATCCACATCAGAAAACACGATTATCCTCCAAATGAAGTCGATGATATCACCTAGAGAATATAACCATTTAATTCTAATGATGACATCATATAGATAAATCTGAAGCAATAAAATATCCCTTTGGGATTGATACTTCCCCATCATTAGTCTACACTCTCGACACATCAAAAAAGTTGGTATAGCCTTCAACTAGTGTAGTCAATAATAGGGTTAGGGTAATCCTATCTACATCTAGTCCAATATATTGGTCTATAGCTGGTAAAAAAAATGGAGTGTTAATCTCCTCAATCAATGAAGGCACAAACAAGAGTAATAGATAAACCGATCATACCTATGATGGTCTATGGACCCTTAGGAACTACCACATTCACTACATATAACTAACCATTCCCAACTAATCTTTCTCTATACTAATGACCACCTCCATGACCACTATCAAGATGAGGTCCCTAAGCTCAAGGAAAATCCTGAGGTCAGCCTCTACCTACTCCATCCACCCTTGATGGGACATAAGCATGATTCCCCTACTATTAGAATGGCCTTACTAGAAGCTACTATTGAGGCTGACACTAAACCTTTTCACCTCGGTCAAACAGATATCTACAATCCATTGGGAAATTGTTTTAATGATGGTCGTGAATCCCACATAAGAAACACATCATCCCCAAGCCCACAATAAAGTCGCATAGACCAAAATGTGGAAATCAAAACTATTGAAGTTGACTACTAGCTGGTAGAAACCGAGAAGGCCCCATCACCTAGGGCTTACAACCGAAAAATATTATTCTTATAGAACCTTGTTGGTTCCCCTCTCTTGGAAAACCTCCTCTTGAGTGCATTCTATTGATCACCTCTTCCTTCTTTTAAACCTCTAGGTATATTGGCAACATAAAGGTTGTAATCATATATTGGACCGAAGGATGGAGTGCCTCCTCAAGATACCTTTATCGGGACTACTCATCTATAAAAGATTGGGGGAAAAGTGTATAAGGTCCTTTAACTTGATTCCAAGCTCTCGTACAGACATACTCTCCAGTTTAAGGGAGAGTAGCTCGTCCTTGTTCTCATCCTTCATTAATGATGAAAGGAACTATACCTGAAACTCTTTCTAGAAGTTAACCCATGAAACATCTTCCTCCATGTGATCACCAAGATATAATGTCCACCATAAACATATAGCTCTTCATATTTGACTAACTGCCAAAGGGACCCTATACTCTATAAGTGATTAGATCAAACCGAATGTGATCTCCCTCTCCATTAGCCAACTCTTGGTTTCAATAATAGAAACACTCCCCTCATACATTACCAAGGTCTGCCACTAAAAATTAAACATCCTCTATCATTGATCCTCATCCTTAGTAGGATTAACCCTCTGATGATCAACTAGATCATCCTATTGAACCCTCACTACCTAATCCACAAGAGGATGAATCATAGAATATATAGTTGAAATAAAAACAAGGATTTACTAAGTAAGGTAGTATAAATTTTTATTATGATATATTTTAATTAACTTTAATCCATTTAACTCATTTTATCCATTTTTAATTTCAACAAACAACCAAATTAAAACCAGAACACAACTCATGATGATGCGTGTACCTCTCATAGGACTCTACCCTTTAAGAAATCCCATATCATTTGGTCACTCAAATTCTATGTGCTAGATCATGGGGGCCATAAAATTCCATTTCCTAGCTGGTCTCATTGGCCTATGTCACACACCAAGGTCAAATGTCACAGTTTCTATAACAACCCTTTCATTCCTCATTGTTCCTAACTCTAAACTCTACCCTATCTCTCAACCCCCTCCCTCTGATATAACTCTCTCATGACCTCCTCCCTCGATGGATACCCCTCATGGGATTTCAATGATGAAAGGGAGAGATTGACTCACAATTCTCGTCTCCAGTAGGCCCCAAGTTGGTGACCAACACCAAGGGTGTAAAAATGTCACAACATGAGAATCATTACTCATTATAAGGAAAAAAGATCAATAGATAGGATCTATCAACCAAACCAACTCGATTACATATATAATAAAAACCAAAAACTGCCCCATAATGCATGTGTAAAAATAACTATTACAGATAAAAGTTTACAAGAGTAAATACTAAAAAATAAAAGTAATAATTAAAACAACAACTATCACATGTTCTAATCTAGTAAATCCTAGTATGGTCCCTTTAATCCTCTTAGAATCTAGAAAATAGTTTTATATATGTAGGATGAGTATACAAATATTCTCATTAAGAAAACCAAGGTATCTTGTGAACAGGTGAAAGGAGCATACTAATGCACTTGTGAGAAAACATCATAACCAAAAAACACTTATAAAGGTATACTAACAATCCCAAACTCATGAAGTTTCACTTACCAAATAATGAAAATCGTGTAATATAATATAATCTAAATCACATTGATGATAGGGCACCCTGCACCACTTTCTAACTGATTATCCACTCTCGTACCCCAACAACAAATGTATTGGCACTCCCACCTCTTCTGAATACACCACATCACATCCTGTCCGAACACACCTGGGTTGCACATCACATTATATCTCATTTGCACAAACCTGGCCCATATGCCACAATACATTCTACACATGCATAACTAGGCCACACTCCACAACACATCCCACCATCACACACCTTTTCCATACACCACAACACATCACATCTCATCTCATCACATCTCATCCTAATGACACCTAAGAAATCACATCACATTCTTCCTAAAGACACTTGGGACACCACATCACAACTCATCTCAAAGACACATGAGACACCACATCACAAATCATCCTGAAGACACTGGGGACACCACATCACAACTCACCTCATGAAGCTTGGGATATCTTCTCCTGGGAGAGGGAGTAGGGAAGAGTGGGTTGCCAGTAATCCATCCTCTTGTCAGGATATTAGAAAAGACACCCCCCACGTGACAATGTGGGTGTTCATATCATAGTTCTCAATATGTGTGGGTTATTATTTAAATCACAATGAAAATAATAGTATATATATATAGTATCAAAATATCAAGATCAACCTATGGTTTCTCAAACAAACTAACCAACTCACAACAACGCAACCTTTGTTGCCACCTCAAAATACTTCTATTAGTATTTGTGACATTCATTTTAGAAGTTTAATATCATTAATAACTTAATATGGATACACATTTACTCCATGTTTACCACCCATTCATTTTATAATTTTTCATCAATAACATTTAATCACAAAACCCATCATTAAATTTTCCATTAAAAATTTTCCACCCCATTGACCAAACCAACCCAATACATTTCAAAAATTATTAAACATTCATATATTACATCATTACATAAGCATCTAGATGAAAGAAAATAGGGTTCGGTATGAGTATACCAAAAATACAGTGACTTTTATGAATGATTTTTAAAGATTATATTAATTTATATTTTAATATAAATCTATAAGATATTATATTGAAATGTTTTTTAGTATTTTTGAGGTTATAGGGGATAAAATATATTTTTCAAATCTTTTATACTTATGTATGTTCTTCATAAATGATATTACCTTGTATATTATCTATTTTTATATGATTTGGGATTGTATATGATCTATAGGTGAAACCTTCCCTTATTTTATAAAATGGGTTTTTTTGCTTTTAGAAGTTGTTTTTTTGGATGAGGAATCAGTCTATATAAATCAAAGGATTCCTTGGATATTTTTTTGAGACATTATTATAGGAAAAATTATGGGTAGTTTATTCACCACTATCCTTTTCATTATTAATGGAATTCATTTTGATATTTGAGCCATCATTTTTCATTATTAGTAGGTGTTTTTAGGACTTAGTTCTTTTGTTGGGAGTTATAATCTGGGTTCATGTATTTATATAAATGATAAAATTAATGAATCATTTTTCTAATGTGAAGATTATTTAATGACCTATTATATATCCAAATAAGTGGTGATATGTTTGTGGAAAACATATTAATAAATTATCTAAATTTATGAGACTTATTTTTAGGATTACTGTAGTTTTCTATTATCTCAAGGAGTTGTGTTTTTTTCAGTTATATACATTTACATATTTCCCTAATTGTGGTATGATTAACCCAAGGAATTATTTTCCACATTTTTGTCCAAAATATAGTGAAAAATAACATGGATATTGATAGTATAGTGTCAATACATGGGATTTAATTTTTAGTTTAATGTGATATATCAAACAATATAGACCCGCCTGTGGTTACAATATAGACCTTATATTTATATATTTATTTCTAATGATGGTTTGGATTTATGATATGAGATATTAGGATAATCTGAGGGAGGTGTACTATGTTGTTATTGGAGGAGCCCCCTATAATGAAATATGATATTTGAGATAGATCTGATAATATTGAATGGATCATTTGATAGTGATTTTGGTGAAGACATTTGAGATATATTATACATGGTAATAGACACCAAGATATTTATTTCATATGGTTGATGACCAAAAAATATTTCACATTTTTTTATAATGGGGGTTTCATTTAGGTGGAATTTGTTTACCTCTTTAGATTCTGATTTCTAGTTTACATTATATTAAATCAATTGTATGAATCATGGGTCCTATTTAACTACATGTTTGGTATATTCTTGATTAAACCATTATTTTATATAGTATTTCTTAGTTTTGGACTATTTAAAAGAAACAATTTTATCAATGTTTGAGTATGGACATTTATGAGTATCCTTTACGGTTATAGTGGAGATATGTAGTAAATATTGTTACTGATATAAAGAGGTGTGGTAAAATTCATTTTTTCATGGTGTTATATTATTCATCAATTAATAATAGATGGATCCTATATATGGTTGGTAGAAAAATGGTTTTCTTTTTCTATGTTCTTTAATACAGTGTTGTATCGGGAATGGTATTCATATGAATTTGGTTTTATAAATATTTGTGGGTTAGTTTCACCTTTATCTATCTGACACTCTATGAAAACATACATGCACATTTATTTGATCACCAACACTCTCTAAATAAAGGAGATTGGGGAATCTAACGAGCTTATTTGTCTTACACATAACCATGTATACATCACTAGTTTCAATATTGATGGTAGTATATATGTTTTATATTAGGTTTAGTTATTTGAATTGTGTAGTTATATGGTTTGGGTCACATAGAGTGTAGAGTTTGATGATCCATATTGAGTTATACTGTTTGTTTTTTAAGTAAATTTTACTTGTTTTCTATCCCATCATTTTAATAAATTTGTATCAATATGTGTGCCAATTTATTTACTATTATAAAATTTTTGTACATTAATAAAAAATATTTATTATTTTTCCATTTATTTTTCATATTGATCAATCATATATACTCTTTACCATTTTCATGTTTTTCACTATAATTTCACAAATTTTAAAATGATTTATGTCCATGGGTATTGTGAATATCTATTAAAAGGACGCGTTATTCAAATTTTTTGTTATATTTGAGCATGATTTTAGGGAAATATATTTGTTGTCATTATCTACTAAAAACTGATATATGGTCGGCTAGAATGGATTTAAGGCCTTCATTTTTTATTATTTTTGATAATACATCTTTCAAGGGGTGAGGTGGAACCCTTACAAGTCCTAGAGGCTTAGAGACAATTACATGACCTACGGGTCTTAGAGGAATCACCAAGACAAGGAAACTGGGAACTACTCCTCCCCAGCATATGTCATGATATCAACACTCCACCTTCACATGGTTGGTCGTCTAGCTGTCCTATGCAAAGCTGCAAAGGCCTGGTACCGATGGAAAATACATACCCTCTCATTCTTCCAATTCTGGTTAGCTCTGCTTTAGTAAATATTCTTGCCCTGAATCCTCCTCTGAAGCTGTATCCCTTATAGTCTGACTGGTAAATCTACATTTCATGTGCCTCGAAGGCCTTGGGGTGGCCCAAAGGCATTAAGGTGGCCTGAAGGCCTTGAGAATCAACTGGCCTGAAGGCCTTGGGTGGCCTGAAAGCCTTATAGGACACAAGGACCAAACCAGTGGCCCAAAGTCCCATACGGATGAATAGTTCCGGCTGCTACAGTAATGAATAGTTCCTACTATAGTGCCTACTACAATACTGCTACAGCGCTGCTATAGTGATACTAATGTACCCCAAAAATATGCCTCCACCCATATTTGATCTCGGGTCTCATTGATGCACCTACCGAGTCCTCACCAACTAGGTTGAGGCTCATGTGCCAAAATGTGGGTTTCTAACACCGACTCCTAGGGGGGCCGACCAAGCTTATGTGTTCTCCACACTCCCCAACTAAGCAATGGATTTGAATCGCCCTATTCATAAAACTCACAGTGTCCAAGTCTGGCGGGACTCAAGCCTGCGCCAGTTCCCATAGAGAGCGAGGGGTACAACCAGCGGGTACCACTCGGCTAACACCCCATGGGATAAAATGTGGGCTGCTAACACTGACTCCCAGCGGGGGGCCTCGAACAAGCCCAGATGCGTTCCACATTCCCTATCTAAGCAATGGAATTGAATTAACCTATGCATAATATGCACAGTGTCCAATTCTGGCTGGACTCGAGCCTGCGCCAGTTCCCATGGAGAGCAAGGGGTATAACCAGCGGGTACCACTCAGCTAACACCCCAGGGGAAAATTGTGGGTTTCTAACACTGACTCCCAATGGGGGCCCCAACCAAACCCAGGTGCGCTCCACACTCCCCAGTTAAGTAATGGCTTTGAATCGCCCTGTGCATAATACACACAGTGTCTGAGTCTAGCGGGACTTGAGCATGTGCCAGTTCCCACGGAGAGTGAGGGGTACAACTAGTGGGTACCACTTGGTTAACACCCCCATGGGAAAAATGTGGGTTTCTAACACCAACTCCAGAGGGGGGCCTTGACCAAGCCCAGGTTCGCTCCACACTCCCTAGCTAAGAAATGGATTTGAATCGCCCTATGCATAATACGCACAATTTCTGAGTCTGGCGGGACTCGAGCCTATGCCAGTTCCCATAGAGAGCGAGGGGTATAACCAGCGGGTACCACTCGGATAACACCCCATGGTCTAAAATGTGGTTTGCTAACACCAACTCCCAACGGGGTCCCCCGACCAAGACCCGGTGCGCTCCACACTCCCCAGCTAAGAAATGGCTTTGAATCGCCCTGTGCATAATACACACAGTGTCTGAGTCTGGAAGGACTTGATCTTACACCAGTTCCCATGGAGATCGAGGGGTACAACCAGTGGGTACCACTCGACTAACACCCCATGGTCTCTATGAACTAACTCTAAGTTTGGAGTTTATTTCATATGAAGTTGTGAACATTATGTTGAATACCATAATTAATTCTTCCATTATATGGGTATGATTTTCAGGAAAGCTACAAAATTATATTAATGAATTTTTTTTATTTAAAGAAAAGTCATAAAAAGGTGGGTATAAAATATCAGGTCATGAGATCTATATAGATAGTATTCAAATATAACATCAATTCTATAAAAACCTAAGTAACATGAGTATTTATAGTGTTATGAACATTAATTTGTTGTATGTGAAGACTTTTCATCACTAGAAACTCCTCTTAGTCTATTAGAAAATGTGAGAGAAACCCTAGAATCCATCCTCTCATTATCATTGGGTTGGAACCTAAATCCAAGGGAATACATTAAATTAATCATTTAATTTTACTAAAAAACATAAAATAATATTAATAATAATGAAATGAACCCACCAGCCTACTCTAAATAGAATTAATTATTGAAATAAAATTCCTAGAAACCAAAATATCACATATATTTCAATGTATAAAAACACCTTTAATGTATATAAAAATAATTCTCCTAACATCTTAAACATAAAAAAATCCAAAAAATATACTGAAAAAAAAAGAAATAAATGACAGTAAAAATATCATAAAAACACATAGAAAATTATTTATTTTAGATCACATGGGTGTACCTACTAGGATCATCTTTCTAAAATAAGAATCCATGTGAAATATATGTGTAGGAGTGGATTGGTTTGAAATAAACTAATGAAAAAACATAACAACTAATAGTAATATAATATGTAAATGAATATAATTAATACAATCCTTCTTCTAAATCCATTAAAGAAAACATTAATCATTCTAAAAAATATCCATAAAAATGATTTCAAACCAATTCCCTATAACTATAAGGATCTAAATGGAAAAAAATTAAATTGGAAACAGGAACAAATATGTAGTCTTTATAAAAATGTAACAATGAAAATGGCATATAAATTTACCAAATTTATCACCTATCAATAAGAAGTTTCCAACTCTAATAGTTAATAAGATAGAATGATGACCTTTGTTTATCTAATCTATAATATGCGAATAAATTAATAAAAACAAAATATTATTTATTATAAATTATCCCATTAACTAACAATAATACCAAATATGCACATAACATTACTATAATGTTGTTGAGAATGTTCCACTATCACATACCATATCATTAAAAATATAAACTTTGCCACAATATATCCATATATTAATAACAAATATATTATTAGGTAACATAAATATGAAGGATGTAAACCTCATTCCCTCCAACTTCCCATATGTCCCATACCCTTTTCACATTATAATCACTTCCTTATCACTATAGTAGGGTATTTTGAATATTTAAGACATCAAACTCACTCCATCCAACTGTCATTCACAAAAACCACTATGTATCTCATCGTCAAAATAAAATTTAATATAAGAACACCACATCATGATTTATCATTTTAGAATCAAACCAAGCATTATCTATATAGATCTTATTCCATCTAGACCAATTTCATGGTTGATATTATATTCATTTAGGTTGATAGCTTTAGGTTTTCTAGGATAGGATATGCTAAATTTTTAACAATTTATATTTTATTTCCATACCAACTATATCATTATTCATATCCTTCTTTTTTACATAATTTTTATATACATCAAATATATTAATTTTTTGGTAATAAAATAAAAAATTAATTTGGAAAGAAACAAAGAAAAATTACAAATATTACTCAAATTTTATTCATGAAATATAGATATTAAATCCAACCACATTGAATATATTTCTTTACATCAAGCATCAAATGTAAATAAAATTTAAACTAAAAAATATTCTTATTAATATTTAAAAACTATGATATAAATAACACATAAATTTTAAAAAGGTATAATTATTCATTCATTATACCCCTAAATATGATTTTAAATTCACAATTTTCATCAGAAAAATCAACCATAAATTTAATTATTCCCCATAAAATTATGAAACTCCTAGCATATAATCATATTCCTAAATTAAATATTACCAAACATGACACATTGTGATCTAAACTAATTGAAAACATTTCTATCATTAATCAATGAACAGTTAAACCAAACATATAATAATATATAATTTACAATTATCCTACCCATAGGGTTGAATATAATATAAAATCCACACAATAAAAAGTAAAATTTCAAAAATAATAATTATGAAATTACAAAAGGGATAAAATGAGTATGAGGTTAAGGGTTGGTATGTAAGTAATGTGAAAAAATAAATATAAAAAATTATGTAAACTATAAATAATTTTAAGTGATAAAATATATAAATGATTAATGAAAAATACCTCTAAAATAATAACATCACAAACAATGATACATATAAAGAAAGGATTCAAAATTCATTAAAATAATAATTTCTAAATGTACCCATGATTTCAATAAATTGACTTATATTTTATGAAAACATTCCTAATAATTAATTTTTTTCTTTAAATTCTTTGTCATGGTTTTTTTAGTTTTCTCAAATATTTATTTTTTAATAGAGGGAAGGAATTATTTTTAATAAATGTAAATCATGTAACCATTGGTAATAGAAAATTTTAATACATAAAGTATCACTTTTCAATACAAAACACACCTTTAAATTTTCCATAATTTCTTCCCCAAGAATTTTTTGTACAAATTAAAAACAAAATACCAATATTTGGGTCAAAATGATATAATATCATTTTTATAGAAGTTCTATATAATGTTCATTTTTGGATATTGTGGGATTATTAGAAAGAATAAAAGTAATTTTTAGTCTCAATAGAAAATGTGTATCAAAAGATGAATTCCTAAATCTTGTTAATGTGACATTGTTATTTTATAAGTTATTCAAGATATCAATTTATGTTCTAATATTATTACATTTCCCAATATCCTACCGATAAATGTGCATAATAAAAAATATGAAAATTTATCATATAATTATACTTGGAATTTTAAGATTATATAATATAAAATCACTCATGTAATGAATAATATAAACAATTATGTCAACATAATCCATATAAAATCAACTTACAAATATAGAAAAGAGGAATATCTCTATAAAAAAATTAAACATCCCAAATAATGATTCATGAATTTCCTATGAGCATTCTTACATATATTCATTCATACAACATATTATAGATTCAATCTTATGAAAAATAGTTTATGAAACCTAGAATATCTATAATTATGAGAAACATTTCACCTTAGACAAATGAATGAAAAAAAGTATTCTATGAACAGAATGTAAATTTTCTTAAACACCACTATTCATTAGAATAGGTATATAGTAATGTGAATTAGATAAATACTATAATGAAGTATTCTCTAATATATTAATATATTCATATATCCTCTTTATCTTTCATTGTATGTTCATCTCTATTTACCTATAAATAAAAAAAGATCAATTTGATACATGTTACATGTACACTAAGCTAAAAAAACAATAAGGATGATATATAATACAACCTAAAATCCCGAATCTATGGAAGAAGAGTTAATTCCTAAAAAATAAATATTAAACACATGTTCCCTCTTGAAAATAAATATAATATTACTTATTTTCTACTGTATACATTCCCCTTATCCTCATTGAAATCATATTTATACATAGTTGATGATGAAACAATAATTATGACCATAGTAGTGATTTTATAAGCATTACATTATCTATCAAAATATTATAACAATCATATTTAATATTTTTTTCTTATATTTTTTCCACAAATTCCACTATTTTATTCAATATTTTTATGGATTTTATATACTATTATTTTTTAATTTAATCGATTTAGGCTTCAAACTATTATTATATATCAATCAAACAACCATTGTTCAGGGATTCATCAATGGAAATTATTGACTCCTCCCTACCCATAGATGCCAACTTAGGATTCAAAATTCTATACCACTCTTGTATTTGTCCTTAATTTTTTAATCAATTTTGGATTCCTCTTTTTTTATCCACCATGGATTGATTAGATTATTTTTCCATCATTTCTAACTCATTATAGGATTCCTAGAAAAAATAAACTAGGTCATAGATATGTGCATCATCATCACAAGGATGTAATAATGTGGAACATCCTCATTTTCTATAGATATTATCCCTTAGATGATTAAATTATTCTTTTTGATCCATTTTGAAAGAACCCAAGTTTTTGAAAATAAATATATAATGCAATTTTATAATCTATCCATTAAACACAACTTTGTCTCTTCTATGTTTTGAATTTTGAAAAATGGTCATCTAGAGTTGTGTTCAGTAAGTCATTTGGAGTCTGATAGAACAAACTTGATTTTTGGTGAATAGTAACATACCCATATGAATAGTAATATGAATATTAATATGACCCTTATGAATAGTAAATATTAATATTATTTTATTTTCTTAATTCAATAAGATAATGAGATCCTAATTAGTTTTTTAATGAGAAATAAAACTAATTGCACTTTAAGATTGTTATTTTTTGAATTAACTATGAATTTATTTAAAAATTAAATTAATAATATTTAGAAAATTATTTTTGAAAAAATTATTTCAATTTTAAATTTTACACATTGAAAAATGGTTAGGGTGAATTTTGGGAATTTTTCTGAAACAGTTGATTTTTCAGTGAATAGTAAAAAATACACTTTTTAGTTTCAGTGTGTTTATGACATCATTAATGATGTAATAATGATGTCATAAATCAGGTAGACTTTCTTATAGTTAAATAACATGTGAGGTGTTCCAAGTGTCTTTAACCATGGGGAAATACCATGAGCAAGCCCATGGTTTTGCAAATACCACCCATGAGGTGTCCCTTGGAAATTATTAAAATAATCCCTCACTTTTCCTATAAATACCAACTCTTCCCTTCATTTAATTCATTAAAAATTCTCCCTCATCTAATATATGGACTCCTTACCTTAATAGTAGTCCTAAAAATGTTTCCTCAAGCCCCCAAGGTCCCAAACTTCAAGTTCTAAGGGTTACTCTACAAGGTAAGAAAATTCTCAATTTCTTTCTTTTTCCTTTCAAGTTCTCTTTTATGTGGTATATCTTTCACTTTTCCATACCATGTTCTTATTTTTATTCTTATTATTGATATAATCTATATTATGATTCATTTCTGGATAGGTGACCCTTGTCCCATCTCTTTTTAATATTTTTTAAAAACATGTTGCGCAGTAGTTAGGCTGCCGAATTTTTGTAAGCGATTTCAAAATTATTCTTTTATTTTGAGTTCTTTATTTATTCTTTCTTCATATATTATTACCCAAGAGGAATGAAATCTCAAGAATCTTGTATATTCTGGATTTTATAATGTTCCTGAAATATTCATCATCAGTATTCTTTTTTTCTCACTTGTTCAAGGAATTAAAAACATTGTTCGTGATGTGTCGAACTACCGACATCGTAGACGATGTGATTTCAATTTTCATTATTTCTTTAAAGTCTGGGAATGAAAACATTTATATGGTGTAACAAGGTTATAATATATGTTTTATGACTCACCCATGGTTCTGTAATTCTTTGTTACTCATTGTTCTATTTATAAAACAAAATGAGGTTGTTATTATCAAAGAACCACTAAAACGATCTAAACAAACATCATTACTGTTTTAATTAAGGAATAATCATCACGGTATATAACCCAAAATCATTATAAGATCATTTATATATCAATAATTTAATTAATAATATGTATTAACAATTCTATATGTTTAACCATGTTTCAAATGAACTCCCATTCATGGAAACAAGTAAACGAACCATAAAAACCAAGGGAGAAAATGCTTCCAAAACATGAAAATTGAACCAATTGAACCCATAGAAAGGTCCATGAATGAACATAATAATGTTATAATAAATCAATTACATGTATAGGAGGTTCTGTACATATTAATTAATGAAGCTAAATTTGTTTATCTAGGTCATTAAAACAAACGAATAACACACTCGAGCATAAGGTAAGGGGTTTCTCATCTCACTTTCATTTCTGTAATATTTTCATTGTTCACCACTTATTTCTTGTATGTGGTATATGTGTACCGAAATTTGATATATAATAACATGATTCTATTTATATTCATGTTATTCAATTATCCACTTGATATTTATTAAGTTCTGGTCATATGATTCGACCGATCACATTGTTGTAAGGGACTTTGTCTCAACTACCTTTTAGTTGTGACTAACTTCGTATTATGCACCTAATAATCATAATGTGGTGTACCTACTGCCCATTTGAGTTCACTTTTTATTTGAAATTATATTTATATTAAATATCCATAATCTCATGTCATGGATATGTTTGTTGTCTAAACCGTATACCATCTTGCATACGGTGTTTATTTGGAAAGTTATTTTAATTATGGAAATATAGATGAATCTGTATAATCTACTCTATACAGATATTGAAAGGGAATATTGATATTGTATTGAATCAATGTATAAATAATGATTTGGACATGCAGTGGTGGGTGGGTCTCTCTATATCCCCTCAATGCATCGGTAGGTCTCATGAGACAAAACAGTTTGGCGACAAACCCTTCGAGTTTGTTTCCAAAAATCAGAAGGGTTTCTACCCATAGAACTAAACCATTTTTACGGTATTATGGTTTCATGTTCTAGATACATGAATTCAAATTAATAAGAATTCTCTTTATTAATTATCAGTTATTATTATTATCCTTGAGGTTTTCACTATAACAAAATCTATGGATGCAGTTTCATTCTCAATTTATTTATGGCATTAGTTGTTCATTTATTCACTATGAAGTATTGATTATGTCAGATTGATTATGATTCACTTATTATTGTACTCATGATTCCTATATTTTTAACCCTTAATGAGTGTTTGAGCTCACCCATTTCATTTTCTACCTTCAATAGGTGGTGAAGAGAAGATCTTTGATTGAGTTCATGTGGATGTTGTTTTTAGTTTTTGTTATGTATTGTATTTTGTAAACTTTCCCAATGTAATTTGAGTAACATCTATATATCTAGTTTCTTAAATACTAATAAACTGATTTTTCCTTTGGTATTTTCATTCCTTATAACCTTGATAATATCACAAGTAATGCATCAGCTCCAGCCTAGAGGGGTCGGGGTGTTACAGTTGGTATCAGAGGAAGTTTAGTAGAAAACTTGGAAACTAGAGTAGGAAATGTATAGTAAGGAACAAATCCTTAAGGTGGTATATAAGTATTAACATACAAGAATGTCCTGTTATTTTGGTAAGGAATATATTATGTGGATATTTTAAGCAATATGTCCCTGTTTGGATACAAGCAGGTAGAGGCGGCTCTGGCACAGATGTATCTAGGGGTAAAAGCTAAAAACACTGCTTTAAGCTAGACTCGAACGGGAACTGTTTCACGAAAACGGGCCTTGTTGCACTCTTGGTTATGACACTCCTGGGGTATATGCTTAGGATAATTCATATTTTCATTACAATCCATTATGAAGGAGTTAATGTAAATTTTTCCTCAGAGGAACCTTCTTTATAAGATTAGCTATGCATAGAATTTCAATCTATGTGGAGTGATTTTCTATTTAAAATTCATAAAATAATCTACTGTATCCTATTATTTAGAAATGGTGTCTAATGGGAGAAGGGGAATCAATACTTGTGGGCAATCTAGAGATCTCTCTATGGATAAAGTCAACACAGTCAATGTTGGAGCAGATCAGATTATGACCATATTGGGAAAACTTACTCAAGTTGTAACGAATAACCATTAAACATCTGTGTTGGATCATTTCATGCTGTAGAAGCCCCCAACATTCAGTGGGACTACTAATCCCATGGTCGCTGAGAAATGTATCAAGTCCCTTGAAAAGATATTCATGGCGTTAAGATGCAATGAAAATGAAAAGGTAGTACTGGCAGTATATTATCTCAAGGGTGACGCTGATCAATGGTGGTCCCTGATTCAAAATACCAAGGAGGAAGAAGAGATAGAGGATATGGAATTGAGGACTTTTAAGGAAATATTCTTCAAAAAATATTTCCCTCATGAGAAACAAACTGAAATGAAGAGGACATTATTTGGTATGAAACAAAGGGAAGAATACAGTGTTGCAGAGTATGAGTCTTCCTTCACAAGGCTAGCTAGGTATGTTGTGTATTACGTACGTGAAACAGCGGACAAGATTGATCATTTCTTTGAAGGTCTTAAGCCAAGTATTTGAAGGGAACTGGATTCACAATCATTTTCATCATATGATGAAATTGTATCAAGTGTCGTCAAAACAGAGAAGGAATTTTCTAGATCAAATTTTTTTCAAATGAAACCAAGATAAGAAGTGATATTCTGATAACAAATGAAAAGGAGAAGAACCAAAGAAGATCAAGGGAACAAATATTTTCCCATTATGTGATAACTGTTGATTGAATCATCTCGGGAAATGCTTGAAAGGCATGGGAGTCTGCTATAACTACATAGAAAAGGGTCATCAATCTGATGAATGCAAGGGGAAGAAACAATTCAATGATATTCAATGCTACAATTGCAGAGAGGTGGGACACAATGAAAAGGAGTGTCCTAAGATCCAAGGAAACATGCCTCGGAAAAATCCAAGAGAGCAAGGGAGAGCTTATGCAATTACACCACAGAGGTTGAAGTTCCAAGTGACATGGTGGTAGGTACTTTAATTGTTTCCTCAAACTTAGCCAACACTTTATTTTATTCTGGATCATCATATTCATTTATATCCTTTCAGTTTTCCAAGAAAATTAGATATGTCCAATTTGATTTAAGAAAGGAGTTGTCAGTCAAAACTCCCATCAGATGTATCATTGCAACAAAGGCATGTCGACTAGTCCCCCTCCAAACGTCAAAACGTGCTTTAGTTGATAACCTTATCATCATACCCATGACTGAATTTGATATAATTCTCAGTATGGATTGGATGTTAAATTATGATGTGAGGATTTATTGCAAGAAAATTGAAGTTATAATTTTTGAAAATGGTGTAGAATCCCTTGTCTATAGGGAAAAAACATCACCACCTTATTCTTATCTTGAACCACCCCTAATAGCTCTATTGAATGCAATACTTAGAGAGGAAGATAAACCAATATCTATGGGAGAGGAAATAAATCTTCAAATTGAATATGTGCACATAGTGAAAGAGTACATTGATGTATTTCTAGAGGATTTACCTGGACATCCTCCAAAGTGGGAAGTTGAGTTCTCTATTGATTTAATTCCTGATGCAAGACCTATACCATAGACTCCTAGAAGGAATGATGTAATATGGGTCATTGTTGATCGTCTTACCAAGTCGGCACATTTTCTTGCTATAAGAGAAGATCTACCACTTGAATGTCTAGCAAGAATATATATTAATGAAGTTGTGAGACTTCATGGAGCACCCCTATCGATTGTTTCTGATCATGATCCACGTTTTACATCAAGATTTTGGAAAAGTCTTCAGAAGGCCCTAGATACTGATCTTCATTTGAGCACTGCTTACCACCCAAAAACTAATTGACAATCAGAATGGACTATTCAAACATTGGAAGACATGTTGAGGTCTTTTTCACTTGATTTTCAAGGTATGTGGGATCAGTATTTACCACTCGTGGAATTTTCCTACAATAATTACTTCCATTCAAGTATTCAGATGGCACCCTATGAAGCATTATATGGGAGGAGATGTCATACACTAACTTGCTGGGATGAAGTTGGTGAAAGAAATCTCGTGGGCCCATAACTTGTTGAAGAAACAACGAAAAAGGTGAAGATTAGCCAAAACCATATCAAAATAGTTCAAAGTAGGCAAAAGAGCTATGCAGAAAACCGAAGGAAGGATTTAGAGTTTCAAGAAGGAGATCGCGTTTTCTTAAATGTATCTCCATGGAAGGGTGTTATACGATTCGATAAGAATGAAAATTTAAGTCCTAGGTACATCGGACCTTTTGAAATTCTGGACCAAATTGGAGCCATAGCCTACCATTTGGCAACGCTACCAAGTCTCTCCAAGGTTCACAATGTGTTCCACATGTCAATGTTAAGAAAGTACATTCCAGACCCAACACATGTACTCACTTATTAAGAAGTATAACTTGAGATAGATCTATATTATTGTGAAGATCCTATCAATATTATTGATACTAGAGAACAAGTATTGAGAAATTGGATGACCCATATGGTAAAGGTTCTATGGAGGAACTATAAGATAGAGGAAGCAACATGGGAGACTGAGGAGCTTATGTTAAAGACATACAGGAATCTTTTTAGGAAATATTTTGTGAATTTTGAGGACAAATTTTTTTTAAGTAGGGTAGAATGTAACACCCCAAGGTTTTGAAAATCAATATACAATACAATTTTATAATATATCCATTAAACACAACTTTGCCTCTTCTATGATTTGAATTTCGAAAAATGGTCATCTAGATTTTTGTTCAGTAAGTCATTTGGAGTCTGATAGAACAAACTTGATTTTTGGTGAATAGTAACATACCCATATGAATATTAATATGAACCTTATGAATAGTAAAGAATAATATAATTTTATATTCTTAAGGTAACAAGATAATGAGATCTTCATTAGTTTTTCAATGAGAAATAAAACTAATTTCACTTTAAGATTGTTATTTTTCGAATTAACTATGAATTTATTTAAAAAATAAATTAATAATATTTAGAGAATTATTTTTGAAAATTGATTTAACTTTTTAATTATACACGTCAAAAAATGGTTAGGGTGAATTTTGGGATTTTTTC
The DNA here is from genome assembly GCA_963277665.1 of Viscum album. Taxonomy (NCBI): domain Eukaryota; kingdom Viridiplantae; phylum Streptophyta; class Magnoliopsida; order Santalales; family Viscaceae; genus Viscum; species Viscum album. The sequence goes on along the minus strand of OY728153.1, from coordinate 55,666,458 downwards.
TGAAACAGCTGATTTTTTAGTGAATAGTAAAAAAATACAGTTTTTAGTTTTGGTGTGTTTATGACATCATTAATGATGTAATAATGATGTAATAAATCTATTAGACTTGTGTATAGTTAAATAAGATTTGAGGTGTCCCAAGTGGATTTAACTGTGGGAAAATACCATGGGAAAGCCCATGTTTTTTCAAATACCACCCATGAGGTGTCCCTTGGAAATAATTAAAATAATCCCTCAATGTTCCTATAAATACCAACTCTTCCCTTCATTGAATTAATTCTCAATTCTCCCTAAACGAATATCTGGCCTCCTTGCCTTCATAGTAGTCCTCCCAAGGTTTCCTCAAGCCCCCAAGGTCCCAACCTTCAGGTTCTAAGGGTTACTCTACAAGGTAAGAAAATTCTCAATTTCTTTCTTTTTCCTTTCAAGTTCTCTTTTATGTGGTATATCTTTCAAGTTTCCATACCATGTTCTTATTTTTCTTCTTATTCTTTATCTAATATATATTATGATTCATTTTTGGATAGGTGAACCTTTTCCCCTCTCTTTTTAATATTTTCTAGAAACAGGTTGCGTAGCCGTTAGGCTGCCGAATTTTTGTAAGCGATTACAAAATTATTCTTTTATTTTGAGTTATTTATTTATTCCTTCTTCATATCTTCTTACCCAAGAGGAATTAAATCTCTATAATCTTTTATATTCTATATTTTCTCATTTTCATGAAAAAATCATCATAAATCTTCTTTTTTCCCCACTTGTTCAAGGAATTAAAAATATTGTCTGTGATGTGTCGAATTACCGACATTATAGACGATGTGATTTAAATTTGTATTAATAATTCAAGTATGGTAATGAAACCATTTATATGGTTGAACTAGGTTATAATATATGTTTTATGACTCACCCATGGTTCTGTAATTCTTTGGTACTCATGGTTCTATTTATAAAACAAAATGAGGTTGTTATTATCAAAGAACCACTAAAACGATCTAAACAAACATCATTAATGTTTTAATTAGTGAATCATCATCAAGGTATATAACCCAAAATCATTATAAGATTATTTATATCTCTATAATTTCGTTAATAATATGTATTAACAATTCTGGATGTTTAACCATGTTTCAAATGAACTCAAATTCATGGAAACAAGTAAACAAACCATGAAAACCAAGGGAGAAAATGCTTCCAAAACATGAAAATTGAACCAATTGAACCCATAAAAAGGGCCATGAATGAACCTAATAAGGTTATAATAAATAAATTAAATGTATATGAGGTTATAGAAATATTAATTAATGAATATAAATTTGATTATTCAGGTCATTAAAACAGACTAAGAACACACTCGAGCATAAGGTAAGGTGTTTCTCATCTCACTTTCATTTCTGTGATATTTTCATTGTTCACCACTTATTTATTTTATGTGGTATATTTGTACTGAAATTTGATATATAATAACATTATTATATTTATATTCATATTATTAAATGATTCACTTGATATTTATTAAGTTCTAGTCATATTATCCGACCGATCACATTATTGTACGGGACTTTGTCTCAACTAACTTTTTGTTGTGACTAACTTCATATTGTGCACCTAATAATCCTTATGTGGTGTACCTAATGACCATTTGAGATCAATTTTCATTTGAAATTATATTTATATTAAATATCCATAATCTCATGTCATGGATATGTTTGTTTTCTAAACCATATACCATCTTACATACAGTGTTTATTTGGAAAGTTATTTTAATTATGGAAATATTGATGAATCTGTATACTCTACTCTATACGGATATTGAAAGGGATTATTTATCTTGTATTGAATCAATTTATAAAAGAATGATTTGGACATGTAGTGGCAGTTGGGGCCCGCTATAGACCCTCGATTCATCGGTAGGTCTCATGAGACAAAACAGTTTGGCGACAAACCCTTCGAGTTTGTTTCAAAAAATCAGAAGGGTTTCTACCCATAGAACTAAACCATTTTTACAGTGTTATGGTTTCATGTGCCAGATACATGATGTAAAATTAATAATAATTATCTTTATTTATTATCATTTATTATTATTATCTATGAGGTTTTCACTATGACAAAATCTATGGATGTAGTTTCATTCTTAGTTTATTAATGGAATTAGTTGTTCATTTATTCACTATATCGTATTGATTATGCCAGATTGATTGTGATTCACTTATTATTGTACTCATGCTTTGGATATTTGTAACCCTTACTGATCATTTGATCTCACCCATTTCATTTTATACCTTCAACAGGTGATAAAGAGAAGATATTTTATTGAGTTCCTGGGGATGTCATTTTTAGTTTTTGTTATGTATTGTATTTTGTAAACTTTTACAATGTAATTTGAGTAACATATATGTATCTAGTTTCTTCAAGACTACTAAAATGATTGTTCCTTCAGGATTTTCATTCCTTGTAACCATGCCAATATCACATGTAATGCAACGGCTCCATCCTAGAGGGGTCAGGGTGTTACAGTTGGTATTAGAGGAAGTTTAGTAGAAAACTTGGAAACTAGAGTAGGAAATGTATAGTAGGGAGCAAAGACCTAAGGTGGTATCTTAGGATTATCATACAATAACGTCTTGGTATTTTGGTAAGGAATTTATTATGTGGATATTTCAAGCAATACGTCCATGTCTGGATACGAGTAAATAGAGGCGGCTCTGGAACAGATGTATCTAGGGGTAAAACCCGAAAACACAGCTTTGAGCTAGACTCGAATGGGAACTGTTGCACGACAATGGGCATTGCTACACTCTTGGTTACAACACTCCTAGGGTATATGCTTAGGATAATTCATATTTTCTTTACAAGCCATTATGAAGGAGTTAATGTAAATTTTTCCTCAGAGGAACCTTGTTTATAAGATTAGCTATGCATAGAATTTCAATATATGTTGAGTGATTTTCTATTTAAGATTCATAAACTAATCTAGTGTATCCCATTATTTAGAAATGGCTTCTAATGGAAGAAGGTGAATCAATACTCTTGGGCAAGGTAGGGATCTCCCTACTAAGTAAGTCAACACAGTCAACATTGGAGCAGATCCGATCATGACCATATTGGGAAAACTTACTCAAGTTGTAACGAATAACCATTAAACACCTGTGTTGGATCGTTTCATGAGTTATAATCCCCCATATTTCAGGGGGACTACTAATCTCTTGGTTTCTGAGCAATGTATCAAGTCCCTTGAAAATATATTCATGGCGTTAAGAAGCAATGAAAATTAAAAGGTAGTACTGGTAGTATATTGTCTTAAGGGAGACGCTGATCAATGGTGGTCCCTGATTCAAAATACCACAGAGGAAGAAGAGATAGAGGATATGGAATGGAGGAATTTTAAGGAAATATTCTTCGAAAAAATATTTCCCTCGTGAGCAATGAACTGAAATGAAGAGGAAATTTCTTGGCTTGAAACAAAGGGAAGAAGACAGTGTTGTAAAGTATGATGCTACCTTCACAAGGCTAGCTAGGTATGCTGTGGATTACGTACGTGCCTTGGAGGACAAGATTGATCATTTCTTTAAAGGTCTTAAACCAAGTCTTCGAAGGGCACTGGCTTCCCAATAATTTTCATCATATGATGAAATAGTATCAAGTGCCATCAAAACAGAGAAGGAATTTTCTAGATCAAATTTTTTTCAAAGGAAACCAAGATAAGAAGCGGTATTCTAATAAAAAGGAAAAGGAGAAGCGCCAAAGAAGAGAAAGGTAAAGAATATTTTCCCATTATGCAAGAACTGTGGAAAGAATCATCTTGGGAAATGCTTGAAAGGCATGGAAGTCTACTATAACTGCAGAAAAATGGTCATTGATCTGATTAATGCAAGGGGAAGAAACAATTCAATGATATTCAATGCTAAAATTACAGAGAGATGGGACACTATGAAAATGATTGTCCTAAGTTCCAAGAAAACATGCCTTAGAAAAATCCTAGAGAGCAAGGGAGAGCCTATACAATTACAACCGCGGAGGTTGAAGTTCCTAGTGACGTGGTGGTTGGTACTTTAATTGTTTCCTACAACTTAGCCAACACTTTAATTGATTCTGGATCATCGCATTCCTTTATATCCATTCAGTTTTCCAAGAAAATTAGATATGTCCAATTTGATTTAAGAAATGAGTTGTCAGTCAAAACTCCCATGGGATGTATCATTGCAATGAAGGAATGTCGACTAGTCCCCCTCCAAACATCAAAATGTGCGTTAGTTGCTAACCTTATCATCATACCCATGACTGAATTTGATATAATTCTCTGTATGGATTGGCTATCCAATTATGATGTGAGGATTTATTGCAAGAAAAAGGAAGTTATAATTTTTGAAAATGGTGTAGAATCTCATGTCTTTAGGGAAGAAACTTTACCACCTGGTTCTTATCTAGAACCACCACCAATAGCTCTATTGAATGAAATACTTGGAGAGGATGATAAACCAATATCTATGGGAGAGGAAAGAAATATTCAAATTGAAGATGTGCACATAGTGAAAGAGTATATTGATGTATTTCTAGAGGATTTACCTGGACATCCTCCAGAGCAGGAAGTTGAGTTCTCTATTGATTTAATTCCTAATGCAAGACTTATACCAAAGACTCCTAGAAGGAACGATTCAATATGGGTCGTTGTTGATCATATTACCACGTCGGAACATGATCCACTATCGATTGTTTCTGATCATGATCCACTTTTTACATCAAGATTCTGGAAAAGTATTCAGAAGGCCCTAGATACTAATCTTCATTTGAGCACTGCCTACCACCCACAAACTAATTGAAAATCAGAACAGACTATTAAAACATTGGAAGACATGTTGACGTCTTATTCACTTGATTTTCAAGGCATGTGGGGTCAGTATTTACCTCTTGTGGAATTTTCTTACAACAATAGCTTCCATTCAAGTATTCAGATGGCACCCTATGAAGCATTATATGGGAAGAGATTCCATACACCAACTTGTTGGGATGAAGTTGATGAAATAAAGCTCATGGGATCAGAACTTGTTGAAGAAATAATGGAAAAGGTGAAGATTATCTAGAACCATATCAAAATATCTCAAACTAGGAAAAAGTGTTATACAGATAAACGAAGGAAGGATTTGGATTTTCAAGAAGGAGATCACGTTTTCTTAAAGGTCTCTCCATGGAAGGGAATTATAAGATTCGGTAAGAAGGGAAAGTTAAGTCCCAGGTACATCGGACCTTTTGAAATTCTGGACCGAATTGGAGCTGTAGCCTACCGTTTGGCAATGCTGCCAAGTCTCTCCAAGGTTCACTATGTGTTCCACGTGTCAATGTTAAGAAAGTACATGACAGACCCAACACATGTACTCACTTATGAAGAAGTAGAACTTGAGCCAGATCTATCTTATTGTAAAGATCCTATCAATATTCTTGATACTAGAGAACAATTATTGAAAAATTGGATGACTCATCTGGTAAATCATTTTTGGAGGAACCATAAGATAGAGGAAGCAACATGGGAGCCTGAGGAGCTTATGTTAAAGACATACCTGAATCATTTTAGTTAATATTTTGTGGATTTTGAGGATGAAATTTTTGTAAGTAGGGGAGAATGTAACACCCCAAGGTTTTTAAAATAAATATAGAATTAAATTTTATAATCTATCCATTAAACACAACTTTTCCTCTTCTATGTTTTGAATTTCAAAAAATGGTCATCCAGATTTGTGTTCAGTAAGTCATTTGGAGTCTGATAGAACAAACTTGATTTTTGCTGAATATTAACATACCCATATGAATATTAATATGACCTTTATGAGTAGTAAATAATATTATTATTTTATTTTCTTAAGGCAATAAGATAATGGGATCTTAATTATTTTTTCAATGAGGAATAAAACTAATTGCACTTTAAGACTGTTTTTTTTTTAATTAACTATGACTTTATTTAAAAATTAAATTAATAATATTTATAAAATTATTTTTGAAAATATGGATTTCACTTTTGAATTCTACACGTCAAAAAATGGTTAGGGTGAATTTTGGGAATTTTTATGAAACAGCTGATTTTTCAGTGAATAGTAAAAAATTCAGTTTTTAGTTTCGGTGTGTTTATGACATCATTAATGATGTAATAATAATGTAATAAATCTGTTCAACTTTTGTATAGTTAAATAATATGTGAGGTGTCTCAAGTGTCTTTAACCATGGTAAAATACCATGGGCAAGCCTATGGTTTTTTAAATACCACCCATGAGGTGTCCCTTGGAAATTATTAAAATAATCCCTAACTTTTCCTATAAATACCAACTCTTCCCTTCATTTAATTCATTATCAATTCTCCCAAAACGAATATATGGGCTCCTTACCTTCATATTAGTCCCCAAAAGGTTTCATTAAGCCCCCAAGGTCCCAACCTTCAAGTTCTAAGGGTTACTCTACAAGGTAAGAAAATTCTCAATTTCTTTCTTTTTCCTTTCAAGTTCTCTTTTATGTGGTATATCTTTCATGTTTCCATACCATGTTCTTATTTTTCTTCTTATTATTGATCTAATATATATTATGATTCATTTTTGGATAGTTTACCCTTTTCCCCTCTCTTTTTAATATTTTCTAAAAACATGTTGTGTACCCGTTAGGCTGCCGAATTTTTGTAAACGATTTCAAAATTATTCTTTTATTTTGAGTTCTTTATTTATTCTTTCTTCATATATTCTCACCCAAGAATAATTAAATCTCTAGAATATTATATATTCTGTATTTTCTCATGTTCATGATAAATTCATCATCAATCTTCTTTTTTCCCCACTTTCTCAAGGAATTAAAAACATTGTCTATGATGTGTCGAATTACCGACATCGTAGACGATGTGATTTAAATTTGTATTAATTATTTCAATTATGGTCATGAACCCATTTATATGGTTGAACTAGGTTATAATATATGTGTTATTACTCACCCATGTTTCTATAATTCTTTGGTACACATGGTTCTATTTATAAAACAAAATGAGGTTGTTATTATCAAAGAACCACTAAAATGATCTAAACAAACATCATTAATGTTTTAATTAATGAATCATCATCATGGTATATAACCCAAAATAATTATAAGATAATTTATATCTCCATAATTTCTTTAATAATATGTATTAACAATTCTGTATGTTTAACCATGTTTCAAATGAACTCTCATTCATGGAAACAAGTAAACGAACCATGAAAACCAAGGGAGAAAATGCTTCCAAAACATGAAAATTGAACCAATTGAACCCATATAAAGGGACATAAATGAACCTAATAAGGTTATAATAAATCAATTATATGTATAGGAGGTTATGTAAATATTAATTAATGAAGATAAATTTGATTATTCCAGTCATTAAAACAAACTATGAACACACTCGAGCATAAGGTAAGGGGTTTCTCATCTCACTTTCATTTTTATGATATTTTCATTGTTCACCACTTATTTCTTGTATGTGTTATATGTATACTGACATTTGATATATAATAACATTATTCTATTTGTATTCATGTTATTCAGTGATTCAATTGATATTTATTAAGTTATGGTCATTTGATTTGACCGGTCATTTTGTTGTAAGAGACTTTGTCTCAACTACCTTTTCGTTGTGACTAACTTCGTATTGTGCATATAATAATCCTTATGTGGTGTACCTACTCCCCATTTGAGATAAATTTTCATTTTAAATTATATTGATATTAAATATCTATAATCTTATTTCATGGATATGTTTGTTGTATAAACTGTATATCATCTTACATATGGTGTTTATTTGGAATGTTATTTTAATTATGGAAATATTGATGAATCTGTATACTCTACCCTATATGGATATTGAAAGGGCATATTGATATTGTATTGAATCAATTTATAAATAATTATTTGTACATGAAGTGGAGGGTGGTTCCTGCTATAGCCCCTCGATGCATCGTTAGGTCTCATGAGACAAAACAGTTTGGCGACAAACCCTTCGAGTTTGTTTCCAAAAATCGGAAGGGTTTCTACCCATAGAACTAAACCGTTTTTACGGTATTATGGTTTCATGTTCCAGATACATGACTTCCAATTAATAAGAATTATATTTATTCATTATTAGTTATTATTATTATCTATGACGTTTTCACTATGGAAAAATCTATGGATGTAGTTTCATTCTCAGTTTATTAATGGCATTAGTTGTTCATCTATTCACTATGTCGTATTGATTATGTCATATTGATTGTGATTCACTTATTATTTTACTCATGATTCCACTATTTGTAACCCTTACTAAGAGTTTGAGCTCACCCCTTTCATTTTCTACCTTCAACAGGTGATGAAGAGAAGATCTTTTATTGAGTTCATGGGGATGTCGTTTTTAGTTTTTGTTATGTATTGTATTTTGTAAACTTTTCCAATATAATTTGAGTAACATCTATGTATCTAGTTTCTTCAAGAATACTAAACTGATCGTTCCTTTGGAATTTTCATTCCTTATAACAATTCCAATATCACAAGTAATGCACCATCTCTAGCCTAGAGGGGTTGGGGTGTTACACATTTAGTTGATAAAAAATTAGTTATTTTTAGTAATTATTCATTAAATTCTTAATACCATAACAAAACCCATCACATTATAGTAGAAAAATGGATAAAAATATAACAAAATTGAAAAAAATACTAAAGGAGGTAAAATAGATGTCCTAATATATTTAATTAAAGTCTTATATAACCATGTCTCTAGAAAAAATATCAATTGATATATGTAGGGAATCATCAATTTATATGGAAATTGTTTTTTAGAAATTTATAAATCATGAAAAAAACTGAAAATTTACTAATAAATAGTACATGAAATTTATTTCAAATGGTTGAACCCTGATTGATAAGGATCATTAAATCCAAAAAAAAATATAAATTATAAATTACAATATAATAATTCTATTTCAAAATTTGATGAACAACGAATGTAGAAAATTACTAATAAATTTCATATAATGACCTAGGATTAAAATACATCAATATTTCATCAATTTAGATAAATATTCAACATAGTATAAAAGTATATGCTCGAGGACCATAATAATTTATTGTATTTTTAAACTTAGAAATAATATTCTATGTAGGTGAGTGATCTTCAATGTTTCCCAAAAATATCATCCCCTTTAGTACATCTACTTAAAATCACTCGTCATAATCAGGGAAAAAATAAAAAAGGGTGAACTTAGATGATCAGTAAGGATAAACAAGGGACATATGTAAGCATAAACATGATCATAAGGGTATGAGAACATGATCATAACATTATAATATCATTCCTAGCATATAAAATATAAAAAACATGAATAATTTCATAAATGTTAGTAGTTCATAAGGGATGAATCTCAAGGAAATCAAGAGAATAATCCAAGAAATAATTGCATAGGTGTAAGACATAAAATTTTGTCATAAACATAAATATTTAATATCATTCCCTTTATGTATTGATAGATATTATTATCACGCTTCATGGAGACTACACGTACTGACTGGGACACACCGCCATCCCAGTTACAGTCCTTTCATCTTAAGGGATCATGTTTCCCCATCTTCACATAATGGATCAGGTTTCCCTATCATCCCATAGTGGATTAGGTTTTCCCATCTTCGAATAGTGAATTGGGTTTCCCCATCATCCCATAGTGGATTGGGTCTCCTTATCTTCCCATAGTGCATAAGGTTTTCCCATCTATCCCTAGTTGATCGGGTTTTCCCCTCTTCCATAGTGGCGCAAGCCCTTCGACTTGAATCCCATAAATATCATATGAGATATAAATCTTTTCCAAATGAATTGAAGGGATATATAGGTCCCACCTATCACATAATGAAATCTTACATACATGTTTCATAAGATCAAAAAAATTATATCACAACCCATGAAATGAAATGGGTATCATGAAAAGGTAATTGTAATATAACTTTTGGAAAAGAGAGAGGTTTAATAATTATTTCATCAAACCATAACCTATGAGAATAAGATGGTTTTATAAATATATAACAAATGAAAGATAAATTTGTTTTATAAACATATAACCCATGGAATAGAAACATGTTTCATTAACATCATTCTAACAGAACATAAACCATTAAGGGAAAGAATATGATTGGAACATTTGGATCATTTCCACAGAAAGGCGTGAGTAAAACCAACAGATGTAATATTATATGGAAAATAATTTTGAATAATCCTTTAAAAACATTTATTTAGGAAAATATAATTTCATCATTGAAATATCTTTTTAAAACATAAAACATTTTTGAGATCCTTTTTTTTAATCTTATAAAGGAAGGTTGAAATTTGTTTGAAAATGTGTATCCTTGAAAATTTATAATATACGATTTTAAACATTTGAAAACCTTTTTCTCTGAAAATACATTGAAAACATAAAAATAAATAATGAATTTTTTTTAAAACCATCTCATTGAAAATACATTAAATATATATAAATAAATCGGGAAAATAAATTGAAAACCATTTCGTTAAAAATAAATTATAAAAATATATGAATTATTATTGAATTATTTTTAAAAAAATTTATTTTAAAATATATTTAAAACATATAATTAAATATTTAAAACATTTTTAGAAAACATGGTTTTGAAATAACATGTGTTTCTGACTGAAGAGAGAGGTTAGGTCCAAATTTAATAAAAACATATTCTTAATCATCTTATATACCAAAGAGTGGAAAACGGTACCAATACATTAAACACAACATGAAAAAACCTAGTATAATATATTTCATGATATTTATTGAGATAGAGATCATAAGATTTCATTAATGTAAGCATAATCATAAACAATCTCAATAACCAATGAGATTGTTTCAATAAACTCTTTCCACTTGGTAACTCTGAATTATACTCCACATGTAATAAAATGAAATTATATAAAGCCTAAAATATAATTAAAAGTATTATATTTTTTATATAACATGTGAAATTTGGGTATATATACCTTATAAAATAATATAATCTTAAAATATAACATGTCTTTCAAATAAGGAAAATTGAGACAAAACTACTTTACTGATTTGGTAACTTTTGAAACATAAACTTCATGAAAGAAATTTAATCAAATTTAAATGTAAATTAATATATATTTATGTATAAAAATAATAAAATACATCCATGTAAAGTATATACACCACACAAACTAAATGAGTGTTTAATAAGGCATGTGTCTCACAGAAATAAAAAGTTAGATGAAATTCCCTTAACATAATTATGGACTTTCTTCATACACATTGAAAAAATATGTATAATAAATAAAAGATTATTAGTAATATATGAAAGATCAATATTATTATATCTAATACCATATATTATTTTTTATGACATTATGTTACCTATTTATTAACAACAACATGTTAATGTTACTTTTTGAGTAATATCCGCTTTATTTTTCATATATGTTTTGACTTGTTATTATTTATCCTCTTACATAGATCATGATTTACTTATTTGAAGAATTTAAAAATCATATAAATTTAATATATATTTATTATATATGAATTTATTATAATATATATAATATATAAGTATGAAATGAAATACAATGTTCATGGAGATGGTAGGACGTACATACGGATGAACACTCTTTCCGTTTTATTGTCAAATAGAAATAAATACATTAAATGAAATATATGTATATATATATATATATTATAATTACATTAGAATTATTATTTCATATATATCACATAAGATCATAAAATTCCTCCTTAATACATTCCATGAATGGTGTGAATGAATTGCATCTCTTTGAGGAGGTAGTAGTCTACACTTCCCCAATGAAATTTTCATAATTAAAGAAAATAGAAACCATGAAGGTATGATATATATAAAAATTATATAAGTATAAATGCCTAATTTATATCATATATAACATATTAAAATATAGTTTCCATCATTATTTCAAACCATGAGAGGCGGTAAATGATAAATGAACAACATCGTTTTGTGAGGTTCTAGTTCGTCGTACACAAGAATAGTAAGTTTGTTACCCATTAGATGGAAGTGTGTGTAATTTTTTGTCAAACCCCTATAGTAACTAATATCATTAAATTTTTAATACTTGTTGTTATTATATTTTTATGAAATAATATGAATTGAGTTGTTGGATAAAGAAAATAAAATAAAGGATCTTAATGAATGATATTACCTCCTCTTTGGGTAACTCCTACTACTTTTGACAAAAGGGATTCTGTGGTAAGATTTATACCCAAATGGGGGATTAAAATATTAAGGTATGAATTTTGGAGATTATTTGAGAATATTCTTTTTTGATCTAAAGGGCATGAGGGGTAGTAATAAGTGGGAGGGATTAATTTTTTTATTGTGGAGGAGGTGTTGCATTCTTGTAAATTTTTGAAAAGAGAATTTCACCCATTTTATCAGAGGAAAATAAAATCCAAGAAAACAAAAAAAATGTGATCCAATGTATTATTGGGTCTAAATATGGACACCAAATAGATTTTTTAACAATTTTATAGGTCATTTTTCTCTTAATTGTAAGGTTTAGTCCCTTGTTAAGATAATTGTCATCATAATAGTTGTAATTAATTTTTATTTACATTCACTAATAATTTTGTGAAAAACTAAGATGAACATAATTTAACATTATATATTATTATTATTCTGAATACATAATACATTATTCCATATTTGAATTAATAAAGTGGAAGAAATTAAAAAAAATCCTATAGATTGGACGACATAGTAGGTTTTTAAATTTAAAAAGTCCAAAAGATTGGTATGTTTTTATAACTAATTTCAAAGTGATATGGATTAAAATAACATAAATTAGATTAATTGATATAGAATATAACTGATAGAAATTAAAACAAATTAAAAAATTTATAATTTACCCTTATAAATAATTATACGAAAAAACCGTTTTCAATTAAAATCCAATATTTTTCAATATTTATAAAAAAATGAAACCTCATGTAAAAATACAAAAAATTAACCCCAAGATATTTTTTTATGTTCCTATTTAAAATATGATGTTTATTTTAACATATAAAATCAATAAAAGTTCTAGAAATTGGATTTAAAATTGGTTTTCCATTAATAGGCGGTAAAATTACTTTTTAGAAGAATATATCTTTTTATTTATAAAATTTTATTTATTATTATCTTATACCTATCAAATATATTGAATATGTATATAAAATATTTATATAATATATATTTATATTTTTTATTTAAATCATTAATCAATGATGTTTTGTTTATTTTATTGAGAAAAAAATGTGTTCGAACGTAGATAAATAGTATTCTTAGAAAATAAATTTCATTATTTTCAAATAGTCCTTACTTTTAATTATACTAGTTGATAAAAAATGATTCATTTTATATAAATTTTTAAAAAAAATTAAAATTTATTTAATATTATTTGTAACATTCATTCCAATGGCTCGGTGGTAGCTATAATTTCATTTTAATGACAATATTAATAGTATATTGTAGTTATATAAAAACTCGACCTTACGTGTAATTGAAACTATCGAAGGAACTCAAAATTATGTGTAAAAAAGATAAAAATAGTATTGCATATACCCCAATATAATCTATGTCTTGTGTGTAGTGAAGGAAAGTAAAGCATAGTTCATTAATATAAAAATCCATATTCAGTGTTGTGTGAAAAGAATAATATAAAAAAGATTAAACTAATTTGAAGAAAATATTTTATAAAATATCAGGGTGTTACATTATACACCCCTTAAAATGAATTTCTCTATCTAAATTAGTATGGGTTATTAGTGGTTTAATAATTGAAATTTCTATTCATTGAAACCCACATCATAAAAATGAATAATAAAAATTCCTTAAAAAAGGGAAACTTGTACTCATAATGGTGACCCAAAGTAACACATAAATAGGTTTCCACATAGGAGATCATATATTTTAAGTAATAAAATGTATGTGGATGTGAAATAAAAGTATCATGTTATAATAGAGAGTTATATAGAACTTGTTTTGGATAAAGTTATTGATCACAAATCCATAAATATATAATGATCTAAGGGGTCATTTGATTCATTAAAAATAAAGGTAATGTGATAAAATATTTGGTTTCAAGGTACATTTTCTTATATTGTAAGAAAATTCCCAAGATGATATAATTACTTGATTTTATTCCATTCTATATACACAATAACACCATTTCGTTTTTCCTTGATCAATTCCCACTTTATCTCTTACTTGAGGGAATGAAAGTTAATTTAGAATTCCTAAAGAACTAAAAGATAATGACATCAGTAAATATAATGATAAGTCATTGCATCATTCATTTTTTATCACACAAAAAGGTTGTAACATGTTATCCAATATTCATAAATTATCATGTTGTGAGATAATACTTTAATCTCACAAACTTTATCCAAAGTTTAACTTAAAAATTCCATAAATGGTTAACCTTAAAAACCATTCTAAAGATGAAAATACAAAAAAAATGAATTAGGTAATGAAATCATATTAACATAGGTACACATATATCACAATTTAGGCCATAGTTTTCACATTCCTAAAATTTGAATACCCTCATCGTATATTCCCTTGAAACATGCTAATAACCTGAATTACCATAAATCATTTTTTAAAACATGCATGATTTCTTATTCTGAAGATTACTGGATAAATTCAAAAAATACAAAAAGTTTAAAACTTCAACCATGATGAAATATACCAATTTTTCAAAAAATACATTATCATTTTTGAGGTAATCAGTTCCATCCAATTTACTTAATCATATCCAACACATGTTTATCCAAACATCATTATATCAAAATCATGATAATATTAAGAGTTATCTTCCTTTAGTAAAAATATCACCTTTCTATGAAATTACTTTTCTTCCTTACTAGAACCATTCAACATATCCTTTAAAATCCTTAATGAAAATATTATACTAAAAATACTTATATATTTCATGATTCATAAAACATAATCTTTTATTTCCAAACCATATATAATTCAATAATCCAACTTTATTTTTAAAAAATTACTTAGGCTTCATCATCCTATCCCTTAATAAATCTTTCCTAAAATATTAAATATGAATCTTGTCTTATGGTTCCTCAACCACATTATAATAATTCTTCTTACTTTTAATTTAAACAATACTATCAAAATATCCCATACCTTTCACATGTCATTTTTGGTATCTTAAGCTTTCTAAATATAACCAATACTCATACCAACTTCCCGATTCTCTTCATGGGATCTCCAATTAGGAAATCAATTTGTATAATTCTTATACTTTCCACATCTGAAACATTAAATGTTAACCCAGTTCCTTCTAGTTCATGCTATTGATTAACACTAAAAATCATAGTGTGAGAAATATTTATCATTGTAGAAAACCTCATAATCATGAAAAATCTCTTATACAATATCAAAATCATGACACATATTTATTTAATCTATGACACCAATGTTTTATACTTGGTTATTAATACTAATACTATATTTAAATTATTCATGATGGTTTGTAAAGAGTTTGTGAATTCCAAAATAGTATCCCCTAAGAGTGTCAAACCAAGAGCATAGTAAGGCCTGTTATCATGTACTATATGAGACTCGAGTGAGGCCTGACATACCTTGATAGGGTTATTACTCTTAAGTAAATATATTCTAGAACCACGTCCACTTTTAGTATCTAGATAGGTATGTATTTATAAGAAACCACTCAATCTATCCATTTCCAAAATTCCAAGTCATTTTCCTGAAAATTTACTCACCCTTAGACTCCTCCTTATATATATACCTAGAAATATCCTTAGAGATATCCCAAGGGATCCCACTATGTTTTCTCATCCCATTTTCCAAAGGATGATTAAACCTTTACTCTATACCCACTATAACAAACTATGATTAAGATATATGGATTTTATATCAATTTAGATAGATATTCATCATATTATAAAAATACATGCCTAATGAATATAATATTTAATTTTCTTTGGAAATGTGAAACAAAGTATTCAAACTTTTTGAAAGATCTTCAATGTTTCCGACAAACATATTCCACTTTATTACTTCTAATCAAAACCATTCTTCATAACCTAGGAAAATGAAACATAAAAGGGGGTGAGATCAGATTCTTGGTAATGGTAAAAAAGAGAGATATCTAAGAAAAAAAGGATTAAAAGGGTTTGATAATGTGATAATAACATTAGAAGATCATTCCATGCAGATCAAAGATCATAAGCACGAATAGTGGCATAAAGGTTAGTAGTTTATAAGGTGTGAATCATAAGTAAATAAATAGAATAATCCATGAAAAAATAACATTGGAGTAAGACATGGAATTGTTTCATACACATAAACTTGTAATATAGTTTCTTATTAGTGAATAAATGCTTCTAGAAATTATTAGGGGAGTTCATGAGGACTAAACCTACTATGTGGGACACACTACCGTCCATAGTTGCAGTCCTTTCCTTGTATGGGATTGGGTTTCCCCATATTCTCACATTTGATCTAGTTTCCCCATATTGAAATAGTGTATCAGGTTTCCCCATATTCCTATAGTGGATCGGGTTTCCCCATTTTCCAAAAGTTGATCATGGTTCTTCATTTTCCCATAGTGGATCAGGTTTCCCCATCTTTCATAGTTGATCAAGCTTATAAAATTTAATCCCATCATTATATCATGAGATATAAATCATTACACAATGAATTTGAGGGATATATTGATCCCACATATCTCATAATGATATCATACATACAAGTTCCACAAGATCATAAAAATCATATCATAACCCGTGAAATGAAATGGGTATCATAAACATGTCATCATAATAGAACTAGTTGAAAATTAATAGGTTTTATAATCATTTCATCATGAATAACCCCTGAAAATAAGCATGTTTCATAATCATATAACCCTTGAATTAGAAAGGGGTTTTATAAACATATAACTCGTGAATGTGAAACGAGTTTCATTAACATAATTTCATAAAAATATATTCCATTCAGCAAAATAATATTATTAGATCAATTGGATAATTTCCCTAAAATTTATTGAGTAACACCAACATATTTCATATTACGTGGAAAATAATTTTGAATTATCCTTTAAAATAATTTCTTGTGGAAAATATCCATTCTTCTTGGAAAATAAATTTTTAAAACATAAATCATTTATTAAAACCTTTTTCATGAAAACTTATAAATGAATCATGAAAACATTTTGAAATACTTTTTCCATGAAATATTATAAAATACACTTCAAAACATTTGCAAAATATTTTTTCTAATCACATGGAAAAAATATAAAGATATATTGAAAGAATTTTGAAAAAAAAAATCTTTAAAAGTACATTGAAAATATATAAATAAATCTTGAAGATGTTTTGAAAAAAAAATATTTGGGAATACTTCAAAAAAAATGAATAATTTTTTAAAACCTTTTTCTTTAAAAATATATTGAAAACTTATAAATAAATCTTGAAAATATTTTTAGAAAACATGGTTTTGAAATAACACAGATTTTTGACCGAAGACAGAGGTGAAGTCATACATTCTTAAGAAAACATTCTTAATCATATTATGTACCAATGAGTTGAAAAATGGAATCAATACATAAAGATATTATGAGTAAAAATAGGATAAGGGAATTCATTAGAGTTTTTCAGTGAATATAGGGACTCTCGTTTTTTGTGTAAGACATTGGAATATTTCTAGGAATATTTTTAGTCCTAGGTGCTAAGATGGGGCACGATTATGAGGCCCAATATAACCAAAATTAATTTTATAAAAATATTAAATATATTTTCTTCTCGTGAACATAGATAATTAAAAAAATGGGATAAATCTCAAAAGTTTAATAATATTATAAATCTGAGACCAAAGTTGGTTCTGGAACATTGTGTTTACCTTAGGCATGAAATAAAATGAGTGTATATGGGATGTTTGGCCCCTTACTCATTGGAGGTGAATTTAAGTGGATTAATTAATTATTAATTTAATTAATTAATTAAATATGTGGCCTAATAATATATCAATAAATATATCTCTATTGAGGTATATCTAGGGTTTCATCATTATTCTGGGTTTTTTTCAGTGATCTATCTTCTCCCTCTTCTGTTGACGAATTATTTGGTTATTGATGAAATATCCTTTGGATCAAGATGAATCGAAGTGCAACAAATCAATAAATATACTACACTCTTGGAAGGAATGTTCCTCATTAGAAAATTATTTAATCTTGAGGTAGGAATTCTTATTGTGGATTTCATATCCCCGATTAAATTTCCATAATGGACGTGAATTAAATTTGTTTCGATGAATAAATATGTGGATAAAAAAACAACTAGTTGAATCAATTATCTTCTTGTTTATCTTGAAATTGAAATTCTTAAAGTATGATACATGTATATTTTTCAAAATCTATTGTTCTTGGTTCTCAATGATGATGGCCAAACTAACATGGCCATCGATTAATCCATGATTGATTTTCGTAAACCTTTATTCCTCCTCCTTACTTATAATCATCATTTTATTTTCCTTCTTTTAATATAAATCAAAGAAAACAATCCAAAGTGAATATATACATTGCTACAACCAGAATTATTTTAGGAGATCAAGATTTATATTGGGGTAAAATTGAACCATAGTGGTGTGATATTGAATTTCAAACATGGATCAAAGTCATATCTAGCATGGTAAGTCCTAGATCTAAGTTTATTAGCATCAGGAATGATGGAGACGGTGACCGGAGAACAGAGGTGGTGAAAACCTCATTCTGTAGTGGAAGATATAGGCCCCTAGTGAAAAGTGGTGAGAGGTAGGTTTTGATAGTCCAAGCGAGCAATGGGGTGTCAGAAATCGAGGTGAATAGCTTCCGGTAGTTTGGGGTGGTGGCGTCTGGCGGTCTAGGGTGACGGCGAGGAGTCTATTACAAGGCTCGGGCATGATACATCCAGAATCTATAGGTGTAGATAGTTTTTTCAGTAGGGGAGGCATGATTATTGGGTACCAATATAAGAGGATGACATTTTTGAATGGGGGATTGTGCACGATTTAGGGTTCCTATTGAAAACCCATGGAAGAAGAAAATGGGGTAGAAAAAAATAAATAAAATTAAAATTAAAGAGAAAAGTAATAAAAAAATAAATAAAAGGTATGGGTGGTGTCGCATGGTGTGCATAAAGGAATTGAAGAGGTGGGTTGTGCATTTTGAGAGGTTCTCAAGCGTGAAGAAATTAATCCTAATGAGGTTTTATAAAAATTATAATAATAATATTAAATTTTTATTATTAATTTTGATGTTCAATCCTTAATATAGACGTAATTTATCCATGTGGTAACCAATTGACACACTATCTACGATGATGTAGTCCTAACCTTGAGATAGTAATTTTAATATCAATGTTGGATTCTTAATTTGTGTTCATGGATCAAGTGAAAAAAATGCCAACAAATATAATTATTATAAATATTTTTATTCTTGTTTCAGAATATTGTAATTGACATATATTCTCTATACAGTGTTCTTTTGATGAAACATTTGTGATGTCGTGACCCTGAAATTAAGGTGAATCCTTCAAGATTAATTTTAGATATTTAATTTGGACTCATGGATCAGTCCCACGAAACATCATCTGAGCATGATGGGGTGAAATGTGACTTTTTCACTGGGTGCCCGATTGAGGAAACTGAATAGCCTATTTCGATAATTTTTACATGAGGATTGAAACATTGTTGTCTTTTTTGACATCAGATGCTGCTTAAAGGGGTATATTAGTACAATTATTTTCTTGACCTTCGGGCTGATGGCAAACCACGTGGGTTCATCAATCATTGGTCGAGACCTATCATGTCGTACCCTTACACATAATATAGTACTACATGGTCAGCAATATGTGTGGTGGAATGGACATGGCCCAATAGAAAAGTGGTATCGCATGTCATGTGGTTCCATTATATGCCATTCACTCCTTTATGAATCTTCAAGATTCTGCATATCTTTCATTTAGACACAGATTTTGGTCGGTGAGTAGCCTATCCTAAGTGATTTTATATGTAGAACGTGATGGTTCCATCTATTCTAAACTTTGACATACGATGTGAGATGTTCTGAACGTGACTATACTTTTTTGAAATTTAATGATCACATTGATCAAGTAGGATCATTAGAGAGATCATATAGAGACATTACTCCCCTGTGGCACCAGGGCATGGGTCCTCTATCCATGGAGATAGTACTCCCCTTTCACATTAGGCACAATTCCTTCACACGTGTTGTGTTTATAGAGATGGTACTCCCCAATGGCACTAAGGTGAAAGTCCTCTATCCATGGAGACAGTATTCCCCTATCACATCAGGAAGTGGACCCTCCATACTTTTTCTATAGATAGAGATGGTACTCCTGTATCACGCAAGGGCACGAGTCCTATATCCATGGAGATGGTACTCCCCTATCACATCATGGCATGATTCCTCCATACACATTGTGCAGATAGATACAATACACCACTATGGAACCAGGGCTCAGGTCCTCTATCCATGGATACATTACTCCCCTATCACATCAGGGCATAGGTCCTCCATATGCATTCTACAAATAGAAACAATACTTTCCTATAAAACCAGGGCACGAGTCCCCTATCCATGGAGACATTACTCCCCTATCGTGCTAGGGTATGGGTCCCCCATACTTTTTGAAAAGACATAGAGTGGAATCCCCCTATCGGTATAGGGAATGGGTCATATACTTTGAAATTGTACCCCCCCCCCCCTCTCAACTGTTTGGTGCAGTGAAGAGATGTGTTATGGTGTAACGTTGTACTTAAAAGGAAGGGGGTTGCATTCCCCATCAATACATGTTTTTGTGACGTGACTTAAAACCATATAGGTTAGTTAGTTCCACCCAAAGCAACTAATATCAAGGTATGTTGATTGAGTACCTTATACTTGTGTGTTAAGGGAAGACTCATCAGGTAATGGGAATCATAGTTGGAATTTTCTTAGAACTATTAGATACTATTATACTTGGGATAATATGTAAGATGGAGACCCCCTACCATCTTTTTTAGGTTTATTTTACTGAGAATGTATATATATATCCTTATTCAATACCCACTCCTTGGGTTTTGGTTAATCTCCTTCCAGGATAGGTGAAGACACCTAGGATATGTCAGGTGCTTTCTTTATCTAGCTTCTCATGGTTGGATGAGTATAATGTCTTGCTTTATCTAGTAAAGACTAGATAAGAAGTTCATCTTCTCACTCTTTTGAGCTCTTTGTGTTTGGAAAATTTTACATTCACTCTCTTGCTGGTTTGAGTTGTACTGTTTCATTTTACCTTATTTTATATACTAATTTTTTCTTTAGTGGTATCTCTTTCTACTCCCCTTTACCCTTTGGGGTGAATTCTACTGGGTATATATATACTCACCCATGCATGGGATTCACCCAACACAGGTTGTGTCTTTGGCATATGGAAGACAGGTCGATCATGACATCAGAGGATCTTAGAGGTAATGGGTTCTTAGACCATGTATGGAGGTCGTATCATGGGATTTAAGAGCAGGGATATCCTTTACCTGTTATATTTTACATTTTTCAGTTAGGTTGGGATAAATTTCTAGTGGGGCATGTATTTTTCCCCTTTATTTTTATTTTACACTACCGTACTTCATACTTTTTAGAGGTACATACATGATTGGTTTATTTATATTAGTGTTTCATCTTTTATTTATTTCCCTATTCACTTTTTCATTGAGTTGGTTTTGTGTGTGCATACAGGTATATAGGAAAACACCACCCATATTTTAATTGGCCCTTTGGAAAATATCTCCACCCCCTAGCTTATAGAGGCGGGCTTGGGGTAGTTGTGGATCGAGTACCATCTTGGGTCAGATTGTGACAGATTGGTATTAGATCATGTGCATTCCATGGGATAGTGTTAAGGCATTTCCCCTTAAGATGATTGGTTGGGTTTAGGGAAACAATGTCCAAGTGTCTCGAGTGTGTCTCTTGGGATAGGAAGTATTTTTATCATACGGGTAGTTGATGTATTCATTTATGAGGACTCTAACTACCTGCTTGTTGACTTGAAATGTCGAGATATTTGTTATTGGGATCAATGGTACATGATTCATATAGGATTAAGTCTTTTGAATAACCTTCTTGAGTTAGCTCTCAATTTTTATTGATATATATATATTTATTTATTTATTTAATTATGCTCATCTGACCTTGTTACTCCTTGATAACTTCCATGATTCCTCTATGTTTATAGCTAATAAGAATACCAACTCAGGTTCATGATGACGCCCTTATGAGCAAAAAGGCATTAGTTCGGGGTCCATCCTATGATCTCCTTACTCCAGGTGGAAAGATATAAGCACCTCCAAATATCAAGCAAAATATCATTCTAGTAGAGAATATATATGAAATGTGTAGGCTTACATACTTTGTGAGTTCCAATGTTAGAGATCGTTGAGGTTTCATGGTGATCTAAATCCACATGCATCAGATGATTTGCTAAATTTGGTGGTCCGCATTTTCAAAAAAAAAATTGAAAACCAACAGATCAGATGGTGTCGTTGGAAACCATTCTTTTCCAAGGAGCAGTTATGCATTGGTGAATCCTGGGTACATAGATTCATGATGAGTCAACACTCTCCTGGGACGACTTAAAACAGTTGTTATGTGTGTTGTAATACCTCTCCTTCTTATTCTTTATCTAGATTCTTGAGATTTTAGAGATTTAACATGGAGGGATGATGGTGGATGAGTATCCATAAAGGATCATAGACCACACACGTTACTCCCTTGACATGATCTATAATGGCTACTTCTAAGAATGGACATTTGATCAGGGACTCTGTAGAGATATACGAGCTAGTATTGTGACCTTGGGAATCCTCACCTATGACGGGGTGATAGAGCTGGAATTGGTGACAGAGAGATTTATTTTAGAGGGATTCCAAACATCTGAAGGTTTCAGAAGAAATCTTGGGGATGAGTCATCTATATCTATTGGAAGGTGATAGGGGATAAAGCACAAGAGGCATACCTATGATTGTACACAGGCATGTGGTCTTGTAGTGTAGGGTTAATGCAGACCACCAGGGATATCCAACGAGGGTCGGCACTATGCTTGTTATGGGAGAGGTCACATTGAACTTTATTTCCTGACAAGACATGCTGAGGAGTGCAAGAATGTAGGTGAAGGACCACCACAACAGAGGAAACACCATGATCAGGGATCTCCTAGGAGAAAGTAGGGTGCACTACTGGAAATTTGGATATTTGCAACGGGGGCCCGTCGTAAATAGATCGTTGCAGAAAACGACATCGCAACTAATATTTTTTGTGAAGGACCCATCGCAAAAAGTATTACTTGTGATGGGAAGCAGGCCCATCGCAAATAGATGTCCGATTAAATAAATTATATATATAAGAACCTTTAGCGACGGGCCTGTCGCAAAACATATTTGCGGCGGGACACCAGCCCATCGCAAATAGCTTATATGTTATAAACCTTTTTCGACAGTAAATCAACCCATCATAAAAACTTTTAAAAATTGTATATATAATATATTTTTGACGGGCCTCCCATCACAAAAGGCCTCATCGCAAATACTTAATAAAAAAATATTAATATTATTAAAATAATAAAAAATATAAATTTTTTTAAAATTCTCAATTTTTGTAAATACTTAATAAAAAATTATTATTAATGAAAAAATAATATTAATATTATTAAAATAATAAAAAATAAAAAATAATAAAATTCTCAAAATTCAGGAAAAAAAATTAAATCATAAAATATTATTATTATTATTATTATTATTATTAGTAAAATAAATGAACATTAAAAAATAAAATACTAATAATAAATATTAAAATATTAAAATATTAAAAAAATATGCAATATTCGCACCAATATAAATGATAAAAACTGTAAATAGTTCATATTACAACAAATGTTCAATTTAAATGTTTTTTACAGAACAAAAAAATCACTGGCGGTAGTCTTCTGGAGGAGCTGGTGGAGATGGTGGAGGAAACTTCATCCCTAAACTATGAGTCAGACGGCACATCTACTCTATCTGATCATGCTGCTGCTCCTACCATCGACGCATGTCCTCCTCATGTTATTGTTGCTGCCATCGACGCATGTCCTCCTTGTGTTGTTGTTTCTGCTGCTGCTGCCATCGACGCATGTCCTCCTCGTGATGTTGTTGCTGCTGCTGCTACTACTACTGCTGACACATCTCTTCCTGCTACTTCTACAAACTCTATATAAGGTCAGTTTGTGCTCACAACTGCTCTTGATACTATGATCCAGAAGATGATGTCTCCCCATGAGCTCCTCTCAAGCTGGACGCTGACATCGCAGTAGTGCCATAATAAGTCCCAAGAGTCAAATGAGAGTTCATACCAACTACTCGGCCCTTCTCGAAGTCATACTAGGTCACCTATATCCATGTCGCCTCATCGAAATGGTGGGCACTAGTATAATCATCCATCTTGGCATGACTCTCAACCTGTATCAGAGAGGTCGTGGCCTCATATGACTCCTTCAGTTTCAATATGAAATTAAAATAGTGAAAATATTATATGCAGTTAATTTTTAAAATGAAAAATAAATAATATTGCCCACAATCTGACACTGGTGATCACCTCTAATCTTTCCAGTGGATGGATCACTGTACATCCTCTAATAAATGTCGTACTCCATAATATCAGGATGCTTGACTGCCTATATTAATATAAAATAAACTATTTATATGTAATGTTATATAAAATATTTAAAAAAGATATTTACCAGATGCTCTCTATGAATACTGAATGTAAGGCTACAGGCTCAATGTGTCACCTCCTGTCTCCCTCGGTTCTATCATCCCAAAGAAGATCTCCTATGAAATCCACTACTCAACCAGTGTGAACATAATCCATCCCAAATGTGAGATAAAATGTACTCTGGTTGGTGGACTCTACATGACTCATCAAATATTATCGCTCCTTCTTTCTTAATGGTTGTCCTTCTAAAATTGTGAAAAAAACTGACGGAAATACTCACAAATAGACACCTCCCATGCCTCATGCATGTTATCATCGATGGGATATCATAAACCCTACAAATAATTTATAATATCATGTTATTAATGAAATAAATTTCTAAATAAATATTATTTATTTACGTACCAGCCAGTGATTGAACATTCCAAACCACACATCAATGGGAATCTATTCCCATGTGATCCATCGCTGAGAAAAATAATTGCGCAAGATAGCGCTCCCCTGTCCAATACCTACATGCACAAAATTGTGAAAAAAGAACAAATAACCAAACAATTAGTATATAAATAAATTAATGAAAGCTAACTAAAATGCACAGGTTATCATACCTCCACATGTGTGGATCAAAACAAAGATGTGGACACCACTAGGGGATAGTTTCAGGAATCATAATTCATGCAAGACCGCACCCCCTCAGTGTACCCCATAAACTGTCAATAGCATGAGGGTCAAATGATCACAAATCCTCCTCATCAAAAGGTAGCTCAGCCTCCTCCAACTCATGAAGTATATCATAGTTCATCTGAAACACAAAATGATTATTGTTAGCAGATAGTTGAAAATAACTATTACATATAGATATATATTAGTTATGATTATAACCATCATTTAACTATTTCAATGTTCACCTTCATCATCATCTTCATATCTGACGATGTCAATGTCTTCATATTCATCATCGGCATCATCAATATCTATATGAGTTTCATTTTCATCATCTCTTACCATTTTAAATTCGTTTGTAACATCATTAACATCATCATCACCATCAAACCTTAATTTTGGGGTTTCATCATCGATATTCATGTCTCTTTGTGAAAAGAATGGATTTTGAGTAGTCTCTTGAAAATTTCAATTCCTTGTACTTCATTAGAACCACATTCAGTTTGAGTAAACTGGTTTTTCTGAGATTTCATTTTTATTATCTCTACCAATCACTCTGGTCTCTTGAAGTTGCACATTACTTTGCGTAATATAATTTATGTGCCTGTTGAGAAAGTAAAAATGGTTCATTTACTACAAGAATACTTTTATATTTAATATCAATGATTCCATGAATTGGATGAACATGCAAGCCTCTCTCATTATCTAACCACTGATATTTAAACATTGTTATGTAATTTTTTCCAAGATAACACAGTTTAATAATTTCATCCAGTATGCAGTAAAATTCAACTTCAGTTTATCTATGATGTGATCCTCTCAAGAAAACTTTGTTGTTCATTGTTTTTTTATTCCCCATATGCATGTTTATGAAATCTAAAACCATTCACCACATATGCATTGTAAGATTTAACCATTTTGGATGGTGGGTTACTCAATATACACAGTCTCTTATCAATTTTATCAGCATGTTGAGACACAAAAAAAATTAAAACAATTATCAATATAATAAATAATAAAATGAATTGATATGTTAAACCATCAATAATTTATGTTACGAGTTTTTGAAACCATTGAGAAAAGAAATTTTGTCAGCGTTCTTCAAGAGCAACTGCTGTAATTTGTGGAAGTTGTTTCTTGATATGATTATTATATAACCTAAAAATAAAATAAGTTTACTTACTATAACATAAATTATAGAATAAGTTATAGAATCACTCATAGTACAAATGATGTCATTTCTTCACAGTTGAGCAGAACATATGTATGAGCTCTATGTTGTTCATCATCTGAAAGCCATCGTTCATGAACTCCACCGATGCCAAACTCTAGATGATTAAAAACTGATAATTGATTGTCTATTTCATCATCAGCATTCCCCCCGTTCTTTCCTATGTGGTTGTGTTTTGAGGTATATTTAGATTTAAAATAATGGGAGCATAAAAAAACAATTTCCTCTTGTAAATAAGCTTCAGCAATTGAGCCTTCAACTGATTCTTTGTTATATACTTTTTTCTTCAATTTCTGCATGCATCTCTCAAATGGGTATAAACATTGAAACTGTACCAGACCTCCACATTTAGATTCATGTGGAAAATGTAATATCATATGTTCCATTGAGTCAAATAAAGCCTACGAAAATATTGTTTCTAGTTTACATATAATGATAAAAATATCTTATTCCAATTTACTTAGTGCATTGTAGTTTGTTGTCACCACACAAATGTCTCGAAAAAAATATGATATGTCTGTTATCGAATCCCAAATCACAGAATTCAACAAACCTCTGAATCCAATCGGCATAAGTCTTTCCATTATAACATGACAATTGTGAATTTTTAATCTGATAATATTTCTATTCTTAACACATCTTCCCAAATTGGAAGCATAACCATCTGGAAGTCTCAAATCTATAATCCACTGACAAAATAATATGTGACTCTCTTTGGATAGTGTATAAGCTGATTTTAGCTTCATTAACCTCTGTGATCTAACATTTTGAAATAGTTCAAGTTCTGGTCATCTAAAAATTTAGGCAAGATCTAATCATGCCTTTACATTATCTTTGGTCTTACCTAGTGTATCCAAAACTGTATGAAATAAATTATTAAAACAGTTCTTCTCAATATGCATAACATACAACATGTTGCGAACCAACAAATCAGACCAATATGGAAGATCCCAAAAAATGATCTGTTTTATCCAGTTATGCTCTTTCCCAAAGCCATGAATTTTCTATTGGTTTACTGTTGGCCCAAATTTGATGGGAGGTAGTGAAAATAAAACTGATTTTAACTATGTACCTAAGATCATTTTTGGAGGTTCATCCCTTTCAATTACGCCTTTTCTAAAATAAGATTTGTTCCTTAGAAAAGGATGATCGGTTGGAAGAAATATGCGATGAAAATAGCAAGGTTTTATCCATTGACGATCATAGAGGCTTTGTTGCCTTTCATACAGTAAAGACATGATTCCGGATCATGTGTACTCCAACCAGATAACATGCCATATACCAGGAAGTCACAAATCATCCACATCAATGTATCTTTTAATATGAAATTTTGTTTCACAGCAACATCATATGTACTAAAACCATTACTCCACAATGAATTTAACTCATTAATAAATGGTTTCAAATAAACATCAATTTTCTTTTTTGGATGTCATGGGATTAATAAGGTCAAAAAGAGATATGGCTCCTTCATCAACATCCATGGAGGTAAATTGTACTGAGTTATAAATACAATCAAACATGATTACTGACTACCATAAAAACCAAATAGATATAAATCGTCAGTAGAAAGACTCAATCACACGTTTCAAGCTTCTAAAGAAAAAGATGGATGCAGTCGGTCAAAATGTTTCTATGAATCACCATCAGATGGATGATTCAAGCTTTTATTGGTTGAAATCTTGGTTTTGTGCCATGACATCATTGACGTTGTGTTATGAGACATAAATAAATGTTGCAACCTGGGTGTAAGGGGGAAAATATCTCAACTGTTTCACAGGAATCAATCCAGACTTTCCCAGTTGAGCTTCTTTATACCTAGATTGTCTACATGTGGGACAACTATCCAACGACTCATTTTCACCAGAATATAAGTTGAAATCATTTTCACATTTATGAATCTTCTGATAACTAAGGCCTAGATTATGAACCATCCTCTTTCTCTCATAGTAATTTGTAGGAAACACATTTCCTTTAGGTAATAGTGTTTTAACCGATGAAAATATCTGATCAAAAAAGTTGTTTGACATTTCATTATCTGATTTAATATCCATAAATTTTGCAACCACTTCTAATTTTCTTATCTTTAAACCAGGATATAATACATCCTCATCAGACCTCAACAACTCATAAAATTCAGATGGTGCCAACTCAGGAGTTAAATCAATAGCATCCTGAGTTTCAGTTTGTTGAACAGATTAACCTGCAACATCATGTACTAAATTTTGAAACCGTGATGAATCTGGAATCAAGTTATTAGTATCTTCTCTAGAACTGTGTTCACCGTGTTGATACCAAAAAACATAATCTGGTTTAAAACCAAACCGCAAGAGATGTCCTCCAACCTTGTCAAATGTGTCAAATGTTCTCAAAGCACATTTTTTACAAGGACACTAAATTGTTCCTTCTAAAAAAATTCTGGTTTTGATGATGCAAATGATAAGAAAGCTTCAACACCCTCAATATATATAAGATTTAAACCAGAACCATTTGGATTTCTGCATTGATTTATTCGAGCGCAATCATCTAATAATGACTGTTGTCGACTTCCTTATTTCATATTTTTCTACAAAATATAAAATCAATACTATTTTTGAATAATTTGAAATTAGAAAAACACTATCCAAAAAAAGAAGATAAATAATTACAACTAATTCTTAATAATTACCATTATTTACGGGTGACATAATTTCTAGTGGATTGACGGCTACTCTTTTGTCTGACGGCTCATTTACATGAAACTTTCTCACACTGAAATCACAAAGAAGAATATTCTCAGAGGTATGCTTATTCATTCTTGTGCATACAAAAATTTATAAGCGTACCTCTAAGCAAATTCTACTCTGTGATTTCAGTGTGAAAAAGATGCAAGTAAATGAGCCATCAGACAAAAGAGCCCCCTTTTCATCGATGAATCTTATTCTTGGAACTATCACCACCTAAAAACATTATAGAAAATTTGGTCCTACGAATGCATATTCAAACTCGTGCATACGAAATTGGATATGGATAGGTAGAATCATACTTTTCATAATGTTTTGAGTTGGTGAGAGTTGAAAGGAGAAGAGTCATTGAGCAAAAGGAGTGCAGTCAATCCACTGAAAATTGTGCAAAGTTATTACAATTTATTGCAATTTATTACAATTTATGACAATTGATTTTATTGCTAATTATTTCTAATTATTGCTAATTATTGCTAATTATTTCTAATTATTGCTAATTATTTTTAATTATTGCTAATTATTGCTAATTATTGCTATTTATAACTAATTATTGCAATTTATTGCAATTTATTGCAGTTAATTGCTAATTATTACTAATTATTGCTAATTATTGCTAATTATTGCTAACTATTTCTATTTATTGCTATTTATTTCTATTTATCTCTATTTATTGTTATTTATTGCTATTTATTGTTATTTATTGCTATTTATTGCTATTTATTGTTATTTATTGCTAATTATTGTTAATTGTTGCTAATTATTGCTATTTATTGCTATTTATTCTTAATTATTCCTAATTATTCCTAATTATTCCTAATTATTGCTAATTATTGCTAATTATTGCAATTTATTGCAATTTATTGCAATTTATTGCAATTATTACTAAGTATTATTATGTATTAGTATTTATTACTATTTATTACTATTTATTACATTTATTTCATTTATTACAATTATTGCAATTAATGTAATTATTGCAATTATTACTATTTATTAGTATTTATTACTATTTATTACTATTTATTACTATTTATTATTGTTTATTACTGTTTATTACTATTTATTACTATTTACTACTATTCATTACTATTTATTACTATTTATTACTATTTATTACTATTTATTACTAATTATTACTAATTATTACTAATTATTACTAATTATTACTAATTATTACTAATTATTACTAATTATTAAAAATTATAAGTAATTATTAGTATTTATTAGTATTTATTTCTTTTTATTGCTTTTTATTCCTATTTATTACAATTTATTTCTATTTATTTCTATTTATTAGTATTTATTACTGTTTATTAGTTTTTATTACTCTTTATTAGTATTTATTATAATTTATGACTATTTATTAGTATTTATTAGTATTTATTCGTATTTATTACTATTTATTAGTATTTATTTCTATTTATTAGTATTTATTTTATTTATTAGTATTTATTACTATTTATTATTATTTATTAGTATTTATTACTATTTATACTATTTATTACTATTTATTACTATTTATTACTATTTATTACTATTTATTTCTATTTATTTTTATTTATTTCTAATTATTACTAAATATTACTAATTATTACTAATTATTACTAATTATTACTAATTATTATTAATTATTACTATTTATTAGTATTTATTACTATTTATTGCTATTTATTAGTATTTATTAGTATTTATTACTATTTATTACTATTTATTACTATTTATTAGTATTTATTTCTATTTATTACTATTTATTACTATTTATTAGTATTTATTGCTATTTATTTCTATTTATTAGTATTTATTTATGTTTATTGTAATTTATTACTAATTATTGTTATATGTTACTATTTATTAGTATTTATTACTATTTATTACTATTTATTACTATTTATTAGTATTTATTGCTATTTATTAAAATTTATTACTATTTATTAGTATTTATTTCTATTTATTAGTATTTATTTCTATTTATTACTATTTATTTCTATTTATTACTATTTATTACTATTTATTTTTATTTATTAGTATTTATTAGTATTTATTACTATTTATTACTATTTATTAGTATTTATTAATATTTATTAGTAATTATTACAAATTATTACTATTTATTACTATTTATTACTATTTATTCGTATTTATTACTATTTATTTGTATTTATTACTATTTATTAGTACTTATTTCTATTTATTAATATTTATTAGTATTTATTAGTATTTATTACTATTTACTAGTATTTATTACTATTAATTAGTATTTATTACTAATTATTAGTATTTATTACTAATTATTAGTATTTATTACTAATTGTTAATATTTATTACTATTTTTTTCTAGTTATTACTATTTATTTCTAATTATTAAAATTAGTGTTAATTTTTATTAATTACTGCAAAATACTACTACTAATTACTAATTACTGCTAATTATTTATATACATTACTAATTATTGTTAATAATTATTAATTATTACTAATTACTAAGAATTAGTACTAATTATTTAATTTTATTATTACAAATAAATACTGATGACAAAACAATTTAAATCTAACTTAATTACAACTAATCAACCATAATTAAAATTAATATAAAGAGAGGAAATAAATACTAAATTAAATAAAACATAAATACCTTTAAACTTGATCTCTTATAATTGCAGGCAACTTCACAACTTCTTCATAAAAAAAAAAGCTAACTCTCAAAAAATTTCACTCTGAAGCTAGAGTTTACAGAAAGAGAGGAACAAGAAATTCAGGCAGAGAGAAGAAAAAATAGAGGGTTATATATAGGTTAGATTAGTTGCAATGGTAATATGAGCGATGGGATTCTCATCACTGATAGGACTTTTTGCAACGGGACCCGTCGCAAAAACCTTCAGCCGCATTAATTACTGGGGGTGGTTAAAAGGTTATTTGCGACGGGGCCCATCGCAAAAAGTGACATGCCGACACACTTTTTGCGACGAGACAACATCCCGTCGCAAATAGGTTTTTACCACCGCCGGTTATTTACGATGGGTCCCGTCGTAAATACCCTTCAGGGATCGAACTAGTTGCGACGGGGGATCCCCCCGTCGCAACTAGTTCTTACCGCCTCCCAGCATTTGCGACGGACGATGCCAACCCGTCACAAATGACCTTTCGTGCAGTTTGGCGTGAAAACCATGCCAATCTGTGCATAACTTTTTGTAACGGGGTGCCTATTCCCATCGCGAATAATTGATTATTTGCGATGGGTTGACCAACCCATCGCAAATAACCTCTTTGACAAACTATTTGTGACGAGATTTATTCTCATCGCAAATAACGGTTTTTCCCATAGTGGTGGTCCCCCTGGAGGCAGAGTTGGAAGAGGAGAAGGATGAGATATGAGTGGTGGATGCCGCTATGAGATCATTCCACCACCAACACCGGCCAAACCATGTCAGGAAAAAGGATCTGGCGGTCAGGGTTGTAGATAGCTGGAGGATTTGGAGGCTTATAACCCCACAACAAATCAGATAATAAGAGGTATGTTATATGTTCTTTCTTCCTTCTACACTAGAAATTTGTAGACACTATTGTGATGTACTCTTTTCATTTTCCCCCTGCTATATATTCGACCAGGGTGATGTGGGATGTCAGTGTAACCTTGTGTCAGTATTGTTCGATGTAGCTTCGAATGCATGAGGAAGTGGGATTCTTCTCCCACTAAGACACATTTTTTAGATGCGAGAAAAACCGAGAGAATTATTTAGTGATGCCCAAAATGTATAGTATCAAGGTATGGTGGATGAGTCTCTCTAACTTGGGTGTTCAGGGCCATGTTGTGAGATGATGTGATGGAGTAGGTCCTGACACTAACAGTGGAGTTTTTCTGCTTGACCCTTTTTTCTTGGGATTCCACTTGTGGGTATAGAAGAGTTTCTGGTTTAGGGTTACTCTCCTTCCAAGAGAGGCAAAGATGCACGGAGTATGCCACGTGTTTTCCATGTCTATATTCTCATGGTTGGTAGAGTCTACTCACTTGCCTTGTTCAATGGTAGACATGCATTTTCAATGTTGACTATGATGTTGCGGTAGGTAGTAATCACATATGAGTTGAGGGAGTTGAGTCCCCAAAATCAAAACTACTCGAATCACTCCCTAGATCTTGCAGTGGTAGTCTTATGCCATGAGGATGTGGAGTCACTACCTTCTATGTGATATCGACAATAAGATCTTGCATGACCATATATTAATAAGAGTTTCATAGGGCATCCTGCCTTTTTATTACATAACGTTTCATTACATTTTACATACAGAGGATCTTTAAAGTCTAGTTTCTTGGAAATCAGGAACATAATACATGAAAACAACATAAAACATTATTCTAATACACTTGCAAGGCTTCATAATAGGTTCATCATAAGTACAATTACTGCATCTCATAACCTGGAGACATACATCAAAGTAAAGGGTGAGAAGAAGGCCTAGTAAGGAAAACAAGGGAATCAATTTACTCGTGAAATCAAAAAGTACTTGATAAAAAAACATAAATATGGGAGAAATGGAAGTAAAGGAATTTCATAATGAAAATTACTTGAAATATAACATGAATATGTGGCTAAAACATTTAATTTAGACATTCATGAACATATCACCAAGGTTCATCCCCAAGGTTTCATAAAAATTACCAAGGTATCGTGAAACTTTTCATCTCTAGAGATTAAATTCTTTACCCAATGCATTGGAGCACTACTATGGCACACCCTTAATATGTATTTACTTTCATGTGATCCACATATATCATAATCAAACATTTCATAAATAACCTATAGAGAACAAAATAAATGGGTATCATTTCAAAATTGTGACGTTTTAAAAGTTCTTAAAAAAAATAAGATCATTATGTCATTTATAACCCATGGAAAGGGAGTGAGGGTTATATGTATGTCAATTACATAATCAAATATATCATTTTTTTGTATTTATGAACACGCATAGAAAATAAATAGATCTGGGTATTCACATAAATAAAACAAGGGAATTTCTTGAGAGAAAGAGAGAGGAATTTTTAGATGAAAATTCTGCAGCATAACGGCTACATAACATCCTTTTAGAAAACATTAAAAAGAGAGGTTACAAGGGTAACACACTCATAAATAACTCATAATACAGTATAAAGTAAGAATAAAATGGATATAAGAACATGGTATGGATATTTGAATGGCATACCACATGAAAAGTAAACTTGAAAGGAAATAGAAGATGCGATTTCTTTTACAAAAAATTCGACAGCCTAACGGCGTCACTTAAAAATTCAGAAAATCATTTGATGAGTGTGGAAATGGCATCTAATCATTTGGATATGAAATGGATAGTAGTAAAGATATATAATAACAATACCCCACATAATAAAATAGAACTATAAGACATAACATAAAGGAAGTCATGACTTAAAAGAGGAGGGTGAAAGGTTCCCTTATCATGAAGAGTAACTTCGAAAGCTTGAAGGTCAGGACCTTGGGAGACTTTATGGAACCTTTGGAGGACTCCTTGGGAGTTAAAAAGACCATATATTTGTTGAGGAGGATTTTTTAATGAATTTAATTAGGGAATGTCTTGGTATTTATAGGAAAAGTGAGTGAAATTTTAATTATTTTCCAAGGGACACCTCATCGGTGGTATTTGCAAGACCATGGGCTTTCCCATAGTATTTTCCCATGGTATTGGCCACTTTGGACACCTAATAACATATATTACTCTTCACAAGTCTACCAGATTTATTAAATCATTATTATATCATCAATGATGTCATTAAACACCTGAAACTCAAAATTGCATTTTTACTATTCACCAAAAAAACAATTATTTCAGAAAAATCCCAAAAATTCCCTCTATCCTAATATCGATGCTATGAATTTAAAAATAAACTCCATTTTACGAAAATATTTTTATAAATATTTTTAATTTAATTTTTAAATAATATCATTATTTATTCCAAAAATACAACTTTAAAACTTTAACTCATTGTATAACACCTTAATAAAGTAATCAAGGTACCATAAAATTATCATATAACCATAAGAAGATAAAGTAACAATATATGATTACATTTTATGAAAATAAATTTCCATTTTAAATTATTAAATTAATTATAAAATTGTAAATAAAATATTTATGACATACAAAAATACCTAAACTTATAGTATGATTGTTTTTTAACTTTTAAGATGTCTAAAATGTATTTATACATTCATGGGTGAAGCTTATATTTTCTTTGGTCTATTTACTATTCATTACTATTCATACGGGTATGTTACTATTCATACTTTACTATTCACTAAAAATTATGTTGATCTTATTAGACTCTAAATTTCTTAACGAATACAACTGTAGAAGACCATTTTTTGAACATCAATTCATATTATTAATTATTTAAAGAATTCAAAAATATTTTAAAATACCCCTTTTTCCAAAATTCAACAATAATATGGAACTTCTATAAATTCATCCTATATTTATCTGGACATTAAAAATTCACAAATTTTACCATAATAAGAAGTAAAAAAATTATTTATACAAAAAGATTACAGAAAGTGACTAAGGCTTCGTTACATAGCCCCTTATAACACCTGCATAGGACCTAAGTGTAAGGTGTGCTATGGTTATAGAATCTTGGGGTGGCTTAGACAACATTGCCTGAGTTGTGATTTCTATCAGCTTGAACTTATCCCTTAAGCGATTTTGTTCAAGCTTTATATGTTGAAGTTCGGCTTGGGATTAGTCTAGAGCAAATCCCATTGATGCTACCTCCTTCCCAAGCTCTGACAGATGGGCTTCATGTGGCCCGAGTCTACTAGATGATGCCATCAACTCTTATTTCTATATTTATTAACCAATATTATTTGAATTTATATACAATAATTTTAATGTTAAGAGTTTAGTTTCCAACGTTCATATTGACCAACGATCATATAACAGTTGAAACCCAACGGTCTCATTTAATTATACTAATTTCATTAATTAAAGGATATAGTTTTGTTGATTACAAAATAAAATAATAATAAAAATAGGAAACAAACATTATTAAAAAGTTTGGGTTGTTACATTCTTCCCCCCTTAAGAAATTCCATCCCTGAAATTTTAACTCATACCAAAGAAGAGAAAAGGTGTGGGTACTTCTACCTCATAGGCTCCTCTAGTTCCCACATGGCTTCTTCGCATTTGTGGTTCCTCCATAACACCTTAACAAGGAAGGTAGTCTTTTGCGTAGAACATTGTCTCTATAGTCCAAGATCTCTATTGGAGGATCTTTATAAGAGAGTTCATGTTACAGTTGTACCACCTATGGATTTAGTACATGTGAAGGGTCAGGTATGTACTTAATCAAGAGGGATACATGGAAGACATCATG
This sequence comes from Viscum album, assembly GCA_963277665.1. Taxonomy (NCBI): domain Eukaryota; kingdom Viridiplantae; phylum Streptophyta; class Magnoliopsida; order Santalales; family Viscaceae; genus Viscum; species Viscum album. Next base: position 55,629,649 of record OY728153.1, on the reverse strand, counting down.
AACTTGTGATGGATTTGGGTGAAGTAAAAGTTGATGGGCCACTTCTCCCACACGATCAAGGATTTCATAGGGTCAAATATACCTAAGGATAAGCTTCCCTTTCTTCCCAAACCTCATGACTTTCTTCCAAGGTGAAATCCAAAGAAATACCTTGTCACCAACATCAAACTCCAAGTCCCTTCTATGGTTTTCAGCATAGCTCTTTTGCTGACTCTGAGCATCCTTAATGTGTTTCTAGATTGCGTGGAATTTTTTTGTCATCTCTTGCACAAGATCAGGCCCAAGAAGCTTTCTCTCACCAACTTCATCCCAAAAAGTAGTACTTCTACATCTCTTCCCATATAGTTCTTCATAGGGTTCCATTTGAATGCTTGAGTGGAAGATGTTGTTGTAAGAGAACTCAACTAAAGGGAGATGTTGATCTCATCCACCTTTAAATTCCATTGAGCATTTTCTCAGAATATCCCAGAGTGTTTGAATAGTCCTTTTAGATTTTCTATTAGTTTGGGGGTGATAGGCCATACTGAAATTTAATTCAGTGCTCAGAGCATGTTGAATACTTCTCCAGAATTTTGATGTGAACCTTGGATCACGGTAAGATACAATAGAAAGTGGAAATCCATGCAGCATTACCACTTCCTTCACGTAAATCCTAGAAAGTTGATCAAGAGAGAAATCTTCCCGAATGGAGATAAAATGGGAAGTCACGGTGAGACGGTCCATAATAACCCATATTTCATTGTTTCCTTTGATAGTTCTCGGGAGACCGGTGTTGAAGTCCATAGTGATATTTTCCCACATCCATGCTGGTGTGGTTAGTGGTTTCAATACCCCTTTAGGAATTTTTCGCTCCGCCTTCACTTGCTGACATACCAGACACCTTAAAGTGTAGTCAGCAATCTACCTTTTCATATTATCCCACCAATAATGATCATGAAGGTCCTTATACATTTTTGTGATTCTAAGATGTATAGAGAAAGTATAGCTATGAGCTTCATCCATCAGATCCTTCTTTATTTCCGGAATAGATGGAACACATAGTCTTGTATGAAATTTCAGTACACCTTCTTGATCAATATTGAAATCAGGAAACTTCCCATCCTTCACAGCCTCAAACTTATTCTGTAATAAAGGATCTTCTTTATGAGCTTTCCTGATCTTATCTAGTAATTAAGGTTGAGAAATCATTTGGGTTAGGCTTGATGATGTCCCTTCCCTTATAATTCCCATTTCCAACTTTACTAGGTAATTGATCAAAGGATCCCTTTGAATCCTCATCATGGAAAGAACAACTAGGTTTTTCCTTCTTAATGCATCAGCAACTTGGTTTTCTCTTCTGGGATGATAATGAATTGAACAATCATAGTATTTGAGAAGTTCCAACCATCTCCTCTATCTCATGTTCAATTCCTTTTGTGTGAAAATATACTTCAAACTTTGATGTTCTATGTATATATCACATTTCTCCCCATAAAGATAGTGCCTCCATATCTTCAGAGAGAAAACGACCACATCCATCTCCAGATCATGCGTAGGATAGTTCGGCTCATGAGTCTTCAACTGTCGATATGCATAAGCACTGACCTTGTCATTTTGAATGAGAACACACCCAACCCCTTTCATATATGTATCGCTAAAAATAACGAATCCTTCTCCACTTGAGGGCAGAGTTAGCACGGGTGCAGTAACCAATCTCTTCTTCATCTCTTAGAAAATTCCTTACACTCCTTTGTCCATATGAACTTGACCCCTTTTCGAGTTAACTTGGTTAATGGGTTAGAAAGTCATGAATTTTTTTTCAAAAACCTTCTATAATATCCCTCTAATACAAGGAAACTATGAATCTCAGTTATATTGTAGGTTGAGGCCACTCCTCTACAACTTTTTTCTTTTCACAGTCAACTATGATTCCTTCATTGGTAACAATGTGCCCCACGAAAGAAAATTGTTGCAACCAGAATTAACATTTGCTGAACTTCCCAAAAATCCTTTCCTTCTGTAGAGTTTTCAAAATAACCCTTAGATGATCCTCATGCTCCTTGAAACTTTCAAAATATATTAGAATATCATCAATAAAAACTACCACAAAGTTATCAAGGTAGTCCTTAAATACTCTATTCATCAAATCCATAAAAATAGCAGGTGCATTAGTCAGTTTGAAGGGCATAACAAAAAACTCATAATGCCCATATCTTGTTCTGAAGGCAATTTTTTGAATATCTTCTTTCTTCACCCTTAATTGATGATAACTAGAATGAAGATCAATCTTAGAGAAGAATTAATCCCCGTGAAGTTGGTCAAATTAGTCATCAATTCTTGGAAGAGGGTATTTGTTCTTTACAATGATCCCATTCAGTTATCTATAATCAATGCATAGCCACATCAATCCATCCTTATTCTTCACAAAGAGAACAGGTTCTCCCCAAGGAGACACACTCGGACAGATAATCCACTTCTCTAAAAGACATTGGATTTGTTTCTCTAATTACTCCATCTATACATTTTCCATCCTATACGGGGTCTTTGATATCAGATGATATCCAAGTATGAGTTCAATGGAGAACTCTACATCTCATTCTAGGGTAGGTCCAGGAAACTCCTTAGGAAATACATCAATGTATTCTTAGAAGATGGGGACATTTTCTATCCTCAAACTCTCATTTCATTCTTCTTCTTCTTCACTGATCAACTCTATAAAGAAGGATATAGGAGATTATTCTAGACAAAGATCAGGTTGAGATATCTCTCCTTGGAAGATAACTGTAGGTTTTCCATACAAGACTAATGATATTTCCTTGATTCTTCATTTGATCTTAGCATTATACTTTGAGAGCTATTCCATCCCTAGTATAATGTCAAATTCCAGCATGGGAATTACTACTAGATTTGCGATAAGATTGTGCTCACTAAAGTAAATACTAGAGTTTCTAAATACTGACGATGCTTGGATAATCCCATCAGGAGTCTTGATTGATAACTCTGCTTTTAGAAAATCAGGGGTTGATTCTAAATTCTTGGAAAACATGGAAGAAATAAAGAAATAGGTAGAACCAGAATCAAACAAATTACTTTCTAGATTTGAGAGAACAACAAGAGTACCTTCTACCACATAATTCAGAGCTTCAACTTCAGTTGTCATGATATAAAAAGCATGACCTTTCTCCCTTGGCCTTTGTTGAGGCTGATGGTGGTTCCCCTCCACTGCCCTCAGATTTGGATAGTGATTGGAAAAGTGCCCAATTTGTCCACACTTAAAGCACTAGACATCAAGTAGGGCATGCACCATCTTCCCTTTGTCATTAGTGTTTGGAAGTTTAGGTTTCACCTCACTACGATAATTTCTCCCAATATGGACTTCTCTTCCACACTTGTATCATTTTTTTCTCCCGAGAAGGCAGTTCCCCAAATGCTTCTTCCTAAATTTATTACACATGGGACGTTACACTTTATTGCCTCTTCTTCCCTTATTAAAGGTCCTCCCTAAGTTGGGCTTCATTGATCTCTTCTTGTCATTAGATTTATGAGACCACTGTATCTCACTAAACTCCATCTCGACTTTCATCGCACTCCGCACGATCTCCTCATTGCTATCATAGTCTCAGTTGTCTAGATTCTTCTACAGATGAGGTCTCAGTCCAAAAAATAATCTATCAACCTTGCCATTTGGATCCATAACAAAGCTATAGGTGTAACATGAAAGCCTTGTGAAGTTCATCTCGTAGCTTCTCACAGATTCATTCTCCTTCTGGTTCATCTCTAGAAACTCCTTCTCCATTCTTGTTCTCATATAATGAGAGAAATACTTACTGAAGAAGATCCCTATGAACTCTTCCCAATCCATATCTTCAACCTCCACTCTTTTCCTTGTGTTTTTAATCAGTTCCCACCACTGATCAGCTTCTCCTTCTAAGTGATAGACAGCCAGGGTGGCCTTCTCTTTCTCTGAATAGCGGAGCACATAAAATATATTATCAATAGAGCTGATCCACTGCTCATCAATCAATGGTTCAGTCAATACACTGAATTTTGTTGGTCGTTGACACATAAAAGATTCAACAAAAAGTTGTTCCCTTCATGGTGAGATCGGTCTCTCAGCTTGATTCAATTTATTTCCCATAACTTGAGTTAGTTGATTCATCATTCGCATGAAAGTTTCCATTCTGGCTTCCATCAGAGGGTCGTCGGTGCATGGTCCATTGTGGTCACCATTTGCACGGTTCCTCCTATTTCCCTCCATTTTCTAAAAGAATAAAACCTTAGTGAGAAACTTATTTCATTTACAAATCTATTAACTATAAAGGATTTTATGTCTTAAAACTTCTGTAAACAATTACATTTCTCTATAAATCCTTCATAATGATTCATAAAAAGCTTATGATTAACCAAACATATCCCCTGAGAGTGTCATAACCAAGAGTGCAGCAAGGCTCGTTGTTGTATACCAGGATACCCAGGGTCAAGACCAAAACTCCTTGTCAGAGTTTTTACTCCTAGGTACATTTGTGTAAGAGCCACCTCTACCTGTTCGTATCCAAACAGGGATGTATTTTCTTGATAAACCACTTACTCAATACTCACCAAAATACCAGGAAGTATTCCTATATTTAAACTTTTATATAGGGCTATTACTAAAGTTTTCATAGCCTAATTTCCATAAATAACTAAACTTTCCTTTGATACCAACTATGGCATCCTTCCTTTTTATTACATAACTTTTCATTATATTTTACATACCGAGGATCTTTAAAGTATAGTGTCTTGGAAATCAGGAACATAATATATGAAAACAACATAAAACATTCTTATGATACATTTTCAAGGATTAATTATAGGTTCAACCTAAGTACAATTACTGCATCTCATAACCTGGTGACATACATCAAAGGAAAGGGTGGGCAGAAGACCCAGTAAGGAAAACAAGGGAATCAGTTTACTTATGAAATCAATAAGAACTTGATAAAAAACATAAAGACATGAGAAATGGAAATAGAGGAATTTCATAATGAAAATAACTTAAACCATAACATGAATATATGGCTACAAAAAATAATTTAGACGTTCATAAACATATCACCAAGGTTCATCCCCAAGGTGTCATAAAATTACCAGGGTTATTCACCAAGGTATCGTGAAACTTGTCATCTCTAGAGATTAAATTCTTTATCCAATGCATTGGAGAACTATCAGGTAGCACCCTTAATATGTCTTTATTTTCATGTGATCCATATAGATAATAATCAAACATTTCATAAATAACCCATAGAGAATAAAATAAATGGGTTTCATTTCAAAATTGTGACGTTTTAAAAGTTCTTAAAAAAATAAGATCATTGTGTCATTTATAACCCATGGAAAGGGAGTTAGGGTTATATGTATGTAAATTATAGAATAAAATATATCATTTTTTTATTTATCAACACCCATAGAAAATAAATGGTTATGGTTATTCACATAAATAAAACCATAGAATTTATTGAGAGAAAGAGAGAGGAATTTTTAGATGAAAATTCTGCAGCAAAACGGCTACATAACATCCTTTTAGAAAGCATTAAAAAGAGAGGGTACAAGGGTAAACCACTCATAAATAACTCAAAATACAATATAAAGGCAGAATAAAATAGAGATAAGAACATGGTATGTATATTTTAATGTCATATCACATGAAAAGGAAACTTGAAAGGAAAGAGAAGATGCGATTTATTTTATAAAAAAATCGGCAGCCTAACAGCATCACTTAAAAAATCAGAAAATCAATTGATGAGAGCGAAAAGGGTATCTAATAATTTGGACATGAAATTTGCAGTAGTAAATATATAGAATAAAAATCCACCATATAATAAATTGTAACTATAAGACATAATATAAATGAAGTCGTGACTTAAAAGAGGAGGGTGAAAGGTTCCCTTACCTTGAAGAGTAACTTCGAAAGCTTGAAGGTCGGGACCCTGGGAGGCTTGAGGGAACCTTTGGAGGACTCCTTGGGAGGTATAAAGACCATAGATTCATTTAGGAGGATTTTTTAATGAAATTAATGAGGGAATGGATTTGTATTTATAGGAAAAGGGAGGGAATTTTTAATTAATTTCCAAGGGACACCTCATCGCTGGTATTTGAAAAACCGTGGTATTGACCATGGTAGTTGCCCATGATATTGGAAACTTGGGACACCTCATAAAATATCTTACTATTCAAAAGTATACCAGATTTATTAAATCATGATTACATCATCAATGATGTCATTAAACACATAAAACTCAAAACTGTATTTTTACTATTCACCGAAAAAACAACTGTTTCAAAAAAATCCCAAAAAATCACTCTAACCTAATATAAATGCTCTAAATTCAAAAATGAACTCAATTTTATGAAAATAATTTTCTAAATATTTTTTATTTAATTTTTAAATAAAATAATTATTTATTCCAAAAATACAACTTCAAAACTATAACTCATTTTGTAACACCTTAAGAAAGTAATCAAGGTCCCATAAAATTCTCGTATAACCATAAGAAAATAAAGTAAAAATATATTATTACATTTTATGAAAATAATTTTTCATTTTAAATTATTAAATTAATTATAAAATTGTAAATAAAATATTTATGACATATAAAAATACCAAAACTTATACTATGATCGTGTTTTTACTTTTAAGATGTCTAAAATGTATTTATACATTCATGGGTGAAGTTTCTATTTTCTTTGGTAGATTTACTATTCATTACTATTCATACGAGTATGTTACTATTCATACTTTACTATACACTAAAAATTAAGTTGATCTTATTAGACTCTAAATTTCTTATTGAACACAACTGTAAAAGATCATTTTTTAAAAATCAATTCACATTATTAATTATTTAAAGAATACAAAAATATTTTAAAATTCCCCTTTTTCCAAAATTCATCAATAATATGGAACTTCTATAAATTCATCCTATATTTATCCAAACATTTGAAATTCAAAAAATTTACCATAATAAGAAGTAAAAATTTTATTTATAAAAAAGGATTACAGAAAGTAACTAAGTTTTCATTACATAGCCCCTTGTAACACCTACATAGGACCTAAGTTTAAGGTGTTCTATAGTGATAGAATATTGGGGTGTCTTGGATAACATTTCCTGAGTGGTGATTTCTATCAGCTTGAACTTCTCCCTTAGGTGGTTCTGTTAAAGCTTTGCATGTTGAAGTTTGTCTTGGGTTTGGTCCAGAGGAAATCCCAATGATGAAACCTCCTTCCAAATCTCCAACAGATGGGATTTATATGGCCCGAGTCTACTGAATGATGCCATTGAATCTTCTTTCTATATTAATTAACCAAGATCATTTGAATTTATAAACAATAATTGTAACATTAAGAGTTTAGTTTCTAGTGGTCATATTGACCAATGATCATATAATAGTGGAAACCCAACAGACTCATTTAAATATACTCACTTCATTAATTAAAGGATATAGTTTTGTTGAGTACAAATTAAAATAACACAAAAAATTAGAAAACAAACATTATTCAAAAGTTCGGATCGTTACATTTCACCTGATGGATTTTTGGAAGATTGGAATTAGGTTATCCTTTTTCAATGATGGATGGTGATTCTTGTCATGTTATGAGAGAAGGTGATCTGGGAGTTTCATACTTATTTTTTGGATTCATGTCCCGGTGTAGAGAAGATATACGAAAAATCCAGATGTGTGATCAGTATTCCTGCCTTTATTCTTAGTTTTTATTTTCAAGGATGAAAATATTTGAAGAAAGAAAAAATTTAGAGACTCTAGTTTTTCTGTTTAAGAATTTGTAATATTCCTAGTAATATTTTCAGAGCCAGGTGCTGACACAATGCATGATTTTGAGGTCTGGTGTTCCCAAAATTAATTTTATAAAAATATTAAATATATTTTATATTGTGCATGTATAGTTAGTTGAATAAAATGGGATAACTCTAAAACAATTCGTCATATTAGAAAATTGAGACCACAATTGGGTTCAAAAAATGGTGTTAACCTTAGGTGTGACATAAAATGAGTTAGTGTGGGACGTTCGGGCCCCTTGCTCGTTGGTGGTGAATTTAAGTGGATTAATTAATGATTAATTAATTAAATATTTGACCTAATTATATATCCATAAATATATCGTTATGGAGGTATTTCCATGGTTTCTTCATTATTCTAGTTTTATTCGTAGATATCTCTCCTCCCTCCTCCTTTGATGAATTATTTGGTGATCAATGATAAATCCTTTAGATCTAGATGAATCAAAGTACGAAGAATCAATAGATCTCCTCCATCATTTTCAAGCATGTTCTTCATCATAAAAGGACTCAATATTGAGGTAGGAATTTTCTTTTTGTATTTCTTATCACAAATTACATTTCCTTGATGAATGAGAATTAAATTTGTTTGAATTAATTAATTCACAGAATGAAGAATATTTCGATGAATCAATTCCCTTATTGTAAATTTTGAAATTGAAATTCTTGAAGTATAAAAAATATTTATTTTGTAATTCCTCTATTTCTTGATCCTCAAAAAAATGAGAAAACTAATACAGCCATTGATCAATCCATGTTTGAGTTTCATTAACCTTTCTTCTTCCACCCTATATATGATCAACGTAGTCTTTTCCTTCATTGATCGGTGATCCAAGAAAATAATTCAATGAACATCCATACATTACTTCAACAAAAATAATTTTTTGAGATCAATATCATGATTAGGGTACAATAAAACCATGGTGATTTAAAATTGAAGTTCAAAAATGGATCAGAGTCAGATTTGGCATGGTAAATCCCATATCTAAGTTTATTAGAACCAGATGTGATGGAGACATCAATCGGAAACCGAAGGTGGTGTGACCCTCTTTCCATAGAGTCCGCTGGTGGACCCTAGTGATTAATGGTGAGTGATGGATTTTAAAGTTCCATGCGAGTAGTAGGGTGTCAGCAGTCGGGGAGACCAGCTTCCAGTTGTCCAGGGTGGAGGCATCTAGTAGTCTAGGTTAACAGTGAGGAGTTGATTGTGAGGCTCGATCACCATAGATCTGGGATGTATGGGTGTAGATAGCATTTTTTTAGTGGGGTAGCACAATTTCTAGGTACCAATGTAAGAGGAGAAACTGTTTAAAAGGGGGGATGCACATAATTTAGTGTTCCTATTGAAAACCCATGGATAAAGAAGATTAGGTAGGAAAAAGAAAAATATATAAAATCAAAATCAAAAAGAAAAGTAATAAAAATAAAATAAAATAAAATAAGCTAGGGGTGGGGTTGCATGGTTCACATGGAGGGAGTGAAGATGTGGACTATGTGTTTTGGGAGGATCCAAAGCATGAATCCATTTATCTAAATGAGGTTTAAAAAATACTAATAATAATATTAAATTATTATTATTAATTTTGATGGTAAATCCTTAATATAGACATAACATCTCCATGGGATATCTGATTAACACACTAGCTGTGGAGACACAATCCTGACCTTGATATGGTCATTTCAAGACTCATGTTGGATACTTAATTCGGGATCATGTCTCGGGTGCACAAAATGGGAAAAAAATTGTTGTTGTTGTTATTATTATTATTATTATTCTCGAGGTGAAAAATTGTAGCTGACATATATTCTCTATAAAATGTTTGTTTGATGAACCGTTAGTGGCATCGTGACCCTAAAATTAAGAAAAAAAAATTCAATATTAATTTCATGTATTTAATTTAGAATCATGGATCAGGACCATGAGATGTCATTCGAGCATGATGCGGTGAAATGAATATTTATCACTGGGCACCTGATTGAGGCAACTGATAAGCATATTCTGAGAATTTTTCCAGTAGGATTGAAACAGTATGATCTGTTTTACTATAAAGGGAAATTTGAGGAGTCATATTAGTGAAATTACTATTTTCCCCTTTAGAATAATGACAAACCTTGGGCATTCATCAAGATTTGGTAGAGAAATGTCGTGTAGTACCCTTAAACACCATGTAGTACTACATGGTAAGAAATCTTGGTGGAGGAAAGGACACGACTTAATAGCAGTGTGGGACCACATCTTGTGTAGGTTTATTACTTGTCACATAATCCTTTATTAATCTTCATGCTTATGTATATATTTTGTTTGGACGTGGATTTTGTCCCGAGAGTAGCCTATCATGAGTGATTTTTATTGTAAAACATGATTGTTTCCTTCATTGTGGTCTTTTAAATATGATGTGAGATGTTTCAAGCATGAATTTTCATTAGGAGACATTTGATAATGTCAGTCATCAAGCATGATCATTAGAGAGATCAAATTGAGATGGTACTCCCCTATGGCCATAGGGTACAGGTCCACTATCCATGGAGATGGTACTCTCCTATTTAATTAGGGTGCAGGTCCCCCATACATGTTGTGAAGATAGAGATGGTACTCCCCTGTGGCACTAGGGCACAGTTCCTCTATCCATGGAGATGGTACTCCCTTGTCACATCAAGGTGTGGTTCCTCCATACTCATTCTGCAGATAGATATGGAACTCCCCTATCACATTAGGGTGTGGGTTCTCTATCCATGGAGATGGTACTACCCTATTGCATCAGGGAACATGTCCTCTATACATGTTGTGCAGATAGGGATGGTACTCCCCTATGGCACTAGGAAAAAGTCCTATATCCCTATAAATGGAACTTAACTATCACATCATGGAGCAGTTCCTCCATACTCGTTCTGTAGATAGAGATGGTACTCCCGATCACATCAGGGCACAAGTCCTCTATCCATGGATATGGTACTCCCCTATCATACCAGGTCATGGGTACTCCCTATTTTTTGTATAGACATAGAGAGAAATCCCCCTATTGGTATAGGGAATGGGTCCTCTACATGAATATTTTACCCCCCCCCCCCCCCCGACTATTTGGAGCAGTGACGATGCATGGTATGGTGTATCATTGAACTCATGTTGAAGAGAGATTCTTTCCCCACCAAGATGTGTATTTTTAATGTGACCTATAATCGTGTGGGTGATTCAGTGCCTCCCAAATAGGATTATATCATGGTTTGGTGATTGAGACCCTTATTCTTGTGTGTCAAGGTCAAACGCATGAGGTGATGGGCATCATAGATGGACTTTTCTTAGAACTATTAGCTACTCTTATTCTTGGGATAATCTATGATATGGAGATCCCCTTACCTCTCATCTATGTTTCATTTAATGAGAATATATATATATATATATATATATCCTTTTTCAGTATCCACTCCTTTTTTTGTTACTCTCTTTCTAGGATAAGTGAAGACATGTGGTGTATGCCTTGTGATTTCCATGTCTATCTTCCCATAGTTAGATAATTCTAATATCATACTATAGGTAAATAATACTTGATGAGAAGATTATATTTTCATCATTTTGATCTCCTTATATCTGGATGAGTTTACTTTCACTTCCTTGTTCGGTTGAGTTGTACTATTTAACTATACCATGTCCAATCTATTACATTCCTCTTCAGTTGTATCTCTTACTGCTCCCCCTTCAAAAAATTTAGGGTATTCTACTATGTATGTATATACTCACCCCTACATAATCTTCATTCAACCCGTGACATGTCTTTTGAATATAGAGGATAGTTCAATAGTGACATCATAAGATCTTGGAGGTATTGGCTTATTTGACTTTGTATGGTGGCATTATATTAGGATTTAGGAGCGGGGCTCTCCTTTAGCTATTTTATTTTCTAGATTTATGTTAGGTTGGGACACATTTCTGGTTGGGTGTGTATTTTGCACATTTTATTTTTAGTTTAAACTATTGTAATTTGTAATTTTTTTAGGTCCATGCATGTTTGATTTATTTATATCATTCTTCCATATTTTATTTCTTTCCTACTAAAATTTTGAATTGATTTGGCTATCTGTGTGCGTAGAGGTATATATCCAATGGCCTCCCCATGTTTAGTTGTGCCTCCGACGCTTGCGACCACCCTTGGCCTATGGAGGCAGTTTTGTGGTAGTTATAACTCAGGCCCTATCTTGGGTAGGTTCGTGGAAACTGGATCATACGATTTCATCAATGGGAACATAATCATACAAAATCTCAATAAACGGTGAGATTGTTTCAATGAAATCATAAAAAATAGTGACTTTGATCTATAATCCCCACATATGAAAATGAAATTACATGAATCTTAATAATATAATGAAAATAATGAGGTTATTTATATAACATTTCAAATAGTAGTATATACACCTCGTAAAAAAATATAATTTAATAATAAAACATGTTTCTCAATAAAGTAAAATTAATAAAAAACTACTTTATTGATTTGTTAAAATATGAACCATAATCCCCATGAAATAAATGTCATCAAATTGATATGTAAATACCCATATATTTAAGTATAAAAATAATATAATACATCCATTAGTAGTGTAGACAACAAAAAAACGAAATTTTAGGTGAATAAGTCATGTATCTCATGAAAATAAATAGTGAGATAAAATTCTCATACCTTATGTCTTGTTATTCTGCGTACATGTTCAAAAATCATGTATAATAAATATAAGTTTGTTATGAATATATTATATAACCATATTATTATATATAATACCATATATTATTTTTTATGTCTTTTATTACCCATTAATTAACAACTTAATGTCAATGTCATGTGTCGGGTAATATCTGCTTTATTTTTCATATATATTTTGACTTGTTATTCTTGATCCTTTTACTTATCTCACAATTTAATTATTTACAGAATGTAAAAAATGGGAAAAATATTATAAACATTCAGTATATATTTATTTATAATAATATAAATGAGATATAATTATGAAATTTATTACACCGTTCATAGAGATGGTAGGTTGTATGTACTCAGAAAATTTGTTTACATTTTATTATCATATTAAAAGAAAGAAAGAAAATTAAGTTTATATATATATATTATAATTCCATTAGAATTATTTTTTCATATTTATCATATAAATTGACTAAATTAATCCTTAATACAATCCAAGTAAGGTATGAACGAATCACAATGCTTTGAGTATGTGGTAGTCTACATTTCCCCAAACGAAATTATTGTACTTACAAAAAATAGAAATCATGAAGGTATATTCTATGTAATAATTATAGAATCATAAATAAATAATAGAGAGAGTATATAACATATAGAAATATAGTTTCCATCATAAAACCCAACCATGATAGGTGCTAGAGGGAAAAAATGAACAACATCGTTTCGTGAGGCGGTAGTTCTCCATACACAAGGATGGTAAGTTCATTACCTATTAGATGGAATTGAATGTAAGTGTAAGAAAAACCCTCATAATAACAAAATATCAGTATATTTAGGATACTACTGTTATTATATAAGTCTTTTATATGAAAATTTGAGGTGTTGGGGAAATAAAATAAAAGAAAGGAGTCTGAGGAAGGATGTTACCTCTTCTTTGGGTAACTCATTTTTTTGTGCACAAAAGGGATTCAATTGATGGATTTATTATATGAGGAAGGAATTAATTTTCAGAGATTATTTTATCATATTTTAATATAATAAAAGGTCTTGAGAGTTTTTAATAAGTGGGATGGGTGAGTGCATTTTTATAGTGGAAGAGGAGTGGCAGTCTTGTAAATTTTTGAAATGAGAATTCCACCCACATTTTTCTTATGAAAAATGGTTCCAATAACATATAAAATTTTATCCAAGTGATGATATCATCTAAATATGGCCATATAATGTATTTTAGATAATTTTCTAGGTCATTTTGGTCCTTAAGTGTAAGGTTTAGTCACTTGTTAAGCTAATTATCCTCCTAATCATTGTAATTAATTTTAATTGTTTTAAATAATAATTCTTTCAAAAACTAAGTTAACCCTATTTGAGATTATATATTATGATTATTACAAATATTAAATAATTTTTTTCAAATTAAAATCAATGAATTTTAATAAATTAATTTAAATTTAATCCCACAGATGAGACTCCAAATTGTGTTTTTAAAGCATAAATATTCAAAAGATTAGTAAGTTTTTATAACTAATATCAAAGTGAAGTTGATTAAAATGAACTAAATTAGATTAATTTATGTAAAATTGATCTATTATAACATTAAAACGAATTATAAATATAATTTGACCTTATAAATTATAATATGAAAAAGAAGTTTTGAATTAAAATCTAGTATTTTTCACTATTCGTCAAAAAATGAAACTTCCCAAAAATACCATAAATTCACCCTAAGATTATATTTGTGTTCTTCTTTCAAAAATAAAGTTTAGTTTGAAATAAAAAATAAGTAAATTTTTAAAAAATGGATTTAAAATATGTTCTCCATTAAAAGGATAAAAAATCAATTTTTAGATGAATATGTATTATTATTTATAAAATTGGATTTATTATTATCTTATACCTATCAAATATATAAGATATGTATCAAAAATTTAGATTGAATATATTATATAAATATTATTTAAAACCTTAAGGAAAAGTGTTTTTTTAACTTATTGAGATAAAATTGTATTTATACATAGAAAAATGTTTTTCTTGTAAAAAAATTTATTTATTTTCAAATAGTTCTTACATTTACTAATACTAATTGATAAACAAAGTATTCCTTTTATATAAATGTTTAAATAATATTTTCACAATTTTTTTAATCATAATTTTAACATCCATTCTAATGGGTAGGTGGAAGGTATAATAATATTTTAATAATAATATTAATATTTTATAGTAGTTCAATAAAGACAAGGCCTTGCATGTAACAAAATATATTGAAGGAACTCAACATTGTGTGTAACACAATCCAATAATAGTCTTGTTTTTACAAAAATGTAATATATTTATTTCATGCAGTGCATGAAATCCATTAATAGTTATTTAATATATAAAAAACTATATTCAGTGTTGCATCAAATGAAAATTTTCAAAAAGACTAAATTAATTTAGAAAACAATTTTTCACAAAATCCCAGGGTGTTACATTTCAAATAAAGTTTCATCTTATAATAATGGATAAAATAAATAAATTAAAAATAAATAATTTATCAGAATCAGTTCTATGTGATTACCTTTGACTCAGTAACAATTCTCTATATCTAAAAATACCATATTTTCATTATTATCTACATATATAATTTATGATGACAATTTACTAAAAACCATTTTTAAAACTTAGTATTGAATTTGACCAATGGTCATAAAGATAAAACAAAACATTACTTAATTCAATAAAGGTAACTCACTCACATACAAAACAGTGTTACAAAATTTGAGAATTAAAGAGAGACTTGAGAAAAAAATCTGAATGGAAAGACTCAACAGAATTTCCAATAAAAATTTACTACCTTGATAAATCAATTCCCATTGATTATAATAAAATATTGAAAACATACTCTATCATACTGTATATATGTGGTGGAAAACCTATCACTAAAAAGAATAATATTCATCTATATCATCCACCTGATGTTGACTCCCCTTCCCATTAAACCTCTTCTAAACTATTCTCTTTTATTATGTAGCACCAAACTCAATATATATGAATTGAACTCCCTATGTGGTTTAAAATATCAGATTATTTCTGATATTGATATTCCTTATCATACTGAGTCAATTTCATTAAGTGATATAACCATTATTGAATTACTAAAATCATTGGCTCATCATTTCATAGAATTATTGAATCTATATTTAGGGCATGTATCTCCTATAAAAATTGTATCCTCCTATTCAGTATAGATATTGAATGAATGTGCCCCAAACATATTTTTCCAATTTTTTTACTTTTTCTTCAAATTATATATCTATGAAGAAGAATCTTAAACCATTGAGGAATAAGATAACTGAACCCACTTGGATTTATAATAATATCTTTGATATGGTCATGATATTCTAAAAACCATTACATGTGGAATTATTTGTAAACTATATTTCCACTACCTCTTGATAACATGATACCTATATTATACAACTACTTACTGGTTTAATTTAAAACACCAACTCTTGATACACTTGACTCTTGAATGATTCATCAACATTGAATATATACCATTATGGATTTCTAAAATAATTTATGTAACTAGTACTATGAATTTAACTACACAATTATATTTCCCACTATGCTTATAAATTAATATCAAAACTCAACTACAAGTGTAAAGATCATTGTATAATGTTCTAACCACATAACATATTTCTTTTTGGGTGTGACATCTTATATGCAGTGTGATATATTATTATTTAATATATAGTGATGTAAATTATCTTAGGAGTTTTTCAAAAAAATATTACAAAAACATAATATCAAAATAATAAAATCTCACATATCATATTCTATATAAGATGTTGTGTGATAACCTTAGAAAAAATATATAATATTCAATATATATTCTTACCAAGAATTGCACCATCTCATCAATGAATGACTGGAATAGGTACATCCTAGCATAATCATGTAAATATCATATTCACAATGGCATCTAGTTTTCATATAAAATCTAAAATGGAGTTTCTATTCAAAAATAATAAACTATTATATATATATATATATATATATATATATATTAGTAATTACCATGAATGACTAACTAGATTATTTGAACATCCCATGAATCAAAAAACATGAAAAAGTTTTCCCTTGACCTGATGTAATGATATATATTTTAGCATGAGTAAAAATTAACAACATCTAATAATTCAAGATAATTTTAATGTATAATAAAACTAATAAGAAAACCTAATTATTTTAATAAAGTCATAAAAACTTTCCATTTCCATAAAATCCTTGGTATGGTGTGAATTATTGTCACACATCCTTCTTCTCTATAGATTGATAAATAAAATCCATGGTTGTGATAAGCTTATTCTCTACTAAGGGAAATAGAATGAGATTTCATATCAATACATATGGTAGATTATTGAGAATAAAATATCATAAGGTGTCAATCCTATATTATTTAGAATAGGAATCCATGGTGAGAGAGTTTTCCCCTTAACTCATATACCTCACATAAGTGAAATACTTACACTATTTCTTAAAATTATGTCAATGTTTTATTCTATCATCCAATATTTTTTATATGAATAGTATCTATAGAACTACCATTATAATCAGGTGACACTTCATTATACCATGAAAAAATGTCCTAATTTGTTTTCTAGTCATAAACCCAAATTAATCAAATTTATTCCATTTTAGAATTATATCTATTCCTATTTTCCCACCTAGCCCTGCAATATTTTAAATAACAACTCGAAACTTTATAGTTGAAAGTTGATCTTGTGGGTCTATACCAAGTTGGCATCAATTTTAATCAAATAATAATTATTGCTTTTCAAAATTTTAGACTCTTCATTTAAATTATTTTTCACCAGTTTCATAAAACTATAATATTATTATTTCCAAGCATAATACATTAATATAATAATTTCATAGTAAATAAACATGACTAATCAAATTAAAATATAAATAAAAAATTATTCATGGTATTCCACTATAAATTTCTACATTCAGAAAAATGAACTCTACAAGAACATTTTAAGATTAAACAAAATCTCATATATCTATGAAATATCCGTACAAAATTATTTTAAATAAGGCATTAGTGTGTTATATGGAAACAATTTTTTTACTTTAAATTAATACTATGTGAATAAATACTTCCATGACTAATGTTAGTTATGTTGGGTTAAAATGTCTTACACCAAGAAATAAAAACACTTAACCATCATTTCCTAGTATCCCATGTGGTGATACATCCTCATGTCGTAGCACAAAAATACACATCAGGACTCACTTATTCTATGTAGAATAAAGACTTCATCTCTTCCGACCAATATCAATACCTATTTACAACACCCCCAAACCCAATGAAACTATCTAATAGTCTAGGATATTTTTTGAAGATAACATTGAATTCCTATAAAATAATTAACATACCCATTCATCAAAATCAAACCTAGATAAGATGAATTTCAATATTATCTATCATTTAGGGATACTAATAAAATAATAATAATGTATTAATGAAACTTGTTAAAAAATGATAAATTATTAATGTAACTCTCTTGTAACTAAGATATCACCCCAAAAACATTAACACCATAAAGGCCACCTATTTAATAGAACATCATGATTTTATGAACATAAAAACAATACAGACAACCTGACTCACAAATGAATCCTCACTAAAAATATTCATATCATCTTATAGTATTTAAAATAAGAAACCATTTAAAAACACCCTCATTCAAAAATTTAAAAATTTTGGAGAATATCTCCATGAATTAATATGGGAGAAATATACATTAAATTTTCAATTATAATTAACATATACTTTAAAATGAGTTCAAAATCAAAAATAGATGTTTTACTAAAAGTTATACATTATCCTTAGGAAATTTATATTGTTAAGTCTCTCTTAATTATTAGATACATGTTTAATATTTTAAAAAATATACTAACTATGTTATATAAGAATACATTAAAAATAGATCAAATACCTAATCTGTGGAATCCAAGAGATGCTCAATACCAAGGCATGAATCCATGATTTAAAACTAGAGGACTTCCTCAATCACTTCTTCCATGAATATTGAGACTCTAAATTAAGAGAATTAATCTTTACCACCCTAAATTATCTAGAGGGGGATTGATCACAATATCCCTTTCGGGATAAACCATTCTCCATATTCATTTATAGATCTCTAACCTCCATTAATAGAATAAATTGAAAATACATGATAA
Organism: Viscum album; assembly: GCA_963277665.1. Classification (NCBI taxonomy): domain Eukaryota; kingdom Viridiplantae; phylum Streptophyta; class Magnoliopsida; order Santalales; family Viscaceae; genus Viscum; species Viscum album. Next base: position 55,610,925 of record OY728153.1, on the reverse strand, counting down.
TATTCTAATTAATTGCCTCAATTTAGAAAAAAATGATATTTTTTCCCATCATCACTATATATAAAATAAGGAACCCATCTAATCTTTTTATAAAATAAACTGTAATTGTAACATCCCATTACTAATCTGACAGGTACGTATTTAACCGTTTCATGTTTTTACTTTTTGTTAACTGGTTAGGGTTGAGAATTAATTAGGAGGATACCTATAATATTGAAGTCATATATTTTTTGACTCTATGATTTAACATGCCTTTTATGTCGGGCTCCAGATGGTTACACACCATGTAACTAGGTTGCACAACATGTAATGGTCACTAGGTCATTACCATGAAAAGGTTCATGTCATTAAAATATTTACACCATGAAAGGTTACACATTGTGATGAGACATTTAATGTCATCAGTTATTTAATGAAAAGTTTTCAATTTAAAGCAGTGAGTTTTTCGAAGGTTATGAAACTTAAATATTTCACAAACTATAGTGAGATTACATGTGGTGTAATACCCCAACTGTAGTTTTTAAATAGATTTTATGGATGAGATCCTATTTTTCCCTCCTCTATAGTTTCTTTTCTCTCAACCCAAATCCTTCCCCAGGTGATCTTAAAGCTTTAAAACCCTTACAGATCCATTCATTTCACATTTGATCAATGTTGTGTAGGTAGTGGAAATCCTAGTTAAGCATTATCCCTCATTATTCATCATCATCTCATTCTCCTCCATTGGTATTTCAATATATAATATTTAAATTGATGGATCTATGATCCATGATGTTGTATATAATCTATAGGTTGTGTTTCAAGGCCTTATACACCTTCTTTCTAGTTTATGGGTGTTATTGAGAGTGTTGATATTTAGAATAATGTTTGGTGGTTCTGTCCTGATTTTACAAATTGATTAACTTTACATGGGTTAATTTATTTCAATTATTGATTTAAATTCAGTTTCTTGTAAATTCTTTCATTTGGTTTCGAAGAAAGCCTGATTCTATTTAATTAGGGGGTTTGAAATGGTTTTGGAAAGAATATGGGAACCCCCCCCCCCAATTCCTTTGAATTGAGGAGTGGTTAAAAATTGGTGGAAATATCTGATTTCGAAATGATGGAATTTGTTTTGAATTGATTTTAATATTGTATAAATAGATTAAATTATTTAGATAAAAATGTAGTGGTTTTATCTTGGAAAGTGGCATGGTTTTTATTAAAACCCGTTTTGGTTTTAAATGGAATGTTTTCATTGAAATGGGAGGATGTGATTTAATTGTATTTTAAGAAGTCTTAAAATAAATTTCCCATCAATTATTATGCAATATCACATGAAAACCTTAGGTATTTGGTGATTTATTTGGACACAATCTACACTACTACAACATTCTAAAACATAAATGAAGCAGTTCACACCCTCGATGGGATGGTGATAGGTCACCTTTGGCCATTGTCAGAGGGAAATGTGTATAAACATATTTTCATGATCACTTAAAGAGTACAGAGTCCTATAGCCATAAATATTCATACCTATTTTGTGGATGACCATGTTGCTCACTTATTATTTTTATACTAGATATAAATGTATTCCAATATTGTGAAACTTCTTTACCTGCCTTTAGAATTTATATAAATTGTTTTATATAACTATTTTATTTAATGAATTGTTTTAGAAATGTTCCATAACTTGTAATACTTTTCTTAAAGTGTTTTACATCATTTTAATTGTATATTATGATTTGAATAAATATTATATAAAATTCCACACCTATTTATTTTTTAAAAATTTAAAGCATTCCTTTTGGTTAATCTATTATTAGAATCTATTATAGAATCCATGGTGAGACCCTACTATGATTTTTAGCTTACACAATACTTGTGCCTTTGGGTTTTTATAGATTATCTCCTTTCAGGTTCGATCAAGGGGAAAGGATCTCTTGGAAGTGGATCCAACTATTGAACATTAGACTTGGTTAGTTGTGTCCCTAAGGACTTGGGGTGTTTTCCTCTGTATTGGTACATGAGTTATAGTACATTAGGCTTGTTTATTCCTTGTTGATTTATGGTACTTTACTCCCATTGGAGTTTCTTTTATTATTCATACTATATTTTTTCTTTTACATTCCCACTTTAAATTTTTATGATGTCAGGTTCTAGTCACCAACCTGTGGGGATCAAGAATTCCATTTAGGATATGTCAGGGATGGCTCAATTATCAGGTTACTAGGGTACCCAGGTTGGTTCATGACAAAGTTGTATCAGAGTAGGTTGATTTTTTCTCTTGAATTCAATATGAATTTGTGAAATCTTGTTGGGACTTAGGAGGCAGTTTCGATTGAGTTCTTTTCTATCGCTCACTGTAATGAACCTTATGTCTCCAAGGGTGGTTAGGGAAATATTTCTTATTGATAATTTCTAGTATTTTTTATACTATTATTTTGATAGAGTGGAATCCAAATCTTGTTTGTTATCTATGTTGGGAATAATTTCCCTTTTTGATTAGTTTGAGTATTAATATGAAGTATTCTTTTTTGTCTTCTAATGTTGTGTAGTATCGTGCCTCTGAGATCATTGTGAATCATATCCAAGAAAAGAATACTATTAAACCTCAGCGATCAAATCCGCCATTGGACCCAAATATAATTGAGGTTATTGTGCACACTTTCCAATCTTCGATACATAAACCACCTTCAGTTTTCATTCAGGATCATATTGTGGAACCTCAGTGGGATTCTCTAAAAGTTAGTTCTTAAGAGTTCCTTTGAAAAAAGCCACCAGTTTTCAAAAGGATCCACTAATCCGCAACATGCTAAGAAATGGTTGGGAAAGATAGAACATATTTTTGAGTTCCCAGATACACTGGATGTGATAAAGGGGAAGTGTGCCACCTTCATGTTGGAAGGACCTAGCAGGTAATGGTGGGACACCATGGTGATGTAAAACAAATATGGGTTCTTGGGGTGGTAAGACATCAATATTCTTTTCACTGATTAGTTAAATCAAGAGTTAATGGAGTTTTTCATTGATGTTTAGTTTTTCAAGATTTAGTAGGATGACAGAACCATGAATGAGTATTCAAATCGCTTGGCTAAACTTGTATAGTTTGTGTATGAGATTGTATCAAATGAGAGTATGAATGATCTTCAGATTAAGTTGGGAATTTGATCCGATAACTATTCTCATTTTTTATTACTAAATATTCCCACTTATACTTATGTTTTGGATAGAGTTTTGATGGTTGAGATGAACCTGGAAGGAAATTCAGGTTTATTCAGAGTTTCTTTCTCTCCTAGTGGTAGTGTGAGTTCATTCAAGGGAAACTGTAAGAATGATAATTCTCATGGAAGTTCTTGATGGAAGATTCAATCTATACCTCTTATATCACTAGGATTAAGTCCTTTGATTTTCTATAGGTGTGGTAATCTATGACATTCTAAGAGGGTTCCCATAGAGGCACCCAAGAACTATGTATCTAGAAGATGTTCAAGGTACTCAAATACATTCTGCTTTATCTTTTCTAATCCTTGTAGTAGAATAGGATAATAAGGTCCTCCTAAATTATGGGGAAATCCAATGATTCTTGTATAAAATGGTTCCATCCATAGACATCAAGAACAAAAATACTTTACTTAGTTAAAGAGTCTCTAAAGGAATCAGACACGGGTCCTGTGACTGTGAGAGGTACCATTATTATAGCTTCATCATTAGTGACTGCTCTACTTAATACTGGTACATCTCATTCATTTATTTCAATATGTATCATTAATATTCTTATTTTTCCTATGTATATTTTATCTTTTTAAAGGGATATTACTACACCATATGGTATAAAAGAGATATTATGGTATCTTTAGTCCCATATGTGTCTTCTCTATATCAGATGTGAGCTGGCTTGGAGTTTTCTAGTTCTCGACATGAAACCTGATGACATCATTTTTAGAATGGATTGGCTCACTGAAAATAAATCCTAGATTGATTCTTATCTTTGTCAGGTCTACCCTACTACACCCAGTGGTGTGTCTTTTTTAATTCAAGGCAATTGGGACCCAAGGTTAGGTAGGGCCAGACATTCTTATCCAGATTTGGGGAAAGTAATATAAATGTTTTCTTTTGATCTGGAGTGTGAATCTTTGGGCATTGATCTCTCTCCAGTTTTCATCATGTTTCCCAATGTGTTTTCTTATGACTTATCTTATTTTCCATCGATAATGGAGGTCTAGTTTTCTATTAACTTAATGCCTAGTACTCAACCAGTTTCAATTACCTCTTACTGTATGGCACCATTTGAACTGAAATAGTTGAATTCCCAATTGAATGATCTTCTTTAGAAAGGTTTTATAGACCTGATTGTGTCACCTTAGGTGGTGTAGGTTCTCTTTATTAATAAATTTGATATTTCTATTTGCTTATGTGTTGATTACTGAAAGTTCAATAGAGATACGTTAAAGAACAAGTATACATTACCATGGATTGATAATATGTTTGATCATTTTCAAGGGGAAATGTGGTTTTCAAAGTTTGACCTTTAATTTGGTTACCATAAATTGAGAATAAAATAATATCACATTCACAAAATCACCTATCATAGTAAGTAAAACTATTTTGAGTACCTTTTTATTCCATTTGGTTTAATAAATACTCATACAATCTTAATGGATTTAATGAATAGGATTTTCTATGATTATTTAGATACCATTTTTGCAGTCTTTGTTGATGAAATCCTCATTTACTCTAAATATAAGGAGGATCATGCACATCATCTGATAACAGTTTTGTTTCATCTGAGAAATTACTAACTTTATTCTAAGATTTCAAAGTGTTATTTATGGATTTGGGAATTTAAATTATTGGGAAACGGGGTTTCAGAACAAGGAATATTAGTTTATACAGAGAATTTGAATGTTGTTATGACTTGGGAGCAACCACGTAATGTATTTGAGATTCAGATCTTATTGGGATTAGCAGGATATTACCATAGGTTTGTGAAGGACTTTTCAAATTTGGATTCTACGATGACTTATCTAACTTAAATGGTGGTGAAGTTTACTTGGGATGATAGATTTCAAAGTTCCTTTATTGAGATAAAATCTACTATTAACTACTTCACCGGTTTTGACTCTTCTAGAGGCCGGGCATGGCTATGTGATCTTTTTTGATGCATCAGGTTCAGGTTTGGGATGCGTTATTATATATGGAAATCATGTAGTTGCATATGGATCTCATCATCTTAGGACACACAAGAATAATTACCCTACCCATGACCTTGAACATGTAGTTGTGATACAAAAACATAATATTTAGTGGAATTACCTTTATGTTGAAAGTTTTACCATGTTTTCAGACCATAAGGGCATGGGTTATATCTTCTCTCAAAAAAATCTAAATCTCCACTAGAGGCATTGGGTAGAATACCTGTATTATTTTGATTTCAACATCTCCTTTACCCCGTGTAAAGGGAACATCATTACTGATGCGTTGAGAAAAAAATTTCCATCCCAGGAAGTGAATGAATTTTTAGAAGAGTGGAAGTTGATGTCCCTATTTTATTAGTTTCATATTGGGGTCTAAGAATCAGGGGGTTATGGTTCTTTAGATTTCATTCAGTTATCATCTTCTCTTCTATAGATTATTATTTGGTATCAAAAACTTGATCGTGAATTCTGTAGCATTCAAGACTCTATTTATGGTGGGGAGACAATTTTCAAGTGGTCTTTATCCAAAGATAGTGTTTTATGTTATCATAACTTCTTTGTTGTTATATTTTTGGAATGGAATGTTGTGATGGGGGATTGTCATAATTCTCAGTGGGTTGTGCACCCAGGAACCACAAAGATATTCTATGACATGTGGAGGATGCTCTGGTGTTCTGGTATGATGTAAGGGGTTGATGAGTTTGTCTCTCATTGCTATATGTTCCAACAGGTTAAGGTTGAGCACCAAAAACTTTGGGTTTTCTTTATCCACTTCTAGTCCATACTTGGAAGTGGGATGAGATATCTATGAACTTTTTGGTTGGTTTTACCTATACCTAGAGAAATAATAATGTGTTATGGTTTATGATTGATAGTCAATCCATGTTGTCTCACATCATACCAATTCATGATATAGCCAAAGTATAGGAGTTGGGAAATCACTACATGAAATAGATTGTTTGTTTTCACAAAGTTCCATATGCTATAGTCTCATATATGGATCATCGGTTTACATATCTCTTTCAGAGAGGCCTTTAAGAGGTATTGGGATATTAGGTCCATTTGATCATGGCCTACCATCCATAGTTAAATGGCCCGATAGACGGAGCTATACAGATTATTGAGGATATTCTTTATTCCTGTGTTCTCAACTTCGGTGGGGCTTGGGATGATCACTTTTGGATGGTTGAGTTTTCTTATAACAATAGATACTATTCAGCAATCATAATGTCTCCTTTTGATTCCTTGTATGGTTTACCTTGTAAATATCTATTTTTTAGGTCATAAAATAGTGAAATATCCTTGGTTTGACAATGTTTGGTGAAAGAGGCAATAGAAAATATTTAGAAAATTTGTCATAGAATGTTGATGGCACAGAAAAAATATAAATATTATGTAGATCATTGCTATATACGTTTGGAATTATTAGTTGGTGAATAGGTGTTCTCGAATGTTTCACCCTAGTTGGATCATTGATGGCTTGGGAAGAAAGGGAAATGTACTCCTCGCTTTATGGGACCTTTTGAGGTTTTTAAAAAAGTGGGTAAAGTTTCATACCATTTAGGGCCTCCACCACAACTGACATTGATACATAATGCATTCCATATATCTTAGCTGTAAAATTATTTATCTAATCTATATCATATTCTGAGCTAGAGTTATCTTGAAATTGAACCTAACTTATCTTTGAATGAGTGGCCAGTAAAGATAGTTGATTCGCAGACCAAGGTACTTTGTGGTAGGAAGATACCTTTGGTTCATCTGCTATGTCTACATGGTTCTGATAATAATTATATGTGGGAATGTAATGCACTTATAACATAGTAGTGGACTCATCTTTTTGGAATTGAATCTTCTTCATAGGTTTTCTAGGGAAAAAAATTTTTGATGGTGGGGAGGTTGTAACATCCCATTACTGATCTGATAGGTACGTCTTTAACCTTTCCATGCTTTTTACTTTTCATTGATTGGGTAGGGTTGATAATGAATTGGTAAGATACCTATAATGGTGATATCAGATATTTTTTTCCCTCTCATCTTTAATCGGCCTTTTCTGTAGGCTATCATAGGGTTACATGCCATGTAACTAGGTTACATGACATATTATAGTCTCTATGTTCTTACTCAGAGAAAGCTCATGTAATGAGAAGATTAACATTGTTAAAGGTTGCATGTTGTGTTGATCCATTAAATGTCATGAGTTATTTAATTAATGGTTTTCAATTAAATGTGATGTGTTTTTCAGCGGTTATGAAACTTAACTATTTCATGACATTTAGTGGGATTACACATCGTGTAATACCCCAAATGATATTTTTAAACATATTTCATGTTTGATATCTTATTTTCCCATACTCTCCAATTTATTTTCTTTTGACCCAAATCCTTCCCCATGTGATCTTTAAACATTACAACCCTTCTAGATCCATTCGTTTGGCATTCAATCGTCATTTCATTGGTAGTGTGAATCTCAGTTATGCTTTCTCCCTCATTATTCGTCTTACTCACTTTCTCCACATTTTTTATTTTAATAGATCATCCTCAAAGTAATGTATTTATGCTCCATGATGTTGAATATTTTCTCTAGTTTGTCTTGCGAGGTCTTTTACACCTTTGTTCTAAATGACGGTTGTCGTTGCGAGTGTTGAGTTTTGGAATAAAGGTCAGTGGTTACATTCTAACCAGCCAAATTTATTAACCTTAAATTTCATGATTTATTTCAATTATTTATTTAAATTACATTTCTCATAATTTCATTCATTTGGTTTCAGTGAAAACCTAATTCTAAGTAATTGGGTTTTTGAAATGGTTTTGGAAATAATTTGAGAAAAATCCTCAATTCCATTGAATTTGGGTGTGTTTGAAAATTGATGGAAATGTTTGATTATGAAATGGTGGAATTTTTTTTGAATTGATTTTATACTTTTGGAAATGTATTAAAATGTTTCGATAAATACCAAGTGGTTTTTTCATGGAAATAGGCAAGTTTGTTTTTATTAAAACACATTTTGGGTTTAAATGGAAAATTGGAATTGAAATGGGAAAATGGGGTTTAATTGTATTTTAGATTGTCTTAATATAAATTTCCCATCATTTATTATGTAAGAACACATACAATCCTTAGGTATTTGGTGAGTTATTTGGTCACACTCTATGCTATTACAACATTCTAAAACCTAAATGTAGTAGGTCACATCCTGAATAGGGTGGTGATGAGTCACCTTTGGACAGTGTTATAGGGATGTGTGTATACACATATTTTTGTGATCACTTAGAGAGTGTGGAGTACTATATCCTGAAACATTCAAACCAATTTGGAGGATGGCCATGTTGCTTGATTTTTATTTATATTTGATATATAAATGCATGAAATTTTTGTGAAACTTCTTTACATTCCATTGGAATTTACATAAACTATTTTATGTAACTATTTTATTTAAGTCATTATTTTATAAATTTTCCATCACTTTTAAGAATTTATTTAATTTATTTTCCATCATTTGAACTTTATTTCATGATTTTTTTTAAATATTCTTAAAATTCCAAACCTGTTTATTTTTTTAAAATTTAAATTATTACTTTTGGTTAATATATTTTTGGCATTTGTTACTGAATTCATGGTGAGATCCTATTAGGCTATTTATCTCACACCCTACTTGTTCCATTGGGTGTTTTTAGATTATCTCCTTTTTGGTTTGAACAAGGGGAAAGGATCTCTTGGAAGTGGATCTAGCTACTGAACTTTGGTCTTTGTGAGTTGTGTCCCAAGGGACATGGGGTGTTTTCCTCTGTTTTGGTACTTGAGTTTTAGTACTTTGGGAATGTTTATTCCTTAATGATTTTTGTTATATTACTCACCTTGGATTTTATTTTGTTATGAATATTGACGTGTTTCTTTTACATACAAATTGTTACTGGAAAAAACATTCCAACTTTTATTTTGTATGATGTCGTGTGCAAGTCGCTGACCTGTGGAGATTGGGAACGCCATTCATGCTATGTCAGGATCGTCTTGGTTATTAGGTTGCCAAGGTACCCAGGTTATTTTGTGACAGTAATTCAATTTTTATTGAGGAGTCACATACAATAGAGTAAAGGTTCAAAAAAATACAATTAATTCATAACTAACTATAGTATTAAATACTAAGGTATTCAAAAAATATGATATTCATATATTCTTGATTGAGATAATCGATGATATAATATTTGATAAAGCAACCCCCATATATAGTTTTCAGGGATATTGTGTCTGTAGAAATTTTTCTCTCTCTCCATGTGTTTCTTATGGCCATGTATTGGTTAATCAATATACTAAATTTTTTGATTTCCTATGCTATAGGAATGTGAATTTGATGATTACCATGAATTATATTGGACACTATATAGATATATGTCTCCAACATAGAAAGAATATTGGTGTACCCTTTGAAAATAATAATTACAATGGACACAAATTTAACATCATCTTTGATGGGAAATTCTTACCTATATAAATCAATGATGGATACTTAAATAGATTAACCTATATCACTAACTATTCCAAGCCCCTTTATAATCCCATGAACCCAAAAATCATATATATTTAATTTAAATCCAATGGATGATTCTCACTAGCTCATTTATTATCCTTTTATTCTATTTCCATTTTACATCTGAGATGGAGGAATGAGTTTCAAGAGAAAAGATAAAATTTTAGAACTTAGGGAATTATTTTGTAATGAGAATTCAATCATTACCCTTCATGTTATTGAGGTTAAACCTCTTATAGTGGAACCTATCATTGTACTGAGCATCCTATATTTCTCAAAAACCTATAGTGATCATCGTGATTCAAACGTTAGTCTCCAATGGTGAGATATTTGGGAACTAAAACCATTATGATATAAAATAAAACATAGAATTAACTATGTGTTATATAAAATATTGTTTCCAATTGACTACTACCTAATGTTAGCGTGATATAACTTAATATATATGTGAAAAATGTTATATTGTTTTATTGGAGAGATGCAACAACATTTAGAGGACATGTGAATTCCTTTCCTTATTACATATATATCAATAGGAATAGAATTATTGTGGATCCTTTAATGGAATGAATGTACTATATATAAATATTATCTATTAATGAACCATGTTATAATTGTTTATGTGTAGTGAATATGGAATATTGGAACCATTAATAATGGATTATTATGTAAAATATATATTTTCCCACTAATTTATTCAATCATGAACTATTATTAAAAATATTATAAATATAACCATTCTTTATAATGTGATGAAGATAAATTAATAAAAGGTGTGATAAAATGATCATTAAGGGTAAACATGGGAGATATCAAAGTTCACAGAAGAATAACTTGTGCATAAGGGTTTAATAACATGATATTATCATTTTAAAATCATAAATTGCATATCCTAGATCAGAAACTTGAGTCATGGGACAAAAATTATAAGTTAACAATACATGAATCGTAATGGAATAAAAGTATATATTCAATGAAACCATAACACTCGAATAAGTAATATAGTTGTGGAATACATATAAACATTTAAAATCTTATGTCTCAGATACCCACCAAGGAATTCATAACATTTAATGTAGTAACCCCAACCCCGAAAGTATAGGGCAGGTGCCTAGTAAAATTACATTGGAATAAGATATAAGGAAATTGTGCCCCAAAATAATTAATAGTTTAGTATTAATGGTAAACAAAGATACATATATGTGTATTGTATTATAATTGAACACACAAATTACAAAATAATTTTTTTTATTTCATTAAAGAATAACTTTATTCCATCTTGAATATCCTTGCATATAATTGTTATTAAAATCTATGAAATCTTAGGGAATGGAAAAAAATAAGTTTAACCATAACATCCTAGTAAGGGTTAGGTAAAACAGAAGAAATAATCAATCAACAAGAATAATTAATATGTTATGGTAAATAACTAAGCACACATTCCATTAAAATCACTAGATAATGAGAAATAAATATAGAATTGTAAATAATTGAGAACATTTTCCATTTAAATAGTTTGGTAAAAAAAATATAAAGTTAAATAACCTAGAATATGTTCCACTTAAATCCCTGAATAAGGAATAATCAATAAGGAAAGGTATATAACTTAAAAACATGAAATTTAGTCAATAAATTGAGGATTGAATGAATCTATATATTTTTTAATATTGAAAATATCATGGATAATATTAACCTAATATGAATGACTAAAAATATTAATTATTGGATTCCATGTTTCCCAGGTTCACAGAACATGTACAGTCCAAACTATTGACAAGGTGGTTTAAAAATAATGGGTAGAAAACTATTTAGTTGTGTCTAGCCTATTGATTCTTCCCATGAGACTACATATGCATCGTGAGTCATACTTTTAATGGTCCCCAACCCATTTCATAATAGTTTAAATCTTTCCTTGTATTTATAATAATCAATTTAATCCATAAGTAATGAACCTTATCAAATTTCTTCATTGAGAAAATAATATATATTTAAAAATATTTTAAGTATAGTAAAATAACCATGAAGGTAAACACTGTACGTTAAAAAATGTATACGTTTTCGGAAAAAAAAACATATCCATGGTAAATAATGAGGATATTTAGGGAAAATTTAATGTTAAATTATCACAAGAAATTAAATAACTCAAGGGGAAGTTAGTGACTATGAATATGATTCAAGGATATGAATATCAATACTATATTTGTTAAAAATAATCATAAGTTATCCAAAGGTAGAATAAAGATGGTATTAATTATATGTATACCAATTAGAGTAAGAATAAGGTATGTTTTAATTTATAAAATATAATGATCATCAAAATTATTAATGAATAAAATATCATTTAGAATTTGAATTTTTTTAAAAAATTGTATCCATTGAAAATCATTTTTTTAAATATCATTTAGAATATTTCATAAACATGAAAGGGAAGTTCTAATAAAGGATGGTGGGTAATTTCATACATACCTTACAAGGTAAAAATAATATTCATCTTACATTGTAAAAAGGATATAAATGTTCCTTGTTCAGAAAGTGATAAGAATGATCCTTTTAAAAAAATTAAAAATGAAAAAATGAGTAAAAAATATTCTAATATATCATTTTGAAAAGGATAATGAAAATTTTTTTGGGAATAGTTCTAGATAACATGATTTTTTAAGAAAAAATATTTCCACCTAAAGAGATAAATTATGTCATATTTTATTAAACAAATCTATATAATATTAAGTATCAAATAGTGGAAAAACAATACAACCAATTTAAAAATATCATTAATAACTAAAGGAGAATAAAATTAAAGGGTATACTAAATAATGATCATATAGTAAACAATCTTTACTAGAAGAATATTGTGAAATAATCCCTTAAAATTATTATAACATTGAAATGATAAATTATAAATGAATTTATTAGGTGTATTAATTGAAAATCAAAATAAAACAAATTTAAATAAATTAATAAATATAAAAATACATTATACACATAATCATATAGTAATAATGAAAATTATTAACTAATATAACCCAATCAAAATGAAATCAGTTATGAAACGTATTTTTCAATTGTTGTCTTTATGTTAAAATATACTTAGATGAAATAATTCAAATTGAAACTCAATATGACATGATAAATTATTTATTCATGATATTAAATTTCATAGTGTAAGTATATACACCATTTAAAATAAACTAGGTGAATAATATTACAATATTCCTCAATGAAATGAATGTGATATTGTGACATCCCAAGTAATTAATGAATAATAGATATTTTTATCTATGTCTATTAATGAATTAGATAGTGTTTTAGAGGCTTAAAATGAAAATAAATCCAATCTTAAGCATGGAATACACTAATATTTTTAAAAGATTGTTTTACTGCCTTTTGATGGCAAACCATTTTTAAATATATATTTTGAAAATTTTATAAGCTATGTTTTTTAAAATAAACTTATTCTTTATTATTGGGACATCAAAATTTACTATGTGTGAATTTTTGATATTTTTCTGACAATGTTCATTTTTTAATGAATAGTGAAAAATACTGCATTTTATATCAAAACTGCTTTTTAATCTAATTTATTTATATGATTAGATTATATTTTGAATTGGTTTTAAAGTGAAATTAGAATATATTTTTACCATTTAATCCAATGGTGGTCATTAGGATTAATTTCACTTTGGAATTGGGCATAAACTAATGCCAAACTTTTCATAGATATTGTTTCAAAAAAACCCGCTATTTGTTTTGACAATGGGAATTATTTTTAAATCAATTATTGAAATTTCTATGTTTTGAATGTTGTAAAATGGATTACATATTTGTAATCAGTAGTTCCAAATTATTTAATCAATACTCTTTTGTTTTTTGGACATTATGAATAGTAATGACGGTAATTATCTTTAATTATCTTGATTAATGAGTAATCGGGTAGTTAAGGATAATAAAATAATATCATAATAATAAAAAATGACACCAACATGTGTCCTAATTCTACTGGTTGTCTCATGGCAGACCATGGGATGTCTTGTGCCAAACTTGGGGACCCCATGGAATCACTTTTGTGGAAAGTGACTTGTTATCTTTTTATTTTTTTTAAAGAAAGTAAATGTAACAATAATGTATCACCTAATTAAAACATTTTTAATTTTGTATAAATAGATGATATTTTAGACTATAAATATTCATTGGAAATATAAAAATATTTCCTACATAATAGTATTTATTTCATAATTTTTAGACTTTAAATAAATTAAATTATTTATGATATCATGATGATGCAGCGATTACCTCATTAATAAAGGATTTAAATAAAATGAAATGATAATGTACAATATATGACCTACACATGTCCAAAACCTATTGGATGGGTGGATTTAGAACCCTTATCAACTTACCCTCTAATTATATCAATGTGGGACCTTTTGAATCCGAAACTCATTTTAAAATAAAGTAACATTTCTTTACTTTCCAAGAGTGCCCCTCCTCTCCTCTTATAAAAGGCCCCCACCTCTACCTCTTTAGCCACACTTCCAAAGCCTTTGGCTCAGCCAACCCCTGCCCATTTTGTCTCTCCACTTCCCTCTCTTACTCCTTGAAGCCTCACTTTGGGCAGAAGTCTTCCCAATGAATCCTTTGAGCTCAAACCAAAGGGAGTTACCCGATTTTAAGGTAATGTCTTCACTTGAGTCCTTTTGTTTTATTTTGCTTCTCCAACCCCCTAAACTCTTTTTATTCATTTCTTTTGTAACAAATACAGTATATTCAATATACTAGGATGTTTTTATAAGAATTATTCTATCTACACTTACACACACCTACATCTAATGGTTAAAGAACATACTGTTTCCGTGGATGGTGAATTTATGCCTCCTGAAACGATGATTGTTCAACATTCTTTTAACACCTTCAAAGGTGGCCATTAAGATGACACTATATTTATATATGATAAATAATATGTTTATGTTTTCCTTAAGCTTCTTTATTTTTCATTTTGGGCATACCTTTATGGTTTCCATTATGGGTAAACGTGATATCTTCATTTAAGGAAGTGCGGACTACCGCCCCCTCAAAGTGATTTGATTCGTTAAATACCATATGTGGGACGTATAAAGGATGGAGTTATGATATTATATATGATATTACACTGGAATTATAATATACCTTTATATAATTATGATTCCATTCTATAAAATATGAAATAGAAATGAAAGTAGCGTTCATGCGTACGTGCGGCTTACCGTCTCCATGAACGGTGCATTTCATTTCTTACCTCTAAATGATTATGTAATGTTATAAATGCATGTATATACTGGATATATATTATATATATGATATCTACATCATGAATACCATTCTGGATATAATGGATAAATGAACAACTTGTAATTATAAAGGGTTTATTTTTTACTCAAGTACCAATGATCGTTAAAACGACCGTTATTAACTTAAATAATTACATAGTGTTCATGACATGGAAATAAGTGATATAAAAGGAATAATGAACTTGAAAAAGGTTCTTAAACAAGTAGAAATTAACTAAATTTTATTATTCAGGAGATTAAAGAACGACCGAGTCAAGTCAGACCCGAGGTATGGGACTTCGTCTCAATCTCCTTTCATTGAGGCATATTTTGTTTTATACAAAACCTTCTTTTATACGGTGTATAAACCCCTTTGACTTTTACGTTTATTCAAAAGGAATATTTTTTATATGAAGAGTTTACTAAATGACAAAAGGGAATGTCTTTGTCGTACGTATGCGGCGACAATGACTTCTCTGTCGTCGTGTCCATTATTTGAGTTTCAGCTTCCTCTACAAGTCATGCCTTTTTTTAAAGAAAAATAAATACCATGTTTTAATTTTCTTTTATTTTGGTATTTAAAATGGTTTTGATAATTTTTTTATTATATCACTGTGTTATTGATATCTTGTGATTGAAATGTGGAAATGTTATGTTTCCTTTATGTATGTTTTATGTGATACAATTATGTTATGGATCTTGGGAATTATTATGAAGACGGGTGGTTCTGTGATAAACTAAGGGCGGGTGATCCCGATATAGCTCTCTAATGCATTGGGTAACGTGAAGGAGTTAAACGTTAAGGTTTCTCCGAAGAGATTTAGGGAATATACTGTGATGGGTATTCCAAACGTAACCAATAGGGTTACTCCCTACGTAAGAATGTTATGAATGCCTCAAGTTACCTTTATGTATTATGATTTCTATGATTTATTCATGATTTTATGAGGTATGTTAAAGTGCTTATGTTTTATGGGTAAAGTATGATTTCATTCTTATGTATATATGAACTCATGTTTCCCTTCCATATTTTTATATCCCATACTGAGCTTTTTATGCTCATCCCAAGTTTTTTTTTTTGAAATGTTTTTCACAGGTCAAGGGAAAGGTACATGATATGATGATAGTGTCAAGGAAGTGTCAAGAAATAATCCATGTTTTATTTTAAATATGTTCTGTTGATGGGAAAAAATGAATACTATCTTTATGTAACCACTTTGTTTAAATGTGGAATGTAATGTAAGTTTTATGATCTAATTCTCTAAAACTCTAACCCCGAAAAGATCCTCAATTTTTAATCTTGTAATAACTCAAGATTAGGTAAGGTTTAAAAATGGGGCCTTATATTTGGTATCAGAGGTCGGTTTAGATAATTTTAGGAGTTAGAATTCTATTAAATGATTATCCAAAAATATTTTTTTTATGGTTAAATTGAAGTGATATAGCATTTGAATATTACCATGTTGCTTCATCTAAGACATGTTTGTTCAGAATGGTTTTCCGCAGAGGAAATAGGGAAGCAGTTCTAGGAAGGCATACAGAAGGAAATAACCTTCCGAATCAGCATCCTGATATGGTCAGAATTGGAACTGAACAGTTTTTTGCAGTAATGGCACAGTTGAATCAAGCGATAAATGGTGGTGGTATCCATGCACGAGATCAGCCAGATCAATCGCAGAAGAACATGTCAGTGGTGGAACATTTCATGAGGCAACATCCCCCATCATTCATAGGATCATCTGACCCTATGTTAAGGGTGGATTAAAGCACTGGAGAAGATTTTTGATGTCATGGGGTGTTCAGACAATCAAAAGGTTAGTCTTGCTATTTACCGTTTGGAGGGTGAAGCAGATCAGTGGTGGTCGATGGTTAAAAATATCAGGGACGCTGATGAGATTGATGCTCTCGACTGGGATGAATTCAAAGTTATGTTTCTTGAAAAGTATTTTCCTAAGGATGTTCTACTTAGGATGGAAAAACAATTCTTGGAATTGAGGCAAGAGGAAGACTCAGTGGCTACCTATTAATAAAGGTTCACTCGATTGGCAAGGTCTGCTCCAAATTTTATCCGAGACCTTGATAGTAAAATCAATCGTTTTTACTCAAGATTAAAGCCAAAATATCGAAGGGCATTAGCTTCTCGTGAGTTTAAAAGTTATAAAAAGCTTGTTCGATGTGCTGAGAAGGTGGAAATGGAGTTTACTGATGATCAAGTGTTCTATAACAACCAGTAGAAGAAGAGACTGAGGTGGTAGGAGAAAGGGAAGAATTCTTCAAAAAAGTCTGATGGTAAGAAAACTAACTTTCCAGTTTGTGATAAATGTTGTAAAAGGCATGCTGGGGAATGTCTTCTAAATTCTGGAAAGTGCTACTGATGTGGTAAGATGGGACATAAGGCTCGTTATTTCACTGAAAAAGATCAAGGTGATTGTAAGTTTAAATTTGATTTACAGTTAGTGAAATGTTTTAAGTGAAATGAGATGGGTCACTATGCAAACGAGTGTCCGACAAAGAGCTTGAGTGATGGGAATCAGTTAGACTACAAGCAGAAAGGGGTGGTGAAATCCTTTGCAATTACTTCAGAAGATGTCGGGCCAACAAATGAAGTTGTATCAGGTACTTTGTTTATTTTTCTCAGATTATGTCAGTGTGTTGTTTGATTCGGGTTCTACACATTCATTCATCTCTGAAAACTTTTCTAGTAAAATGGGAGTACCATCTCAAGAAATGACTCCTGAACTTTTGGTAAAAACACCTGGGGGAAATGTTGAGGAAAAAATAATTTATAAGAATCTTCCTATCCTTATCTGTGGAAAGAACCTACTTGCAAACCTTATTGTTCTACCTCTAGTAGAGTTTGATGTTATCCTGGGTATGGATTGGCTCTCTATTTACCATGCTAAGATTGACTGTAGATCTAAAGAAGTTTCTTTTCAGAAAGACTTTCAGTTTGTGTACAAGAATGAACCCTTACTGTTGAAAACTTATCAAGAGGCCAAGAAACTTGTAAAAGATGGAAATTAATGTTACCTTTCACACATCGTTGAAAACAAAGGAACTGTTCAGATTAATGATGTGCCAGTGGTAAATGAGTATCCTGATGTTTTTCCTGATGAGTTTCCTGGAATAATACCAGATCGGGAAGTTGAATTTACTGTCGACTTAGTTCCTGATGCTAATCCAATTTCAAAACCCCCTTATCGAATGGCTCAAATTGAACTTTTAGAGTTGAAGGAGCAATTGCAAGATTTATTAGAGAAAGGTTTCATTCGACCTAGCACATCACCATGGGGTGCTCCTGTTTTATTTGTTAAAAAGAAAGATGGTTCTATAAGACTTTTCATTGATTATAGAGCCTTGAATAACATCACTGTTAAGAACAAATATCCTTTGCCTCATATCGATGATTTGTTTGATCAGCTCCAGGGAGCTCAGTATTTTTCAAAGATTGACTTGAGATCGGGGTACCATCAGCTGAAGGTAAAGGAAGAATATGTTCCGAAGACTGCGTTTCGTACAAGATATGGTCATTATGAATTTGTAGTAATGCCTTTTGGTCTAACCAATGCACCTACTGTATTCATGGACTTAATGAATAAAATTTTCCATGAGTTCTTGGATAAGTTTGTGGTGGTTTTCATTGATGATATTTTGGTGTTTTCTAAAAGTAAAGAGGAGCATGAAAGACATTTAAGGGTTATTTTGAAAACCTTAAAAGAAAATAAATTGTATGGGAAATTCAGCAAGTGTGAGTTTTGGTTGCAACAAATTTCTTTCCTTGGTCACATTGTTTCTAAAGATTGGATAACCATTGATCCTACAAAAACAAAGGTTTTTGAAGAATAGACAAGACCCACAAATGTAACAGAGATTCATAGTTTCCTTGGTTTGGCAGGATATTACTGAAGGTTTGTTAGAAATTTTTCACGGTTATCTAGTCCAATGACTAAGCTAACTCGGAAGGGTGTTAAGTTTATCTGGACAAAAGAATGTGATGATTGTTTTCAGGAATTGAAAAGAAGATTGGTGAATGCTCATGTTTCTGCACTTCCTTACAGGAATGGTGAGTTTGTTATATACAGTGATGCTTCATTGAAAGGACTTGGTTGCGTCCTAATGCAGAATGATCAGGTAATTGCTTATGCTTCACAACAGTTGAAAACTCATGAGGTAAATTACCCTACACATGATTTGGAATTATCTTCTGTTGTTTTCACTTTAAAAATTTGGAGGCATCATTTGTATGGAGTAAAGTGTGAAATATATACTGATCACAAAAGTTTAAAGTATATACTCACTCAGAAAGAGTTAAACATGAGACAAAGGAGATGGCTGGAATTAATCAAGGATTATGATTGTACAATTCATTACCATCCAGGAAAAGAAAATAAAGTGGATGATGCTTTGAGTCGAAAAAGTAATTCTTCATTAGCAATGTTACATTTGGAACATGATCCTTTGGTTAAGGATTTGATGAACTTTGGCATAGAATTTGTTGGTGCAGGATGTTCTTCTGTTTTGTTTCAGATATCAGTGAAATCTTCTCTATCAGACAGAATCAAGCAAGCACAAAAGCAAGACAGTGAGTTGCAGAAAAAGGTAGAGATGGTTCAGAAAGGTAAGTTGCCTGAATTCAACATTGATAATGATTGCGTTTTGAGATTTGGGAAGAGATTGTGTGTGCCTTGTGATTCACAATTGAAGAGAGAGTTGTTATGTGAAGCTCATAGTTCTCTGTTTTTAGTTCATCCTGGCAGTACTAAGATGTACAGAGATCTGTGGGAGTATTACTGGTGGGCTGGAATGAAAAGAGATATTTCTGATTTTACTGTGAAGTGTTTGACATGTCAACAGGTTAAAGCAGAGCGGAAGTTACCGAAATGGATGCTTCAGCCTTTACCAGTACCAGAGTGGAAATGGGAGAATATATCCATGGACTTCGTTGTGGGATTGCTGAAGACCCCACGAGGTAATAATGAAATCTGGGTTATTGTTGATCGCTTGACTAAATCTGCTCATTTCCTTGCTATACGAGATACTTTCTCTCTAGATAAACTTTCCTGTCTGTATCTTAAAGAGATAGTCAGGTTACATGGAGTTCCTCTCTCCATTTTATATGACCGTGATCCCAGGTTCAATTCTAACTTTTGGAAAGACCTTCAGAACTCGTTGGGTACTGAATTAAATTTTAGTACAGCTTTTCATCCTCAATCAGATGGGCAGTCAGAATGAACAATTCAGACCTTGGAGGATATTCTACGATCCTGTTCGATGAATTATCAGGGAAGTTGGGACCAACATCTTTCTTTGGTTGAGTTTTCATATAATAACAGTTTTCATTCCAGTATACAGATGGCACCATTTCAGGCATTATATGGGAAGTGGTATCGAACTCCAGCTTTCTGGGATGAAGTGGGTGAAAGGAAGTTGATACGACCAGAATTGGTAGAAGAGTTGGCAGAAAAAGTTCAGCTAATATAGAAACACATGAGAACAGCTCAGAGCAGGCAGAAGAGTTATGCGGGCAACAGGAGGAAGGATCTATCTTTTAAGGTAGGTGATCATGTTTTTCTCAAAGTATCACCATGGAAAAGTGTGATGTGATTTGGTAAGAAAGGAAAGCTGAGTCCAAGGTTCATTGGACCATATGAAATTCTTGAGAGATTTGGATCAGTTGCTTACCGAGTGGCTTTACCTCCGAGTTTATCTCAGGTACACAATGTTTTTCATGTTTCGATGCTGAGAAATTACATGCCAGATCCATCTCATGTTTTGAGTCTAGAGGTAGTTCAGCTAGAAGCGAACCTATCTTATGAGGAACAACCAGTCCAGATTCTTGACCACAGGGAGCAAGTGTTACGGAATAAGGTGATTAATCAGGTAAATGTTTTGTGAAAAAACCACATGATGGAAGAGGCAACATGGGAATCTGAAAATGCAATGAGGGATAAGTACCCCCATTTATTCGATAAGTAAATAAATTGTGGGGAAGAAATTTTCTAAAGGGGGGAAGGATGTAACATACCAAGTAAGTAATGAATAATTGATATTTTTATCTATGTATATTAATGAATTAGATAGTGTTTTAGAAACTTAAAATGAAAATAAATCCAATCTTAAGCATGGAATACACTAATATTTTTAAAAGATTGTTTTACTGCCTTTTGATGGAAAACCATTTTTAAATCTATATTTTGACAATTTTATAAACTATGTTTGTCAAAATAAACTTATTATTTATGATTGGGACATAAAAATTTACTTTGTGTGAATTTTTGGTATTTTTCTGACAATGTTCATTTTTTAATGAATAGTGAAAAATACTGCATTTTACATCAAAACTGCTTTTTAATCTAATTTATTTATATTATTATATTATCTTTTAAATTGGTTTTAAAGTTAAATTAGAATATATTTTTACCAATTAATCCAATGGTGGTCATTAGGATTAATTTCACTTTGGAATTGGGCATAAACTAATGCCAAACTTTTCATAGATATTGTTTCAAAAAACCCGCTATTTGTTTTGACAACGGGAATTATTTTTAAATCAATTATTAAAATTTCTGTGTTTGTAATTTGGTAAAATGGATTACATATTTGGAATCAGAAGGTCCAAATTATGTAATCAATACTCTTTTGTTTTTAGACATTATGAATAGTAACGACGGTAATTATCTTTAATTATCTTGATTAATGAGTAATCGGGTAGTTAAGGATAATAAAATAATATCATAATAATAAAAAATGACACCAACATGTGTCCTAATTATACTGGTTGTCTCATGGACAACCATGGTATGTCTTTTTCTAATATTTGGGACCCCATGGAATCACTTTTGTGGAAAGTGACTTGTTATCTTTTTATTTTTTTTAAAGAAAGTAAATATAACAAGAATGGATCACCTGATTAAAACATTTTTAATTTTGTATACATAGATGATATTTTAGACTATAAATATTCATTGGAAAGATAAAAATATTTCCTACATCATAGTATTTTTTTCATAATTTTTATACTTTAAATAAATTAAATTGTTTATGACATCATGATGATGCAGCGATTACCTCATTAATAAAGGATTTAAATAAAATGAAATAATAATGTACAATATATGACCTACACATGTCAAAAACCTATTGTATGGGTGGATTTCGAACCATTATCACCTTACCCTTGAATTATATCAATGTAGGACCTTTTGAATCCGAAACTCATTTTAAAATAAAGTAACATTTCTTTACTTTCCAAGAGTGCCCTTCCTCTCCTCTTATAGAAGGCCCCCACCTCTACCTCCTTACCCACACTTCCAAAGCCTTTGGCTCGGCCAACCCCTGCCCATTTTGTCTCTCCACTTCCCTCTATTATGCATTAAAGCCTCGCTTTGGGCACAATTCTTCCTAAGGAAGCCTTTGATCTCAAACCAAAGGGAGTTACCCGATTTTAAGGTAATGTCTTCACTTGAGTCCTGTTGTTTTATTTTGCTTCTCCAACCCCCTAAACTCTTTTTATTCATTTATTTTATAACAAATCCAGTATCTTAAATATACTAGGATGTTGTTATAAGAATGATTCGAGCTACACTTACACACACCTACATCTAATGGTTAAAGAACATACTGTTTCCGTGGATGGTGAATTTATGCCTCCCGAAACGATGATTGTTCAACATTCTTTTAACACCTTCAAAGGTGGCCATTAAGATGACACTATATTTATATATGATATATAATATTTTTATGTTTTCATTAAGCTTATTTATTTTTCATTTTGGGCATACCTTTATGGTTTCCATTATGGGTAAACGCGATATCTTCATTTAAGGAAGTGCGGACTACCACCCCCTCAAAGTGATTTGATTCGTTAAATACCATATGTGGGACGTATAAAGGATGGAGTTATGATATTATATATGATATTACACTATAATTATAATATACCTTTATATCATTATGATTCCATTCTATAAAATACGAAATAGAAATGAAAGTAGCGTTCATGCGTACGTACGGCTTACCGTCTCCATGAACGGTGCATTTCATTTCTTACCTCTAAATGATTATGTAATATTATAAATGCATGTATATACTGGATATATATGATATATATGATATCTACATCATGAATAAAATTATGTATATAATGGATACATGAACAACTTGTAATTATAAAGGGTTTATTTTTTACTCAAGTACCAATGATCGTTAAAATGACCATTATTAACTTAAATAATTACATAGTGTTCATGACATGGCAATAAGTGATATAAAAGGAATAATGAACTTGAAAAAGGTTCTTAAACAAGTAGAAATTAACTCAAGTTTATTATTCAGGAGATTAAAGAATGACCGAGTCAAGTCGGACCCGAGGTATGGGACTTCGTCTCAATCTCCTTTCATTGAGTCATATTTTGTTTTATACACAACCTTCTTTTATACGGTGTATAAACCCCTTTGACTTTTACGTTTATTCAAAAGGAATCTTTTTATACGAAGCATTTACTAAACGACAAAAGGGGATGTTTTTGTCGTACGTATGCGGCGACAATGACTTATCTGCCGCCGTGTCCATTATTTGAGTTTCGGCTTCCTCTACAAGCCATACCTTTTTTTAAAGAAAAATAAATATCATGTTTTACTTTTCTTTTATTTTGGTATTTAAAATGGTTTTGATAATGTTTTTATTATATCACTGTGTTATTGATATCTTGTGATTGAAATGTGGAAATGTTATGTTTCCTTTATGTATGTTTTATGTGATACGATTATGTTATGGTTCTTGGGCATTGTTATGAAGACGGGTGGTTCCGTGATAAACTAAGGGTGGCTGAGCCCGATATAGCTCTCCAATGCACTGGGTAACACGAAGGAGTGAAACATTAAGGTTTCTACGAAGATATTTTGGGAATATATTGTGATGGGTATTCCAAACATAACCAAGAGGGTTACTCCCTACGTAAGAATGTTATGAATGCCTCAAGTTACCTTTATGTCTTATGATTTCTATGATTTATTCATGATTTTATGAGGTATGTTAAAGTGCTTATGTTTTATGGGTAAAGTATGATTTCATTCTTATGTATATATGAACTCATGTTTCCTTTCAATATTTTTATATCCCATACTGAGCTTTTTATGCTCATCCCAAGTTTTTTTTTGAAATGTTTTTCACCGGTCAAGGGAAAGGTACATGATATGATGATAGTGTCAAGGAAGTGTCAAGAAAGAATCCATGTTTTATTTTAAATATGTTCCGTTGATGGGAAAAAATGAATACTATCTTTATGTAACCACTTTGTTTAAATGTGTAATGTAATGCAAGTTTTATGATATAATTCTCTAAAACTCTAAACCCGAAAATATCCTCAATGTGTAATCTTGTAATAACTCAAGATTAAGTAAGGTTTAAGGATGGGGCCTTATAGATATAGAATCCATTACCTTGCACTTCCTTTGGGTTTAATGATCTTTATCCAATAATATAATAGTATTAAGAATATTATTTACTTATATAATAATCCTATTAATATTTATATTATCATATATTATCCTTTAATAGTAACTTATCACCCATTTTTATAATCTTTCATTATTTTCATTGTTTTATGTGTTAATTGCCTTGTTTTCTGAGTATGTTTCAAATTGTTATTTTTTACCTCTTACATAAACCATGATTTCATCATCATAAAAATATAAACCATGATTTAAATATCATATATATTCAGTACATATGTATTTAGATTAATATATAAAAGTAATTTATGGTAAATAAAATACATTGTTAATGGATAAGGGATGTCGTACGTATGACTAAACATTGTTTCCATTTTATTTTCATTTAAAATGAATGAAAAGTAAATTATATATATGTATATATTATAATTTAACTATTATTTTTATGTCATATATGTCATATATTTTTATTAAAACTATCTTTGATACATTCTATTTTTATCATGAATGAATCACATCGCTTCATTAAAAGGTAGTTTACCATACGCACGAACAGTATTATCGTATTTACAAAAAATGAAAATCATAAAGGTATGTGAAATATAAGAATTAAATAATAATAAATAAATCATAAATATCATAACTATAATATATTAAATTTAATGGAATCATTATTCCCAACAATTAATTGTGTTAATGTAAAAATTAATGATATTGGTTTGTGAGGTGGTAGTCTGCCGAACAAATGAATAATGATTTCATAACCCTTTTTATAGATATGTGTGAATTTTTAGGTAATAACATTAAAATAAAAACATATTAGTATATTTATGATATTTATTGTATTATATAATCATGATATAAATATAATTTAATATGGTATGAAAGAAAAAAATCTTTTAGAAAAATATTACCTCCTAATCGATTATTCAACATAGATTTGAAGAATTTCATTCCAAATTTGAATTTATTCCCTTGATAAGTCTTCTATAATGAGGTGAAGGATATTTAGAGTTATTTGGTCAATTATTTGATTATCCCAAGTGGTTTTATATTTCTAAGAGTGGCGGAGAGTGGGTGGATTTTTATAAGTGGGTGAGTGGACACACTTGGTTTTATGAAAGAAATGTTAGGTGAACCCATGTTTTTACATAAAAAAATAATTCAATGATGATAAAAATTAGATCCATGAGGGGTTAAGGTTTAAATAGGTTCATATATTTTGTTTTTTTACATGTGTTTTTTTATTTTTACACTTTCTATTCTAGGATTAATCATGAAGTAAACTCACTTTATCCTTAATCAATATAAATAATTTAAACTATTTTCAACAATCGCATGGGTAAAAAATTATTTTGTAATTTTTAGAAATTATAAATTATGATTATTTAAAATATTTATTCCATTTTTCCAAATTAAGTTCACATAATTGGAAAAAAATAATTTTAAATTAATCTCACAGGAATGACGAGAAAGTGTTTTTTCAAAGTGAAAATGTCCAAAGGTTTACTATGTTTTTATATCTAAATTAAATATAAAAATGAATAAAAAGAACTAAATTGATTTAATATATATATTAATGATATAAATTTACTTTAAAATATATTTAAAATATATTTTATCATTATAAAATATTTTGATGAAAATTTAGTTTTCAATTAAAATTTTAATTTACTCACTATTAATTAGAAAATGAAACTTCTCATAAAAATAAAAAAATCAGCCTATGAATTTTTTTCCAATAAATTTTTAAAAAATAAGATTAGTTTTTAATATAATATTTTTAAAGTCTTGGTATTTTATATTCCATTCTACATTTGTTGTTTTTTGTCACATACGCAAATAAATATGATGTTTGTATTTTAAAATTTCATAGTGTTGCATTATCCCCAACTTAAATAAATTCCATCCTCATAATTTGAACATTATATCTATAATCAAGGGTTTGATATTTGAAAATACCATTTTCAAAAAATTGTCATAATAAAATTGTTAATAAAATGGTATATTAATAAGAGAGATTTAGAATTACGAAGGTCATCTAGAATAACACATGTGTAACGTCCTCAACCAGGTGCCACATGCCAGTTCCCCAAACCAGTTGGTTAAATGACCTCAGGAACACATCCCTATATTACATAGGGCTCCAACTGGTATAAAAGGTCTAATATATAACATGGGGATAATGTACTCTCTTTATAAAACTAGCACAGTAGTGGAAATAAATAAATATCAACCAAATGAGATAACCAATAAACAAAATAATACCATAATCAGTACAAAAAAGTATCAATGTTAGTCGTTCCATGTAAATGAAGGTGGATTTGTATAGTCTATATGGTGGTTATATGGTGTTCTATATATAATGGTGGAAACGAGTGCAATGATTTATGCAAGGTGGCATTGTGTTTTTATAGTGTGCTCTAGTGTAGTTTTTTTAAACCCATTGGTGTGGTATTGTGTGATATATATATATATATATATATATATACATAATTTATTTTTATGGAATTTCTATAGTAACCCCATACATGTTTGATAACATTACAAGTGTTTAGTTATTTTGGGTTTTGGGCATTTCCCCAACATCTAGGATGGTTGAGATAAACATGGTCGGATTCCCCTATTCCATACTCTACATTAATCTTTGATGACCTAGGTGTATTTGAGAGATATTTGATGTGATGACCTAGGTGTATTTGGTAGATATGTGATGTTATGAGGAAATTATTTTAAATGATTTGTGGTGGGGATCATGCATGCTACAAAGAGGGAACAAGGTTGATGTCCTTCATGTTCATGATACCCTACAACTCTGGTAATGTGATGTGTTATATTGTGTAATAAAATGTGTCTTTTGAAGACATGGAATGTGATGTAATGATTCTTGATGATAGCATGATATGATAGACTAGATGAGGGTGGGGAAGGTATGGATTCATACAAACTAAAATTAGAGATAGCTATTATGTGATGGCGTATGTATGGAAGTGATGTGAGAATCGGATATTCGATGTTGGGGAATGATAGAGGAAAATATGTGGGGAATAAGTCGCAGGGAACTAGGTTTTTTATGTCTTATATTATTATGTTAATATATTGGATATATGATTTGGTACGGGAAACATAGTGTGGCTGGGATAGGTTAGTTGACTTATTTATATGATTTTTGGTTATATTTTGTGTTCCCTAGAACATTAATATGCTATTTTCAAATGTACACGATATTCCTTTGGAATGATCCTACAGAGTATAATTATATACTCACACTATTAATATAAAAAAAATTAATGTTTCAAGGAGGACATTGGGAATTGAGCTATAAATTACTAGCTTTTTCAGAAAAAATATTAAATCAATATTACAGGACTTGTATATGGATACACATTACTTTGGAGACCATTAATTGTATTTGTTGGCATTGATCATGCATTATGAAATTCATTGGGGGTTATTTTATATTATCTAGTATATTTTCTTGGTTTTTGATTATCCTATATGTGGATCCTATTTTATATTATTGGGTAATTAATACCATATTTTATATTTAACACCCTCAATGATTTTTGAAACCAAAATCCTACCGAAGTCATGTCTTGGGGTTCATTTTATCACTTCCTTCATTCTAGCCCAAGAGTGAAATATATAGTTGGAGGGTGACATTATATAGTGTCATCAAATCCTTTATTTGTGATATAAGATGAAATTTGAAATATTCACTATGACGATTTCATGGGATGGATGGAAAAATACTCATGTTAATATTGGTATGTGGCATAGGTAAAGAAGATCGGATACAAAATTAGAAATTACCCCCCCCCCCCCTCATGAAATAGTGCATGGAATTTGAGATCAATGATTGACAAACTAAGTTGGGCCTATTTTTAGTGTATAGGACTATGAGAGTTGTATCAATCATGATTGACTGAGTTTGTGTTTGATTTGGGTAATTAATGAAAGTTAATTAAATAAAATACTTAAATAATTAATCATACGATTAAATTCCATGATATCAGGTTTATGATGTTCTCCATATTAAAAATTCCTTCCAATAATTTCATATGAGTAGCTCAGTTGTAATACCCCAAGCTTCCACGGTACATTTCCCTTTGAATAATACGATACTTGTGTTGTACACAACTAAGAGTTTTAACACATCACGACCAATCAAACTAGTCGTTATGAATAGTAATACCCACTTTCCCACTTTTTTGAATTTTATAAATTTTATTTTTCAAAATGGACTTCATTTTTGGATTTGGAATATCAAAATTAGATTAGGGTGAATTTTTTGTATTTTTCTGAAACTTTCAATTTTTGATGAATAGTGAAAAACATTGTGTTATTGTTTAAAACCGACTTTTTATTTAAATAATTAGTTATTCTATTTAAATTTATATTAGGTAAAAATAGATACATAATACTTATATATGTTTAATTTAATTCATTGGAGTTATTTCATAATAATATTAGATATATAAAATTTAATTGAACTTTTTACCGTCTTTTACCCACCTTCTAGGAACATTTGCAAATTTGCATAAAATGTAATTTTATCGCTTCTGTGAATTGAATTTCAAAAATCTAAGAGAAACGGTTGACATCAGTAAGTAAAATTTGGTTCAATAAGATGAAAATAATTTTTGGTGAATAATAACTTTTAACTTTTATTTACCACGGTTAAAAGTAAATAGGGTAATTAAAGGTAAAAATGATATTATAATTACCCTAACGCATGTCCTAATTCTATTGGATATTTTTTTTCAACCTAAATAAACATTAGGAATAAAATATGATCCTTTTGGTCCACTTCGATTAGATTATGACATTTATTATTATTTTATTTAAAGAATAGTTAAAAGTGTTAAATTCAAATTTTCATAACTAAAACATTTTTAATATAGGGTTACACATAAGATAAATTCAACTATAAATATTAATTAGAAATATAAAAATATTTAATACATAATTTTATTTTATTTAAAAAATTAGACGTTAAATAATTAAATTTATTTATGACACAATGATGATGCAGTAATTACCTTATTAATGAAAGATTAAAATAATTGATATTATAAATATCCAAATAAATATAAAATGAGACTTTTGATGAATTCCACAAATTTTATAGGTTAATATGACATGTTAAGGTTTATTAAATAATAAAAAATTGAAGTTATAAAGTTTTTATAACTTTCACAAAAACAAAATACCAAATAGTGTCAAAATTGACATAAATGAGTTTTTAAAACAAATACTATATTATTAATTGATATAATATTCCTAAAAATCTAAGATTCAGCCAAAGGACTTATATAAGGTATATATATTAATAATTAACCATTTTGGGTTCTCTTGGCTTTTTATAGTAAGTTTATTAACCATTTATTATAATAATACAAGAATACATGGAAAAAGTTAAACTATTTAACTAAGAGTTAAATCTAAAAGATAAGGTTAATATGGTGACCTAAACTTATCTAAAACCTATTGTTTGAGATTTTTTCGACCCATAACCAACTTTTCCTCAAAATAAATCATTTTGGAGCCATTATAAATCGAATGTTATTGTATAATAAAATAATATTTCAAGCTTTTCCTAAAGTGACCCTCACCTCTCTTATAAAAGGGTACTTCCCCTTATCTCAAAATCACACCTCCAAATCCATTTGTATTGAAAACCCCCTCCTAAAATATTCTCCAAACTACCCTCACATTTACCTAGAGGCCTTACTTTGATCAGAAATCCAACCTAAGGATCCCTTTTGATCAACACAAAAGGAAACGCCCGAAGAAGAGGTAATAATTTCACCACCTCTTTCAAAGTTCTTTTCTTCTTCCACTTACTCTTTATTTGTTGTTTCCATACCAAAATAATAACTCAAGTAACTTATACATAATGTTGTGTTATTATAAATATTATACAACCATATTCATTATTCTATCTATCCTATGAATGACAAGTCATCATACGTGCGTACATACGGCTTACCATCTCCACGGCGTGGTGTAGTTTGTTATTCAAACGCTTCATTATTTGGATGGGTATAATAATGAGTATAATTGATGGAAATAATAAATATAAAATTTTAATGATTATTTATATATAATATACCATCATATTACATACGATTTTACCATCAATATAATTATATTGTCGCTTGTGTGTACGTATGGATTACCGTCTCCACGAACATGATAAAATTTATTACCAATCATAAAAATTCTAGAATAATTTTCATTTTATGATTTAAAATAATGTTTAAGAACATAATATCATTCTGGATATGAATAAAATACATTATATCCATAAAAAACATGTCTTATCTAACCAATCATATAAAGGAAAATGAATCAGTTAACACCCGAAACAATGATACTACTGAAATATTATTAACAAAGAAATATTAAAAGATCATATATGATATTAAATTTATGTATTTGGTTCTATTTTAATTTAAAAACAATTATTTAACTATTATACAAGAGGTTAACTTACCCTTGACCAAGGAAAAATACAAGGTAAGGGTTAATTCTACAATCTCTTCATTATCCGAGGTTGTTTATACGTGAGTATCTACTGGGACCTCTTTATCATCCACATCCACATTTCTTAAAAATGTATATCAAAAAAATTACTATTTAAATGAATATTGGTTAAATTAATTTATACCCTAATTTTACTTTTTATAAAATGGTTTGAAATTAATCTTTCCATCGTTTTCTAAACAAGGTACTTTACAACCTTTTCGACAAAATTAAGGAAAGAATGTTTTTTTAACTTATATGGTGGGTGCAGCTATTTTCCACCATTTTAGCACCTTCGAAACTTCCCTTAAAATATTATAGGATTATTTTCCAAATAAATTTTTTCTTTTATAATTATGTGACTTTTAAATGATTTTAAAATATAAAGATATATTTCTCTCAAATAGTTTTTATTTCATCTATGTAAACATACTTTGATGGATTTTACACTTGTTTGATGTTGATTTATTATGATACAATCATCTATATTGTATTGAAGGTTTTGTGATATGTTTGACTATGGATGTGTTATTTTTATACCATTTATGGTTTATGGTTAAAGTATTAACATTTCGTATGCTAGTTTTAATACGAATGTTTATGTTATGTTTCAACCTTTTTATATGAGGAATGCATTGGACTTAGTAAGTGATGGGTGGAGCCCGCTATAGCTCCTTGATGCATTGGTAGGTCTCATGAGACAAACTAGTGTCTTGGCACAAGGCCTTGAAAAAATATTATTTTTATTCTTCGCACGAGGCCTTGACTATGTGGTTATGATGTCTGGTATTATGCATTCCATCATTATGAAATTGGATATTCATGTTGCATGTGATTATTCAACTTTTAGAATATCCCAAGTGAATAAGTAAATGGAATTATTTGATGTATTTTTTTTCAAATTATACTGATGTTTATGTTTAAAAGTTTTGTGTTTTTGTCTTATACATTGCCTTAAATTTTTATGTTTATTTATGAAAGTTTCGGCTATATTGTTATCCTTACTAGGCATCTGAGCTCACCCCTTTCTATGTTTTATTTTTCCCAGGATGCGAAGAAGTATATTACAATTAACCTGTAGTAATAGGATAAGGTATATAATAGTATTCAAAATGGGACATAATGTTTTTGTTTTTTATTTCATGATGTAATGTAAAACTTATGTTTGTATCTAGTACTTCCAAGGCTACTAAACTGATTGGTATTTAGGGACAAGATTCCTTATATCATTCCAATGTTATGTAATAATGCACCGACTCTGGGTAAATGGGGTCAGGGCGTTACATTAGTCATGTGAGGCTCAATAGACTAATATGGTTGATCATCATATGATCGACTAGGAAAATGAGGATTATATTTCAGATAGGGCTAGGTGTGCCTCAATGTGTTATATTTTAGGGTCGTATGAGAGGATAATCTCATATGTGGAAATAGAGCATTGGTTAGAGGAGATAAACATTACTTTTGGTCTAATATGATCAATGTATGTGTTCTTAAATTTTTTGGTCATCAGTCACTTACAGGGAGATATGTGTCAGTGGTTAATGATATAAATTGGTAACCAGAATAATAAAATGTGTTCTTCACAAACATTCATGAGTTTCCATCATAATTCTTATCATCAATTATAGTGAATTAGTATGATTTTATCTTGCTTTAGTAAGGGATAATTATTATGATGGAGCATGATATTATGTTAAATGGAATCTTTCACATATCTATAAATGTTTCTATTGATTGGGAGCCTAGAGAACATATTCTGGAGGGGGATTTGTGCCTGATAGTCAGGTATGTGTTTACCCCATTGATCATATGTTCAAATCTATAGGTGCGTAAGAAATAAGTTCTTTTTATTATAAATTTTATCTAGGATTTTATACTTAAGATACTAAAAAGTATGGAATATCGAGGAGAAGGGATTTAGGATGTGGACCATGAGGTTTTAGATAGTCAGGTTTCTAGTCAATAGAGAATCAACCCCATCACATCACTTTCTATACATATAGGGAAATTAGGTCATGATACCCTAAAATAAAAATTCTAATTGCACGTGATTTTTTTGGAAATGGGAAGTAAAAATATTATTTCTCAACCTCTTATTTATTCTTGTATAAGTTGTTGTTCATGCCCCTTTTTGATTGCAACAGTAGTTTCCTTTAAGGTAGTTTCAGCAGCAATGACCATTAGTTCTTGTTCATTAGTAGATATTAGGTCAAGATAGAATAGTTCATAAAAAATATAGTCCCCATAAAATGTTCATAACCTATATAATGACAATGGAGGTCTGAAAAATAGTTTAAGAGCATCTATTCTTTGTTATATGCACACAATATATGTGATAGTACTAACAGAGACAAGAGTTGTCTGAAGTACAATAAAATTACTATAAAAAACTCTTTTTTATTTGATTTATTGTGGACAATATCAATCCTTTATTTATCCTCATGTGGTCTTTTCTTTGGTACTATATATGGATAGGATTTAAGTACCCATTTAATTTTCATTGTTAGATAGGGATCATTCTATTTTGTTTGATGTGTTCCAGGGATGTATATCGATGATGGGGTAACACCAGTTAGTGTCATATTTTATCTTATTGCATATACAACCATAAAATTTTATTATTTTCATGGATTGGATATATTCCATGCATTTTTTCATTGATAATTTATAAAGGATGTATTTCTTTTATGATTTGGAGGTTCAGTGAGTGGTGTTCCTTGGTGAATGAGGTTAACGGGTGGTTTTTTTTCAAGAATAGTCTAAAATTTCTTAGTTTGGGTTCTATAAATAGATTCATGGTCATGTGATTTTACTGAATTTTGATATGAGTAGATTGATGTTTTCACTGATGAAATTATGGAACTTTCATATCAAATTGATTTGGAGTTTTTTATAGAGTTGTTACTAGGTGTGTATCTGATTTTTATGGCTATTTATCTAATTGATCCTATGGTGCTGTGAGAGTTGAGGTATTTATATAATGATCTTATTTTGATGGTTTTCATCTCACCAAGTGTGTTTCTATGTGGTGATATAGTGTTTTTTTCTAAGATGGTGGATATTATTATAAGAATTTGTATAGACTACCAAATTTTAAATCAAGTGTTGGTCAAGAATTATTACCCTCTCCTAAGGATAAATGATCTGGTTGACTAGTTGAGAGAGGCTAGTTTATTTTAAAAGATTTATAAATAGTCTAGATATCACCAGTTGAGGGTGAAGGATGATTATATCCTAAATACTACCTTCAAATTCAATTAATGTCACTTAGATTTCATGGTTATATTATTCAGTATTATAAACTCAATATCCATGTTCATAGGGTTGAATAACAATGTGTTCTGTGAATTCCTAGACTATTTTATCATCATATTTGTTTTTTGATATTATCACCTCCCTAAAACCACACTCCAAGATATGGAATTAAAAAAATCATTTCTAGATTTGATAATGATGACATTATCCAAAACTGACAACATCAACAAAAATTGGATCAATTGAATTCTCATGGATCCCTTTGTTCTAGATGTATATAGAATTTCAAAAAAATCTTAACATTATGGATTCATAAAAAATTGGTTCATACTGATGAAAATTGTGTCCCACTATACATGGATTTCCATATTCCACATTTCGTAATCATAATCATCCATATGAAACCCATGTATGAATAATTTATTCAATAAAAATATTTATAGCATAGGAAATTTAAACATAATAAGGGTTAGATAAAATTTTATTATAGTTAAATGAAATAATTAAAAATTAAATGACATCAAGGAGAATGAGAAGAGTATAAATGTATGGTTTTATAACCAATTTTTATTATTATAACATAAGAATACTCATTCACATAAATAACTAGATCATTAATAATGAAAACATGGAATAAGTATTTAACAAAGGAATAAGTCATTCGGATGAATAATGATGATCCATGTGATATCAATCATGATAAAAAGAAACATTATAAACCCACATTAATCATAGATAAAACTTACTGGTATCTTGGAACATTTTTATTAATAACTTCTTAAAAATTGAATAACCAATATGGTCTTCATCCATCTATGAAAGTACCCAATGCATTGGAGGGCCATAACAGACCCACCATTCTTGGTTTATCATGGATCCACCTATCCATGGTTAATAACATAACCACCTGAACATGTATTATATCAAAACCACACATCTTTTTTTATAATGCAACCACCAATCATTATATAAAATTTATAAGAATTGTATAATGAATAAAGTACATAGAGCTTCCAATTCATCATTACTAGATTAAAAAATAATTTATTCTTTTCAAAACATTATTAGAACATTGAAAAAAATGGGATTCATAAAAATAACTTTCAAACAAGATTAACCCATTAAAATAAAAAGGGTAAGATAACAATATATTTGAAACAAGATTAACCCATAGAAAAAAATGGTTCCATAACAATCTCATTGAAACATTATTAATCTATAGAAAAGAAACGGGTTACATAACAATCTCTTTGAAACATTATTAAACCATAGAAAAGAAACGGGTTCCTTAAAAATTGCTTTGGAATAGTAACAATTCATCCATAGAAAGAATTATGATGGTATGATTACAAATTATCCCAATCTGACAATATTTAATAACATGGTTTGTTGATGTTGATGAATATACATACTTTTAAAATATCACTAAAACATTTTTAAGAAAATTAAAATTTTCATTTTGAAATTATATTTATTAAAAAAATTAATGTAATATTTAAAAAATAATTTAATTTCAAAACAAAAATATAAATATATAAAAGAATTTTTAATCAATGCATTGAATATGAATGTACAAAAATCTATTCTATTCATAAATGATATAAATAAATATTCATTTAAAATATTTTTTAAAAGGGGGTTAAGAGTTACCCCTTAAGATAATGTGAAGAAACTTAATTTTCAAAGCATCTATATGAAAGTAAAATATCATGTAAAATGGATTTAAGAAATCATATATTTTTAGAGAACAATGTTTTTGAAAACATTTTAGAAAATATGGACATGGAAGGGAATGATACCCGATTTAAATGAAAATACAAGATCAATATCACTTACAAATGTATTTCTTGATGTTTTATTAGTGAATATGGGAGGAAATGGAAATTAATTTTTTTACAAGATTACAAAAAAATGGAGATGAAAATAAGCGGTTTATGAAGATTAGATCATATAATTATCACAAATTCAACATTCAAAATAAAAAATCCTGAAGGAAAAGATATTGTAACATAAAACATTTTCTACTTTGGTAACTATTTAATTGTAAGACCCATTAAATAATAACTTAAAATGTAAAATTGAATAACATGAATATAATTATATCCATGATATAACTTTCCAATAGGTCAGTATATAAACCTCATAAATATGATATGTTCATCTCATAAACATATGTCCCAAATAAAGTAATTTCGGACTATTAACCCTTACAAATATTATTTCAATGAATTGAGAGTTAATAAATTGAGATATAATGTGTATCAAATTCTAATATATAAAAAACAAGTAATAATAAATAATAAAATAATTTAGTGATCAATTCACACATAATCATATCATTATAGAGTAAATTATTATGTTTTATAACCCCAAGAATGAAAACTGAGTTAATAATTTCTTTAAGACTTGGTAACATTCAAGTCAATCCCCTTGGGCAAATTAATTCAAATTGAAACATGATAAACAATTATTTATGAATTATTCATGATATTACATGTAAAATTCAAATTATATATACCAGACAATATAAATAATTGTTGAATATGGCATATGGCTCACTTAAGTAAAAGAGAGATGAGATAAAGCCTTACCTTGAGTCTAGAATTTTCCTTTATATCGCTTAACTCAATTACAATAAGCATAAGTCATTTATTTTATTTTCTAAGAATTTTTTCTAGGTTTGATAACTTATACTTATATAATTTATTTTATTTTCTTATAACATTTTATATTTTTAATTATTTATGCCCATTTTGGGTGTTTTGAGGATGTTTAATTCATTATTTCAAAATATCTTCAGTTTTTTTACCAGTGTCCAATAGGTTAATGTTCAAAATATATATAATAATAATAATTACATAATTATCATATTATTTAATCAAATTTACCTTTAAAACCAATCACAAAAAAAATTAATAATTAACTACGTTACAATCATAGAGGCGGTAGGCTGCACATACCCATGAGTAATGTTTCCATTTTCCATTGAAAATTATGAAAAGAGGGTATTTATTATTTTAAAATTATATAATTATATTAATAGCATAATTTTTATATTATTTCTTAGAATATACTTATATATATTTCTTGTGATGTGGTGAGGAAAAAAGAACCACATTGCTTCATAGATGTGGTAGTCTACACGTACAAGAATGACGTTATAATTAATTTTTGTAAGGAATAAAATAATATATTATCATTTTATAATGATAAATATTTCATTAATATAATTAATATTTCATTTATATCATATATATTCATTATAATTAACCTTATTATCTTCATTTTAAAACCTTAGTGAAAAATGAATCACAATGCATTGCGAGGTGGTTATCTATCATACACAAGAGTGACATTATTATATCCACCATTGAATGGAAAGTAATAAGGTATATGTGATATCATAACTCTATATTTATAAATATGTTAAAAAATTTATACATATAGTTTAAATTCATCATTACAACATGATTTGAGAGGGTATTATGGAAATCCAATGGCATAGGTTCGCGAGGGGGTAGTACGTTGTACACATGAATGATGAATTCGTATCTGATATGATGAAATAAGATATGTATTTACAGTATAAAATTAATGTAACAATATTTCACTATATAGGATATATTGGTTCTTTCATATAATAATATTTTATGAATATTTTAAGGTGTTGGAAGAAAAAAGAAACAAAAACACATAGTTAATAATTTTATAACTTTTTAGACCACCTATTTAGATTTATAACATGTGTATTCACAAAATAGATTTTTGGAGAAAAAAATATTCTATTATGAGGGGAGGAAATTTTGTATTTAATTTGAGTATGAAATAGATGATTTAAATGGGCTTTAATGTCAAAATAATATAGGATAGTGGATGGTCTTCTATAAGTGAGGTGAGTGGCGCACTTGTAATTTTTGAAAATAAAATGGTTTAACCATGTTTTTCACATTCCATAAGGCTCCATAATTTATCATTATAGATTTTTATACATTATCATGTATACATATGTCCATAAAATAGTTTTTAGATAAATTTTTAGGCTGTTTTTAACCTTATCATTTATGATTAACCCTAGTCAACCTGTTTTTTCCATAACTACGGTAATTTATTTTTATTATTTTCACTATTAATTATGGTAAAAAATGATGTTTAAAAAATTATAAAATAATTATTATGATGAATCAAAATAATGAATAAATTTTACAGAATTTAATTCCCAAAAATTGAGTAATTTATTTTTAAATTAAACCTGTAGACATGACGAAAAAATGGTTTTTTAAGAAGTGTATTTTTATAGAAAAAAATTATTTTATATTAACTCTACAACTAATAATAATTATTAAATTAATATAAATTAATATTTATTAACATATAACCACAATTTTTACAATCGTTAAGGATCCATAATTGATCATTATAGATAATTGGACATTATCAGGTCAGCTATAACATCCCATTACCATTTTTAGGTATTCCTAAACACTCATTTTTTTGGTAATCTTTGGTTGGGTTTCATTTGGGGTAGATTTGGGTGAAATTTTGAGCGATTTTGAAATTCTGTTATAGTTTACAGTTGGCACACGGTTTACCCAAACTATGTTCCCTATCAAAGAATAATGTGGAACACAAGGCAGTGGTATTTTGCATGGTTAGTCAAGTTGTGTGCCCTATTAGTAAAAACAATTTGGCTTATTTAAAATGGGAGAAAACTAGGCCACACTATTTGTTCTAACCATATGAGTCTTCCCATGAAACTGTGCGTATGGGTTTTTTAGAGATATTTTGTTTTTTTTAATTTCCCAAATCCGGTTTTTAGGTCTTGGATAGACCTCCTTTGACCCAAACTCATTTATCCCTTCCATAGATCTCCCAAGGACAATTATTGGCCCCTGATATCCCTCCCAAAAGTGATTTTCATCTATAGGAATTCCCTCTAATATCCTCTCATTTAGTTTCCTCCTCTCATTCATGATCTCACATGATCTATCTCTTTCTCCTTAGGGTTATTTGGTTCCTTGTGATTAATTTTGGATCTAATACACACTAGTTTAGGGTTGTAAACCTAAGTTTTATTTCTCATTTTCTCAGATCCTGTATTTTTTGTTCTTCCTAGAAAAAAATCTCGATTAGGGTTTGACACTTTGAGTTCTAGCGACTCTGAGGTAGGTAGTTCAATTACGACGACCAATTTATACTAAACCAAATTTCATTTTTTAAATTTTAATTGGTTGTATTTAAATTCAAATTTTGGGTTTGTATTATATGGATTTTAATTTGTTGTTAGAAAACCCCAATTTCGATGAATTGGGGATTTTGAGAAAAATAGGTTTTTGGCATGGAATTAAAAATTGGTGAGAATTAAATTTTTTAATTTACATTTTTTTTTATGGAAATTGAATCAATTAAATTATAGAATTTAATTTTAGAAAATTATTTTATGTAAAATTTGTGAAAAAACCCAATTACAATGAATTTAGGTTTTTGAGGAAAATTATGGAATTGTTTGAAAACGAAAATGTTGTATTTAATTATGTAATTCATTATGAAAGTGCATGAATTGTTTTAAAATCATTGTTTATGAAAAATGGCTTAAAATCATTTTTATGTAAGTCCAATGTTTTCATCATTTTGAAAGGGGCATATTTTTTATTAAAATCCATTTGTAGTTTTTAAATAAAAAATTAGCATATTGAAAGGTAGTATATGATTTAATTAAATTTTAATATGTTTTAAAATAAATTTCCCATCATTGTATTATATTAGAGAACTTTAATTCCTTATATAGTTAATGTATTATATTGGAAAACACTTCACGACATAAAATGTTCAAAAACATCATGTCAGTACATATAATTCCTTAGGCAATGGTGATGAATCCTATTGGCCTTGGTTCAAGGGATGTATGTATATAATTTTTTTGTATTCACAATGTTTGGTACCTATATGTAACGCCCCAACCCCAGATAGCCAGAGTCGGTGCACTATTACATAACATTGTCATGATCACAAGAAATATCAAGTCTTGAAAGACCGATTAGTTTAGTAGCCTTGGAAACACTAGATATACTCATAAAGTTTTACATTACATCATAAAAATGAAAACTACAACAACATAGTGTCCATATTCCACACTCTTATCCCCTCATACTATCCTTGCAGGTCATTCATAATTTACTTCTTCACATCCTGGGAAAAATAAAACATAGAAGAAGGGGTGAGCTCAAATTCCCAGTAAGGATAACAATATAGTGGAAACTTTCATAAATAAGAATAAACATTTAAGGCAATGTATAACTAAAACAAAATCCTTTTAAACTTGAACTTCAACATAGTATGGAAAAAATAAAATGAAATAATTCCATTTACTTATTCACATGGATATTCTATTAATCGAATAATCACATGCAATATCAATAACCACTTTCATAATGATGGAATGCATAATGCCAGACTATCATAACCACATAGCCAAGGCCTCGTGCCAAGACTACAAATAATATTTTGTCAAGGCCTCATGCCAAGACACTATTTTGTCTCATGAGACCTACTGATGCATCGAGTAGCTATAGCAGGCCCCACCCGTCACATATTAAGTCCAATGCATTCCTCATATGAACAGCTTTAAAAATAACATAAACATTCATATTAAAACTAGCATACGAAATGTCAATAATTTCTCCATAAACCATGAATGGTATAAAAATAACACATCCACAGTCAAAAAAATCACAAAACCTTAAATATAATATGGAAGTTTTGTTTCATAATAAATCAGCTTCAAATAAGCTTAAAATCCATCAAAGGATGTTGACATAGATGAAATCAAAACTCTTTTTAGAGAAATATCTCTTTTTATTTTGAAATCATTTAAGAGTCATATAAAATAAAACATTTTCTTTGAAAATATTCTTATAATATTGTAAGGGAAGCTTTGAAGATTTTCTAACGGTGGAAAATAACCGCACCCTCTGTATAAGTTAAAAAAACATTCTTACCTTAACACTGTCGAAAAGATTAAAAAGGACCTTGTTTGGAAAACGACAGAAAGATTCATTTATAAACCACTTATAAAAGTCAACGAGGATATAAATGACTTTAACCCACATTCTAGTAAATAGTAAAGATTTGAAATACATTTTTAAGAAACATGGATGTGGATGATAAAGAAATCCCAGTAGATTATTACGTATAAACAATCTCGGATAATGAAGAGATTGCGAAATAACCCTTACCTTGTACCTTTCCTTGGTTGAGGGTAGGTTAACCTTTTGTATAATGGTGAAATAATTGTTATTAAATTATAAAATAATAATATACATAAATATTATATCATATATGATATTTTAACATTGATTTGTTAATAATATCTTAGTATTATCGTTGTTTCGGGTGTTAACTTACTCTTTTTCTTTTATATGTTTTGTTACGTAAGTCGTGTTTGTCATGGATAGTTTGTATCTTATTCATATATAGAATTATATCAAGTCCTTAAACATTATTTTTAAATCATCAAATGATAATTATACTTGAATGGATACAATGGAGAATGAATCTCATCGTGTTCGTGGAGACGGTAGTCCGTACGTACGCATGAGCGACAATATCATTCGTTTGATATTAAAATAATATATAATTGGATGGTATATCAAATATACAGAATCATTATCATGTTATATTTATTATTTACTTGAATTATAAATCATTATTATACCCATCCAAATAATAATATATTGAATAATAACAATTACACCACGACGTGGAGACGGTAAGCCGTACGTACGCACGTATGGTGACATCTCATTCAAAGGATGGATAGAATACTGAATATGGTTGTACCATATTTATAATAATATTACAGCATATAGGATATACTGGATTAATTATTTTAGAATAAGAATAACAAATAAAGAAAAAGTTGAAAAAGAAATGAATTTGAAAAAGGGTGGTGAAAACATTACCTCTTCTTCAGGTTCTTCCTTTTGATTTGATCAAAAGGGATCCTTAGGTTGGCTTTCTGATCAAACTAAGGCCTCTAGGTTGTAGTGAGGGAAGTTGAGAGAGTATTTGGGTAGGTTTTGGCCGAACCAAAAGGCTTTGAATGTGTGAGTTAATGATAAATGAGAGTGCCCTTTTATAAGAGGGGTGAGGGGCACCTTTGGAAAAGCTAGAAATATTATTTTATAATAAATTCATATTCGGTTTCTAATGGATACAAAGTGTATTATTTAAAGTTTAAGGTGGGTATGGGTTGAAAATAACTCAACCAATAGAATTTAGACATGTTTGGGTCATTATATTAACCTTATCTTTTAGTTTTAACTCTTAGTTAATTAGTTTGACATTTACCATGTCACTTTGTATTTTTATATTATATAGTTAATAAACTTACTATATATATCCAAGAGACCCCCAAGTGGTCCATTAATGATAAAACTATCATGATATAAGTCTCTTGGCTGAACCTTAGATTTAATAAGAATTTAATATCAATTAATAATATAATATTTGTTTTAAAAACTCTTTTATGTCAATTTTGACACTATTCAATAATTGATTTTTGTGGAAATCATAACAGAATGATTACTTCGAACAAAGTTAATTAAGTCAATCCTAACATGTCATATTAACCTATAAAATTATTGTAATTCATAAAAAGTCTCAAATTATATTTATTTGGGTATTTATAATATCAATTATTTTAATTTTTCACTATTATGGTAATTACTGTATCATTATTGTGTCATAAATAAATTAAATTATTTAATGTCTAAAAATTATAAATAAAATATCATTATGTATGAAATATTTTTAGCTTTCTAATGAATATTTACAATCGAATTTATCTTATGTATAACCCTATATAAACTTTGACTTTAACTCTTTTAACTCTTCTTTGAATTAAATAATAATAAATGTCCTAATCTAATCCAAGTAGACCTAAATGATAATATTTTATTCATAAAGTTATATTTGGTCGATATAAACTTGTCCAATAGAATTAGGACATGTGTTAGGGTAATATTAATATCATTTTTATCCTTAATTACCCTATTTACTTTTAACCGTGGTAAATAAAAGTAAAATGTTACTATTCACCAAAAATTATTTTCATCTCATTGAACCGCATTTTACTACTTGATATTAACCTTGTCTCTCAGATTTTTGAAATTCCACTTACAGAAGCGGTAAAATTAAGTTTTATGAAAAATTCAGTTTTTTAACTACCACTTAGTGGTTTCACTATTCATCAAAAATTGAAATTTTTCAGAACAATGCCAAAATTTCACCCTAAGCTATAATTGATATTCCAAATTCAAAAATGATGTCTATTTTACAAAATTACAAACATATAAGTTTCATTAATTAATTTTATAATTAATTCCCATTGTCACAACAAATAGAGTGTTTTTAAGAAATAATATTTATCAAAAGATTGAAAATTGTTTATGTCCAATTTCAAAGTGAAATTAATTATAATGAACACCATTGGATAAAATGGTAAAAATATATTATAATTATACTTTAAAACCACTCAATAGTATAATTTATCACTATAAATTATTTTGATTAAAAAATTTGTTTTTAAGTATTTTTCAATATTCATAAAAATAGGAAGTTCTCAGAAAAATACCAAAAATTCAACTTAGGATAATTTTGATATTACGAATCCAAAAATGAAGTCCATTTTTAAATATAAAATATATATAATTTCAAAACGTAGGTATTACTATTCATAACGGCTAGTTTGATTGGTTGTGGTGTGTTAGAACTCGATGTTACGTACAACACATGCTATCACATTATTCAAAGAGAAGCATACCGTAGAAGCTTGGGGTGTTATATTCTCCCCTCCTTCAAATAATTTCATCCTCGAAATTTCTAGAATACTACCAGATGAAAAGACTCGGGTGTTTCTTCATCATAAGTTCCTCAGGTTCCCACGTTGCCTCTTCCATCTTATGGTTTCTCCACAAAACTTTGACCAGACGTGTCATCCGATTTCTCGGCACTTGTTCTCTCGTATCAAGAATCTTGACGGGCTATTCGCAATAAGACAGATCTAGTTCCAGTTCTAATTCCTCATAGGTGAGTACATGTGTTGGTTCAGGCATGTATTTCCTCAACAGAGATACGTGGAAGACATCATGAACTTTGGAGAGACTTGGTGGCATTGCCAATCGGTAAGCTACAGCCCCAATTCGTTCTAGAATTTCGAAAGGTCCGATGTACCTGGGACTCAATTTACCTTTCTTACCAAAACATATGACTCCCTTCCATGGATATACCTTCAGGAAAACATGATCACTGACTTGAAATTCCAAATCCTTCCTACGGTTATCGGCATAGCTCTTCTGCCTACTTTGAGCTACTTTGATGTGATTTTGGATTACCTTCACCTTTTCCATTGTTTCCTCTACCAATTATGGACCTACAAGT
The DNA here is from genome assembly GCA_963277665.1 of Viscum album. Lineage (NCBI taxonomy): Eukaryota > Viridiplantae > Streptophyta > Magnoliopsida > Santalales > Viscaceae > Viscum > Viscum album. The sequence continues at coordinate 55,566,240 of OY728153.1, read as the reverse complement.
TTTCTTTCACCAACGTCATCCCAACTGGTTGGTGTGCGACATCTCTTTCTATATAACTCTTTATATGGTGCCATATGAATACTCGAATGGAAGCTATTGTTATAGGAAAATTCTACCAAAGGTAAATATTGGTCCCACATACCCTGAAAGTCAAGTGAGCAAGATCTCAACATGTCTTCTAAGGTTTGAATAGTCCGTTCTGATTGTCCCTCTGTCTGAGGGTGGTAGGTAGTGCTCAAATGAAGTTCAGTATCCAGGGATTTCTGAATACTCTTCTAGAATCTTGAAGTAAAACGGGGATCACGATCAGAAACAATCGATAGGGGTACTCCATGAAGTTTCACAACTTAATTAATATATAGTCTTGCTAGACGTTCTAGTGGTAGATCTTCTCTTATAGCAAGAAAATGTGCTGACTTGGTAAAATGATCAACAATAACCCATATTTCATCGTTCCTTCTAGGAGTCTTTGGTAGCCCCATGACAAAGTCCATCGTGATATTGTCCCATTTCCACTCCGGTATGGGAAGAGGTTGCATGACTCCTCCAGGCCGTTGCCTTCCAGCTTTCACTTGTTGGAAAACCATACATCTTTACACAAAATCAGAAATCTCCCTCTTCATGTTGTCCCACCAAAAATGTTCCTTTAAGTATCTATACATTTTGGTGCTCCCAGAGTGTATAGAGAAATTGGAACTCTGAGCATCATCCAGCAATTCCCTTTTTAGATCACGTAAGGGTTGGTGTCCTGAAAACCAACTGTTTTGTACTTTGATTACATGAATGTTTACTTATTATATATTGTTCATTGTTCTGCAAGACTATAATATAATAATGTCCTGAAATATTTGTTGCATTAATAAGGTCATAGCAGATCCCCGCTATGATGAGAACCTTGAAATACTATAACAATATTCTTAAATAAAGTTCTACGGTTGGATGACATATTATGATAGGACACATAGTATACAGACCATCATGTGCGAGTACTCGTAAGAAGATGAGACTCTCTCTCATAGAGTTCACACTTGGTAATCTCCAAGATGGGAGATTATGAGAATAGGCCCTCCAGTAGTAATTCCACATGTCTTGGTGTCATCGGATATTGCTATCTACGAGCGTGTGTAATGGTCCTTAGACTGGAAGATTATCATTAACTCGTGTCATGACTCACGCACTTAGATTTAATGACAAAAACCGTCACGCAGATATTTGGCGAGAAGTAGGGTACGTTGGGTGCGTCACGAGTGACATGTTGTTAATGGATAAGTCGAGGAAGGATTTGTCCCTTCCATTTATGGAAGTTGATATCTTGGCCCTTTGATTGAAATAGAACTGTCGCATTAAATTCCATGGCCATGGTGTAAACTACGAGTTTATTTCAGGTAGTCAAAGAATGACGAATCAAGAATATAGGTTTATGACACTTCCATAAAACCTTCTTGATGAGATATTGAGACAAAGGGATTAAATTACACAGTAAGCGTTCGTATGAGGTGATACATCAATGCGGCATCAACTTCTTTTTCTTGGGTGCCTTGACCCGTTGTTAGACAGTAATCTTGGACTTTAGGCAAGCCTGCCTAATGGCAACAAGAAAGAGGCCTAGAGGGTCATACACTAAGTGTATCCAAGTATCTCAAGTTGAATAAAGATTATTCTCGTATGTGGTTTAATAATTATTCAAGGAAGCCTAAGTTGTTTTAAATGATGGAGGAAAAATTAAATAAAACAAGTACACGCCATGTATTATTAAATGTAAACGTCGTGTAGTTTTATTTTGGAAAGGAAATGAATAAATGAAAACAAGATATACACGCCGTGTACATTTAATGTACACGTCGTGTAGTTTTCAATGAAAAACAAGTACACGCTGTGTATTTATTATTACATGCCCTGTAGTTTTTCCAGTCGGGTTTTTGAGGATATAATATCGTTTTATTAAATGATATTTATTATAATCAGTGTGAGAGCATGTCAAGGAATTAATTATTCGACATGGGGGTTTTCAATAAGAGTTAATGAAATAAATGAAACGCGTAACGCGTTTATTTATTGTCATAACTCTGCAACCTCAAACTCGATTATAAATATCATCACAACCCAACTCTTTTCCTACACAAGATAATCGTTGTGCATAACATCTCTAGAGAATTCTTTCAAGACCGAAAGAAACTCTTCCTCTAAGAACACTCTCAAGACCGATAGAGATCCTCTTCCATAGGATCAAGACGATCTAAGGCAGACAACGCAAGAAAAGGCTTCTCCACGCTAGCACCCAGATAATCCTTTGGCGATGTCCAGAGATATAAGGTACACATGTGGATCACCGCTAGAGGGAGTCTACACTTGGCTTCTACGATGCAATGACAGATCACATCGACAACGTGATCGAGAACATCAAAGAAGAAAGAACACCCAAAAGGTATTTCTTTATAATTAATTAAATTAACTATAATCAACCTGTAACGATCCTTGTTTGTGGTTCTGGGACAAACCATCTTCTTTGTCTTTTTCTGTGATTTGATCCATGGAGACTGACGGTTAACGTCATATTGATCCCGGATTGATCATTGTTAATGACAAAAAGGCAAGTGGGAACATCCACCCACACGCTTCCGCTGCGCCCAGAACCTTCAAATGGTATCAGAGCGAGGTTACAACGTTGATTACAGTTATTTAATTTTCTTTGATAATTTACGCATTCATATTTGATTCAATTTTAAATAAATCGTTCTATAAATCTGAATTAACGACATCTATTCTTCCTCCTTCATTTCTCGATTCATATCATAGAAAAGACCTTTTAATTTTAATTTTTGATTAAAATAAAAACGAGGAACTCATCCGGAGGAGCCGCTCTTTCTGTCTGTACAACACGGGATTACATGGCATGTAATTAAAACTACATGTCATGTACTTAGGTTCAACGAACCGGCACTGGTCCGCCAAACCACTCCGTGTGAATTGATTATGCCTAAGTTTTAATCACACGGTGTTGACCAGAATAGAACGGCGCGTGGAAACCGGAATACACGGAGTGTATGTTGGAACAACACGACGTGTAGTCCATTCCGACCTAGGTTAAAACGTGTACAAAGATAATCCACGTACTGCGTACACGGGATAGGCAGGCCGGTTACCGCGTAACAAGGAAGTACACGCTATGTATGATTCATCTACACGTCGTGTACTCTAAAATTACCAAAGTACAGAAAACACGCCAAAGCCCCGGCGTGTACTTTGGATAAAAGGTGAAAATAAAAATGCACGCCGTGTAATTATAAACTACACGTTGTGTCCTTTCCAGAAATGTAATTTCACCAGGTTTCCTCCAATGTACAAAGACCCGTACAAGTAATATAGATGAGAAGAATCTCAAGGAAATTCAGAAAGGAATTTAAGATAAAGAATTTATTAATTATAAGATCATAATTAATTGAATTCGAGCGCATCTTATATTAAATAAAAGGATGATTGAAAGAATTTGAATTCTAAATATGCGTAAATATCGTTGCATACTATGGATGATCATGATCTAGACTAAAGACCCTTTTTATGTGTATGGTTTAATTTAAATTTATTTAATTTAAATTTGTTGTCCTGCGAGCCTTCTTCCAATAAAATGTAGGGCCTGCGTTCCCATGGTTTATTTAATGTAAACCCATGTAATGGAGGATCTCCCAAGCTAGAGGAGACGGTTCAAATCCCGAAGTCGAGGCGAAACCGACACAAGAAGATACAAAGGTGGACAGGTGGGAGCTGCAAAACATGAACCATCAGGTTCAAGGTTTTTTCCCTAGGTCAGGGTTAGCTTATCAAAACCGCTAGATAATCTAACCAATAGAAGCTCGTGATCATGCCATATTATTTTATTTCTGTCTGATTGCATGGTTTATTTATTATGTATGTGTTGTCGTGATCACATAATTAATAAAATGAACAATCATGCAAAGATGGAATAAAATAAAAACTGGACTATGCGTAAACATTATCAGAACATGGTTAATCACTTAAGCAAGCATCACTTAATATTAACAAACATGTGATAATTTGAAACTACTCATAAAGGAATAAAATCCCTCAATACCATATTAAGTCAGACCAAGCCTTCTGTTACCTGATTAAGGGCAAGACTCAATAAAACTATGTGTTTGACCAACCCTTGTTGGGACACTTAATTTTATAAAGGAATCCCTTATGAAAGGTTTCGGGTTGACTTAACCATATTACATCAAGAGAAGTATCCCTTGCTAGACTTGGTGTAATATTGGAGGCAAGATTTGAGAAAATCCAAGTCAGGATTTCAGGATTGGGGAGTCCACTCAACAGATTAAGGAACTGTAATCTCACAGTTGGAAAAGACCTTCCTACCTAAATAACTTCAAATAGCTTGACCAACCCTTGTTGGGGTTATGCGAAGGAGAATATGGATCCTTGCCACTAGAATGTCAAAGAAACTGTACATTCTGAGTTCAATGGTGAGGGCCATTGGTACTTGATAAAATAGTGGGAGACTTAATAAAATTTATTATTTCTCATAAAATGTAATCAAGAAAGTACTGATGAATCTTCTCTTTTAATTTGTAGAATCAATATGACAAACACATCAACCATATTTTCTCTGCGATCAATTCTGGATAAAGACAACATCCTCACCGGCAGTAACTTTCAGGAATGGTTTTGGCACCTTCGGGTTATCCTACGTCATGAACGGAAGTTTACATGCTGGAGTCCTCACTTCCTGATTCTCCTGCCCCAAGGGCGAGTGATGAATATTTCCTAGTCTATGATCAACATTTGAATGATGCTCTCGATGTTAAATGTTTGATGTTGTCATCTATGTCTATTTATCTCATGAATTCTCATGAATACATGGATGCCTATAGCATGATCGATCACCTCCATGGTTTATACCAGGAGAGAGCAAGACAGGAAAGGTTTGAGATCTCCAAGGATCTGTTTCAGAGAAAGCTTGGAGAGGGTTCCCCAGCTAGGCCTCATGTAGTCAAGCTCATTGGCTACATTGAGCGCTTGGAGGTTCTAGGGTTTAAACTCTCTGAAGAACTGGGTACCGATCTCATTCTCGCATCACTCCCCCAGAGCTTCTCAAACTTTGTTGTGAACTTCAATATGAACAACATTGAGAAGTCTTTGTCTGATCTTCTCATCCTCATTCGCCAAGTGGACACTGACATGAAGCGTGAAAAGCCTTCTGTCCTCATAGTGAATAAAAGGAAAGGGAAGGCAAAGAGATTTAAGCCCAAAGCTTCTTCAAGGCCTTCCAAGAAAAGGAAGATCAAAGGGGAGTCAAAGGAACAGGATGCTGTTTGTTTTTCATGTGGAAAGAAGGGCCACTGGAAGAAAAACTGCACCTAGCCAAGGAAGCAAGGGTAAGCTTCAGGTGTGTTTGTTATCGAATGCAATCTATCTGTTTCTACTAATTGGGTATTAGATACTGCTTGTGGTTCTCACATCTGTGTCCAAATATAGGAACCAAGTAGATTCAGGAAGATTTATCGAGGGGAGGTAGATCTACGAGCAGCCAACGGAGCCAGACTCGTTGTTGTAGTTGTCGGAGACTACCACCTCACATTGCCTACCGGGATGGTCTTGGTTTTGAAAGGTTGTTATTATGTGCCTTCTGTTACTAAAAACATTATTTCAGTATCCAGATTAGATACTGATGGATTCATATTCAAGTTTGGAAATGAGTGTTGCTACTTTTATAAAGATAGCATTTGTTTTGGTAGGGCACATTTATATAATGGACTTTATGTGTTAGACTACACAAACCAAGTGATGGAAATCGATAACAAAGTTAATTCACATGACTCATACCACACCCAACTTTGGCATCACCGGCTAGGTCATGTCAATGAGAAATGTTTGACAAAATTACATCAATATGGGTATTTAGATTCTTTCAAACTAAAACCACTTGGTATATGTCATGCGTGTCTACAAGGCAAAATGACCAAAGCCCCATTTAGTGGGAAATGTGAAAGAGATAAATAGCTTCTATAATTAGTTCACACATATGTGTGTGGACCATTTCCAGTTTAAGCAAGGGATGGGTTCTCGTACTTCATAAATTTTACTGATGATTTTAGTAGATATGGATATATCTACTTAATGAGGTATAAGTCAGATTATTTTGATCGGTTAAAATAATACAAGAATGAAGTTGAGAACCATCTTGTTAAGAAGATTAAGAAACTCCGCTCAGACAGAGGAGGATAATATCTTAATCAGGACTTCATTGATTTCTTACGGGAGTTTGGGATTCTATCTCAACTCACTCCTCCTTACACACCTCATTGAAATGGTGTAAGTGAAAGGAGGAACCGCACCCTGTTGGACATGGTGAGATCAATGATGAGTCATGTGAGTCTTCCATTATCCTTTTGGGGATATGCATTACAAACAGCAGTGCACATACTAAACCAAGTACCAACTAAATCGATAAATGGTATTCCATATGAATTATGGAGTGAACGCAAAGCCATGTTATCGAATTTACATTTGTGGGGTAGTGAAGCATTTGTTAAGGCCTATTCAGGTAACAAACTTGCACCCTGAGGTACAAAGTGTATCTTTATAGGATATATCAAGGAAACAAGGGGATATTAACTATACAACCCCACAGACAAAAAGGTTACAGTGGCAAGACACGCCATATTCCTTGAGAGGGAGTACATCTCCAAAAGAGATAGTGGGAGAGAGATAGACTTCGATGAAGTTGAGGCTCAAGATACACATGAGTTGGTACAAGAACAGATTCCACAAAGCCCCATGGAAGAACAATCTGTTCCAAAGACACAAGAACTGCGTAGGAGCACGAGAGAGGTGAGAGAACCAGAACGATATGGTTTTCTTGTCACCGAGGATGGTGACTCATGATTGGTTGACAATGATGATCCTCTTACCTATAAGGAAGTAGTTGAAGGCACAGACGTTGCCAAGTGGAAAGAAGCCATGAATTCTGAAATGGATTCCATGTACCAAAACAAAGTCTGGATTTTGGTAGATCCTCCATTTGATGTAAAGCCTATTGGTAATAAATGGGTATTCAAGAAGAAACTGGACATGGAGGGGCAAGTCAGCACCTACAAGGCACGACTGGTTGCAAAAGGTTTTAGACAGCGTCAAGGAATTGACTATGATGAAACCTTTTCACCGGTTGCAATGTTGAAGTCCATCAGAATCCTATTGGCCATTGCTGCTTACCATGACTATGAAATTTGGAAAATGGATGTCAAAACAGCTTTCCTTAATGGGAACCTCCATGAAGATGTCTACATGACACAACCTGAAGGGTTTGTGACTCCAAAGGATGTCAACAAGGTATTCAAGTTGCATAAATCCATTTATGGATTAAAGCAAGCATCAAGGTCATGGAACATTCGTTTTGATGAAGCTGTTACAGAATTTGGCTTTGTTAAGAATGAATGTGAGCCTTGTGTCTACAAAAGGTTTAGTGGAAGTGCAGTCGTTTTCCTAATAGTATATGTTGATGAAATATTTCTAATTGGAAATGAAGTACCTGTCTTACAGTCACTTAAGGCATGGTTGCATAAATGCTTCTCCATTAAAGACTTGGGCGAGGCGGAATATATTCTTGGAATCAAGATCCATCGTGATAGATCCAAGAGAATGCTGGGCCTGAGTCAAAGTACATACATTGACAATATACTGAAGATATTCAGTATGGAACAGTCCAAGAGGGGATTGTTTCTAGTGTCACATGGCATTCATCTTTCCAAGAAAATGTGTCCTCAGACACATGAGGAAAGAAAGAGGATGGCAAGGATCCCTTACGCATCCGTGATTGGGTCAGTCATGTATGCTATGCTATGTACAAGGCTATATGTTGCTTACGCATTAAGTGTGGTAGGAAGATATCAAGCTGATCTAGGAGACCGCCATTGGATGGTAGTCAAGACTATCCTTAAGTATCTGAGGTGTACTAAGGATATGTTCCTGGTTTATGGAGGAGATGAGGAACTAGTCATCAGAGGACATGTAGATGCTAGTTTCCAGACTGATCAAGATGACATGAAGTCGTAGACTGGATACATATTCAGTTTGAATGGAGGTGCAGTGAGCTGGAAGAGCTCAAAACAAAGTGTAGTGGCAGATTCTACAGTAGAGTCCGAGTATATCGCAGCTTCTGAGGCAGCTAAAGAAGCAGTATGGATGTGAAGCTTCGTCTAAGAGATGGATGTAGTACCGAGCAGTAAAGATCCTATCACACTCTATTGTGATAATACTACAGCGGTGGCACTTGAAAAAGAGCCAAGGTCACATTAGCGGACAAAGTACATACTTCGGAAGTATCATCTCTTGAGGGATTTTTCTCAGAGAGGTGAAGTTGCAGTGAGCAGTATTTCCATGGAAGACAACGTGGTGGACCCATTGACTAAAGCCTTGACTTAGCAGAAACATGATCATCATGTGAGGTCTAGCGGACTAAAAGTCATAGGCAGTTGGCTCTAGTCCAAGTGGGAGTTGGTAAGGGTTGGTTTCCTGAGAACCAACTGTTTTGTACTTTGATTACATGAATGTTCACTTATTATATATTTTTCATTGTTCTGCATGACTATAATATAATAATGTCTTGGAATATTTGTTGCATTAATAAGGTCATAGAAGATCCCCGCAATGATGAGAACCTTGAAATTCTATAACAATATTCTTAAATAAAGTTCTACGGTTGGATGACATACTATGATAGGACACATAGTATACAGACCGTCATGTGAGAGTACTCGTAAGAAGACGAGACTCTCTCTCATGGAGTTCGCACTTGGTAATCTCCAAGATGGGAGATTATGAGAACAGACCCGCCAGTAGTAATTCTGTATGTCTTAGTGTCATCGGATATTGCTATCTGCGAGCGTGTGTAATGGTCCTTAGACTGGAAGATTATCATTAACTCATGTCATGACTTGCGCACTTAGATTTACTGACGAAAACCGTCATGCAGACAGTTGGCGGGAAGTAGGGTATGTTGGGTGCATCACGAGTGACATGTTGTTAATGGATAAGTCGAGGAAGGATTTGTCCCTTCCATTTATGGAAGTTGATATCTCGGCCCTTTGATTGAAATAGAACTGTCGCATTAAATTCCATGGCAATGGTGTAAACGACAAGTTTATTTCAGGTAGTCAAAGAATGACGGATCAAGCATATAGGTTTATGACACTTCCATGAAACCTGCTTGATGAGATATTGAGACAAAGGGATTAAATTACACAGTAAGCGTTCGTATGAGGTGATACGTCAATGCGGCGTCAACTTCTTTCTCTTGGGTGCCTTGACCCGTTGCTAGACAGTAATCTTGGACTTTAGGCAAGCCTGCCTAATGCCAACGAGAAAGAGGCCTAGAGGGTCACACACTAAGTGTATCCAAGTATCTCAAGTTGAATAAAGATTATTCTCGTACGTGGTTTAATAATTATTCAAGGAAGCCTAAGTTGTTTTAAATGAGGGAGGAAAAATTAAATAAAACAAGTACACGCCGTGTATTATTAAATGTACACGCCGTGTAGTTTTATTTTGGAAAGGAAATGAATAAATGAAAACAAGATATACACGCCGTGTACATTTAATGTACACGCCGTGTAGTTTTCAATGAAAAACAAGTACACGCCGTATATTTATTATTACACGCCGTGTAGTTTTTCCAGTCAGGTTTTTGAGGATATAATATCATTTTATTAAATGATATTTATTATAATCATTATGAGCGCATGTCAAGGAATTAATTATTCGACATGGGGGTTTTCAATAAGAGTTAATGAAATAAATGAAACGCGTAACGCGTTTATTTATTGTCAAAACTCTACAACCTCAAACTCGATTATAAATATCCTCACAACCCAACTCTTTTCCTACACAAGAGAATCGTTGTGCACAAAATCTCTGGTTAATTCTTTCAAGACCGAAAGAACCTCTTCCTCCAAGAACACTCTCAATACTGAGAGAGATCCTCTTCTATCGGATCAAGACGATCTAAGGCGGACAACGCAAGCAAAGGCTTCTCCACACTAGCACCCGGAGAATCCTTTGGCGACGTCTAGAGATACAAGGTACACGTTTGGATCACCACTAGAGGGAGTCTACACTTGGCTTCTACGACGCAACGATGGATCACATCGACAACGTGATCGAGAACATCAACGAAGAAAGAACACCCAAAAGGTATTTCTTTATAATTAATTAAATTAACTATAATCAACCTGTAATGATCCTTGTTTGTGGTTCTGGGACAAACCATCTTCTTTGTCTTTTTCTGTGATTCGGTCCATGGAGACTGACGTTTAACATCGTATTGATCCCAGATTGATCATTGCTAATGACAAAAATCCAAGTGGGCACATCCACCCACGCGCTTCCACTGCGCCCGGAACCTTCAGATCATGTATATCGGGAACACAAAGTCTCTTCCCAAATTTCAAAATTCCATCTTCATACACAAAGTCTCTCAATCTCCCATCATTCACAACTTTAATATTTTTTTGAAATTATTCATCATCGGTCTGAGAACTCTTAATACTTTCTAGTAAAGATGGTTTGGAAACCATTTGAAAAATAATTTATGTTTCACCTTCTATGGTTATTCCCATGTCCATCTTCACTAGATTCATGAAAATTGGGTCCCTTTCAATTCTCATATTGTTCGAAACTCCATGGTCTTTTCTACTCAAAGCATCTTCCACCTTGTTTTCTATCCCCGGGTGGTAGTGTATTGTACAATAATAATCCTTGAGTAATTCAAGACATCTCTTTTTCCTCATGTTGAGTTCTTTTTGTGAGAAAATATACACCTAACTCTTGTGATCAGTATAAATCTCACATTTTTCACCGTAGAGGTAGTGCCTCTATATCTTCAAAGAAAATATTAAAATTGATAACTCGATATCATGAGTAGGATAGTCTTGTTCATGAATTTTTAACTTCCGTGATGCATAGGCAATAACCCTATCATTCTGCATAAGGACACAACCAAGTCCTTTCTTCGATGCATCGCTATAAATAATGAACCCATCATTCCCCGATGGTAGAGTCAATATAGGAGAATTGACTAATCTTTTCTTTAGTTCTTCAAAAAATTCTTCACACTCTTTTGTCCAAACAAATTTAACCCATTTACGTGTGAGCTTTGTTAATGGGTTATCCAACCAGGAAAAATTCTGGACGAAACGTTGATAATAACCTGTCAAACCAATAAAACTACGTACCTCAGTTATACTCGTCGGTGCAGGCCATTCTTGGATTGCCTTGGTCTTAGAAGGATCAACAGAGATTCCATCTTTAGAGACAATATGGCCAAGAAAAGAAACCTCCTGAATCCAGAATTCACACTTGCTAAACTTCCCATATAATTCATGTCTTCTCAAAGTCTTCATGATAATGCGCAAGTGATTTTCATGATCTTCATAGATTTTGGAGTATACCAAGATATCATCAATAAATACCACCACAAATTCATCGAGATATTCCTTAAAAACTCTATTCATCAGATCCATGAATACAGAGGGTGCATTAGTCAATCCAAAAGACATTACTGTAAACTCGTAATGCTCGTACCTGGTTCAAAATGTTGTCTTCAGAATGTCTTCCTTCTTCACACACAACTGATGGTATCCAGATCGAAGTTCAATCTTTGAAAATTATTGAGCTCCATGCAGTTGGTAAAATAAATCATCAATGCGAGGTAGGGGATACTTGTTCTCTGTTGTTATAGCATTGATCACCCTGTAGTCGATACATAACCTCATAGATTCATCTTTCTTTTTAACAAAAAGAATAGGGGCTCCCCATGGAGAAACACTAGGGCGAATAAATACCTTATTACTCACTTCCTCTAGTTGTTTCTTTAGTTCAACTAATTCTATAGTGGCCTTTCTATAAGGGTTCTTCGATATAGGCCTTGATCCAGGAATTAAATCAATAGAAAACTCAACTTCTCGTTCTGGAGGATGTCCAGGTAAATCTTTCAGAAACACATCTACATATTCTTTTACAACAGGTACATCCTCTATTTGAACATTCCATTCCTCACCCACAGTCATTTCATTCTCTTCGTCCCCAATAATTGAATTTAGTTGAGCTACTGGGGGTGGATCTAGATAAGAATTAGGTGGTGACGATTCTGCTCTAAAGATAAGGTGTTCCTTATCATCATCATCAAGAATCGTTACCTCTTTCTTCTTACAATAAATCTCTGCATCATAGTTCGAAAGCCATTCCATACTGGGGATTATATCAAACTCAATCATAGGTATGACGATGAGATCAGCAGATAAAGAACATTTATGTGCTCTAATGGGGACTGATTAACAAAACTTTGTTGCAATGATACTTCCCTTAGGAGTTTTAACTGACAACTCTCTTGTTAAATCAAATTGTAAATATCTAATTTTCTTAGAAAACTGGGAAGATATGAAACAATGTGATGATCCAGAATCAAATAATGCATTTTCTAAACTTGAGGAAACCATTAAATTACCTGCCACCACGTCTTTCAGAGCTTCTAACTCACCAGTAGTGATAGCATAAGCTTGTCCTTGATCCCTTGGCCTTTTCTGAGGTATGTTCCCCTGATGCTTAGGAAATTCATTTTCATAATGTCACATCTCCCTGAAATTGTAGCACTGAACATTAGTATCTTCCTTCTTCCCTTTGTAATCACGAGATTGGTGGCCTTTTTCACCACACTTGTAACAGACACACATTCCCTTTAAGCAAGTACCGGGGTGTTTCTTCCCATATTTACCATAGGATGGATATTCAACCTTTCCCTTATTCCCCTTATTTCCATTCCCAGATTGATCAGTAGATCTCTTCTTCTCTTTCTTTTCTTTAAATTCATAAGACTTAGAGAATTCCTTTTCAGTCTTGATAGCACATGAGATAATCTCTTCGTACGATGAGAAGGATTGTGAGACTAATGCTCGACGGAGAAATGGTTTTAAACCATCAAATAAACGATCAATCTTACTTCTTAGGTTACGTATATAATCTCCAGCATACCTTGCTAACCTTGTAAAGTTAGCCTCATACTTTGCGACATTCACATCCTCCTTTTGTCTCAGACTCAGAAATTGCCATTCCATATCTGATCGATGGTCACGAGGAAAGTATTTTTCTAAAAACAGATCTTTGAACTCCCTTCATTACATATTTGATACTTCATCATCTTCCTTTGTGTTTTGAATCAATGACCACCATTGATCAGCATCTCCAGTGAGGCGGTAAACTGCCATGATAACTTTTTCCCTTTCACTACTCCCCAAAGCCTAAAATATTTTCTCTAGGGAATTTATCCATTTCTCAGCTACTAAGGGATTTTTACTCCCATTGAACGTTGGTGTTTTTTGCCTCATGAATTGATCTAACATTGATCCTCCATGTTGCGGATCAGGTTGCTCCATATGGGTAAGGTTATTATTCATAACCTGAGTGAGTTGTCCTAGTATGGTGATTAGCTGATCGGCACCAGTTGCATCACCAGCTCCACTATAATTATCATGAGTAGGAGGGCAATCCCTACATGGAGCGCGTCCATTGATACGGTTTCCATTTCTTCCACTAGGCGCCATTTCTAAACAATTTCATAAACTAGATCAGTTTATGAATCAAAATAAATAATTCCATACTTATAAAACACTTAACATAAATTGAACTATTTATGGATATAATCCATAATCATAAAAATGTTTTCTTTGAGGAAGTGTATACTCATAAACCTTTCATAATTATTTGTAAATAAAATGATATTTATCCTAAGCATATCCCCCGGGAGTGTCGTAACCAAGAGTGCAGCAAGGCCTGTTGTTGTGCACCAGTTCTCATTCGAGTCTAGCTCAAAGCGGTGTTTTCGGGTTTTACCCCTAGGTACATCTGTACCAGAGCCGCTTCTACCTGCTCGTATCCAGACAGGGATGTATTGCTCCGAAAACTCACAAAATATTTAAAATACCAAAATTCTAGGAAGTTCTTATATACTCATCCTCAAAGTCCATCTTAAATCTATGTGCTCTAATCAGAGTTTATCTAAATCTAGCTTCCAAGGTTTGTACTAAACTTCCTCTGATACCAACTGTAACGCCCCTACCCCAGTTAGACAGAGTCGGTGCACTATTACATAACATTGGCATGATCACAAGAAAGATCAAGTCTCGAAAGATGGATTTGTTTATTAGCCTTGGAAACACTAGATATACTCATAAAGTTTTACATTACATCATAAAAATGAAAACTACAACAACATAGTGTCTATATTCCACAATCTTATCCCCTCATACTATCCCTGCAGGTCATTCATAATTTACTTCTTCACATCCTGGGAAAAATAAAACATAGAAGAAGGGGTGATCTTAAATGCCGAGTAAGGATAACAATATAACGGAAACTTTTATAAATAAGAATAAACATTTAAGTCAATGCATAACTAAAACAAAAGCCTTTTAAACTTGAACTTCAACATAGTATGGAAAAAATAAAATAAAATAATTCCATTTAATTATTCACTTGGATATTCTTCTAATCAAATAATCACATGCAATATCAATAACCACTTTCATAATGATGAAATGTATAATGCCAGACTATCATAACCACATAGCCAAGGCCTCGTGCCAAGACTACAAATAATATTTTGTCAAGGCCTCATGCCAAGACACTAGTTTGTCTCATGAGACCTACTGATGCATCGAGGAGCTATAGCGGGCTCCACCCGTCACATATTAAGTCCAATTCATTCCTCAAATGAACAGGTTTAAACATGACATAAACATTCGTATTAAAACTAGCATACGAAATGTCAATACTTTCTCCATAAACCATGAATGGTATAAAAATAACACATCCACAGTCAAACAAATCACAAAACCTTCATTACAATATGGAAGTTTTGTTTCATAATAAATCAGCTTCAAATAAGCTTAAAATCCATCAAAGGATGTTGACATAGATGAAATCAAAACTCTTTTTAGAGAAATATCTCTTTTTATTTTGAAATCATTTAAGAGTCATATAAAATAAAACATTTTCTTTGAAAATATTCTTATAAGCTTGTAAGGGAAGCTTTGAAGATTTTATAATGGCGGAAAATAGCCGCACCCACCGTATAAGTTAAAAAAACATTCTTACCTCAACTCTGTCGAAAAGGTTAAAAAGGACCTTGTTTGGAAAATGACAGAAAGATTCTTTTATAAACCACTTATAAAAGTCAATGAGGGTATAAATGACTTTAACCCACATTATAGTAAATAGTAAATATGTTTTGAAATACATTTTTAAGAAACATGGATGTGGATGATAAATAAATCCCATTAGATTATTACGTATAAACAACCTCGGATAATGAAAAGATTGCGAAATAACCCTTACCTTGTACCTTTCCTTGGTTGAGGGTAGGTTAACCTCCTGTATAATGGTAAAATAATTGTTATTAAATTATACAAGAATCATATACATTAATATGATATCATATATGATCTTTTAACATTGATTTGTTAATAATATCTTAGTATTATCATTGTTTCAGGTGTTAACTTACTCGTTTTCTTTTATATGTTTCGTTACGTAAGTCGTGTTTGTCATGGATAGGTTGTATCTTATTCATATCCAGAATGATATCAAGTCCTTAAACATTATTTTTAAATCATCAAATGATAATTATACTTTAATGGATACGATGGAGAATGAATCTCATCATGTTCGTGGAGACGGTAGTCCGTACGTACGCACGAGGGACAATATCATTTTTTTGATATTAAAATAATATATAATTGGATGGTATATAATATATAAAGAATCATTATCATGTTATATTTATTATTTACATGAATTATAAATCATTATTATACCCATCCAAATAATAATATATTGAATAATAACAATTACACCACGACGTGTAGACGGTAAGCCGTACGTACGCACGTATGGTGACATGTCATTCAGAGGATGGATAGAATACTGAATATGGTTGTACCATATTTATAATAATATTAAATTATATAGGATATATTGGATTCATTATTTTATAATGGGAATAACAAATAAAGAAGAAGTTGAAGAAGAAATGAATTTGAAAAAGGGTGGTGAAAACATTACCTCTTCTTCGGGTTCTTCCTTTTGATTTGATCAAAAGGGATCCTTAGGTTGGATTTCTGATCAAACTAAGGCCTCTAGGTTGTAGTGAGAGAAGTTTAGAGAGTATTTGGGAAGGGTTTGGCCGAAACAAAATGCTTTGAAGGTGTGAGTTAATGATAAAGGAGAGTTCCCTTTTATAAGAGGGGTGAGGGGAACCTTTGGAAAAGCTAGAAATATTATTTTATAATAAATTCATATTAGCTTTATAATGGCTCCAAAGTGTATTATTTAAATTTTAAGGTGGGGATGGGTCTAAAACCACTCAACCAATAGAATTAAAATATTTTTGGGTCATTATATTAACCTTATCTTTTAGTTTTAACTCTTAGTTAATTAGTTTGACATTTACCATGTCACTTTGTATTTTTATATTATATAGTTAATAAACTTACTATATACATACAAGAGACCCCCAAGTGGTCCATTAATGATAAAACTATCATTATATAAGTCTCTTGGCTGAAACGTAGATTTTTAGTAATTTAATATCAATTAATAATATAATATTTGTTTTAAAAACTCTTTTATGTCAATTTTGACATTATTCAATAATTGATTTTTGTGAAAATCATAACAGAATGATTACTTCAAAAAAAGTTAATTAAGTCAATCATAACATGTCATATTAACCTATTAAATTAGTGTAAATCATAAAAAGTCTAAAATTATATTTATTTGGATATTTATAATATCAATTATTTTAATTTTTCACTATTATGGTAATTACTGCATCATTATTGTGTCATAAATAAATTAAATTATTTAATGTATAAAAATTATAAATAAAATATAATTATGTAGGAAATCGTTTTATATTTCTAATGAATATTTACAATCAAATTTATCTTATGTATAACCCTATATAAACTTTGATTTTAACTCTTTTAACTCTTCTTTGAATTAAATAATTATAAATGTCCTAATCTAATCCAAGTGGACCTAAATGATAATATTTTATTCCTAAGGTTGTTTTTGGTTGAGATACACTTGTACAATAGAATTAGTACATGTGTTAGGGTAATATTAATATCATTTTTACCCTTAATTACCCAATTTACTTTTAACCTTGGTAAATAAAAGTAAAAAGTTACTATTCACCAAAAATTATTTTCATCTCATTGAACCACATTTTACTACTTTATATTAACCATGTCTCTCGGATTTTCAAAATTCCACTTACAGAAGTGGTAAAATTAAGTTTTATGAAAAATTTAGTTTTTTAACTACCACTTAGTGGTTTCACTATTCATCAAAAATTGAAGTTTTTCAGAACAATGCCAAAATTTCACCCTAAGCTATAATTGATATTCCGAATTCAAAAATGATGTCTATTTTACAAAATTCCAAACATATAAGTTGCATTAATTAATTTTATAATTAATTCCCGTTGTCACAACAAATAGTGTGTTTTTAAGAAATAATATTTATCAAAAGATTGAAAAAAATTTATGTCCAATTTCCAAGTGAAATTAATTCTAATGAACACCATTGGATAAAATGGTAAAAATATATTCTAATTATACTTTAAAATCACTCAATAGTATAATTTATCACTATAAGTTATTTTTATTAAAAAATTTGTTTTTAAGTATTTTTCACTATTTATAAAAATTGGAAGTTCTCAGAAAAATACCAAAAATTCAACTTAGGATAATTTCGATATTATGAATCCAAAAATGAAGTCCATTTTGAAATAAAAAATATATATAATTTCAAAAAGTAGGTATTACTATTCATAACGGCTAGTTTGATTGGTTGTGGTGTGTTAGAACTCGATGTTGCGTACAACACACGCTATGACATTATTCAAAGAGAAGCGTACTGTAGAAGCTGGGGGTGTTACACTATAGAATAGAAATATCATACCTACTTTGAACATGACCATATTTCTCATTGGTTTATATTTCAATTATATATATACCACTGTTGAAAACTATTTTACATGCCTTGTAAATTTATATACACTTTTTTATATAAAAGTATTTATTTAATCCATTTTGAGAAAAGATTTATTGTGTAAAAAACCTTTGATTAAATATAAATTTCATCTTTTGAAATATATTTCCATTATTTGAAATGTGAATCATGAATTTCTGAATCTATTTCAATGTTTTAAATTTCAAATAATGATTTGTTTAAACATACTTTTTTAAATGAGAAAACTAATTTGTTTTAAAAATTGAAAGCAATTTATTGGTAAATTATATATTGGAATATTTTTGTGGAATCTTTTGTGGAATATTATTGGGCTTTGTCTCACACCCTTTGTGTGTCTTTGGATGTTTGTATATTATCTCCTTCTAGGTTTTGACAAGGTAAAAAGGCACCTTTTTATGTAACGAACCCGGCAGGCCTAAAGCCCAACCAAACTCAGCCACACCCAAGCCCAGCCCTCTGGAAGATAGTAGACCCCCACCCCGCGGTCAGATAACAGTCTCCCACCTCAGACCGGCCCATATAACACGTGGAAGGAACAGTTCCCTTCCTGATGGGAATTTTAATTCGCCTCCCTCGCAACTCGAACCGGCGACCACAGGATTATCAGCCAACCAGGAGCATTAACGAGTACCACTGAGACATTGTCCCAGTGGTACTCGTTAACGCACCAGTTGGATGATAAGCAGGTGGTCACCAGTTCGAGTTGCAAGGGAGGTGAATTAAAATTCATGTCAGGCAGGGAACAGTTCCTATCACGTGTTATCTGGGCCGGTCTGAGGTGGGGGCCTGTTATCTGCCCATGGGGTGGGGGTATGCTATCTGTCATGGGGCTGGGCTCGGGCATGGCTGAGTTTGGTTGGGCTTTAGGACTGTCATATTTATTACACAAAGGATAAAATGATCCTCAAGAGGCTTAAGACTGGTTGAGTATAATGAATCATTTGATTGGGTTTTTGGATGCACCCAATGAAATCAAAGTGAGGTGTTCCACCTTCGTGCTGGAAGGTCTAAGAAGGAGACGGTGGGACACGATGGCGACTGAGAAGAAGCATGGGGGAATAGATCATAAGTAATTCAAGGCTCTTTTCATTGACTAGTTTTACCTAGATATGATTCTTTTAGCCAAGTCCACTAATTTATTCAAAATTGAGTAAGCTGGTAGAACCATGACATAGTATGAAAACTATTTTTCTTAGCTCTTTAACTTTTCACTAAAGATAGTATCAAATGAGATGATGAAGGATCAATGTTTCATGTTTGGACTTTGACCAGATATTTTCTCTTAGGTTTTCTTGCTGAATTTTTCTTCTTATGATAATGTAAAGATAAAGCATTGATTTTCAAGATGGAAATGGTTACCAAGTTAGGGTTATCGAGAGATTATTTTTCTCCAAATATCATGGTTATTTTATTCATGGGAAAACAAAATTGTGATGGTTCTCATTGTAGTTATCGACATCATGGTCAATCTAGACCTTATGTAGTGTTTGGAATAGGTCATTTGGTTCTCTATCAGTGTAGAAAGGTAGGACATTCGAAGAGGTTCTACACCGACGAACCCAAGAATTGGGGCTCCTAATGATGTTTAGGGAACTGAAAACTATTCAATCATATTTATTATACTTCACATAGTGGAATGTAGCCATCATCTACTAATAAAAAATGGGAAAATAAATATGCTTCATGTTCAATAGGGTTCCAGCCACATGTAACTGGAATGAAGCTTCTTCACATAGTATAAGAGTATCCATATGAAGTATATACAAGTCCATCTACTGTGAGATTTAAAATTAGTATAAAAATGTCATTAGTGATTCGTTTTTTTGATACTCTTTCTTCTCATTCATTTATTTCAACTCATATTTTTAATATGATAAATCTTTCTATGGAGATTTTATCTTTTTCAATGGATATTACTACACCCCTTGGTACAAAGAGAGGGAAGGGTCTCTATAGTTCCTCTTCTATTTACTCTCTTCCAGATGTTGAGATTTCTTAAACTTTTCTTGTTCACAACACGAGATCCCTTACTGTCATTTTCGGTATGGATTGTCTCACTGAAAATAAATCATGACTTTATTATTATTCTAGATGGTTCTCCTACACTACACTCAGTGGTGTGTCTCATGTCTTATAAGGAGAATGGGACCCAAGGTCTAGCATATCCAGACCTTCTTATCCAGAGTTAGGGAAATTGATATATGATTTTTCCTTTGATCACTTTTGGTAATTCTTCCTTGGTTATCTCCCTCTATGTTTCATCAATTTTCCTAATGTGTTTCCTTCTAACATCTTAGGTTTTCCACTGGTAAAAGAGGTTGAGTTTTCCATTAATCTAATTTCTATTATTCAACCATTCTTGATTCTTTTTTACAGAATGGTACCAATAGAATTTTAAGATATTAATTCATGTTTAAAAGATCTTTTAGAGAATTGTTTTATTCCCCGGAGTGTGTCACCTTGGGTGGTACCAATTATATTTTCTAAGAAATATAATGGTTCAACTATCCTATGTGTTGATTACAAAATGATCAATTGAGTTACAATAATTAACATGTATCTATTATCATGAATTGATTCTCTATTTGATCAATTAAAAGGGGAGAATTGGTTCTTAAAGATTTTTCTTCACTCTAGTTACCATCAGTTGAGGATAAATGAATCTGACATTTAGAAAACCACCTTTCGGTGTAGGTATGTCTATTATGATTACCTTGTTATTCCATTTGGTCTAACCAATTCTCCTAAAATTTTCATGCCACAAATGAACCTGATTTTATATGAATATCTAGATACTTTTACGGTATTATTTTTATACCACATCATTATTTACTCTATGTTTTAGAATGATCATGTGCATCAACTGAGAGCAGTTACGAGTTTTTAGAGAGATAAAAAACTCTATACTTAACATTAAATGGTCAATTTCTGGATTACATATGTGAAATTATTGGGGTCCTTGGTGTTATAAGATGGTATTTTAGTTGTACCTAAGAATTGTAAAGTTTTAATGGCATAGGAACAACCATAGAATGTCTTTGAGCTTCAAAGATTCTTGAGCTTAGTCAAATATTATCACTAGTTTGTGAAATACTTCTTAAAGTTGGATTCTATGATAATATCACTAACTCATATGGTAGTAATGTTAACTTGCTATGAGAAATGTCATAATTCATTTATTAACCATAAACTTCTTTTGACAACTGTGTAGATTTTGACTCTTCCAGAGGTCGATCAGGTCTATATGGTATTTTTTGATGCATCAAGTTCAAGCATGGGTTGTGTTCTTATGTAGGTTAATCATGTAGTTTCATATGGATCTCTTTAGATTAGGCCACATGACAAGAATTATCTAACCCATGACCTTGAACTAGCATATCTGATGCACGCGCTTAAAATTTGGATGCATTACCTTTACAGAGAACGGTGTACTGTGTATTCTAACAACAAGGTTATGAGTTATATATTCACTTAAAAAGATTTGAATCTTCACTAGAGGTGTTAGTTTTAATTCGTATATTATTTCAATTTTAAAATTTTATATACCTCGAGGAAAGTAAATTTTCTTGAAAATGATTTGAGTAAGAAACTTTTGACATAGGCAATGAAAGAATCTTCTAAATAGTAGAATTTTATGGCTCTCTTTGCATAGTTTCATATTAGAGTTCAAGATAAAGGGGTGAGGTTTTTTATCCAATGTGTAGTTGAAATATTATCTTCTAGAAATTATTCTTCATTAAAAAAATCTTGTTAATTAATTCCATATAATTAGATAATCTCTTCATGGTGGGGAGACAATTTCCCAATGGTCTTTCTCCAAAGAGGGTATTTTTTTGTTACCAGAGTCGCTTCATTGTGCCATTATCATAAATGAAATCTATGATGCGGGATTATCAATGTTACTAATGGTAAGTGAACCCAGGAACCATGAATATGTTCTCTAATATGCAGTGATAGTTCTGTTGGCGATTTATGAGATAGGGAATTGCCGAGTTTGTCTCTCATTGTTGTACATGATAGCTGGTTAAGGTCGAGCACCAAAAACCCTCGGGTTTTCTTTGGCCACTTCCTGTCCATACTTTAAGGTTGTATGATATCCCTTTGGGAATTAGGGTTAGGTTTACATATACCTATAGAAATAGTAATGTGATATGGGTTGTGATCGACAGGCTTCCAAAATTATCTCACTTTATACACATTTATGATATCGCCAAAGTTTAGAAGTTGGGAAATCTATGTGTGAAATAGATCTATAATTTGTGCATTGTTACTTCTTATATAATCATAGATAGGGATCCTTGATTCAATTATCATTTTTGGATAGGCCCTCAGGAGACATTGGGATATAACACCCATGTGAGTATGGTATTCCATACGCAGTCTGATGTCCATACATAAAGAGATATACAGATTCTTGGGGATATACTTCAGCTTTTGTTATCAACTTTGGTGGATATTGGGATGATAATTAGGGTCTAGTTGAGTTTTATTGTAATAATAGTTACTACTTTGTGATAAAAATTGATTATATTGATCCCTTGTATGGCTAGACTTGTAAATATCCATTGTGTTGGTCAGCAATTTGTGAAAGTTCCTTAGTGGGACCAAGTTTGGTGCAAGATATGATAAAAAAATATCAATTTTATTAGACAGATAATTTTGATAGCACAGATCCTACATATGTCTTATGCTGATCATCATAGTATACCTTTTGAGTTTACAGTTGGTGACCAGGTGTTCTTGAATGTTTCACCCCGGTTGGTTCATCGACATCTTGGGAGGCAAGGGAAGCTTGCTTTTCATTTTGTGAGACCTTTCAAGGTTGTTGAGAAGGTGGGGAAAGTTTCATACCATTTATAAATTCCACCATAGATAACATTGATAAATAACACATTTCATGTATTTCATCTACAAAATTATTTATCTGATACATATCATGTTCTGAGTTGGCATGATGTTGAACTTGAACCTCACTTATTTATGACTAAACAGCTGGTCAGGGTTGTTGATTCTGAGACCAACGTACTTTGTTTGAGGACGATAGATTTGGTTTTTGTTATATGTAATCACAAATATGATTTTCATGAGACGTGGTAAAGGGAGGCACTAATGAGAGAGCAGTGGATTCATCTTTTCAGTGAGGAGTCTTCTTCATAGGCTTTCTGGGGACAAAAAACTTCTATAGTGGGGAGGTTGTAACATATAGTTATAGTTTTTATGTATTCCTAATCCCTAATTTTTTGAACTTTGGTTGGGTTTCATTTGGGGTAGCTTCAGGTGAAATTTTATGAGTTTTGAAAATTTTTGGCTAGTGCACAATTGGAACATGGTTTGGCTAAACCATGTACCCTATTAGAGCAGCCTGTGCAACCTAATGTAGTGGGATTTTTCACAATTGGTTCTCGATTAGTCAAGTTGTGCACCATCTTAGTTGAAACTGTGTGGCTAATTTAAAATGTGGGAATGGACAGGCTGCAATATTTTGTCTAACCATGTGGGTCTTCCCAGGAAACTGGTTGTATGATATTTTTAGAGATCTGGATTTTTGTTAGAATTTCATGAACCCCCTTTTTAGGTCTCAGATGGAACTCCATTTACCCAAAATAGTTTCTTCCTTCCTCAAAGCTCCCAAGAACAAATATTGACCCCTTAGAACCCTCTTAGAAGAGATCTGAAGCTAGAGGAATGCCCTCTAATCTCCTCTCAATTAGTTTCCACCTCTCATTCTTGATCTCTGTGATCTCTCTATTTCTCCTTATGGTTCCGTGGAACCCTTTGTTTAATTTTGGACCAAATACCCACTATTTTTAGGTTATGAACCTAGGTTTCTATCCTCGATTCCCAAGATCCAATTTTTATTGTTCTTCCTTAGAAAATCTTGATTAGTGTTTGAAGCTTCGAGATCTAGCGGCTCCAAAGTATGTGGTTCTGTTACGATGGCCAATTTATATTAACCCAAATTGCTTTCTTTAAATTTTAATTATTTGAATTTAAATGAAATTTTTTGGATTTGGATTATATGGATTTCATTTTTTTATTTGAGAAAATCCAATTCTGGTGAATTGTATTTTTTGAGAGAAATGGGTTTTTGTAATAGAATTGGAAGTTGTCAAATTTAAATTATTTAATTTAAATTTTGGTTTTTTTGAAAATTTAATCAATTAAATTGTTGAATTTAATTGTAGAAATTGATTTGATGTAAATTTTTTGAAAAAACAAAATTCTTTTGAATTTTGGGTTTGTGATGAAATTGGTGGAATTATTTGAAAATTAAATTGTTGTATATAATTATGTAATGGATTGTAAAATTGCATGAATTGGTTTCAAATCATTGTTTATGAAAAATGGATTAAAATGGTTGTTATGGAAACCCAATGGTTTAAAAAAATTTAAAAGGTCATGTTTTTTATTAAAAAAAATTGTTTTTAAAGGGAAAAATGGCATATTGAAATAAAGTATGAGATTTAATTGTATTTTAACCAGTCTTAAAATAAATTTTCCATTATTGTTTTGTAATAGAGAATATGAAATTATTAGTCAGTTATTGTGTTATATTGTACAAAACATCATAGAATACAACCTTCAAAAACATCATATTAACACATATAATTCCTTAGGTGATGGTGATGAATCCTCTTGGCCTTGGTTCAAGGGATTTATATACATAAATTGTCGTATTCACAATGTCAGATCCCTATATCCTGGAATTATCATTCCAACTTGGCACATGACCATGTTTCTCTATTTATTTTATTTCAATTATATATATATTCTAATATTGTAAACTATTGTACATTCCTTTTAAATTTATATATATTGTTTTATATAAAAGTTTTTATTTAATTCATTTTGAGAAAAATGATATTATGTAAAGCAACATTTGATTAAATGTAAATTCCATATTTTGAAATGTATTTTTATCATTTGAAATGTGATGCACGAATTGATAAATGTATTTGTATATTTTTAATTATAAATTATGATCTATTTAAATATGATTTTGTAAATTCCAAACATGTTTCTTTTAAAATTTTAAAGCACGTTATCTGTTAATTTGATATTAGCATCTTTTTGTGGAATCATTGGTGAAATCCTATTGGAATTTTTCTCACACCCTACTTGTGTCTTCAGGTGTTTGTATATTATCTCTTTCTAGGTTCGATCAAGGGAAAATAATCTCTTGGAGTAGGATCTAACTATTGAACCTTGGACTTGGTGAGTTGTTTCCTTAGGGACCTGGGTTGTTTTTTCCTATTTTGATACTTTGGTTGTAGTATTATGGTCTTTAATCCCTGTTTGAATTCTGGTACATTACTCTTAGTGGAGTTTCATTTTACATGAATACTTCCTTGTTTATTTTACTTACACTATTATTAGTGGAAAAATAATTCCCACTTTCAGTTTTTGTGATGTTAGGTGCTAATCATCGACCCATGGAGATAGGGAACGCCCTTCAGGATATGTCAAGACTGGCTTATTTATCAGGATACTAGGGTATCTAGGATGGTTCATGACAAATTCATATTTATATAAAATAGTTGTTAGATAATTTTTAAGGTCATTTTGACCCTTATCGTTTAAGATTAAGCCTCGGTCAACCTGTTTTCATCTTAACCCTTAATTTTGTTTTTTTCATCATTAATTATGGTAAAAACCATATGAACCATATTATGAAATATAAATTATGATAAATCAAAATAATTTATCCATTTTACAATATTAAATTCACATAAACTTATTAATTTAAATTTAAATTAAACCTACAGATGCGGCAAAAAAGAAGGTTTTCAAGAAGTGTATTTTCCAAGGAAAAGATGATTTTATATTAACTCTAAAAATAATTATTATTATTTAATAAATATAAATCAATATTTATTTACACATAATATATAATTTTTTTTAAATCATTCCAAATTTATTTTTTTAAAATTAACTGAAATGGATAAACATTATAAAACATAAAATAATTTTCAATAAAATCATGTTTTTAAACCCAAAAGAAAAAATATACTAAAATAGAAAATGAATATTATTCAAAAGAAATTAAGTAGAGTAAATATAAATATATAATAATTAGTTTACATTAAATAATATTGAAAACATAAATGTACTATTAAATTTATTAATACATTTAAATTAAATGAAATATTTACAAAAATCATTATGTTTCACTATTCAAAAGAAAATCAATATTTTTAAAAAAATAAAAAAATTAACCAAATTTAAATTCTGATAATATGATTTAAATTTTCTAAAATTTTAAAAAATAAATTTTCTATATGTTCCAAAAATTAATTATAATATTTTTTCTGAAAATAAATATAAATTATTTTTGAAGAAAATATTTTATTGAAGAATAAAATTACTTTACTAAAAATTGATTGTTTGTGTACGAAAAATATATGAATAATTTATATTGATTAGGATATATATATATATATATATATATATATATATATATATATCATGATGTAGTTAATATTATTCATACCCACCAATTTAATGGATTTGTTATAATGGTTCTATATATCAAGGTTTATTTGAGAACAATGTTACGGGTTGAATATGCTACCAAACATTGATCTTTTATAAATTATTTGGGTGTTAATGATATCATGATATAATTTATGTTAGAGTATGATCACATTATTAATATCAAAGTTTTTTTAAGGTTCATCAACACCAATGAATCTATGGAAAGTCATATACTGTTCTAGGTGCATGAGTTTCATTTTTTTGGGCATGTGGTGTCTTAGCATGGCATAGAAGTGGACCCCTCGATAGCCGGATTAGTTGTTTATTGTGAACCACTTAATAATGTTAATTTTTTTTCAATTTACTTTGACTCGAAATATTTTATCAAAGGTTTTTTCCCTATTCCTCTTAGGTTACAATCTCACTAAATATTTTTACTTGGTAGGATAACTATTTTGTGAGGATTTTTGAGTTCTAGGAGGAATATATTTTCCTGAATAGGAAGTTGTTTTGGAATCTAGTGCTTCACTTTCTAGAGTAAGCTATATTGTTTCTTATTTTTCTATGAAGCACTATTTCTAGTATTGGGATATGTACTAATGTTGAAAATATTGTTGATATATTATTGGTCTAGGGTGATTTTTCCACATAGTTATAACTATTAAATCCATGATCTAGATTATACAACCACTGTTTTTCCAATGATTCCCTCCATAAATCCACTCATAAATGATGAAATTTGGAATTATTTTACAAAAAAATCCTATAATATTTTTTTTATCTTAGTAGTATTTGAATTTATGACATTAGAGGTGGATTGAGATTCATTTATATTATGATTTTGATATCTCTTACACTTAAATATATTGGATTTTTTATTTGATGTGTTGACTCTAAATTCCCAAAGATATTTTGTTTCAGATTCTACAAATTATTGGAAAGTTTTTGGGGAGATGGAAGGAATGAATCTTGTTGTTTTAGAGAATGGAGACCATAATATTCATCATCATATAATTGTGGATTCATTATTTATGTAGTGGGAGGAGGAGTCTTAGTGGGGAGTTGTAGATGTAGGGGTGATGTGTGACTATGTTGGCTATGGTGATTCTCAAGAGGGATGGGCATTGTACGGTTTAAAACATGTTTTGTTTCGAGGGAGGTTTTTTGTTCTATTAACAGTGAATTTAGAGATTCTAAGTGAGTTTTATAACACATATTTAACATGGAATATTGGTGTGACTAAGATTTATATTTTTTGGGAATATATATTTGGTGTTCAGGTCTAAAATAGTCAGTTGAACTATTTTTGGAGTGGTGTTTGGGTTTTTCATAGGTGAATGTACAACACCATTTTTCTAGTGGATTATTACATCCATTGGATGTTCCGGTGTATAACTATTAAGAAATCTCAAAGGTTTTCATCATTGTGATACCCAATTCTATAGAAGATTATGGTTCAATGTTTATGGTAGTATATTTATTGATGATTTATACTCATTTTTTTTATAGACTCATTATTCAAGTTATAAATATTTCATTGAAATGCGGTATTAGAAGGATGTTTTTAGATTTCACTGAGAATCGAGGAACATCATCTCTGATTGGAATCCTCATTTTACCTCAAAATATTTACAGTATTGAGGATATATATTCACTTAATTTTTCAAATTAAAACTTATTTATACCCTAAGATAGATGGGATGATAGAGTGATCTATCTGGAGATGAAGGATATATTGAGATCCCCTTGTCATGAAAATTGGTGGAATGTGGGTAAGGCACCTCCCTATGGTCGATTTTTCTTTCAAATAAAACTATTAATAAACCATTGTATTTGATATATTTGATGGGTGGTTTTTTTATTATCTATCATGTTGGGTGGTGGGTGGGGAATATATATTTCAAGGTCCAGTTATTTTAAAAATCATGATTGAGAAGATCCCATTGAATTGATAGAGATTTGGGAAGTGAAGGATCATAAGAATGTCAATTCCAATCATCGGAGGAGGGTATTAGAGTTCTAGATTCCTGACCATGTGTTACTGAGAGTCTCCCCTCGATGTGGAAAGTAGAATTTTGTCCATGTGAGTAAGATATCTACCCATTTTGTTGGGCCTTTTCAGGTGTTGGAGTGTATTGGCAAGGTGGTGTATTAGTTGGCATTACCACTATGGTTGTATTCTACATGTCTTAGATTATAATATATCTTCACAATGAATCACATTTTATTAATGGGGTGATTTGTATATCAAGGATGGTGTGATGTTTATGGGGTAATGGGTAGGGATTAACGATCAATGAAATAAGGTGATACATAGAAAAATATTACATTATTTTATATATTGTGGAGTCATGGTGGCATGGAGGATATTATTTTGAAGTGATAGACTCATATGTATTCATACTACCCACGTTTTTTTCAATTTTTCTATGATTTATTCTATTTTAATGATGTGATATTTGTATCTTGTTGTTTTATGAGATGTTAGGTTGTATTTGAAAATGTGATGAGTGATGTTTGATAATGATTCTGATATATGAAAAACGGAAACCATGATTCCTAATCAACTGATTTTATTCTATGATATAATTTGAACCTTGTGGGAAAGATAATATTATCCAATTTGGATAATATAATTTCATGGAAAAAATACACTTTTTTTCAAGTCAGTTTTTTTTTGGAAGTGGTAGTTTTTTTCTTTGGCTATGTAGAGGTGGTGGTTTGTTTTTTGGGGAAGGGTTTGTGTGGAAATTTTGTGTCTTATGGATTGTAATAGATGATGTAGTGTTTTTTCCAATGAGTGGTGGTGATTTGGTTTGTAAATATGATTTGTGGAAGTTTTTCATATATGTGTTTGGTTTTTGGTAACATTTATGGTGTGACAATATATATGATAGGTATCCCATGTGTTGGTTTTACAGACCCCATTCATATCTTCTGTAATCGGTTTTGATTCTAAAGGACAAGGATTATTTGGTATGTATCAAATATAATGGTCTTTGCCTATCATCCGATTAAAATACTATTTTTAGTGTCAAAGTATGTTTGGTAAAGGTAGAGAATATTTATAGTTGTATTTTTTTCTATATAATTCTATTTATTCGATAATAAATATTTTTATTTTATATGTTTTTTGTTTACATCATATGTGGATAGCATTTATAGATTTTGTTTGGAAATGGAGTTTTGTGGGAAATAGGTTTACACTGTAAAAAAATAGATTATAGTGTAAAACCATTCTTACATGTGGAAAGATGTTTTTTGAAGGAAAAGGGTTTCACAACCAAATTTTTTATTTCACATAATTAACCCATAAACAAATTAAATGTTTGAAATAAATCTATAATTTATGGCACACATCATTTTATTTATAGCCTATTTGAAAATTCTGATTAGAAAATTTTCTCTTATTTCATCCATAGTCTCTATTATTTTAGGTGAACCCTAGATTTAAAGGGAGAATATTCCATCCCACCCACATAATATTTTTATCATCATTTCTTGTGATTATTATTTGGTAATATGTGGTGATTTTTTCTTACATATACAATTTTATTCCCTTGTTCTTCTCTAAGGGATTCATTGTGTTGTTGTGGTTTTTTGTTTGGGATATGTTGAGATCATTTTTTCATAACTATTTAAAATTATTAAAGATGATATAGGGTTTCCATGTATGATTTAATTTTTCAAGAAGTTTCTTCATCACCATGTGGTGCATAATGAGATTTGAAATCATTTTCTAGTTATGTGATCCTTAGTGTATGTCATTTTTGTTAAACTTGTATGGATTTCATGGTTATTCATTTTTTTTTGTGTATAGTATCAGCCAGTGTAATAAGATAATAAAATGTCATAATAAAATTTATGGGCATAGGGAGATATCGAAAATATTACTGTTTTGATATTTTTTTGATGATATTGTACATTCTTGATTCCAATGCTGAAAAAAATAGATGTTGAGAGCATTCCTTGTACTATATATGATATATTGTGAGACTATTAAATTTTTTCTTGATTTATATCACATAGAATAATAATCTAAAGAACATATATATGGATAATAAATTGTTTCCCATGGAAACCTAGTTTGGATGATAATACCCATCCTAAATAAAAAATTAACGTGATAAAATCCACTGAATAAATACTTGAAACTAGGATATGATTATTTGGGGGTGATTATGTGTTTATTATGTGGTCTTGTATGCTTATAGAAATTATGCATTGATTTAGGTGACTGGATGGACTATGTAGTGTGTGGGGTTTTTATGTGGTGGTTTTTTTGTATGAATATTACATGGGTAGTTGTGTGTTGTGGTGTGTAGTGGTAGGACACATGATTTTGAAGATATTTGGTGGTTTAGTGTTGTGTGGTGTTGTTGTTTGATGTGGTTGGGTTGAATGATGGTTATGGATATAATATGTGATTTTTGTGGTGTGTAGCGATTGTGGCACATGATAGTTTTGGTGTTTAGTGGATTAGACATGTTATTATTGGGGTGAGTTGGTAGGGATACTACAGGGCAGCGATGAGGTTGATTTGAGTTGGTTTAGATGTAATGTTGTTTTTTTGGGTTATTTATCAATTTATCCATGGAATAAATGGGAAAATGTATGAAATAAATAAATTATTTGAATAAAATAATCAGAAGTGTAAATTTGAGTGAGATTTATAAAAATAAAAGTTAGAGATGTGTTGTAAATAAAAGAGGATTTTTGTGTCTTATGTGGTGGTTATGTGGTGTGTTGAATATATTGGTGGTAAATGTTGTGACATTTTATGTGAGGTGAATAGGTGTTATTTTGGTTCATGCTACTACAGTGGTTGTGAACCTAGAGGTTGGTTGTTTTTGTTATCTATATATAATGTATTTTTATGTTATTTCTATATGTGATGCACCTTGGTTGGATACCCTTACGTTAGCTTAGAGGTTCTGGGTTCATGGTGTTTTCCCTAATATATATAGGATCTTAAGAATATATTAGATAGATATACATACAAGAGGTGGTTGAATTAAACTATAAAAAATTTAAAAAGAAAAAAACAATACCTCTAAAAGTAATATAATCAGGCTTAGACTTATTATGATGATCAGAGTAATATAATTTGAATCTCGGTTGTTCTGATTAAAACAAATTATGTTTTTATAGTAATCACAATTTCTCCAATAAAAAAAATTGTATATAATGATAATTATAAATACTAACATTCTATTACATGTATAACCAAATAGTCTTGTAAAAACAAGAAAAATATCTAGTTAAATTAATAATGACTTATGAGCTATATAAATAATAATACACTCTTTTAATATTAAGAGTAATGTTAGTCAATAACCTTTAAATAATGGTATCCAAATTTTTGAAATTACTATAAATTTTGTCTTCCTTACCAAGAAATACCTCAATATGATGTTCAGAGTAAGATATATCTTCCCATCCCCCAAGGACTTGATATAATGATCAATGTATATCTTTTTATCCCCATAAGCCCTCGATCTGATGGATCAGGTTCACCATTTTCCTATCCATGAAAGAAATTGATCATAACAATGATCAGACATGATTACAGAATCAAATTAATTCTAAATTAAACAACACTAACAAGGATTATTTAGAACTAAAAATCTATTAATCATTAAAAAGACATTAGAAAGAGATGTTCACATAGTGAAAAAATTATATATATTGATTTTAGAATTTTATTAGTTCCAAACTCTTAAAATGGACATCAATTTATAGGCGATGCTCCAATATTCATATTTCTAAGTTAGTTTAAATGACCTCAGACATATGAATCTTTTACAGCTCACAATGCTCTAGCATATCTGAATATCCAATTTGGATTTATTTTAGTACCATTAAAATGGAAAAAGTATTCCTTAGGATATAAAAAATATTATGTTCTTCTGATTATATAATTTTGTCAGTTCGATGTATTTAGTTATTTATTATCAATATAATAATGTGAATAAATATTTTTTTGATAAATTGGTACCATGGTCAGTATGAATGTCATTACTTTTTTTAATTAGGTAGACATGACATATGTCGAACCAATGGTCTGAAAAAAAAATCATTTTAATAATTAAACAAACCTTCAAATGATGTATCATATTGAGTAATGAATAGTTTATATTCTTAGTACATTAGAAAATTTATATATATTTTATAAAGTAAGGTTTTATACAAAAAACATACTAAAATACTTTGGACATAAAAATATAGTAAAAAATTTTTTAAGATAATATGTTTGATTTCTAAAATCAAAAGAACAGAAATTTAAAAAGTAAAACATCTAACTAAAAAATATAATTTTTTAAAATCACAATCCAAAATACAAAAATAAGACTATATAAAATGAAAAACTTATATCCCATAGTTATTTTAAGAATAGTGAATATACTCTTTAAAACATCCCTTGAGTTTATAATTATTTTTAATATGATGGAAAGTATTAGAATATCTCCCAATTAAAGAATACATCTTCCCCTTATGAATAATTCTCCTCCTAAGGATAGTATATATCCTTTTAGAATAAATTATTCCATATATAATACATTATCCCCTTAAATAAACATTGTCCCCCTTTGTGATTTTTAAAAACGAATAGGAATGAATCCAAAGTTTCCTTAAATGTTAAAGAATATAACATATGAAATAATGAATTAAACTAACTAATCATCCATGAATAATATGAAAGAAAATATAACCAATTATAATTATAAAATTATAAATCGCATAAAATTATGAGGAACATTAATTCATAATAAAAATCCATTCAAATTTTTTACAAAAAAATAAATCATTAGTTCAAATAAAAAATAATAATCATTCTTTATAAGGTTATTCAAAAAATACATCATCATTTTGAACTCCAGATGATCTTTTTCAAACTTCATGATATTTTCTTCTTGGCCACCCTACTTCCAAAAATTATCCTTGAGACTTTAAACTTCCTTTAAAAAAATTATTTTCACCCCTCGTAATGATGAATTCATTTTTACAAGAACTGAGTCTTATCTTCTCCTACTCCATGTCACACATAATTTCATTAATGACTTTGAAATCCTATATCTGGTAAATTATAGTGTCACTTAATTATTCTAAAAACATTATACTACCATAAATATCTATAAATAACTTGTTTAAGGATTTTTCTGTTTATAAAAAAAGATTTTTTACTTAAACAAATTTTTCATCATGTTCTCCAATTCCATTTTCCACTTGGTTGGACCAGTTACCCTTTTTATTAAATGATATTTTGTGATAATGAGAATATTCTTGAAATTTTTTCAACTCCACTACAATTCAAATAATTTATTCTTTTAAAATATTTAGTGAGTCTGATTTTTTCCTGAGACTATTTTAAATAAGATTAAATATTTCTTCAATGTCAGGAAAGTATTGAATTGTTCCTTTTAACAGCCTCAAGTATTAGAAAATTTAATAAAAACCATTCATGCAATAGTTTCTTCTAGATCTGCTGAGTATGAAGTTGGTTTGGGTTCTTTTAGTCTTGATTCCTTAGAATGAGATTTCTCCTGGACATTAGCTTTTCATTTTTTTTTAAACATTCATATCATATTATAATTATTGAATTTATACATCTTTATCAGATTAGACTTTTTTAAAAATATTCATGTTTGATTATAGTTATTCTTCTTTAGTTGTAGATGATTATTATTCATTTTATGATGACTATACTTATTGATAGATTTCTTATTTTTCATTATTATGAGACTGTGAGGGTAAATATGATGATGATGATGATGATGAAGATGAATCACATGATTTATTATATTTTAATACCTATTCTGTTTGAGTTTCTACATCATCATCTTCATCATTTTCTTTGTTTTACTCTTCTTCTAAAGTTTCTAATTCTTATTCTACTACTAAATATTAAAATTATTCTTATTATTATTCTTAAATTTCTTTATCAACTTATTTATCAAGTTATTATACTAAATTTCTTACTATTATCAAAACTCCCATTCTAGCTGATTCAGATTCAGATTCATTCTCATGTTATTTAGAACTAATTCGTAAACAATTGCCTTTCCCTTTACATCGTCAACTACTGAAGGGATGTCAACAAGAAAAACTACTAGTTTTTAAAAAACTAGTCCAACATTTGTAATTACATGATAGGTATAGGAAATTGAAAGAACTATATTCTTAAATTATTTCTCAATATCTTTCAACAAACAATTAACAATTACAGATTATTATAACTACTACATCTTCTTTCTTCATTTCTCTTAATCATATAATTTTTCTTATGTCCAAATTTTCAGTACCTTATCAATTATAGGATAAAGACTGAACTTTGGATCCCTAGATTTATTTTGAACTTTATATTATATCAACTTCATAAAATAATCATCAGTGGATATTTTCTTTCTTTTTTTATAGGTATAGATTATTAATATTTTCTATTCTTCTTCTTATCATCTTCATATTTCATTGAGTTTTGATTTTCAAAAATAGATCCTTCAACCTCTTCTACAAACATCTTTCTCTTATAATGAAAAAACAATTTGTTATTGAAATTTTATATTCACTTATAAAATAAATGTTATCTATAACTGGGTAGAATTTATTATCCACCTTAAAAATCTCCATACACTTGAATATCATCTTGCTGATGAAGGATGGAAATATTATAATCTTTCAATTTATTGAATTAGGTTTGATATTATCTACCATAATGAAAAAAATATCACCAAATTGATCTTCCTCGTATTCACAAGATAGTCAAGAATGAAAACCTCAGAAACCATCAATGTATCCCTACCATCTTTCCTATGGATATGATATCCTTTCCTATATAATACAATTATTCTATTTTCCAGTGTCATATGTGAAAAAAAAATTACTTTCACATATAAATAAAACATGAATCTTAAGCTTTATTCTTGTCAAAAGTTCCTAGTCTGTTTGGTGTCTTATGAGAAGGTATGTAAGCTTCTTTATGAGAAGGTTTACCAACTAGATCCAATAATCTATTAAACGATTGATTGTATATTTTTGAAAACATGGTAATAGAATCCTTATAAATTACATATTCATTAATGAACTTTTCAAAAGAATAAAAAACTATAACTTTTTTAGGAGAGTGAAGATCAAAATATTTTTCATGATTTTCAACCTAAACATATTCCCATCCTAGAAATGAAGTAATACTTGTGAGATAAGAATAAAAATTATCATATCAGGATCATTCAATGATCCATTCCATAAAATCAAATCACTTTTCATAGTCTTATTTTGTTTCCATCATAATGATATTTGAGACTGACAATTAGATGAAAAGTAAAACAATCGAATTGACAGCTTTGAAGGGTGCATGTAACTACCAAAACTGTTATAAATAACTTTAAAATTATAATATAATTAAATATATTATTATATATTATGGTTATAAAAAATACATGCACTTATTTGGTTTAATCATATCTTATTATATTTAAAATTATGTTAGTTATCATTATCATTGATAATATAGACATTGAACAATGGTAATATAACTAGTATAATTATAGAGTTTTAACAAATCCAATTAACATAGACAAAGGAAGTGATGGACTCCACCAGTATGATCATACCCTTTGAATCCCATTTATCTTAGTTTAGAAGGGAGATATAATTACAAGGATTTTACCTTAACCTATCCCAAACTGAGATCTAACAACTAATGCACGAGCAACACCATTTTCGAGAGAATTCAAACTCGTCGAGATCACACCCAAAACCATGTATGTTGAACCACCCCATGAAAGTTTCATCATCATGAACCTTACTAATTGGGAATTTTTTTGACGTTTTATTTTATATATATCAAGATCATAATAATATGAATATGTATATTTTATATAATAATGAATATATTTTCTTCTAATTATTGTTACTATATAAATGGTTTTTATTTTCATAAATTAAAACAAAAATTGTATTTTTGGGTAATATTCAAAATTAAGAAAGGAATTTATTTTAATGAGTTAATGTATTTTTTAAATAAATATTATTTTATTGAAATATTATTATTAAATATTTTTTATAAAATATAAATTATCAAAAGAATTCTAAATTCAAATTTAATTTTTATAAGTGGTTGAAAACTATTATTGTCCAATAACCAAGAATTTCTCAATAAATCTATATTATTATATTAAAAGTAAAAATACACATATTTAGAATTTTTTAAAAAAAATTAATATTATTTTTTTCAATCATAACATCAAAATTATTCAATAGGGAATTTTTCATAATTTTCTGAGATAGTCAAATTTTTGGGTTTAAATTAAAAACCGTATAAATATATGGCTTGTATTACAACATAATAACCACCCAAAAGTGATATAATTAAGTATATAAAGGGTATCCACGAACAAATATATTTTTCCCTTTAAAATAATATGATTTTATATTCATTTTATTACTTTTATAAAACCTTTATGAATCCTCTAAAACCATTAATATATGTAATGGTTTTAAAATCATATCTTTATATGTATGACTCACATCCACTTCATAAATGACATTATTTTATTATTTTAGGACCTTTTATTTTTAAAATAATTAAAAACACTTCCCTTTGTAATAATACATAGAAAAAATCATGATAATTCTTGTGGTTTTGGTTATTTTGTTTTATAGATTCAACACCCTATGTTTCAGAAATAATATTGAATTCACCTAACTTTTATATATACCCCCACCCATGATCCCAATTCTCCTTTATCAGAATCCTCATAAAACTTCCTTTATCTAAACTCTCTTCTCTATAGTCCTCCAAAGGTCTCCCATTCTCTTATGAAGCTCCTTCCAAGCATTTGGAATCACACTCTCGTGGTAAGGGATCCATTCCTTCTGTTCTTTATTCAAGTTTCTTCATTTTATTAAACCTTTTATTTCCAATTCCTTTTTTGGGATATGTTTTTCCTGTACCTTTTACTTTGAATTGAATTTCCAAATGGTGAAACTCTATTTTCACTCTCATCAACCCATTTTATGAATCATTATGTGACAATTTTATGATACCAAAATTTCACCATGATTTTCAATACCAAACAAATGTTTTGTGAATACCCATACCCATTTAATATCATGGTTGTTCACATTTATGAACTTTTAAAAAAATTATAGGGGTATTAAAATTTATTTATTAAATACTACTAGATCATGGAATAAAATAACATAATGAATGAATCCATGTTTCATAATATATTTGGCACACTTAAGAATGATAATGAAATGAATTTGATGGGTTCCACCATAATTATATAGCACTCCAATTAATTGGGTAATGTATTAGACTCGTGAGACATCTTGAAAGAGATTAGGTAGTGAACCTAATAAACAATTGGAATTTTCTGTCATGATTTCATGGAATTTATCCTTGACCTATGTTTATGATGAAATATTTTAAGTTGTCAAATTTCCCATGTTGCCTTTATGTTATCATTCTATATCATGCAGAATTTTTTGTGTTTATTAGTATCACTCCTTTTATGCCTCATTGATATGAAAATTGTCTAAAATTTATTTATTAATTTGTGTTATGGCAATTTTATTTTGTTACTGGGATTTATAGCTCACCCCTTTCTTATGTTTGTCCCTATATTATCCCATGTAGTATGAAGTATGATAGAATATTATGATCATGTTAAGGAGGTTTTCAATAAAGATGATGTATTCCTTGCTGATTATTGTTATGTAACGTACCTAATTCCCAAATATGCTATAATTATTGATCTTAGTGGTTTTATTATGTGTAATATTATGTAATTAATCATGAAATAAACTATAATAAAGAGCAAGGTTGTCATAGTTGGTATCAAAGGAATGTTTAGTTATTTTGGGATAAAGAGTACAAAACTCTAGAAAATTATATACAGATAAAAAAATTATAATAAAATATGATTAATTTTTTTTAAGTATATTTTAATTTGTATATAAAAAAAATATATCCCCATATGGATTTTATAATTGGATCTATCTCAGACACATATAGACATAGTGGAAAAACCCAAAAAAAATATGTTGAACTAGACTTGACCAAGAACTAGTGCCTGAAAATGGGCCTTGATGCACACCTGGTTTGACACTCATGGGGGATATTATTGGGTAAATTTCTAATCTCATTACATACCATTATTAAGGGAATAAATAATTTACATAAGATTTCATGTTAGGAAATAGATCATGGATAACATATATTGAATCCTAGAAATTCATAAATTAATGAAATACATTTAATTTCTATGTTATCCCTTTAATGTTATTAGATTTTCATTTATGTGTTTAATAATTTTAAAATACTCAAACCTAATTTTTCCCTTATTATAGATAGTGTTAATAAATAATATGAATATGGTAAACAAAAAATGTGATGGTAAATTTGATGACTTCCCTAATGAGATTCCCAACCCGATGGGAGTTGGAATCATGAAAATTGTGACAATACTATCTCAGATGAATCAGGTTATAAATAAAAACCTAGATCAAGAGGATATCCCAAATCCTAAAAAGATATAACAATATGCAACTGATCCCTTTATGTGACAAAGTCCTCTAACTTTTAATGTATAACATGACCCCTTAATTGTGGATCAATGTATCAACTCCACTAAGAAGATACTCTTGATCCTTTAATACTATAAGAAATATAAGGTTCAATTTATTGTGTATCCTATATAGGTAGAAGTTGATCAGTGGTGGGAATTGAACAACAATATAAATCCCAATGAAGAGATTTATGTGAGGGGGTGGAAGAAATTCCAGAAAATATTTTTCGATAAATATTTTCCTCACACTCTCTAACTTAAAAAATTAATAGTATTTTCTATCCCTTTGAAAAAGATATGGATAATCTAATAGTTTTTATGAATAAAACTTCACAATATGTTCATGATATGCCTCGGGATTTTCCATTACCCCAAAATTCAAGGTTGACTACTTCTTTAGTGGTATAAATCCTAGTCTATAAAATTCCCCGTTGATTCAAGACATTGATATGTATGAGGAAATTCTTTGATGGTCCCTCACTATTGATATGGAGATCATAAAATCTCTAAGGTATCATTGGGATAACTAGAGGAAATTAGAGTCTAATTATTATGTTTTGATGGATAAATTTAATGGTACCAATAAATTTCAACATCCCACATGTAAAATTTTCATAAAGAATCTCCCCAGATATTGACTAAAGGGGGTGAGGAAATTATTTATGAGTGAAAAAAAGGACACTTATCCAGTGATTACCGATATGAGAAACCCGATAATGTGTTAAAGGATAGAAATTATCTAGTAAACCCTTACGGAATTTTTTATTACATCAAAAATAATGAACCAGGACACTTTTCAAACTAATGCACTAAGACAAGTATTTTCAAAGAAACCAACAACCTCTAAGGAAGCATGGGCGACCTCATGCTATCACAACTACCGATGTGGATCCCAAAAAATGAAGTGGTGAATGGTACACAAGTTATTCATTCAGTAATAGTGAACATAGTTTTTGATACTAGTTATATACATTTCCCAATATAATTAAAGTTTAGTAGAATTATTAAAACACTACCATAAATAATTGAACTTTATTTGTCAGTGAAAATAGGAATTGGGGAAATTATTGCATCCCAAGTATGTAACCCCTACCCTATAAAAATTTTTGGGATTAATTTACCAGTAATGTAGTGATACTTACATTAATTTAATTTTATGTAATTATGGGTATACATTGGATTTTCTTGTTTAGATCCAACATAAATTTTCATGAGAAGAAAATCACTCTTTGTATCATGAATCAAACCCATATTATGTACAAGTGAAAGGTGTAGGATTAGAATTCATTATAACCAACATCTCAATAATGGATATTATTTTCCAATGATAAATAATATATAGATAAAATTATTGTGTCTAAGGAAAGGATCCTCCTTGAATATGTTTCCATTGTGAGGGAATATGATGAATTTTTTCCTAAGGAATTGGTCGGTCTTCCTCCTAACCGAGAGGTTTAATTGTTAATCAAGCATATACCTTGGGAATTACCATCACCCAATACTATATATATAATGACTATTTTTGAACATAGAGATCTTATGAAACAATAATAATAGAATCTGGAGAAATTGTGCATACGGCCAAGTGCTTCATCATGTGGTGCACAAGTTCTCTTTATCAAGAATATGGATCGGTCAATGCACCTTTTCATTCATTATCATGAGCTCAACACGATTATGATAAAGAACAAGTATCCTCTCCCATATATTTTTGACTTTTTCAGTAATCTACGTGCATCACAATACATAGCCATGGTGGATCTAAGTTTGGGGTATTACCATGTTAGGGAGAATAATTAGGATATCCCTAAGGCTGTTTTTTGTACACGGTAAGGGAACTATAAGTTCATAGTGATTCCTTTTAGACTTACTAATGGTTCAACATTTTTTATGGAATTGAAAGATATATTCTATATGAATTACCTCAACAAATTTTTGGTAGAATTTTTAGATTATATTAAAATATAATCCAAAATAAAATTGGAGCATGAGGAGTATCTTACCAATGTACGGAAGACTATATG
This sequence comes from Viscum album, assembly GCA_963277665.1. Taxonomy (NCBI): domain Eukaryota; kingdom Viridiplantae; phylum Streptophyta; class Magnoliopsida; order Santalales; family Viscaceae; genus Viscum; species Viscum album. Next base: position 55,525,064 of record OY728153.1, on the reverse strand, counting down.
AAATTTGAAGATTTTTTTCCAGGTATAGTAAATGTGATTTTTGTTTAAAGTAAGTATCATTAATTAGTAATATTATCATAAGTAATGGGATATCTATCAACCCTTTAAATATATATGAAATTTATGAACGATTGAGGCCAACATCTATGATGTAAGCTTTTATTTTACATAGATTTCATGGGTATTATAGTCGATTTCTGAGAATTTTCTCTTGATTTTCAGACCCTCTAACCAAGATATATTTGAAGGGAGTCAAGTTTTATTAGAATGAGTAATGTGAGGAAAGATTTAAGGAGTTAAAAAATATTTTTATCACTATAATGGTACATATACTACTCCTAACTGGAGAAATTTTCATGGTATTTAGTGATTCTTTGAAAAATGTATTAGGTTGTGTTTTAATACATAATGAAAATGTAATTTCATATTACTTAAGGAAATTTAATGCTCACAAAATTAACTAACCAACACATGATTTTGAGTTGGCTACAGTGGTATTTGCTTTAAAAATATGGCAGTATTATCTATTTAGTTATAAGTGTGAAATATATATATGGATAATAGGAACCTCAAGTATATATTCACAAATAAAGAGATCAATATGTGCTAAAAAGATGGTTAGAACTGATCAAGGAAAATGACTATTCAATCCTATACCATCCCAGAAAATAGAATAATGTGGAAGACTCTCTAAGTATAAAGGATCCATTAATTTTATCATTGATGATAATTTAGAAGGATTTAAACTTCTTATGCTTTAAGAGGTTGGAAATGGTAATTGTGAAGTAAGGAATATCAACAATCCTTTCCTAAATGAATGCTCAAACATAAAATTTGGAAAAGATAAATTTTTATCAAGGAGGTTTATAGAAATTAATAAGAAATAAGAAGTTATATGAAAAGGGAAATCTTCATATTTCAATTTTAATAAATAAGGTACTGTGAGTTTTGGGTCGTGAAGTTATATACCATCAAATATTGAGTTATTTTAGGAGTTATTAAATGATTCACATAGTTTGAATTTCTCCATCCACCCATGAATAAAAAAGATATATTAAGATCTATGATGGTAATATTATAGGGAAAATATAAAGAAGGATATCACGGAATATACATGAAGATGTATTGTAAGTCAGAATGTGAATGAGGAGGGGTAATCCAAGGGTATGATGAAACCTTTACCCATACCTACATGTAAATGAGAAAAGATCACCATAGAATTTTCCACTAGTCTTCTAAATAAATAAAGAGGAAATAATTTTATTTGGGTTATTTTGGATCATCTTATAAAGACTACACACTTGATTGTTATTTGAGAGGACTTACTACTCAATCACCATTCAAGTATATACATTATAGAAGTGGTGAGGCTCCACAAAACACAACTGTCTATTATATCCAATCAAGATCCATGATTTCCTCAAAGTTCTAGAAGAGACACCAACATGCTCTAAGTACTAATTTGAACTTCATGATATAATATCACCTCATAATGATTTTAAATATGAGCAGACTATCCAGAAACATGAGGAAATATTGACAGCATTCTAAAATGACATCAAATTAGGATTGGACCAATATCTTCCTATGACTGAGTTCTCAAAAAAACAATAGTTCTACTCATGCATGAAAATATCTCCCTATGAATCCATTTATCATAATAGGTGGATAATGCCTATATGTTGGTATGAATTTGTGGAACGAAAACTTCATGGTCCTGAAATGGTCAATGAAATGGTGGAAAAGGTTAAAAACATTTTGTAACAAATAAATCCTGCTCATAGGTAACTAAAGAGATATGCTAACAATCATCAATGAGACATAGAGTTTGATGGTAGAAACATGTCATTCCTCTATATATCTCCATATAATAATTTCATGGGATTTGGGAACAATAGAAAGATTAGTGTAAGATACATTGGCTCATTTGAGATATTTGATCGCATTAGAGTGGTGGCCTATTGACTAGAAATCCCACCTAACCTATCTCATGTAGATGATGTATTCCATGTATCCCTCTTGATGAAGTATACACCAGACCCCTCACAAGTATGCAATCCATAGGAAGTACCATTAATGAATGATCTGTCACATTAGGAGAATCGAGTGTGGATTATAAATCGAAGAGACAATGTTCTACAAAATAAAACAATGCACATAATTAAAGTGATGTGGATAAACCACAACATTGAAGAAGAGGCATGGGAACAAAAGGAAGTGATAAAATAAAATTACCCTCATCTATTTTAGTGTGGGGAATGAAAACTTTGAGAGTGAAATTTCTAATGAGGTGAAGATTGAATGAACCAAAATGTTATAAATAAAAATACCCTTGATAATTAATTAAATACATTTTTATGTTTTATGGTTATAGAAAATACATGCACCTAATTTGTTATATTATATCATATCATATTTAAAAGATCATTCTGTATCATTAACATTGATAATTTATCCATTAAACAATGATCATATGTCTAGTATAAATACAGGGTTTTAATAAATCTAATTAACACATGTAAAGGAATTGATGACCTCAACCAGTATAATCATACAATTTGAATCCCATTTATCAGATATTCTGATGGAGATAAAATCACTAGGATTTTCCCTTCACCAATCCCAAACTGAGATCCAAGAACTAAATCATGATAGAACCCATTTATAGGATATGTTCAAGATAATCAAGATCATGGACCAAACCATGTATGTCCAACCACACCATGAATGTCTCACCATTTCCCACCTTACTCTTAGGGATTTTTCTAGTGTATTAAAGGGATATGTATCAGGACCCTAATAATATGAATATGTATATTTTATACAATAGGGAATATATTTTATTTTTATTATTGTTACTTTAAAAATGATTTTGATTTTGGTACATTAAAAAGGAAATGTATTTTAGGTAATATTAATATTCAATTAAGGAATTTATTTTGATGCATTATGGATTTTTCAACTAAATTATTTTTAATTGAAATTATTATAATTAAATAATTTTTATTAAATATAAATGATCATAAAATTTTTATGAAGTTAAATGTTATTTTTATAAGGGTTTGAAAATTGTTATTATCAAAAATCACCAAAATTTCTTAATAAATGACTATTTTATTTCAAAATATAAAATAAATATATTTAGAAAATTATTTTTATAAAATGAATATTATTTTTCAAATTATAAAAACAAAATTATCCAATAATTATTTTTTCATAATTTTCTAAGACATTCAATTTTTTGGGTAAAAATTAAATACAATAAAAATATACGGTGTGTATTATGACATCATAATGACAGAAAAGTGACATAATAAATTCTATAAAGTGTATACAAGACCAAATATATGTTTTCCCTTTAAAACATTGTGATTTTATTTTTATTTTATTAATTTTATAAATCATTTATGTATACTTGAAAACCATTAATATATTTGAATGATTGAAAATCATATCTTTAATAGTATGAATCACACCCATATCAAAAAGTATGTTATTTTATTAATTTAGGCCCCTAGACTTATAAAATAATGAAATCCACTACACGTTGGAAGAAACTGTGGGTAAATACAATTGAAAGGTTTGTGTTTTTTATTATTTTATTATATAGAGTCCAAAACCTATGTTTAAGAAATTATAAATAATTACTCTATATTTTCCTATATAAACCCACAAAATCTCCTAATTATTGTCATTAAATATCCCTATAGCACTTCCTTACTCTTACCTCCACTCTCTATAGTCCTCCCAATATGCCTCAAATCTCTCAAGAAACTCCTCCAAAGCATTTGCAATCACACTCTCAGGATAAGTGATCCATTACATATCTTATTTATTAAAGTTTCTTCATTAACATATTCCTTATATTTACAATTCCTATTATTAGTATATAATTTTACATGTACCATTTATTGTAAATTTTATTTCCAAAATATGAGCGACCCATTTATCTATCATTAATCCATTTTATGAATCACAAAGTGATTCCCTTATACTGCCAAAATATCACCATGGTTTTCCATGACAAACAAATGTGTAGTGAATACCCATACCTATTTACTATTAAGGGTATTCACCTATATTAACTTGTAACTATTTTATTGGTTACATACATTTATTTATTCTTAAATACTCTATCATGGAATAAAATATGATGATTAATGAATTCATATTGTAAGATATATGTGGAACACTTAAGCATGAGAATGAAATGAATGTGATGTGTGTGCCCAAAATTATATAGCACTCCAATAAATTGGGATTTTTTTTCTCATGATAAGTCATAAAATGTATTAGGGAATTAACCTAATCCATCACGTGAATTTTCCCAACATTATTTCTTGGAATTTATCCTCAACATATGCTTATTATACTTTGTATTATGTCATTTCCACACTTACCATGTTACCTTTATGTTATCATGATATATCATGTATAATTATTCATGTTTATGATTCTCACTCATTTTATTCCCTATTTATATTCCTATTGTCTAACATGTATTTAAATTTTCATGTAATTCTATGATTATTTCCTTATTGGGCTTTATAGATTACCCTTTTCTTATGTATTTCCCAGGTTACCCCATTCATTTTTTAGTATGAATGAATATTGTGAACCTTTTATGGAGGTTTTGAATAAATATTATGTATTATTTTTTTCAAAATAATATTAAATGTACCTAATTCCAAAATACACTATAATTCTCTATCATAAAATATGTATTATGTGTAATCTTATGTTATTAATCATGTAATAAAGTTTAATAACGAGAAGGGTTGTCATAGTGCAGCCACTTGAGGGTGAAAAATCTAAAAACTGATGTGGGACATGGGGTGAACCATCCATATAAAGGAACTAGAGATGATGGTTCATCTTCTATAATGAAACCAATGGCTAATATTGAAACCCTTCTAATCTTATGATCAATATTTAATCAATTTTTTTTAAAGATATATTTGAACTATCAATGTTTTAAAATATTTATCAAAGTGAGGATCATTATGATTAAATTTTTCAAAAAAAATTCCTCAAAAATATAATACAATGCTTTTATTAAAACTAAAGGTATAATAAAAATGATTATAAATAAAATTAATTAAATAGTGAAAATACTAAAATAATATAAGATCACCCATAAGAGTGGAATGTTTCTTAAGTATAAATGACTTATTCTTCATTGAATTTTTAAAATAAACATATTATGATATTTTTGTAAAGAAATCAATTAAAATATTTTTTTAAAAACAAAATTGATTATGATAATTTTAAAAATAATATATATTATAATAGTTTAAAAAAATTATTATGATTTTTTTAATCCAAAAAATTTTGTAACAAATTTTGAATCTAGAATTTTTATAACAATATATGGGTCTAGAAAACAATGTTATAATTTTGAATCTAAAAATTTGTAAATTTTTGAGACTCGAAAAATTATTATGATAAAAATTTTATAAAATAAATAAATAAATTGGAAACAATTTTTTTTAGAAAAACAAAATGTTTTTGAAAATCAAAATCATATGTAGGCTACTTATGAAATGGAATTATATTAATATAAGTGTATGGAAAAAAAATAAGTATATATGAATGATCACTTGAAATTGATCATTCATATATTATGTTTAATATAGTCAAATCTATTAGATCATAGGGTTTTTGTAAAAATATCAGCAAGTGGTTCTTTAGTTATGATGAATTATAAAATTATATCCCCTTTAAGTGTTTTTCCTGAAAGAAATGGTGTATTATATCTTTGTGATTCGAACATGAGTGATATGATGGGTTTTTTAATTAAGGAAATGGAACTTGTATTATTAAAAAGTATTTTTGTTTTAGTAAAACTCATTCCATAGTCACTTAGTGTGTGTTTCATACACAACACTTGAGCACAACAACTTCGAGCTGCCACATAATCATCTTTAGTAATGGAATTTTATACAGAGTGTTGTTTCATACATTAACAAGAAAAAAATTAATCTATTATGAAATTAATGTACCATAGGTAATTTTTATATATATTCTGCATCCACAAATTTCAGCATCCAAAAAACCTTTTAGTTCAAAAACATTTCCAAATGAATAAAAAATACTTAAATCCATGGTTCACTTGAGATAATGAAAATTTTGTTATAAATATTTAAGAAGAAATACTTTTGGATTATTTCATATTTGTAACATAATAATACTGAAAATATTAATTCCAAATTTCTAGTAGTTATGTATAGTAAGATTTCAATCATACTAATAAAACAATTCTGATCAACTTGTTTCATAGCCTCATCAATATCTAAGGTATAAGAGGTACCAATAAAAGTATTAATTCATTTAGTTTTATCATATAAAAAATTCAAAATAATATATTTTATATATTCATATTTAGATATAAAAGTTCTTATGGTTTTTGTGAAATTTTAAAACAAATAAAATCTATTAACACAACCACCATACACATTTCAAACTCATACATCATAAGTTCATCAAATGAATCTTTTACTAATTATTTATTTGAACTAAATATAATTTCAACAATGTAAATTTTTACATCAATATTATTTTTATTATATTATTTTATAAAAATATTTTTATCTACAACTACTTTAAAAAAAATTATAACACAAATCTAATTAACCTATCATACAAATATAATGCTTTAGTAAATTTATAAAAAAAATTATGCTTTTTATTTTCAAAACTAGGTGGTTGTTCAATATATACTTCCTCCATAACATATCAATTAGGAAAAACTTACTTCACCTGCATTTTAAATATTTTTAAATTAATGAAACTTCAAAGGCTTGAATTATTCAAATATCATCAATTGTTTCTTCCCTAGAATATGTTTATTCATAATATATTTCACTCTTATTGGTTATATCCATTAGTAATAGGTATATAATTATTCTTAACTATATTTACATTTTCATATAATTTATTCTGAAATATCCATTTTACTTTAATTATACATGTTTATATAGGTCATTCAACAAAATTATAGACTTTTTTCCTTTCAAATTAACTAAGATAATCTTGAATTTCCTTAATCCAATCATCATCTACTTAAGTATCATCTGGATTCTGAGGTTCAAATTGGTTTAAGAAAGCTATATGTTCAATTTCTTTTCATAATGAACTTTTATTCATAACTATTTGATCTTCATATCTAATGATACCTTTAATAGGATGATTCCTAATAAACATCTAACTTCATGGGTTTTCAAATGTCTATTCATCAACAATGCATAGAAAATATTCCCCATGAATAAATTCAAAAAATAATACGTGAATTATTTCTTTATGAGAATAACATTATAAAAATGGTTAAAAATAATTATTATAAATAACATATGAGGATGATGGTTTAGGTTGTTTGAAAACAGAGGTATTAGATTCATCAAACATAACATTAAATGTTTCTTTATCAGTACAAGAATTTTTATTTAAAACATTATATTCCATAGAATTTGTGGAATAACCTGAAAATATTCCTTTATTGTATTTGGGTGCACATTTATGTAGATTATATTTAGTATTTAGTATGAATACTTTTCAAAAAAAAATCTATAAAGTAAGAAACTTTTAGTTTTTTCCCTGTCCACAAATCATACGGATTTTTATTAATAAATTGTTTAATTAAACCACAATTTATAGAATAATGGGTAGTAATAACTACTTCATCCCAAAAAAATAGTAAATGGGTATTCACTCATCATGGTTATAGTTATTTCATGATGAATTATATTTATTCATTCAACTACCCCATTTTTCTTGGTCATTATATGTTCTGAATAGTTTTTTCAATACCTTTATTAATACAAAAAGTTTCAATATCACAATATTCAATTTCTCAACAATGATCAATATGAATAGACATCAATGAGATTTTTTTTCTCATCTTTAACTCTGGATACAAAAAAATTAAAATACCTAAAGGATTCATATTGATTTTTAAGAAAATGGATCAATGTATATCTACTGTAATCATCTACTAAAACAAATACATAGTATTTTCCACCAATACTTTCATTTTTATTAGGATGCAATATTTCCATGTGCACTAATTGTAATGTATTAGAAGATGATATTTCACTAGTAGATTTAAAACATGGCTTATTTTTCTTTCCATATTGAAAATCATCACATACATTTGAATTATCAATCATATTTTCCGGAAGATCCTTAACAGGTACTTTCCTTGTCAACTAATCTATGTTTCTAAGGTTATAGTGTTCTAAAATTCTATTCCATTACCATGATTGATCTTCCATTACACTAAGGAAAGGTAAGTATTAAATCCAATGGTCTTCTATGTTTATTGTGTAAACATTCTCATGAATATTGGAAGAAATGATAAATTTATCCTTGAATCTATGTACTAAACAATTATAATTCTTAAATTTCAGAATAAAACCTTTATCACATAATTTAATTATTCTTATAATATTTTTCTTAATTCCACCAACAAATAAAACATTTGAAATATGATATTTTTCAAGAAGAACAATGTTTCCTATTCTGATAATACCACATTGATAATTATATTAGAAAGTAAGTTTTTCAACATTTATCTTGATTATATTCTTGGTGAAATATTTATTTCCTATCATGTTCCTGGAACAACTGCTCTCGATGTACCAAGTATTTTTGTTTTTGGTACTTTATTTATTTTCCTAAAAAAAAGATTATTTTTTCAGATCCCAATCCTTATTGGGTATGCTATTTTAAGTAAATTATATTTTAGTTAACAACATTTGTTTTGAAAAGTAAGATTTTTGAAAACCAAGAGATTGGTATTTTTTAAAAGAAAAAAATTTCTTCTAATGAACACCACATTGGAACATAATGAAAGAAGGTTCACTTTTAGAAAAAAAGTAATTATTACTATAAATAAGAATTTTATATGTATAACCCATTCTATTATTAAAACTATAAGGATGAATTTTCATATACATTTTATCGAGTTTTCATTTACCTGTGGTATAATTTTATAAAAGTATCTCCATGCCAGAAATTTCAGATTTTATTTTTATAACTAAATCCTCATTGACATTGGTAATATTTTTTGATATATGTTTCTAAAAATTAGTTTGTAAACTAATTTTTCCATAAACAACCTTTTCAAAATATCTTGTAATATATTATTTTTCAAAATTATTTTTACCAAGATCATTACAAATGTTTGATATTTCATTTGTCAAAATAGTTAATATCCAATATTCCTTATAAATTTTATCTTTTTAATTATTATGCTTTTTATAAATCTTACCATTTTTATTTTATAATTCATCTAAAAATATGGAAACATCATCCTAACAAGTTAATTATTTATCTTCTGTTGAGGTTGATTATTCATCAAAAGATATATACTTTTTAAAAGAAGGATAATTTTCATTTAAAGACATATTATTAAGTGATTCATTAGTATATACCTTTTCCATTACAAATTTATTTATGAAGTATAATTCATCAAATATAGTAATGTTCGTATATCATGAACATTAATTATTAGAAGTATTGTTAGAAAAATATACACCATTGGAACACTATCTTTCATATGATTTTAAAACATTATTTCATTTTGGTATATAATTCTTTTTTGAATTACTGTATGAATTTAATTCCTTCTTGTCATTCCTTTTTCATAATTGGACAATCATGTCATATATGTATAGCTTTGTTACATTCATATCAAGTGACTTGAGAATCATTCCTTTCACTTTTATCCTTATATCCAATATTATAACTATATTTAAATTATTTCATTCCATCTATCATGTTCATTCTTCTTGAAATATTATCCAAGTAATTCTTATAATGTTCTGATGTGCTAGAATATGACTGAACAATATCTTTCAAATTTTATGAATGTTTAAGAACTTTCTTAATTGATATTTCTTTAGTAGATACAGTAAATGTTGTAGTAAAATCTACTCCATCGTTTTTCTTTTTTTCTTTCTCATCATCTCTTTTATGTATTCCTTCATATTGCATGACATTACCAATTAGATCACCAAGAGTAAGATTATTAACCTTTCCTGTATGATCCATATCTGTTCTTTTTAATTCCCAATAATTGGGAATTATGTCTATAATATTTCTGACCAAAATATCATAATCATGAACATTTTCACCAAGAGACTATAAAATATTTATAATATTCATAAATCATTAGTGAATCTTGGAAACTGACTCTCCAAGTAGAAAATCAAAATATTTGTAATCAGCTCTAAGCATAGAACTTATTTCAATAACTTGGATGTACCAAAATGTGTAACTTCCAATTTAATCCAAATACTATTTTCATCTTTAGAAGATGATATTTGACTATAGATATTTCTCATCATAGAATACAATAAATTATATAAGACTTTTTAGTTCAATTAATACTCAAATTTATCAGCATTAGAAAAATAAAAAACCTACTTATTTGGAATCATGTATTTTCTAGAAATCATTAAGAAGTTATCATGTCCAATGTTTATGACAAAAAATTTCATTCTATCTATCCTATACTCAAAGTGATTTCTATCAAATATAAGTGGTCAACTATGATTTAGATTATCAAGATATCTAACATTCACACCTTTCATCTGAAAAATAAATACAAATTATTTTCTATAAATACATATTTGTGTAACAATGTTTATAAATAGTATGTTAATATAAAAACCTAAACAGCATTCAATAAGTAAAATATTTCAAAACTCATAAATTATATAAGAAATAAAAACCTCCTATAATAATAATTATAGGATTATAAGAGTAATTTAGATGGTTATACTTATTGTAGGGGTGAATTGGACTATAAAACATTAAAAAAACACAATACCTCTTCATAAAATATAATTGAACTTAAAAATTATATGTTGATAAGAGTAATAGAATCAGAACCATAGTTGAGTTTATTAAATTAGATTATGCTTTCATCATAATCACAATTACATAGATAAAAAATTATATAAAAAGATAAGTATAAATATTAACATTATATTACATACACATCATAATATTCTTATAAAAACAAGAAATACAATATCTAGTAAAAGTAACAATTACATACATTTTATATTAAAAATAATACACTCTTTAAACATTAATAGTAGAGGTATTTAATAACCATGACTAAATATATCCATAGTTTTACACTTACTATAAAGTCTATCTTTCTTTACAAGGAATTATCTCTATATGATAATGAGAATATGCTCTATCTTCTTATCTCTAGAAACCCTTGATATGATGATTACTGATTATCTTATTATCCCTGTAATCCCTTGATATGATGGATCAGATTCACTGTCTTCCTCTCCCTAGAATTTCATGATCATAACAATGATAATACATGATTAGAAAAGAGAATTTTTTTTCAAAAGGAAACAACCTTGAAATATTCTTTCTAACTACAACCCTATAAAGTATTACAAAGACTATGGAATAAGATTTTCATGTTGAGTAAAATTTAGACAGATTGAGTTTCTAATGTGATATTGTCCCAACTCTTCAAATTACCATCTATTTATAGGTGAAGATACAAAAATCATACTTCCATGTTAGTTTCAATAATCTTAGATAGCTAACTATTTTATAGATCACGACACTATGACATAACTGAATTCCCAACATTGGTTTTATTTTTCACCATTATATTTCTAAATGTAATACTTTTTATACAAATAATTATTGTGTGATTCTGATTATAAACATTAGTCAGTCCAAGGGAATTCATTCTTGATTTTGTATATGATGAACTAAATGATGATTGGTCTCATAAAACATTTCCATTTTCATTTCGATGTTTATTTCATTTTTTAGTTAGGTAGACATGATATAATTCTAACCACTAGTCTGAACAAAAGTCCATTGCAATAATTATTCAAACCTTCAGTTTGATGTATTTGATTGATTAATGTAATGTTTATATTTTTAATACATTAGAACATTTATATATATTTTATTGTATAATTTTTTCTAGAAAAAACATACTAAAATACATGGGACATAAAAAGATAATAATCAATGTTTTAAGAGAGTGTTTGTGATTTCCAATACTTAAGTAATGAAAATTTATGAAGTAAAATTTCTGACTCGTCAACATGAATGATAGTGGTGATACTAAAGTATGGATACCCCCTCTTACCCACTCTTCATTCATTTATGACGGCACATGTGTCTTTGTGATTGGTATGATATGATGAGACACTATGTGATATGATATGTAGTGATGGTCATCCCTAGTAAGAGGAGGGAACAAGGTTTATTCCCTTCATTTTTATGATACCCTGCTAATATGGTAATATTTTTAGTTATATTTTGATGGTCAAGATGACTTTGTAAGTGATGATATGTGATGTGATGATGCCTGATGATAGCATGAGATTATAGACATTGAGAAGGTGTGGTTAAAAGGGATGTGCCACAACCTATATCAGAGATATATAGGTGTAAGGTGACATATATATAAGGGATGGGAGAAAAGTATTCTTGATGATGGGTGTTAGAAAGGAAAATTTGTGTTGAGGATGTTTTTGGGATCCTTGTTTTATTATTTTATATATTTTTATTTTACTATATTGGTTGTGGGATTTGGTGAGGGGCATGGTTTTCCTAGGAATGGTTAGTTGACCTATTATAGTGTTTGTTGTTTCTATTGTTTATTCACTAGAGTATTAGAATTATCAATTTATATATTCACCTAATACCTTTTTTTAGATCCTATTGATTATAATTTTATTCTTCCCAATATATATAAACTATTAATAAGGTTTTCAATAAGAAATATGGGGCTGAGTTGGAAAATAGTATATTGGGTTGGAGATTCCATTAATTCTCTATTATATGAATTTTCATTTGGAACATTTTACTTTGGAGACTGTAATTTGTATCTATTTAATTTGATCATTAATTGTTGGATATTTTGTGGTTTATTTTATTTTATCTAATAGAGATTTAGGTTGGTTGTTTTTCCTTTCTCCTGGTCCTATATTTTAATAGAGGTAATACCTTCCCAAATGTGATAATTTTATACCCTTGGTGATTATGGGAAACCTAGGGCCGGTTGGGGGTGTGTCTCAAGGGTTATTTAATATATTATTCATCTTTAAACTAGGATTTTTATCTCTAGAGTGATGGGGTCATGAAAATTACAACAAGCATCTATAATATACATTATGTGTTTAATATATTTGTATTATTAAAATATATTTCAAATAGAACAAATGTGCTAATTTATAATAAAATATAACTGGAACCTGACCTATCTTACTATGGGGAACCTATCCAGTTTCTTGACACTATAGAGAATGTTTTGAGGAACTATATGAAATGACTAGTAATGATACCCTGTAGAAATCAAATAATAGATGAAGTAACTTGGGGGCCTTAAGATATTATGATGAATAACCACCCTTATTTGTTTAAAAAGAAATATTAATGAAAATATTAAGGATTATAATTTATTTGGATAGAATAATGTAATAGTACATTTTTCAAATGAACATTATGTTCGACATCGTATACAAAAATAAACAGTTATCTTAAAAACCCATTAAATAATTTTATTTAAATATAATTGTTATAACCTAGTCACTAAATTGGTAGGTATAAAATGTAATTACCAAATTATGAATTATATATTTATGTAATATACAATTAAAATTTATATATTAATTATTTAAAGATAAATACACAATTAATTGTCAAATCATTTTTTTCATAAAAAAAATAATTTTCCTCGAGTATAATTATTATTAATTTTCAATGAGTAAATAAAATATTTAACTTATCCAACATTTATAAATTTAATTTTATAAAATAAAAATCATTTCAAAAATAATCTTATTAAAAAATTATTAGGGAGAATTTTTGGGATATTTTTTAATGGTTTGATTTTTCAATGATTAGTGAATATTAATGATATTTATTGAAAACTATATTTTAATTTCAATAATTTAAACAGATTCATTTTTATATAAATTGTTTTAAAACTAAAATTGGTTCAATTATATCTTTTTTAATCCAACATAGGATATTGGAATAAATTTTTTTAAAAATTTTGATATAAAAATTATTTAATACTTAGGAAAGTATTTTTTTGGAAAACTATTTTTTTGTATCATGACTATGATTTTATTATTAAATTATTTTCAGCCACTTATTTGAAAATAAATTGATAAAATGTTGTAAATTTTTTAAATCATCATAATTAATATTACTTAATAATTAAAACTTCTTTTTTATCCATAATGAATAGTTAAACCATTAAAAATTTGTTACCCCAATTATGGTTAAAATAAGTTTACCATGGGTAAAAAATAAATTATAATGGTCAAAATGAACTGAAAGCATGCCTAATTATATTTTATATCCATATATGGAACATATCCAATCCTACCATCATATATATGTTAATTTTGAATAATTTATCTTTGTAGTTACAATATCATTTTTTGTTCTCTTAAAAAATTTCCATGTGGGTCATCACTACCACTTATAAATGGATACCTTCTCTCATCTCCTATCAATAATTCATAAACCTTTTGTTTTGTATAATAAAAAAATCCCTACTTCCATCACTATTTCCTACAGTTTTTTTATTAGAAATAAATTTTATGGAGGCTTTTTTTGAAAACATAAATGGGTTGTCTAAAAAAGAGGTATCATTCCTAAATGATCATTTTTTTCAACTTCCACATCCTTAAAATTTTAACTAATAATGATAAAATAACTACTCAAATATCCTCTTAAAACTCATATTTTATTATCTTAATGGAATAACTTATGTCTATATACTCTTCCCTCAAATTTGAAATGAAACTATTAATTTTGTATATGGTGGACAACCACATCACGAACTAATGTAACTCATTTTCCAACACTGTAACTCAAACCTCCATATAATGATGTATTTATTATATATATATATTATATTAATTATATAATTATAATTATTAAATTATAATATAATATATACATTCTTACATTCCTATCTGTTGGAAAATGATAACGTTACTTATGCATAAGTGTGGATTACTGCCCCTAAGAAGCATTATGACTTGATTTTCAATTTATTTTTATATGGATGGTAATATGGGTGGATTTAATCAATATAAAATATATATATATATATATATAATATTATTCTATAATAATGAATAATTATTTACCTTTATTTCCTTCTGTCCTTCAAAAAAAGCGAGCAATGTTCATGCGTACGTACGATCAACCGTCTCAATTAACCGTGTAATTCATTTTTTAATATATAACTTTATGGATGGCTCTAAATATAAATTTATTATTAATATTTAATATATTTAAATTTTTATTAAAATTTTATAGTTTATGGTGCCAATATCAAAGTAGTAAGACCGAAACAAAAAAAACATATGAAAACATAAAACAATTGATGTAGTTGTCACACAGAATAGTGGTTTTATTAATGAATTGATAATAAACATATCATTATTGGTTATGATAAAATAATAAAATGGTATAATATATAATATTATTTTTCTATAAAATTATTATAATAAATCAATATTTTTTATAGAAGGTTCGAACACATAAAATGTATGTTGGACCTAAGGTAATGGATTTCATCAAGATTTCCATTAAGGAATATTTGGTAATATAAATATATTTAAGTTTATTTGGTCTATATATTTCCCCATTGAGTTATATAACATGGTTATTTTTTATTCGTGATTATTTATAATTCAATTCATGTTATTATTTCAATAGGAATGTTTAAAAGACCTTTCTATCGTATTTTTATTTCGAATAGGGTACATTTTTCTGCCCAATCCAGAATTTCCAAAAAATATTTTATGAATATCCTTTACATTTTAAAAATGACTTATAAAGGATAATTAATATCCTCAATTAATTTTTACATGGTATCAGTGTAATATTAATAATGGTCACTTAAAATGGGTCGTTTTAAACATTCTTTACCAAAAAGTCAAATGGAATCTTTTTTTAAAAATATACGATGTTAACTGACCTTCCCACTACAATAACCATTTTTTACTAATTATATTCATCTCCAGGGTTTGATAAAAAATATTTTTACAACATTAAATTTATTATTTCTAATTAATTTTTGAATATAAATGAATTTATTCAAAAACTATATTTCTGATGAATTGACGGTCATCTTTTGTTTCTTACTAATTTTGTGGTCATTATCTTTCTGTTGAAATATTCTCTTCCTTATGATCACAACACATTACATTTCTCTTAAATATGAATATTATTGGTATCAAGGATATTATTATTTCCTAGATGATATATAATTTCTCTATATGGTTTTTTACTTTGAAATTTATCTGATTTAATGGGGGGATACAGATATTCTGTATTATTCACTCGATATAAATAATTCTTAGAATATTGTTCATGAATTAAATAACTAGTTAGATATATGAGGAATTAATTATATAGGTATTAATGGTTGGAAATCATAATTATTAATATCCTTAACGAATAGACATGTCTCGTTATAAAAACTTGTTGGCCAAATTATGTGTGTCTTTACTCATGTTTTTAAAATGTACTGGTATAAGTTCTTGATGTTAGAGATATCATGACATCTGAGATCAAGACATCCAATATTATGGATATCTGTATTTAGAATTTAGTTCTTATTGTACATGATATTATTTCATTGATATTATTTTTTTATTAATATAATTCTAATGTTATTTACTAAAAGAAAATTGTTTCAAATTATTAACCATTCCATATTTATTATGAATTATTTAATCATGATAAATTCTGTTGTATGAAACCCTTACTATATATTTGAGCTCACCATTTTATTTTTATTTCATTCCTTTGGATGCCAAGAAGGATATTATTATTAATATCAATTATAAAATAATTATTCTTATTCAATTTATTTTATATTTCAAATTTAATATAGGATTCATATACTCAACTGTTATCCATGACTATTGAATGGATTGATCCAGCATGGTTAAATCCCTTGTATCAACAAAAATGTAATAATTTATACAATATATACTTTTTTATGGAGGTTTGGTTTTTCGAAATCATATCTAATAATGAAATTAAAAAATCATTTAAGTATAGTAAAATCATTCCTGAAAACAAGTTAATGATAATATAAACCTTAAAGAAAATATTCTCGACCGAATATAAAAAAAATCGGTTTAATATAAAAACATGTGTTCAAGATTTTGAGTACATATAGAGAGGAAATAGAAATGTAAATATTGAAATTATATAAATAATAAGAGTATGTGAAAATAAATGGGATATAAATTGAAAATATCATATAATTCCCCCCAATGTAAATATAAACATATTCAATCATTAATAAGAATGATATTTTTAGATAATCCCTTACCTCATATCCAAATTTTATGTAAGCAATTTAAAAATCATGTGTAATAAATAATAATTTATTATATTTCTATATCATTACCATATACATGGTAATAATATCATATATCACTCACTTATATAATCACAAAACAAATTTTCATATATTTATTTATTAGAATTTTCATTTTGTAGTGCTAACAGTTTTCTTTTTCTTATCTGTTTTGGTTTAGAATTTTCAATCCATGAATCGTGATTATGTATTCATATTATCTAGAATGATAATAATTATGTGTGTGTGTGTGTTTGTGTTTGTGTAAAATAAATTCATTATATACATTTTTTAAATCATTATGTAAAGTAATACATGAAAAATGAATTACAATGCTTTATTCAGGTGGTAGCCCACATCTATGCTCAAATGACATTATCATTTTCTAATTAGTAGAATTGTAATAATGAAAATGATATATTATATCTTCATAATAATAATTATGAAATAAATATTATATTTATAAATTATATCCATCATAATGGACTTCCCTGAATGGTGGTGGTGAATAAATAAACACATCACGTTATGAGGAGGTAGTGTGCATGTGTTTAGGAATGATGCGTTTATTTCTCAATTGATAGATAAATTGATTAATAAAGGTTGTTACATGAAAATAATAATGTATAATTATATTTTATATGGTTATTTTTTTATATAATCATGGTTATAATAAAATTTAAGTAATTATAAGATGAAATAAAATTTTAAAACTCAGTTAAGTGTTATACTTCTTCCTTATACAACCTCCTTTAGATTATAGGATAACCCTCATATGGTCTGTATTATGATCCGACCAGGGTATCTGAATCATGAAAAGGGATGATAGGAATATATTTGGGAAGTTATTTTTTGTGTTATATTGATATTTAATGTGGAAAATATAGGAGATATGATGTCCTTTTATAACTGGAGGAGAATAAACACAATTTTTTTAAATATTAGAATATATTAATGTCCTACTAATGAAATATTTCTCAAAAAAGAATCATATTTATAAGGATATATTAATGGTTTAAATATTTCAATAGAAATTATTAGTAATATTTTTTATACATTTTATCCCTTATAATTTTTTAACCCTTTTAACACATACTAATTCTTACTCTGGCTAATTATTTTTTACCAATTTCACTATTTATAATAACCAAAACCTACAGTTCCCTCATTAACAAATTTCTAAATTCTAATTAAAAATATTAAATTCATTTTAAAGAAATACAATATCTATTTGTGACATAAATAAATTTAAAAATAACCCCCAAATCTCAACAAAAAACTATTTTTCAAAAAAATTCATTATATGTATAAAATGTTTTTATACCAAATTAATGGATAATGTTAACCCTATTAAAATTAATTGAATTATGAAAAAATAAATGGAAAAGATGTATTTTTTTAATAAATACAAATAATATAATACATTGTAAATAAATTATATGGAAATTTAGTTTTCATATAAATAATTATTTTTTTCTATTAACTTAAAAGTGATTTTTCATAAAAAAATCTAAAAAATAACCATTAAATAATATTAACATGATGATTTCAAAAATGATATTCAATACCTTAGTAAATGATAATAAAAATGATAATTTAGGTTTTAGTAATATTATTAACTAAATGTATGTGCATTATTCTATTAAATCCCTAGAAATAAGATCTTACTATAATTGATGCTCAGGTGTTACAAATATGACACTAATGTATTGCAATATTTACTCATAAATACTCATGAAATTTCCCTTATGAAGAATATCATTCATTTTTTGGCACAATGCATACAACAGAAACTTGGATCTTGTTGTTTTATTACCATATTGTCATATTATAATATAATTCTTCAAGGATCTAAAAACATGATACTATTGGAATACTAGTCACGAAAATATTTTAAAATTACACGTGAGAACATAAATTAAAACATAACCAGTAAATTATTACATTATTACCTCTTATATATGTAACATGGAAATTACACATAGTTCTATCCATGCATTCCATGGAAAATAAACAAAATCATGGGGATTATATTTTCTTAGTGTGGACTATCATATAGTGGAAGCTATAATAATATAAGCATCAAATAAATAATAAAAATATTATATTATTTGAATAATATGATAATAAATGGAAACAGAGGGTATGTTATTTACATATACATAATTGTAAACATGGGAAAATTTTATTGATTTCGTACTTATATAATTTGAAATACTAGAAAATATAAAAAATACCATCAATTCATAATGCCAATACACCAATCAAAATGGGTAATGGATTAAAAAATTAATCCCAATTCATCCATAATAGTAGTTAAAAACGAATTTCCAAAAATACCCTAAAGAAAATATTTCATAGTCATTAAAAAATAGAACAATATCTATTTATATAATTGAAATATGGGGAAAAAATTTCCCATTGAATGTAATAATGTGTATATATTAGAATATTCATAAAATAAAAATATAAACTATGAGTTATTCTCAATATAATTAGTATTAAAAAAATTTTAAAAAAATTATATACGGTGGTGAATGAGGTACATAAAAAGTGATGGGATATAAAATTAAGATCTTAATTGATTTAATTTTTTTATATTATAGGAGAAAAAATTAAATGGTTTGAATGTACTTCAATAATGTTTGAGCTAATCATATGAATTATCCAAAGCATATCTCATAGGTTTTTCTCTCTAGGTGTGTAGTCTTTGATCAATTCATTAGGAATTGAGTGATGATTGAGTTGATACTCAACCAAACATTTTCATGTTATTTACCCATATGTGAATATGTTCCATAACAATAATTACTTTCTAGTATATAGATATGGATGTAATTTCCTGGAAAACCACACACACATTACATTTCATAATATAGGAATTTTGGGCATTGTAACTGGTTATTTAAAATCTCAATCAATAACACATCGAGGATATAATTTCATAATGAACATTAAATAATATGAATAATTAGGGAACAATGATATAAAATATCAATGGTGTATTATGTATAACTTATTAAAGAAAACATTTTGTATATAATAACTATGTCTTATTAATTGAAATTTGAGATAATAAATCCTTACTATTATTCAAATGTATGAGAATTCTCTCTAACATCTAGTACAAATAATTACTAATTTAATTAACTATTTTATGAAAATATTCATACATGTAAAATTTTTAGAATTTATATATAATTATTTTCAATGATTATATTAATCAGTAATTGTTTATTTTTAATATCATGTGTATGTAATGTCGGTCATTTTGAACTTGTTTCATAATATCTTTATTTTAAACAATTCTTCTGTTGAAGATAATTATTCCTAGATCATAAAACTTTTTGTAATTGATTCTTTTTAATTATTTATAATGATGTAATTTTTTTTATATTAGAGTTTTGGTTATGATTATTAAAGATGAAATTGGTGAAGAGATTATTTTAGTGATTTTTAAAAAACAAACATTGGTATCTTAACTAATGTGTTTAATATTTATTTTACCATCCCAAAACTAAAATGAAATAATCATTTGATTATTTATATAATATATTAAAAAAATTGTAATCTATATTATAAATTTATAGAATTGTTATGGAAGTTTTTTACACCAAAGTAGAACATTCCATAATTAATAAAGGATTATAAAGTTATTTATTAGCTATAACATTAACCTAATACAACAATGAACATATTTAGTACTTCTTATAGTTTTAAATACTAATTTAAATGATATATAATAGTATAATTTATACAATTTTATTATATATCATGATGATATCATTTCTTTCTCTTAGAAAAATCTTTTAGACGATTAAATTAACAAGATTGGATTATTAATAATATTTTTAATAAGTTTTCAAAATGATGTTACTAAAAAAATAAATTCCTAAAATACCTAAATATTCATTAAAAAAAATTCCAAACTTGAAATTATAGTAATCAAGGAAAATAAAAATATTGAAATCCATCATTATATAAAGACAGTAGTCATCATGTATGAATAGTAAATTATTTAATCATCCATAGAATGATAGAAATGAATAAAATTATTTATACATTAACAATATAAAACATGTTATTATTTCTTCATAAATAAATTCAATATTATGACTACTCGTGTATGTTGGTTATGAAAAAAAACATGAATTGTCATAAATGTAGTTGTTCGTGCACACACACAACTGCCCTCTTTGTATTCATTAATGGAAAGGGTAAAGGTGGTTAATATTTATTTACAAATAATAATAAAATTATGTGTAGAAATAATAATTATATGTTAATATAGTAACATGAAAAATATATTTTAAATGTATTATAAAAATGAAAATAAATTATTCCAAACTAGTACTCACATTGAGGACTTAGAATTTCCCTTGGATGACTCCTTAGAAATAGGGGTATTCAGATAATATCATGTCATGAGAAGATTATATGGGTGAAAAAATATTAAAGTATAAGGAATATTATTTTATTTTCATTATTTCAATGAATTTTTCAAGTGTTATTAAAGGGTAATTGATAGGTTACTTTTGTAAGTAGTGTGAATGGATTTTGTTTATTAAGAAAACAGGTCAATGTACAGAGGGAAACATTACACATGTAATGTGGCTCTAAAATTTAAAATAACAAAGTGTTTTATGAAATGAGGTCCCAAATATATCAATTAATGAATTAATAAAAATTATTTGAACAGTTTTGAAGGTATTTACACATTGATTTATTACATTTATGTTTTTTTTATTTTACTGTGGTAACTAGAATTTATCTTTGTAATTCCATTTTTAATCATAATAATTAAAAGTACCTTATGAAATTATTTATAACTAATGATTATAAATATTAAATCTTTTTTATCATTGAAAAATTATATATTTATAAACACTAAATTTTAATATTGCAACATGTATCATACAAAAAATTGTTTTTTGAAACAGTGTATTTTTAAGCATTAATGTTATGTGTGTTGTAAAATGATCCTTGTATTTGATTTTACATATATAAATAAGAGTATAATTACATTTAGTAGCCTTTTAAATAATGAAAAATAAAAATCTTAAAATAAAAATATGTAATTAAAGAAATATGAAAACCAGTTTTCATTTAGAAATATTACCTAAGTCCAAAAAATGATAAAAGAAGTTATTATAAATTAAACACTGTATTTTCAAAATGTATAGTTTTACATTTTAAATAGAACATTTTTTAATTTAAAATATTTATAATGTTCTTTTTATTTCTCATAAATTCATAATAATCATATTTTTTTAAAAAAATTAAATTTTCATTATTCATCTAAAACATATATTTTAGAAATAACTTAATAATTCACTTTATTGTAATATTGAAATTACAAATATAAAAATGAGTATTATCTTCCAAAATTCAAAAATAAAATTTATATTTAAAGTATATTCATGAATAAATTCTCTTTATAATGTAAATTATTTAATAGTTTTTAGATTTAGTGTCTTCCTCCTACAATAGTGCCTCGAGTATTACATTATACCCCATTAAATAATTTCTTAATTGAAATTTGTTAAATTTAATATACTAAACAATTAGGGGTGTTCCTTATATATATTTTCTTTAGGATCTTGTGTTTCCTTCTCTAATTTTTTTCCTCCAAAGAACATTATTCATCTAAGTTATCTAAATTTGCTACAACTTTTATCTAGTTTTACGAATCTAAACTAAGTCATCATTATGAAAAAAATAATGGTTTCAAATATTTTCCCCAATATGTGAGTATATGTGTTGGATAAGGTATTTATATCATTAATTTTAAAACATTAAAGACATCTTGTACATAGAAAACTTAGTTATATAACCAAACTGTAAGATAAATCTCCAATTATCCATATAATTTTAAAAGTCACAATGTAAAAAGTTCTTAAATTACCATTTATATGAATAATTACGACTCTATTATAAGATGACCCCATTAATAATATATCCCCCCACATTAAATTCAATTTCTTTCCATCAATTATTAGAATAAAACTATTGTTCGGTTTGATATTATTTAATATGAACCTTGATAGTTTATATAATCACAGTTTCCACCTCCATATATTTTGGGTACACTAACATACACTATTAAACTTATTCCCAACATGTTGGAGAATAAAAACTCATACCATACAATTCCTTATAAAATTCAACCTGGATTATCAAATAGAATGTGTTATTATATGAAATTTATACCAAAGTTATATAATGATCCCATGTTAGTATTATTTTAGGAGAACATGATCTCAAAAATATTTATAGTGTTTAGATAGTCCATTTAGACTGACCATTAGTTTGAGGATGACAGAAAAGTCTTAAATATACCTCAGGTTTTAACTCTCTCTCATGGTGTTTTCATGATCAGAAACTCTCACATATATATCTAACAATTTAATTTATGTGTGTTTAGACATTAATTATTAATTTCAATTGGTTTCATTCATCACAACATAAAGTTACATTAAATCCTTGGTGAATGATTGGATTTAACTTTTTATATCCTTTTATATAGTTTAAATTCCTTAATAGATCTATATAATTAGTTAAAGTATAATAAAGGGATCACTTATTTAATATAGGTAGAAATATAGTGAATTGGATACCTATTGTAATGGTATTTTCAATCCATAGTTATAGTAGGACCATTGACTACGAGGTATAGGAGCATAGGCCAACTGGTGGATCCACCTGAGGTGAAGTAGGTTAGTCAGTATGAAATCGGACAGCTATTGGCCATTAGTTTCTTACCAGTATAGGACTTCTAGTAGACCCTGAATATAGGAAACTGAATGACTACCTATAAGAGGATACTAAGTACATGGTTTCATCAACATGTTTCCATTAGGGATTCATTTATTATATTAAAATAATCTATAATTATGGTCTATATAAAGTTCAATTAATCTAGAGAATTATAGATTATTACTAACCCATTTAGAGTAAAAAAGAACTTTAATGTATCCTGGAAGAGTCACCATTGTGATCATTGATCTCAATTACATGATACAATAGCCAAATAAATTATGTATATCTAGAATAAAAAATTCTTTCATGATAATTTAAATTTTTAAATTTCCCAATGCTCTACAAACATTCACCAAATATCATCATTATTTATAATAATTACTCTACCAAATAGATTTTTATGTGGATTATAAAGGTCATTCCTAAAGAAAACCTCGCATAACTCAACCAAAATTCACTAATAGATCACACTCTATAAAAGAGTTACATGATATTATAGGATATCTATTAACATCAAGAGGGTGCTCAGAGTCCACAATTATGAGGTATATGTTATGGGTGACCATTGAGACCAATGGATTTATAAAATAGACCTCCTACACCAAGTGATATATATGTATTGGATTATATCATACTTTAACTATAATATTAATCAATTTTGTTTGCACCATATTCATATTTTGACACTACATCATCAAAACATTGATTGACATACTAAAATAATTTATATTCAATGGTTTTGGTGATTTAAAAAATGATATTTTCTTCATAAACTCAAATCGATGTTATATAATTATTATTATATGATCACCCCCTTCATTATTTATTTATTGTTTAATTTTTTAATTAATCATTTATTCTGATTTATGTTTTTTAATGAGAAATTTATCCCATTCACATATCCTATGCCAATATTTAGTATCATGAGAGAAATTTTGTTTTTATCATAAAAATAATTTTTCTATATAATTTTATTATTTTAATTTTTTAATTTATTAGTATATTTAAATGTTTTTTTATTATGTAATCATTTTTCACATCACAAGCTCTTAATATTGAAAATTAAAATTAATTATATTGGATGAATCTGATTCCAACAATCCTTGGTTGTATTTCTTATCACATATTGAAAATCTTAATGCATGAGTATATTCCCACTAAAGAATATGAAGAAAAATGGGATCATGGAGATGATAATAATTTTTATTTTAATAAGAAAACTATTAATTCCTTACATTTTTTTGTTTTTAGAATTCATATTTATCATGTTTTCATATGTAAACCTATTTATGAAATTTGTAAATTTTTGTTAGTAAACCATGAATAAATAGATAATGTAAAGGATATGCTATTAGTTATGTTTCAACATGATTTTCAATTCTTCACTATTCTCCCAAATAAATCTATTACAAATATTTTTTTAGATTTACTTACTTCTAAAATGGTATAAATTTTATGTGTGTTGAATTATATATAGAAACATTAATAAACAATATCTTATTGGTATTACTAAGATGCATTTTTTTCCAAAGGGAATATAGAATAATAGCTAAGAGGGGCATAAATTCCCCTATGTAAATAAATTAAATATTATAATACCATTTAACAATAAATTCAAAATAAAAATAAAATATAATATAATAATATATTTTTATATTTTTTAAGATATAAATGATCTTAATTCACTCTTCACCCCTTTCATGAACTGGGAGAGATTGATCAAAGTAAAATTGAATAATACACTAAATTTTTCATAGTATGAGTCACAACCTAATTAAAAAAACTTTTCCCATTAAAGGACTTAAAATATAAACCTTCCTTTTTTCTACCTTGAGGTACAACCCAAAAAACTTACTTTTTACTACTATGAGGCACGATCAAATGTATGAATTTTTAATTGGAGTCAAAACCACTAATCCATTCTTTTAATTGGTGGTCTATCCCATTAAAATTACACAAATAGAAAATAATATAATGAATTTAAAATTTAAAAAAACAACACCTCATGGACTGAGTGTTAATGAAAGTAGTAAATATCCAATAGAAATGGATCAGATAGTTTATGTTTAGATGAGAGTAGTAGGTGATCACCAAAGTGTGTAAAACTTGTACAATTTAATAAATCCATTGACCTCATTATAATGCACTGGTTTTTTCAACTATATATGAATACATTTTCATGATAAAAAACATCATTCAAATTTGAATATAATAAAATATTTATTTTCCCAAAGAAATACTACCAAATTTGAAACAAAATGATCCACATCAGAGTATTCAAAACTTATTTCCTAGATAATATTCTATGTGTAAATGAAAATTTATAAACATGAAATTCCACTACAATGTCCTATAAAATAAATAAAAAATACATATTAGAACACATTTTATGAATTAATATTGTACTAAATAATAATCACTAATATCCATGTAAATATCCCGGTTATTATTTGATATTGACATTATATATTTCAACCAATTTTTTGGGAATATTTAATGTTTTAAAAATTCAGTGGGAATATCTATATAGGATTAATCCCATGTGAATAATATTTAATTCATCATGAAAAATAATAAACATGTATTCTTGAGTTCTATATGAGTAATGAATAGTTTAATAAAAAATAATACATCTAGAACGTTCGTAATAAACTTTTTGTGAGTGGAAATATTAAATTATATGATAAAATTCCTATATTTCTAGTTTTAAATCATCCTACAGAACATATGAAAAAAAAGTGTGGCACCCCTATGTGAAAGATACCCATTTCACCAAATTAAAAAAAATATTTATGTTTATGAGACTTAATACCCTTATGTATTTATTATAAATTCTCTATTACATTTACAAGAAACATATATTTCACTTACAAAGATAATAAGAATGTGATGGTACCCTTATTTAGGTATTAGAAATATTGGTTTAAATATATATGAGATTTATGTTATGATTTTATAAATATCGATAAAGTGTTAGTAACCTTATACATGGTTTATATTACCTTTACAATAGATGATATAAATCTTTATGTTAAAAAGTCTGAAAGTTTTAAGATTACATAACAATGAATAATCAAGGTTACCCATATATAACTATGATAATAAATAAGTAACCATTATATAAAAAATATATATCACTGGTTAAATTTACGTAACTAATGGATTTTACTGGTTAACCTTATATAAATACTAGTTACAAATTAATAACTTAAATAATTTCCAATTTTCATTTAAATAACCAATATAAAATTTTATTTACCTATATGAAAAAAAAAATATAATGTTATGGATACATTTACATTACTCATAGAAAATGATACATACCCTTAAAAAATTATATTGTTCTGGTTAGCCTTATGAATCTCAATGAAACTTATGGTTACCATATCATAAAACATATAAACATAAGGTTACCATAATGGAAATAATAGAAAATTAAGTTTTCCTTTAAAAAAATGAAAGAAATATTGTGTTACCTTTATGTAGTGATATAAAAACTTTTATAAATGATATTTACAAGTCTAAATTACCTGATTATCCTTGTAAAACAATAATAAAAATTTAGAAATTTTTATAAAATATTAAGGAATAAAATATCAAAATATATTAATTAATAAAAAAATATTATAATTTATGTGATACCTAAATTAATCACTACATGAAATAAAAAAATAAAGATGAAGTTTAATAAAGTTAACAAAATTATAATTAATCATTATATATTATTTTTTAATTATAAAAAGATTTTTAATACACTACATGAAAGTAAAGATATCAGAATTATCCCCATTTTATAAAATTATTCACAAAATTATATTTTTAAAAACTCTCCCCCTTTTAAAAATATAATTAAAATAATGTTTTAATAGAAAAAATATCTTTTTGATATTATAATGTTTCTCCCCCATTTATTTATCACAATGATACAATTCTATGAATTGATACTCAAAAATTTAAACCCCTTAAATATAAGCATGCTTGAAGAACACATTGTATTTCATAAGAATGTGTGTAATTAGTGTTTGAAATTTAATAAACATTCATATTTAAAAACATATTTTACAGATTAAATATATGACCTTCTAGAGCTAGAACTTGAATTGGATATAGGCAGTATAATTTTAAATGATGTGAGTGAAATAAATAAAAAAACATGTTATATTATAATATTTTTTGTAAATTGAATGTCTAAAAAGTATTTAGAGATAAAAAAATATGAAAATAAATAAAATGTTTATATAATAATCATATATGAAATTTATTTATAAATATTGATAAAAATAATAAATTCTAGATTTTTTGGATTTCATGTAAATCTGATAATTTCAATAATTAAACACACTAAAATACCCCATATAGTCATGACAAAAAATCAAATTTTTATTATACCATGTTTAAAAATAATTTTCCCAATCATAGTAATGTCTAGAGGCCTGGTATTGATATCAAAAATATGATTTTATATAGAAATATATTGTAGAATTATTTTCTCTTTTTGATAATGATCACTATAAAAATAAAATTCAACATTATTGGGCTTACTCCGGGAGTTTTATAACTGATTTGTGGAAATTTAAATAGAAAATTTATTTTCATATAAAATAAGAATATTATCAAAAATAAAAAAACCAAAATATGAAATATTGTTTATAATAAATAATGAATGATCACATTGTAATGTAATAACTATATATTCATATTTGTTAGTTGAATGAGAAACAAAATTGTGTTTCATTAATTTCACATAAAATAATGATTTTACAACCAAACAACACATACATAATGTGAGTTTGGAATAAATATTACATCCCCCAAAATCATAATTAGATTATAATTTCAATGGAAAATTATACTTAGAAATGTTGAATAATCCATGATTCATAGAAACAATAACATATCTAATAATCCTATTAAATGTTTTAATAATACTTTCATGTGGTTCACATTGAAATCTAGAGAACATTCAAACTGAAAATGTTAAATCAATCCTAAAAGTAGTTTTTTATTGAAAAAATCCCATAATTACTCTATATGTATTTATATCATGATATTTTATTGATTTATCTAATTCAAATTTATGAGTATTACTGATGGGAGTAGTTTAACTTTTAGAAGAGTCAAATAAATTTCATAAAAAACTCATTATTTTAATTTGATTGATTTAGAAAAATACCATAATTTTTTTAATATTTAAAAACCATGTAATAATTTTATCCCTCCTACCATATACATAAAAAATTCAGAATATAATAAATAGGAAAATTCATTTCATTGTTTTTTCCTTGATGAAACATAAATAATTTCATTAATATAAATTTTTATAATCAACATTTCATTATAATTTTTTATAATAAAACTTTTTTGTTGAAAAATTACCTTATCACCATTTTTTCATTAGAATATAATTTAACCATTCATAAAATCTTCAATAATCTTGTTTTGAACCATATTAATCATTTAATATTTTGAAAAAATGATGAATGTGTTTAAAATTCTAAAAACTAGGTAGTTATGTAAAATATAATTCTCTAGAAATAAAACCATTTAAAAAATATTTATTATAACCATTTTAAATTATTTAAATCCATGAAAATCAATATAATTTAATAATTTTCCAATTTATTACAGTCTATAAATATGTAAAAAAAATATTCCTCAACATAAATGCAATTTTTTTTCAGAATATCCTTGAGAAACTAATATATCTATATTTTTTAATATATTTCTAGATTTATCATAAATGAATCTGAAAATACATTTCATGCCAATAATATGAGAATAATATGGTTGAACAACTAAATTCAAGTTATTATTTTATTAAACCTATTTAACTCATTAAGAAAATACATTATCCAATTATTATAATTTAATGATTAATATTGACTACATATAAAATCATAAATCAAATCATGATAAGCATAAATATACATAACAATTTTTCTTGTTTGAATATTTGATTCAATATTAACCATAAAATTATCAATTGGATAATCATTATGATCTATCCATAATTTTTCATGAATATTTTTACATTATGAATAAATATAATCCCTTTAATTATTCCCATCTATATCTTGAGGTTCTTTATCTTATAAAATAATCAATAAATCTATCCCCAAGTTGATCAATAACATCATCCCTTTTATTCAAATATTTTTCATCAAACATGACAAGAAATTATTATTCAAAATGTTTGGTTCTTTAATTGTATACAATATATGATTTACTATAATTTGATTATCCTATGAAAATTTCATCATCTTATTTTTTATCAAACCTTTTTAAATCACCCTTATAATAATGAATTCAAACATTACACCCAAATACTATAAAATAGAAAATTTTGGGTTTTCTTCCTTTTTAAAGATCATATGGGACCTTTTTGAACAAAGGAATAAAATTAATTATATTTTTATCATAATAATATTATTCACAGCTTTTTATAATAATCATTTTCTAGATGAATATCATTTAACATTTCCCCATCCATTTTTGGAAGTGTTTTATATTCCTTTCAACTACTAAATTTTGTTGTTGTGTTCTACATGATTAAAAAATATGAAAACACCTAATTTCATCAAAAAAATAATAAAAAAATTGATTTTCTAATTCACCACTATGATCAGTTATAATTGATGTAATTACATTCTCTTTCTCATTTTGATCTAGTTTATAAAAATTTATAAACATAGATAAAGTATCAGATTAGTTTGTATGAAAATAAACACATATATATCATGTAAAAACATCTATAATTTAAAAACAAAACCTCTTACCCACCAAACTATAATTTATTAGAGGAAAAAATAATTCTAAATAAAAAAAGATAACCAACCTTGTAGATTTCACTTTATTTATTGACTTGAACCATCTTTTTTATGTTTACCTTTCAAGAATGTTTCACCAACATAAGGGTTTTCCTCTATATTTTCATGTAACTACTAATTTATTTAGTTCATATAATACTTTTGAATCAATCTAAAATTGCCATTTTATAACTTTATATTCCATAAAATGTTATCATATTGTATAGAATTCAAATATTGAACATTATCATCAGATAATTCAAAAAATTAATTGAATAAATTTTGTAATTTTTATTTGAATAAAATATAGATAATATATATTTAAATATAATTCATATATAAATTTAAAATTTAAAAAACTATCCAACATAACTGGGTTATGAAATGATTATTAATTTTTTTTATCATTCATTATATAAATCAATAAAAATAACAATATAAATTATAATTCCATCCTATTAAAAACCTATTTTCATTACATTATAATTACCACAAAATTTAACCAAATCTCTATAAAATTTAATGAATGATATAATTTTTGACATATCACTAATTACATGTATTAATAATCCATTTTACATGTTCAAAACATTCCCTTTTATGATTCCATGACACATTTAATATGAAAACATATTTAATAATGTTTTGGTACAAATGTAAATTTGGTTCCAATGGGATTAGAATATAAAATCATTGTAATTCAAACTAATTTCAAACACTTGTTTACATGAAATATTGATGATAAATATTTATAAAGGATATACTTATTAGGTATAAGAAATTTTTGGAAATATAATGTAAAACTCATTTACATAATTCCCTTTTATTTTAAAAAATATATCACATAGTATTAGGTTTACATCCATTGTTTCTCTTAACAAAAAAAATTATTATAAATTTTTCTTAAATTATTTTCATAACAAATACTAGATCACTTTTTCATTTTTCAAAAACTTATCAATTTATCATAATTTTATCTAGATTGAACAAGAATGTATTGATATAACTATAAAAGTTAAATTCCATTTTTATGTTGGCCATCCTCTTTAAGAACAATAATAAAATTATTCAATTCAACTTCATAGAATGTTAACATGAAATCAATTATTATTAATTCAATATTTCACCAGGAGTATAATTTATGTTTCTTTGGGATGACACCAGATCTAAATTTAATGATTTTATGTAATCTTTGACAGATTTCATTAGTTCTTTATCATAATTAAAAACAACCTATTATCGTATCGTATAGTTATTGTATAGACTAGTAATATTTTTTAACATTATGATCAAATTATTCATCCTATTTAAAAAATTCAAATACTGTGGGTTTTTAAGAATCAAGTTCATATGATGAATAATAAGTAGAATCCCTTAATAAACTTTATGAATCCATTAATTATAAATGTTCCACATACATTTCTAAAATAGACTCTTCATCATAACATAAAACCTCATTATATCTTCATATGGGTGTCATTTCCATATTTTAATTCTTGTACTTGTTTCTATTATTTTTTTCCCTTAATTAATACCAATCTATCAATATTAATAAGAATTTTTTTCTATACTCATTATAGATTTTATATTTAGTATCACTGGAAATAAAATTAAAATTCGTATTCTAATTGTTACCATTATTATGATTTTTTTTAAAGATCTTATTGAGTAGAATTTCAATCATATTTTTCCATCATTTGTAACATATTTCGTATTAATTCATTAACTAGTAACCCATAGTTAGAATAGTTAATAGAAACATTGGTCTTAAAAGAAATTATGTTCTTATTTGTAGTAACTTCTTTAGAAAAAATTTTAATTTGTAACTCATATTATTACAATTATATAATAATTTAATCAATTTCATATTCCATAATATTTTTACTTTCATCTATAATAATATTTTTAGTATGGTACTTCTAAAGAAGTGATCTAAATACTAATTCAGCATGAATAGTATGATCCAAATCTTTTGGAAAATAATTTATATCGTTTAAAATACCTATAATTATAAGTAGATTTTGAATAGTAGTTTCTTCATCGGAAAATTTATATTCTTGATATTTATAAATAAATATCCCTAACTTAGTTCTAGTAATATTATCTATTCCATGATGTATAACCTAGATAATTCTATAGATTTCATGTGCATATTTACATACAGATACATGAATATTCAAATTTATATTTATTAAAAAAATAAAACATTATTAATCTCATAATTCCCAAAAAAAATTATCACATAATTGAAAAAAAATAATTCAAGTTTACCTTTAGGTATCTTTTATGGTTTTTCCATGATTTTTTAGTAATCGATGCTATATTGATTTTATAATTCTTCTATTTTATATTTCTAGTATCCATATTCAATACCATCAAAATGAGGTTGTATTTGATATATCAATATATCATTTAAATTATTTCATAAAATTCTATAATCATATTTTATCCTTGATGGTTATGTTAGGAAATGGTTGGTTAAAATTAGAAAAATAATTCCTTCTTGGAGTCAAGATCTAATTCCAATTACTAGTCCTAATAGGATGATGGAAAATAGATAATAGTGTATTAAATGGAATTATTAAATATATTATATATCACATCAATGTTTTATGAATAATGAAATGTAAATTAAATAAATATTCATGATTTATTATTATAATTGTATGAATAGAAATGATCGTACTCCACTCTTGAAGACACTCTTCAGTGCATGCATGAAAAAGATGGTATGGGAAGTCCTGGAAAACCATTCCTTATGGGGGATTACCATAAAAAAGAATCTCTACGACAACCAGGAACAAGTGGATGGTCATTCCTCTCCTCTATGGTTTGTTATATCTCCCCTCCTCACTATGCTTCATCCCCATGCACACTGGATAGTCATGAAAGAAGACATTCCTTTTTGGCATCAGAACTAGTCTGGAGTGATTATTAGTTTTTTGAGCCACCCAGTCACTAATATCTCTTTCATGAAGGCTAGATTACACCCCCCTTTCATCAAATCAAATCTATAAAATGATCATTTGGACCTCTTTAATCTCATTGATCTCAAATCGGACTCTGACTAGTGTGTGTTTACTCTTTCTTCATCGGGGTCCTTTAACACAAAGGACTTTTGTTGGGCTATGAGCCTATAGGATCACACTGAGGACTGGAATGAAGTGCATTGGCCCAAAATCTTTCCAAAAAAATCAAATTTATCATATGGAGGATCAGGAATAAGGTTGTTCCCAAGGATTAGAACATAATATGATGTAGTATCAACATTTTTTCTAGATTCACCTGCTCTAAAAATCACCAGGAGGAGAGCTCGGGCCATCTCTTCTTTGAGGGCCAGTGGGTGTGTGATGTGTGGTCCTTCTTTGGTGAGTTCACTACTTTCTCCTCTCCTAACATGGAAGATTCCCCTTTCCTAGATAGATGGTATCATGGGGTGGGTGAGAAGGGAATTGATAATATGGATTGTACTATGGTCCTACAGGTTAGATGTTGGTGTATTTGGTAGGCAAGAAACTAAGTGAGGCATGAGTGGGTCCATATTTTGGCTAGAACCATCATCAGTAGAATAAAGAATATAATCCTAGACATGTTTGTAATTTCCAACAATTTTAGGGAGGTTCCTACCCTTCAAAATATTCAAGAAGGTACCTCCTACCCTCGTAACAATAGTTTAAATGGAAATTGGGTCTCCTGAAACCCTTCTTCAAGGGGTATGAAAATGAACATGGATGGGTCCTATAATATGGGAAACATCATCGGAGGAGGGTTCGTCCGTGATGTCAGGGGTTCGGTTGTTTTGGTGTTTACATCCCACCTAGGCCAGGGCACTTCTCTTCAGGAGGAGGCCATGGCGATGCTCACTGGTCTTTCCATATGTCGCCAGATATAACTGGACATCCTGGAAGCTGAAACTAACTCCATGATTCTGCACAATGCTTTGCATGGCCTTAGGTATACCCCTTGGTTAGTTTCATACATCATTATAAAATGTAGATGGATCTTGAATATAAACATCAAAGTGGTTCCCACCTAGAGGGAGGTGAAAAAATTCATGAATCACTTGGCCTTGTTTGATTTAAGTGGTACTAATAATTTATGTTTTCATAATCTAAATATCTTAGGACCCGATTGGTTAAATCTGGTCAGAGGGGATTCCCCATACCTTCACTATTTTAGGCCACCTTAGGCCTAGGTTCCCTTGTATTACAGTGGAATTCAGTGTATTGAAGCATCCTTTTCCTTTCTATTTAATAAAAATTTACATGATGATGATGATAACTTTTAATGGGTAGTATAATCCATTAAAGTCACATGCAATGAAATTACAAAAAACACAAAACTAGTTAAAAATTTCATGTTCTTAGTGATGTTGGAAGAAAGGTGTTCTCCAGCACCAAAGGATCAAACAGGTGGTGTTCGGTTGACAGCAGTAGATGGTCTCTAAAGTATGAAGAACTTATATATTTTAAGAAAATTATAAACCTAATTGTAAAGTATTGGTTATATCAACTATATATGTATATTATTCTTTATACACAAAATCATTTAAAATTCAAATACTACTGCATATTTATTTTTCATGAATAAATAGTAGAATATCTAAAACAAATTAACTACTTTGGAGTTGTTAGTGATTATTTCCTAGATAATATTCTACAAGTAAATGAAAAAAAACTAGAATATCTATTTAGATATATATTAATATAAATATCAACTACATAGTGGAACTCATTAGATCAATTAATATAGTAGTAAATGATATTCATTAATATCTAATTAAAATCACATGATAATATTCGATACTATGAATTCATATTTTAGCTAATTTAATATAAAATAATTCATTTTTTTAAATTCTATGTCAATGTGTATATAGGGTAAATCCAATGGTAATCATATTTATTTATAAATGAAATAATTTGAAACACATTTTCATGAGTTTAATATAATAAATGAGTAATATTAGAATAAATAAAACATCAAGAACATTCATAATAAACCAAAAAAAGGTGATATATGAAATAATATGAAATATATAATATTTACAATTTTCAAAAAAACCCAATAAAATATAAGAAAAAGTAAGGGAATTTGAACTAGTCTTACATAAAACATGCCCTCTACATTTAAGAAACATACTTTTACATATATGTGGCATACTACAATTATAAAAGTATTATAATTCCTTAATTACCATTACCTAAGATTTATATTACCCTAACATGGATTATAGGAATGTGATGTTTCCCAGACACATGTATTAGAGAACTTGGTTTATCTATACATGACATTTAGGTAACCCCTATAGAAGGTAGAAAAATATTTAGCACCCTTATAGAAGGATTAAGGTATGATTATTTGAGTAGGTCTATACACTTATGAAAAAATAGTCATGGGGATTGAAATTTATGTAAATATTTAAAATTGTTGGTTATCCTTAAAAAAATATGAAAATTCATGAGTTAACATTACATAACTAAAAGGTTTAACTGGTTTCCTTTACCCAAAAAATAGATTCCACTTATTAAAATTATATAACTTCTAGTTACCCTTATGCATATAATATAATTTAGTAGTTACATTTATATAAATAATAGTTATTTCTACATTCCCTTAAGAAATAAATATAAATTTACCGACACCTTTACCAAACATGTATAAAATTATAAAAACCCTTATGTATATTATATAATTCTATGGTATCATCTACATAACTCATATAATTTTATTATTACCTTTACCCAAATCATTGAATCTTATAGTTTCCATTGAATAACTAAAAAAAATATTTTTTTTGTTTATTTTTCTCATAGAAACTTATTGTAACCATTACATAACAATGTAAGAACTTATATAAATGATATTAAATTCACCAAATGGTATGACTATCCCAGGAACTCAACATGATATTTTTAAAGTGTTATAAAAATTTAGAAAAAAAATTATCAATAATTATGTTAGGTAAGGAATAAGAAAATATAACAAAGGTTGTGTAATATTTAGTCTACACATGATACAAAATAAAAATTATTTCACTTAAAAATGTTATGAAAATTATAAATATTCCTAATATGATATTTTACAAGTATAAAAACACTATTACATAAATTTTATCAATAGATTCACTTCAATTGTTCTTTGGATCCTAATATGTTGTATATACAAGAATAAAAAAATTAAATAGAAATAATAGTGGTACTCATCATATCATTAATGCTATAAAAACAATAATGAAATTCTTAGTGGAGAAGGAGGATAATTTAGTCTAATAAATCGTGAAAAATATCACCATCAAACATCTTCATTAAGAACAATTAGGAGCGTAGGTTTTTTATATTAATTTTCTCATCATGATCATTTTCAATCACTTCTCAAATAATAATATCATGATTAAATTTGAAAAGAAAAAATAGTAGGTGGAACCAAAGGGGAAATGATATTAATGTAAAAGGAAATATTACTATAAAATAGATTGCCCCTTGTACAAGAAAATATAAAAGAAAAATATATTTTTTAAAATAGTTTATAATTATCTATGAGGATTGAATGTGATGAATCCATGGTCTTAAATTCATCATCAACATCAAGTGACTCAAGACTAATGTGCCTCATGGAATATGTTGATGAAGATGTCGATGTTAAAAAACTATTTTCTATTTATTCCTCATCCACTTATTATCCTTGTTCCTCTTGTCACCACTATTTATTTTCATGATCATACACTCACATAATATTTGAATACATAAAATATTCTTGAAATAAACTTGAAATTTGATATCATCAACTTGGATCTATATATCATCAATGTGAAAATAAATATAATCACAAAGTTAAAGAAAAATTTAATCTACAAGAACAAAAATATATTATTATCTAAGAAAAATATCAATTATATTTGAAAATCATACATGAATTGCTTATCCATAAGGTCAAATTAACCATCAATGACCTAAAATTTTCACTTTTTAAATTCTCTCAATTCATAGAGAATTTATTTAAGATTTGGGTTTCTCTAAAACATGGATAATATTGGGTTGGATTTAAATACTCTAATTGTGTGATCTTTTTATAAATTTCAATGAATACTAATTTTGATAATGGTTATTCTCAATAAGAATATTGTAATTATTGAAAATGAACTGGTCATTATATCAATGAATGATATTGTAAAACCTTAAATATAGATGTCCAGTCTAAATTCATATATCTTATAATAATTCCTAAGTAAAACCTACCAGTCAAATATGTATTATGAAATTATTATTGAAAAATGTATGTGGACCCATGTTTTTTGGGTATTAAAAAATTCCATCATTTAGTCCAATAGTAAATGTGACTATTGAGCATCACCCAAGATGCAATGTGGTAACTAGATTCTGGTTACTTTAGAGACATTTTTGGAAACATCTCCAAATATAATCAAATCAATAACCATGATGATGGTAAAATGAAAATAAAATATATTTCCACGTGTAAGATAATCAGCGAAGGTACAATTATTTTTTCTAAATCAACCTTAATTAATAACATTATATCTAATAATGGATTGAAATAAAATTTTCTACGTTTTACTCAATTGAGAGATAGTAGTTTTAAAAATTATTATGAAAATTATTTTTTAAATTATTTAATTATAAAGGGAAAATTTTATTAACAATTCCTGGTTTATAAATTATTATATAATTTAATTAAAATATCTTTCTAGACAAAACATCAAATTTTAAATTCTCATGTTACTGAGTCATGGATTTATCACTGACTCCATGGACATTGTATCACTCCCTCCCTTATCATAATCAACTTATATCAACTAGTATTATAAAATCCAAAATTTATTTATAATGATGATGTTGTTTGTGAAGTATTCTTACATGGTAAGAAACATAAATAATTTATTAAATATAAAAAATATATTTTTTATCTTCAAATGATCTTAAAATAATCCATCATGAAAATTTTTATATTAATAAAATTGAATTTATATGAGGAAAAAATAATCACAGAATATTTTTTGACTATATAAGATTCACATGGGCTTATTTCATGACTGATAAATGATAATTAAGAAATTCTGTCGTATTTTTTTATAAATTGATGAAAATTAATGACATTTTAAAATTTCATCAATAAATTATGATCATATAAGAGAATTAAATAATAAGAAACTAAATTATTTTTTCTCTTTCGAAGTCTATGATCCTTATTTTTCAGTTCTTCAATCACCGTAAAAAAATTAGTATATGGGAGAAATCAACCGATCCCAGAAATAAAACAAACTAATTTAAATTAATTTTCTTTTTTAAAATATTTTTTGGTTGAGGACATGAATAATTATTACAATATAATTAATTAAATTCTCATTAAGACTTTTTTAATGATAACCCCTTATGAAAATTATAATAATAAATAAAATTTGGATCGTATTTTTCGATGTTCTAAGATAAAAATTATTATTTATAAACACAAACTATGATTATGGAAAATTTTATTCTAAATATAATGATGGTATGATTATTGGGTACTCCAAATCAGTAAAATATTACAATGTCTCTAAAAATGACTAAAATAATGGAAGAATCAATCGATGTAATTATTGATGAAAATTTTTCGAAACCACTTCCTCGATATGTTTTTGAAAATATTTTCTTTAAATAAACAATTTCATAATTAGTATGTTTAATAAGAAAAATAACCCCCCTTGTCATGACCCACCCCATGTCGGACTGTTCCGTGACTATCCCAAGCCCACCTATAATAGTATAGGGGTTTTTACTAGCACCGAGTAGGCATATCCTACAAATGGAAGGCATTTATCTAAGTACCTGTACACACAGACACATCTCCAAGCAAAAAATGTTGATATGTAAAAACATTATGTAAAAAATGAATGCATACACTAATATAACAACCATAGAGTATGACAGTAGATAACTGGAAGGTAAACGAGGCCAGATTACAAGCCCATCAAAATAATGAGTCTGTAAATGTGAATGTAAATGTTCCTGAAACTCATCCGTAGAAAACCCTACCTGAAGGCAAAGGTATTGTACAACTATCTAAAGGTGTATAATCATACCTCAACTATCTAGTCTCTTTATTCACCACCTGTTCTTGGTCCACCTAGGACTCAATCAAAGTGTCAATCTTCTGCACAAGACACGACACGTGCAGGCAAATCTTGTGTAGGGGTGAGTAAAACACTACTCAGTAGGACACCTCGAGACCAAAAAGGAATGCCACTAAGAAATACATAAATTATACCAAAAATAAATACATGATCTATACCACAATAAAATACATGAATTATACCATAAATAAATAGTATAGTCATCTCATGTAGGTATAAGTCTGTGGTACACAAAACAAGATCATCAGACATAATCCACAAAACACATAGTATTGATAATACAAGTAGACTCTATGAGAAACTCATTCCCAATAAGACACATAGTCCTAGTGAGATAGGTAGTATTAGTAATAAATGTATTATTAGTAAGTCACGTTGTCTCAAAATGTCACATGGTCACAAAGTCACAGCTAACCATAGGATTCCGCTCATAGCGCACTCATTCCAGGATAACCTACTCCTCAATCCATTAATTCTTATGAACACTTCCACAAAAAATACACTTAGGATATCATAAAAAAGTAATTCTCATTGTAAGGGTCCTAAAATGGTAAATGGATTGTCAAACGAACACATGGTTTGAAATTTGTGGTTGTTTTCATGAAAAAGTCCGACCCGGGACTGGTTCGGGTCCGATCTAACCCGCCGAACCCCTCCCGACCCAATGACTGACCTGAACCGGTCCAGCCGACCCGGCCTGGCCTAATGGGCCTCCTGAACCTTATCCCTCAAGGCCAATAGAGCATCCTAGATCCTCTAGTCCTTCCCGCACACATGCGGTCCGGTCTGGTCCGCCGCACGCGGTCCACCCCGACCGCGTGCCTCCCTGGTTAATGCGGAGACGCCTCGTTCAACACGGTTTTTCCACCACATCTACATGCCCCCCACATGTCCCATGTTTCCATATACCTCACTACCACTATGGGTAGCCTCCACAGCCAATCCATGCTCCATGCGCCTAAAACACCTCCCACGTGGCGTTGGCATGCCGCATTGTCGTTTGCCGCCGGTCACCACCGCTGGCGCCCCTACCTCTGCGGGCCACCATTCTTGATCTATTTTTTGTATTTTGAAACTATTCATGTTTTACAATCCTTAGGTCACAATATACAATACCTTGGGCTCTGATTCATCTTTTCATCACTCTGGGGGTTCGATCACGTTCAAAGACTCCCAGCAAGTCGAGTCGCGACCATGAGTGTCCAACTGCAAAGAACGCCAAGAACAGGGAAGGGAAGAAGCATAAAAATGCCTGGAGGAATGAACCTTAATCTTTTTTTCATGTTATCCTCAATCCTTTATAGTTAGAAAAAATAATGAAGATAAGGATAATCACAAAGATATGTCTCCATTTTAAACCCTGCAAAAATTATCCATCCCATAAGAAGGATCAAACTGTTGATAAACTTGTTTGTTAATTGGTCTGTGTTCATTGTTGAATTCAATAATAGGGAAAATCATAAATTAAACCACTCCCTACCTCAAGTTGGAATGGTCATTGATGAAGGACAAAGTTGCGTTGTGATCGTTAGCAAATTTCTTTCAAATCTAGGTGTGTTGTTGATTGTTGATCCACGATCTGACGATGTTCATTCGAAAGAGTTTTGTCTCCATGACTCAAAATAATTCTAGGGTTATGGTGATAACCATGAATTCTATGATAAGGGTTAATAAAAGAAATCATGACACTACGTTACTGTGTAACATTAAATAAAATAAATCATCATTTATTTTATTTCTTTAAATGTCCAAAAATAACTTTTCACAGTCAACTCGTGTCGGTCAATGTTAGTCCCCACCTAAGGTAACGTCACTACCCTGAATGCAATGGTGCCCTCGTATTACTAATCCAGGAACTCGTTTATAAGTTATTCCACTTTTTAAGGAAAATTAGGTGTGTGTGTTATTTAATATTTTAATTTTTTCATGAAATTTTTCTGGGCACTCTGAGCCTCAGAATCACATGTCATCTCAGCACCTAGTTTCATAATAATTCCATATAATATTTAAAAATAATATATGGAAATTTCAAGATGTTAAATTCTCCCTACCATAGGGATTTACATCCTCAAAAGCAAAAATAAAAGGCTATACAAACAAATGAGGGTACTAAGCGTGAATTTGAGCCTCCTGCTCTTATATACTCTCTCAAAGACTCTCGTGTTGCCACTGAACATGTACCAAAGGAATTTCTCACCCAAGAAAGATCCACTAATAATGATCCTTGATATCCATTGGTTTCTCAGAAAAATTCACTCCATCCTCGATATCCATCTCACTCCTATTGATGACGCGTGATGGTTCATGCATGTATCTCCTCGGCTATGACACGTGGAAGACGTCATGTACCCGGTGAAACTACGAGGGTAGATCTAGGTGGTATTCCACCTCACCAACTCTATGAAATACCTAAAAAGGATTGA
The DNA here is from genome assembly GCA_963277665.1 of Viscum album. Taxonomy (NCBI): domain Eukaryota; kingdom Viridiplantae; phylum Streptophyta; class Magnoliopsida; order Santalales; family Viscaceae; genus Viscum; species Viscum album. The sequence continues at coordinate 55,482,551 of OY728153.1, read as the reverse complement.
TGAACCTTGGAGATATCATATTGCCCCGGCCAAATCTATGTTTCATGTGTTGAGGAGAGACCTTAAGGAACACATGGTCTCCCTCCTCAAAATCCAAAGGAATATGTTACTAGTGAACATAAGACTTATGATGGATCGGTGCAGTCTTCATCCACAACTAAATGACCTACATCTTCTCTATAGTCACCTACACTAACACCAGGCCCATGAGTTCTCACTCTTCTGGGTTTGTACATCAAAGTGGTGACCTGCCGGGTCACCCGTACAAGGTCTTGAATGGTGTTATACCGATGGTGGAATGTTATTTGTAGTTTACACAAACTCCACTAGAGTTAGGTGATCCTCCCAACTGTGGCCAAAATATTGGATTCAAGCATGTATCTTGTCCTCCAGAACCTGAATGGTCTGCTCAGTCTGGTCGCCCGTCTATGGGTGAAACGTTGTACTCAAGTGCAGTTGAGTCCCAAACGCCTCCTATAATCCCTTTAAAAACTAGGATGTAAAGCGAGCATCGTGATCCGAGACTATCATCAATGTAACTCCATAGAGTTTAACATTTACTTTCTCATAGAGGCATCCCAATATCTCTATTGAACTCTTCTTCTGAATCTCTATGAAGTTGGTCAACTTGGTGAGTTGGTCAACGATCTCCTAGATGGTATTGTGCCCCCTAGACATACATGGTAACCCTATCACAAATTCCATTGATATCCCATCCCACTTTCACTATGACAGCTCAAGGGGTTGAGTCGAACCTACAGGAACTTGGTGCTCAACTGTCACTTACTGATAAGTGAGGAATCTAGAAACAAAATCTTCCACTACCTTCTTCATACTCGACCACTAGAACTGACGTCGGAGGTCTAGGTACATCTTATCTACTATTCATGCTCAGATTTACTATTTTAGGTGAAGATTGAAATGTGTTTCCTTTTCACCAAAAAATGAAAGTTTGGTCCCATCACTACAGACACACTACACTTTGCGCCTAAAACAGTCAATATGAGCATGGACTATAGATAACCAGTCCATAACGAGAATGACATCATAAGGTCTCGACACCGCTATCAAGAGATCCCAACTAAAACTCTTACCTCCAAGAGTAAGGTCACACTATTATCTCCACTATATGATCATAAAATCTCCTCCCATAGGAGTCTCTAAATATAAGGGTCAAGTCCACGGTTCCACTTGAATCTTTGAGTATCGAACAAGGGTCATGGAAAGAAAAGAATGATTGGCACATGTGTCTATCAAAACTGCATCTAAGGTTGAAAAAACACAGATCGTATGTCTAATAATCCCTGGAGTATTTCGTTTTTAATCCTTCATCACTTGAAGCTGGCCTCATCCCTATCCACCAGCTCTCTAAGCTTTCGTGGACCACCTAGGGATGGTGGTGGTAATACATCAAACCTCCACCAACCTCATGTTATCTTTACTGCTTTTGTGCCATGTCTTCCACCATATGGACCACCCTTCTCCCACATATTCCTCTATCTCGGTGGTCCCTCAAACATCTATTGATCGGTCGTATGACAGTTCGGGCAATCTCGATCCAGATGTCCCTGACCGCCACATGAGTAACACATCATGTCCTTCAACAGACTCACTCTACCATGGGAGCCTTACACTGCTGATCATGTTTTCTAGGGTCATCCCCTAGAGTTCCTAGCCCACATGAGTCCCAGCGACTGATGTCGACTACCTACTACCGAAGACTTAGCTACCTAGTGCCTGGTGGTACCTCGCACTACCGGTGTCTTCTCCATTAGAAATCTATCCACAAACAGATCTTTCTCCAGTACCCCATCATACGTATGAATGCTAATGGATATCTTGGATGTCAGTGTAACCCTTAATCTAAAGTCTGAGCCTTGAAGAATGGGTCGTGTACCCTATACTAGGAGTAGCGAGATAGATCATCAAATCTCGCCGAGTACTCTTCCACTGTCTGACTAGTAATAACCCAAACTTTTATCAATGAAATTTTTTCCTTCTTGTAGTAATGTCATAATCATATAAAATCACATTAGGAAACATAATGCCACATCATGCATAAATGAACTACTATGTGACCTTTAAACATAAATTTTTTACTTCTGTGTTTTTAATTTTGAAAATATGACATACATGGTTGTGTTTAGTAAGATGTTTCGAGTCTGATAGGACAAACTTAGTTTTTTGTGAATAGTAACCTACCCTTAGGAATAGTAATATGACCCTTATGAATAGTAAATCATCCAAAATAATAGTAACATCACCCATGAATGTATAAATAAAATTTAGGCATCTTATAATTGACAATATGACCATAGTAAAACTATTGGTGTTTTTGTAAGTAATAACTAATTAATTATAATTAATTAATTAATTTAAAGAAAATTTATTTTCCTAAAATTTGTTCATAAATTAAAAATTTTATGACTTATAGTTTTAAGATAATTTGATAAGACCTTGTGTAATTTTTGAAAGCATTATAAAATCAGTTTTAATTTTAAAATATGTATTTTTTAAATAAATTATGATTTTAATTAAAAATTAAATTGTTCAAATTTAGATAATTATTTTTAAAAAAATTGATTTCATTTTTTGATTCTACATGTTGAAAAATAGTTAGGGTGAATTTTTTCAATTTTTCTAAAATACTTTAATTTTTTGTTGATAGTGAAATTCAATAATTTACAAAATATACTAAATAAATGAATTTCTGCATCATGCTTGAGTCATGGAAGATGTAAATGTCCATTTATTCAAACTCACATGAATTTATTGATATTTTTAGTCATAATAATCTTCACTATTTATTTTCTTATGGAGAAATAATAAATTAATGAATATAATATTAAGAAAACCCTCCTCCCCTCCACTATAAATATCACCCCTCACACCCTCATATCTTCCCACCTCTAAAGATTTAATACTTCACTAAATTATAGCCAAATATTCCCCCAAGATCCTTCACCATGTCCATAATCCCTCAGTATCATCAAAATACCAAATCCTATTCCCTAAAGAGGCTCTCAAAAGAGATAAACTCAAGAGGTAAATTCCTCTTTCTGATTCTTTTAATTTCTTTCAAGTTCCTTTCTTTTCTTTTTATTTACTCACCTACTTTCACCCAAATGGTATGATAAATCTAGTAACATACATGTACTAGAATTCTATTATGATAATGGGATATTTCATCATAATCTCACCTTCTCTCTCCTTTTATACTATAAATGAAAACACCTTCTGAGATGTATTAATTTATCACATTCAAGGATGACAGGTTTTCAATTTTCATTACCATCTTAGAGACTGGTCATGAAACTATTTTAATGGTTGAACCAGATCATTATATATTTATTTTATATTATGTGATGTTCTTTAATCCTTATACACTCATGATATAAAATAATAATACAAAACAAGTTCATTGTGTGCAAAACCGCCAAATAAATCCAAACGTTTATCATTGAAATTTTATCTAATGATTCATCCTCGTGGTATATAAAGAAATTCATTATAAGATAATTTATATCTATTTAATTTCACTAAAAATATAAATTAATAATTCTTTATTTTTAACCACATTTCAAACGAATATCCATTCATGATCACAAGTGAACCATTTATAAAATGTAAGAAAATTAACACTCTCGAACAATGAATTAAGCTCTATAACTCATCAAAAGGTATATAAAAGAACATAATAAAACCATAATGAATCAAATTCATTTATTAAATTCTATTTAATTGTTAATTAATGAATCTAATGTCATTATACAGTAATTTAAAGTGAAGAAATCATTCAGACATAAGGTCTGGGGAAATTCTCAAACCCAACTCTCTTTCTTTGGGTTTTCCCTCTTCAACCCATTTTCAGTATGGATATGCCTTAAAATAATTTATTCATCAGTATCTTAATTTTTTTGGGATATAATTTTTTTTTAATTTATTTTATGAAAAAATCAATGTTTTCCAAAACAACCCTTCTTTCAAATAAACACACCCTTTTTACTTCTCGAAGATGGTTTCACTCTTCACTCATGGTTAATAGTTCTATGTCAACAATGATATTCCCTATTTTTTTTGGGAACCAAATGTTTATTAATTTATTATTTATGGTGTAAAATTCATTTCTTTCCATGGGTTATTTTATGTTCAAGTATGACATATTTTCTATGTGGCATGCATGATAATGTGAATGTTATGATGTGATGGGTGTGCCCGGAATTATATAGCGCAAATGTGAATGTTTTAATGTGAAGGGTGCACCCGAAATTATAAATTTCTCCAATGAATTGGGTAAATTTATAAATATAATGAGTTAAAATGAAATTATATGTGAACATGATGCTATATTTTTTCACAACTATGTGTGGTAGTTAACCACTAAGACATGATGCTTCATTTTTATGCATTGCCACATTACAAGTCTTTTCTTAATTTTTCTTCTCATGATTATGATATTATAGATATGTTATGATGATAATGATTATGCTCATCCCATGTTATATTTTTTCATGTTATTTTATCTCACCCCTTTTTTATGTATATCCTAAGGTGACTACATGTACTAAGAATAATTCAAGGGCTAATAAGAAGCTAGATAATAAGGAATTAAATAAATTTTTATTATTATTTTGTAAAAGTTATGTATGGTCCTAGTTTTCCCAAGAAACTGAACCTTTGGATCCTAGTTGTTTAATATTTTTATGTTTTATATCATTAAAATGATGTAAAAGTAAAGTAAGAAAAGAAGAGTCTCTATAGTTGGTATCAGAGGCATGGTTTAGCTAATTTGGGAATTAGGACTAGTGAACCCTATAGAAAACCTCTAGTATAAGACTAAGTAAAAATATGCACACAAGAATATTTTCTAAACATAAGGATACCATAAGATATGGTTTTAGTGTAAATTGTAAAAATTAATAAGTTATTTATTCATGAATTGTTTACTTGTGTTTTGTTTTAACATTTTCTATTTTAGAAAGTGGTTGGAACTATGAGAAAACAGGCCAACAACCCGTGTGAGGGCCACTACAACGATTTCCCGAATGACATCCCCAATGCTTTGGGAGGTGGATTTCAAAACTTCATGGAATTTATTACCCAGTTGTCTCTGGTTATGAATAATAACATGAATAATGTGGAACATCCTTCTTCACCTAAGAGGGAGAAATTAGCTATCGAGTGTTTTATGTGGTAACGACCACCGAAGTTTAGTAGATCTTTTGATCCACTAGTTACAGAATAGTGGGTCAACTCCATGGAGAATATTTTTTTTTTATTTACTATTCTAAGACATATAAGGTGATTCTAGACATTTATTATCTATATTTAGAGTCCAACTAATGGTGGTATTTGATTAATAACACCAAGTTGGTTGATGAAATTGAAAAGATGGAATAGGAATACTTTAAGATCATGTTTCTTAATAAGTATTTCCCAATAACTCTTCATAAAAATATGAAGAGATAATTCATAGATCTCATGCAATATGAAGAAGAATATGTCACATCCTATGAAGAAAATTTCACATGGTTTTCAAGGTATGCTTCAGGTTTTGTTATCAACAATGATAGAAAAATTGATAGATTGTTTAGTGTGTTAAAACCACACCTTCAAAAGGATATTGAAATTTGAGACTTTAAGAGTTATTAATAAGTTGTTCGATGTGATCTCAAAGTAGATATGGGGTTTATAGAATGGTCCCATGGATATGGTGATAAGAAACGAAAGGTGGATTTTTAATCCGGAGGATCTAATAATAAAGGAGGGAAGAAACCTCAACCGCACACATTCCAAAAATGTGGGAAGAAGCATCATGGGAATTAACTCAAAGGGATGGGGAAATGGTTAAATTGTGGTAGAGAAGTCCATAAAGCTCTTGAATGTTGAAAAGGCATGAGAAGGTAGGGAAATGTGGTGAAAGAAAAGAAAGTACCATCCATGGTCCAATGCTACAAATTTAAGGAGAAAGGGCACTATGAAAGCTAGTGCACTAAACCTTGAGCACTTGAGGGTAATCAGTGTCAGCATCCACCCAAGAAAAATGAAAAATGGAAGGCTTATTCCATCACTATTGCAGAAGTTGATCAAGAAAATGAATTCGTACAAGGTAGACTTTTTATTCACTCAAGAATGGAAAAGTTGTATTTGATTCTGGTTCTATGCATTCCTTTATATCTTGCAAGTTTTTTAAAGCTATGGAATCGAAGTCCCAAAACCTTAAAGTAGAGATATCCATAAGAACACCTAGTGGTAAAATCAATGAACCCCAAGTGTTGGAATCTTCTCCTGTTGGCATATGTGGGAAGATTCTTCCAGTGAATCTTATGCTACTTACCTTGTTGGAATTCAATGCTATAATGGGAATGAATTTGATCTCATTATATAGAGCACATATCAACTATCAGGAAAATAAAATATATTTTCATATTCAGAACCATCCAATGATCTTATAAAAATTCAAGGAAGATCATGAATCTCTTTTGAAAAAAAATTCAATGGAGTGGGTGTTGATTCCCTATAAAGAGGCATACCTTACTCAAATGGTTGAGTCAAAGGAAAGTGTCAACCTAGTGTAAATTTGTATCATGAGGGAATATGATGATATATTTCCAAAATAGTTACCCAGACTTCCCCCAGATTGTGAGGTAGAGTTCTCTATAAAACTCATACCTAGAGCTACTACTATCTCAATTTTTTCATGTAGGATGGATCCTATAAAACTGGATGAGTTAAATAAGTAGTTGTAATAGAATTTAGACAAAGGGTTCATACACCCTAGTGCATCACCTTGGGTTACACTAGTGCTCTTTATGAAGAAGAAGGATGGATCAATGCAGCTATGTATCGATTGTCAGGAACTCAACCAAATCACTATAAATAAAAAGTATCGTCTCCCAAGTATTTACAATTTATTAGATCAGCTATGAAGAGATCTGTACTTATCAAAGGTGGATATTTGTTTTGGATATCATCAGCTAAGGGTGACGAAGGAAGATATTCAGAAGACTGCCTTTCATACAAGGTATGGGCACTATGAGTTTCTGGTGATTCCCTTTGGACTTACTAATTCCCCTAAAATCTTCATGAAGTTGATTAATATAGTCTTTATACATTACATAAACAAATTTTTGGTAGTTTTTATTGATGACATTCTCATCTACTCCAAGAGTGAGCAGGAACATGAAGACCATATAAGACTTGTGTTGGCGATATTGAGAAAGTATAAGTTTTATACCAAGTTCAGAAAGTGTAAATTTTGGATGAATAAAGTCACGTTCTTGGGACATGTGATCACAAGTGAGGTAATTTACGTGGACACTTCAAAAAAAGGTGATTGAGGAATGGCCTAGACCCTCTAGTGTCATAGAAATCCAAAGTTTTCTTGGATTAGCAGGGTACTATAGAAATTTTGTGAAAATTTTCTCATTATTTTCAAGCCCTCTAACTAAGTTAACAAGGAGTAAAGTATGTCTAGATGGAATAATGTTAGGGAATCTTCAAGGAGCTAAAGAGAAGGCTGATCATAGCACATGTACTCACATTACCGAAGAGTGGATAAAGTTTTGTGATATACAGTGATGCTTAAAAGAAATTCTTGGGTTGTGTACTCATGAAAAATGATAATGTGATCGCCTACACCTCATAGTAGTTGAAGATCCATGAGTAGAACTACCTGATGCATGATCTAGAGCAACAGTTGTGATTTTTTCCTTGAAAATCTAGAGGCACTACCTCCATGGTGAGAAGTGTGACATATAAACTGATCACAAGAGTCTAAATTATATATTCACACAAAAGGAGATCAACATGCATCAAATGGGATGCTTAGAGATAATCAAATATTATGATTTCTCTATTCACTATTATCCTGGAAGGGCAAAAAAGGTAGTTGTTGCTCTAAGCATAAAAGAACCTGCTACTCTATCCATATTGCAGATTGAGAAATACCCTATCATCATGAATATTCAAAGGATGGATTTAGAAATTATAATGTCAGGGAATACATCCTACATTTCCCAAATGATTTCCCAACCATTTATCCAAGATAAGATTAAGGATGCATAAAGGGATGATCAGGAGCTACAAAAGAGGGTGAATACAGTAAAGAAAGGGGAGCTTCTAGAGTTCCATTTCGAAGATGATGGTGTGATTCGGTTTGGAACACGGATTTTTGTGCCTTTATCACCTAGTATAAATAAGGATTTATTTGATAATGCTCATAGCTCACATTTCTCTATCCATCTTGGTGGCACCAAGATGTACCGTGATCTCGGAGAACACTTCTGGTGGGAAAACATGAATAAGGTGACTGTTGAATATATCTAAAGGTGCTTGATATGTCATCAAGTTAAAGCATAGTGAAAAAACTCTAAAGGGATGAAGCAACCATTTCATAAAACCGTGTGGAAATGGGAGAATGTCACTTTTGGCTTTGTCACAGGTCTCCCGAAGACATCTAAGGTAAATAATGCGATATGGATTGTGGTTGACCGACTCACCAAGAATGCCCACTTTATCACTATTCAGGAAGATGTCTCACTTGAACAACTTGCAAAGATATATGTGAAGGAAGTGGTGAGACTACATGGGGTTCCACTCTCTATTGTCTCTGATCATGATCCAAGGTTCACATCTAAATTTTGGAGGAGTCTCCAACATGATTTAAGTACTGAATTAAATTTCAGCATGACCTATCACCCCCAAAATGATGTCCAATATAAAATTGCTATTTAGATTCTTGAATATATGCTAAGAGACTTCTCTTTAGAATTAAAATGTGGATGGTATCAGCATCTCCCATTGGTTGTATTCTCATACAACAATATCTTCCACTCGAGTATTCAGATTGCTCCATATGAAGCTCTGTATAGAAAGTGATGTAGAACTCCAAACTGTTGGGATGAAGTTGGATAAAGAAAGATACTTGGACCTGATCTTGTGCAAGATATGATAGATAAGGCTCACGTCATCCATAAAAATATCAAAGATTCTTAGATTAAGAAAAAGAGCTATGATGATGACCATCGGAGGGACTTTGAGTTCGATGTCATAGATAAAGTCTTCCTTCAAATATCACCATGGAAGAGAGTCGTGAGGTTTTGAAAGAAAGGGAAGTTAAGCCCAAGGTATATTGGCCCCTTTGAGATCCTTGACTGCATAGGAGTTGTGGCCTATCGGCTTTCACTTCCACCAAATATGGCTCATGTTCATGATGTGTTTTTTGTATCACTCCTGAGGAATTACATACCAGATCGCTCACATGTATTGAACTCAGAAGTGGTATGGCTAGAAGATGATCGATCTTATGAGGAGTAGCCAGTAAATATTCTGGACCAAAGAGATAAGGTTCTACACAACAAGACAACCCACCTTGTTAAAGTTTTGTGGAGGAACCATAAGTATAAAGAAGCAACTTTGGAACCATAGGATGCGATTAAGGAGAAGTACCCTCATTTGTTTATGTAAAACGAAATTTCGAGGGCGAAATTTCAAAAGGGGGGAAGAATGTAACGACCCAAACTTTTATCAATGAAATTTATCCCTTCTTGTAGTAATGTCATAATCATATAAAATCACATTAGGAAATACAATGCCATGTCATGCTTAAATGAACTACTATGTGACCTTTAAACATAAATTTTCCAATTTTGTGTTTTGAATTTCCAAAATCTGACATACACAGTTGTGATCAGAAAGATGTTTTGAGTTCGATAGAACAAACTTAATTTATGGTGAATAGTAATCTACCCTTATGAATAGTAACATACCCTTATGAATAATAAATCATCCAAAAGAATAGTAACCTCACCCATGAATGTATAAATAAAATTTAGGCATCTTATAAGTGAAAATATGGCCATAGTAAAAGTATTGGTATTTTTTTAAGTAGTAAATAATTAATTAATTAATTTAAAATAAAATTTATTTTCCTAAAAAAAATTTATAAATTAACAATTTTATGTCTTCTGGTTTTAATAAAATTTTATAAGACCTTATGTAATTTTTCAAAGCATTATAAAATAAGTTTTAATTTTAAAATATTTATCATTCAAGTAAATTATGATTTTAATTAAAAATTAAATTATTAATATTTAGAGAATTATTATTGAAAAATGAAGTTCATTTTTAGATTCTATATATCGAAAAATGGTTGGTGTAAATTTTTTGGTATTTTTCTGAAATACTTTAATTTTGTGAATAGTGAAATTCGATAATTTACAAAATATGCTATATAAATGAATTTCTACATCATGATTGAGTAATGGATGATGTAAATGGACATTGATTCGAAATCAAATGCACTTATTACTATTTTTAGTCACAAAAATCCTCACTATATCTTTTCTTGTGAACAAATAATAAATTAATGAATATAATATTATGAAAACCCTCCTCCCTTCCACTTAAATACCACTCCTCACACCCTCATTTCATCACACCACTCAAGCTTCAAGCCTTAAATAAATTCTGACCAAATCTCCCCCTAATATCCTTTCCAACTTCCATCAGACCTTGGTCTCCTCAAAATTCCAAATCTTCTTCCCTAAAGAGTCCCTCAAAAGATATAAACTCAAGTGGTAAATTCCTCTTTCCGATTCTTTTATTTTCTTTCAAGTTCCTTTCTTTTCTTTTTCTTTACTCATCTAATTTAAACCAAATCTTATGTTAACTCTAGTAACATATATGTATTGTAATTATTTTACTATAATGGTATAGTTCATCATAATCTCATCGTCCCTCTCCTTTTATACTATAAATTAAAATATTATCCGAGATGTGTTAATTTATCACATTCAAGGATGACAGGTTTTCAATTTTCTTTTCCATCTTAGATACTGGTCATGAAACCATTTTAATGGTTGAAACATATAATAATATATTTATTTTATCTTATGTGATGTTCTTTAATCTTTATACACTCATGATATAAAATAATAATAAAAAACAAGTTCATTGTGAGCAAAACCACCAAATTAATCCAAGCGTTTATCATTAAAATTTTATCTAATGATTCATACTCATGGTAAATAAAAAAACATTATAATATCACTTATATCACTGAAATGTCACTAATAATATAAAATAACAATTATTTATGTTTAACCACGTTTTAAACTAACTTTCATTCATGAATACAAGTGAACCATTCATAAAAGCTAGGAAAATTAACACTCCTGAACAATGAATTTAAGCTATATAACTCATAAAAAGGTCTATAAAAGAACATAATAAAACTATAATGAATAAAATTAATTTATTAAAGGATATTTAATTGTTAATTAAATAATCTAGTGTCATTATACAGGACATTAAAGTGAAGAAAGCATTCAGACACAAGGTAAGGGGAAATTTTTGAACCCAACTCTCTTTCTTTAGGGGTTCCCTATTCAAACCATTTTTAGTATGGATGTGCCTAAAAATAATTTATTCATCATTATCTTAAATTTTTTGGGATATAAATGTTATCTAATTTATTTTATGATAAATCCAATTTTTTCCAAAAGAACTCTTATTTCAAATAAACACGCCCTTTTTACTTCTCGAAGATTGTTTCACTCTTCACTCAAGGTTAATAGTTCTATGTCAAGAATGATATTCCCCCTTTATTTTGGGAACCTAATGTTTATGAATGTATTATTTATGATTTGAAACCCATTTCTTTCCATGGGTTATTTTATGTTCAATTTTGAAATATTTTCTTTGTGGCATGCATGATAATGTAAATGTTATGATGTGACGGATGCGCCCGGATTTATATAGAGAAAATATGAATGTTTGAATGTGACAGGTGTGCCTAGAATTATACAGAGCTCCAATGCATTGGGTAAAGTGATTAATATACTGATTTAAATTTAAATGATGTGTGAACATGATTTTATCTTTATTCACAACTATGTGTGGTAGTTAACCACTAAGACATGATGTTTCGTTTTTATGCATTGCCACATTTGAAGTCTTTTCTTATTGTTTACCCTCATGATTATGATACTATGAATATGTTATGATGATAATTATTATTCTCATCCAATGTTATTTTGTTTAATTTTCTTATTTTTCCTCTTACTGTGATTTTAGCTCACCCCTTTTTGATGCATATCCTTAGGATAATACATATACTGAAGAGAATTCAAGGGCCAATAAGAAGCTAGAGAAGAAAAAATTAAATAAATGTTTGTGTTTATGTTGTAAAAGTTATGTATGGTCCTAGTTTTCCCAATAAACTAAACCTTTGGATCCTAGTGGTGTAATATTTTAATGTTTTAAATCATTAAAATGATGTAAAAGTAATGTAAGAAAAGAAAATTTGTTATATGACTACCCTACTACAGATGTAAAAGCTTCTGTATGCGCATTGATCACAACATAGCTGAAAAGAACTATTATTTGAAGAGATGTTCAAATTATAACCAAGAGATTGTTGCATCATCATGTTTCTAGATAACTAAGCTCTACCATCTCCCCATAGTTCCACGAAGAAGACTCACATCTAGGACTTCCATCTGGTCGGAAGTCATCCTCACAAGGTGGAAGACACATGTAACTGCCCCCAGCAAATCCTTAGCTACCTAGGGGTCTATCTCACCTTGAAACCTATGAGGTAGATTCCTCTAGAACTCGTGCATTTCACTCATCCTGTGTTCATCCCCAACTAGTATTGTTGGTAGTAGCTGATGCTCGATAGGTGGTATTGCTGGTAAACCACCCTGAGGTGGTTTCTATAGTATAGGAACCTATATTGATGCCTCATCACTAGGCAGATCATCCTTATGATCACACAATAGAATACTGGATGGTTTTCTATGTAGATTCATCTTGAAATAGAATAATATGTATCACATTCAATAGATTATACCTGGTTATATGACTCAAGAAGGACATGAGAACACACCCAAATCCTATATGATGTGTGTGCCATTGTTTTCCCTACAACCAGTGTTATCATGTACTGAGTCGAAAAGCAGGTTTCCAGAGTCCAGGTGTATGGATACGTCATCCGCCTCACCAACAATGGAATCCCTATCATAAAAGACATACTTGAAACACTTAACATTGTTTTTATAATCCAACCTCACAAACTCCTGATCCTTAAGTATAATTGACCCCCTATGGTACAACTCTATCATGACCCATCTTAGAGAGTCCCATGTCATGACAACCCCAATACTGCCTCTAATAGGCCAGGGTCTGGTGGCTATCACAGAGTAGGAATACCCCACAAATGGGAGACATTTTTCTATGTACTTGTACACACACACATCTCCAAGAAAAAAATGTTGAAATGTAAAAACACTATGTAAAAAATCATTAATACACTAATATACCAACCATAGAGTAAGACATCCAAAAACTGGAATGAAAATGAGGCCAGAATACAAGCCCACCAAAATAAAGAGTCTATAAAATTGAATGCACAAGTTCCTAAAACTCATTCACGTAAAACCCTAACTAAAGGAAAAGGTACTCAACAACTATATGAAGTCGTATGAGCACACCTCAACTGTTTGGTCTCTCTAAGGTCCACCTAGTCTTGGTCCACCTAGGACTCTATCAAAGTGCTGATCATCTGCACAAGACACGACACGTGTGGGCAAAGCCCATGTAGGGGTGAGTAAAAAAAATACTCAGTAGGACACCTCAAAACCACAAAGGAATACTACTAATAAATAAATAAAGTATGACACAAATAAATACATGAATTATACTAAAAATAAATAATACAGTCAGCTCACACATGTACTAGTGTATGGTACGCAAAATAGGATCTTCATACATAATGCACAAAACACCCAGTATCGATAAGACACTTAGTCTCGATGAGACAATCATCCCCCAAAAGGAATTTATTCTTAGTGAGACACATATTCTCGGTAAGACATGTAGTCTCGATAAGTCACGTAGTCTTATAAATTCATATAGTCTCAAATTCATCGCCAAACATAGGATTCTGCTCATAGCGCTCTCGTTTCGAGAGAACCTACTCTTCAAGCATTTAAGTTGTATTAACTCTTCTACAAAATTAACTTAGGATATCTCAAAAGTATTGTCTCATCTCAAGGTTACCAACTCCACAAACACCTTGTCAAATGGACATAGGGTTTGAAAGTTATGGATTTTTTCATAAAAAGGTTCAACCCAGGTCCAGTCTAGGTCCGATCTAATCTGGAATACAAGGCCCGACTGTCCGGACAACCCAAACCAGTCTGTATGACCTGGTCTAACCCAATAGGCATACTAGGCTACTTGGTCCAACCTTCTGGGCCATTGGAACATCCTGAATCCTCTGGTATGTCCCGCACACATGTAGGTCAGTCTCATCCACCACAAGTGGTCCGCCCCGACCACGTGTCTCCCTGGTCAACATGGCGCCGACGCATTCCACGTGTTCAGTCCTCAGCTTATGCACACCCCACATGCCCCATGGCCTCTCCACCACCATGGGCAGCTTCCTTAGCCTAGTTGTGCTCCAAGCGGCAAGATGCCTCCCACATGGTGCTACTACCCCGCACCACGGTGCGCCACTAGCCGCCAGCACCCCTACCTCTGAGGGCCTTCGTTCTTGTTTTGTTTCTCTATTTTTCTAAACGAAGCTAGTTATGTGATCTTCATGTCACAATATACACTGCCTTGGGATCTGATTCATCTTTCCATCACTCTGAGGGTCCAATCGGATTCGGATCCTCCCAGTAAGTCGAGCTGCGACCATAAGGATCCAATGGCGAAGAACGCCAATAACGGGGGAGAGGATAAGTACAAAAACACCTGGAGGAATGAACCTTGGCCTTTTTTCATGTTGGCATCGATCTGTTCTAATTATAATGAAGAATGAAGATAAGGATAATCACAAATATATATCTCCTCTTTAAACCCCGCAACAATTATCCATCCCATAAGAATGATCGAACCACAAATCAACCTGTTAGTGGGTTGGTCCACTTTCATCATTGAATTTAAGAATGTGGAAAATCATGAAGAAAGAAATCCCCTACCTCAATTTGGAATGATTGTTGATGAAGGATAAAGTTGTGATATGATCATTGGCAAAGTTACTTCAAATCCAGGTGCGTTGTTGATCATCGATCCATGATCCGATGGTGTTCATTTAAGATAGATTTGTCTCCTTGCCTTATAATAATTTCAGGTTTATGGTGATCACCTTAAATTCTCTAACAAGGTTTAATAAAATAAAAGGTGTCACTGCGTCGTTGTGTAACGTTAAATAAAATAAATCTTCATTTATTTTGTTTGTTTAAACATCCAAAATTTTAATTTTCACTTTCAGCCTATGTCGGTCAATGTTAGGCCCTACCTAAGATAAATTTTCTCCTCTAAACGTAATGGTTCCCTTATATTTTTGATCTGTACACCCTTTTAGAAGTTATTCTAATTTTTTATGAAAATTGTGCACATGTTCTATTTAATATTTTAATATTTTTCAAACAATTGTTTCGGGAACTCTGGGCCTCATAATCACATGTTGTCTCAACACCTAGTTTCATAATAATTCCATATAATATTTAAAAATAATACTTTGAAATTACAAGATGTTACACCCACCAATATCATTGTCTAATCTTTTGAAAATGTCCAAATACCATCTATGTGAAAATTTCATCAATAATTTACATGTTTGAATCATGATCATATGTAATTACTAAAAGAGGTATAGCATATCTCCTTTGTATCTCACCTTAAACACCTGAACTACAAAAATGACCATAACATTGAAAATTGGGTACATTACACACAAGGGGATCAAAAACAATTACTAAATATTATATATGTCTTCTTTTTGAAATATCTAATGATAAAAATGGTATTGTGTCTAAATTGGTTATTTAAGAATACTAGATTAATCTATATTTGTTTCTATGAAAAAATCATATTTAGCTAAAAAATGTTATAACCATGGGGAAGTAATTGACTACAATGAAACATTTCAACAAATATATCATTGGTAATCCATATGAATAATATTTTCATTCACATATCATATGAGTTTCAAAGTAGTTAAAACAAATGTTAAAAGTCCATATCTAAATGGTTTTTTTATGAATATATAGTTTTAGAGTAATTACATGGTTTTGGAGGTCTCATTTATCAAAATTCTATTTATAAATAGCCTAAATTTGATTATGAATTTAAACAAGTCACATGGAATGGGTATGAACATATATTAAATTATATTTTCTCAAATAGTTTTAAAAATGGAAAATTATATTCAAATATCTATTTAAAACCCAAATCAAATGATTTTTTACTCATTATAATTATCATTAATAATGATATTTTTGGCTCTACCAATAAAAATATATAATTTAAATTTTATACTGTAATGAGAAATGAATTTGAGATGAGGTTTATGGGTGAACTCAAATTCATCATCAATTTTAATATTTCTCAAAATTGATATGGAATATTATTAAACCTAGTAAAATACATAAATGGTATACTAAAACAAATTATAACATTACGTACAATGAATTTATGTACTCCCATGTATATGAATTGTATGTTAAGATTGGATAATGTTGGTAAAATAGTCAACAAAAATATTTATAGATGTATAATTGGAAGTATGCTTTACTATAAAATGACTCTTCATAATATCTTGAGTAGTGCTTATATTTGTGATCATTTTTAATCAAATCCAACAAAATTTCACTCAAATATATTTAAAATGAATTATTTAACATTTAAATGGATCCAAAATTGATGATTTATTTTATCTAAGAGAACCTATTTTGGTTTTTCTTCTTTATCTAATGCTGATTTTGGTTGATGAAAATATGATAGTAAAATTACTAGATGAGCATAAAAAGTGATACAAGAATCCCTTATTTTGTGGAGTAGTATGAAATAGATTTTTGTTTCTATTTTTTTATCCTAAACTGAATACATAGTTGCTGGGAGTTGTTAGGTATAAAATCTATCGATGAAACATACTCTCTTACAATCTGGGTAAATAGTTATCCAAATACTTATAAATGAGATAATACCAATGATATTAATATATCTTAAAATCATATCCAGTACTATCAAATAGAACACATTGAAATGAGACATCATTTCCTAAGAGATCAATTCAAAAAATATGATGTCTATGTAGATTTTTTCCCACGTTAATATCAACTAACTGATACTTTAACAAAACTAAAACCCCTTCATAATTCTTAAATAATTAAAGTTTTATTAGGAATAATTCTTAAATGAAATTATATATCTTATCTGTACCTATTTTTACTTTTATTAAAAAAATTCAAATATTTTTAAAAAAATATTGTTTTATAATATTGAAATTTTTATTTATTCATTTATATATTTCAATAATGATCCATTATCAAAACTGTATTATCTTCTTAGTTTAAGCCTTATTCCCCTTATTCTTAAATTTTTCTTAAGGGAGATATTTTTCTTTTACAAATTAATTAATTATTACTTTGATAATTAATTTCTCTTATTTTTTAAAATTCCATTTTCATTTTTTAAAAATAAAATACTTTTATTATTTTTCTATGAATATATTTTTATTCATTTTATTTATCCATATTAATTTTTTTAAAATATCATTTAATTTTTTAAAAATAAATATATAAATTTATTATTTATTTTTATCTCTCATAATAATGATTATTTTACTGTAAAAAAATTACACATACATATATCTAAATTTTGTATTTAGTTTTATTTTGATGAATTTCTATATTATAAACATTTATTAAATGAATTATGTCACTAAAAAAGGAATATCCTCTATATACACTATAAAATAATAATTCTCTCAATAAAGGGGAAATTATTCTATGATGTGTTGTGCTAAGGGTATGTAACATTCTTACATTAATTAAAATTTTCTATTAGTTATAATGTTAAATAATATTCTCTTTTTTCTATTTTAATTATTTTCCCCTTTATTCCATCATTCTCATATCATTATCCTTTTATACTTCATTTGTAGGTACCTTATCCACTCTTTCAATATAATGATCATATTATTTGGGGTGTTTCTGAAGTTATTGATTTTTTTTTCAAATTCTTATCTATTGCCTATTTTTCTCATAAATTCCTTTATCACTTACCTAAAAATAATTATATTATTTATGGGTTTATATAAATTAAAATGTGTGTACAAAAACATTTTCTTTTATACACATTCCTTATCAATATTATCCTTGTTTATATCTTTTGGATGATCTTATATTTTTTCTAATCATAATGGTGGGGGATTTCAAAAACTAATTATTTTTAAAAGGGGGTATATTTTTATGATGATTTATATGGGATAATTGTTATTAAATCCATTGTTCTAACTTTTCTAACCTAATTCAAAAAAAATAAAAGGGTGGAGCTTCTAAAATATTTTAAAATTCTACATTATATTTTTCAAATGATTTATTTATAATAATAGTTCTTAAACTTTATAAAAATCATGTGAATGTATTTAATTACATATATATATCTTTCACCCATAATGAATTATTAACTTATATTTTTTATTTTTTGTGTTTTTAGTCATAAAAATGGGTATACTTTTCTGCCGCTCACTCTCATTGTGTTTTAACAATCACAAAAAATATCTTATCTATCTAAATATTTCATTTATGTGAGTTTTATAATTAAATATTGAAATCAATTTTTGGATGTCCTAGTATCTTCAATTTCATTTAATTATTTAATGCAAGTCTTGAAGCTATAATTTCATCTATTAATGTCTTTGATATTACATAAAATATTCTTAAAGACTTTGAAGTGGAATTTAAGATTACCTCCTTGAAGATTGGTAGAAATAAATTACACCATCTATATGTTGAAGTGCAATGTCTACCATATGCAATGGTGGAAGTGTGCCTCACATGTAAATGGACCACTGAGTACTTGGTGGAGGAGAACCTGCCTTACAGTGGATCCAAAAGAGATTTAAATATTCCACTTACAAGTAACTAACCAACCAATGTCTAGTAGTGGCTCATCAGTATAGTCATTTCTTCAAA
Organism: Viscum album; assembly: GCA_963277665.1. Taxonomy (NCBI): domain Eukaryota; kingdom Viridiplantae; phylum Streptophyta; class Magnoliopsida; order Santalales; family Viscaceae; genus Viscum; species Viscum album. The sequence goes on along the minus strand of OY728153.1, from coordinate 55,463,559 downwards.
CAATAGTTATAGTCAGCTCACCATCTACCTAGTGGATGCTACTATGTACCCAATGGTGTTATCTAGTGTCCAATTGGGATGTAATTATTATGAAAAAAATATCATACTGGTAGTATGTTCCTTGTTCAATAAATCTATATAATTAAAAAATATTTCTAATATTTTATATACTATAAAATTATTCACATGGGTCCCTAAAAACTCACCATTATGAACCAGTGTCCTATCAATGTGATCTTAATGATCCAATAATAATAATGCTCTTAAATTCAAAATTCTCCCAAGAATATTCCATGTTAGCAATTTCCTTAAGGATCTCCAACAATTCATACTATCTCATCTCACCCTATTATACTTATTCAATAAAAGTCATTTTTGAGAGGTGAGTAAAGTATTTTCACACAAAAAACCTCCCATTTTTCAACATCATTTGAAAAACATATCACACACTGTAAAATTATGGAATAGTTTTCTTGACTACTATGGAAGTTCAATTTAGAGGTGATAATCCACAATTGTGAGGTATGGGTCTTTTGTCACCATTGATATAATGTTTTTATAGGATTTTCATCTCAAGTTTGGTTTTTGAGAGGTAGGGGTAAACATTGTGAGTTTTCCTAACTTTTTTTTAATCATGTATATATCCCCTATACAATTATGCACAGCATAATCTAATCATTAATTAACATGATTTAAAAATTTCAGATCAATTTTTTCCATCCCTTAGTTACTTTGATAATTTATTTATAAAATAAAAACTATTTTATCGACTATAATTTATTTTATATCTCGATATATTATTTTTAAATCATTAAATTTTATAATTAATCATTCATTTCAAATTAAATTTTTATAATTGAAATTGAAACCCACCACCTCTTTCCATAATCTATAAAAAAATCTCATTGTTTAGAGACTTTTGAATACTGTTTCACAATATTGATTCATACATAGGGTTACTATCAGTTATAATTGATAGTGTTTCCCCATGAAGCCTTATGATTTCATTTATATTCAGTCTTATATGGTGATCAAGTTTTATTTCTTACCTTACACATATAGACTGTGTATAATTGGTAAGGTAGGAGAAGAGTTCCCATATAATTTTATTTATTTATTACTTTAATATTTCTAGTGACAATGTCAATTGTAATATTTCACTACATCAATATAGGATTATATATAGGTTACATAAAACCATTAGTATGTTTTATTTTATCCTTTACATACTGGGATACTGAAAATCTAGACACATAATATGAAATTTACCATATTATATCATCCAACTAGATATTTTCTCATTAATACATATATATAATTCCACTAACTATGTTTAAAAATATATTTTTTCTATTTTCATTATCAAGTATATCCCTCTATAGCTTATGTTTGAATGCAATAAAAACCCTTTTTTTCAGAAATCAAAAACCTATATTTATTAAATAATTCTATCAATTTTACCTCATTCACTACATTATTACTTATTGGAAAATACTTTTCATCATACTAATATATTTAATTATTTTCTGGTAATGATGATCTGTAAATTTCTTTTAAATGGAATAATATCTCCCATTTCCTAAAAATTTTCATATCCATCTTTACTAGATCATTGAATATTGGATCCATATTAATCCCAATCATGTGCTTAACTTTATAGTCCTTCCTATATAATGAATTAACTATCATGTTTACCATACCATGGTGGTAGAGTATAGAGAAATCATAGTCTTTATAAAGATCCATCCATCTTTATCCCTCTATATTAGTCTCTTTATGAGGGAAAATATTCTTCAAATTTTACTAGTCCTTATATGTGTCTCATATTACTCCATATAGATAACATCTCAATATCTTCAAGTGAAATATTTCTACTTCTAACTCAAGGTCATGAGTTGTATATTTCATCTTTGGATCATCAATTTCATTGATGCATACAAAACCACTCTATCATTCTTCATAAGGAATCAACCTAGTCTATTGTTAAATGCATAACCATTTAATAAATATCATTACATTCCTAATATTAATGAAAATACTAGGGCATTAATTAGTCACCACTTCACCTATTCAAAAAAATAAAATTCTTTGGCCACATTACATTCCATCATGTTTAATTAGTTTGGAAATTGGGAATATTGTTAATCAAACCAAAGATAGTTACTTGTTATGACAAAAAAATTATATATCACATCAATATTCATTGGTGTATGAAATTATTTTACTACCATTTTTTTGATGTGTCAAAACACGCTCAATCTCTTGAGATAATATTTACTTAAAAAGAAACTTCATGGAGGCCAAATTTACACTTATTTAATATCCAATAGATTTCCTTTTCACTGAGAGTTTAAGGATTTATTTGAATATTGTTCTGATTTTCTTCTTATATATTGGATTATATAACTAAATTATCAATGAACATACCCATGAAGTTATTAAGATAATATTTGAAGACTCTATCCATAATACAAAATATATATATTCATTGATTAATCTAAAGGTAATTTACATAAACTAATAACTTCAAATATGTCATTTAAACACAATGTTTTTATATAAAATTTCTTCACTCTTAATAGATGTTAATTAGATAGAAGACCAATATTTAAAAAATATTTATCTATTTTATGTCAATATAATAAATCGTCATTGAGTGTTAATGGATAATTATTATTTATAAAAAAGTCAATTATCTCCTAGTATTCAATATTTAATCTCATAGAACCATTCATCTTTTTTTATGAATAAAATATGAACTGCCTATGTTGAAACTGTAATATCTCAGATCCAGGTGCCACCCAAAGGTGACCCAATCCTGGTTAGTCACATAACCTCAAGCGCATTTCCCCAAATCCTAGAGTATTCTGACTAGTAGTGAGGGCAAGGTGTGATAATGGGGAAACAATGCCCTCATTGGCAGAGTATGCACAGCGGAATTAAATAGTAAACAATAGTGAAAGTAGTAATACCATACAACAGAGTAAACAGTGAAATATTGATAGTAATAAAACAACTAGAGCATATATATATATATATAAATGATTCATGTCACATGTGTCTAGGAAAGTAGCCAAACAAGTCATAATGCTGGAAATACAATACAGAAACCAAAGTATAGAGAGGTAGTAAAGTCCAATAGCATCGGAAGCCTTAGCTTGGTCTCATGCTCTCCAGCTCCAACAACAATCATTTACCTAATAAAGAAGGGTGTTTTCCCTTATTTATACCTACAATCATATAATTTATTTGGGTCTAAAAGCCTGGCCCAAATAGGGTGTGAGACGAATCTCAGTAGGCAGCCACCAAAAGATATGTGCCTAACTATCAGTGAATATATATATATATATATAGAATTTAATATGTATAAATGAAGCAATAAACTAGGAATTACTCAAAATTAAACAATCCTACAGTTTTCAATTACTTCCATTCACATTTATTATTCAATTTGTTGAACCATGTAACCTTGGGATCTACCCTAAACTCTATATCTCCCTTTGTAATTGCAACAAAACATATATCTCAAAAGACCATCTAAACAATCAAGTAAGACTAAGTCCAAGCTTGTTATTTGGCTTGTAAGGCTCGTCACAATCATTCAATTATTCGGTAACAACCCTTTGGGAAGGTTCTCATATTTAATCCCCCTGGTCTAACATAATAACCATTCATTTAATAATGACCCTCTGGGAATCTCTCATGGTCTAACCCCTTTTGTCTAACTTAGCACTAAACATTTAAAAATGAACACCTGGGTATCTCTCATGGTAAATACCCACTTAGTCAATATAGAATCAATAAATTATAAATGACCACTTGGGGATCTCTCACAGTCTAAACCCTCGGTTCGATGATCACCTGTTAGCTCTCACAATCTATACTCGTGGGTCAACATAACAATAAAAACATGCATGACTGACCCTACCTCAAGAATCTATCACATTCAAATTCCCCTTGGTCAAAATTCCACAATAAACATCACAAGCATCTCATATAATCATCAACTTCATCCTAACAGTCAAGTCATGGAAACAAGGCAAGCCTAATAGGCATCCTAGACCAAACGGCCAGAAGACAGTCAAACAAGGGAAATGCACCCATGGTGTCCCATAATCAAGGTATATAACCTTATGCATAAGCAAATACCCTTTATCAATTAAGTAAATCATAGAAGGTGATAAATAGGGTTAAATTTCAAATCAATCAATACCCCAAACATGGGTACATGGCACTTTAAGCATATATAATTCAAGACAACACAACGAAAGGCACAAATGACCTACCTTGATATCTCATGATCAATATATTTGAACACTGGCCCTTGAATTGGCCTAGATTGTCATAGATCTATAAAAAGGTGAAAAACTATAAACCTTGAATAACTCACGAAAGAGGAAGAATCGTAAATAAGGGATCTAGAGGAATTGAGAAATCACCATTGGGATTCCAACGCAGCCAGTGGAATCTCAATCAGATGTCAGACAAAGAATTGGGGGCTCGATCTTCATTCATCGTTCATGAGTGCTTCTATATGAAACACGGTAAGAAGAAGTTGGTTATGGACATGGGATGCAACCCCGCTCTGATATATCAATTAAAAAGAAAAGTACATGGCGTGTTCATTTAAACTACACACCGTGTATTAGCCTCAACTATCCCCCAACATAAGCGGTCTTCCAAGTCCCCACACAGCTATGTACTCGGTCGTTACATGGCCAGTACGCTGCAACTGAGTACACGATGTGTACATATAAGTACACTACGTGTACTTAGAAAATTCCCAATTCTTCATTTTTCCTAAAAAACAACCCGAAATCAAGATCCATACTTAAAAATAAGATCAGTTTTCTCATAAACTTCCCCCCTTAAAGAAATTCATCCCTGAATTTTCCTTCCAAGGGTGGTGAAGAAGAAACCTCAAACAACTCTGACCACTGTGATCGCACGTCGGTCTCCCTCTCCCAAGTATCATCCTATACTCACCCATGCTACTATAACACCCTTACCAAAGGAATAGACCATCCATGGAGAACCTATGTGTTGCGATCCACAATCCAAATAGTGTTCTCCTCGAAGGATGCATCCACTTCCAACTCAACCTCCTAGGGTTGAAAAACATGAGACGGGTCTGAAAAGTAATGTTGTAGCTGGGAAACATGAAAGACGTCATACATTTCCTAGTACTTATGAGGTAACTTCAACTAATAGGCAACCAGCCCAACTCTCTCCAAAACCTCAAATGGATCAATGTATCTCGGTGAAATATTTCCCTGGCTCCTAATCCTCCTGTGTCCCAACCTCGATGTGACACACATGAAAACCTAATCTCTGACCTTGAACTCTAGAGGTCATCTCCATTGATTGGTATAAGATTTCTGTCGAGACTGTGTAGTATCCATCCTATTCCGAATAAACTCCACCTTCCCAGTGGTCTCCTGGGAAAGACATGGTCTCATCATAGCTGCCTCTCCTACCCCCTTCCAACATAGGGGTGATCGGCATGACCTACCATACAAAGCCTCATATGGTTCCATCTAAAACATTTCCTAAAAACTATTATTGTAGTCAAACTCCACCAGGGGTATGTGTCTCTCCCAAGATCTTCTAAAATATAGGATGCATGCTTGAATCATGTCCTCCAAAACCTTAATTATACATTGGGACTAACCATCTATCTGGGGATGGTAAGTTGTACTCAGAGGTACCTATGTACCCAAAGCCCTCTGTAGTCCATGCCAGACACGAGAAGTAAACCGAGCATCCCTGTATGAAACAATAAAGTGTGGAACCCCATGTAAACATACAATACCTCAGATTTACAACCTTCCAATCTCATCAACATAGAAGGTTTCCTTGATCAGTAGAAAATATGAAAGCTTCATGAGCCTGTTGATAACAACCCAAACTGCATCATTACATCACGGCGATCTCAGTAACCCTGTCACAAAATCCATCATGACATCATTTCACTTCCACTATGGAATGGGTAACTACTATAAAATCTTTATTGCTCGTTGATGCTTCAGCTTCACCTGTTGATAGGTGGAACATCTCATAAAAGAACTAGCTACATCCCTCTTCATGTTTGTCCACCAATACTGATGATGTAGATCTCGATACATCATGTTGACACCAGGATGAACTGACCACGCTGAGGCATGAAAATCTCGCAAAAGATCCTTGCATATCTCTGGTGACACCCATACACGTCCATGAAAAAAGACAACCTCATCCTCACCTACAGTCTACCCAGGAGTAGGTTCCTCGCCTAATACACTTTCCCTTAGGACTGGGCCTTTGAAATCTGATAGCCACCTCATTCGTACTCAATTCAGTAGACTAGAGGTAACAACTATTTAATAAAGAAATGTTTGTCCTCGTATATCGTGCACCACCAAATGAATCTCAGTGAATAGATTCATAAGATACCACTCATTGTTGGCCTCCTAAACTCTCTGTATCTGAGTTCTCCTTCTCAACGCATTAGTTACTGCGTTGCCTTTCCTAGGTATGTAGGAAAGATCAAAGTCAAAAGACTGAAGGTACTCAACCCACCTTCATTGTCTCAAATTCAGTTCATGCTGAGTAAAAATATACTTGAATATTTTTTGTTCATTGTATACCATAAAATGATCTCTCAAAAGATAATGTCTCCAATAGTGCAAAACATGCACAACTGTAGCTAACTCGAGATCATGCATCGGTTAATTACTCTTATGTGGCCTCAACTGCTGAGACCCATATGCAACAACTCCTTCCCCATGAATAATCATGGATCCCAGCCCGATACCTGATGCATCATAGTAAATTGTGTAACTCTTTACCGGTTCTAGAAAAATTAGGATCGGTGCTAAATTCAATTGCTCTTTCATCTCCTGAAAGGCTGAATCATGGGAATTTGTCCACAAGTACTTCGCACCCTTCTTATTCAAGCTTGTCAGTGGCTCTGTTAAGCATGAAAAGTCCTAAATAAAGCATCTGTAGTAACCAGCCAGCCATAGAAAACTCTTTACCTCAAAGATGTTCTTCAGCTGCTCCTAGGAAACTACTTCTCTCACTTTCTCTGAGTCAACTGATACTCCTATTTCTGAGATGAAATGACCCAATAAGTGAATCTGGTCCATCAAAAAGTGTCATTTTGTGATCTTAGCATGTAATTGATGCTCTCTTAGTGTACTCAATATGATCTCAAATGCATGGCATGGTTGTGTCGAGTGTGAGAGTACACTAATATATCATCCACGAAGACTACCACAAAAGAATCCAAGTAAGTATGGAACACTCAGTTCATCAGTTCCCTAAAAACTAATGGCACGTTCGTGAGACTGAATGACATAACCAAGTACTCGTATAGACCATACCAACTCTGAATGGTTGTAAGAGGTATATCTGATGGTCTAATGCACAACTGATGATAACCAGATTTCAAGTCAATCTTTGAGAACACTCAGGCTCCTCAAATCTAATCAAATAGATCATTAATACTCGGTAAGTGATATCAATTCTTTACCGTCAACTGGTTCATCTTTCGATAATCCACACAAATTCTGAGGGTACAATCCACCTTCTTCGCAAAAAGGGCATGTGAACCCCAAGTAGAAGTACTAGGTCGGATGAAACCCTTTGCCTGTAACTCCTCTAACTGCTTCTTGAGCTCCTGTAACTCTGGTGTAGCCATCCTATATAGAGGAATGGACATTGGTGCCACTCCTGGCATAATCTTAAAAGAGAAATATACCTCTCTCTCCAGAATTAAACCTAAAAAGTCATATAAAAAGACATATCTGTAATGATCCATCACTATAGGAAAGTCTATTTTTGAAGTCTCATGGTCATCCATATATAAACTAGTAATATGGGTTTTAATTCCTTCCAACCCATGATGCTCAGGTCCCTCTCTACTCGCGTAGACATTCCATTCTCCCTTGTATAGAAAAGACCTGCCCTATGGTGACGTAAAACTCACCTGCAACGATAGAAGTCAACAAAGGCCTAAAAGGGGACCAACCTATCCATTATGAGAATGACATCTAAACCCATCATATTTAATAAATAGAGGTCCCATATGAAGTGACACCCACCAAACTCAAGAGGTCACTCATTGCACTGACATACACTATTCTTCCTAATCCCCAATGAAGTGTCTAGCGTCATAACATCATCAGAAGTAAAGATGTAGAGCCCAAGGATCTCTACAACGACAATAGATATAAAACTATGGGAATATCCTATATCTAAAAGAGAAGAATCTAAAACTTAGGCAGCAAGAATCTTACCTGTCACTGAAAGAGATCCCTACTCCAAATGCATGAAATATTGGGATCGATTGGCCCTAAACATCTCAGAGTATATGTAATCATAGAAGGTACTATGAAACTCTTCCCAATACATATCCCAATGACATCCCGCCAGTGAGATAACATCTCACCATATCTTGGTGGAATCACATAGCATGTAAGTTGCGAGCTTCACCCTCCTCTCAGGAGGCATCTCCAAATGCTCAAAGATAGAAATAATGGCCTCCAACCATGACTCTATATCATGAGGTCTTATATACCCTAAAAAAGTGGGAATATGTTGTTGTTGGAACACCCACGTCAACTCTTCCATAGTCAGGGCAGGATGTGGTGCTCCCTGAAAATTTCGCATCATTCTCAAAAAGTCTTCATAGAACTATGAATCAACACCTACGTCTAGTATAACAGCTGGTTCCAAAACAGGCACAATGCAAGGATCCTATGGTAGTCCCCAATCTACCATTTTTGGTGTCTGGTCATCACCCTATACCTGGAATACAACTAGAGGATGTCTTGGTGGCATGACTCTTCAAGGTGAAGCACACACCTCAGTTCAAGATTATCAACTACTACAACTTAGAAGTTAAAGAATGGAACAGGAGAAGGAAAGTATTCAAATTTTTAAAAAATAGGGTTACACAGTGTGTAGAACCACTACACAGTGTGTTTCCTTTAATCATTAACCTGGGTGTGTACCTCATCCAACATGGTCATGTAACACCCCCTACACATGGTGTGTTCCTTTACAGACATGACGTGTATTTGAATATTCCCTCATTCCCAATTACTTATACATGTATAAAACCACATGGTTCTACTAGTGTAACACTACACAGTGTGCATAAGATATACATGGCATGTACAACCTAAATTTCATTCACCTGTGTCGTTAGTTATATGGATGGATACATGGACTTTTACAGCACGGCATGTACTCCTAGTACACATCATGTTCTACCAAACATTTACCAACCTTGTGTCTCTGCTCACACAGTCAGTCACACAGTCAAAAACTACAATGAGTGTACTTAAGAAAATTTATTTCTTCCAGAACAGAATAACACATGGCGTGTGTTCATAACATCACACGCCATGTTGTTTGGGTTTCCGAATAGTAAGCCTATGAAACTTATATGGAACACTCAAAAACTTATAATTTTTTCCAAGTAATTCCAAGTTCTGATCCGTGAGATCCCATACTCACCGCAAATCAAAGTTTGGAATCCTTATTCACATCATAACATGACATAATTAAATTAAAGTTCAAACATGATCCACCAAATTCTGATCCAATATGGACCATAATACCTTAGTAATAAAAACTTGGTGTCCATCAAAATGAAACCTTAAATTTACCAATACCCTATAAAAATAGAAGATATTTATATCATGCATCTATCACAACAGCATGCATATCTAGCACAATATCTATCACAGCATAATGTAATCAGTAATGCACCCTAAATGGCATAACAAGAATGCATGACATGTGATCTCTAGCAAGTTATTATATGATGCATGAGATGGAATACCCTCATCTCATCGGGTTCCAATATAAATAGAACCACAATGATATCAATCGTAATAACACAAAACAAGTTAATCACCAAACAGTGAAATCAAATCAACTGTAACAATTGAAAAACCAGAAAAATTAAAATTTTCGAGGTAACTTGGCTTTTCCCTATACACAGGTTAGCTACTCCCTAGAACATCTTATTACCATCTACATATTCCTTTCTATCCTAGTCTATTCTCTCTAAATAGTAAGTCAAAGAAGAAATAATTCATCTGATACCACTTTGTAACATCCTGAATCTGGGCGTCACCCAAAGGTGCCCCAAACAGGGTTTGTCACGTAACCTGAAGCGCATTTCCCTAAATGCCAGATGTTGTCGACTAGAAGCAAGGTCCAACGTGTGATAATAGGAAAACTATACCCTAGTTGGCAGAGTATGCACAATGGAATTAAATAATAAACAATAACATAAGTAGTAATACCATACAACAGAGTAAACAATAGAAGACTGATAGTAATAAAACAACTGGAGAATATATATAAATGATGCATTTCATATTTTTCTAGGAAAGTATCCAAAAAATTCACAATGCTGGAAATACAATATAGAAACCAAAGTGAAAAAAGGTAAGTAAAATCCAACAGCATCACAAGCCTTAGCTTGGTCCTATGCTCTCCAGCTCCAACAACAACCGTATACCTGATAAAGAAGGGTGCTTTCCCTTATCTATACCTGCAATCATATAATCTGTTTGGGTCCAAAAGCATGACCCAAACATGTTGTGAGACGAATCTTAGTAGGAAACCACCAAAATATTTGTGCCTAACTATTAGTATATATATATATAGCAGTTAATATACATAAATGAAACAATAAACTAGGATGTACTCAAAAGTAAACAATCCTACAGTTTTCAATTAAATTCATTCACATTTATTATTCAATCCTTTAAACCATGTAACCTTGGGATCTAGCCTAATCTCTATATCCCCTTGTGTAATAGTAACAAAATAGGTGTCTCAAAAGACCATATAAAAAATCATGTAAGACTGAGTCCAAGCTTGTGATTTTGCTTGGCAAACTCATCACAATCATTCAATTATTTAGTAACAACCCTTTGGGAAGGTTCTCGCAATATAATCCCCTGGTCTAACATAACAACCATTCATTTAATAACAACCCTCTAGGAAGCTCTCACGGTCTAACCCCTTTGGTCTAACTTAGCACTAAACATTTACAAACAACCACTTGGGAATCTCTCACAGTCAATACCCCCTTGGTCAACATAGCATAAATAAATTATAAACTACCACTTGGGAAGCTCTCATGGTCTAAACCCCCAGGTTGATGACCACCTGGAAGCTCTCACAATCTATACCCCTAGGTCAACATAACAGTAAAAATATAAATGACTGACCCTACCTCAAGAATCTCTAACAGTCAAATTCCCCTTGGTCAAACATCCATAATGCATATCACAATCATCTCATATAATCATCAACTTCATCCTAACAAGAGAGTCATGGAAATAAGGAAAGCCTAACAGGCATCCTTGACCAAACGGACATAAGATAATAAAATAAGGGAAACACAACCACGGTGTCCCATAATCAAGTTATATAACCTTATGCATAAGAAACTAACCTTTATCAATTAAGTAAACCATAGTATGTGATAAACAGGGTTAAATTCCAAATCAAGAAATACGCCAAACATGGCTACATGTAACTTTAATCATATATAATCCAAGAAAACACAACAAAAGGCACAAACCATCTACCTTGATATATCACGATCGATATACTTGAATGTCGGCCCTTGAATCGACTTAGATTGTCATAGATCTATAAAAAGGTGAAAAAATATCAACCTTGAATAAATCATGAATGATGAATAATTAGGAATAAGAGGTTTAGATTAATTGAGAACTCACCAGTGGGATTCCAACGCACCTGATGGCATCTCAAACGGAGGTTGAATGGAGAATTGGGGGCTCGATCTTAGTTCGTCGTTCCCGAGCACTCCTGTACGAAACATGGGAAGAAGAAGTCAGTTCTGGACATGAGACACAACCCCAATCTGATATATCAATTAAAAAGAAAATTGCATGGCATGTTCATTTAAACTAAACACCGTGTATTAGACTTAACCATCCCCCATATTAAGCGGTCTTCCAAGTCACCACATGGCCATGTACTCGGCCGTTACACGGCTAGTACACGGTGTGTAAATAGATAATTCCCAATTCTTCCTTTTTCCTAAAAAACAACCCAAAATCAAGATCCATCCCTGAAAATATGATTCGTGTTCTTATATAAACACTATGGAATATAATTAAAATTATTATCACACAACTCATATAGTAATTTATATAAACCTTACAACTCCATGGGTTTCATTATATATAGAGTTTTAGATATGGATCATTCATTATGAATTCAATCATTTGGAAACTCATATTCAACATCATGTGGATAACTATGTAATTCCCCATGAAATAAATCATTGTATTTTTTTCAAAATTTATACTTACACTATGATTATGATGTCCTACCCATCCATAGAGACTATTATATCATTATTTTTTTCCAAAATTTCATTAAGGTGAGATACTTGACATGTGTCTAGAAGGGCATGGAAGTAAAAGTATCTCCCATGAAAAAAGTTATTCTATAAAACCTTTAAAAACCATAATTTTCTTCACTTGATAATAAATAATTACATTTTAGGTTGAGATCCAAACCATAAAAAATATTATATAAAAATAAACCATTGCTATAACATTATAGTTTTCCAATAGGGAATATATATTCATTTTGACATAGAATAATTGATAAATCTGGGTTTAAAATTACTACATTAGATTTATTTACCAAAAACTCTTTTCTCGTAGAATTAGCGTGTTATTCAATGTTATCATAAAAAAATAATGAAATAATGTAGTGAATATATCTAGAATTAAATAATACATTCCTTAAAAAATTTTTTAGGATCAATGTGTCTATTATCAAAAATGTTTTTACCTAAACCTTGGATGTGTTGATGATATATAAATTTCTATTATCCCTGGACCATTTCAGAGGAAAATTCATTTTTCATTTGGGTAATGGGTTTTTATAGTTCCCCATATACTCACATTAAAAATAATGAACATATATTACTTCTTTATTTCTTTTTCATTTAGAATATTGATGAACATTTTATCCTCATATCAAACAATCACCCATTCCATCCATTAAATTCTCCATGTGTTTCTTTTTATAGTTATTACATATATGAAATTCCACTCTTCCTCGATTCCCCTTCAAAATAATATCCATTCTCTAGTTCCCATCATACATATTCTTCACTAGATATACTTTGAAGTTGGAATTCATGGATAAATCCTTATTCTTATTAATATAACCTAATAATATAACCTCAAATGATGAAAATTTATAAGATACTATTTCCCTTCAAGGGCTTGACATTATACCATCAATGAAATGATCAAAATTTCTTTCTAGTAATAGATAGATTCCATATCATGTATATCTATATTCAGAATGATATATTCAAAATAATTAACATTATCCTATTAATTCTATCCTATATAGAGGAAATTCCCTTCTTTTCCATCCCTATTCTCGTAAAAAAAATTACATTGAATATATACTTAAAATTTATCCACTCAATGATATCTATCAATAAATTCTCTTTATTTTTCTCAATTAGTGACCATTATTGATTAAATTATCCCTAGAGATGATATACTACAATGACGACCTATTCACTTTCAATACATCCTAAAATCATGGTATATCATTTCTAGATACATGATCCATTGTTCAGTTACAAATGAATTTTTTGTTCCATTTAATGGAGGATGTTATTTTTTCATGGAGTGGTCTAATATAGTTACACCACTTTATGGAACAATATGTTGTTCTATGATTGCATGGTTATTTGATGTAATCTAGGATAATTGATTTAATACAAATATGATTTTATCATCTCCAACTCTAGGATTTATGACATTTTTTATGAGGATTATTCATAAATTTACATCATGATTTGGTATTGTACACATTCATTCCATTATTCACAATCATAGAACAATAGAATACACATCATTACTATATGATAATAAATTTTAAGATATAAATACTTTTAGGGTTTTTATATAAAAATTCCATAAAGGATTATGGGTTCTCTATAATGATTTTGATTTTTTACTAGGTTTCATTAAATATTTAACCCATTTATTCTACTAAAACTCCAATGATACCAATAATAACGAACTTGTATCCAAAAACCATGTTACATTAGTTATATTATATTATCTGTTTAGAGAACAAGAGTTCTTGAAGGATATAAAATCATAGTGGTCTTGGAAGTATACATACATACATAATTTTCATATTTAACTTGAGAACATAAATTATAAAATCAAAACTACATGTGTTAAAAATTATCTCATCTAAAATATTCTATAAAATAAAAAATTGTTTCCTACTATGATTACATGGTAAATGTAGATAAAATAAGGATAAGCTCATATTTTTAGTAATAAGTTGTTTACATTGGAATCTTTCTTACCATAAGTTTACCAAAATCATATTTTTCAAATGTGTTATGAGTAAATTTCATCCAATATTCATGTTTTTAAGCTATGAAAAAAAATTATATGTTCTGGGGATTTTTTATCAGTATTAAATATTTTTATAGGCTATTATATAGGTTTTTTGTTAGATCAATGTCTACCCAAACCATGATGTTCCTCTAAGAAATTGTTCAACTATTGGAAGATGATATTTGGGTGAATTACAGTAAAAGTGAATGGTTTATTACACCATGCGGCCTCACCTGAGAAACTATGAATCATATTCCCATGGATAAAATAATAGTTGGTGCATTGATTGACATATTGTGTGACCAAATAGTGTTGGTGGCTAGTATAGGTAGTAATCCATTCATAATTGGATCATGGGTTGATAAACAGTGAAACCAAACCATGTACATGTGATTTAATGATATAAAAATACTCTATAGGTGAAATAAATCCCCAATTTAGACAAATTATTATTCAGAAATATAACCCTATAGATCCTAGAAACTCCACATCCATCGCATAATTTCTACTCCTTCCAAACATGATTCTATTAGATCAACTTGTGTAGATGATCGTGAATATTGGTATATTATCCAAAAAAATATTTATTATTTAGTAATTTTCTAGATATACCATTCTTCCCATGAGGTAAATAATTGATTTGATATGTAGTTTCAAAATATATGGATTCATATTCCATTTAATGATGAATTATTTTAACATTACTAGAACCTAGAAAATATAGAGTGATGATGAAACCTCCTTTGAAAAATATGAATTCTAGCATTATTTCCATATCCTGAGAGGTATGTCATTTTAGATACTCATATATTAGTATAAAAAAATTAAATATTATTTTAGAAACTTTTTTTGTATGAGATTTTTAATTATAGTGGTTGTTTTGGTGTGGGATACAATATATTAGAGAATTGTTGTTACCAGGTATCATCTATAAAGGAGGTCATTGTTTTTTTACAAAAATAATGATATATAATGTTTATTTCCATTTTGGGCCATCAAATACTCTTGTTTCATTGACATTATAATTTTTTTGGCATAACATTTTAAACCATGATTGATAATGGTTAGATATTTGTTAATGTATCCCATGAGACCAATTTATGATTCCTGGGTACATTAGTACACTTATATTTCTTATTACCATGTCTGATGTTGATCACACATATTTGTTTGAAGCTATTAAATAATCATGGTGAAAATATATGTTTTTCCATTTTATTTTTTAATCTATTATGTGTAGCTATTTTTTCAACATATTTATTATGTATGGTCACCTTAACGTATATTTAATTGGGATATGGTTATCCCTTAGAGGGGGAATCTTCATGACATGATTCATTTAAGATAGTGGACATAAACAATGGGTATAGGCTTAATGAATTTGTTACTAGACAAAAGTTATTAAAAATCAGGGAATTATGAACCTATTTTCTAACTGATGAAATAAATAGGATACAATGGACTTGTGGCCTATCCAATGACTAATAATGTAGATTGATGGTCATGAGGACTGACCCTTGATGAATATGGGATGTTATGGTCTGGTGGCTCGATCTTACTTGATTACTTGTGACTACTAAAAGGGTTTCTCACCTTTATTTTGGCTACCTATTGATCACATCTAGTATCATTTATGTTTATACTTCCAACATGGAGCTAAAGTAGGTACATGCATGGATCATGGTTTCTTAATTTGGACATGAATTGTTGATATATTATTGTTTATGATTTCTTTAACAAATAAATTTATCATATAATGAACCAGTTATACTTCTGTAATGATGTTATTAATGTATTAGTGTTGTCATACTAGGTTTTATTACTCACACCCAACATGAGAATCTTGATGTGCATGAAGACATCATGATTGGCGAGCTACATGAGGGAAAGAGGAATATGGAAGATAGTTGAGATATAGAATAGGGACATGGTACAAGTATCATAACAGACTCCAAACGATTCATAGTGTTTCTTAATTTTTCTTATTACACTTTATATATCATGGTTTGTCTCTCCACATTGGGATCCTGGTTTTTTTAAATGTATGAATTTTGTGAAAATGTGTTATTACATTATGCTTAATTATTTTTTATTGTTAATATTTATTAATATATTTTAGTTATCTTTATGGGTCATGGATAAGATTACCTAGGGTATAGTTTCCCTATAATATCCTTATATTCTTTCCATAAATCAGTAATGTCATCTTTATGGGGAGGCATGCATGAGGTCTTGTTTCATATCTAATCAAATTATCATTACAAAAACATAGGTTGAGAAATTACATAATTGTATTGTTTCCTTAGTTTCTATTCAATTATTATTGGTTATACTTAGATATGGTATAAAGTAAATAGGTTTTATAAAACACATTTGGGAGAGTTTGAATATTCCTAGTAAGCTCATGGCTAATAAATCTCTAACTTTACAATTGTTAATTATTTATAGTATTTAAGTGTGTACATGCATCATGGTTGGGAATGTAATATCAAATTTTATATATATATATATACATTTTTGTTATGCATGTTAGTTATTTTATTATGTTAAATGATTTCTTCTATTTGTTCAAGATAAACCACCATTTTTTGGTGAGTCTTATAATTTTTTACTCAGATAGTATGATATATTAGTGCCAACAATATTTAGTTAAACATGAGAAATAAGTTGTGCTAAATATTATTATGACTAATGTGAAGGTAAGTAAGGCTAATCTTGATTCTTGGGTAGAACTATGTGGTTTGTACCATATATGTGGGTATATCCTTGGATAGTTCTTCTGGTTGAAATACCATAAGTTTACTTTATAACTTTTCAAGATGTTTACATATGAATGTTGTTATGGATGATCTAAATGATCATTTTTTATTTTATAAAAATTTTATCTTAGAGACACCAAAATGATCCTAATAGATAGGATGCACATGTTACACTATAGGATATCCAGGATGATTCACCTGATAATTCTCTCGCACCTTCTCTCGTGGATTAGGAGTTGGATCATATCCATCTTGGAGTCTTTCAAAATATACATTTCCATGGTGGATTAGTACAAAAGAACATGGTTGACTGTATCTATGACACAAATCTCTATCATCTTATATAATTTATATGGACATATGGACGACATGATACTAAGGACTTGATAAAAACCATTGAGGTAATATTCATCATAAGAAATACATTAGAGGACTAACGGGTCATTCTTGGGGTATTTGTGCTTCATGGACCCACTAGTTGATGGTGGAGTGTCATGTAACGAGTATTAGAATGTGTGGGAATTTCATTAGAGGCCTTCAAGAAAGTATTCTTCAAGGAATTATTTCATGACACGTTTCATTTGGATCATGCTCAAAAATTAATAGAGCGTAATTAAGGATACCTTCATGTATTTATGTACTTTTATAATTTTATTAACCTACTCCATTTAACTACCCTATTTTCTAGAAAAGAGGAAAAAAATTAGAATCAGGGGATCAGTCATCATCAGGAAATTAGATAGAATTTTAGTATTTTTAACCTAAACATTTACTCAATAGATTTAAATAATGATGAAACTATTGATATGTTCATGGAGGATGAATGAGCTACTCATCTTCATCAATCCATCAGTACTCAAGTGGGATGACCTCCTACTACTACGGTGAGTGTCTCTTCTAGTAGTAGGAAGAGGAAGACCAAGGATGTACAATTGGGAATTAGTAAATATGTTATGTAGGGTATGTATTCTTCATAAAACATAGGTGTATTTCCTTATAGATTTAACTTGGTTAAGGTCATACATTATCATAGGATCTAGCTAACACCTTTCAAAAAGTTTTGGTAGTGTGAAAAGATAGGGAATCCTTAATAGTTCTGCTCCAGAGTATTGAGGCCAGGTTTTATAAGGGGTTCTAAAAAATTTGAAGAAGAAACATAGATAATTATAGGGTCCTCATCAATAGTATCATACTCATCATATAATATTGAATTAGGTGAGTCATCCACCTCATGTTTAGGACCATGGTGCTTTCTCGGGTTGGGTGTATTCATTTGACCATGCTCTAACTAACTATTGAAAGGGATCACCAACCATTAAATTTATATTCACGACCACAACTTCACTTTCTAAAACACTTTCTCATAATGGTTATTCACATTCATTTATATCTATTCATGATGATTCTTGTCACAACATATGGATAAAGCCTTCTATTGGTTTTTTTTCTCTCAAGAAACCCTGGGAAATGAAACTTTATTATAGCCATTGAAGTCCATTTTTTCATGTAGTTTTTATCATATATAGAAATCAATGTGATTTCATGATCCTTGATATAACAATTTTTAATGAGTTCCTTGGAATAGAATGGATGTCCATCATTCATTCTGATGTTGACTATTATCACATGAGATTATTCTTTATTTCATCAAAGGTTGAGATTTTTTATGACCGATGAGCAGGATATCGAAGCCAATTGAGTGGGACTAGATTTGATCCATATTTGTTACATCACATCTCAGATAGAAAGCATGACTCTCACAATGGAAGTGGAAGTTTGGACCTTATCTTTTCCTTATATTGACGTTCTCTATTAGAATGTCTTCCTAGATAACTGTAACAACCGGGTCCCGGTGATAGCACAAACACCCCACCTTAACATTGTTGTCGGGTCCTAACCCACCAGTTGCCCCGTAGGCATGTGGTCCCCACCCTAGGTCCCACCCATGTGCCCGAATTAGGTGATTCATTCACCTCATGTTTAGGACCATGGTGCTTTCTCAGTTTGGGTGTATTCGTTTGACCATTCTCTAAATAACTATTGAGAAGGATCACCAGCCATTAAATTTATATTCATGACCACAAATTCACTTTCTAAAACACTTTCTAATAATGGTTCTTCACATTCATTTATATCTATTCATGATGATTCTTGTCACAACATACAGATAAAGGATTCTATTGGTTTTATTTCTCTCAAGAAACCCTGGGAAATGAAACTTTATTATAGCCATTGATTTCCATTTTTTCATGTAGTTTTTATCATATATAGACATCAATGTGATTTCATGATCCTTGATATAACAATTTTTAATGAGTTCTTTAGAATATAATGGATTTCCATCATTCATTCTGATGTTGACTATTATCACATGAGAGTATTATTTATTTCATCAAAGGTTTATATTTTTTATGACCGATGAGCGGGATATCAAAGCCTGTTGAGTGGGACTATATTTGATTTATATTTGTTACATCGCATCTCAGATAGAAAGCATGACTCTCATAGTGGAAGTGGAAGTTTGGACCTTATCTTTTCCTCATATTGAGGTTCTCTATTAGAATTTCTTCCTAGATAACTGTAACAACCGGGTCCTGGTGATAGCACAGAAACCCTGCCTTAACATTGTCGTCAGGTCCTAACCCACCAGTTGCCCCGCAGACACGTGGTCCCCACCCTAGGGCCCACCCACGTGCCTGAACAGGTCATCTAACTAATGACAGTTCCCATAGGCCAACACATGTCCTTTCCAGTGTGTTTTTTCCTCACTCACACACACACTGGGAAACTTCCCAGAAGGTCACTCAACATGATCACTACTCCAGGACAAACACACTTAATTGTGGAGTTCTAATCAGACAGGCTCCCAAAAAGGAAGGTGCACCTTTTTGACATGAGTCATATCATTTAGTCATTTAACCCTTTATCATTTGGGAGTGTTAAATTCCCCCCCCCCTTTAGAGCACAATGTCCTCATTGTGGGCCCTACATCTCCACCCAGGCAGTGCGCCACACTTAAGGTTGGGTACCACCTCTGATACCAAATGTAACAACTGGGTCCCGGTGATAGCACAGACACCCCGCCTTAACATTTTCGTCGGGTCCTGACCCACCAGGTACCACCAGTTTCCCTGCAGACACGTGTTCCCCAACCTAGGGCCCACCCACATGCCCAAACGGGTCATCTAACTAATGGCAGCCCCCACAGGACAACACATGTCCTTTCCAGTGTGCTTTTTCCTCACTCGCACACACCCTGGGAAACTTCACATATGGTCACCCATCCTGGTCACTACTCCAGTCCAAACACACTTAACTATGGAGTTCTAATCATACAAACTCTCGAAAAGGAAGGTGCACCTTGTTGACATGAGTCATATCATTTAGTCATTTAACCCTTTATCATTTGGGGGTGTTATAATAACCTCTCATGTATTCCTCCTAAAAAATAAGTGTAGCTTGAGATATAACTAATTCAAGGAGTGAATCCTATTTTTATTCCTCCTTAACATATGATTATAACCGATATGAGTGAGTTTAAGATTCATGTTAATGACCTTGAGACAATAGATTTCATCAGACCAATAACATCTCTGTTGGGTGATCCTATAATTTTTTCCATGAATGTTGAGAGTACTATATGGATCTTTGTAGACTACATGAACAAGAATTAGGTGGTAGAAAATAACATGTATCCTATACCAATGATATATGATCTCCTTTTTAGATATATTTTGAATGATTATTCTCAATGTGTGATCTCCATTCCCTCTAAAATCTATTGTAGGTTAGATAGGAGGATATCACTAAGCTGTGGTTCAAAAGTAGATATGGAATATATGAGTACATATTAATTCATATTAGTTTAATGAATTCCCAAAAAAATCATATATATAATGAAAAATATCATTAACAAATATCTCAACTCGTTTTTATGGTCTTTGAGGATGATGTTCTAATATATTCAATAAAAAATATGTTATTTTTTAGACACATTGAGACAATGTTGAGTACAATCTGGTCACATAAACTTTATTTTGAGAATTAAAAGAGTATATTTTTTGGAATCAAGAGGTATGATTTCATGGAAATGTGATATATAAATAGAGCATTTTTATGTAACCGGAGAAGGTGTAATATGTGATGTCTTAGATCACACACAAAATATTTGTGAGAGCAGGTGTTTCCTCAGGATGATTGGATAGTATTGACATCTTATTTAGGACTTCTTCCACTTATAAACATTGTTGATGGCTATTAACATGTAGGGTTTCATTTTTAGTGGATTGAGAAGTGTCAGGAGTCCCCTCTTGATATGAATATGGTTTTTATGATATCTTAATTCTTGATTCTTTGAGACTCTGATTTCAAATAAAAGTGTACAATGATTCCTCGTGAGTTTTAATGGGAGATATATTTAAATTGAGGGATCATGTAGTTTCTTATTGGTGTTGTCTACTATGTCCCCATGTGTTGAACTACCACACACCCTACATAGCGATTATAGTTGTGTTTTGTTCCCTTATGTGTTAGCGATATTATCTCTTGAGAGATAGGATTTTCCTTTACATGGTCCACATGATCCGCTGATATATCTTCACTCGATGGTATCTCAATTTTATGAATTGAAATTGATAATAATATCTATAGAAACATGAATTCATGATGTAAAATGATCTAGTAAATGGTAACATCACTATAGAATCACTTAGTAGGAAAAAAATAGGATAAATGGTCAATGTAAAGACCCATATTTTTTCATGTAAAGTTTTTTTAATTATATGGGAATATTACGAGTCTGTGAAAATTGACAGTGCGTGATTCTGAGGCCCGATGTGCCCAGAATGAATTTTTGAACTTTTTTTCAGGAATGTTCAGTAAACGCACGAGCGGCATTTTTTAACTTTTGAACTGGTGCTCAGAATTGAAATCTAAGTACACCGATGAACTTGCAGTGCCGATTTTCTCTTAAGGAGACCTTCACCTCGATTGCAGTAGGTTGAGGGTGGAAGTTAGTTTTTCAGTTTCTCTTGGGAGAAGGAAAAAATAAAATAAATAACATTTTATTTTTCTTTTTGAAACCTCCTTTTTGAATTGTGGAGGTGGGGACCACATGAGGGTGGTTGGGTATTTAAGGTTGGAAAATAAATGCCTGGGTACACAAATTATGTAACCAAAACTCCCTTTAATTAATAGGGTTCATTAAATCTAAATTAATGAAGCAACTTTTTAATTAAGATTTATTTAATTAACTCTTCTTGAGATAATTGAGGGTTGTTTTCTTCATTGGTGAAAGATATAGGAGGCCTTTGAAGGAAGATCCTCCAACAAAGAAGATACTCCAATGAATAACCACCCCCAATGAAGAACGAGGACAATGCTCGAGCCTGGATCGGAAGCGTCGTGTGGGAGAAACGAACGCCGACGTCACCATCATCGTCATCCTCCTCATGACACCTCTAACAGACGATCGAGGTTGGGGTGTGTTTTATGATTTCTCTTCATAGCTTCACGTTGATTCCATCCTCTTAAATCGTCTACTATCGGTCTAACGTGGAGGGTGAAGGCCAAACAAACATGGCCCGATCCCTTCACATCTTTAATGTTGACGTGCTCTTCACGGGCCACGATGACGGAGGTGGCACAATCGCACTGCCGAAGGAGACCGCAACCTGTCGGCCATGGAGGAGAAAGGTGGCGGCCGACAGCTGACCGGCTACATGGAACTGGGGCGATACATCTGCACCGCCGGTAGTGAAGGAGGTCATGGATCGTCAACCGCGGCGGTGGGAGGACAGCGGTCAGCATCCGGTCAGCCGTGTGGAGGTAGGGAAGCGCGCATCCACACCGTTAGTTGAGTAGGAGGCCGCGGCCTGTCAGCTGCGACGGAGAAGGGTGGCGGCCGGCATGCCGGCCGACCGTGTGGTGAAGCGGCGGCGCGCGTCCGCGTCGCTGGAGCAGGAGACCGTGACCGCTTGGCCGCGATGGGGGTCGGAGGATGGCCGGCATCTGGCTGGCCACGGAAGACCAGTAGCGTCGTCGCGCCACTGGGAGGAGGACCGGCTGGGAATCTGGTCGGCCACGTCACACCAAGCAGGATCCCTCTGGTGGGTCCCGCATGCGAGCAGGGCGAACCGAATGGTCCAGCAGACCATTCGAGTGACCTGGGGAGAGCGCCTCCCTTCCCGGGTGTCAGCTAGGGTGGACCCCGCCACTAAAGACCACCTAGTCGAGCGGGCCGCACCACAGTGGGTCGCACCACAGCGGGCCGCCCCGCAGCAGCCCGCGCCCAACGGGTCGCACCACAACGGGTCGTGGCCAGTGGGCCGGGCCACCCCTTTCGTGGGCTGGGTTGGACCCAGACCAGGTCGGGTCGACCCGAACTGGGTCGGTCCGACCAGGTTGGACCAGACCCAGGCCCATCTGGACCCAGATACGCCTTTTTGGCCATATCTTGAGAATCAGGCGTCTGTTTGACAAACCATCTATGGAACCAGGATCCATGGGTTGAGATGGACCTTTTGGTTTAATCCACTTGAGTTTTGGATAAATTTATAGTATAGCCAGGTTGGATCAAAGCTGAATCCAACCGAGTCCTCAAAACAAAAACGCTAATAACTTACAGACCGGGCGTCCGATTGATGTGTCGTCTGTCATGTTGGGTCCCTTATGACATTACAGACCTTTGGGATACTTCTTCATGCGACTTTTTGGTAGTTTAAAGTATCAAATGATGGATTTAGGAGTGGGACCTCCTGGAATCAAGCATGCTTAGTGTGGGAACCCTGCGGTTAGCTGTACTTGAAGAATCTTCAGATCTTGTGTGGGTCATCTTTTGATCCTGTGTGGGTCAGCGCTCAGTGATCCTGTGTGGGTTATCACATACCGATCATGTGTGGGTCAGCGCTTAGAGATCTTGTGTGGGTCAGCGCATATCGATCCTGTGTGGGTCATCTTCGATCCTGTGTGGGTCAACAGCAGAGCTTCTCAACGAAGTAATGATCTAGAAATATAGTTGATCATCTATACTTCTGTAACTAAGTTATACTTGGTTTGATCTGAGTCTTTACTCTTGTGGTACGCTTCTGTGTGGTGATACATTTGTGGTAATATTCTGTGTGGTGATACCTTTGTGATAATATTCTGTGTGGTGTTACCTTTGTGGTACTTACCTTCGTGGTGATACTTGTGTGGTATTCTTCTGTGTGGCATTACCTTTGTGGTACATACCTTTTTGGTGTTACCTTCTTGGTATTATTTCCTTCATGGAATATTTGAACTTTTGGCTAAAGATTTGGGCCTTGTGTTTCCTCGTGAAAGAGATGGGTATACTAGATAACTTAGGTTTATGTATGGGAATATACCTAAGTAGGGTTGACTATTTTTTTCATGCTTTGTGGTTTATCCTTTAAGGATTCTAAAAGAACTTAGGGGTCTCGAGGTCCCTACTGAGTATCGTTATACTCACCCCTGCACGAGCTACCCCGTCACCTTACTGTTTCTTGTGCAGACGACGGACAGAGTTGATCAGGGTTGAGGGTACCAGGACTGGAGGATACACAGAGGTGGACCTTAGATGAGGCGTACCACATAGACGACTGTACGAGAGTTGTAACTACCCTTCAGGTAGGATCCTTGGTGGGTGTTCACAGGAGATGTTTTCAGTTTTACTTGTACTTTTTAGTTGGTCTTGTATTCTGCCCCTTACTTACTATACACACTCTTTTTACTATACAGTTTTACTTTGTGCTCATGTCTTGTTGTGTGCTTGGTTGTGTGAGTTTACAAATTATAAAGGTAGTGCCTTCTCGGTTTTATGGACATGTCTTTCCGGTGCTAGTATCGATCCCCTAGCCTATGGAAGGCGGGCTTGGGGTAGTCACGGAATGGGCCCCGGGGGACAGGTCGTGACAAATTGGTATCAGAGGAGTTCGGTTCTACTGAAGAACTAGGACTCTGATCTTTTCTGTGTGGCAATAGTGTTAAGTGTGATGAGTGTGGCTTTCAGTTTGGGGAATCCAGTGTTGGTGCGATGGCCGACGTATCCATACACTAGGACCCTGACTTCTGATTTCTGAATCAATGCATAGAAACACTAATTGCATGTGTGTTTTTGAAAATTTTTCTTTGTGACCAATTTGAGTCAGCTCACCAGGTATAACTTATTGACCATGGCACACATTTTTCTTTTTAGGATGCCTACACATAGACAGTTATCCAGGGTTCTAGGTAGAGTACGTGATGACAGCCCACCGAGTGACGAGGCTTTGGTGCAGGGCCCCCTTACGACAGTTGTACCACAGGGTGGTGTACCAGTAGCACCACTACCCATTGGACAGCCGATGCCATCATTCCCAATAGTAGAGGATGCTCGCTGCTTGAGAGCATTGCATGAGTTCTAGTGCGAGAGGCCACTGAGGTTCCGAGGTAAGACGGATCCATAGGCGTCTGAGGACTAGCTGGAGGCTGTGGTTAGAATTTTCTGACTGGTAGGGACACTAGCTGATCTCATGGTGATCTTTTCCGTCAGTCTTCTTCAGGAAACATCAGGAAGATGGTAGAGCTTGATGCTCTAGGTTCATGACAAGGTGACTCTCATCTAGATGGACTTTGAGAGACTTTTTAGGGCAGAGTTCATCCCAGCGACCCTACGCTCAATGCGTATACAGGAGATTCTATACTTGCAGCAGGGTAGCATAACCGTGGCTCAGTATTCAGTGAGGTTCACCGACCTCTCGTGTTACTCCAATAACATGGTGCGGGACCCTTTCTTCAGGTCCCAGACCTTCGAGCAGGGGATCATGTGGCAGATTAGAGCTTTGATAATTTCTCTCAGTATCTTGACACAGGAGGGGGTGTTAGAGCAAGCACTCTTAGTGGAGAGCTTCTTTGCTGAGCAGTCACTGACAGTGAGACCCACCACCGGATGCTATGTAGCAGATACATATGCATCTAGCAATAGATAGATGATGCAGAGGTACAAGAGGACCAGACCTATAGGTGGAAGACCGCTGGATACAGGGTCGGTTATGTGGGGCTCTCGAGACAGAGCAAGACCGGCAAGGAGCAGGCAGTGTTACTCATGTAGCGGGTAAGGTCACATAGATCGTGACTGCCCAACCCGCTGTACGGATGACCAGCAGACGGTCGAAGGACCACCTGGGTAGAGGCGAAGATTCGATCGAGGAGGTTTTCAGGTAGCATGAGGACATGGCAGAGGATCTGGTCGTGCATCAGGCAGTGGGAAGTGATTCGAGGTTCTACTGCCACCACCTCCAGGTGGTCCACCCCGACCACAGGGAGCAGGTGGATAGGGATGAGCTAATCTCCAGGCAACTGAGGCCTATGATCACGGCGCTCCATAGATGACACTAGTTATGATCTATGTCTACTCCACCCTAGTTTTAGTACCTATAGACACAGGTGTCAGTCACTCTTTTATTTCCATGACCCTCTTTTGGAGCTCAGAGATTCAGGTGGAGTCGATGGCTTAATCGTTATGGCTAGAGACTCCTACAGGAGAAGATTCAACGATTATGAACTGGTGCCAGCAGTTTGAGATTACTCTAGGAGGTGAGAGCTTCGGCTGGGATCTTCTAGTAGCAGTGTTGAGGCCATACTATGTCATCTTGGGTATGGACTGGTTATCCATAGTCCATGCTCAGATCAATTTTATTAGGCGCAAAGTGTGGTGTGTCTGCATGTATGGGACTATGTTTTCCTTCACCGGTGAGAAGTAAACCTTTGAAGCACAGGATGGACTTACCCGGAGGAGGGTGTAGCTGATCACACATCAGTTGGCTAGCCTTACCCTCGGAGTGGTTGATGTTGAGAGTCTAAGTTATCCTGTAGGGGTGGACCAGTATGCTGATGTTTTCCCTGATGATGTTCCAGGTCTACCTTTTCTTAGAGAGGTGGACTTTTATATTGACTTGTACCCCCAGGAAGGTACTAATATCTACACCAGAATATCGGATGGCTCCCACGGAGCTTTGAGAGATGCGAGTACAACTGGAGTACTTGCAAAGAAAGGGGTTCATTAGGCCTAGTTTTTCCCCTTGGGCAGCCCCGATTTTTTTCGCCAAGAAGGCGGATGGGAGTTTGAAACTCTGTGTGGACTATCGACGCCTAAACCAGGCGACCGTGAAGAATAAGTACCCACTCCCGAGGATTAACTATCTCTTTGATTAGCTGAAGGGATCATGGTGGTTTTCAAAGATAGACCTCAGATCAGGCTATCACCAGCTTAGAGTACGAGATGAGGATGTGTAGAAAACAAGCTTCAGATATCGGTATGGCCATTATGAGTTCTTGGTTATGTCATTTGGCGTGACCAATGCCCCAGTAGAGTTCATGGGACTCATGAACAATATCTTCCAGCCATACCTATATTGCTTTGTGGTAGTATTCATCTATGACATCCTGATATACTCAATGACGGAGGATAGGCACGCCTATCATCTACAGATAGTTATGGACACACTCCGAGAGCACAAACTTTATGGTAAGCTCTCGAAGTGCCAGTTTTGTATCCGAGAGGTTCACTTTCTGGGACACATTATCTTGGAGGCTGGATCTATAGTGGATCCAGTGAAAATTGAGGTTGTGCTTGCTTGGTATCCACCCAAGAGTATGACAGAAGTGCGGTGTTTCCTAGAATTGTCCGGATACTACCAGAGGTTTGTGCTTGACTTTTCTAGAGTTGTGGCACCCTTATCAGTGTTGACGGAGAAGGGGAAACCCTTCATGTGGTCGGATAGATACCAACGGAGTTTCCAAGAGTTGAGGCAAAGATTGACGAGTGCCCTCATCTTGAGGCTACTAGAGGAGGGAGTTAGGTACGTAGTCTACTGCGATGCATCAGGGACCAGGCTCGGATGTGTCCTGATGTAGGAGCGAGCAGTGATCGCATATGGTTCTCAATAGCTGAGATAGCATGAGAAGAACTACACTACCCATGACTTGGAGTTAGCAGTAGTGTTCTTCGCCTTAAATATGTGGTGACATTATTTGATGGGTAAACATTTTATAATCTACTCTGATCACAAGAGTCTCAGGTATATCTTCTCTCAGAAGGACCTGAACCTGAGACAGTGGTGTTGCCTTAAGTTCCTCCAGGACTATGACTTCGAGATAGTCTATACTCCTGGTAAGGGGAACGTAGTAGCAGATGCACTCAATAGAAGATTTGGTATGCAGTTGCTGAGTGAGGTAATAGAGTAGCTAGCAACTTTGTGGATATCCAACATGGAATGAGATGGAGCATCTTATCTTCAATCTCTAACAGTAACTCCCCCACTCCTTTAGTGAGTCAGGGAGGCATAGCTTGGGGACACTGACTGCGAGGCTCAACGTTCTTAGATATCCACAAGACAGGCACCTGGTGAATTTTATGAAGGTGGGGAGCACGCCATCCTCTTCAGAATACGTATTATGGTACTAGTGATGCTACGAGAGGAAGTGTTGAGGTAATTCCATACGTCCCCTCTAGTGGTACATCCAGGAGTGGAAAAGATGTACTAGGACCTTTGTAATTAGCACTGGTGGTCGCGAATGAAGAAAGCAGTGGCAGAGTTTGTCTCACGGTGCCTCACTTGTTAGCAAGTGAAGGCAGAGCTCCAGGTTCCAGCGGGCTTAGTTCATCCACTAGAGGTGCTAGAGTGGAAGTGGGATGGAATTTCCATGGAATTCATGATAGGAATTCCACGCACGAATAGGGGTCATGATTATATCTGGGTGATCGTTGACCGACTCACCAAGTCGCCCCACTTCCTACTTATCAAAGAACAGGGAACAGTAGAGAGATTGGGGCGATTCTGCGTGCAGGAGATTGTACGGCTTCATGGAGTGTCATCTAATATTGTCTCTGATCGTGATGCATGTTTCACTTCCTGGATATGGAAGGGGTTGCAAGAGGCATTCGGGACACAACTTCGGTTGAGAACCGCATTCCATACTTAGACGGATGGTTAGACAGAGTGGACCATTCAGACCCTTGAGGACATGCTACATGCTTGCGTCCTAGATTTTGGCCGTAGCTGGGAGGATCACTTGCCTTTGGTGGAGTTCGCGTACAAAAATAGATATCACTCCACTATCGGTATGGCACCATTCTAGGCATTGTATGGTCGACCTTGTATATCACCTCTATGTTGGACTGACCCAGGGGAGTCAACACTCGTGGGAGAAAAGATGGTACGGGCTACCACGGAGAAGGTGCAGATCATCCATGAGCAGATGAAGACTGCACAGAGCAGACAGAAGTCTTATGCTGACAGAATATGGAGACCTCTGGAGTTTGAGGATGGTGACCATGTCTTTTTACGGGTCTCACCTCGACGAGGTTTGCAGAGATTTGTCCGGGGCGGCAAGTTATCTCTGAAGTTCATCGGACCCTTTCAGGTCCTCAGCAGAGTTGGCGAGGTGGCTTACCGCTTAGATCTTCCACCTCAGTTGCACTGGATGCATGATGTTTTCCACGTATCCCAGCTGAGGAGATATGTACATGATCCTTCACACATCATTGACTGGGGTGAGCTGGACATAGAGGATGGAGCGACGTTTTCGGAGGTTTCAGTAGAGATTGAGGATCGACGGGAGAGTCCTTCGTGGGCGGTCGATACCCCTGGTGTGTGTACGTTGGCAGCACGGGAACCTCCAGGAGAGAACATGGGAGCGGGAGGCTCATATTTGTGCTCAGTACCCCCCACTTGTTTTCCTAGTTTATGTTGTGGCTTTCAAAGACTCAAAGCCCTGAGGTGGGGAGAATGTAAAGACTTGGATTTTTTCATGTAATTTTTTTTAATTATATGGGAATATTATGAGTCTGTGAAAATTGACGATGCGTGATTCCGAGGCTTGGTGTGCCCGGAATGAATTTCTGAAGAAAAAAAATTAGGAACGTTCAGTAAACGCACGAGTGGCATTTTGTAACTTTTGAACTGGTACTCGGAAATGAAATCTGAGGACACCGATGAACCCGCAGCGCCGATTTTCGCTTAAGGAGACCTTCACCTAGACCGTAGTAGGTTGAGGGTGGAAGTTTGTTTTTTAGTTTTTCATGGGAGAAGGAAAAAATAAAATAAATAACATTTTATTTTTATTTTTGAAACCTCCTTTTTGAATTGTGTAGGTGGGGACCATAAGAGGGTGGTCGGGCAATTAAGGTTGGGCATTAAATGCCCGGTTACACAAATTTTGTAACCACAACTCTCTTTAATTAATAGGGTTCATTAAATCTAAATTATTTAAACCACTTGTTAATTAAGAGTTATTTTATTAACTATTCTTCAAAGAATTGAGGGTTGTTTTCTCCATTGGTGAAAGGGAGAGGAGGCCTTTGAAGGAAGATCCTCCAACAAAAAAGATCCTCCAATGAAGAACCACCCCCAACGAAGAATGAGGACGATGCTCGAGCCCGGATCGTATACGTCTTGCGGGAGCAAAAAACACCGACGTCACCATCACAATCATCCTCCTCACGATGCCTACAATGGATGATTGAGGTAGGGGTGTGTTTTATGATTGTTCTTCATAGCTTCACATCGATTCCATCCTCTTGAATCGTCTGCTATTAGTCTAACGTGGAGGGTGCAGGCCAAACAAACATGGCTCGATCCCTCTGCATCTTTAATGTTGATGTGTTCTTTGAGGGTCGCGATGATGGTGATGGCACAACCACGCCACCGAAGGAGACCGCGAATCGTCGGCTGCGGAGGAGAAAGGTGGCGGCCGACACCCGACCGGCTGCATGGAACTGGGACGGTGCATCCGCACCGCCAGTAGTGAAGGAGGCTACGGCGGTGGGAGGACAGTGGTCGGCATCCGGCCGACCGCGTGGAGGTAGGGCAGTGTGTGTCCATTTCATCGGTTGAACAAGAGGTCGCGGCCCGTCAGCCACGACGAAGTAGGGTGGCAGCCAGCATGTCGACCGGCCGCATAGCAAAGCGGCGGTGTGCGTCCACGCCGCCGGAGCAGGAGAACGCGGCCTCTTGGCAACAACGAGGGTCGGAGGACGGCCGACATCCGACTGGCCGCGTCACACCAACCGGGACCCCTCCGGTGGGTCCCGCGTGCCAGCAAGGCCAACTGAACAGTCCAAAAGACCATTCAAGTGACCTGGGGGAGCGCTTCCCCTCCCAGGTGTCGGTTAGGGTGGACCCCACCACGGCGGACCACCCAGTCGAGTGGGCCGCACCGCATCGGGCTATGCCTAGTGGGCCGGGCTGCCCCTTTGCGAGTCGGGATCACCGCGGCCCATCCCATCCGGGTCGGACCTGAACCGGGTCGGGTCAGCCCAGGCTGGGTCGGACCAGGTCGGTCCGACCGGGTTGGACCGGACTCGGGCCCATCTGGACCCCGATACGCCTTTTTGGATATATCTTGAGAATTAGGCATCCGTTTGATGAACCATCTGTTGTAATGGGATCCTTGGATTGAGATGGCCCTTTTGGTATACTCCACTTGAGTTTTGGATAAAGTTAGAGTATGAACGGGTTGGATTGAAACTGAATCCAATTGGGCCCTCAGAATGGAAACGCTAATAACTTACAAATCGGGCATCCGATTGACGCGTTGTCTATTGCGTTGGGTCCCTTATGACGTGACGAACCTTTGAGATACTTCTTCGTGGGACTTTTTGTTAGTTGAAAGTATCAACCAATGGATTGAGGTGTCACGACCCATCTTCGGGGCCCGTGCTGTGACTACCCCAAGCCCGCCTTCCATAGGCCAGGGGTTGGCGACTAGCACCAAGGCATGAATCCCGACAAAAAGGGAAGGCATTGCCTTTATATAGTAAACAAGAACAACAGAGTACACAACACAAGTAAGCACTAAGTAAACTGAGTACAAAAAGTAAGTGTTGGTAGTAAATAGGCCAGTATACAAACCCAACTGAAAGTACAGAACAACTGAAAGACTAGTGCAACAACAGTAAAGTAAAGAAGCAACCACTGAGTCGTCCTCCAGAAATCCCACCTGAAGGGTGGGTACAGATAGTCTCCTCAGCACCTCAGGTTCGTCCGTCTGCTCCAAGTACGTCTCACCAAGTGGTCCACCTCCGGGTACTATCCAGCTCTACAAGCCTCTACCAAGATCAGCATTTTCCATCATCTACATCCAACACAACGTAGTACGGGCATAGCCCGTGTAGGGGTGAGTATAACGATACTCAGTAGGGACCCCGAGACCCCTGAAGGTCTCCCAGAATCCATGAAGGATAAACCACAAAGAAAAGATACAATCACAAAGTATCAACCAACCCTACTTAGGTATATTCCCATACATATACCTAATTCATCAATCTCAGTTCGGCTCAAACTCTCGAGCCCAAGTACAACCCAGTCCACACAGGAAAGAATTCAATCACATCAATGATAATGATTGAAAGTCAAGACTCAGCTCACACAGTTATACATCTTTCGTAAAGTGGTAAAGATGATCAGATACAGTCACTGATTCATCTAAGATGGCGGATCCACGTAGGATACTAGTCCAGCTAAGCTGTTGGACCCACATAGGATACTAGACCAGCTACTCAGTCGGACCCACGTAGGATACTAGAACAGAAGTCAAACTGTCGAACCCACATAGGAAATAAGTACAGTAGTTGAACTGTCGGACCCACGTAGGATACAAGTACAGTTTTCGTCGTCGTCGAACCCACAGATGATTCTAGTACATTTTCCATCATCGTCAAACCCACGGAGGATTCCAGTACGGTAGTCGTTGTAGTCGCAGCCAGCTCTAAGGTTCCCGCACACAGCTCGCTCGATTCCGGGAGGGTCCACTCCTCGAGCCAAGGGTTTGATACATCAAATGTCATGAAGTCCAGAGTTGATGTATCCCGAAGTTCCTTCTCGTCAAAAGGAATCCAACGCGATAGGCGGCGCGTCAATCGGACACCCGGTCTGAGAGTTATTAGCATTTTTGCTTGGGGGGCCGGTTGGAAACACGCTCGTTCCAAAACTGGACATTTTCCAAATTTATCGAAAACTCACTTAGAGTATCGTAAAAGGGTCCCCACATCATGAGGGTCCCAGTGCTGTAGACGGCGCATCGATCGGACGCGCGGTCTTCAAGTTATTCACCCTTAAGTGGAAACGGGTCCGGCCCGTTAAGCCCAGTGGGCTGGCGGGTCGGGTCAACCCAGTTTTGGTGGGTCCGACCCGGTAAAGGGTCAGACCGGGCCAATGAAACACCCGGACCGACCTGAAGGGGCGTGGCCCGGTCCTAGGGGACGCGGCCCGGCCTGGCGTGGCGCGGCCTGGCCCAGAGCAGCACGGCCCGACCCGGAGCAGCTCAACCATGGCTCGGCCTGAGGGGGACGAGTGGTCCGAGGTGGGGGGCACGGCCCCCCGGCTACCCGAACCGGCGGCGACAAGTGGCGTCGCCCTCCCTAACCGGCCAGCCGAATCCGGCCAGCCTTCTTGGCACAAGCGGCCCGCTCGGGCGGGCCGTGGATCTGCTGTGCGGCACCTTCGGGTGTCATGACCTTCCTCTGCCCGGCCGGCCATCGATCCGGCTGGTTCTTCCACCGAAGTAGCCCACCCTTTGAGGGATGTGGTTCTCCGCAGTGCGGCACCATAGGGCATCGCGGTTCCTCCCTTCGGCCCGGCCGGCGATGGCTGGTCGGTTCTTCCTCGGTTGAGCGGCCAGCGGTTGCGGGCCGCGGTTCTTCCGCACGCGGCCAACGCACGGCCACTGCTTCCCCCGTCGTTGCCTCTTCCAACGCGCCTCAATCACAAATAAGGAGATTACGGAGGGTCGTCAGGCCATGTTCGTTCGGCCCGTG
Organism: Viscum album; assembly: GCA_963277665.1. Taxonomy (NCBI): domain Eukaryota; kingdom Viridiplantae; phylum Streptophyta; class Magnoliopsida; order Santalales; family Viscaceae; genus Viscum; species Viscum album. Next base: position 55,429,573 of record OY728153.1, on the reverse strand, counting down.
CCCTCCGCGCTAAGCGGTAGCAAATGGCCAAGGATAAACAATGTTTCGCAAAGAACGAAGAACAATTTTATTCAAATAAAATTGAATAAATCCGTCTTACCTTGGAAAAGCTTCGCGGTAGTCGATCATCACGAAAGACGGCGTCGCGGGAATTCGGCGTCAACTTGTTGACGTCGGGGAAGAAGAGTCGAGGATGGCGCGTCATCGGCGTTCCTTGCGGGTGGCTCCTTCTCCTTTGATTTGGCTGAAGATCAAAGGTGATGATGACATTCCTCGGCGGTTCTTCGTTGGAAGGATGGTGTTATTTCTTTGAGAGAAGAACACCCTTCTCTATTTCTCCAGATCTCCCACCAAGTTCCAACACAAACAAGTGCCAAAATAATATAATAGCTAAGCTATTATTTTATTCACACATGTAATTCAAAAATCAAACAATTTAATTAATTAATTAAAGAGGTTGAACTCATTAATTAACATGTGTTTGCAAAAATTTAAAGAGAGAGAGCAGGGAAGGTGAAGAGAACTCATAAATAAGGAGTTTGTCATAATAAAGGAAGGGGAATTAATTGGGGAGTTTGAGGAGAGTTATGGGAGATGAAAGGTTGGGGCTCGTGTGGGCCCCACCTATCAAATATCCACACATGGGAAGTTAGGTGGGTGTGGGCCCCACCAATAACTTCCCATGGGAGGAAATAACTTCCATAGATATATAAAATTGTTCTAAACAATTTTATTTAACTTCTTAATTAAACCCTAATTTTTAACTTTCAACCCACATAAATTGCAACTGCGGTAAAGGTCCCCTTAAGTAACTACCAGAGCTGTGAGTTCATCGGTGTCCTCGGATTTCAATTCCAAGCACCGGTTCAAAAGATAGAAAAACTTGCACGTACGTTTACTGAACGTACTTGAACTAAACTTTGGAAATTGATTTCAGGAACACCGAGCCTCGGAATCAAGTGTCGTCTGAAGCCACAGACTCATAAAATTCCAAAGAATTAAGAAAAAAAATTCCTTGAAAATTCTGGGTCTTTACATTACTCCCAAATCAGGACTTTACATCCCCGTAAAGCTTCAACACACACTAGGAAAACAAATGGGGATACTGAGCTAGCATCTGTGCCTCCCACTCCCAAGTGCTCTCCTGGAGGTTCCTGTGCTGCCAGCAAACGTGCACCAGAGGAATCGACCGTCAATGTAGGACCCGCTCCTGTCGATCCTCAATCTCCACCAGGACCTCCGCAAATGTCGTCCCGTCATCGATGTCCAGCTCCTCGTGATCGATGTCGTGGGTCGGGTCGTGCACGTATCTCCTCAGCTGAGATACATGGAAGACGTCATGTACCCGATGCAACTGAGGTGGAAGGGCCAGGCGGTAAGCCTCCTTGCCTACTCTACTGAGAACCTGGAATGGTTCGATGAAACGCGGAGATAACTTACCACCCTAGCCAAATACCTATAGAACCCATCGAGGTAAAACCCGTAAGAAGACGTGGTCGCCATCCTCAAACTCCATTAGTCTCCACCTCCTATCAGCATAGGAATTCTGTCTGCTCTGTGCAATCTTCATCCGCTCCTGGATGATCTGCACCTTCTCCGTCGTAGCCTGAACCATCTCTGGTCCTACAAGTGCTAACTCACCAGGGTCAGTCCAGCATAGGGGTGATCTACAAGGTCGCTCGTACAGTGCCTCTTATGGTGCCATCCCAATGGTGGAGTGGTAACTATTGTTGTACGCAAACTCTACCAAGGGTAGGTGATCCTCCCAGCTGTGAACAAATTCAAGGACACGTGCACAGAGCATGTCCTCGAGTGTTTGTATGGTCCTCTCAGTTTGTCCATCCGTATGAGGATGAAAGGCGGTGCTCAGACACAGCTGTGTCCCAAAGGCCCCCTGCAACCCCTTCCAAAGCTAGGAAGTAAAGCGAGCATCTCGATCTGATACAATAGTCGATGGCACACTGTGAAGCCATACGATCTCCTAAATGTAGAGGCATCCCAAGCTCTCTATTGAGCCCTGTTCTCTGATCGGTAGGAAGTGGTCCGACTTGGTGAGTTGGTCTACGATCACCCAAATAGAGTTGTGTCCCCTAGATGTACGTGGAAGCCCCGTCATGAAATCCATGGATATCCCATCCAACTTCCACTCTGGGGCCTCTAAGGGTTGTACCAAGCCTGCTGGTACCTAGTGCTCCGCCTTCACTTGCTGATAAGTGAGGCATCGTGAAACAAACTCTGCTATATCCTTCTTCATGCCCGGACACCAGTGATGTCATCTGAGGTCCTGGTACATCTTTTCCACTCCTGGATATACCGCTAGAGGATAAGTGTGAAACTCCCTCAGCACTTCCTCCTTCAGTGAAACTGGTACTATAGTACGTCCCCTGAAGAGGATGACGTTCTCCCCTCCAAAAAATCCATAAGGCGCCTGCCCTGTGGATATCTGAGCACGTCGCGTCTCACAGTCAATGTCCCCACGTTGTGCCTCTCTGACTTGCTGAAGGAGTGGAGGAGTGACTGTGAGAGACTATAGAAAAGCTGCTCTATCTTTATCCAGAAAGGATATCTGCAACGCGGCTAGCTGCTCTGTCGCCTCTCCTAGTAGCTGAATGCCTGATCTCCTACTGAGAGCATCAGCCACAACGTTCCCCTTCCTAGGAGTATAGACTATCTCAAAGTCATAGTCCTGGAGGAACTCGAGCCATCGCCGCTGTCTTAGGTTCAGGTCCTTCTGCGAGAAGATGTACCTGAGACTCTGGTGGTCAGAGTAGACTGTAAAGCGCTCGCCCATCAGATAGTGTCACCACATCTTCAAGGCGAAGACCACTGCTGCTAACTCTAGGTCATGGGTAGCGTAGTTCTGCTCATGTTGTCTCAATTTCCATGAACCATATGTGATCACTTCTTGCTCCTGTATCAGGACACACCCGAGTCCGGTCCCTAATGTGTCGCAGTAAACTACGTACCCTACGCCCTCCTTCGGTAGCCTCAAGATGGGCGCACTGGTAAATATCTGTCTCAGCTCCTAAAATCTCTGCTGACATCTATCTGACTACACGAAGGGTTTCCCCTTCTTCTCCAAAGCTAAAAGTAGTGCTGGAACTCTGTAGAATTCTAGCACAAATCTCTTATAGTACCCAGCCAGACCCAGGAAACTCTGCACCTTCGCCACGCTCCTGGGTGGCTCCCAAGCAAGTACTGCCTTGATCTTCGCAGGATCCACTGCAACTCCTGCCTCCGAGATGACATGTACTAAGAAGTGTACCTCTTGAATCCAGAATTGGAACTTTGAGAGCTTACCATAAATCTAGTGCTCTCAGAGTGTATCTAGTACAACCCGAAAGTGGTAGGCGTGCTCCTCCTCAGTAGTTGAGTAAATCAGTATGTCGTCGATAAAAACTATGACAAAACGGTTGAGGTATGGCTGGAAGATCTTGTTCATGAGACTCATGAACACTTTTGGAGTGTTGGTTACACCGAAGGGCATAAACAAGAACTCGTAGTGGCCATACCGACACCTGAAGGCTGTCTTCTGCACATCCTTGTCTCGAACTCTGAGCTAGTGATAGGCTGACCTGAGGTCTATCTTCGCCTTGAGCTGATCAAAGAGGTTGTCAATCCTCGGGAGTGGGTACTTTTTCTTCACAGTCACCTGATTCAGGAGACGGTAGTCGACACACAGTCTTAAGCTCCCATCCGCCTTCTTGGCAAACAAAATCAGAGAATCCCAAGGTGAAACACTGAATCGGATGAATCCCTTTCCCTGCAAGTCCTCCAGCTGTACCCGCAGCTCACGAAACTCAGCGGGAGCATCCGATATGCGGAAGTAGATATCGATGTTGTCCCAGGGTACAGGTCTATATAGAAGTATACCTCTCTACGAGGAGGTAGTCCTGGAATGTCATCAGGAAAAATGTCTGCATACTGATCCACCACAATAGGAAAACTCAGACTCCACACATCAACCGCTCCGAGGATGAGACTAGCCAATTGATGTGTGATCGGCTGCCCTCTCCTCTGCGTAAGTCCATCCTGCGCTGCTAAGGCTCTCTTCTCGCCGGTGAAGGTGAACCTGCTCCCATCTGTGCGGATACACCGCACTTTGCGCCTAATGCGGTCAATATGAGCATGGACTGTAGACAACCAGTCCATACCCAAGATGACATCGTAAGGCATCGACGCCACTACAAGAAGATCTCAGCTGAAGCTCTCGCCTGCTAGAGAAATCTCACACTGCCGGCACCAATGTATAATCGTCGAGTCTGCTCCCGTAGGAGTCTCTAGCCGTAAGGATTGAGCCAACGGCTCCATCAGAATCTCCGAGCTCCGAACAAGGGCAGCAGCAATGAAAGAATGACCCGCACCTGTGTCTATAAGTACTGCAGCAAGGGTGGAGTAGACATAGATAGTACCTCGAATCATCTCAGGTGCGCCGTGGTCGTAAGCCTCCACTGCCTGGAGCTGAGCCTGCCTCTGTCCGCCATCTACCTGTGGTTGGGGTAGACCTCCTGGTGGTGGTGGTGGTAAAGCCTCAAATCATCGTCCATCACCCACTGCTCGGCCCTCTCACCTGCCTCGTCCGCCTGCTCCCTACGAACCACCATGGTCAAACCTATGCCTCTGCCTAGGAGGTCCCTCCACTGTCTGCTGCTCATCTGCACGGTGGGTCGGGCAGTCTCGAGCCATGTGACCCTGCCCGCCGCATGCATAGAATTGCCTACTCCTTATATAGCTGGCTCTGTTTCAGGTGCCACGCACAACCGAACCTGTATCCTGAGGTCGCTCGCCTGATGGCCTGATCCGCTTGGACCTCTGCGACATCTATCTACTGTCGACTACAGAAGACTCCGCTATGTGTCACCCTGCGGTGGGTCTCACTGCTAGTGTCGGCTCAGCGAGAAAGATCTCCACAAGAAGGGCTCGCTCCAGCACTCTCGCCTGCATCGGAATGCTCAGGGAGATCATCGACGCCCTGATATCGTGCCTCAGTCCCTGCTCAAAGGTTCGGGCCTGGAAGAATGGGTCTCGTACCATGTCTTTGGAGTAGCATGAGAGGTCGGTAAACCTCACTGAGTACTGAGCTACTGTCATGCTGCCCTGCTGCAGATGAAGTAACTCCTGGATGCGCACCGCACGGAGGGTGGCTGGAACAAGCTCCGAGCGGAAGAGACTCTTGAAGTCTGTCCAAAGTAGAGATGTCTTGTCGTGCACCTGGAGCATCAAGCTCCACCATCTACCTGCTACTGCGTGTAGTAGACTCGTAGAAAGGATCCGCATAAGGTCAGCTGGTGTCCCTACCAATTTGAAGACTCTGGCGATAGACTCCAGTCAATCCTCAGCTGCCTGAGGGTCTGTCTCTCCGCGGAACCTGGGCGACCTCTGTTGCTGAAACTCATGCAACGCACTCAGGTGGTGTGCACTCTCCGCTGTTGGGGCTAGTGGTATCAGTGGCCCATCGGGTAGTGGTACCGCTGGTGCCTCTGCTGTGATGGGGCCTTGCACTGAGGCCTTGTCGCTCGGTGGGCTGCCATCTCGTACGTAACTCGGAACCCTAGATAGTTGCCTTCGTGGGGCCATCCTGAAAAGTAACAGGTGTGCCACGGTTAATACAGTATACCTGGTGAGCTGACACAAAGTAATCACAAAGAAAACTTTTGAAACACACACGCAATCAGTGTTTTCATGCACTGAGTCAGAAATCAGAGGTTAGGGTCCTGGTGTATGGATACGTCGGTCGTCGCACCAACACTGGACTTCCGGGACTGAACACCACACTCAATACTCTTAACACTATTGCTTCACATAAATAATGATCAGAGTCCTAAGTTCTGCAGTAGAACTGACTCCTCTGATACCAATTTGTCACGACCCATCCTCAGGACCCGTGCCGTGACTACCCCAAGCCCACCTTCCATAGGCCAGGGGCTGGCGACTAGCACCAAGGCATGAATCTCGACAAAAAAGGGAAGGCATTTCCTTTATATAGTAAATAAGCACAATAGAGTACGCAACACAAGTAAGCACTAAGTAAACTGAGTATAAAAAGTAAGTGCTGATAGTAAATGGGCTAGTATACAAACTCAACTGAAAGTACAGAACAACTGAAAGACTAGTACAACAACAGTAAAGTAAAGTAGCAACCACTGAGTCGTCCTCCAGAAATCCCACCTGAATGGTGGGTACAGATAGTCTCCTCAGCACCTCGGGTCCATCCGTCTGCTTCGAGTACATCTCACCAAGTGGTCCACCTCCGAGTACCGTCCAGATCTACAAGCCTCTACCATGATCAGTGCTGTCTATCGTCTGCATCCAACACAACGTAGTGCGGGTATAGCCCGTGCAGGGGTGAGTATAATGATACTCAGTAGGGACCCCGAGACTCCCGAAGGTCTCCCAGAATCCACAAAGGATAAACCACAAAGAAAAGATACAATCACAAAGTATCAACCAACCCTACTTAGGTATATGCCCATACATATATGTAAGTCATCAATCCCAGTTCGGCTCCAACTCTCGAGCCCAAGTACAACTCAGTCCACACTGGAAAGAAGTCAATCACATCAATGATAACGATTGAAAGTCAAGACTCAGCTTACACAGGTATACATCTTTCGTAAAGTGATAAAGATGATCAGATGCAGTCACTGATTCATCTAAGCTGGTGGACCCACGTAGGATACTAGTCCAGCTAAGCTGTCAGACCCACATAGGATACTAGACCAGCTACTCTGTCGGACCCACGTAGGATACTAGAACAAAAGTCAAACTGTCGGACCCACGTAGGATACAAGTACAGTGGTCGAACTATCAGACCCACGTAGGATACAAGTACATTTTTTGTCGTCGTCGAACCCACGGAGGATTCCAGTACGGTAGTCATTGTAGTCGCAGCCAGCTCTAGGGTTCCCGCACACAGCACGCTCGATTCCGGGAGGGTCCGCTCCTCGACCCAAGGGGTCAATACATCAACTGTCATGAACTCTAGAGTTGATGTATCTCGAAGTTCTGTCTCGTCAAAAGGAATCCAATGCGACAGATGGCGCGTCAATCGGACGCCCGGTCTGAGAGTTATTAGCATTTTTGCTCCGGGGGCCCGGTTGGAAACACGCTCATTCCAAACATGTCCATTTTCCAAAGTTATCCAAAACTCATTTAGAGTATCTCAAAAGGGTCGCCATGTCATGAGGGTCCCATTGCCGCAGACGGCGCATCGATCGGACGTGTGGTCTTCAAGTTATTCACCCTTAAGTGGAAACGGGTCCGGCCCGTTAAGCCCAGTGGGCTGGCGGGTTGGGTCAACCCAGTTTTGGCAGGTCTTACCCGGCAGAGGGTCGGACCGGCCCGATGAAACACGCGGCCCAGCCTGATGGGGCGTGGTCCGGCCCGAGGGGGCGCGACCCGGCCCGGCGCGGCCCGACCGCGGCTCGGCCGGCTGGCCGAGCGGTCCGAGGCGGGGGGTTCGGCCCCCCGGCTGCCCGAACCGGCGGTTCCAAGCGGCGCCGCCCTCCCTAACCGGCCGGCCGAAGCTGGTCGGCCTTCTTGGTGAAAGCGGCCCACTCGGGCGGGCTGCGGATCTACTGCGCGGCACCTTCGGGTGTCGCGGCCTTCCTCCGCCTGGCTGGTCGTCGACCCGGCCGGTTCTTCCGCTGAAGCGGCCCGCCCTTTGCGGGTCGTGGTTCTCCGCAGTGCGGCACCGTGGGGCACCGTGGTTTCTTCCTTCGGCCCGGCCATCTATGGCCTTCCGGTTCTTCCTCGGTCGAGCGGCTCGTGGTTGCGGGCCGCGGTTCTTCCACACGCGGCCGACGCATGACCGCCGCTTCCCCCATCGTCGCCTCTTCCAATGCACCTCAATCGCAAACAAGGAGACTATAGAGGGTCATCGGGCCGTGTGCGTTCGACTTTCACCCTCCGCGTAAAGTAGTATTAATTGTCCAAGGATAAACAAGGTTTCACGAAGAACGAAGACCAATTTTATTCAAATAAAAATTGAAGCAATCCACCCTACCTTGGAAAAGCTTCACGGTAGTCGAGCGTCGCGGGAAGACGGCGTCAACTTGTTGACGTCAGGGAAGAAGAGCCAAGGATGGCGCGTCGTCGGCGTTCCTTGCGGGTGACTCCTTCTCCTTTGATTTGGCCAAAGATCGAAGGTGATGATGACGTTCCTTGGTGGTTCTTCATTGGAAGGATGATGTTCTTTCTTTGAGAGAAGAACACCCTTCTTTATTTCTACAGAGCTCCCATCAAGTTCCAACACAAACAAGTGCCAAAATAATATAATAGCTAAGCTATTATTTTATTCACACAAGTAATTCAAAAATCAAACAATTTAATTAATTAATTAAAGAGGTTGAACTCATTAATTAACATGTATTGGCAAAAATTTAAAGAGAGAGGGGGGGAGGTGAAGAGAACTCATAAATAAGGAGGTTGTCGTAATAAAGGAAGGGGAATTAATTAGGGAGTTTGAGGAGAGTTATGGGAGATGAAAGGTTGGGGCTCGTGTGGGCCCCAACTCACAAATATCTACACATGGGAAGTTAGGTGGGTGTAGGCCCCACCAATAACTTCCCATGGGAGTAAATAAGTTCCATAGATATATAAAATTGTTCTAAACAATTTTATTTAACTTCTTAATTAAACCCCAATTTTTAACTTTCAACCCGCATAAAACACAACTGCGGTAAAGGTCCCCTTAAGCAATTACCGGCGCTGCGAGTTCATCGGTGTCCTTGGAATTCAATTCCGAGCACCGATTCAAAAGATAGAAAAACCCGCACGTACGTTTACTGAACGTACCGGAACAAAACTTCGGAAATTGATTCTGGGCACACCGGGCCTCGGAATCAAGTGTCGTCAGAATCCACTGACTCGTAAAATTCCAAAGATTTATGAAAAAAAAATTCCTTGAAAATTCTGGGTCTTTACATGAGGATAAGAACCTTCCGGAATCAAGCATGCTTAGTGCGGGAACCCTACGGCTGGCTGTACTTGAAGAATCTTCAGATCCTGTGTGGGTCATCTTCAGATCATGTGTGGGTCAGCGCTCAACGATCCTTTGTGGGTCAGCGCATACTGATCCTGTGTGGGTCAGCACTCAACGATCCTATATGGGTGAGCGCATACCGATCCTGTGTGGGTCAGCGCATACCGATCCTGTGTGGGTCAGCTCTCAACGATCATGTGTGGTTTGAGCACATATCTATCCTATGTGGGTTAATAGCAGAGCTTCTCAATGAAGTAAGATGATCTAACAATACATCTGATCATCTATACTTCCGTACTTAAGTTATACCTAGCATGAGTTGAGTCTTTACCCTTGTGGTACGCTTCTGTGTGGTGATACCTTTTGTGGTAATCTTCTGTGTGGGGATACCTTTGTGGTAATCTTTTGTGTGACGTTACCTTTTTGGTACTTACCTTTGTGGTGATACTTGTGTGATATTTTTTTGTGTGGAGTTACCTTTGTGGTACTTACCTTTGTGGTGTTACTTTCGTGATGTTCTTTCTTTCATAGAACAGTTGAACTTTTGGCTAAAGAGTTGGGCCTTGTGTTTCCTCATGAAAGAGATGGGTATACTTGATAACTTAGGTATATGTATGGACATATATCCCTAAGTAGGGTTGACTTTTGTTTTCATGCTTTTTGGTTTATCCTTTGAGGATTCTGAGAGACCTTATGGGGTCTCGGGGTCCCTACTAAGTATCGTTATACTCACCCCTACACAGGCTACGCTCGCACCTTGATGTGTCTTGTGCAGACGACGGACGGTGCTGATTGGGGTCGAGGGTACCAGGACTGGAGGCTACATGAAGGTGGAACTTAGACGAGGCGTACCGCAGAGACGACCGTACGAGAGTTGTACCTACCCTTCAGGTATGATTTTTGGCGGGTGTTCACGGGATTTGTTTTCAGTTTTACTTGTACTTTCCAGTTGGGCTTGTATTTTGGCCCCTTACTTACTGTACACACTCTTTTTACTATACAGTTTTACTTTGTGCTCGTATCTTGTTGTGTGTTTGGTTGTGTGAGTTTACAGGTTATAAAGGCAATGCCTTCCCAGTTTTAGGGATATGCCTTTCCGGTGCTAGTCGTCATCCCCTGACCTATGGAAGGTGGGCTTGGGGTAGTCACAACACGGGCCCCAGGGGACTGGTTGTGACAGCCAAAGTAAGAAGAAATCACCGGTTGAATGGAATTTGATGAGTTTGATGGATGAATAGATTATGGATTCATATGAGGATCATGGAGTCATGAAATATGTCTCATTAGTCATAAAAATATTTATTGGATGGGGTGATGACTGGAAATGAGTCATATCCCAAGTGTTCAGTGATGTGAGATCAATTGGATGGCGGTGATCCAGTTCCATGATTGTTTGTAGATGATGACGACGTGACCAACATTCATGGGTAGATTGTGATGAAAGCATCATTATGAGAGGAAAAGACAAGAGACCCTCATAAAACAAAGTGTATAGTTAATATAGAGTCCAAGAAGATATACCATGACATCTAACATTAGATCAAGAGGCCTGGTGTGAATAAGGACATCACTGGTTTTGTTTCATGATACGAAACCTTCTTGAGGGTAAAGGCTGAGAAATGTCACAGTAATGTTGTATAATACTTAAAACTTATTTTTGATACATTTTTAATGGGTTTTAATGAAATAATTAATCAAATGAAAAGAAGACTAAAAAATTTGTGAATAATGTTACCTTACTGGGTACTAATATACAAGATCTCAATCACGCATCAATTTTTTATAGATTATACAATCCAAATAGAGTGGAATATGTTATAATATTACACAAACCGCACTAGTTAAATATCCAAAGATGATATGTTTGATTATAATACTTATAAAGAGTGAAGCTAAGAAACAAGAATACGATGTTGATCAAAATATTGTCAAAAGTGAAAATGTTTATGTTATTATTGCCTATTCTAATTTATTTGATAATGATTTTAATAGTGCATATTCGTACAAAGAACATTCATAGATTTCTATTGGATTTAATATGTTTTATGAAATCAATAAATAAATATTCCATATGGATGATGATAAGGAGTCCATATTCTATGGATGCAAGAAAAGAGGAAATCCAAGACCAGTTTTCCATCAATGTTAATCAGAAGGGATTCAATAATGTCAAAATAAAATGGGACTTAAAATAAAACTATGAATTCAATATGTAGTTATTTTGAGGATTCAATAAAATTAATCTTATTGATACTATGAAGCTATGAATTAGAATTAAATTATGAATCTTTGTCTTATGGATGATGATAAAGGGTCAACTCTTTCTAATCATCATAATCAACATTTTAACACATTTATTTTGATGATATTAATGAATATTGTTTTATGGATGAGACAAATTTACAAATTGAAAGCCAATATGAATTATATATAATATTATGAAGGAATTATTTTTTGAAAAAGTTGTTTTTCTAAATAGTATTTATACATAATTTATAAATTAGAAAAATATTCTTCTTATTACTGATAGCATGAGTGAATGGTTATTGATTTTTTTAGCTGAATTTTATCCATTAATATTATTTTATATTTTGTTTACTAAATGTGATAGTTATTTAAGTAAAATCATTAGGGATTTTAAAATATATAATGGTAAACATGTTGGAATTGCAAACCAAAAACATGAGTCAAAGCTGCATGCGGTGTCATTTATTACTTGCACATTTTTTCCATGGGTCCACCTCCATTTATTTTCTTTGAATGAATTTAAATGCTCTGCATTTAAAGATTTGGTATATCTTTGTACCGTCATAAATGATTTGCATTTAATTTTTTTTTCTTTCCTTGTACCGTCATAGATTCTCTGTATTTAATGTTTTGGTCTTTCTTTATACCAACATAAATGCTAGGCATTTAATGTTGTGGGTCTATAAATTGATGTAATTGTAGTCTGTGAAAAATTGTGAAGTTGTGTGAAATTGTGAAAAGCTTGAAAGCTCCTTTGTGGTGTGCCAATTTTCTACCTCTTCCATTCTTCCTCTCATATTTCTCAGCTTGTATAGCCAACAAACTGGTATCAGAGCCAAGTTATCAAAATTCTCCAATTTTTTTAAGATGGCCGCAATCCAGCCGCAAGTTCCGAAGTTATCCAAGGACAACTACGAAAGATTGTGCATCCAGATGAAGGCGTTATTCGGGTCGCAAGAATTATGGGAGATCCTTACCGACGAGTATGTTGTACCCACTACGGCGGAAGAAGCTGCCTTCACGAATGAAGAAAAGACATCCCTCAAAAATCAAAGAAAGAAAGACAACAAGGCGTTGTTCCTCCTCTATCAAGGGTTGGATGAATCGACGTTCGAAAAGATTGCCGAAGCAACATCAAGCAAGAAAGCTTGGGATACCCTTGCCAACGTCTTCAAAGGTGTTGATCGAGTGAAAGAAAGCTTGGGATACCCTTTCCAACGTCTTCAAAGGTGTTGATCGAGTGAAGCGGGTACGTCTTCAAACATTAAGAGCGGAATTTGAATCGGCGCACATGAAAGAAGGTGAGAGCATCTCTGATTATTTCTCAAGATTAGTTATTATTTTTAACAATTTGAAAAGGAATGGTGAAAAAGTGGAGGACATCCGAGTTATTGAAAAATCACTTCGATCTCTCACAACCAAGTTTGAGCATGTGGTTGTGGCAATCGAAGAATCAAAGGATTTGGAGAAACTGTCCATTGAAGAACTGATGGGGTCGTTGCAAGTGCATGAGCAATGGATGCAAAAGAATACCGGTTCAACAATAGAGCATGCCTTGGAGTCCAAGTTGACTCTACAAGAACAAAATAATGGCCACACGCAACGAGGCAGTCATCATGGAAGAGGAAGAAGGCGTGGATATTATCCAAGCCATCAACAAAAGCAACAAAATCCTACCAGCTTTCGTGGAAGAGGGAATGGTGGAGGACGATTCACGCGTGGTCGTGGAAACCCAAAGAACATTCAATGCCACAACTGTAAGAAATTTGGGCATTATGCTTCTGATTTTTGGAGCAAAGTGGATCATGATGAACGATCCAACTATGCCAAAGCATCTCATCATGAAGAAGAAGGTACCACACTCCTCCTCGCACAAGAAAAGGCATGTGAACGCCCCGATGTTTGGTATCTCGACACGGGTGCAAGCAACCACATGAGTGGTAACAAACAACTGTTCGAGTAACTCACCGAAGAAGTTCGTGGCGACGTGAGTTTTGGCAACTCATCCAAGGTACCCGTGAGAGGCAAAGGTAAGATCAAAATCTATCTGAAGAATGGAGAGTCGAATTACATTTCTAATGTATATTACGTACCAAGTATGAAAAATAATATCATCAGTCTCGGCCAACTTCTTGAGAAGGGGTATGTTATACACATGGAGAATTCTTTTTTATCTATAAGGGATTCTCACAGGAGACTTGTTGCTCAAGTCCAAATGGCGAAGAATCGCATGTTTTCACTGCGAATCAACACAAAGTCCGAGGAGTGTCTCTTGGGACTCATGAAGAATGACTCATAGAGATGGCATCTGTGATTTGGACATCTGCATTTTAGCGGGCTTAAACTTCTATCCTCATCAAGCATGGTGCGTGGCTTGCCAATGATTGAAGCTCCAAATCATGTGTGTGAGGCGTGTACACTCGGCAAGCAACAAAGGAACTCATTTCCAAGTGGAGTGTCTAGAAGAGCAACGGAACCACTTCAGTTGGTTCACACTGATATCTGTGGACCACTTGAAACACCGTCACTTGGAGGTAATAGTTGTTTTATTACCCTTATTGATGATTTCAGCAGAAAGTTGTGGGTGTATTGCATCAAAGAAAAATCTTCCGCTTTCACTGTCTTTAAAACTTTTAAAGCTCATGTTGAAACTGAAAGTGGCCACAGAATCAAAGTACTCAGATCTGACAGAGGTGGAGAATACATCTCAAATGCATTTCAAGATTTCTGTAGGGAACATGGCATCAAACAGCAATACACTGCAGCCTACACGCCACAGCAGAATGGCATCACAGAAAGGAAGAATCGCACCATCCTCGACATGACGAGGACCATGCTGAAAGAGAAAGGCTTGCCAAAGAACTTCTGGGAAGAAGCAGTGGCATGTACTACCTATCTTCTCAATCGGTGCCCAACAAAGAGCGTCAGAAACATGACACCACAAGAGGCATGGAGTGGCTACAAACCGAGCATAGCACACCTAAGAATCTTCAGGTGTGTTGCCTACGCTCAAGTTCCAGAAGCGAGAAGAAGGAAGCTTGATGATCGTGGTGAAAAGTGCATCTTCATCGGCTACAGTGAAGAGTCTAAAGCCTATAAGCTCTACAATCCACTAACTAATAAATTAGTGGTGAGTAGAGATGTGGTCTTTAGTGAGGAAGAATCTTGGAAGTGGAATGATGAAGAACCAAACAAAGAGATTCCAGTCGAAACAGAAGATCCTGAAGAAAAGCGTGATCATCAGGAGCAAACGCCAGCAACACTTTCCCCGGGCACATCATCAGTACACAGGAGTCCAGGAGGACATTCCATCACTCCTGAAAGGACTCCACCAAGTCAAAATTTGGCGAGCTCATCCTCACCCATGGCACCCATAAAAATGAAAAGCTTAAGCGACATTTATGAGCAAACCGAAGAGGTAAATCTTTTTTGCCTGTATGCAGATCATGAGCCTCTGACGTTTTAGGAAGCCACAAGGGAAGGATGTTGGAGAATGGCTATGAGAGAAGAAATTTGCGCCATAGAGAAAAATGACACATGGGAGCTGACCACACTTCCTAATAGCCAGAAATCCATTGGTGTCAAATGGGTGTACAAGATCAAGCGAAATGCTAATGGTGAAATCGATCGCTACAAGGCAAGGCTCGTAGCAAAGGGGTACAAACAGAAGTATGGGGTGGACTATGAAGAAGTCTTCGCTCCGGTTGCTCGCCTTGACACGGTGAGAATGATTATCTCTCTTGCTATTCATCACAGTTGGATGATCTACCAATTGGATGTGAAGTCTGCATTCCTGAATGGAATTCTAGAGGAAGAGGTCTATGTAGACCAGCCTGAAGGCTTTGTTATGCAAGGGGAGGAAGACAAAGTGTATCGACTGAAGAAAACTCTTTATGGATTGAAGCAGGCTCCCCGTGCTTGGAATGCACGCATTGACAACTATCTTCGAGAGAACGACTTCACCAAATGTCCATATGAGCATGCAGTTTACATCAAGAAGAATGATCATGGTTGAAACTCAGAATGATGCTCGGAATGAAGCCGGTTTTGGTTTGAAGGGGAGTGTTGGAATTGCAAACCAAAAACATGAGTCAAAACTGTCTGCGGTGTCATTTATTACTTGCACATTTTTTCCATGGGTCCACCTCCATTTATTTTCTTTGAATGAATTTAAATGCTCTGCATTTAAAGATTTGGTATATCTTTGAACCGTCATAAATGATCTGCATTTAATATTTTGGTCTTTCCTTGTACCGTCATAGATTCTCTGTATTTAATGTTTTGGTCTTTCTTTGTACCAACATAAATGCTAGACATTTAATGTTGTGGGTCTATAAATTGATGTAATTGTAGTCTGTGAAAAATTGTGAAGTTGTGTGAAATTGTGAAAAGCTTGAAAGCTCCTTTGTGGTGTGCCAATTTTCTACCTCTTCCATTCTTCCTCTCATATTTCTCAGCTTGTATAGCCAACAAAACATGGATCTAGATGTGATATAGAAAAATTTATGGAAGTATTTTTTACCCACATAAATATAGTTAATGAATTTCCATGGTTAAATGTTATCATTTTGGTTTCCTTCGATATTCTATTAATTACTGTTATTTAATTTTTTTTTTTAATTTTGTTGTGTTATTGATGCCAACATTTCTTGCGGTTCAATTGAGTCGAAGTATTGGTTCGAAGGTAGTTGCCTAGTCCTGGATGTTCCAGGTGCTTCCTTTATGGAAGTGTTGTCTCTGTTGAAATAGACGATGATTTCTAGATTTGGTTTGGAAAATCCTCCAATTTCCCTGTTCAGGGGCTTCATGGGCTCATGGGATCTGAACTTTCCGGCCAAGGTGTCATCGCTGAACCGTAGATATTTCTGTATTGTGCTATCCTCCGTTGAGGATTTGGTCAAAGCCCTATGTTCTAGTCCCAGATCTATAGGTCGATGGAGGTTCTGCCTTTTTCTGTATTGTGCTATCCTCCGCGGTTTTTTCTTCATTGCAGTATCTAGGGTCACTCTGCCACTTTTATATAAAATACTCCTTTATCGTGCTTATAGATCCCATGATTCACATCATATCCCGTCGTCGGATGGTGGGTACTCCTTGGCATGTTCTGATTCGAAGTATCGTCACTTGGGGAAGGTTGTGCTCGTTCCTTCCCTGCAACAGGAGATTCCCCAGGCGCGTGATGCACTCCATTTTCTGTCAGTGGATAGTGATTTTTCCTTCGCCCGATCTGATGTGAAGGATCGTCACTGGGGGAAGGCTGTGTTTCTTCTTCCTCCCCGGCAGCTGGAGATCATCTTGTATTCCTAGGTCAATGATCAACGGATGGTGGGACCCCAAAATCCAGCCCTGATTCCTTACTTTCCGGCCCCGTCTCTGATCTATGTTCAATCCGAGGTGACCTGAGCTCCTCTGGTCGGACGTCCCCTCCTCTTCCTTTCAGCTACTTCAGTGTTTTTTCTCATGCAGGTTCTTCTCAGCATGATCGGGTTCCTACTGCCTCTCCCGTGGAAGGCCAAGAGTATCCTCCTTACATGACCCCCTATCCCCTCCCGATTTCTGTTTCTATGCCTTTGGCATCTGATGATCTGAGATCAAGGACCTCCCCATTTAGGGACCCTTTGTCTCCTAAGGGTCGACCTTAGAAGTCAGAGGTGGAAGGTCGGGTGGGAACACCTCTTTTAGCCTCGTCGTTGCTTCGTCAAGTAGTCTGTACCGAGTCTCTGTCCAAAATCAATGTCTCTTTAAGGTATGCTCTAGGTTTAAATGGTCATGCATCAGGTGCCAAAACTATATGTAGATCTCTTCAATGATATCAGTTCTCATATGGAACTCCCGGGGTCTAGGGCCCCGTGTCAAAACAGATTTCATAGCTAAATGTATTCTCCATCCATTCAGTGTCTCTTGAAGTGGTTATGAAAAGTGCCTCTAAAAATAAGGAGTTTGCGTTTCGTGCAAGGGAGCAACAATATCTTCATGAAATCCCAAAAAACCTCCATATATGGATATTTTTTAAGAACAGTATTACAGTGGATTTGATTTCCTCATCAGATCATCATTTTTCTACAAAAATATCTCCAGCCAGTCACTGTTTCTTCTTCACCGTTGTGTATGCTGAATGTGACATGAGGGCTCGTGAATCCTAGGGTGTGACCTCAATAACATCAACTCTAGTGATCTCCCTTGGTTTGTGGGAGGGGAATTCAACATTGTTGTCGGACCTGATGAGAAAAAAGCTGAAGGATCTTTCCCCCGTAAAGCTAGTCAAGACTTCGTATCCTTTATGGTGGTGAAGGGGATACGGGATGCTGGATATGTTGGAAATATATTCACCTAGAGAAATAATAAAAGAGGACGCACATGGACTTGGTGCCGGTTTGATCAGTGCCTTTTTAATAGTCAATCACTTTTATCTTATCCTGATGTTAAGGTTTCTCATCTTGCTCATTGCCTATCGGATCATTCTCCGCTTCGTATCTCCATGGATCCTAGAAATGTTAAGGTAGAGCACTTTATATTTTCTTATATCTTGACGGAAGAGCTAGAATTAATTATCATGGTTCGAAAATTGTGGAGCAAGGCATCGCAAGGACTTGCATGGACTATCCTCCACTGCAAACTTAGGCAGATGAGAGGTGAGCTTCAGTCCTGGGTAAGGAACCAGCCCACCCAGTCTCATGATCATGATCAGGAGAGAATCAACATTGAGATTGATCATCTTGAGTCCAGTTTGAAGAATGACATGAATGACTCCCTGTTTGACATGCTTACTAATAGGAAGAGAACTCTGGCAGATATGCTCCTAAAACAGGAATGACAGGCTCATGAGCAGTCAAGGATCAAATGGCTTTGTGAGGGGGGCCAAAACTCAGGATTTTTTCATGCATGTATTAAGTAGAAACATTGTATCAGAAGACCCCACATTCGCATGGATGACGGGTCCTGCACAAAAGATCCTGAGGTTGTGGGAAGCATGGAATGTTCCTTCTTTTAAAATCTCCTAGCCAAGCCCAACCCTCGCATGCAAACTGGATCCCAAAGGGGGACCTCTGATTTCTTTGATGCTATTCCTTTTGTGGTTTCAGATGTTGTGAATGATTCCATAAAGCCCATACCTCAGGACAGAGAGGTTTGGGATTCTGTATGGTTACTCAATCCAGAAGGTGCACTAGGACCATATGGGTTTCGTAGATCATTTTACATGGCCTCATGGGACCTGGTCTTGGAGTACTTGGTGCTTTCAATCCAGGATTTCTTCCACGGTGGAATCATTCCTCAAATTTCTAGTGCAACCAAGATGGTGATGGTACGAAATACCAAGGATCTGACCTACCTCCATCACTATAGACTGATATGCATGTGAAACTTCCCATATAAGGTTTTTCCGTGCATACATAATCACAGAATATCCATTTACCTCTCGAGTTGTATCTATGATGAAAAACATGGTTTTATCAAAGGCTGAACTATTAAATGTTCTATTGGAATGGCCAAATAGGTTTTTTGTGACATTAGTCAAAAGTAATTTGGCTCCAACATAGTGATCAAGATGGACATGAACAGGGCATATGATATGATGGTTTAGGACTTTATCATCAAGGTTTTATCCTGCATTGGATTCTCCAATTGGGCGGTTGATCTCTTTTTCCGGTGCTTTAGCTCTACATGGATATCAACCTCCTTCATGGGAAAATAGTTCGTCTTCTTAAAGGCATTCCACGGACTATGTCATGGTGATCCTCTATCTCGTACCGTATTTATTATTTTCCATGGTTGTCTATGCTGATATATTAACAAAAGCATGGAGTCTGGTGGTATTCTTCCTTTTCGTTCCAGGTATCGTTCTTGTGGAATTTTTCGTCTTATGTTTGCTGATGATACTATTCTTTTTTTGAACAGTAGCAATAAATCCATTTCAGGGGTCATTGAATTATTGGAGGAATACTGTTAACCAAGTGGGAAATTGGTGAACAAAGACAAGAGTAGAGTGTTGACATCTCAAGAAGGTGCTCAGATGGCTGGGTTAGGGCTTTGGAAAGGATCTTGGATATGAATAGGAGCTTCTTCCCAATGTATTACGTGGGGACCCCGGTTTATCCAAGGAGACTCCAGATTCAACACTTTAATAAGTTGGTCGATAAAATTCTGAGATGTATATTAAATTGGAAAAATCGTTTCTTATCCTTTGGGGGCCGGATTACCTTAATAAACAGTGTGCTGGATTCTATTCCCATCCACATCTTCTCCATGATCCAGTTTCCTGAAGGGGTTATGTCAAGAATTGAGAAGCTAATGGCCTCATTTTTACGGGATGCCCAATTAGTGGTGAAGCACCACTGAGTGGCCTTGAGGAAGTTGAATAGGCCACTGTGTGTGGGTGGTATCAATGTCAGGAGTGTCGTTGACATGATGCGGTGTCTTCATGCCAAATTGGCATGGTAAATTCTTGAGGGGAAGTCACTCTGGGGTAGGCTCAAGCGTGGGAGACATGGATTTGATATGTGCATGCAAAGAGACAGACCTTTGGACTTCCATTCTATGCTTCATCTCCACATGTTAACACTCACGTTGGATTGTGGGAAGAGGTGATTTTAATTCTTGGTAGTGCAATTGGGTAGGGTCCATGATCGGAGAATGTCCCACCCCAGACATCATGTTCAGACAAGTGAGTGATCACCTGCGGTTCATTCAAGCTATTCTGAATGTGGAGTAGTGGAACATTTTTCACAGTATTGTGCTTAATTCAAAACTGGATAAATGTGTCTTTACGGGATCCTCTTCGGGTGCATTCTCTGCTAAAGATTTCCATAAATTGAATACGGGGGTTAATGATAGCGATGAATAGGCGGCGGTTCTTTGGTGAAAAGTAATTCCGGTGAAGTATAATTTTGTGACATGGCGGATCAGAAAGAACGCACTGCCTACTGAGGAGAATATCAAGCTCTTGGTTGTGAGATTGGCTTCTCAATTCCATTTCTGTAGGGAACCAAGCATCAAAATCACTGAGCACTTATTTATAAGAGGTGAATGGGAAAACACGGTTTGCTGTGAATTTTGTGGATCCACTGGTTGGATGTGCCCCAGGAGACGGAAAATCCTGGACTTCAAATGCATGTTGTTCCAAGGGGTGGGAAACGCATGACCAGAAAAAAAGGTGTGAGCCCTCATCTTCACGACGGGGTGTTGGTGTATATGGAAAAAGAGAAATTAAACGAGGCATGGAAGACCCCCAGGTTCCTATATGGGACTGATACTCAAAAATAAAAAGCACAATGATTTACTTGTTTAGGCTATTTAAGGACAGTGAGGAGGCCCCTCCACTCAGACCCAACATTTTAGGTATATTGATCACCAACACTGGTTCAACTACTTTACATGGATGTTGGGTTCGCTGGTTCTCCCACAGGTTGGGACTCAAGATGAACACATATGGTTCTTGTTTCATGGGGTTTATGCGGGGAGGAGGTGTGGTCAGGGACACAAAGGGATCCATTATTATGGATTTTAGGCATCATTTGGTTGAGGTGACTCCCTGCAGGCTGAAGCACAAGCGCTGCTAACCGGGTTACGGGTATGTAGCCAGAAAGGCAATAACCTAGCTACTATTGAAACAAATTCTATAATTATTTACATCTCTGTGCATGGGATTGGTGCTACCCCATGGTCCATTGGGTATCTTATTCGGGGATGTATAGGGTTCTTGAACAGATGCATGGATATATGTCATATGTGGCGTAAAGGCAACGTGATTGCTGATTTCTTGGCATCGAAAGTGAATCTAGGTGAGAAAATGTCTTGATTTCCCACTCCTGACTCGTTTCCGTTTCAGGGTGTTAACCTTGTACAGGTGGATGTCCTTGGTCTTCACTACAAACCCTGATGTTTCTTGGTGTTCTACTTTGTTTCGTGTATCTTTGTACCTCATTAAAATAAATAAAAAACCATGACTGACATAAATATCTATTTTAATTAAATATATTATATCAGGGAGAAGTTTTTATTATTGATTTATAGTTGTCTTACATAGTTTTTTATTTTTTATTTTGACATTTTTAAGAAAATTGTCAACTCCCGACAAACATGTATAGCCCAAAGTGTTCTATAAAATAGTATACAGACTTTAGCTGTTTTTTGAATATATATTTCTACTAGAAACAATATATTTAATGACTTATTTTAGGAGTCCTATAAATTTTCCAAACCTATATATTAAAAAAATAAAATTTATTATATGATATTTGTTCTATGTTAATGGGTGATTAAATAATCAACATGTTTTATCTTCTTTGATAAAATTTTAGGAGCCAAGGAACTACTGTTTAGTGGATCACCAGCTTTAATTATTTTATCTTTTATAGAAAACATTTCTCAGGGATTTTCATAATTTATGATAATTTGATTATATTTTTATATAAACACATATTTTTCGATATTCCTTATTTTAGGGGGATTCACAATTTTATGCTATTTGAGTGTTGGGTTACACAATTTATTTCATATTATGATGCATATCATATATTATAAAATTGCATTTCTCACTTCATGAGTATGTTATATAAATTACATTTTCACTAGTGGTAAATAATTCTAGATTCATTTACATATTGAAGGAATCTGTGTACTATTATATTAATTTGTAATCATATATTTTATCTTTTTTTTGAACATGGGATAATAAATGTTGGGATAATAAATGTTCATATGGCATGTTCTTCTATTTTATTCATTTCTATGTTAGAATATTATTAGATTCCCCTAGAAAGTTATGTTCAATTTTTTAAGGGATATTAAGTTTTTTGTTATATTATATTTGTATAATTATATTATATTTTTTTATTTAAATGTGGATATAAATTTTTTTATTCTATTATATACCTTTACATGATTTATACTTCGTTTTCCTAAAAAAATCACTATAAGAAAGAGGATATTTTTAGTGGTGTCATCATGTTTTGTAATTATCAAAAGGGGGAGATTTTTGAGTGGGTCATTTCCACTTAATCATTATCATGATAATTAATTCACCCCCTTTCCTTTATGTTTTATATAAATTTCACCATTCTATATTTATCAATTATAATATTAATTATGATCATTTTAATTTTTTTATCACATACATTTTTTTGGGAATATTTTCTACGTGTAGATAAAACATTAAATATTGGTTGTGGTTTGGAATTATGAGATTCTAGAAAAGTCCATTGTATTATGTGTTTATGATCATCTTGTGAATTAATTTTCTCAAAATTTTCCAATCTAAAAAATCATAAACATGTATTAAGAGTATAAACATTTGTTAAAGGACTAACTCATACAAAAATACTTCTATGAAACCGAAGAAATGAGTCCTAGAAAATCTAGTTTTATACATATTATTTTATGGGATTCAGTATTTAGTAATATGATGACTCCATGTATATAAATATTTAACCTTATGAAGTTAAAATGACTCATATAGTATGGAATATTTACTCTTATGAATTCAAGAGGTTACGCTTATAAAGAATCACATGCATTATTGAAGACATATTAGAATTTGGATTTTAAAAATAAAATAATAAAAGTGTTATGGGTATCAGAAGATGTCATATGAGATTAACAGTAAGTCCTATCAAAATAGAGGATGTCAAAGAAAATTAATGATGTTAGAAACTTAACTATGTTCATATGTCTTATTAAATTCATTAATATCATTTAAATAGATGTGAGGTCTTATAAAATGTTGAAGTCTTATGAAAAGCATGATGTTGCATTATGAAAACATAATTCATTGAAAGTACATATTAAATATTATTTTTTTGATATGATTTCATATGAAATGATGGAAGGGTTAAGAAATTGAATTCTTTTGAAATGGAATAAATATTATACTTAATGTGTAAAAAAATTCAAGATTATGTGACTTAAGGATATGATATCATAATAATTTTATGTCTAGGTTTATGATGAGGATATGATATTAGTTAAATATATTCTATATTGATTGTTTACATATTTAGATCTTAATAATGAATTTTAAAGTATAGTGTTGTAGTTACAATGTTGAGAGAATGTACTCTTAATTTGAAGATTTATATTAAGAAGGTGCCAATGTACTCTTAATGAAAAACATAATATTTGGATGTTGACGAAACAAAATCAGTTTCAAGATAATATATTTATTTATCAGTTTGATAATATTATATTATAAGTTTTTTTAAATTTTCCTATCATTCTTATAAGTATTGAAGAAAATATAATTATAATGAACCCCCAAAAATGTTTTTCTACTATGTTTGATGCCTAATTTATCATTATGTTTTTTGGATGAAATAATATGTTATTTAAATTTCACCACTAATAATTATCATGAGTATATGATGTCAATATAATGGATTATGGAGATTCACAACAAGGATATGTTTTATGGATGATTTTATTTATAACTTTTAATGTGATATACTTAGATTCCTATATATTATAATAGGTTTTTTGAATGTTTTAAAATGAATTTTTATATAAATTTAAACACTATTTTAATAACGATTGAAATTTATATAATTATAGAGATATTTCATTATTGTTTAATGAAACGATGATAAAAAAATTAGAGGATGAATTGAATGATACGAATCAATATTTAATTATATTTCTATTTTTTAAGGAAGAATAATATGCAGTTAATAAGTTTATATTAGATATTGATTTATGGAATCATTTACATTATCATATTGAAATATTAAATATGGACAAGGAATAAAAAAATCTAGACATATTGGTATATATATTCCTACCCTGATAATGGTGTGTTATATACATTAAAAAATTTAACAATTTCAGGAAGTGCACAGAATCTACATATTTATTCCATTACTATTGTTTTAATTATTATGTAACATTGTACAATTAAAAAAAGTTGAATTCTTGGGATGGAATCATTTGAAAACATGATTATCAATTGAAAATTTTAATTTACTCACTAATTCCTATTTATAATTTTGATTAATTTTATTATTTCTTAACATTTAAAACCTATTTGTAAAGGATGACTTATTTACTATCCGTTGTGAGCAGTGTTCAACTGTGTTTTGTATCTTCTTATAGTATCTACATCACTATTATTAAATGTTTTCCTTTTAGACCTCTATAATTGGGATGCTTATATGTTGTGGTGATCCGGTAAAAAAACATTCCTAATTTGTGAAGGTGGGTAGCCTTCCACCACTGTGGATGAATGTTTTGGTTCAAGGACCCAAAAGGGATAATGAAATATCAATCCTCTCATCTATGAATAAAGTTTTGGACATTGTTTCTTAGTCCAATTGTCCCTTATTAATTTAACTCATGTCTATGTATCCCTCTTGTATTTATATCTTTAATTGGACACCATTTCACTAGTTTTTTGGTTTTCATGTGTTGGTGAACACCATTTGTCAAAAATAACAATGCTATATCAATCATCAGGAATTATTTGTTATATTTGACAACTTGAAATATCTTCCTTATGATTTATCATGAATAAATATATGGTACTATGCATCGGAAAACTTAGGCTTAGGACACGAGACATCTTTTGATCCTCACACTTAGAAACTGATACTCCTCATATAAGGAATCCACTACATATTTCAGAAGGCATTTTATTCTCACAACAGAGTGAAGTATAGACTTGGGGGGGGGGGGTGAGGGGCAAGTCGCGGGGTCAAGTCCCTGAGCTTGCGATTTACATGTAATTTTCTTACTTGTGTGTGTGCTGCTTTCGCGGTTGTACCCAAATTTTTAAATAAGGAAACTGATTCTTATCACACCAATAAACATATTATCATAAAATAATGAATCTCATGAATACCAACATATATATTATGTTCTCACCACACTTTGTGTGATACCATCACCTAATTAGGAATGGTAGAATCCTATGCTAATCACTTAAGTAGAGAAAGGATATATCATATATTTCTCCCGCTAGTTAATTATGATCATCATTTATGGATTCTCATGATAGCCACATGAGGCATCAGGTCTTCATAAAACCATATAAGGATGAATCATTGGGTCTTCATTTAAGGAATGGGTGGAGAGATTCCATCATCAGCCCATTGGATTCTTATACTCACCACATAAAGAATCCTCAACTCATCCCATGAGGTATTTGGATCTCTTCACACATGGTAAGGAGTAATCATTGTATATTCATGAAAATGAATGAAAAAGAGATCCATTTATCACCATAAATATTTCTAATGATCGTCACATAAGGCATCCTAGTATCATCTATTCACACTACTAGAATTTAGAGCTACAGCTACAGAGCTATAGCCACGGACAATAGGAAACGTGGCTATATCCTGTTTACAGCTACAACAATTTCGCTGTCCGTGGCAATTAACCCACCCCCACTCCCCAATTTACCGTAACCCTCTCGCGCCCCTCCTCCTAACGCCCCTCCTCCTTGTGACTCTTCTCCTCGACGTTTCGCGATCCTCCTCCTCCAACGGGCCACCCAACCTCCCCACGATCGTCCTCCTCCGGCGCGGTCACTCCACTTCCCCGCCGTCGCTGCTCCGATGCAGACTCCCCACCTCCTCTGACGACGTGCCTCCAATGCGGCCACCCCACTTCACCACGATTCTCTTTCTCGGATGCTGCCCCGACACAACTTCGACGCTGCCCCGACCGGCTCAGACGCGAGCACTCCACCTCTCGGGATCCTCCTTCCACGCGAACACCCCCAATTCTTCTCCTCCGACGCAGTGGCCCCACCTTCCCGATTTCTCAGTCGAACCAAGTCCTACCTTGGCATCCTCCTCCCACGATTTATCACTAATCCCACTCAGGGGACCCTAGCGAAATCCACCCTTCTTTAATTTCTCATGCGAAATCCCTGCCTACTGCACTCCTTGCCTCGCCAGGTATTTTCTGATTTTCAGCTCCAACGTGGTATTTAGGTCTCATGTTTTCCCTTATCTAGATTGGTGGTTCAATTTATTCTAATCTTGGGTTTCATGGAACTAACATCCAAGAGGAATGGTCATCTTTTTAATTAGGCATGTGATCCTAGTTCAGTTGTGACGTGACTTCCGGAGCTGTGAGATGGGTTGCAACTGGGTGGTACGGGAGCGTACACCTATTGAATTTGACATAAGTTGAGTAAGCACAAACAATTCATGCATGGAAGTTGTGTATTTTTTAATAAGTGTTAGATGACAGAGGGTAGAGGATCGATGGAAATTTTAGTGAGATTCTCATAGGTGAGGTATCCCATCGCTGCAAATGAAACAGAGGAAGTGCCCTATGAAAAAGGGATCTTTGGAAATATATTGGGTATGGTTATACCAGATCTTGGTTAAGGAAAAGTGTTTCCTAGGGTGATTTGATAATGGCTTGGGAGAAGTGGTATATAGATTTAGATTTGGATCTTCGAGGTGTTTCTTGTGGAGAAATTTTAAGTAAATCCATGTGGTGGTGAGTGCACCAATGGATGGTGTGGTAGGTGATAATCTTTTTTTCTAGAAAACTCATCACATGCCAAGAATGGAATTATCATGCACCGAGAATTGGTATTGAGTAGTTTTTTGGTTATCTCTTAGGAATGCATAGGTTTTGGATGAATCCAGTCATCATGTTTGGGGATAGACAGGATGTGGGTTGTGGTGCTTGGATTTTGATCAAGTGATGTTGTGACAAGGGTTATCCTATAGTGGAGAGAGTGACATCAGTCATGGGAAATATAAACCCATGATGGTAGAGTCCTAGTTTTGGGAGACCAATAGGTAGGTATTTCAAATGGAAATTAGGTTCCAACGACCCAATGAGTACCTAAATTGAGTTGGTTTTTCTTGGAGATCAGGTCCGAACATGGGCATTTGGATTGAGTGGAAATAGTAAAGATCCAAGGTTTCTTTAGATTTGAAAATTAATTGGTTCTTATGGAAATCGTGTCATGGGATTGATTGACTAATGACCCAAATGAGGGAATCACACTAGTTTTCAGACTTGGGGTGGTTTTGATGATCCAAATGTGTTAAATCATGGTTATGTCAAAGCTGGTGATAGGGCTTGATTCTAGTTGGTGGAGGCCCAGACCTAAGAATTTCACCATGTTTGAAGAGTTTAATTCATTGGTCTATAATGGTGAACATGATGTGCCTTCTGAAATAGGGGTATTGGGAATTGAATGTTGTGAAAATGTGGTGACGTTTGGAGTCTATGCATCATCATCAGGATCATGATGGCTTGTGATGAACCAATATGATTGGGTTAGGAAATGTCAGTGCTTTCAATAGAGTACAATGATAAGTTTATATGGTTGAAAATTTAACCTTAGATTCACACCATGATTTGGAATGAATATCAAAGTGCCAAGTTATAATAATGGAATTGAATCCACTTATTATTTAGTTAAGAAGTGTCTAGAGAAGTATGATAATGCTCAACAAGCTACTGTAATGTAGACACCCTAATAGAATGGGGTGGTTGAGAGGTAAAGTAGAACCATCAATAATATAGCACAAACTATGGTGATCTGTAGTGGTATTACAAGGTATAAAAAAAGTTTCCTTCTGAACTAAGGTATAAAAGGAAACCAACATTGAAGTATTTATGAGTCTTTGGTAGTAAGTTCTATATTCTTAACATGGAAGGGAATCAAGAAAAGTATAGAAATAACACAATGAAGTTATATTTCATATATATTTTTTAAGGAGTAAGGTTTATAGATTTTTTAATAAGATTCTCATTAAAATTTTGGAAATAAAATATGTAATAATGGATAGGAAAGAAAAAGGAATCTATGACAGGAGCATTGAAGATAATGTAGAGAAAAGTGAATCTTTACAAGAGCCTAGAGAGTCTCTTAGGGGTAGTGAGGACTCCATCATAGAGTTTTTTGATGAATATGAGAGAGAAAAATACATAAAGATTCCAATTACACCTAAAAGATTTACTAGAACTAAACATATTGATGAAGAGAACATTTTGGGAGACAAATATACTGTAGTATAAACTAGGAGGATGTATAGAATTAAAAGAAATGCCCTCTTATATTTATTTGAGTAAAAAAGATTTGACTAAGCATCTAATGATTAAAATTGGATTAAAGATATGAATGAGGATTTAAATTAGACAGAAAATAATGACACATAGAAATTTGTTCCATAAACAATAGATGAAAATATCATATTCACGAAACAAGTATTCAGAAATATGCTTAATGAAAATAGAGAAGTTATAAAATTCACAGTCAGAATTTTGTGAAAGGGATATTCATTGATTGGTAGGGTGGTTGTAGATAAAATATTTTCACCAATTGATTGTATTGAGGTTATCAAATTGTTTCTTACCATAGTTATATAGAGAATATCAAGGTATATCTAATGTATATAATAAAAAGTATTCTTTTCTCATTGGAGTTTTTTTAAGGAAGTTTAAATTGGTCAACTATGTGGATTTCAAATAAATGATGATGATAATAAATTGTGCATTTTTAAGAATGATTTTTGTGGCTTAAAACAAGTACACGTAGCTTGGAACTCAAGGCTTGAAAATGTTCAATTTTTTTGAGGTTTATGAGAGTAGTTGACTATAATCTCTATATTAATAGGATTTTTTAAGGGCACAAAGGCCTCTTTATTTAAATTATAAAGAAAAAGAAGAAAGTTCAGAGGAAATACAATAACACAACACTTAAAAAGACATCAACCCATTTTAGAATGGGTATTCATACTATGAAAAGGAACTCTTCCACCCCTGCCGTGGGAGTTCTGACCTCTCCTCCCGATCCTGGCTTGTATCCATGGACCTTCACCATCAGCATCATTAAGGTGCTCCACAACAACATCAGTCTTTATGGTTTCATCTTTATTCACTCTGTCAATTTTATTCCCATCATCATCACTGCTAAACGAGGAAAGGATTTCAAAAGTGTTATGAGTACCAACATTTCTGTTTGTCCGGGTCCTCGATGCTTGAGGCGGGGTGCTTCTTGTAAGAGAGGTAGAAACCTTTGATCTCAACAGTTCAACATTCTTTATAGGTGTATGTGCCTCTCTTGCTGGAGGAGGCATTGTAGTTGAATCCGTCACATTGTGTGTTTGTCCAATTGGCTTGGAAACACCCAAAATAGAGATGGGGTCCAGAAGGGAACCCTTTTTTAGAGCAGAATTTTCCTCCTCTCGAGCAGGATTTAACTCTTTCATCATAT
The DNA here is from genome assembly GCA_963277665.1 of Viscum album. Lineage (NCBI taxonomy): Eukaryota > Viridiplantae > Streptophyta > Magnoliopsida > Santalales > Viscaceae > Viscum > Viscum album. The sequence goes on along the minus strand of OY728153.1, from coordinate 55,400,165 downwards.
CAGAATCAGGCTGGATTCTCAGCCTCAGATTCTTTCCACTCTAAGATGGATGACTTTGGGTGGGAATCACCCCTTCCATTGTGCTGGGTATCTTAAAATTCTCCAGTAACTGCTCATCGATGGGCAACTTAGATGCCACACAAGTGGGTTGAACATCCATGCCATGAACTCCTATGGAAGTTCCAACAAGAGTACTATCAGGGTGAGCGCTGGGCACCATTTTGGGTCCAAATTCAGCAGTAGAGTGATTAACTTCACTTCCCACCATAGGAGGGTTAATGATCAAACTCGAAACTTGCAGATTTATAGGAACATGCAGTGCCCTATCAGTTGCAGGAAATTTTTTAACTTCACTTCCCACTGCAGGAGCAGGTTTCGGGAGACAAGATTTTTTTGAAGTCGCACCTTGTGTTTGCTGTAAGTCCATTGAAGGGATAACAACATCATCCTTTTTCACAGATTCCTTGGACTTGGTAGGGTAGGGGACCTTTGCATTGCTATTGTCAGTAGTCACTTCCTTGGATTCCTTGTTTGTGTTTTTATTCTTAACCTTACTTGAGGTCGCTGTCTCTAACATGTGCTTCACTTTTCTGCATTTTGAAGAAAAAGCAGTTTGCTCATGCCTAATTCTTTCATCATCCTCAGTTTGTGCTATAAGATCTATCTCTATTTGACTGTCCACATATTCTGTCTCATTTTGATCTTGGTTCATGTCTTTAATCAGCACATCTTTAAAAGACATGCCCACTTCAGGAGAGTCACTTTCTTCTACTAAATCAGCTCAAGTGACATTGGGTCTATCAATCAACTGAAAAGCAGGAGGCTCTGCATCTTTCAGGATGACATAGGTGGAGTCCAACTTGGGGATTTTACTATGATCCTTGATCAGATGTTCAGTCTGAGACATTGTCTGAACATTTTTAGAGATTAAGAGTCTGTTGGGAGAGCTGTGAGAAATCTCATTTGCAGCTTGTTCCGAAGATTGGACATCAGTCCCTTGGGGAAATTTATTACATTCTGTTCTTATGTAATGAGCATCATCATGCCCCTTCAACATGCATCTAGTACAAAAAATATTGGAACGACAGTTGGACCTTGAGTGTCCAATCATACAGCAGACTTCACAATACAAAGGCAACTTTTAATACACAATACGAAGATTAATTTCATCCTGTGGTGTGGATAGAACTACCTTATCAACCATGGTAGAACTTAAATCTACCTCAACTAAAATTTTGGCAAAATTTCCATAGCTAACATTTTCTGTAGCCAAATCCATCTGGATTGGAATGCCTATTGAAGAGGCGATGTCATAAAGAATTTCAAAATGCCAAAAAACCCAATTTAAACCATAAATCTTTTTCCAAACCTGGGAAAAAGTGTCTTTAAAATCATTGAGACTAAAATTTATCTTCCATTCATGGATCTTAAGGGTTCCTGGCTTCAAATTTATGGAACCAAAGCTCCATGATTTACCCTTCAATTCAGAAGAGGGAAACAACAAGTGAAAAAAATCTCTTCCTAACGAAACACATTTGAAGTCATGAAATCCCCAAATAGTAGCAAGACGATCAACTAAATCAAAAATTTTCCAAGGTTGTGTACCTTTAGATAAAGAGATCCGAGAAATAAAGGAGTTCTTACAGAGATCTAAGCATTCCAAAACTATATTAATAGGAATTGTTATAGCCAAATGACAGCGTAGGTTTATACAATTTAAACCATCTGAAATTTGTTTGTTGGATGAGATGATAGGGTTATGAAATTCATATTCATTAGGTGTTTCTCATTTTTAGGAAGTCCAATAGGAAATGCATTGCCTTGGAGTTCAATAAACTAAGTGCGGGGGAGTGATCGAATTATAAATTTCATAAATTTTTATATATAATTCATTGTTTTATTCCCTCAAATTCCATTAAAATCCTTGGCATTTCTATATTTTCACATTTTGTATGATTTTCTATGAGTAAAATAAATCTGGATTGATTTGTTGATTTTATTGATAACCTTTTTATATTTTCATTAATTAAATGTGTTTTCATTAATTAAATTTATTCTCATTTATTTGTGTTCGGTTTATGAGGATTCTTCTGCTCTTGCCATTGATTTAGGTGCATATGCCAATGCAGATGTTGTTGATGATGGTGGTCTGAGAGGAGGAGATGATGATTTTGGTGTTTCTAAAGGAGATGATGAGGGTCGTGATGGTTTTGATGATACTGATATTGAGGTACATTTTAGATGTAAATTTTATTCTTGGTTTATACATTGAATTCTACCATATAATGATGTTAGTGTTTGGTAGATGTTGTGGTGTATACATGTAGGAAGAACTAAGTCGAGTAGTTTAGAAAATATGATTCAGTTGATGAGATCAACCAAAATTAGGAGACTCGTTCAAAGGTATGGGGTTTAAATGAATTATTTACTTCTATTGAATGAGTAGAAACATGAAAATCCAAATTAAACTATGATTTTTTATTCAAATTAGTGGAAAATTCCATGAATAAAGAGATGGATTCTTTGAAGTTAAAAAAAATCAGATATGGTTGAACTTTAAGTGGGTAAAAAGGAAATTTAAAATAAGCGGGTTTACTAAATTAATTAATAGAATGATGGTTATGAAAGATAAAAATTATGGATGGTAATAATGTGTTATTAGTAGAATGAAAAAGTTTATTTTTTGGAAATATTCTCACTAAATATAAGCATTATATCATCTAAACAATTCTAAGTATGGTGGAATTGGAAAATATGATTCTCGATTTGGTGGACATCAAGACAACTTTTCTTCATGGTGAGTTAAAGGAATAAATCAACAAGAAACAACCAATATGAGTACCAGCAATTGGGATCCATGACTTGGTTTTTATATTGTATAAAATCTTGTATAGAATAAAGCAAGTACCGTGATAGTGGAATCAGAAATTTGAATCATTTATCACTGATGAAGGCTTTGATAGTTGCAATAGAGATAATTACTTCTACTGAAATAAATGGGATAATGGTACCTTCATAAATTTCATATTTTATTTCAATTACATGTTTCTACTTGGACTAGATGATTGAATGATTTAGAAATCTATGGATAATTTTTTGGAGGTTTTGAGATGAAAAATACCAAGAAATTAGAGAATATATTGTGGATAAGTACATAAATAGATAATAAGAATATAGATTTAGTAATAACCCAGAAGGAACATATCAATAGGATCATCAAAAGGTTGGGCATGAATAGATAAGAAACAGTGACTACCCATCTTGCACTTCAACTTGACCAAGGCATAAGAACTCACAATGGAAGAAGAGTGCCAATACATAGAGAAAGTTCCATATTCCTCAGGTGTTGGAATTTTAATGTATACAATAATATGTACTCAATATTGTATTGTCCTTATAGTGGTATTTGTTATCATATTCATGTAAAACCATGTAAAGGGACATTGAGATGTCATTATATAGAAAACCAACCTATTTGTACATGTCTATTACAGAATTTTAAAGATAAATAACATAATAATACATTCAAGGATCTAAATGTTTAGTATCATAGGAAAATTAGGTTCATAAAACACTTGTACATAATACAAAAACATTATTTAGAAACTGGGAATGGATGGAGGGGGGAGGGGGGGTGCAGGGGGGGTTGTGCAGGCTAGGGGGCTAGGTGGAGGGGGGTAGGGGGCGGGGGGCAGGGTGGAGGGGGGCAGGGGGCAGGGGGCATGGTGGAGGGGGGCTGGGGGTAGGGGGCAAGGGGCAGGGGGGAGGGTGGAGGGGGGCATGGTGCAGGGGGGGGGTGCAAGGGGGGCTGTGCAGGCTAGGGGGCTGGGTGGAGGGGGGCAGGGGGCAGGGGGTAGGGTGCAGGGTGGAGGGGTGCAGGGGGGGTAGGGTGGAGGGGGGCAGGGGGCAGGGGGGCAGGGGGCAGGGGGCAGGGGCAGGGGGCAGGGGACATAAATTGTTGGACATGAAGGTATGTATTTTGATAATTAGTTTTAGTGTTCCTTTAATTTAATAGCTTTATGGAAAGTGTTCAATATGAATTGCTAATTTTCATTTTTGAAACTATGGATTACCAAGATAATGCAGTTTTACTTCTATATGGATCTAGATCTTTCTTATAAATGCATTTATAGTTTCTTAAATGTTTTTGTTATACAAAAACTCGGCATATAAAAAATGAAAACATTTTACAACATAGAAAAATTATTTATACTTTTCCTTTAAATCATTTTATTTATATTATTCTTTTGATTTATTTACATTCATTTTCTATTTTGGATAAACTGATATTTTTTCTGTTATCAATGAGGAATGATGCTTAGCATATTAGTGTAATAGATGAGCTATATAAATACAAGAAGCCTTCAATCCTACCAGCCAACACAAGTAAAATATGACCACTAATTACTATTCCAAAAGGCAGGTGATAGGTTAACGACATCAATTTTACCATCCATAAGACTAATCTATTTGACAATGTACTCTTAAGGTAATGTACTCTTAATGAGCCCTACTGCTCGAAGGTAACATTTTGGCATGTCCATTTATTTCTTATTACCATACTACAACTTTAATTTTGAGAGGTTTATTTTCTCATTATTCATTCCTGTGGCTATCCATATTGAAATTCCTGATAAATATGTAAATACCATTATCTGGATTAAAAACTTTGATATGCCATATTTCATTTTTACTATTTGTTTGTGGTTCACGATTAAATAGTTCATTCATTATGCTTATTTGTCTGGTATTAGACCAATAATTGATGGCTTTAACATTTTTTCTTTATGAACTCTTATATACATGACTCTGATTCTGTGTTATATCTCATTAAACATTTGGGTTCAGGTTGATTATTGTATAAGAACTGTCACTTAAGTAGTCCGGTTGATGCTAAGGGGGTGCATACCGAGAAGAGCTACTGAGAGGTCTTAATGGACATCGTATTGACTTCAATCAAGTTGAAGTTAAAGGGTAACTACAATCAACACTCAATAGAAACAAGATGAGGTGGTTCCTACTCTGATGACCACACCCGCAAATGGACTGGGGTTGACCTGCTGGAACTGTCCAGCTGTGGACAAGTTAACAACAGCCCCTGTTCGGGGTTTGAAACCTAAAAATTATTTTCCCTTTTCTTTTCTTTTATTTCATTTAGTTATTTTACTATTTAATAACATTTTTCTTGTGTTTTCTAGGAATGAAAAAAGCTGGACAACACCTCATGCACCTGTTGAAATATCGAATCATACTGTTGTTGGAAGCATAAACAAACATCCAGGTTCGTGTTTCTACTTTGTTTTCAATGTTTTTTATGTTTTCCACCTTCCTCTTTAAATTTTATGTGATACATTTCCCATTTAATTTGAAGGTTTCTGTAAAATACATTTAATGTGTAAAGGTGCGTATATCCAGTGGGGGAGCAACAACTTTTAGTTAGAAAGCTCCAAAAGCCGAAGTGGACGGTTTGGTTCCACCTTGAGGTAGGATCCCTCTTCTAGCCTCTTTAATTCAAGAATGATTTGAATTTAATTTAGCTTCTTTCTTAATTTTTCTTAATTATATTGAATTTCATATCTTGAATAAGTGTTCTTTAATATAATTGTTTCATTTTATAAAGTCATGTTTTTATAATAAAACCCCTCTAACGGAGGTGCGCTGTCTGCGAAAACTCATAGTGATAGTTATGTTGATCTAGTTGCTTAAATTATTGCATTTGATTTGTTCTGAATGAGTTTTATAATAAATGTTAAATGTAATTAAATAAATTGTATGATAAAGAAATGCCATGTTTTTATAATAAAACCCCTCCAACGGAGGTGCACTGTCTTCTAAACCAAAGAGTAGTGATAGTTATTTGTATCATGTTTAGATTTGGTTTGAGTATTTCATATGCCTCTTCCCGCTCCCTTCACTCCTGGCCGGATAATGCTGCCCCACGGATGTCACTGGACCGGGCCAACATGCCGCGGTCACACTGCGGTCACGCAGCAGTCACACCGCTGTCACACCACAGTAATGCTGTGATTTGGCCTTGCTCCAGGACGACACCCCGCGACAGTTCGCAGTGATAGTATTCCATGAGTATTGTGATTAATGTTGAGACTGACTAATCACAATTACTGCCGGCGGGGTGACGACCGAAATGTTGCCCCGCCTCCTCCCTCTCCCTTCACTTCTGGCTGGATGATGCTGCCCCGCAGATGTCGCTGGACCAGGCCAATACGCCGCGGTCACGTCGTAGTCATGCCACGGTCACGCCGCAGTCACGCCGCGGTCACGCCGCGGTCACGCCGCGGTCACGCCGCAGTCACGCCGCGGTCACACCGCGGTCATGCCATGATTTGGCCCTACTCCAAGACGACAACCCGTGAGATAGTATTCCATGAGTCTTGTGATCAATGTTAAGACCGACTAATCACAATTTCTGCTGATGGGGAGACAACCAGAATGTTGCTCTTCCTCCTCCCGCTCCCTTCACTCCTGGCCGGAAGATGCTACCCTGCGGATGTCGTTGGACCGGGCCGACACGCCGCGATCACACCACGTTCACGCTGCGGTCACACCGCGGTCATGCCGTGGTCACACTGCGGTCACGCCATGATTTGGATCTGCTCCAGGATGACAACCCGCGACAGTTCGCAGTGATAGTATTCCATGAGTCTTGTGATCAATGTTAAGAATAACTAATCACAATTTCTACCGGCGAGGAGGCGACCAGAATGTTGCTCCGCCTCCTCCCGCTCCCTTCGCTCCTGGCCGGAAGATGCTGCCCTGCAAATGTCGCTGGACCGGGCCGACATGCCGCGCTGCGGTCACCCCACGGTTACGCCGCGGTCACACCGCGGTCACGCCGCGGTCACACCGCGGTCACGCCGGGGTCACGCCGCGGTCACGCCATGATTTGGCCCTGATCCAGCCACATCCAGACCACACCAGCCCCCTTCCACCTTCATTTCAGCCTGCTGCCACCAGCCTTCCAGCCCGCAACAGCCCCCTGCCACCTTTGAAGCAGCTTGCACCATACCCCCAGCACCTGCAACCAGCCCCCTTTCACCAGAATTGTAGCCCCCTTCCACCTGCATTCAAGCTCGCACTAGCCCCCGACCACCTGCAATCCAGCCCGCACCAGCCACCACACCAGCCACCACCCCTAGCCTCCTACAAAACACTCATGCCAGCCCTCTGCCACCTACAAAATAGCCCCAACCACCGGTTCCATCCCTCACCAGCCCCCGACCTCCTACATCCCAGCCTGCACCACCTACATCCCATTCCGCACCAGTTCCAGCCCGCACCAGCCCCCTTCTACCTTCATTCAGTGTTATAGAACCAAGCATTGTTAAACCTAAAAGGGAGAGGGAGTTTCAATATTTTTTTGGACACATTAAACAAAATAGGATGATGATCAAAGTGGAGATTGTGGAGGGTGGTGCTGGAGATGGCGTCTAGAAGATATTCTGATCTTTTTAGTGGTGTTTCGGATCTCGGTCTTTACCTAATTTATTTTAGAAGAAGTTGGGGAACTGTTTGAATTTCCTACCTTATTATTACCCTTGGAGGAATCAATGTAGGGGTTATTCACAAGTAAGTCCATAGAGTCTTTACTAATATAGGCAGTATGGTCAACATCTTGATGAGTAATCAGGTTCTCAGATTTAGTAGTTATATTAATGTTATCTGAAGCCTGAGAAATACCAATAGTATGATTAAAAAAACGGGGAGGAGATGTAATTGAAATATTTGTAGCAAGGTTGTCATGTGAAGTACCTGAATGTTTTTCCAGCTTTTTTCTAGAACCTGGGGGAATCTGTGGTGTGTCCACCAGGTTCGGTTGCTCTTGATAAGATGAAAATATACACCTATAATTCTTGACCAATTCAATAGGAAGATTTGGGTTGGCATCTTTCTAATCTTGAAAACCTGAGGCAACCAAATTTTGATTTGGGTAACTGTCCAGAGCAGTCTTTGAAACACCCAAAACTTCAGGTGCCATGGCCATCTCCTTGGGAGATGCACTGTCCTAACCAAGTGGGGGTTAAGGGGTCTATTTATAGCTAAAGGTATTCTCTACATAAGTGTCATTGCTCAAGTGTAAACCCCCCAAGAGGGTTTCATTTGTTCAACTTAGAATCATTATTCAAAATCGGTTTGGTCTGGTCATCTTGTCTGTCAAGTAGTGTGCCAACCTGTTTTGATTCACAAACCAAAGAAGAAGAAGGGTATGAAGATTGACCATTGTCAATATTCATACCATTAAAAAGATCATTATAAATGTGACGTGCTTTATTACCTTTAGAGGGGTCCAAAAGAGTATCCCCTGTAGCTAAAACTGCCAAGGTAGGGTTTGTCGTAATATGTAGGTCTCTATGCAATGATGAGCCTATATGATCACATGCATTCAAAGCCGATTTAATATCCCTATCTAGACCCAAAGGTGTGTTTGAGTGGCCTTTCATGTTGGGTGAATTGGTAAAAATGATCTAAGAAAAGAGTAAGCATAAAGAAATCCAAGAGAACAACCTAAAGCCACTGAGAAAACCAGTAAACCCATCATCTCTATCACCACTAAACCCCAACCTCCCAGCTTTCAATCAACAGCCAACCCCTAGTGGAACTGGAAATAGTAGTATCCCACTTGACACCATAAGAACTCCCCACCAAGCAGAAACCTACTATAATCCAATAACACTAGCCAATAGCACATGTAATAGAGAAAAACCCAATAACAATCAGAGTTTTAGCAGTAACCCACTCAACAGTAATAACACCAACACCTATAAGACAACAACAATTTCCAGCCACTAGGAATGTACTCAAATTTATATCCCAAGCCACCGGCACCAACCCATGCCACTCCTGCAACACACCCCATCAAAGAGGCATCCTGCAGTAATAACACCCAATCTCTGTTAAGAAGAATTATTTCCGACAGAAAGTTTCACTATTCGTGAGCACAAAATTACAGAGGATTTTCAGTGGTAACCCTAGCCCGAAAACGGGCTATAAAACAATGGAGAAGATGATCACTGTTTGGAAAGGTGAGTCCGCTTCGCTATAGTGAATGGCGGCCAGCTTTGTCAAAAGAACTACAGTGACTGTCGGCTGGAAGTCAAAAGTGCTACAGTGAAGTTGACTCTGAAGTCCACACCGCTACAGTGCCTGTCGGTGTTGGTCGGTCAGCTCAACCCACGACAGTTGCGGGCCACAAGCATTCGGCCCAACCGGATCGGGCAACACCAATCCAACAACCTTCGCATAGCTCCTTAAAATACCAGATTCATAGTGGATTGGAAAGTTGTCGGAGTGTTCATGAGACTAAAAGGCATTACAAGATATTCGTAATGACCCTCATGAGTTCTGAAAGTGCTCTTACACTCATCACCTACCCTTACCCGTATTTGGCGGAACCCTGATTTTAAATCAATCTTTATAAAATAACAAGTACCACACAACTTATCCAAAAATTCCTCTATGATGGGAATTGGAAACCTGTCAAGAATTGTCACCTTGTTTAAAGCCCGATAATCCACACACATGTGTCACCCTCCATCATTTTTCTTGAAAATAATACTCGGACTTGCTTACGGGCTGTAACTATTTCGTATAAATCCACTAGATAACAGTTCTGCCACCTGTTTCTCTACCTTGTCTTTTAGGTAGTGGGAAAGCTTATATGGTCATATATTCACCAGTTTTCCCCCTTCTCTAAGGTTATGGCATGATCCGTTATCTTCCTCGGTGGCAATCTCAGTGGAACGTCAAAAATTTTCTGATACCTCTGCTCAACCCACTCTATTTGCTGCTGTAAATATCTCTACTGCTGAATATTATCTTGTTTCTGGACATTTTCTGTCATTGGAAAAGTTATTTGGGCCTGCCAAATCCAGCCATCCAGAGCTAACATATTTCTCTGAAAATTCTGTTGCAATTCCACTGTATCTTCTTCTCTCTTTGGCACCCCTTGCAACTTAATTTCTTTGCCCTCCAACAAAAATTTCATGAAATTGTCACTCCAATTAGTCATCACATTCCCTAAACTCTTCAACCATTTCATTCCAAGAACCATTTTCAATCCTCCACTATCAAAAACAAATGCTTCAACAGAAAAAACAACGTTTTCCAAACAAATCGTTACCTTCCAGCAGACTCCCTGTGACAAAACCCGATATCCATCCCCAAGCCTAATTCTGCATGGCATGGTAGGCTCAACTTTCAGCGACGCCATTTTAGTATAAGTCTTGGAGATAAAATTATGACTAGAACCACTATCAACATGTACTAGTACAGGTAATCCATAATTATTTCCGACCAAAAATATTGATTCCATTTTTGCCACACCCATGCTTCAGAACTCAACCACCTCTCCCGTATGATTCTCCTGCACCACACAAAAAAAACTAGCCAACAAACCATTTACCAAATCATAGTCAACAATAGCACCCAATCTCTGTTAACAAACCAGTCCACGGAAACAGAACCTCCAACACCTCTAAGCCAACACTAGCCATAACTTTATCCTCTACACCCATCCATCACCAAACATCCATCTTGATGTTCCTATCTAGAAGCTCACAGAACTACTCAACAACATATACCAGTATCTGTAGCACCAAAAATAATCACCCAATATTTTGGAAATCTCCCAGCAGCCACACCACATCCTAGAAACCGCGACATCACCCAAAACCCACCTACACCAGCATCAGGACCCAAAAATAGTAAAAAAATAGAATATGGACACTTTACACCAACATCCACTGTTATAGAGTAATATATCATAAAAAACTAAAACTCCCACCAGGGGGGTTCTGTCCAGGGGGTTCAGCAGGGGGGGCTGCTGTCCGAAGGGGGGGGGGTTGCTGTCTAGGGGGGTCCAGTAGGGGGGGAGCTGCTGTCCAGGGGGGTCCAGCAGTGGGGGGGAGGGGGGGGGGGGCTGTACAGGGGGGGTCCAAGGGAAGCTGTTCAGGGGGTCCAATAGTGTGGGGGATGGGGGGTCTGTCCAGGGGGGTTCAGCAGGGGGGGCTGCTGTCCGGGGGGGGGGGGGGCTGCTGTCCAGGGGGTCCAGCAAGGGGGGATGCTGTCCGGGGGGGTGGGGGTACTGTACAGGGGGAGGGGGGATGCTGTCCAGGTGGGTCCAATAGTGGGGGAGGGGGCTATCTAGGGGGGTCCATGGGGTAGCTGTTCAGGGGGTCCAGTAGTGGGGGGGGGGGGGGGGTCTGTCCAGGGGGGTTCAGCAGGGGGGCTGCTGTCTGGGGGGGGGGGTGGCTACTGTCCAGGGGGGTCCAGAAGTGGGGGGGGGGGGCTGCTATCCAGGGGGGTCCAGCAGGAGGGGGGGGGGGTTGCACTATTCTTGTTTATTGAGTTATATTATTTGTGAATATTCTAAGATGTTTTGTTTTACCATATTTTTAGGGGATGAGCACTACTATGTTCTACCTTGTGTTCTAGGTACTTTTGAGTTGGTTCTAGACTTCTTTGATAGTTTGTCTTATAGGGAGACTCATGTAAGTGAAGTTATGTGTGTTTTTTTATATTTGGATTTGTTTAATTCTTATTATGTAAGTATATTTTGTGTATAATTTAATTTGGAGGGGACTGACATGTGGGGTAGGGGGGAAACTGGTAGGGGGAGGGGACTGGTAGGGGGTGCAAGTGGGGGCTGGTAGGGGGTGCAAGTGGGGGCTGGTAGGGGGTGCAAGTGGGGGCTGGTAGGGGGAGGGGAAATGGGTGGGGGGGGGGGAGGACTGGGGGTGTCCAGGTTCTGGGGGGGGGGGGGGTTCCAGGAGGGTGGGGGGGGGGGGGGTGGCAGTCCAGGGGAGTGGAGGTCTGGGCTATCCAGAGGGATCTGTCTTGGGTATGGGGGGGGGGGGTATGGGGTGGTGTCCAGGTTCTGGGGGGGGGATTCCAGGGTTTGTCCAGGAGGGTGTAGGGGGGGGGGTTGTCCAGGGGAGTGGAGGTCTGGGCTGTCCAGGGGGATATGTCCAGGGTCTGGGGGGTGTCTAGGGGCTGTTTGGGGGGGTGTCCAGTGTCTGTCTGGGGGGTGTCCAGGGTCTGTCCGGGGGGTGTCCAGGGTCTGTCTGGGGGGTGTCCAGAGTCTGTTCGGGGGGTGTCCAGGGTCTGTCTGGGGGGTGTCCAGGGTCTGTCCGGGGGGTATGGGGTGGTGTCCAGGTTATGGTGGGGGGGGGGGGGGTTCCAAGGTTTGTCCAGGAGGGTGGGGGAGGGGGGTGGTGGTGGATATCCATGGGAGTGGAAGTCTGGGATATCCAGGGTTATATGTCCAGGGTCTGGGGGGTGTCCAGGGTCTCGGGGGGGGGGGGGGTGGGTGGTGTCCAGGGTCTGTTCAGGGGGTGTCCAGGGTCTGTCCGGGGGGTGTCCAGGGTCTTTCCGGGAGGGGGGGGGGGGTGTCCAGGGTCTGTGGGGGTGTCCAGGGTCTGTTCGGGGGGTGTTGAGGGTCTATCTGAGGGGTGTCCAAGGTCTGTCTGGGGGGTGTCCAGGGTCTGTCCTAGACACCCCCAGACAGACCCTGGACACCCCCTGGATTTTTTTATGGTTTTTCAAACCCTATATCCACGGTTTCTAACCATGAAAATAGATTGTGTCCCTCGTATAGTTTAGCCACAGTTTAAAACCGTGGCTATAGAGATATTACCACAGTTAAAACCGTGGCTGTATACCTATAACCACAGTTTGAACCGTGGCTCTAGAACTATATCCATGGTTCCAAACCATGGCTATAATTCTAGGCCTATAGCCACGGTTCCTCAAACCATGGCTATAGAATGAATTTCTAGTAGTGTCACGTGAAATAAGAGCATCACTTTGGGATTTGTTTCTGATACATCAATAGGGGTTATTTAATACTCATCATTAAGGATACACCATTCTCATCACATGGGGGATAAATCAAATTTGTGTCACGACCTATGGATAGGCACAAGATAATGTGTTTGATTTTGTGTCCTAGTAACAATTGATGACACTTTAATTACATGTATATTTGATGTTTTGAATATTAATTATTCATATTATTACATATTATTTGTTGTTATTGATGACTTAAATATAAAAATGTCATAGAGTATTTTTCATATTGATAAGTTCGTAGTAGTTCCTCACTATGATTGGATCTTTGAAGTGCTTTGAAAATATTATAAATACAGTTCTACGATTGGATATCATTCAATTATGGGACACATAGTATAAAAATTGCTAGGTGTGATTTATTGTATGTTGATCAAGATTATTCTCATGATGTTCTCACTTGTTATTCTACATGACAAAAGATTTTGAGAACAAACCTTTCAGTAGGAATTCTAAATGTTTTGGTGTCAACATATATTCTAATATATAAGGGTATATAATGTACATTTTAATTTAATAATATTATTAATGCATGATATGATTCTCGTACTTAGATGCACTTCGTAAACAATAACGATAATAGTTCATGGTGATGTTGGATACGTTGGGTGATTCACGAGTGACATGTCATTAATGTATATGTCAAGGAATGATTTTTTCATTCCATATTTATGGATCATAATATCTTGGACATTTGATTTGAATAGAACTATCACATTAAATTCTATGGACATGGTGTAATGACACATTTATGACCATAGTAAAAGAAAGGTGTATTGAGCATATTGGTTCATGGCACAAATCCACAACCTTAGTGAATATATGTTTTTAAAAAGGTATTATATTACACAATGAGTGTTTTTGTAACATCCTGACCCAGGTTCCATATACTGGTGACTTGATTCAGTTCGCCACATGACCTCAAGCGCACCTCCTCATACGCTAGGGGCTTCTAACTAGTAGTTCAGTTCTCGTAAGTAATTCATGGGGAGACTATACCCTCATTTATTAGAGTAATAAAATAGTAGAAATAAGTAAAAAATAGCAGAAAAATATATAACCAGAACAATACTCATGTCACAAGATAACCAAATAGGAAATACAACCCTCAATTGAAAGGGAAACATGCTATGCCAATATAAGTGTCAAGTGTCTACAATGCAACTGAAAATAAAGACACTACGACTCCCCAAGAAGGTCCAAAACCATGTCTGTTACCCTCATCCAATCTCCACCCCTAATCAGCCACCTATCATAGGGAATTTTCACTTATCTAGTCCAACAAAAATATAATCTATTTAGGCACTAATCAGGAATCCCAAATCGGGTGTGAGTACAACTTAGTAGTCCACCACCAACAGTGTCTAAAACAAGTCCAGTCAAAAGATATTGCATACAGTTCTATAAGGAAATAAGTACAATGAAATAAGAAATAGTTTATTATATTTGTATTTATTCTTATCTAACTACATTATCTCCAGGGTTCCCAAGGATACCCATACCTCAATACTAACTTCATCTCGTATAGGAGACCGAAGTGTTCCCTAGGTAATACCATATCTTAATACATGATTTTTGTAGAATCTAAAAGTATTCAAGGTGCTGTGATATCTCAATACTTGATTTGAATCATGAAGAAGTTAGAATATTCTCATGTGAGTTCATAACTCAGAGTTCCATTATTTCCATTATTTAATTTCACATTTTCATGCCACATTTCCAAAACTACCAATATCAAAATCACATAAGTAAGATGGACATGTTACCATGATTACCCCAAAATAGAATGTCCATGTTCCCGTTCTCTTTACTAATAAGTATAATGATCATGTTACCATGTATACTTCACATTCGAATGACCATGTTCCCATTCTCTAACTCATAATTATGATGACCATGTTTCCATTTGTAATTCTCAATTTAGAATGACCATGTTCCCATTCATGAACACATAATTAATTCATACATTAATTATCAACATCAATTCCATACTAATTCAATAATTAGTTAAATATATCAAATCCATTAGTTAACACAACAATTGACTAAATGCATCAATCCTATTAATTAATTAATTAATTAATTAACCAACATCATAACTCATATCCCATAATTAATTTTCAATAATTAATTATCTCATTCTAAATCTCAACTCTTCATAATTAATCCAATAATTAATTATCTAAATCACATTATGAAATGACATAATTAATACCAAATTAATTATCTCAACTTATCCATTTAAATATTTCATAATTAATCCCCCAATTAATTATATAAATTAAAACCCTTAACTCTTATAATCAATTTCCACAAAATAATTATCTAATTGTGAAACTCCTTAGTCTCATGATCAATTATCAAATTAATCACCTATTTAAAAAAAATCGATAACTTAATTGGTCAATCTAATAAACCAAATTAAAGAAAAAAAACTTCTAAATGATGATAGAAATTCTATAATATTGCATATACATATCAAATCCATGACTATGGGAAAAATATTTAGAACACCCACCTCAACTCGTTGATAGATATTTTCCCAATAGAAATCCCCAAAATCTAAGCAACACAATGACATTGATAAAAGTTCCGGATGTAAATCCCTAAACCAAAATCAAGATCAAAGACATCAAGATCTCATAAATATAGATCTAGATCCACAATCCTATACCTAGATCTCATGAAAGTGGTTTATATCTGAGGAAACATAGGATATCTTCCATGAAAAGATTAAGGAATGATAGAATAAAGAACGAAAGAATCATCAAGATGAAATCCACTTACCAGGAGAAGAGAAGATATTAAATTCGGGCTTTCGATATCAAATAAAGGTGTTCGTAAGGTCTTAGAATCCATCTGGGTCGATGAGAGAACATTCCTTTACCCTTTAGAAATTAAAATTCCAAGTTAGGGCTGTATAGGAGGTGAAACATGTCATCAAAATTGGAAAACGTGTGAGATAAACAATTTTAGGATCTTACAGTTGGCCCCCATATGGTTTAGTCACACGGTTAGGCAAACTATGCACTAAACATGCATTAACCACTGCATCAAGGGGGCAATTTTCATGGATACCTCACATGGCTTCCAAAACTGTGCTCTAATAGTGCCGAAGGTACTACCTCAAAGACCAGATATAACACTGTTTCTGCTAGGTAGCCTCATGGTTTATTCAAACTATTCACAATGCCTTTTTCTCCAAAAGTTTCTTAGACTTCACCCAAACGCACCCCAATCCACATCTCCCATAAAAAGTACTAAAGTTAAAACAAAAAATAATTGGAAAATTTTTATGAGATAACTCAAAAAAGGAGAGGATATTACAATTTTTATTTGGTTTTTCATGCTGCAACATTAAGTTATTTATCATGGGAACATTGTCCCATTTCTAGATAGAAATCTAGAGTTTATGTAAGCCCACCAAATGCGAATGATAAATATTCATAGAGGGTCACACAATATGTGTTTTAATTAATATCAATTAAATTATTTTGAATTTAATTAATGGAATAAATATTCTTCTATTGATGGAGAAATAGTTATATTTATGTTATATTTGTCACATAAATTAAATTAATATTTTTTTCATAGACATGTGAATGAAAATATATATATTGATTAATTTTATTGAATATACAATATATATTTATTGACCGGTATGTGAATGAAATATTCATTTATAAAAGAAATATTTATTTAGGTATTAAATAATAATGAGGGGTTTTAAGGGACCAAGACCACATTCAATGATATCTAATTATTTATAACAAAATAAATATTATTTATTATTTTTAGAGGATGATGCAGCCGAAAAAATTATAATTATATTATTATTTTTTGGCATGGTGTTTATTAAATTTTTTAATGTTTTTAAGGGCCTACATGAAATTAAACAAAACTATAAACAAAACCCTATCTATATAAATAGATCATTATGGATATTTTATAGTTAATAGAAATAGAGGTAATTGTTTCCCAAAAAAATTCTCTTTTCACTCCTTCATATCTCTCCCTCTCATGAATGAGAATGATAGATATATTTCTTCCAGACTGAAGATTGAACAATTAGGAACAAACAATGAATGACATTAGATTCTCCAATTTAGAACCCAAAAATTGAGTGACATTTCTCATGGATCATTAGAGCACATGTGGATCACTACCAGAGATATTCTACCCCTGGATCCTCACAATATAAATGAAGGAAATCTAAAATTTTCATTTTGGATGATTGAAATTAACTACAATGAAATAAACCTATGAAAAGGTAGTGGATTTCATCCAACATAAATAAATTAATTATAATCATAACATGGAATATACCATAATGGGGTTTTAGGAAATCAAAAATAAAAAGAAATTTTAATATATCTTCCACCAATGCTCACTTCTATTACTCTTTTAACCAACACATGGTATCAGAGGGTTCATGTTTAAATTTATAATTATTTGTTTTATTTTTGACCAATGAAAAATTATGGTTAAATTTTCATTTGAGTTTATTCATTATTTAATTTGATTGGAATATACACCAATTTTATTATAAATAATTTTCATTCTAAGTTTCATTTTCTTAATGGTATAAGAATATATGAAGAAAAATTAGTGATCCCATCATGAGAAGCTACTTTTTTGGATAGTAATACACGGTTAAAATTCATATACTTGGAATCACATGTTGTGTATACTAGTTTATTGCATCTAGATGTTCTAAGGGAGGCATTGTGTTCCATATAGTCTTTATAGGTGGTATACACCACATGTTAATTTTCCAACCTCAAACACATTTTTTAGATTATATGGCATGTATCGATGTGCATATCGTGTGGTCTAAATGGGTTTGGGATAAATAACACAACCCAGTTGGTCATTATACAAGTTAAAAATGCATGATAACGAGAACCTTGATAATTTATGATATACATGGTGTGTATGTAGTGTACATGACATGTATCCCACGTTCGAAAAACATTTTGTGACACTCTATGAGAAAATAGACACACAAATAAAAGATATAAATGCATTGTCATTGGACTATACATGACATGTAGTTCTCCAAGAAATAATTCGAATCCCCATTCATGCTTTATGAACACATGGTGAGAGGAAAAAGAATAAGTAGCTAGTTTGTATATATCGTGTAGTCTAATATTGGTACACTTCATAGACCCAAGCGTATACCTTGGACACCTAGTAACCGACATACACAACTTGTAGCTGGATGTAAAAATAGTGTTGTCTCCCATTAATGGATGGAATTAAAAAATCACATTAAATTGAAAAATTACATCATTAAAACATTATATTATTGATTATCACACCATAGAGTGATTGAAAATTTAAAAATAGTTTAACTAAATTCTAAAATATTAATTAATTTATTATAATAAATATGTCATTGTTGGTTCTTCCATTTTTTTCCATGAATACCATAAATTTTGGGTGTCTCCAATTATATTCAAATGATCATCAAGATGAAATGGTATTAGTTAATTAATTCTATAATTAATTAATGCAACAACATATATCTTGATAATAAAGAAGGAATAAATAAGTGAATGTTATCCAGTTACATTTTCATATTCGTTTCATGTACGAATGATCATGATCTTGACTAAAACTCACGTATGTGTTGTAATTTATTTATTTTTATTTTATTTCACGAGTTTTCAATTATTTAATATTAAATTTAATGGTTTCAGGAGATTCATCTCTCCCTCCATTATTATGTTGGACCTACATGTCCAAGGATATTTATGTAATTCCCATTTAACCAATCATTTTATTCTGATCACCTACATGTTATTTATAAATACATGTAGTTAATGGAATATAACAAGGCACATGGAGGAGGTTCAATATAGAACCATTCTGATGGAAACTCAGTGATCCACATGTGTATAAGTATAATGTTGAAACTCATTATAAAACCAGAAAATAGAGTTATTATGCTAGGCCATAGGTTGATTTAATTTCTTTCCACTAAGACAAAAGGATGATAATATTATGATTGGGTCATTTAATTTATATATTTATTTCTATCCATACATTATTTATTTTACGTATGAAAGAAAATTATAACATAAATAATTGAATTAACCTGAAAATATAGGAATTAATTAAATAAATTATGCTAAAATATTTTATCCAATATCATTAATTAATTTAGTAATATCCACTTAATATTAAAAATGTGTGTAAAGGATAAAAAAAGAAAACATTTTTGCATAATTTATTAAAATAACTCAACCCAATATTATGTTAGAATAAGAATTCCATTATTTGATTGGGAATGAAACCATAGAACTAAGTGTTGTACATGTCCAATGTCTAGACACATACTTTTATCGAGGAGTTATTAGGTGTGTTTCGGTGTGACATAACTAAACATGTATTGAGTTTATTAAAAAAAATTCAATTCAATAAAAATATCAAGGAAGGTGTTGAGGAAATCCAAGTCAAAATTTTCAAATAGGCAAATCCACTAAACGGATAGAGGAGCAAAAAGGCTGTAGTTTACAAGACTACCAACATAATTAATTTCTTATTATTTTCATGGCCAATGTATGGATCATTAAAAAAATAATGGTTATCCTTTTATCAATAATTTCATTGAAACATCAAGAGTTCAATGGTGAGGGATAATGGGACATTATAAAATATTGGGTGATTTAATAAAAAGATTTATTTTTTATTTTTCACAAAATATGAAATCAATAAAAGTAATGACAATATGATCTTTTTATAGGTTAAAAAATGGAATATTTATCATCCATGTTATCCCTAGGATCAATATATGAGAAACTAAACCTTCTAACTGGTAGTAACATTTAGGTGTGGTTGAGATGCCTTCGGTTTGGGCTACACCATGATTAGAAATATTATGTGATTGTATCCACAATTTCTAATCTTCCTACTAAAGATACAGGTGATTAAGAGTTGATAGTATACCAAAAAATTGAGCTAAATGGTCTATTTTCATTTTGGGATTCTTTCATCTATGTCTAGTGAACTCATGAAGTCTCACAAAAACATGGATGCATACAAACTGCTTGAGCAACTTTGTGGTATTTACTACTGTATAGGGGGAGTGGGGCTGCTGTCTAGGGGGGGTCCAACAGTGGGGGAGGGGGCAGGGGGGTCCAGGGGGTAGCTGTTCAGGGGGTCCAGTAGTGGGGGGGGGGGTCTGTCCAGGGGGGTTCAGCAGGGGGGCTGCTGTCCGGGGGGGGGGGGGGGCTGCTCTCTAGGGGGGTCCAGCAGTGGGGGGGGGGTCTGCTGTCCAGGGGGGTCCAGAAGGGGGGGGGGTGCACTATTATTATTTATTGAGTTATATTCTTTGTGAATATTCTAAGATGTTTTGTTTTACCATAATTTTAGGGGATGATCACTAATATGTTCTACCTTGTGTTATAGGTACTTTTGAGCTGGTTCCAGACTTCTTTGATAGTTTGTCTTATAGGGAGACTCATGTAAGTGCAGTTATGTGTTTTTTTATAATTGGATTTGTTTAATTCTTATTATGTAAGTAGCTTTTTTGTATAATTTAATTTGGAGGGGACTGACAGGTGGGGTAGGGGGGAAACTGGTAGGGGGAGGGGACTGGCACGGGGTGCAAGTGGGGGATGGTAGGGGGTGCAAGTGGCTGCTGGCAGGGGGGAGGGGAAACAGGTGGGTGGGGGGGACTGGGGGGTGTCCAGGTTCTGGGGGGGGGGGTTCCAGGAGGGTGGGGGGTGGCAGCCCAGGGGAGTGGAGGTCTGGGCTATCCATAGGGATCTGTCCTGGGTATGGGGGGGTGTCCTGGGTCTGGGGGGGGGGGGTATGGGGTGGTGTCCAGGTTTTGTGGGGGGGGGGTTCCAGGGTTTGTCCAGGAGGGTGGGGGGGTGGCTGTCCAGGGGAGTGGAGGTTTGGGCTTTCCAGGGGGATATGTCCAGGGTCTGGGGGGTGTCCAGGGGCTGTCTGGGGGGGGCTGTCCAGTGTCTGTCTGGGGGGTGTCCAGGGTCTGTCCGGGGGGTGTCCAGGGTCTGTCCGGGGGGTGTCCAGGGTCTGTTCAGGGGGTGTCTAGGGTCTGTCCGGGGGGTGTCCAGGGTCTGTCCGGGGGGTATGGGGTGGTGTCCAGGTTGGGGGGGGGGGGGGTTCTAGGGTTTGTCCAGGAGGGTGGGGGGGGGGGTGGCTGTCCAAGGGAGTGGAAGTCTGGGCTATCCAAGGTTATATGTCCAGGGTCTGGGGGGTGTCTAGGGTCTGGGGGGGGGGTATCCAGGGGCTGTCTGGGGGGGGGGGTGTCCAGGGTCTGTCCAGGGGGTGTCTGGGGTCTGTCTGGGGGGTGTCGAGGGTCTGTCCGTGGGGGGGGGGGTGTCCAGGTTCTGTCCGGGGGGTGTCTAGGGTCTGTCTGAGGGGTGTCGAGGGTCTGTCTGGGGGGTGTCCAAGGTCTATCTTGGACACCCCCCAGACAGACCCTGGACACCCCTTGGATTTTTTTATGATTTTTCAAACCCTGTATCCATGGTTTCTAACCATGGAAATAGATTGTGTCCCTCCTATAGTTTACCCACAGTTTAAAACCGTGGCTATAGAGATATTACCATGGTTAAAACTGTGTCTGTATACCTATAACCACAGTTTGAACCGTGGCTCTAGACCTATATCCATGGTTCCAAATTGTGGCTATAATTCTAGGCCTATAGCCACGCCAAACTTAGCCACGGTTCCTCAAACTGTGGCTATAGCCTGAATTTCCAATAGTGTCACGTGAAATAAGAGCATCACTTTGGGATTTGTTTCTGATACATCAATAGGGGTTATTCAATACTCATCATTAAGGATACACCATTCTCATCACACGAGGGAGAAATAAAATTTGTGTCATAACCTATGGATAGGCACATGATAATGTGTTTGATTTTGTGTCCTAGTAACAATTGATGACACTTTAATTACATGTATATTTGATGTATTGAATATTAATTATTCATATTATTACATATTGTTTGTTGTTATTGATTACTTAAATATAATAATGTCATAGAGTATTGTTCATATTGATAAGGTCGTAGCAGTTCCTCACTATGATTGGATCTTTGAAGTGCTATGAAAATATTATAAATATAGTTCTACGATTGGATATCATTCAATTATGGGACAAATAGTATAAAAATTGCTAGGTATGATTTATTGTATGTTGATCAAGATTCTTCTCATGATGTTCTCACTTTTTATTCTACATGACAAAAGATTTTGAGAACAAACCTTCCAGTAGGAATTCTACATGTTTTGGTGTCAACATAAATTCTAATCTATAAGGGTATATAATGGCCATTTGAATTTAATAATATTATTAATTCATGATATAATTCTCGTACTTAGATGTACTTCGTAAACAATAATGATAATAGTTCATGGTGATGTTGGATACGTTGGGTGATTCACGAGTGACATGTAATTAATGTATATGTCAAGGAATGATTTTTTCATTCCATATTTATGGATCATAATATCTTGGACATTTTATTTGAATAGAACTATCACATTAAATTATATAGACATGGTGTAATGACACATTTATGACCATAGTAAAAGAAAGGTGTATTGAGCATATTGGTTCGTGGCACGAATCCACAACCTTAGTGAATATATGTTTTTAAAAAGGTATTATATTACACAATGAGTTTTTTTGTAACGTCCTAACCCTGGTTCCATCTAATGGTTCCTTGAGTCAGTTCACCACATGACCTCAAGCGTGCCTCCTCATATGCTAGGGGATTCTAACTAGCAGTTCAGGTCTCATAAGTAATTCATGGGGAGACTATACCCTCATTTATTAGAGTAAGAAACTAGTAGAAATAAGTAAAAAATAGCGGAAACATATATAACTAGAACAATACTCATGTCACAAGATAACCAAATAGGAAATACAACACTAAATTGAAAGGGAAACATGCTATGCCAATATAAGTGTAAAGTGTCTACAATGAAACTAAAAATAAAGACATACGACTCCCCAAGAAGGTCCAAAACCACGTCTGTTCCCCTCATCCAATCTCCACCCCTAATTAGCCACCTATCCTAGGGAATTTTCCCTTATCTAGTCTAAAAAAAAATAATCTATTTAGGTACTAATCAGGAATCCCAAATAGGGTGTGAGTACAACTTAGTAGTCCACCACCAACAGTGTCTAAAACAAGTCCAGTCAAAAGATATTACATACAGTTCTATAAGGAAATAAGTACAATGAAATAATAAATAGTTTATAATATTTTTATTTATTCTTATCTAACTACATTATCTCCAGGGTTCCCAAGGATACCCATACCTCAATACTAACTTCATCTCGTATAGGAGACCAAAGTGTTCCCTAGGTAATACCATATCTTAATACATGATTTTTGTAGAATCTAAAAGTATTCAAGGTGCTATGATATCTCAATACCTAATTTGACTCATTCCAAAGTTAGAATATTCTCATGTGAGTTCGTAACTCAGAGTTCCATTATTTCCATTATTTAATTTTACATTTTCATGCCACATTTCCAAAACTACCAATATCAAAATCACATAAGTGAGATGGCCATGTTACCATGATTACCCCAAAATAGAATGACCATGTTCCCATTATCTTTACTAATAAGTATAATGATCATGTTACCATGTATACTTCACATTCGAATGACCATGTTACCATTCTCTAACTCATAAGTTTGATGACCATGTTTCCATTTGTAATTCTCAATTTAGAATGACCATGTTCCCATTCATGAACACATAATTAATTCATAAATTAATTATCAACATCAATTCCATACTAATTCAATAATTAGTTAAATATATCAAATCCATTAGTTAACACAACGATTGACTAAATTCCTCAATCCCATTAATTAATTAATTAACCAAAATCATAACTCATATCCCATAATTAATTTTCAATAATTAATTATCTCATTCTAAATCTCAACTCTTCATAATTAATCCCATAATTAATTATCTAAATCACATTATGAAAGGATATAATTAATACCAAATTAATTATCTCAACTTATCCATTTAAATATTTCATAATTAATCACCCAATTAATTATATAAATTAAAACCCTTAACTCTTATAATCAATTTCCACAAAAAAATTATCTAATCGTGAAAATCCTTAGTCTCATGATCAATTCTCAAATTAATCACCTATTTCAAAAAAAACTTCGATAACTCAATTGGTCAATCTAATAAACCAAATTCAAGAAAAAAAAAACTTCTAAAGGATGATAGAAATTCTATAATATTACATATACATATCAAATCCATGACTATGGGAAAAAGATTTAGAACACCCACCTCAACTCGTTGATAGATATTTTCCCAATGGAAATCCCCAAAATCCGAGCAACACAATGACATTGTTAAAAGTTCCGGATGTAAATACCTAAACCGAAATCAAGATCAAAGACCTCAAGATCTCATAGATATAGATCTTGATCTAAAATCCTATACCTAGATCTCATGAAAGTGGTTTAGATCTGAGGAAACATAGGATATCTTCCATGAAAAGATTAAGGAATGATAGAATAAAGAACGAGAGAATCATCAAGATGAAATCCACTTACCAGGAGAAGAGAAGATATTAAATTCGGGCTTTCGATCTCAAATAAAGGTGTTCGTAAGGTCATAGAATCCATATGGGTCGATGGGAGAACATTCTATTACCCTTTATAAATTAAAATTCCAAGTTAGGGCTGTATAGGAGGTGAAACATGTCATCAAAAGTGGAAAACGTGTGAGATAAACAATTTTAGGATCTTACGGTTGGCCCCCACATGGTTTAGTCACACGGTTAGGAAAACTGTGCACTAAACATGCATTAACCACTACATCAAGGGGGAACTTTTCATGGATACCTCACATGGCTTCCAGAACTATGCTCTAACAGTGCCGAAGGTACTACCTCAAAGACCAGATATCACACTGTTTATGCTAGGTAGCCGCATGGTTTATTCAAACTATTCACAATGCCTTTTTCTCCAAAATTTTCTTAGACTTCACCAAATGCACCCCAATACACATCTCCCATAAAAAGTACTAAAGTTAAAACAAAAAGTAATTGGAAAATTTTCATGAGATAACTCAAAAAAGGACAGGATATTACAGTTTTTATTTGGTTTTTCATGTTGCAACATTAAGTTATTTATCATGGGAACATTGTCCCATTTCTAGATATAAATCTAGAGTTTAGGTAATCCCACCAAATAAGAATGATAAAGATTCATAGAGGGTCACACAATATGTGTTTTAATTAATATCAATTAAATTATTTTGAATTTAATTAATGGAATAAATATTCTTCTATTGATGGAGAAATAGTTATATTTATGTTATATTTATCACACAAATTAAATTAATATTTTTTTCACAGACATTTGAATGAAAATATATATATTGATTAATTTTATTGAATATACAATATATATTTATTCACCGGTATGTGAATGAAATATTCATTTATGTAAGAAATATTTATTTAGGTATTAAATAATAATGAGGGGTTTTAATGGACCAAGACCACATTCAATGATAACTAATTATTTATAAGACAATAAATATTATTTATTATTTTTAGAGGATGATGCAGTCGAAAAAATTATAATTATATTATTATTTTGTGGCACGGTGTTTATTAAAATTTTTAATGTTTTTAAGGGCCTACATGAAATTAAACAAAACTATAAACAAAACCCTATCAATATAAATAGATCATTATGGATATTTTATAGTTAATATAAATAGAGGTAATTATTTCCCAAAAAAATTCTCTTTCGACTCCTTCATATCTCTCCCTCTCATTAATGAGAATGCTAGATATATTTCTTCCAGACTGAAGATTTAACAATTAGGAACAATAAATGCAAGGCATTAGATTCTCCAATTTAGAACCCAAAAATTGAGTGACATTTCTCATGGATCATTAGAGCACATGTGGAATACTACCAGAGATATTCTACCCCTAGATCCTCACAATATAAATAAAGGAAATCTAAAATTTTCATTTTGGATGATTGAAATTAACTATGATGAAATAAACCTATGAAAAGGTAGTGGATTTCACCCAATATAAATAAATAAATTATAATCATAACATGTAATATCCCATAATGGGGTTTTAGGAAATCAAAAATAAAAAGAAATTTTAATATATCTTCCACCAATACTCACTTCTATTACTCTTTTAACCAACACATGGTATCAGAGGGTTCATGTTTAAATTTATAATTATTTGTTTTATTTTTGACCAATGAAAAATTGTGGTTAAATTTTCATTTGAGTTTATTAATTAATTAATTTTATTGTAATATACACCAATTTTCTTATAAATAATTTTAATTCTAATTTTCATTTTCTTAATGGTATAAGAATAGACGAAGAACAATTAGTGATCCCATCATGAGAAGCTACTTTTTTGGATAGTAATACATGGTTAAAATTCATGTACTTGGAATCACATGTTGTGTACCCTAGTTTATTGCATCTAGATGTTATAAGGGAGGCATTGTGTTCAACATAGTCTTTATAGGTGGTATACACCACATGTTAATTGTACAACCTCAGACACATTTTTTAGATTATTTGGCATGTATGGATGTGCATATCGTGTGGTTTAAATGGGTTTGGGATAAATAACACAATCCAATTGGTCATCATACAAGTTAAAAATGCATGATAATGAGAACCTTGATAATTTATGATATACATTGTGTGTATGTAGTGTACATGACATGTATCCCACATTCTAAAAACATTTTGTGCCACTCTATGAGAAAATAGACACACAAATAAAAGATATAAATGCACTGTCATTGGACTATACTTGACATGTAGTCCTCCAAGAAATAATTCAAATCCTCATTCATGCATCACGAACACATGGTAAGAGGAAAAAGAATAAATAGCTAGTTTGTATATATCGTGTAGTCTAATATTGGTACACTCCATAGACCCAAGCGTATACCTTGGACACATAGTAACTGACATACACAACTTGTAGCTGGATGTAAAAACAGTGTTGTCTCCCATTAATGGATGGAATTAAAAAATTACATTAAATTGAAAAATTACATCATTAAAACATTATATTATTGATTGTCACACCATAGAGTGATTGAAAATTTAAAAATAGTTTAACTAAATTCTAAAATATTAATTAATTTATTATAATAAATATGTCATTGTTGGTTCTTCCATTTTTTTCCATGAATACCATAAATGTTGGGTGTCTCCAATTATCTTCATACGATCATCAAGATGAAATGGTATTAGTTAATTAATTATATAATTAATTAATGCAACAACATATATCTTGATAATAAAGAAGGAATAAATAAGTGAATGTTAGCCAGTTACATTTTCATATTCGTTTCATGTACGAATGATCATGATCTTGACTAAAACCCATGTATGTGTTGTATTTTATTTATTTTTATTTTATTGTATGAGTTTTAAATTATTTAATATTAAATTTAATGGTTTCAGGTGATTCATCTCTCCCTCCATTATTATGTTGGACCTACATGTCCAAGGATATTTATGTAATTCCCATTTAACCAATCATTTTATTCTGCTCACCTACATGTTATTTATAAATACATGCAGTTAATGGAATATACCAAGGCACATGGAGGAGGTTCAATATAGAACCATTCTGATGGAAACTCAGTGATCCACATGTGTATAAGTATAATGTTGAAACTCATTATAAAACCAGAAAATAGAGTTATTATGCTAGGCCATAGGTTGATTTAATGTCTTTCCACTAAGACAAAAGGCTGATATTATTATGATTGGGTCATTTAATTTATATATTTATTTCTATCCATACATTATTTATTTTATGTATGAAAGAAAATTATAACATAAATAATTGAATTAACATGAAAAGATAGGAATTAATTAAATAAATTATGCGAAAATGTTTTATCCAATATCATTAATTAATTTAGTAATATCCACTTAATATTAAAAATGTGTGTAAAGGATAAAAAAAGAAAACATTTTTGCATAATTTATTAAAATAACTCAACCCAATATTATGTTATAATAAGACTTCCATTATTTGATTGAGAATGAAACCATAGAACTAAGTGTTGTACATGTCCAATGTCTAGACACATAGTTTTATCAAGGAGTTATCAGGTGTGTTTCGATGTGACATAACTAAACATGTATTGAGTTTATTAAAAAAAATCAATTCAATAAAAATATCAAGGAAGGTGTTGAGGAAATCCAAGTCAAAATTTTCAAATAGGGAAATCCACTAAACAGATAGAGGAGCAAAAATACTATAGTTTACAAGACTACCTACATAATTAATTTCTTATTATTTTCATGGACAATGTATGGATCATTAAAAAAATAATGGTTATCCTTTTATCAATAATTTCATTGAAACATCATGAGTTCAATGGTGAGGGATAATGGGACATTATAAAATATTGGGTGATTTAATAAAAAAATTTATTTTTTATTTTTCACAAAATATGAAATCAATAAAAGTAATGACAATATGATCTTTTAATAGGTTAAAAAATGGAATATTTATCATCCATGTTATCCCTAGGATCAATATATGACAAACTAAACCTTCTAATTGGTAGTAACATTTAGGTGTGGTTGAGACGCCTTCGGTTTGGGCTACACCATGATTGGAAATCTTATGTGATTGTATCCACAATTCCTAATATTACTACTAAAGATACAGGTGATGAAGAGTTGATAGTATACCAAAAAATTGAGCTAAATGGTCTATTTTTATTTTGGGATTCTTTCATCTATGTCTAGGGAACTCATGAAGTCTCACAAAAACATGGATGCGTACAAAATGCTTGAGCAACTTTGTGGTATTTACTAATATAGATCCATATAGGAATAGTTTGAGATATCTGTGAAAATATTTCATAGAAATATTGTAGACAATTACCTTGATGGGCCTCAGTTTGTCATGTTCAATGGCTATATTGATCTCCTAGAGGTTTTAGAGCTTTTTCTACCTAATTAACTTTGAACTAATCTCTTTCTAGATTCTCTTCCATAGAGAGTATCCACCTTTATTATAAATTTTAATATGAACAACATTAAAAAATTCCATCCAGTTCATCTTACACTCCTTCTCCAAGTAGATAAATGTATGAAGTGAAAAAAAATCATTATATCATTATGGTGAACAAAAGAAAAGGGAAATTTAATATAATTGAGCCTAAAGCTTCTTCACACCCTTCAAATAAGAGGAAGATCAAGGGGAATGTAAGAGAACATGATTTTGTCTATTCTTCATGTGTAAATAAGGGCCATAAGAAGAAAAAAAACTCATATAAAAAGAATAAAGGGGAAGCTTTATGTGTGTTTTTTTTCATGTGAAATTTATCATTTTATACAAATTCGGTATTAGATACAGCTAGTGGCACTCATATATGAATTCAAATATAGGAACCATGTAGATTCAGAATGATTGACTGAGGGGATGGAGATATATGAGTATCCAATGGAGCTAGAAATTATTCTATATCTATCAGGGAATACCACCTCATGTTAACAACCTGAATGATCTTGGTTTTAAAGTGTTCTTACAATGTCCCATTAGTTGCCAAACAAATATTTCTATATATAGAGTAGATATAAATGGATTTATTTTTAAATTTGGGAATAAATGGATCTAATGTGTTAAATATATCATTTATTATGATAAGTAAAATTTAAATAATGCATTTTAGGTGTTATATTACATGAATCAAGTAAAGGAAATCAATAATTAAGATACATCACATTGCAAATACCCCAAAAAACATTGGCATCACTAGATAGTTCATGTAAATGAAAAAATATTTCCTAATTTACATCAAGATGGGTATTTAGTTTTTTTATGAGAAACCACTTAGTGTATGTTACAAATTTTTATATGGAAAATTGAAGAAATCTATATTTTTTGGAATGATTAAAGGGATAAAGAGATTCTTAAATTAGTTCATACTGATGTATGTGGATAGTTTGTTCTTGAGGAAAGTTGTGGGTACTCATACTTCATAATATTTATTGACGATTTTAGTAGATATAGATATATCTAATTAAAGATGAATATTCTAGATTCTTTTGATCAATTCAAGGGATACTATAAGTAATAAGAGGGACTACATATTAAAAATATTATGAAACTCCACAGAGACCATGGTGAAAAATATATTAATAAAAATTTAATTGATTATTTACAGAAGCTAGAGATACTCTCTCAAATCATAGTTCCTTATACACCTTAGTGGATTGGTTTAAGTGAAAGGATGTACCTCATAATCTTGGAATATAGTGGAAAAATTATGAGTCATGTTATTTTACCATTATCCATTTAGAGATATGAGTTACAAAAAGTATTATACATACTAATATGAGTTCCAAATAAAGATACATATGTTAAACATACTAATTTAGGTATGAAAATAAACTTGTGTTTTATTAAATACATGTGTGGAAGATAGATTTCATAATAGACTTTTATAATGGTAACATTTAGGATGATGTCTATACAACCCAACGTGAGGTCTTTTTAACACTAAAGGATGCTGAAAATATTTAAAAATTAAAATAAATATGTTTATGGATTAAAGAAAACATATATGTCATCAAACATTCATTTTCATGAATTATTAATAGAATTTGGTTTCATAAGAAATGATTATGTTCCTTGTGTATATAAATGGTTAAGTTGGAGTTCTGTTGTTTACTTGATTTTATATGTTAATGACATATTACATACTAGAAAAAAATATTCTTACAGTCTTTTATAAAATGGTTGAATATGTTTTGTATTGTAAAAGACTTGGTCAAGAAAACATATATTATTTGGATCAAGATACATCATCATATATCTAAGAGGTTCCTCAGTCTAAGTCAAAGTAATTTCATTGATAATATATAGAAGAGATTTAGTGTGGAATAATCTAAGAGGGGATTCATTAATGGGGCATAAGAAATTAATCATTCAAATAAAACACATCTTTAAAAGCTTGAGGAAATACCTAGAATGGGAAGGATTTCATATGCATAAGTTAGTAGTTTATTCATGTATGTTAGGATATTTACTAGGACATATGTGGCCACTACATTATATATGGTAGGAATATATCATGATGAACTAGGTGACTACCATCGGAAGGCAGTCAAGACTATCCTTAAGTATCTAAAGAGTACTAAGGATATACTCTAGGTTTATGGATGATACGTGGAACAAGTAATTAGAGTATATAAAGATTCTAGTTTACAAACTAATCAAGATGATGTAATGTCACAAAATAGATAGATATTCACATTTAATGGTTCTATTGTGAATCATACAATCTAAAAATAGGTTATGGTCAAAAATTATATAGTATAGTCTGAGTATATCATGGATTCTTTAAAAGATAATGAAGAGGTATGGATTCATAACTTAATCCATGATATTGATGTGATACCTAGTATTAAAGAACCAATCAAACTCTATTTTTATAATACTACAGCAATGGATCTCACAATGGAGTGAAGGTAAAATTAGTGAATGAAGTATATAATTCATAAGTATTTTATCTTGAGGGACTTTTCTCAATAATTTGTGGTTTAAGTGAGGTATATTTATCCAAAAGACAATGTGGTAGAACACATGAATAAAGCATTGAATCAGCATAAACATTATTATCATATGAGGTTTGGAGGACCAAAATTAATTGGATGGTGGCTCTAGTTAAAGTGGGGATTTACGAGATTACATTTATTTTCTATGTGTTGAATATTAAGTAAGATTTCTAGTATATGTTATCCATTGTTCTACATGATTTTAATGTATTAATTTCTAGAGTGTTTGTCGAATTGATAAGGTCATAACAATTCACCACTATGATGATAAAAATTATGTTCTATGAAAAAATATTTAATATATCTCTACAATTGTATAAAACAATATGATAAGAAATATAGTATATAGATCCTCAGGTGTGAGTACTATTAAGTGTATGTGGCTTCATATTAATAATTTATCATTTGGTAATCTTTGAGATGGGATATTATGAGAACATACTGGCCAGTAGGAATTCTGTATGTTTTGGTGTCAACATTTATTACTATAAATGAGAATATAAAATGGTCCATAGATTTTATGATTATTATTAATGCATGTTAAGATTCACATAAATAGACTTATTTTGTAATCTATGAAGATAACTATGCATAACGAAGATGGATATGTTGGGTGCGTCATGTGTGACATGTCATTAATGGATAAGTCAATGAATGATTTTTAACTTCCATATTTATGAAAGTTGATATATCATTAAATTTATTAAAATATAATCATCACATTAAATTACATTATCATGGTGTAATAATGCACTTATTTTTGATAGTCAATGAAAGATGTATTGACCATATAGGTTGTTCACACTGATGTGAATCCTTCATGATGAGATATTTTGATGAAGGGATTATATTAAATTGTGTGCATTAATATGTGGTTGTCAAAGTTGGGACATTATGTTCTCTCAATTTGGATCCTTGACCCATTGATGCATAGTAATCTTATACATTGGGCCAGCTTGTATAATGCCAGTGATAAATAA
Source organism: Viscum album (assembly GCA_963277665.1). Taxonomy (NCBI): domain Eukaryota; kingdom Viridiplantae; phylum Streptophyta; class Magnoliopsida; order Santalales; family Viscaceae; genus Viscum; species Viscum album. Next base: position 55,367,691 of record OY728153.1, on the reverse strand, counting down.
TCCAGAGGGTCATAAATTATGTCTTTTTATTGATCTCAATCAAATTATACTTTATTTATTTAATGGAATAAATACTATTCTCAAGATTGAGGAATAATTTTATTCATGTTATATTGATCTCATAAATTAATCAAATATTTATTCGATGACATGCGAATGAAATATATCAATTTATTTTAATGTATATTTAATAAATATTTATTCATCGGTATGTAAATTAAATATTTATTTATGAATAAAATATTTATATGGGTATTTTAAAAATACTGAGGATTTTGAATTAACCATGAATGTGTCCAATGATAAATAATTATTTATAATCCAGTAAATATATATTTTCATTTTCACAAGATAACACAAGACGTAAAATAATAATTATTTTATTATTATGTAGAATGTGGTTTTTTAAATATTTTAATATTGTTTAAGTGATTCCATGAAATTAAACAATATTCTAACCAAAACCTACATTTATAAGTATCCTATTAAGGAAATTTTGTATATAATCCAAATAGAGTGAATTAGTGAACATAAAGAATCCACTTTTGACTCCCTCATCTATATCCTTCTTAGGAAACACAAAGAGAGGGATTTATTCAATGTTAAAGAATGAGAAATCATGAAAGAAAAAATTAAGATATTAAAATCAATAATCTAGAACGCTGATATAAAGTTTCATTGCTCCGAGATCATTAGAAGATGTGTGGATCACCTATAGAGGGATTCAACACTTGGATCCTCACAAGTGCAAAAAATGAAATTTAGAAGGGTTATTTCAGACGATTGACATGGATTATGATGAAATAAACCTAATACAATGAAATTTATTTAATCCACTCAAAATAAATTAATTATAAACTTAACGTGCATGATCCTCTATTGTGGTTCTAGGAAATCTATAATTAAAATAATTTTTTATACATTTTCCACTAACGACTGCATATGTTGCACCTGGAACAAACATAACATATTGTGGGTAAAAATATTTATGCACTATACATGAATTGGTAAACAAAAATTTTATATCTAGTTAGGGAATTACTATGGTTTTATTTTCTATATATTCTTATGTATGTTTTAGTGACAATTTTTATATGCTTTAGAATTATTCTCAAAATTTAAATGGTACCACCTCACAAGGGGATATGGGTTAGTAGTGATGTGGGGATTGAACCTTAATTATACACCCAACATATCCTATCAGAGAATGAAAATCAAAACCCAAATAGATTTAAGTGTATAGTTTAATGTCATTAGATAGGAATACACCATGTACTTCAATACATGGGTTATAGATGGATTTATTTATAAAGTAATGAAAATAAGGTATAGTGCGGGGATTATACATTTGGTTTCTCAGGTAGGCCTATATTAGTTGGAAACATAGGCATGTTATATAATATTTGGGGTGTACAACTCTTAGGAGGATTAAGATACTACTTAATAGTATTGAGAATATGATTATGTCTTATGATTATATTTTACCACCTGTAAATTACTGGGGAGAAATAATCATTATAGAATCTAAACCAATTTTCTATGAAAATGATTAAGATAATAGAGATGATACTATTTTGAATAAAAGGGAAAAATATTTCCCTTATCGGGATTAGTGAAATTATCTTCAAAATGAAAATCCATGAAATAGGTTTTGTATATGGACTTTGAATGAGTATATCCTTATTCAGTATATTTTTGACCAATAATCCATAGACTTCCTTAAAAGTGACCATTGTGGAGGAGTCTCTAAACTAGTTTCTAGAGGAAAATACATAAAAAACATGAGATTATTCCATCATATAGGACACTTGTATATGTTATATTCATATAAATAATGTATTAGGTTTTTTATAATATGGATGTTGTGTGAAATAAAGAGTTTCACTAGAATTGGCCCTCATGTTTGAACTATGTTCGTCATAAAAAAGAGTCACATGGAACCATATAAAAAAATAAATAATTAAAATTAATATTTTAAGAAATTAACATAATATATTATTTTTCAATTATAGATGTTGATCTTTTGGTTTTGAGTAATTCTGTCACGACCTGTCCCCTGGGGCCTATGCTGTGACTACCCCAATCCCACCTTCCATAGGCTAGGGGCTGGTGACTAGCACTGGAAAGGAATATCCAAAAAAAGGAAGCCATTACCTTTAAACCTATACAAACATAGACATGGAATACTCCACAAAAAAAAAACCACAAAGGAAGTGAAATAGTACAACCACCACAAGGTATCACCACTGAGAGTAAAAAGTGTACACTGAAAGTAAAGGGGCCAAAATACAATCCCAACTGAAAGGAATGTACAATAAAAAAAAATACAAGCTCTGGAGGTCATCCACCAAGGATCCTACCTGAAGAGTAGGTACAACTCACTATTAGATGTTACTACAACACACCACGTCTATCAATCCACCTCTGAGAAATGTCTAGCCCTAGCTCCCCAAAGTCCCAGTCAAAGTTTTCCATCATCTGCATAAGACATAATAGGTGCGGGCAAAGCCCATGCAGGGGTGAGTATAAAAATACTCAGTAGGGACCCCAATACCCCTAAAGGTCTCTCAGAAATCCAAAAAGGAAATACCATAAATAAATATCTCAACTTAAAGCACAAAGAAAAAGTCACAGCTCACACCATGTATAAATTAGGTACATAAGTAAATATTATTAGTCGTAAAACTAAATCATCTTATTCTTTTGAGAGTCTCTACTGTTGATCCAAAAAAGGGTAACACTGTTGTTGATTCACGAAGGGTCTCTCTCATGAAGATCCACAAAGTGTCTCTCTTATGCTGATCCACGAAGGGTCAATTTTATGGTGATCCACGAAGGTTCGCTGTTTTGATGATCCACGAAGGGACTCTCTTATGATGATCCACGAAAGGTCACTGTTATGATGATCCATGAAGGGTCACTATTATAGTGATCCACAAAAGGTGGATTTTATATAGATCCACAAATGGTAGAACTTATGCTGATCCACAAAGGGTCACTCTTCATTCTTCACATCACAGCTAGCCACTGGATTCCTGCACTTATCATTCTTGATTTTCAGAGAATTTAATACTCAATCAATCAATCATACCTCAACCACCATGAAGTCCCAAATTGAATAACCTAAAGGTCCATCTAGTCGTAAGGGTCCCAACACAATAGATGATGCATCAAACAAACACTTAGTTTGTAAGATATGTGAATTTTTATAAAAAGGACCCGATTAGATTTGATTCTGATCCAACTTGACCATACACTAACCTCCTCCAAAATTGATGTAGAGTATTTAAAAAGGACGCCTCATTGCAAGGGTCCTTGTGCTGTAGACGACGTGTTAATCGGACACCCAGTCTGTTAGTTGTTGACATTTTTATAAAAAGGAATTGGTGGGGTCCGGGTTTGCTGACCTAACCCGGACCCGGATCGACCTAGGTCCGGTCTGTTGGGCCACGAGTCCAGCCCGACCTGACAGGACGGGTCCAGCCCACTGGGGTGGGTTTGGATTAATGGAGTGGGTCCAGCCCGCTGGTCTGCCCGGTCCTCCAGAGGTGGACCAGCCTTTGGCCTGGCTGAGACGTGACTAGATGCCGCGTCCAGCTCCATAGCTTGCCCGACGGTTCCCTGAAGGGCCGTTTCTCCACCGCAATCAAGCGATCATGGCCTAGTAGTGAGGAGACCAGCCAATCTAGCTGGCCATGATTTCTACATGCGGTCTTCGACTGTAGGCCACTCCCTCCATGCAGTGCTGGTTGGCACCGTGTCTCCATGTCATTGTGGACCTTCGCCACCTCAACACGCCGACGGTTCCTTCTGCGGGCCACCAGAGTTTCTTTGGTGGTCCATTTTTCAAACCATATGCGCTTATAGGCCTGTAGGGATGCCGCCTTCACTGCGATGACCTCAAACTTATCTTGACGCTATTCAAAAATTCGTCCACTAAGAATGCACAAGGCAGAGGGGGGTCAGACCTTGTTTGTGTTGGCCCTCACCCCTCGTGTTAGAGGTTTAAAATAGGGTAGGCTCGGGATCACAATTCTATCAACAATAAAATTAATCTCAAATAAAATACCCAAGACTAACACCCACCTACAAGAACACATGATCTGCAGATTAACCTATTTGTGGGTTAATTTTCATTCATTGTTTAGAATAAGAATGAGGAAATCAAAAAACCAAAATCAAACCCCTACTCCATTTGACATTCATTGTTGTAGCGTTCCATCCTCGAGGGTTCAATAGGTCGATGTCATTCATCACTTACCAGCTTCATCCTTCAAGGTATGTTGAAGTCGATGACATTCTTCCAATGTTCTTCGTTCTTCATTAGAGAGGAAACTCTCTAGAGGTTCATCAGAGAATTTCCCACAGTTTAATTCCCACTCTCCAATGCATTAGCTAATTAAAAAGGGAACACATTGCAACATTTCTGTTATGCTGTGACATTGCGTCATTACGCTACATCTTAACGATCCATTAAGGTGATTTCATTAATGCGCCTAGTCATCACTTCATCACTGCATCGCAACATCTCCATATGCCACTTCAATAGTTGATAAAAGAAATAAAATAACTTATTAATGTTATTTTATTATTTTCTGAAAATTCGGAAAATTAACTTTTCCGTCTGACCCTTACCGGTCCAAGTTAATTCCTTTCTAAGAAAATCCCAGTGTTCTGAGTTCAATGGTTCCCTTATATTTTCTATCTGAGCACCAGTTTAAAAGTTAGAAAAACCCACTCACACATTTACTGAATGTACTTTAAAAAATAAGTTCAAAATTCCGTTCCAGGCTCACCAGGCCTTGGAATCACGTGCCGTAAAAGCGTGCAGTCTTGAAATAATTCCATATAATTAAAAAATATTTACATGTAAAATTTAGGACATTAAATTCTCCCCACCTTCCCAGAATCCAAAATAAAGGCTAATCAAACAAGTGAGGGTACTAAGCACGAATCTGAGCCTCTCTCTCCCAAGTTCTCTCATGGAGGTTTCTGTGCTACCACCGAACACACACCAGAGTAATCAACCATCAACAAAGGAACTACTACTATCAGTCCTCTATATCCATTGGAAACTCTGCAAACGTCACCCCATCATCAATTTACACCTCGTCCCAGTCGATTATGTGCGATGGATCATGCACATACCTCCTCAGCTGCGACATATGAAAAACATCATGCACCCAGTGCTTCTATGGGGGAAGAGTTAGGCGGTACGCCACCTTTACAACTCTACTGAGAATCTTGAAAGGTCTGATGAACCTCAAAGATATCATGCCACTCTAGCCAAATCACTACAATCCTTGTCAAGGTGAGACCCAATGGAAAACATGGTCTCCCTCCTCGAACTCCAAGGGTCTTCGTCTCCTGTCAGCATAAGACTTCTATATGCTCTGTGCAATCCTCATTCTATCCTATTTGATTAGCACCTTTTTTTTGGTAGCTCGTACTAACTTTGGACCCATGAGTACTGACTCCCCTGGGTCTGTCTAGTATAGAGGTGATTTGCATGGCCACCCATACAAGGACTCAAACGGTGCCATGCCAATGGTGGAGTGATAAATATTGTTGTACGAAAACTCCACCAGTGGTATGTGGTCCTCCCAACTACGACCAAAATCTAGGACACAAGCACAAGGAATGTTCTATAAGGTCTATATAGTCTTCTCCATCTAACCATCTTTCTGGGGCTGAAAAGCTGTGCTGAAGCGCATATGAGTCCCAAACGCCTCTTGCAACAAATTCCCCAACCTGGATGTAAAGAGTGTATCACGGTCTAAGATGATAGTCGAAGGAACCCCATGAATCTTCACTATCTCATGTATATAGAGGCGTCCCAATCCCTCTACCGATCCTTACTCCTAGATGGGTGGGAAGTGATCTGACTTGGTGAGTCAGTCAATGATCACCCAGATAGAATCATGGCCCTGGGACGTGTGTGTTAACCCCATTATGATGTCCATATAGATACCATCCCACTTCCAATCTGATACCTCAAGTAGCTATGTTAATCCTCTGGGGACCTGATGCTTGGCCTACACTTCTTGAAAAGTGATTCATCATGGAACAAACTCTACCACCGCTTTCTTCATCCCTGGTCACTAGTACTGACATCAGAGGTCCTGGTACATCTTCTCCACACCAGGATATACTGCCAAAGGGGATGTATGGAACTCCCTCAACACCTCCACCTGTAATTTAACTGCTACCATGGTGCATCATTTGAAAAGGATGATGTGATCCCCACCTATTGAAAATACATCAAGAGCCTATCATGAGGATATCTGGGCACATCGGGCCTCATAGTAAACATCCACAAGCTATGCCTCCCTAACTCACTAAAGGAGAATGGGATTGAATGTCATAGACTGGAGGTAATATGCTCTATCATCATCCACAAAGGATATCTGCATCGCGGGTAGCTACTCCATTTCCTCTCTCCCCAGCTGCAAACTAGACCTCCTTCCGGGCGCATCAACCACCACGTTCCCCTTCCCATAAGTATAGACTAAATCAAAGTCATAGTCCTGGAGGAACTCCAGCCATCACCAATATCTCAAGTTCAGGTTCTTTTTTGAGAATATATACCTGATACTCTTGTGGTTGGAGTAGACGATAAACCATTTATCCATCAAGTAGTGTCACCACATCTTCAAGGAAAAGACCACTACTGCTAACTACAGGTCATGGTTCACATAGTTCTACTCATGCCAAATCAAATTTCGTGAGCCATAGGCGATCACTACTTTCTCTTTCATTAGGACACAACTCAATTTGGTACCTGATGCATCATAGTAGACTACACACCCAACGCCCTCTTCGGGTAGTCTCAAGATAGGGGCACTCTTCAGTCTCAACCTTAGCTACTAGAAACTCTTATAAAACTTCTCTATCCAAATGAATGGTTGTCCCTTATTTTTAAAAGATGAAAAGGGTACTGATACTCTAGAAAAGTTGGGTATGAACCTCCGGTAGTACCCAACCAACCCTAGGAAACTCCGCACCTCAGTCAGTCTCCTAGGTGGCTCCCAAGAAAGCAATACCTCTATCTTTTCCAAATCCACCGCAACTCCAGCCTCTGAGATGACATGTCCTAGGAAGTGGACCTCCCAAATCCAAAACTAGTACTTAAAGAGCTTAACTTAAAGATAGTGCTTGCAAAGTGTATCCAGGACTATCTGTATGTGTATAGCGTGCTCCTCCTCCTACGCTGAATACACCAAGATTTCATCAATGAAGACTACCATGAAATAATCGAGATAAGGTTAGAAGATACTATTTATGAGTCCCATGAACACCGTTGGGGCATTGGTCACATTGAAAGGCATCATTAAAAACTCATAGTGTTCATACCATCATCTAAAGGTTGTCTTAGATACGTCCTCATCCCATACCTGAAGTTGATGATAGCCTGATCTAAGGTCGATGTTTAATAACCACCTCGCTCCATTTAGTTGATCGAAGAGGTCATCAATCCTCGGTAGTAGATACTTTTTCTTTACGGTCTCCAGGTTTAAGCACCACAAGTCCACACATAGTCTCAAACTCCCATCTTCCTTATTAGAAAACAACACTGGGGATTCCCATGATGAAACACTGGTCCTTACGAAACCCTTCTCTTGCAAGTCCTCCAGATGTACCCTAAACTCGCGAAGCTCTGTGGGAGCCATCTGATATGCCGGTGTGGATATCGATGCTGTCCCTGGGTAAATGTAAATGTAGAAGTATACCTATCCATGAGGAGGTAGTCATGGTAAATATTCTGGAAAGACAACCTCATACTCATCCAAAACTACAGGAAAACTCAGACTCCTCTCATCCACTACATTGAGGGTGAGACTCGAAAATTGGTGAGTGATCGACTGTACCCTCCTCCAAGAAAGTCCATCCTATGTTGAAAAAGTTCCCTTCTCACCGGTGAAGGAAAACAGGGTCCCATCCTCACGGACACACCACACATTACGCCTAAAACTGTTGATCTGAGCATGGATTTTGGATAACCAGTCCATACCCAAGATGACGTCATAAGGCCTCGACGCTACTACTAGGAGATCCCAGTAGAAGGTCTCACCTCCTATAGTAAGATCACACTACCGACACCGGTGTGTAATCATCAAATCCCCTCCCCTAGAAGTCCTTAATCATAAGTATTGAGCCAAAGACTCCACCAGAATCTAAGAGCCTTGAATGAGGTCTGTGTCAAGGAAAGAGTTATTGAGACCTGTGTCTATAAGAATTACAACTGAGGTGGAGAAGACACATATCATACCTCTAATCATCTCTGGAGCGCCATGGTCGTAGGCCTCCATCACATCCCACTTGGATTGCTCCCCTACCACATTCACCACCCTGAAGACCTCCTCATTTGAACCACTTTCTCTACCTCAATAGTCCCTTGACCACCTACTAGTCATTCGTGCGGGGAGTCGGATAATCACAAGCCATTTCCCCCTGTCCGCTGCAGGAGTAACAAACTCTATCCTTCAGCTGGCCTCCTCTAAATCGTGAGCTCCGCACCTCTGACCCTGTGTCCTGGGGTCATCCTTATGAAGGTCTATCCCATTTGGTCCTCTTTGTCACCTACCTACTACCTGTTGTAGATGAATTGGCCACCTTTTCTCTGGTGGTGGATCTCATCATTGGTGCCTGATCGGCTAGAAAGTTCTCCACCAGTAGAGCTCGCTCAGGCACTACAGCCTACGTCGGGATGCTGAGTGAAATCATTGATGCCTTGATCTCCAATAAGAGTCTCTAATCAAAGGTCCAAACTCTGAATAAAGGGTCTCATACCATGTTGGTGGAGTAGTAGTAGAGGTCGGTAAACCTTGCCAAGTACTGGCCCATAGTCAGGCTACCCTGCTGTAGGTACAGTAGCTCCTGTATACATACTGAGCGTAGTGTCACTAGTATGAACTCCACCCTGAAGAGGCACTCAAAGTCCAACCATGAAAGGGTCACCTACTCATGTGTATGGAGCATCAAGCTCCACTATCTCCCTATCGTGCCCTAAAAAAATGTAGCTACTAGGACCACCATCTGGTCTGTAGGTGTCTATACCAGGTGAAAAACTAGCATAACTGCCTCTAGCCAATCCTTAACTGTATTAGGATCTATCTCACCTTGAAACCTCCATGGCCTCTATCTCTAGAACTCGTGCAGTGCGCTCAGTCAGTGTGCACTATCCACTGGTGGGGATGGTAGAAATTGCTTCTCTACGGGTGGTGGTGCTGCTGGTACACAACCTGAAGGTGCTATCATTGTAAGTGGTCCCTCCACCAATGCCTCATTGCTCGATGGGCCATCATCATGGTCCTTCACTAGAATCATGGCTAGTTGTCTTCATGGAGGCATCCTATAGGGAAATAGATGCGCCACAATCAATAAGTTATACCTGGTGAGCTGACTCAAAAGAGATCAAGAGAAAAAATTTTCCAAAACACATGTAACTAGTGTTTTTGTGTACTGAGTCAGAAAAAAAAATTCAGGGTTCTGGTGTATGGATACATCGGGCGTTGCACCAACACTGGACTCCTCATACTGAAATCCTAACTCAAGACACTTAACACTATTTCCCCCATTGAAAATACCGACTCTTAGTTCTTCTTGTAGAACCGACCACCCTATGATACCACTTTGTCACAAACCATACCTCAAAGCCCATGCCATGACTCCCTAGAGCCTGACTTCCATAGGCCAGGGGCTGGTGAATAGTAATGAAAAGGCATATCCCAAAAAGGGAAGGCATTGCATTTAAACCCGTACACACGCAGATAGGGAATACTACACAAAGAAAACCACGAAGGAAGAAAAATAGTACAACCACCAAAAGGTATCACTACTGAGAGTAAAAAGTGTAAAATGAAAGTAAAGGGGCTAGAATACAAGCCCAACTAAAAGGAAAGTACAAAAAAAGAAATACAATCTCCCGAGGTCGTCTGCCAAGGATCCTACATGAAGGGCAGGTACAACTCACTGTCGGATGCCACTGAAGCACACCATGTATATCGATCTACCTCTGAGCATCATCTAGACCTGGCTCCTTAGAGTCCCAGTCAAAGCTGTCTGTCTTATGCAAAACACACAATGCGTGCGGGAAAAGCCCGTGCAGGGGTGAGTATAACAATACTTAGTAGGGACCCCAATACTCCCAAAGGTCTCTCAGAAATCTAAAAATGAAATACCAAAAAGCAAGATCTCAACGTAAAGCACAAAGAAAAATACACAACTCACACTAGGTATAACTTAAGTACAAAAGTAAAGATTATTAGTTGTAAAGATAGATCATCTAATTCTGTTAAAAGGATCTGCTACTGATCCATGAAGGGTCGTGCTACTACTGATCCATGAAGGGTCGCTCTCATGCAGATCCACGAAGGGTCGCTCTTATGCTGATCCACAAAGGGTCTCTTTTATGCTGATCCATGTTGGGTCGCATTTGTGCTGATCCACAAAGGGTCCCTTTTATGTGGATCCACAATGGATTTCTTTTATGCAAATCCAAGAAGGGTCACTCTTATGCTGATCCATGAAGGGTCGCTCTTCATTCTTCACATCACATCCAGCCACTGGATTCCCGCACTTACCATGATTGATTTCCAAAGAATATACCTCTCAATCCATCAGTTATACCTCAACTAAAATTAATACCCACACAGAATAACCCAAAGGACCGTCTGAACATAAGGGTCCCAACGCAATAGACGACGCATCGAACAGATGCCTGGTTTGTAAGATATAGGCATTTTTGTAAAAAGTGACCAAATGGATTCGAGTCCGATCCAACTCGGACATATGCCAACCTTCACCAAAACTCACGTAGAGTATTTCAGAAGGGTCATCTCATTGCAAGGGTCCTCGTGCCATAGACGTTGCATCAATTGGATGCCCGATCTGTTAGTTGCTGATGTTTTCCCAAAAAGGGGGTGGTGGGGTCATAGTATGGACCGAACCGACCCGACCCGGCCTGTGGTCCTCCAACCCAACCCAGGTCCACTGAACCAACCTGGACCTAGCCTAGCTTGGATCTGGTCCTTTGGGTCATGGCTCGGTTTGTGGGGGAAGGTCCAGCCCGCGGGGGAGGGTCCATTCTACAGGAGCAGGTCCGACCCGAGTGTCCACCCGGTCTACCATAGGTGGACCTGCCTTCAGCCTGATTGGGACATGGATGAATTATGCATCTAGCTCCCTAGCTCACCCTACAGTTCTCTACGTGGCCCTTTCTTCACCGCAGGCTACCACGAGCCACTGCCGGTGCCGGTGTGACAACGATTCCTTCCACGGGCCACCAGAGTTGCTCTGGTGGTCATTTTTCAAACCGTTTAAACTTGCGGGACCATAGGGCTGCCGACTTCACTATCACTTCCTCAAACTCATCTTACCTCCATTTTGAAAATTTTTCCACTAAGAATTCACAAGGCGGAGGGGGTCCAGGCCTTGTTTGTGTCGGCCCGTGCCCTCCACATTAGAGGTTTACAAAAGGGGAGTCTTGGGATTACAATTCTATCAACAATAAAATTAATCTTGAATAGAAAACTAAAAAAAGACACCCTCCTTCAAGAATTCATGATCCATGAAATGACTTGTTCATGGGTTAATCCACTTTCGTCATTTAGAATAAGAATGGAAAAATCATAAAACCAAAATCAAATCCCTACTTTTTTTGACGTTTGTTACAATGGAATTTTGTCCTCGAGGGTTCAAGTGGTTGATGTCATTCATCACTTCTCAGTTTTGTCCTTTGAGTTACGTCGAAGTCAACAAAGTTCTTCCGGTGTTCGTTGTTCTTCATTGGAGAGGAAACTTGCTGGATATTAATCAGAGAATTTCCAATGGTTTAATTCCCACTCTCCAATGCATTATCTAATTAAAAAGGGAACATGTCACGACATTTATATTACGGTACAACGTTGGATTGTTACGCTGTTTCATTTATGAAACAACATTGATGTTACACTGCATCTTAATGATCCATTAAGGGGATTTCATTAATGTGCCTCATCGCCATACCACAACGCTACCATACACCACTTCAATGGATGAGAAAATAAATAAAATAACTTTTTAAAGTTATTTTATTATTTCTCAAAAAGTCCAAAAATTAACTTTTTTGTCCGACCCTTTCTGGTCGAAGTTATATCTTTTCTAGGAAAATATTGGTGTTCTGAGTTCAACGGTGCCCTCATATTTTTGATCCTAGCACCAGTTCAAAAGTTAGAAAAACCCGCTCACACGTTTACGAAATGTACTTTAAAAAATAGGTTCACCGGGTCTCGAAATCACGTGCCATCAAAGTGCGTGGTCTCGAAATAATTCCATATAATTAAAAAAAATTACATGAAAAATCTGGGACATTAAAAATTCACATAAGATGATGTTAAAAAATATGAGGGATTTGGAAAAGAAGGAAAGAAGGTCATATCATTATAATAGGGGTTGGGGGATATTTGTAATCCTTGGGGATAATATTGTGTAAATATTTCATGGCTACCCATGTATAGGGTTTCCCATAACCTATACTACACATATATTCGAAGAGTATTTAAATTTCATTCCATTGATATAAATTGCATCACTTAGGGATGACATTCTCCTAAGATCATTTTCATCCATATTTCGGTATAAAAAACTAACAGCGTCTACGTATTAGTAATACTGAGGAAGAGAATGATAAAAATATTTGGAAAAAAATAATTCTCAGATTCTAGTTTCGACTATGCCCGGGTGTTCACAAAAATATATTTTAGAAATGTCCCTTCATATTGGGGATGGACACATTGTGGGGACCATAATATATTTTTGAAAGATTTCATATGCCAAATTTTATAGGACACTAATTTATATTAGTGTGTCATGATTTAAATAATTTTAATGTTCTCAGCATAATGTTACATGAGAAAATTCTAAATGATTTTTTAGGAAAGCAATACTCCCTCATACCACACAACTAGATTTGTAATAGTGATGTAAAACAACACATAGTTTCAACAAAAAAACTTATTCAAATTTATAGAATATACCATATGGATGACTAGGATAAAGATGCTGCTATTTCTCTAATAAAGGAAATGGAAAATAATATCATGATTTGGATACGCATTAAGAAAATATTTTACAATAAGAAACAAGTTAATAAACTAATAAAGGGTTACCCAAATAACTTATTTTTTTGAATTACTCCTATTATATTTTATCATAAAAGATTATGTTACAATCCCAAATGCTTACCTTGATTCCTATGACTATTGGTTCAAGAGATCATTGGGTTATGTACATTAGAATATGATTTACTATATTCATTCCATAAGAATATGAAACACAAAAAATTGTAATTAAAACACTATAAACCCTATGTAATTACTAGTAATGGATTAACAATCAATTGAGAATTATCCTATATAGTACTCTAACATCTTATTGGAGGGCCTAGAAGACATCCAATGGGGATATACATGGTATATTGAAAATTTTATAAGGGGTAAATTCATTTATAAATGGGAATGGTATTACAAGGTCAAATAGAACATTGAAAATTTCATGGGAGGAACTGTATAGTGTTTGATTATATAAATCAAATAGGTATTCCATGTTTAACATGTAATAAACACCGCAACTAATTCTAGAAATTATTTACTGGATATAACTATTAAAAACACCATTCATATTCACAAAATATAGGTGATTATTAATATATGTTAACTTTTATGGACTTTAATAATCTCTAATAATGTTGATGATGCATGATTTATTCCTCATGGCGATTAATTCAAGAGAATACTAGAATAGTTTTCCTTAATTGAATTTGTGTTAATAGGGAAATTTTTAATACTATAATGTACAAACTCCTCCCCACATCTAGATATCCCAATAAATAGGTGGTTTAAGAACATAATTAATATACCTTATTAATTTTTTCCATGGAGTCTAATGAAATTTTTGGCTATATAGAAGAATGGGAGGACCAGTTCATTTTGGATACACCTATAAGTATAATGGTATTAATTGTGGGGAATCTAATTTCATAATTGTCACCCAGAGATAATGGATAAATGAAATTATAATAGAATTTCTCAATGTTTTTTTTCTACTGAGTAGAATTACCCACATGGGATTTTGAACTCACACATTCATCATAAAAGTGGGATTCTTAGATTGATGTCAAATATATGTTTGAATAATCAAGATGAACATGTTCTATCAGATACATAAATGTAGAAATAACAGGTATCCATACTTATTTTTTTATGACCAATTAAAATATTGTTTTCAATGGGTTTTTCACACCAGTCATAATGTATGAAAAACTAAACTTTATTATCCCTCCAAATATATAATTTTTACGATTGATGTAGAAAATCATGAGTATATGACATATAAAAGTCAATTATTTCAAATGTATTACTAGTATCAGGGGTTAGTATTAGTTTTTATTCCTTCCATTATATTTTAATTTAATGGAGATCATGGATGATGATTAGGATAACATTGAACAAAGGTTATATTTCTTGACAATAAAAGCTGGGGTAAGAGTTTCAAACATTAATGAGAATATTTTTTATGATCCATAGAATAAATCTGGATTAACATAACTATTTTTTCCTTTAATAGATCACACAATGATTACACACTAGGGTGAAACATGAATAATATCCCATTAATCTTCAACATATCTTGTATCTATCAACTCGCTAGGTCATAAGGGACATGATTGATATAAAAAAAGATGATATTATAATTAAACAACTATAAGGCCACATGAAAATCATAGTAGAAATTAATCTAATGGAAATAATCTAGAAAAAAACCATAATATATGTTAATTTAGAGATAAATCATGGGATGTGATGTAAGAGGCATCCCATGGTTAGAGGGTTATGGAAAAATGATTGGGAGCCTGTACATAAGTTAGGAAAACTACATAGGGGGTTCCAATACCTTAAGAAATTCCTCAAGAAATGACTTTAAGGATAGGAATATCTAGAAGTAATGGTATCCTAAGGAGTAATTTATAAGAATATATTATAGGTTTATAAGAAAACCTATTCATGTCTTTTGTGGATCAAAGGATTCATCAGAACTATAACATTGAGATTCTAGAATATATGATATTCCAATATGTTTTTTTGATCATGGAAAATATTGCGATATAAAAAAATATGATAATTGTTGGTGTAACTATATAAAAATAGGAAAATTCATCATTTTAATGGCTTTTTTAGGGCCATGATCATGGTTTCCTAGTGGTAAATCATGTCATACATTACTATGATGGAAGTAGTGATTTGTTCCCTTGGATAAGAGAACCTATTAACAGATCAAGGAGTGTTGTTTCTTTATAAGAATCCCTAAAAGGGGAATGAATAGTCATGGTTGATCATGTGAATAGAGAAGAAGAATTCTTGTTATCCTGATCCCTATGAATGTTGTAACACCCCAAAGTTTTATGATATAGTAATAAATTTTATTTCTATGATATCTATCTACACACACAACATCGACAGTAAATGAACTAATATATATTATACCATTATATCTAAGCCATTAAATTGGGGGAATGAATAGGAATAACCACATTTTACAAAACATGTATAATGATTTTTGATTATAAAATTATATTTTTATAAAATTAATTATATGCATTAACTTTAAATTATTTCCCCAAAATTTATTTCATTGGTTTTATGTGACAACATTATAATTAATATATGGTACATTAACAAATATTATTGATAAAAAGGATATCATTGATGAAATAAAAATAAATTTTTTATAAAAGGGTGATGATATTATAATTTTATGAAAATAATGATTTTTAGTGAATATGAAAATAATAATTTTTTCTAATAACTAAAATTTTGTTACAAATATTTACATTGTTCCATTTTGTTTCAAAATAGTTTTAACAAATAAATATTTCGGTTATATTTTTAAGATTAAAATTATGGTCAATATAATCAATTTTATGATTGAATTTTATATAGATTTTTTTTTTCATAGATAGAAATTTCATTGGAAAACAATATTTTGGATGAATTTTTGAGTTTTTTATTTAGTTTAGTGAAAACCTAAGGAGGGTACATGAAGAAGAAGTTGTTGGGTCGGAGAGTGATGGCAAGAGGGGGGGGGGGGGTGAATTGCCTTTTTTAAAAAAGTTTAATAATTTAAGAAAAAGTTAAAGCGCAGCGGAAATAAAAGAGGCAAAACACAAAATTGATAACAGAGTTCGGCCTAAATCCCAAGCCTACGTCTCCGCTACCAACTCAACCATTGAGAGATTTATACGACAGCTTTCTTTTTAATGGTTGTAGTAAGAAACCCACTAGACTTTAAGGCAGCCTAGAAACCTATTACAGCTTGCTTTTTATTGGTTGTAGCAAGAAACCCACTAGCCTTCTTACAGGTGAAGGCTAGCTCACCTATGACTCAAGTCTTTTACAGGGAAGGCTTGACTAACCTCTTCACACCTTGAAGGTGGTGTGAAAACCCAAACAAAGGGAGGATGAGAGAAAGAAGGGTTTGTATGCACAAACTCAAAATAATGCTCAAAATGATAAAACAATAAAAACCGTAAAGAGGAGAAGTCTTGGGCGCCAATGGATTGATTGGTGATGATGAAGAGCGCTCCCAAGATTCTATGGTAGTGATCCTTGGTTGTGGAAGTGAGTTGGAGCAGGTGGGGATCCTTGAAGGAATGCGCCGGAGGTTCGCCAAATGATCGAAAAATGTTCCCATGGGCTACTTTATTTTTCCGGGGCTTCCTAGTCCTCTATTTATAGGAGAGGAACACCCAAATGGCTGTTGGGGGTCTTTGGAGCCATTGGAGAGGCCTTCGGAGCCGTTGGGAGTCAAAAGTACAAGTCTGGTCAAAGCCCAACGGCTAGTTTGACTGGGCACACCGGCTGGCCGGTGGTGTCTCACCAGCTGGCCGGTGGTCCACCGGCTGGCCGGTCCTGAGCCACCGGCTGGACGGTGCTCCAGACAGAGAGCAATCTCTCTGCCCAGGTTCTACCGGCTGGCCGGTGGTCAGCCACCGGCTGGCTGGTGACAATACCGGCTGGCCGGGGAGCTCACACCGGCTAACCGGTGGCTCTGGACAGAAACCATTGCTACTGCCAGAGACCACCGGCTGGCCGGTGGGAATCCACCGGTTGGCCGGTAGACTCAGAGAGTCTACTTTCAGTCCTTCTTGGCCCAAATCCTTGGCAACCTTTTTCCTATCAACAAAAACACTTTAAAACAAGTTAGAACAAAAAAAGAGTGATTGTGATCATTAAAATCCAAGAGAGAGGGGTACAACAGAAGTAACGTTCATCAACAATTTTTTTTGTTTTATTTCTTCCTCAATACCATCAATTTCTTTTTATATCATTATTATATAATAAAATATGTGTCTACAAAAATACTGATATGATGTTACGTTAAGGTTACAACCTACAAAAACCCACACTTCTATCAAATGGGTTATGAAATCATCTTCTTTGTGTACAAAATACTACCGCCACATGAATTGATATCGTTGGTTTTTCCCCTTACAACCTTTCATGGTTGTCCATAATGATATACATAATGTTTATAATATATATATATATATGATATTAAAGATGTTATTATGATTTTATAATTTTTATATCAGACATACCTTCATTATTTCCATTTTTTGGAAATACGATAACTTTGTTCCTATGTATGGCATGCTACCACCATACAAAGTGATGAGATTTGTTCACTATATAAATGAAATTTATTAAGTTTGATATTGGTAATTTTTTTTATTTATATGATAAAATTATGATTATGTAATTATAATATATTTAATCTACTATTTATTTTATCCGAACAATAATAAAATGAATAAAAAATAGTTTTCATGCATAAGTATGGCCTAATGTCTCCATGAATGGTGTATTTAATTTCCTATCACAAAATTTTATGGATTAATATAAATAAATATTATATTTAATTTTTTTTTATCATTATGTATATTTTGAAACCTTTATTAATATAAGAGAGTAAAAAATATAACAAATAAAAATAGTTACAAAAAACAAACCAGTTATTACCAAAAATGTAACAATGACATTGAATTATTAATAAAAGGTTGACATAAGGTCATAAGAAAATAATATTTGATATTATATATATTAATATTTTTATTTGATATATTTATAAAAAAATTATTAATTATACATGAAATTTTAATAGTTATGAAGAGAGTCAAGACTTAAGGTAAGGGGATTTTTAGTCTCACATTTATTTCGGAGAGACTTATTCTATATTCACCACCTGTTTCATTTGTATGGTTTATATACTACTATATGAAATGATATAACATGAATAAACCATATTTAAAGATAAGTAATCTTTATATTTATTTTATTCTTTCATGGATGTTATGTGTCAAAAGTTACTGAAGTGGTAAATGATTTCCGCCTCACTTTTTACTTCCATGAGACAAATGTCATATTCACTGCCTATTTTTTTTTATGTTGGGTATATAATTCCAATGAATATATTTTAGGATTATTCTAATTATAATAATATTTATTTAATATCCATTATATTATCTTTCTTTCATGTAGCTTAGGATTCATGTTTTCCATGATGGTAATACTTTTACGTTACGATCTCACTGTTTATCAGGATTGTTTATAATCAATTCTCAAATATTGAAATATCATTATCTACATCTCAATAATTCTTAAAAAAAATATACTTTGTTTATTCATGATATCTTCAAATAATTTTACCATTTTCCACTTTTTGGAACCTATGATAATTATAAAATATTTTTAAGAACATATGACATTATTTCTCTATTCTATCAGAAATTTGTTTTATTTCAAAATAATGTTTTCTAAATATGACTAAAAAATGATTATAAATTATCTATTTATATAACATTAAAGGATGAGGTTTTTGAATATTTATTATGTTTTGAAAAAAAATTAAATTATTTTAAATATTACTTTATAAGTATTAAAAGTTATTTTCAATGAAATAATTTTTTAAAATGATTTATATTTTAACAATCCTTTAAAAACAGAAAAGAATATTTTTCTCAAGAAATGTTTTAATTGATTTTTAAAAATTAGTTTCAATCTAATATGACATCAATTAGTGTTATGTATTCATTACTAGGGATATTAATCATGGATACCACTTATATAAATATTCCAAATTGTTTATATTTTGACTGTATGATGTATATGAAATTTTTTTCACAGACACAGATTATGCCATGAGAAAATAATAATGAAAACCACTTCATTTCATGGATTATTACATTATGTAATGGTTATTAAACCTATATATTTTCCATAGGTTATGATATGTTGAAATGTTTATGATACCCATTTTAATTCATGGGTTATGATATGATAAATATTTATGATCTTGTGACCCACATAAATATGGTTTTCATTATGTGATGGGTGGGAAATATATCTACCTAAAATTCATTGTTAAATGATTTATATCTCATAATATATAAATGCATGGAATAGGGAGTTAACCCAATGAATTAATACACAACTTATACTAAGGATGGTGGAATGTCCCGCCCATGAGGTGTAGTCATCTATCCATGAACTAGAATACATGTTCACAATGTAATGTATGAAACTGATTACATGTTAAAAATGTTATGTGTGAACCTGATTACATTTTCAAAATGTTATGCATGAACCTAATTAAATTATCATAATGTTAAGAGTGGATCTTTCTTCATATCCAAAAGTTGATGTGATGGTCAGATTTCACGTCTTTAACATAACAAGAGAACATGTTTCTATTTACACATGTTCAAAATGTTATAAGATGATGTGTATGCCACAATTCTATTTATTATTTCAATGTTATGCTCTAACTAAACATTTTATTTTATTTCCTTATTATTCATGTCTCTTGAAATATCAATTATTATTTCATGATTCATGGTTATGATATTTGATATACATGGTGTTGTTTTGAAATGCTATTCTCATTTTCTCATTCCCTTATGCTTATGTCATGATTAAATATTTTAATTGTTTACCCTTTTTGAGGATTTGAGATAACCCTTTATTATGTTTCCTTTCCATAGGTTATGAAAGATGTTTTTAAATAGGGTTTTCTTATGAATAGTACTAAGAGGTATGATATTTATAGGAGATTTTGAAGATCTTTCACTATGTTAAAAGAATATTTTTTTTCAGGTATCTAATGGAACTAAAATATTATGGTCCCCAGACATGTGTTTTTATAATGTATTGAATATTCATCTAAAAATATGTAATATCCATGTATGAGAATCTTGGGTTGAAATTTTTGGTTTTAAAGGATATTTTTAGTTAATCATTGGAAACTATAATGATAAAACTTAAAGGAAATCTCTACTAATATTTTTGAATATAGGGATAGATATTTCACTAAGGATAAGGATAAGTATGAGTCAATGTTTTGGGAAATGTAGTGAAATTTCGGAAAAGGATTGAGAGTGTGGTTTCCTTGAAATTACATCTCTATGTAGATGCTACATGTAGATATAGCTTTTCAAAAGATGTATATAGGGGTAACAACCTCAAAAACACCGTATTAAGGTAGAATCAATTAGGTACAAGTGTAAAATAATGGTAATTTCTTGAAATCAGTTTTGACACTCCTAGGGGATATGATTTTGAAATCCAGAAACACATTTTGAACCATCATGATGGATTTAAATAGCTTATTACTATGAATTAAATAAGATAAATGTAAGTCATTATAGATTAAATAATAAGGTGTCATAATGAAGACATCTGAAGAGATTTTAAGGATTATTTGATTTCTAATTATGATTAGTGATGCTCACACACTATTTTATACTCTTAGAGAATGGAAATAACTAGAAGGAACTGGATTTTCATTGATCATGATGAATGATTTGTTGATGAGAATCCAACTGATATTATGACTTTAGTAAAGTAAATTGTGATTACATTTATTAGTTTTCATGGAACATAATTAACAACATGTACCTTAACCAACACTTAGACATAGTAAAGAATATATATAATGAGTAATCAAAGGATTTGGGTGACTGTAAAGAATATGTAAAGAAGATTCATATTCTTATATTTTGATAATTTTGGAAAAATAACCTAAGTTAATGTCTCAAAGAAACAAGATGAAGCATTGACTGTGGAAAATAATAACACAAATCAAGTAACTACAATGGAAAAATTAAGTGCTCAGTTAATTTAATGGATACGAATATGTATTTCCTAAGGTAGTATGAATGGATCAATGCTCCCAATATGGAATGTATGGGAACCATATATGTACTTGGGGGGATTCTTGTGAAGGTAATAAAAAAGTTAGTATGATTAGTGGTTATATTTCTACTGATAAAGAAACTACAAATGACATGTGAAAGGAATGGAGTGTTATGGAATATGACAATGAAACTATAATAATTTATTGAGAAGGAAGTGGGTTGAATGATGTTTTATGTATTAGAATTAAAATATTTTGTTATATGATTCATGAAATATATAATTATTATTTAGTATTAGTTTTTCATTAAGGATTTGAAATAATATTTTGAATGGTGTTGATGATTTCTAAAATTTATTTAATAGAATGGTGTTATTCATGGAAAATACATGATTAAGGTCATAATAACCCATAATATGTTCATGATGTAGTGATAATGATGTAGGGATAAATATTTGATTGATATGGATGATGAAAATTGGATAGAATTTATGACTTCAAAACTAAAAAAATAATTGATGAGAATATATCATTGATAGAATTTACTAAATTATTGGTTCTATAGAATATGTTCATTAATTTATGCTTATATTCATGGATTGTGTAATATTTTTTTTCATTATGGTTCTTTTTTAATTTAGTTTATTACCATGTTTTTATAGAATACATGATGGAGGTATTCACATGTTCGGTATGTGACAATCCAGAGCTCCTTTATGATATATGGGGGATTAATGTTAAGGTGATATAGAGAAATTTAGTAACATTATTTCTCAATTTTTTTGGAATTAAATATTTTGAAATGGTCATAAGATAACTATTTATGAAATGGTTTATATTGAACATTGAATGTGTCTTTAGAGATTAATGTATTATTTTACCATATCAAGATTTATTCATATTGGATAACCTATGGTAATTTTTTTTCTTTGATGATAACAAATGACAGGCATTATGGCTTGTTATTATATCTATTGATATTATGATCAAATAGTTATTTAGGAATAAAAAATCACCTTCATTTCATGAACTAATAAATTAAGTATAAAATAATCAAGGCACAACCAAATGGTGAGATTTTGATGAAATCAAGTAAGTATATCCTCTTAGAAAAATTATCCAACATTAGGAAGAGGGTATTAAAAAAATGATGTCCCATTATTATCAATTTCTATAATATCAATGATTTTTTCAATAATCTTTGATTTATGTCGTTGTGATCAATAAAATTATCATGAAAATGTTTTCCATCACTCTACATCTGTATTTGGGTGTTAGTTTTCTCTTTCATGCCCATGATTCAACATCCCACCTATGTTCTCTTATGCGGAAACATAGTTATGAATTAATCTAGGTAACCATTATGTTTCAAACAATATATTTTGAAATTAAGATTTCTTATTCATAATTTTTATGTGGTATTTAATGAAAGGAACATTCATGTATTAAAACAATGATTACACTGATGAATTTCAGGGGAGAAATTCATTTTATGGTGGTAATATGTATCCCCTTGTGTTTTTTTGAATTATTATTATTTTGAATAAAATAAAATTTGTTTATGGATTAGATTGAATTACAAACCATCATAATAATTCTATATATGCAACAAAAATTTATTATTTCTCTAAAAACAACACTAAGATTATATTGCGTTACACATAAGACTGAGTTTTACAGAACTACAATATAATAATGTTAATATTAATATTATTATTATTAAGTATCATAGTAATTTCCTATCCATTGAAATGGGAAGTATGAATAGTATTAACTAAATTATGAAAATATGGTTTAGAGATGATTATTTAATTATTCTAAGAACACTTAATTAGAAATGAAAATAAAAAACTTTAATAATTAAAAGAAATTATTTTTCTAAAAAACTGTTTTAGAAGTACAAGTATGTTTATATAAATAAATTAACCAAATTAATTTTGGTAAAATATTTTAGTGAAATTTATATATTAAATATTCATTTAAATGTTTAAAATTAATATTATATGTTTTTTAGAAAAGAGATAATAATAAATCCAAATTTTTTCTTAAGAACTATATTTCTCTAAAAAACATTTTTTTTCAACATTCCATGGAGGACTTATTTAAATTTTTTTGAAAATTTTGTAATTAATATCTTCAAAAATAAACATAATTTTTGAAATTTTAAAATAAAAGTTATCTTAGGGTGAATTTTAAGGACATTTTAGAAAAGTTTCATTTTTTGATGAATATTGAAAAATACTGAATTTTAATTTAAAACTACAATTTCAATTAATTTATATATAATTTTAAACTTTTTTTAGTTTTTGTTTAAATTAAAAATAGTTAAATTATATATATATTAATCTAATTTAGTCCATTATACTAAATTTAATATTAAATATTTATATAAAAATGTTGTAAAATTTTGAACATTTTCACTATAAAAACACGCTTTCTTCTTGCATCCCTAAGATTAAATTTAAATTGATTTCTAAAAATTATTTGAGTTGAATTATTAAAAATGGATTAAATATTTTAAGGAAGAATAATTTATATTATCTACCATGATTAACATAATTTTTCCCATAATGATTAGCAAAATACGTTATAATCAACTATAGAGATTAAGGAAAAACAAGTTTACATAGTGGTTAAACACAGAATATAAGGTTTAAAAATGTCCCAAAACTTGTCCAGATATAATTTTATGGAAATATATAGAACATTATGACATTATTCATTAATTATATGAGTTTCTAGTATATTTTCCCATAACATGACCCTTATAAAATGTTCTATAAAAAAATACAAAAAATGTACCTTTCATCCATTTAATTTCCAAAAAAAACTGGAATATGGGAAATAAATAAATATGTTTAGGTATAATTTTTTTAAATTACATGATTTTTCTATCATGATAATTTATTTTAATTTTTTATATGATATAATTTCATTATATTCTTATGAATATCCAACACAAAAATTACGTTGTTAATAATTAAATAAATCAATCGATACTAATAACATTTAAAGCGAGGTAAATTGAATGAATTGTTATGTTACATTATTATTTTAGACTAATATATATGGTTAAAAATGATTGAATAAAATTAATTCAACTTATATTATTTTCATAATATTTTTTAATTTTAATTTAATGAATAATGTAAATAGTGACATTCATGTCATTTTATAATAAATTATTTTTTATTAATTGATTTTATAATTATAATAAATATTTATTATCCAAATTTATATTATAATATTAATAAATGTCAAATATGTTCCATTCACATACCAATTTTTCTATTATAATGACCATATTTACTGATGAATTGAAAAAACTCAGTAAGCACGACTACGGTTAAAGCAATGATTTTGTGTGTTATATTTTCTTATATTAAAGAAATTTTTTAACAAAAATAGTATTTATAATTTATAATTTATATATAATATTATTAATTAGTTAGTAAAAATTATCTAGTAAATATCACCCTAACATAGTCATATAGAATAAATTACTTGTGTTAGAAACAAGTTAACAAAATGAAAAAACAAAATTATAATATTAGGAAACCTAGAAGTTAAGGAATGAAATGTTAAAAAATATGTATAAATGTGTTGTGGGGGTCTGGATCGACCATATAATTCATACATACCTATATTTATTAGTTTTGGAGAAACATTAAGTAATTTTGATGACATAATATTGAAAACCTTTGAGTATTTACACGAATTCCACTCCTCATCAACTATAAAAAGGCTCCACTCCCCTCACTTCTTCACATATCTCAAGAAATTTTTATTCGCCAACATCTTCCAAATAAATTATAAAATTCAACCCCCTCATCCTATAATCCATTTTATTGGTATAAATAAAACATTTCAATGCTTTATTGAAAAGAGATTTGTATACCCGTTGAAGAGGTAATGTTTATCAAAGAACATTTTTGTTTTATTCATTCCTAAAACACCTTAATTTATTTTTATATCATGATTATAAAATAATATTAACATATCTAATATACTAAGATTTTTTATGTTAATGTTACAACATATAATCATAGACACATCTATTAAATGTGTTATGAAATCATTATTCGTGTGTACGGTATACTACAACCTCATGACCTAATATCATTATTTTTTCAATTACCACATTCCAAGGTAGGGAATAATGATATAAATACTATTTATATTATATATATATATGATATTTATTATTTTTTATGATTATTTAATGTTTATATCTCACATAACATCATGATTTTTAATCTTTGGGAATATTATAACTTCATTCATATGCACGGTGGACTACCGCCTCACCAAATGATGTGATCTGTTCACCCTATATATAGAATGTATTAAGTAAGAGTTTAATAAAAATTTAATATATATATGAAATTAATATTATTCATTAATGATAATATATTTAATATAACTTTAATTTTTTCAATCCAATAAGAAAATAAAAAAAACAACGTTCATGCATATGTACGGCTTACCATCTCCCTAAACAGTATATTTCAATTCCTATCACTTTTTTTTTATGGATTACTCTAAATTCATATATATTGTATATAAATTATATTTATATCATGGTTATAATTATGGATATGATTAAATAATTATTAAATTATGATAAATCAAAAATATAAAAAATCAATACAAGAATGGAAAAAGTAGTTATTACCTGAATCACAACATTAACATGAAATTATTAATAACTGGTTAATAAATATTCATAATAAAATCATATATGAAATTATATATATGAATATAGTTTAGTTATAGATTTATAATAAACTTATATTTATTATACATTATGAATGAATGAAAATGATGAGTATCAAGACTTAAGGTAAATGGATTTATAGTCCCTCATTCATTTCTGAGAGATTTATCCCATATTAACCACTTGTTTCTATTGTGTGGTGTATATAATTTCATATGAAATTATATATCATGAAACCAAATTGGTTAATGATAATTAATTTTTCCATTTATTTTATTCATTAACATGGAATAAGATTCAAAAGTTATGGAAGCATTAAGGAATTATCATCTCACTTTTTTCTTCCATGAGGCAGATGTCATATTCACTACATATATATTTTATGTTGTTTATATAGCGACCTTGATTTTATTTGATCATTTTTATAAATATTTTTTTTTATTTTTCTCTATCCATTTTAGGACCTCTCTTTTTTGGGGATTGGGATTCAACATTACCAATGTGGTAAGAGTTTTATGTTACAATCTCATTGTTTTTCATGATTGATGATTATCAATTCAAAATGTTGAAATCTCATGATCTAAATCTTTTTTTTTAAATTTTATTAAATTTAATCTGGTTATTCATGATATATTCATTTAATGAAACCATTTTATACTCTATTTTACATATCATAATTAAACATATGTTTTTAAGAAAAAGATGAATTTATTTATCTCTTTAGTTGAAAATATGTTTTCTTCCAAAACATTGTTTTTTGAAAATGTTTTTATAAATTATTTTAATTGATATTTTATGATCATTTTGGTGAAAATAATTTTGAAAATATTTTATTTTTTAAAAATATTTTTAAATGAGTTTCAAAGATTCAATTATATTTTTTCTATGTAATTTTGAATGAAAATGGGTTTTAAAATTTTTTATGTATTAAAAAGTATTTTTTAAAAGGGGAAAGTATATTTTACAAATGAGTTATTTTAAAAAATTCATTAAAAATTACTTTACTTGTGATATGAAATCCTTTGGTGTTAGATATTCCTTAATGGGGATATGGTCCAAGGATACCATTCATATTATTTCCTTAAATTGTTTATATTTTGATGGAATAATTTTTATGAAAATTGTTTCTCTTTCATAGGTTATACCATGGGAAAATGCTTATGAAACTAACATCTATTCATGTTATATTCTATGATGAAATTATTATGTTACCTTTCCCCTTTCCATTGGTTTTTATAATATGAAATGTTTATAATACATGTTTCATTTCATGGGTTATGATATGATGAATGTTTATGTTATTATATCATGAAAAAATATATTTTTCATTATGTGATGAGTGGGAACTAATTTTCCCAACTATGTATTAGGTATAGATTTATATATCATTAGATATAGATGGATGGAATTTGGAGTGAACCCTGAATAGTATAACATAGATTCCACTGGGGATGGTGGTGTGTCTCATAAAGGATGTGTAGCCACCTATGCATGAATCTGATTACATTTTTTTTTGAACGGAATAGATAAATTACTTATCAAGGAAACTAGGATTACAAATCCAATTAGGGAACAAGTTCACCCAAGAATGATCACCCCAACATTTCCCAAAGTGATCCAAACGATGGGATCTCGAATTACCATCTCTTTTGATAAAAGAAAATTTGCATGCCTTGAAACCATCGGTCAGGGACCAAATCTTCCTCAAGATGAGGCCAAAAGGCTGGGAATCATCATATTTTGTTGAGAGAGCGTTCACCACTTCGAGGCAATTGGACTCCACTAGGATCTTGGGCCAACATTTTGAACGGGAAAATAGAAGCCCCTGAAGGATGGTCGAGGCCTTAGCCACCACAGGGTGCCATGAGTTAGGCACCACCCTACACTGAGCTTCCACATTCTGGCCAAGGTTGTTATGAGCAATGAGCCCAATGCCGAACCTTGAGTTATCAGAGACAGCAACATCTATATTAATCTTGAAGAAACCCTTAGGGGGGGGGGGGAGACCAAAAGGGAGCCGCCCGCCGGGTGTGGCCCGAAGAATGCACCGATTCACTTTTCTTCCAGCCATTCATCCACTCCAAAGCTCTAGCCACCCATAGATGATCAGGGGTCACCTTCCTTTGGAAAATGCATTCATTCCGTCGAGTCCAAACCAA
Organism: Viscum album; assembly: GCA_963277665.1. NCBI lineage: Eukaryota > Viridiplantae > Streptophyta > Magnoliopsida > Santalales > Viscaceae > Viscum > Viscum album. Next base: position 55,339,587 of record OY728153.1, on the reverse strand, counting down.
CCAAGCAATTGTACATATCATCTCGACCATGCTCGGGTCTAGAGAAGACACCCATTTAGTAAGTTTTGAGACCAAACCAATTAAAAGATCAAAGAAAATACCAAAATATGGCCTCCAAACCTTCCACACCCCTTCCACCCCCTTAAAGGAAAGAATTGCATGAAAAGGGGATTCCACTTCTTGGAGGCACAAAGGACAAGTGTCATCCTCCGTCAAATGTCGTTGCACCAGAAAGTCATGGGTTGGATGAACCCCAGCACAGACCTGCCAGCAAAAAAATTTCACCTTAGGGGGAGTGGTGAGGGACTAGAGGCACTTCCATAAATTATCGGTAAAGCCCTACAAAAAACCTTGAACCCTCATTTTGTAACCCTAATGAACAGAATATCTCCCATGAGGTTACCCAGTCTAGCAAATCTAGTCATTACCCATTCCTGGTGTGAGAGGGATACTCAGGATGAGCTGACGATCAACCTCGTTAAACCAGCACCAAAGATTCTCCCGATCCCACTCCTCAAGCGAGTCATCGAGCAGATCACGTACCCTTGCATCTTCGAATCTAGGGACAACCGGTGAGGAAACCTTATGATTGATTCCATCTGCCAGCCATGGATCATTCCAAATTTTAACATTATTACCATCAGCAATTCTCCACACGCAACCCAAGTCAATGAGCGATTTTACTCCCCAAATGCTCCTCCATATAAAACTCGGTCATGGCCCCAGCTGGGTGTGCAAGAAATCAGAATGAGGGAAGTAATTAGCTCGCATCACCTTTGAAAACAGGGTATTTGGGTGGGAAATAAGGCACCATCCTTGTTTCGCCAAAAGAGCCTCGTTAAACCATTTGAGATTTCAGAAGCCGAGGCCGCCACAGAATTTTGAAACACACAGCTTCTCCCAAGACATCCAATGGGAGTTATGTCTTCCCTCATGGGATCCCCACCAAAAATTGGCCAACCGAGAGTGGATTTGATCAATGAGGGTTTTAGGGAATTTAAACAGCAACATAGCATAAGAAGGGATTGCTTGAGCCACTGACTTCACAAGAACTTCCTTTCCCGCCTTGGAAATCCTCCTACTAGACCAAAGACAAATCATATTATCCACCCTATCCAAAATCGTGCTGAAAACTTGTTTTTTCAACCTACCCACCAGGTTCAAGAGGCCAAGGTACTTAGGATGCTTATCAACCAGTGGAAACCCACACATTCGCTGCAACTCCTCTCTCTTAGCTTGTGGGATGCCTTTACTAAAAGATAACTCTGATTTTGAAGCATTAAGATGTTTCCCCGAGGCCTTTTCATAAAGATTAATGATATTCAACACCGTAATACATTCTTGCGGGGTAGCACACGTGAACAGGAGGCTATCATCTGCAAAAAAGAGATGAGAGATAGGGGGCCATTTCTACATAACTTAGCACCATGTAAAAATCCTTGATTCTCCGCCTTCAGGATGAGATGAGAAAAGACATCTGCCACTAGAATAAAGAGGTAAGTTAATAGAGGGTCCCCTTGTCTCAAGCCTCTTGATGGTTTAATGCTCGCTGAAGGGACCCCATTAATATTGATTCTTTAGGTGACATACGTAACACAATTCATGACATTATAGATCCATTTCGTCCCAAATCCAAATCTGGACAGAACAAGTTCGAGAAAAGGCCATTCAACTCTATCATAAGATTTCATCATGTCAAGTTTCATTGCCATGGTGCCACGCTTGGATGAAGAGTGAGTTTTCATAGAGTGGAATAATTCGAAGGCAATGGCAACATTTTCAGTAATAGATATCTTTGGGACGAAAGCACTCTGGTTATCTGAGACATGTAGTGGGAGGAAATCCCTAAGTCTGTGTCACGACCCGTCCTCAGGGCCCGTGCCATGACTACACCAAGCCCGCCTTCCATAGGCCAGGGGCTAGCGACTAGCACCAAGGCTTAAATCCTAGTAAAAAGGGAAGGCATTGCCTTTGTAAAGTAAACAAACACCACAGAGCAAGCAAGCAGTAGAAGTAAACACTAAGTAAAAACTGAGTACAACAGTAAGTGAGGAAAAGTAAGTGGTCCAGAATACAAACCCAAACTGAAAGTAAAGTAAAACTGGAAAGGGAAAACAACAATTGAAAAGTAAAGCCGAAGTGTCGAGCCATCTACTGGAAGTCCCACCTGAAGGGTGAGTACAGATAGCCTCCACAGCTCCTCGGGTCCAGCCATCCACTCCGAGTACGTCATGCCCAGTGGTCCACCTCCGGGTACCGACCTACTCCGCAAACCTCAACCATGATCAGCGCTGTCCGTCGTCTGCAACCAACACAACGTAGTGCGGGCATAGCCCATGCAGGGGTGAGTATAATCTACTCAGTAGGGACCCTGAGACCCCTGAAGGTCTCCCAGAATCCACAAAGGAAAGATGCAATCATGAAGTAACATCTGACACTACTTAGGTATATGCCCATACATATACCTAAGTCATCAATTCTCGTTCGGCTCCCATATCCGAGATCAAGTACAACCTAGTCCACACAGGAAAGCAAAACATAAATCCACACAGGATAGCACAACACAATCCACATAGGAAAGCAAAACATGATTCATCTCACACAGGTACACTTATTCGTAAGACGACAGAGATGATCAAATATTTCCACTAATTCATCTAAGCCGTCGGAACCACAAAGGATCGATAGGTAATAACCCCCGCAATGACCCAAAAAGGATCTGACCCACACAGGATCGATAGGTAACTAACCCCCACAATGACCCACAAAGGATATGACCCACACAAGATCGATAGGTAACTAACCCCCGCAATGACCCACATAGGATCAGACCCACACAGGATCTGTAGGCGCTGGCCCACACAGGACCGCTGAACGTTGACCCACACAGGATCGGACCCACAAAGGATCTGTAGCACTGATCCATGTAGGATCGCTGAGTGCTGTAGTCATCTTCGTCGAATCCACTGAGGATCTCTGTACAGTCATTGTCATCGTCGTAGTTGCAACCAGCTCTAGGGTTCCCGCACACAGCGAGCTCATTCGGGAGGGTCCGCTCCATGAGCCGAGGGGATGATACATAAATTGACACAAAGTCTGGAGTTGATGTATCCAAAAGTTCCATATCGTCAACAGGAACTCAACGTCGCAGACGGCGCGTCAATCGGACGCCCGGTCTGAGAGTTATTGGATTTTTCGTCCTAGGGGCCCGATTGGTTTTTAAGTCAAAACCAACCCAACCATACTCCACCTACGTCCAAACCTCGATCAGAGTAAGCCAAAAGGTCCGTCTCACTAAGAGGAATCCAAAAAAGTCGACGGCACGTCAATCAGACGTCCGGAGCTCAAGTTATGAGGGTTTCCGCTCCGAGGGCCCGGTTGGTTTCGTGTACAAACCAACCCGGCCGAACCCAAAGTACTCCGAAACCTTGAGTGCAATATACCAAAACGACCGCCTCGATCCAAGGATCACATCGCCGTTGACTGTGTATCGATCAGAGGTCCGTAGCCCAAGATATGGGAAAAAGACCAAAAGAGGTCCGAAAATGGGGGGTCTGGGCCAGGACCGACCCGGCCCAACCCCCTGGGTCGGCCCGAACCGGGTCGACCCGAATGGCGCGACCCGGAAGGCGATGGACGGGTGGCCAGCGGGTCAGCTCAGCCGTTACGGCCGAGCGAAGCAGGGGGCGCGCTGCCCCCACGTGGAGAGACTGCGGCCCCGCGTGGGGCCGCCCTTGCCAGCGGACGCGGCCGGCTGCCGCGTCCCGTTCCTTCTGGTCCCGCGCGGTCGCGGGACCACGGCCTGCCGCTGCAGCTTCAGCCGCGGCGGATCCTCCCGGCGGTGTGCCGACGGGCCACTCCGTGGACCACCGAACGAGTTCCGGTGGTCGGAATTGCGTGCTGTCTTTGCCAATGGCTCTCCTGGGGCCCGTTCTTCACTACGAGGACCTCACATCGCCAGTGCGGCCTGATTTGTCGTCGCCCACCAATCCGCTCACCAAGAACGAAGAGACGATGGGTTCGGACTTGTTCGTTGGTCCGTACCCACCGTGTTAGCGGTTTTAAAAAGTCTTTCGATAAATATTCTAGAAAACCATGGATATAATCACAAAGATTAAAATGAACAAAAACCCCTACCTCAACGTTGTCGTCGAACGTGAGTTCATCGCGGAATTAACCGTCGTGGAAGAAGAGGATCGTCGCATCGCGGAAGGGGCGTCACTGTCGTCGCGGTACACGGCGTTGCGTAGTCAATCTCCGAGAATTTAAAAACACATAGATTTAATTACACCAATTAAACCCATGATGGGGATATAATTCACAAATAATTAAAAGAACCGCAACCCCCTACCTCAATCGGTTGTTGATCGAAGATTGTCGCGGGGGAAAGAACGCCGTGGAAGAAGCGTCGCAGAAGGAGGATCGTCAGCATTCTTCGTCAGCGACGATGCGTTCTTCGCGTTCTTCACGTTCTTCAACGAAGGAGGATGAAGATCTTCAAGCCTTAGAGCTTTCTCCCAATCCTCTCAACAAGCAACCCTTCAATAAAATAAGTGTTGGTCTATTTTATTTCCCATGGCAACGTTTTGGAATTCATAAAAAGAATTCAACAATTAATTGAATTAATTATAACGCTTAAAACGTTCAATTAATAGGGGCGTTTAATATTTAATTAAATGCATGAGTTGACTTTAATTAAAAAGAGGTTTTCACGGGTGCGTTACTTAGAGGGAAAGAAACGGTGGGTCTCGTGTGGGCCCCACCTCACAAATATCCTACCAAGTGGGTAGGATATTATGGGTCCTATCTTATCCGTTTAACCTAGGTTAAGCCACTTAAGTAAAATAAAAATAAAAGTCGCACCGCTTTTATTTTTATTCCTTAACTTAACCCCAAAAATTAAAAACCACACCCGAGAAAACGCAACTCCGGAACAGGTGTTTCTAAGATAATACCGGCACTTGATTCCATTGGTGCCCTCGGAATTTGATTCCGAGCACCGGTTCAAAAGTTAGAAAAACTCGCTCGTTCGTTCACTGAACGTACCCGAGCCAAACTTCGGAAAATGATTCCGGGCACACCGGGCCTCGTAATCAGGTGCCGTCAGAAACTGCGTTCTTGTAAAATTCCCAAGAAAATTAAGAAAAAAATTTCCTTGAATTTTACGGGTCTTTATAGTCTGGACACCAAGATTTTGGAAAAAAATTTGTATATCACATTACATAGGCTGATTGGCCTAAACTACGAAATTTTCTAGGGGCATTGGGATTTGGGGATAAGAGTAATAAGAGTTTCATTAAGGGATTCAAGAGAGGCTCTTCCAGCCCACACCTCCTTCATTAGGGCCACCACCTCGGGCCCCACAATATGCCAAAAGCGTTTAAAGAACAAAGCGTGAAATCCATCAGGTCCCAGTGCCTTGGTAGAGTGAATACGATGCTACAATGTGAAATTTGGCCATGGTGCACCGATTCGATCCCTCCCAAGCTGCTTGAACCACCTTTTCATAGTCACTATCTTGGAGCCACATACTTTCAAAGTGAAAGGTTCTCTTAGGTCCCCTCTGTTTCCCTTGTGAGACTGTTGACAACATGATTGGGCAGTGGTCAGAGGAGACGAGGGGTAAGTGGACGATAGAGAAGGCATGGAAAAGAGAGGTCCACTCATCATTCCCAACAAATCTGTCCAAACTTTCTTCCAGATGGTTCTCCATTGACCTACCCCGATGCCAGGTAAATGGCGATCCAAAAAACCTGAGGTCATAAAGAGAGTTCAACACAAGAGACATCCTAAAATCGTGTATTGCAGCAGCACTCCTCACCCGTCCCCCTTCTTTTTCATGGGGAGACATGACCTCATTAAAATCCCCCCCATCAGGAGAGGGCCAGAGAGGGAGTCCCGCAACTGCTTTAAAAGGGTCCATGATATGTGTTTATCCTGCCATCCCGACCACTCGTAGAACCCAACAAACGACCAAGGAGGAGCTCCTGGGCCAGCAACCGTCACAAAAATGTGATTAATTGAGTAATTATAGATCTTGACCCCAAGATCCTCCTTCCAAAAGAGGTACAATCCCCCTGAGTGTCCCTGTCTTCCAATGGGAAAGACATTTTTGAACCCAATCTTACAGCCCATAAGGCCCACATCCTTGCTATCCAATATAGTTTCGGATACAAAAACTATGTCAGGGCAAAATTTGGAACTCCAGTGATAGAGAACGCGAACTGTTCAGGGATTTCCAAGACCCCGACAGTTCCAGCATAAGATTTTCATTACCCTAGGCGGGGCTGGGACACACCCGCCACCGCCTCTGAAACTTTGACTCCCTGACCATCGTCTGCCGTTTTCCACCTCTTTGGCGGGCTCTCAGTCATCTGAGGTGCCTATGAGCATCGTTTATGGTCCTTGGCCTATGAACTGGGGGGTGGGGGGTCCACACCCCTATCCCCGCTAATTATTATTTTCCACATCCGATGTTTTATAGTACCTGGCATCGTGATCCCCGTCATGTCATCAATTGTCTGAGGGGTAGCACTAGGAATAACATCCTCCGAACTGGAAACCAGATCTAGTGGGTCATTACATAGCTTTTATACCCCTAGGTCTGGGTCTGGTGGTTCCTTGAAGTTTGCCTGCAGCCTAGTAGATGGGGGGGAAATGGCCTTCAAAATAGATATGGTTTGGCTTGGAGGGGCAGTCGGCCCCTTCCCTTGACTCATGTGTTGTTCTTTCATCTCGACTGAGATCCGCGACCAGCCCAGATTCCTTCCTTTTGCCCATTGATTCACATGACTTTCATCATCAATGTTTGGCAGCCCAAGCATGATTATATCTGTATGTGTTAGTTCAGCCTACGTATTAAGAGCCTTTGCAAGTTTGTCACGGTCCTGTTGTTTTTCAACTTCAGAAATAAAATTCTCCCCAGTGGTTTTTGTACGAAGCTAGGGCCCGTATTGAAAAATAACATTGCCCTTCCCATCCTCCTTTTTCACCTCACATGCCTTTTCTAAGTGTCTGAGGCACCCAAAAAATAAACAGAAGATAGTGAGATTTTCAAACTCAAAATAAATCCAGACATCTGAGTCCTCAACTGTCAGGAACATGCCCCTCATAAGAGGTTGTGCAACATCCATCGAAGCTCTGATTTGCACAAAAGTTCCCTAGGGAATTGGATCAGACCGGTCCCATTCCATAAATGAACCAATGCATCCTCTAATATCACAAATAACACATTCAGTTCTACCATGGAAGAGGATTCCTTGAATTCGAATCCAGAAAGGTGAGCAGGAAAGATTAACTGATTGAAAATTTTATTCTCCTTTAAGGTCTCCATGAAAATTATTTGGTTGTCAAAGGACCATGGTAAACCTTTGTGGAATATTAATTTATCTCTTTCATTAAATAATTCAAAGACTAAGATTCACACTTCCACTTCTCTTATAGCAACGCCGTCCTCCAATTTCCAGATATTTTGTAGAGTATTTTTCAGCGCTCTCTGATTGAAGGACCTTTTTTCTAGAAATTTTCCAATAATAAGCAAGGACAGTCACTGTGAAAGAAACCCATATTCACTCTTACATGTAGCAATTACTGATTTTTCTTTGTCAGTTAAGGAGAGGTTCTGCCAGCGATTCATAAGGTCCGACTCCATTTAACTGATGATGAGAGCTTCCCTCGTCACCACAAACCCCTTCGTCCCCAAGCTGCGTAGGCACAAATCTCCTCGGTCTCTCCTCCAAAGACATCGCAGACCCGTGTCAGAACGTGAATCACCTTCGGATCACAACCCAACACCTTCGTCCCACCAACGCCAAGTCGCGAACCGAATTGACCCACCCCGTACTCATGCTCGGAGCTCCTCAAAATCCTTCAAACCCCACTCCCACCGCGGAACAAACCCACCTCACTCTAGGGAAAAAGGACACCAAAGGAAACAGTGTCCCACACCCAACTGCAAGCCACGACCGCAGCTGCCACGCACCACAACCTCCACTCAGCCTGCGCAGCTCTTCCATCACGGTCGCACCCAGCGCGGCCCTTCTTTCGCGCTCACACCCTATGCGAGGTCATGCTTCGCGGCCACACCCTGCACCCAAAAAACCCTCTTCGCAAAAGAGAGTCCCCTCCGTGAACCAGAACCATCCTTATTGAACAAGTAACTTCCTTCGCAAACCAACAACTTCCTTCGTGAACCAAAACATCCTTCGCGACCAGAAATTCCTTCGCGAAACAGGTCTATGTGACCTCTCCTTCACGGATCAACGGAATCGCGAACCATCTCCTTCTCGAACCAGCTCCTTCGCGAACCAGCTCCTTCGTGATGCTGAAGTTGACCACCACAGACCACACCCAACAACCGAACAATGGAAAGCGCCCTCTCCTTCACGGATCAGTAGAATCGTGAACCAACTTCTTCACGGGCCACCCCCTTCACGATGCCCAAGTTGACCACCGCGAACCACACCCAAAATCGAACAACAAAAATCGCATACCCCAACTCCTAGAAATCGTCGAAACAGAAAGAAAAGCGCATAAAACAGATCGAAGCCGAGGCCCACAGAGCCGAAATCGTCAAAACTGAAGAACGCATAAACCAGATCAAAGCCGAGAACTGCAGATCCGAAACTGCTGAAGCTAAATCTCTGGACTGAAAAAGCGCATATCCCAGTTCCCAAATCCCAGGTTGAAGTCGAAATCACGGAACCGAAATATCCAAACCAAAATGCTAAACATCCACGCACAGATCCGATTAGATTCTGGACCTCTCATACAAGAGACGATACCCCCCCCCCACTGGTGCAGCGACGCACCGTCGAACCCCAGAAACCCTAGGATAAAACCTCTCAACAACGGGAGGACTAGAAAATTGCATGAATCTGATTACATATTCACAAGGTTATGCATGAACTTGATAGTATATTTAAAGTTTTAGGAATAAAATTGATTACATGTTCAAAATGTAATCAGTAGACCTAATTAAATTTTCACAATGTTATGAAAGGATTTTTTTTCATATCTATAAGTTGATGTGGGGTCCTAATTTCGTGTCTTTAACATAATGAGTGTACATTTTTTTTATTTACACATGTTCACAATGTTATACATTGTTTTATATGACAAAATTATTAATATTATACCAATGTTATGATCTTATGATGCACGTTTTTTTATGAGTAATGTCTTATTATATACCAGAATTTATACCATTATTCGTGTTTATGATCTTTGATATACAGGCTATGGTTCTCCAATGTTATGATCAAATTCCCACACCCTTATGAATATTACATGACTACATATCATCCATGTTTACCCTTACTATGAATTTGAGCTCATCATTTGTAGTATTTCCATTCCCTAGGTTATGAAGAATGGTTTAATGTAGTTTATTCTTGTGGATTGTACCAAAGGTGATGATATTTATGGGATATGTTGAAGATCATTTTACATGTTAGAATATTATTTTTTCATGTTTCCAAAGGAATAAATATATTATGTCCCCAGTTTTTTTTCATAATGTAATGGATATTCATCTAAATTGATGTAATATCCATGTCTGAGAATTCTAGGTTTCTATAAGTGGTATCAAAGGAAAGGTTTAGTTACCCATTTGAAAAATAGAAGTTTAAAACTATAGTGATGTCCCTTAGAATATTTATAAGGATTTGTCTAAGTATGATTTAATGTTTAAGAAAATGTAGTTTAATTTTGGTAATGGTTGGAGAGAGTGGTTTACAAGAAATTTTATCCTAATCAGGATACTAAAAGATTTTATGGATCTAGCTGAAATGTACATAGTTGTAACAACCCTTAAAATAGAATATTAAGATAAACTTGATCTGTAACTAGGGTACGACAATTGGCCTTTCTACACACCTAGTTTGACACTCCTAGGAGATATGATTTGGAAATTTAAAAACACTTTATGAACCATCATAAAGGATTTAAATAGATGATAACTTTGAATGTCCAAGGATAAACATAATTTAGCATATACTAATGAAAAATGTGTCCTGATAAAGACATCTTATGTGACTTTTAGGATTATTCGATTCCCCATTTTGATTAGTGTTTCTCATAATATGATTTCTAGTAATAGTTAATAATGACAACTGGAAAGAACATGACTAACGTTTAATGTTATGAAAGATTTTATAATGAGTAGAAAAATGGGATGCTGAATGGAATAAATAAGGTTGTGATTATGCGTAATCTATTTTTATAAAAAGTGATTAACAATGTGTAACTTAACAAAATATCAAACATAAAAAATAAGATAAAAAAGAGTACACTAATAATTTAGATGATATTAACCATGTAGGAATGAAGATTCAGTTTCCTATATGTCCTGAATGTGTTGAAAATCACATAATTGAATGTCTTAGAGGAACAAGAAGATTTTTTGAATATGGAAAATAATTATGCAAATAAAGTAACTACAAAATAAAAATGAAGAGTTTAGTTAATGAAATTGATGGTAATATTGGTATCCCTAAGGTATTATCAATTGATAAATTATTTAAATTTTGAATGTACATGAATTATATATGTCATAGAGGGAAATCTTGTGAATAGAATCAGAAAGGTTGTTTGAGTAGTGGTTATACTGCTGATGATGAAGAGTCTACAAATGACATGTGAAAGGAATTAAATGTTAATGAATAAGTCTATGAATCTTAATTAATTTTTTGAGAAGGGAGTGGGATGAATGAAATTTTTTTGTATTGGAATTCAATTATTATGTTATAAGAATCATTAAATTGATATATATTGTTTAATATATGTTTTTCTATAAGGATTTCAAAGAATTTGTTGACTGATTTTGATGATCTATAAAAGTTATTTAGTGGAAAGGTAATACTCAAGTAAAATACATGATTAAGTTAAATATAACACTTAATATGTTACTTATTTTGAGATAAGGATATTGGGATAAAATATGATTTATTTTGATGATGTAAATTAAATATCATTAATCTCCTAATAAATGATAATGGATTTTTTTGAAAAAGTATCATTGATGAAGTTTAAAAATTTATTTGATCTATAAATTATATTCAATAATTTGTGGTTTTATTCAAGGAATGAGGAATAAAGCTTGATTTCATTAATTTTTAGTTTTAATTTAGGTTATTTCAATTTTTTGAATAGAACACATGATGAAGGTATTCACATGGTGGGTATGTAAAAATCATGAGATACTTTATGATATATGGGTGATTTATGTAATGTTGATTTTATGAAATGCATTCAAATTATTTATCATATTTTGTATTTTAATATTCTTAATGGTTTATAAGGATAACCATTTATGAAATGGTTTATGTTTAACATTGAAGTTTTATTTTGATATTAATGTATTATTTTTCCATATAAATATTTATGCATTTAGATTACCTGTGAAAACCACTTTTCATTGACGGTAAAGAATGATAAATAGATTAAATAATCATTATATCTATGGATATTGTGAATTTTTAGTACTTCAGAAATAAAAAATTCACCTTCATTTATTGGATTAGTGTATTAATTATAAATTGATCAATGAATAACCAATGTGTGAGATTTTACGAAAATCACCTGGACAAAAACTATTTTTAACGTCAACTTTTTTCACGTCTATTTTTTAGAACCGATGTGAAAATATAATAAAATTTATTTTTCATGTTGGTTATTATATAACCGACATGAAAATCCATTTTTTCTAATTTTTCATGTCGGTTATATAATAACCGACATGAAAAATTAATTTTCCTAACTTTTTCATGTCAGTTATTTAATAACCAACATTAAAAGGTATTTTTCCTAATAGTTGTTTAATAAATAACGTGAAAAATGTTTATAAACATGTAGTTAATTTTAAAAGATTCGATTTGACAGTTCAAAGAGCTCAAACGAAGTTACGTATCAAAAGTTATGGCCGTCTGAAGTTGATCACCTCTAAACGAAGTCTTAGGGAAGACCAATTTCCAAAGGCCATAACTTTAGATTTGTACCTCTATTTGAGCTCCATGACCTATCAAATCGAATATTGAGAAATTAACTACATGATTATAAACATTTTTCACGTGATTTATTAAATAAACAATGTAAAAATGACCTTTTAACATTTGTTATTAAATAACTGACATGATAAAGTCATGAAAATTTATTTTTCACATCGGTAATTTAATAACTGACATGAAAAAGTGATTAAAATTGATTTTTCACATCGGTTCTTATATAACCGATGTGAAAAATCAAAAAAAAGTTTAATATCTTTTCACAACAGTTATCATAAAACCACCGTGAATGATAACTTTAATATCCCGTCAACGTGAAATTTCAATTTTTTTACATCGCACCATCAAAATTTCCAATTGTCACCTAAATTTTTTAATACCATGTTTAATTGTATCATCTCCATTATATGTTTTAATTATACAAATATTATAATTTAACGATCATTTATTTCAACCATCACCATTCCCCCAACTCGACTCATTTGATCTTCAACGTGAATCAATTATTTCTTCTTTCTGCGATCACATCAAGGTATTTGTAATTATATATCCATGATTTATGGTTTTTATGATTTTTTTTCTTAATTGATATACCATTTAACAATAATTTCTTTCAACCATCACCATTCCACTGAATCAACTTGTTTTATCTTCTACTTGAATCCACTATTTCTTTTTTCTACGATCTCATCAAGGTATTTTTAATTATTTATCTATGATTTATATTTTTTATGAGTGGTTTTCTTAATTGATATACCATTTAATGATTCTTATTTTATTATAATGATAGATAATGATTTATATCATGGTAAAACTACAAATCCTTCTTTATATTCTAAAATTCCTTCTAATACGAATCTACGATTGGCACATTCGATCTTTCCTTGAAAAAAATATATCAAATTTATAACAGTCATAAATTTTGATCTGTAACTCCATTTGAGCTATATGACCTATCAAATCAAAGATTAGTAAATTATATACAAGATGGTAAAAATTTTTTATGTCAGTTATTTAAAAACCGTCATTAAAAATTACTTTTAATGTTGGTTTTTTAAAAATTGTCATAAAAATTACTTTTAACATCGGTTTTTTAAAAACCAACCTAAAAATGTATTTTTAACGTCATTTATAGATGGCCTTTAATGTCGGTTTTTTAAAAACTGATGTTGAAAACTATAAAACTCTATTTTTAACATTGGTTATTAAATAACCGATATAAAAAATCATATTTTTAATGTCGCTCGTAGTAATATCACCTCAAAACCGATGTTAAAAAGATAAAGAAACTGACATAAAAAATGTTTTTATTCTAGTGAATAAAGTAAGTATATCTTCTCATGAAAATTATATAATTTTAGGAAAATGTTATTGAATTAAAATGTTGTACCATTATCATAATTTTTTATTATATCAATGAAAATTTTAAAGCCTCTTTGGTTTTTGGATTTGTGATAATTAACATTAGCCTGACCATTTTTTATCACTCTCTAACTATATTTTTGTATCATTTTTCACTTCTATGTCCATGTTTCCGCATCCAAATTTTTTTCTCATATGTGTAAAACTAGTTATGAGTTACTGTGGGTTACTATAATAACTCTAAAATTCCATTTTAAATGGATTTTTTAGTGTTTGATATTAGTATATCCATTTTTAGGAAAGGAATTCCCAAGTATTAAAACATTGATGACCCAAACAAATTTTGAGGGCAGAATTCCTTTTACGGGGGTAAAATGTAACACCCCAAGTTTTGTGAATTATTATTTATGAATAAATTTAAATTCATTGATAGATTAAATTTCAAACTGAACCAATTTATGATTGATTTATATTCAACAACAAAATAATATTGTTCTATATGTAATATTGAGTTTAGCTTGCATTACACACATGTATGAGTTTTACCAAACTTCAATACAATAATAATAATATTATTTAAAATGATATTTATCCCTGTACATATGAATGAAATATATGAATAGAATTAACTAAATTGTGAATATATTATTTGAAAATGTTTTTATAGTTTCTTGGTGAACAATAAATTATAAATATAAAAATAAAACCCTTTAGAAAATAAAAATAAATCTATTTCTAATTTTTTTATGGGCATAAGTTTGTTTATATCAATAAATTAACCATAAAATATTTAGATAATTATTTTAATTAAATTTATATATTATATTTTTAATTAAATATTTTCAATTAATCTTATATGTTTTGTATACAATAGATAATAATAAATACAATTTTATTCTTAAAAACTGTAAATTTTATAAAAATCTATTTTTGTCACCTTTTTTATAGTGGACTTATTTTGAAACTAATATTCACACATTTATAAATTATATTTTAAAAAATAAAATTCATTTTTTAAAAATGAATATGAAAATTATCAAAGGGTGAATTTTTTGGACTTTTTTGAAAAGTTTCATTGTTTGCAAAATAGTGAAAAATAGTGAATTTTATATTGAAAACTACCGTTTTGTTTTTTATATATAATGTTAAACATTATATTAAATTTTTGTAAGGTCACAATAGTTAAAATATTCATCTATTAATCCAATTTGGGTTATCAAATAATTTTAATATTATATTTTGATATATAAACATTGAAAAATATTGGGCATTTTGACATTAAAAACAAGATTTCTTGTTGCCTCTAAGGGATTAGTTTTAAATTAAATTCTTCTAATTATGTTTGTTGAATTTTTAAAAATGGTTTCTATATGTGGAATTAGAATAACTTATATTTTCTAAAAAAAGTTAAATTATTTTTTACCGTAATGATTAATGAAAATAGTTAAAATTATTTACAATAATTATGTTAAAATGAGTTTACCTAGTAGTTAAAACTAGAATATAATGAGTAATAATTACCCAAAACAAAATGAAAACCCAATTATATGAAACTATTTACTCCCTTATGAACATATAATCTAATTTTATGAGTTTTTGGGACACTTTTCCATGAAACTTTCCAACATAATATGTTAATTAAAGAAGAAGACAAAAAATGTAGCTTTTATCCTTTTAATTTATATAAATATTTTTATTATTTAAAAAACAACATAGAATATGATAAATGTATAATTTTATAATATAAATGAGTTTTTTATGATCATTATTTATTTTAATTTTATTGAGATGATAAAATTAAATTAAATATTTAATAAATTGAAATGAAAAAAATATCTATTTAATAATTAAACAATTCAAATGATACTAAAAATATTAAAAGTGAATTAAATTGAATGTATTATTGTTCTTCAATATTTATATAGACAAATATACCATTTTACATTGTAATGAATATAATTAATTCAATTTCCATTATTTCCATGATATTTATTTAATTTATATTGAATGAATAATGTCAAAACTATCATGAATTGCTTTTTATAATAAATTTTATTTTGTTAATTGATTTAAAATTACCAAAACTCCTATTTCCTATAAATTTATTTTAAAATATTTATAAATATCAATTATGTTTAATTCATGGATTTTTTTTCTATTATAATGAATATATAAACCATTAAATATAAAAAACTCAGTTACCACAACTAAGTTAAAGTGTTGTCTTTACGTGTTACATTTGAAAGTGTTAAAGATAATTTCCAACACACATAGTATTTATAATTTATAAAATAGATATAAAATTTATAATAATGGAGTCAAATGTTTCTAATAATTATCACTATATGTTAGACATAATGAATAAATTAATTATGTTAGAAAACTAGTTAACATAATGAAAAACCAAAATGACAAAAAAAAGAAAATTATATGTTAAGGATTGAAATGATTAATAAATATAAATGTTTAGTGTAGTATTGGATAAAAAATATCATCTAGAAATACCTTTAATTATTAGTTTGGGTGCAACTACAGTTAATATTAACCTCCCAATAGTGAATACTTTTGAGTATTTACAAGAATTCCACTCCTCCACAACTATAATAAGGCACTCACTCCCCACACTTATTCAAACCTATGAAACCATTTTTATTGATTACTATCAACCCAAATAAATTCCAAGATTCCATACCCTTATAAAATAATCCATAGTTTTTTCATAAAGAAAACCTTTCAATGTTTTAGTGAAACCTTAACGAGGATACCCGAAGAAAAGGTAACATTTATCACAAAACCTTTTTGTTTTATTTCTTCTTCAAAAACCTTAATTTTATTCTATATAATTATTATCTAATTAACTTGGTATTATAAATAAAATTATATTTTTATGCTATTTTTATAAGCTACATCCACAAAACCTCCTTCAAATGGTTTATGAGATCATCATTCTGAGCCTACGAGCCTTGTAAGGGTTCCCTCTCATCCCTTGAAAGGGGGTTTATCAAAAATCAATAAAAAATGAAGGCCTTCGGGCCATTCAGGCAATAACTTAATTCGTGTGTACGATGGACAACCACCACATGAAGCGATGTAATTCATTAACGCTATACATTATATGTTTTATAGATGGGTTTAATAAAAATATGTGATATATATGAAATAAATATTAATTTATAATGATAATATTTTCATTTAATTTTCATTATTTCACCACAACAAGAAAATGAAAAAAACTATGTTCATGCATACGTACTTCCCACTATCTCCAAGAATTTTGTATTTAGTTTCCAATAAATATTTTTTTTAATTAATATAAATACATATATAATTAATATATATGATATTATATATCAATTATAAAAATGTATATTATGATATCATTATTAACTTAATATAATGAAAAATATTACAAATCAAAACATTTATGAAAAATAAAGTAGTTATTACCCAAAACATAACATTAACATGGAATTAATAATAAATAGTCAATAAAACAGCAAAATAAAATAATATATTATATGAAATATATAATTATTTTTATATTCAAAATTTATATTAAATATATATTAATTATATTGTATTTTTGAATGAGTATGACAAGAGTTATGAGATAAGGTTTGGGGATTTCTAGTCCCACTTTTATTTCGGAGAGATACTTATTCTATATTCACTACTTTTTTCATTTTTGTGTTGTATACCAATAAATATTACATGATATATAATTATTATACATCATTTAATTATAATAAAATTTTCAATTTATGTGGTTCTTTCAAAGGTATTACAATTGAATATTTACTCAAACTGTAAGGGATTTCTGTCTCACAAATTAGTTGCATGAGACACATTTCCTATTCACCACTAATTTATTTTATCTTGTTTATATAATTACCATTAATATATTTTATGATGATTAAAAATATAAATAGTTCTATTTACATCTCTATTGATGATATATCTTTAATAGGTATTAGGATTCAAGGTTACCAAACTATTAAGAGTTTTATGTTACAATCTCAATATTTAGCGGTATTATTTCTGATCAATTATAAAATGTTGAAATCTAATAATATAAAAACCTTGAGTTATTATGATTTTTATTTCCATATGGATATTCATGATATATTCAAGAAATTGTACCATTTTTTCACTCTTTGGTACTTAATAAAATTATAATTTTTTTATTTAGAAAATCTAACATTGTTTCTCTCTTTAGTGGAAATCTGTATTCATAAAAAATAATACTTTTAAAAAATGTTTATTTAAAATGTTTTCATTTAAAAAACATATTTTAATATTATTTTATTGATAAATTATCTTAATTTTTTTATGTTTTAATAATTTTATTAATGATTTTAAATACATACGTTATATTTTTTCAATGTTATTTTAGAATAAGATGGGTTTAAAATGTTTTATGTTTTAAAAATCATTTTTCTAAAAAGGAATGATATTTTTCTCAATAAATGTTTTAAGTGATCATTCAGAATAATTTTAAATCTAAGATGAATTTTGTTGTTGTTACCTATTCATTACATGTGATATGATCAAAATATACCATTCATATTATTTCTATGAATGATTTATGTTTTGATGGCATGATGTTTATGAAACTTGTTTCACATCCATGGGGTATACCATGTGAAAAAACTTATGAAAACCGATGATTTTTTAGGTTATTATATGATGAATGTTTATGATCATATGGAGAACATAAATATGGGTTTCATTATGTGACAGGTGGGACCTATATCTCCCTATTATTAATTGGGTAAAGATTTATATCTCATAAGATGGAAATGAATGTAATGTAAAGTGAACATGGTACAATAAGACATGGTTTCCACTAGGGATGGTGGTGTGTCCCCTTAAGAGGTGTATCCACTTATGTGTGAACATAATTATATGTTCACAATGTTATGTGTGAACCTTATTACATGTTCCCAATGCTATTAATGAAGTTTATTACATGTTCAAAATGTTATGGGTGATCCTGATAATATTTTCACACTGTTATGTGTGTAAATTTTTGCATGTCCATATGTTGATATGAGGGCCTGATTTCAATTCATTAAATTAATGAGTGAACTTATTTCCATTTACACATGTTCAAAATTTTATAAGCTTATACTCATGAAACATATATCTATATTATAAAAAATTTTATGATCTAATGACTAATATAATTTTATTTCAAAATGATTCATGTTTTATGATCTACCAATCAATATGTTATGATTCATGCTTTTGATCATTGATATGAATGGTATGGTTTCCAATGATATTCTCATGATTTCATAAACTTATTCATATTTCATGCTTATATATCATAATTTTTACACATACTATGCATTTAAGATCACACTTTCATATTTTTACTTTTCATATGTAATAAAGAATTATTTTAAGTTGGGAATTCTTGTGAAGTTTATTAATAGATAAGATATATAGAGGATATATTGAAGATAATTTGCCAAAATTTAACAATATGTTTCCAAGTTTCCTATGGCACTAAACTATTACTATACACATTAATATGTTTATATAATGTAATAAATATTCATCTAAAAAGATATGATATCCATGTATGAGAATCCAGGGATGCTATAGTATGTTTTTTGTGAAAAGGAACTCCTACAAAAAATTGACTTGGAATATTTTATAATGACTTGGAATGGGTGGAATGTTGATCACTATATATATCAGTCCCTTTTAAATTCTTTAATATATTCAAACCTTTGTTTATCATTTGGAACATTCACTAAATACCTTTAGATTTCATGATGTGTTCCATGAATCTATCCTATGTAAGTACATACAGAATCCTTCACATATACTAAACTAAAAGGATTTACCTCTAGAGAAAGATCCCTAAAATGATTAACTATTACATCTATGACTTCTTTTAAAGCTATTTTTCATTCAATTTCCACTATTACATTGATTTGGGGGTTTCCCATGAATTTTGGTGGAAATAGCGGGTTTTCAAAATTTGGGCCAAACCGTGAGCCCATTTCCATATTTAAAAATAAATTTTGTTTCTTTTATAAATCCTTCATTTTTCAACTTTTTACACCCATTCCACTTCCAAATTGTCATCCCCTGGTATCTTCAAACCACTATATCAATTTAGACCCCATAGGAATTCATAATAATGATGTATTTGTGTTTTCTATTAAGGTTTTGGGACATCACGTAAGCCCATTTTCTTCTTTATTATTTTTTTAATTTTTCAATATCTCATTAATTGTTTACTATTTTTTTGTGATTCTAACTCCCACCCAAATACAAAAACTCTAGGCTCACTCTCATTATCTATTTCCCTGCTTTGGAACTGATTTGGATCATGGATTAGGGAGAAACTTCTCAGGGTTTCTCAAATCATTCATATTTGAGAACCTAATTTGATTATTTCATAAACCGTTCAATTTTAACTCTATCTCCCCCATTTTAGTCCACACTTAACCTAATTATAATCATTAGAACCTAAATATCAGTTTTGGTTGCTTGGAGATTCAACTTTGGGTGGATTTGGGGTGATTTCTTCAAGATTGTTGAAGGTAAGTGATTCCTTCTTGGTTTCTTCCATTTTCCTTAGGGTTTCCTCCCTCTTTCAGGAAGTTCTAAAATGTCCATAAGTTAGGGTTATAACCTAGGGTTTTATTTGATGCCTTTTTGGTCAAATTTTGTGGTCTAGCGCTAGATTTATCTCCCTTCTGGTGTGACAGAGGTGCAGTTGAGGTTTGACACCAAGATTCAAGGGTTTTGACTCAAAAGGTAGGTCATTCCATGTGTAACCATTTCGTGATGATCTAGTTTTCTTATTTTACTGATTTTTCATGTTCCTCATATGTTACGTGTGGTGTGAAAACTATTTTTTCTGGACTTGGTTAAGCATTTGATTCTATAGTTTCATTTTGATTTAAATTGGTTGTATTTTCATGTGAAACTCTTGTGGTATTATTTGGGTTATTCTCTAACATATTAAAGTGGTTTAGTAAATGTTTTTTGGGATTCCAATTCTACTTTGGTAGGATCTTGGTCTGCTTTTTTTTTTAAAGAGGGTTTTTGAATGGGTTTTATGTGTGAAACCATGCAATGCCTCTTGAAATCATTTTATAAAAATGTGTATTTTTCATGTTCATCTTCTGTGGTATTATTTGAGGTGATTTTATAATAGTTGAGAGTTGATAAATAAATATTTCTAGGGATGTAAATTCTATTTTGGATTGGTATTGGTGTGATTTTGGCTTTGAAAGAGGATTTAAAAATGGGTTTTGTGGGAAAAACATAGTTATACCCCTTGGGTTAGTTTTATGAAAATTGTAAACGATTTAATGAGTTACAAAAAATGTGAAAAGGATGATTATGTATTTTTTTAGTGGTACTATGTTATTAAAATTAGTTTTTGAAAGAAAAAGTGATCAGTTTTTATGTCAAATGTTTTGGTAATGTTTTGTAATTTGTCGAGGTGATTTATAAAATTTTGATGTGCGTGAGAAACATGTTTTCGGGATATTTTGTGTGAGTGTGATGTGAAAAATGGAATTTATATATAAAAATGGTATTATGTAACATGTGAGTGTGTTGTTATGTGATTTTTAGAATCTTGGGAAAGATTTTATAAAATTGTTAAAGGATTTGTTGAATTGTGAAAGATATGAAAAATGTGTTGTGGGATCTTTTGGTGTGAGTTGGATTTCAAAACCAATTTGAATAAAAAGGGGTATGATGTGACTTTTGTGATATACATGGGGCTGTTTGGTTAATGTGTGATGTAAAAGTGGTATTTTCATGTGTAAACTATTTTTCTTGGCTTGTTGAACTTGTTTGAGCACAAGAGGGAAACCCAGGTATCTAGGTGGGTGGACATGTACTAGTATGCTAGTGATCTCATGGGGTTTGGCATCAGTTTCATGTAGAAATATTGAAACTTACAACACTAACTAAAATATGATTATGATAATGGAGACCACTAGGATATGGGTATGTTCCCTATCAGTGGATCGTGCCCAAGAACGGATATTTTGATGGTTACTTTCACTGAGATACGAGTTACATGGGACCCACAATGAGCTAGTGTCTATGGGTTATTTCCTATTGCTTGTGCTCATTAGATGATTTTTGCTTACCGTTGGCATATAGTATGACTGTCTAGGAAAATTTATAATATTTTACATTTCTTTCAAAAGTGTTTATTCTTTAAAATAGCCCACTTGAAAACTGATTTTATTTAAAGGTGTATCATTTAGAAATTGTAGCTAGCATTATATGTTTTGAAAAACTTACATGCTTTCTGTATCTAAATTTTTATCACATAGAATATCTTAGTGGTGGTATCCTACTGGGATTTGGCTCACCCACTACTTACAACTTTGGGTGTAATTAAAATTGGTTATTTATGTCATAGGTTTGGGTACAATTTTTAGTGCCAGTGGTTTGAGATTATACAGGTCCTTTGTGGTTTTATCTTGTGGAGATGGCTTGAGGGTGGTGTATCTTTCCATGAGGATGGTTATTGGTCTGTCCAATGTGGGTTTCTATAGATTTTTTAGTCTTTTATATATTTTTTAAACTATGTAACTCAATTCTGGTTTTTTGTAAAAGATGGTTTGTTTCGAAAAATCCAGATTTGTCATATTAAATTTGTTTGTTGTTTAATGTTTATAAACTCGAGTAAATCATTACCAATTTTTAGTTGATGATACCCAGAAACTTGTGCCAGCCTATGGGGATTGGGAACACTCTTTGGGACTTGCCACAGACTGGTTCAGGTTCTAGTTTTGATGGAGACCATATTTGGTTCGTGAAAAAATGGTATCAGAGGAGGTTTAGGTTAACTCATTGGGTCATGTTATTTGGGGAACAATTGGGATAGTCTAGAGTTAGGATTTTTGAGACTTGACATTACGATTATGGGTAGTGTTCCTGATCACCACAACTCATGACGAGATTCAAGTCACCAGGGGATTCATGACTTATCTAAGTCCTTTGGTTTTCTTAGTTTGATGATGATTAAGGGAAATGAAAAGAGAGTTGGGTTAATGGTCTTAGTGAGCTTGTAGGGTCTGGAAATCCATGTGGAGCCGAGGAAGTTTCTTAGGATGTGTGTGAGTGAGGAAAAAGCACACTGGAAAGGACATGTGTTGGCCTGTGGGGATTTTCATTAGTCAGCTGACCCGTTCGGGCATGTGGGTGGGCTCCAGGGTGGGGAACATGTGTTTGTGGGGCAACTGGTGGTACCTGGAGGGCCAGAACCTGACGACCATGTTAAAGGTGGGGTGTCTGTTCTGTCATCGGGACCCATTTGTTACATTTGGTATCAAAGGAGGTTCAGGTTAACTCCTTGGGTCATGTTAATTGGGGAACAATTGGGATAGTCTAGAGTTAGGATTTTTAGGACTTGGAATTCTGGTTATGGGTAGTGTTCCTGATCACCACACCTCATGACGGGATTCAAGTCACCAGGGGAGTCATGACTTATCTGAGTCCTTTGGTTTTCTTGGTTTGATGATGATTAGGGGAAATGAAAAGATAGTTGGGTTAATGATCTCAGTGAGATCGTAGGGCTTGGAAAGCCATGTGGTGCAAGTGATATTTCCCTAGAACACTCTCTATTATAGTGAAGTGATTGGCGTATAGCCACCAATCATATGTCTAAGTCAACCACCAAATCTAGTTTCTCCTCACATTGTCTTGTGTCTTTTAGTTTTGAAATCATGGAAGTTCAATTTTAAAGGAAGCATTTCATGGTTTTAAGAAGCATAATGTTTTGTGAAATAGTTTTCTAATAAAGAGGGAATTGATTAATTTATGAAATGGTGGAACTGAATTTTTAGTATTGTCTTAAAATGGAAAATGGTGTGCTTACACCTCTTTTGAAAGCAGGAACTATATTGAAGTTGGTTTTGAAAAAGTGTTTCCAATTGAGTTTTCTAAACAATTTAAAGGTGTTTTAATGGGATGATATGTTTTAAAATTAATGTGAATAACTTGAAAGTGAGTTCTTATTTGAATGTTTGTGTTTTTTCTAAAAAGTTTTGTAAGATGTAAACTGGGATTTTGATCTTGTGGTTTACGATCTTTAGAATAAGGAAGTATTGGTTGACTGTTTTGGTTTTGAAAAGTAGAAATAATTTTTGTTTTAACCCTTGGTATCTCTGTGAGAGACCACATGCATGAGGTTATATGGGATGATGGATGGTTAATGGAACATCTGGATGAGTTCCAAAATAGATATGAGGAGGTTACCTGGTGTGGCACAGAAACATGCATGTGTGAGGACCATGGGGTACCATTGGTGGATACGCTAACCGCTGAACCGTTTTTTTCAAAGAAATGTTTTTAAAGGAAAAAATGATGTCTTTATGACTGATTTAGGATGGTGTGTTTTATGTGTTTTTTGAAATGTTTTTGTTGTGGGAAGTTTTGAGTCAAAGAACCCTTTTTATTGAATAGTGTTTTGGGTTTGTGTTTGGTCCATAAGCTAGGTTTAAGGGCTAGTTAGTGATCTATTCTGAGAGATATTTTGGTAAGACTTTGTGGTGATTCACCTCATGTGTTTGGTTTTTTTTGTGGCACATTTTGACCAATAATCCATCTTGGTTGGGTCCTTGGGTTCTATCTTTAGATAAGGTACGCCCCCATTAAGGGTTAGTGCACGATTGAAGTGAAAACTGGTTTGTTTTTCCATTATAAAATCCTCTAGTTGATCAATATAAGGAATCTTTTTCTCAAGCTTTGTAGATTGAGTCTACACCCTTTTCCTTTAATGGTTTTGAGGATCCTCTTGTAGCAGGAGAGTTCTCATGGAAGGTTGAAATAAATCTTAGTATATTATGTTACCTTATTTGTAAAAGGTTGAAGTGGTTTGGGGTTTTTAGTGTGGATGAGTGCCTAGATGGTGTCTAAGAGGGCCTCTAGGTCCTTCGTAGTCACTTTGAAGCAGTATTTCATGTTCAACCACTAGTGTGGGAAATATGGTCATGAGAGGCTATTATGGCCACTTTCTAGAATTCTGTGATGTTTGGGGATGTTGTATAAGGTCCCCCTCAATGTATTGTTTCTATCAGTTGCATTGGTCATGTTCGGTGATGCGTTGTGAGTCTTTGTTTTTTCACAAGTGTGTCTCCTTTCGGGAGATCTCGACATCCTTTGATTGGGGGAATGTGTTTCTATATATCATTTCCTCTTTCCATTTCTCATCTGAAGAAACAAGGGGTGATGTGTGTGCATCTTCTAATCACTTGATTTAGTGAAATGTTGGGTTTTGGTAAACTAAGTTTTGGAATGTGTTATGTCTTGGTAAACCCATTAGGGGTTGTGGTGTAGTTTTTTTTGTAGCACTAGAAGATGAAGTTCCATTTAGGGGGTTTCCAAAGCCTAACTATGAGGATAAATATGCTTTAATCATTTGATCTCCATCCATAGGTCTCAGAGTGAAGCTAGCGCATAGTCAGGGTAAATACCAGGATTGTTCAAACCCTTTTACAAATTCCTATCCTCAGTATGAAGGATGAGAATAGTTTAAACCTTTGGTGTCATCATCTTGTTCCAGTTGTTCCCGTTTGGTGGTAGAGGTGGGAGGACCACGTTTCCATATTGTAGCTTGAGTTTATACTTTTCACCTTTGGTTTCCTTCATGTTTTTAGAGAAAATTTGGAAATTTGGGCTAGGAATATTAAAGCACACAGTTTGTGCATGGTTAGTAGAAACCGTGTGCCAACCTAGGGAACCATGCGATAAGAGACAGTAGTTGCTGCACGACTGTGTGCCTTGGACCATATAACCGTTAAAAGTTTCCCCTTTGGA
Source organism: Viscum album (assembly GCA_963277665.1). Classification (NCBI taxonomy): domain Eukaryota; kingdom Viridiplantae; phylum Streptophyta; class Magnoliopsida; order Santalales; family Viscaceae; genus Viscum; species Viscum album. The sequence goes on along the minus strand of OY728153.1, from coordinate 55,314,412 downwards.
AATAATTCTCTGCATGGTTAGCACATAGTTTCCCAAACTATGCGGAATAACAGTACGACCACACCAACTCTTTATGTTTTGGGGTCTTTTTGTGTCGGACCATGCTAGTCAGTTTAAATGGTTGGTTATTATGGTGGGGAGCCCCAATATGGGTCTCATGTAAGATATTTTGAAAAAATATAATGAGATTCTACCCCTTATGCTGGGGATTCCATTTAGGCCTCCCCCTGCTAGTGTCCCGATTCCATATCAGGAAAATTTAAGTTGTCTTTTATGGTGGGGAGCACATTTGTTTCTCCCCGTATCAGTAACTTGGTTTTGTCCTTGGTCTTGGCTTGATGATAGGTAGTCTCATTCAGATCTATATAACTACCAACATCCTCATTGGGTAAACGTTGGGATTGGATAGTTCCCAACGGTTTATTTAAAGTAAGGTCAATGTAACCTTGTTCGATGTTGTTGTTCGTTTAGGGAAAACCGCTTGAGTCTTGTTCAGATGGTGTTTGAGGTGTTTTGTTTGGGATGAATTTGGAATGTGCTTGATTGTTATAGGAATGTGGTGTATGTTTTGGATTGGAAGATTATTCCTTACTTGATTGATCAAATAGAGATATCTTATCCTTTTCGATAGTAGTGAAACTTGGAAAAGGAGTCCATTTCAGTCATTCTGTTGGGTTTGGATTTTTTACTTTAGGCCTTGCTGTGGCTTTTTGAGGGTAGAAAGATTTATGGTGGGAAGAATTGTCACATTCATGACTTATTTTAAAGGTATTTTTCATTCAATTTCCATTCTTACTATGATTTGGGGGTTTCCCATGCATTTTGGTTGAAATGGTGGGTTTTTAAAATTTGGGCCAAACCGTGAGCCCATTTCCAGATTTAAAAATTAATTTTGTTTCTTTTATAAATCCTTAATTTTTCAAATTTTTACACCCATTACACTTCCCAATTGTCACCCCATAGAATATTAAAACCACTATATTAATTTTAACCCCATAAGAATCCATAATAATGATGGAATTGGGTTTTTTATTAAGGTTTTTGTCCATCCCATAAGCCCATTTTATGCTTTAAATTAGTTTTTTTTAATTTTTTAATATCTCATTAATTGTTTACTGTTTTTAAGTGAGTTTAATTCCCACCCAAATTCAAAAACCCAAGGCTCATTCTAATTATCTATTTATCCACTTTAGAGCTCATTTGGATCGTGGATTAGGGAGAAACTTCTTAAGGTTTCTCAAATCATCCAGATTTGAGTAGGTAATTTGATTCTTTCATAAACCATACAATTTTCACTCTTTCTCCCCAATTTAAGTCCCCAAATAACCTAATCAGCCTCATATAAGCCTAAATATCAGTTTTGGTTGCTTGGAGATTCATCCTTGGGTGGATTTGGGGTGATTTCTTCAAGATTGTTCAAGGTAAGTGATTCCTTCTTGGTTTCTTCCATTTTTAGACTATTTTGTGTGAGTGTGATGTAAAAAATGGAATTTATTTATAAAAAGGGTATTATGTAACATATTATTAGGCTGTTATGTGATGTTTAGAATCTTGAGGAAGATTTTATAAAATTGTTAAATGATTTTTTGAATTGTGAAAGATATGAAAAATGTGGTGTGGGCTCTTTTGGTTTGAGTTGGATTTCAAAACCAATTTGAATAAAAAGGGGGATGATGTGACTTTTGTGATATACATGGAGTATGTTTGGTTAATGTGTGATGTGAAAGTGGTATTTTCATGTGAAAACTATTTTTCTTGGATTTTTGAACTTGTTTGAGCACAATAGGGAAACCCGGGTATCTAGGTGGGTGGACATGTACTAGTATGCTAGTGATCCCGTGGGGTTTGGACTCAGTTTCATGTAGAAAGATTTATGATTAAACCACTAAATAAACTGTGATGATGATGACGAGGGATCACTAAGTTATGTGTATGTTCCCTACTAGTGGATCGTGCATGAGAACATATATTATGATGTTTACTTTCACTGAGATACGAGGTACCTGGGACCCACAACGAGCTAGTGCCTAGAGGTAATTTCCTATTGCTTGTTCTCATTATATGATTTGTGCTTACCATTAGCATATGGTATGATTCTATGAAAAAATTCAGTAGATTTTCCATTTATTTAAAAAGTTTTTATTCTTTAAAATATCCCACTTGAAAACTTCTTTTATTTAAAGGTGCATCTTTTAGAAATTATAGCTAGAATTTCATGTTTTGAAAAACTTGCATGATTTTTGTCTATAAATGTTTATCACATAGAATATCTTAGTGGTGGTATCCTACTAGACTTTTTATCAAACCCTACTTACACCTTTGGGTGTAAGTTGACTTGGTTATTTCTGTTATAGATTTGGGTACAATTTTTAGTGCTAGTGGTTCAGGATTCTAGCAGGTCCTTCAAGGTACTATCTTGTGAAGATGTATTGAGGGTAGTGCCTCTTGACATGAGGATGGTAATTGGGATGTCCATTATGGGTTTATATAGTTGTTGTTGTCTTTTATAATTGTTTTAAACTATGTAATTTAATTCTTGTTTTTTTTGTAAAAGATGGTTTGTTTCGGAAAATCCAGATTTTCCATATTGAATTTGTTTGTTGTTTAATGTTTATAAACTTGGGTAAATAATTCCCAATTTTAAGTTTATGATACCTTAGAACATATGACATCCCATGGGGATCGAGAATGCTCTTTTAGCCTTGCCACATGCTTGGCTGGGTGCCGGTTTTGATGGTGTCCAGATCTGGTTCGTGGCATTAACAACTATTGTTGATTTTGGACCATAGATAGAATATTCTATAAAATATGACCACTCACATGGTAATTTATTCTTGATGAAACCATAAATTAAAGGAATGTAAATGGTAACCTAAGGATGTGATGAAGTATAAGATTCTGTTGATGTTTGAATTATATTGACATAATTTCATTGAATATATAATTTTAATGGTTATAGAATATTACAGAATGATATTTTCTGTTATATTAATGATTTTAACTTCTTTAATGACTAGTGATCTAAAAAGGATCATGTCTTAATGTGCTATAAGATAGAGTACTATTGTAAACTAGCTATAATTTTTTAATGATAATGAATTACATCCTTAAACATTTTTTAATGGTTTTAAGTTAATAAAATATATTATTGGTAAAGTCATTGTATTATTTAAAAATAATTTTTTCCTCTAAAATGGGTTTTAAATCCTTTTGTGTTTAATGATTATAATTAATTTTAGGAAATTTTATAAATAATATTTTATGATGATTTTATAATTTTTTAAATTAATGCATGAAAATAAGTTTTTTAGTTTTTTGAGATTTTTCGGAAAAGATTGATTTTCAAGTGAATTTTAAAAAATAATGTGTTTTACTGAAAACAATATATTTTTTCACATGTTTTAAAATATTTTATATTAAATTAAAATAATTTCATTGTATAATTATTTTTTTATATTTTTAAAAACTAAATTATGTTCATATGAATCAATTTTAAGATAGAATATAGAATCATTTTTACACTTAAAAATACATTTTTATGAAAAACCATGTTTTCCATTACATTTTTTGTTTTCCACTTGAATTATATTCCATAAATTATATAATTTAAACCTAGAAAAATGTATTTAAAATTTTGAATCATTAGGTTCAAATTTTTAATATTGGTACCTTTTATTTTGCGTCAATATGAGTAGAATGAATAGTAAATTTTGTCAACTTAGTATGGGTAAAACATGTAAAATAGGGTTAAAACATTTGGATAAGGATTTAAAAATACTATAACACTTGAATTTATCTAATTATACTAGTTTATTTGGGATATTTCAATAAATTCCTAGAATATATGGACACTTTGTTCCATATTTCATTGATTACGAACTTTTGATTTATTTATAAAAAGAAAAAATAAAATATGTCACACTCATGAATTTAATATCTATAACATTTTATAATATATAATAGAAGAGAATATGTTTTCTTATAAATTTTTATTTGAAGGATAAATTAATTTCTTTTTTTATATTAATTATTTTTTATTTTTATTTATTTAATATTTATCCAATTTTTTTACATCACATAGATATAGTATTTATTCAATTAATAAAAAATGAAAATAATAATAATTTTTTTAGAAGTAATAAAATATGGATTAATTGTTAATTTAAATGAATATTTTATATTAATATTATATATTATGGATGTCTTAATGGGTTAAAATTTAATTCCTTGTTTTTAATGTTTACTTTAATTCCATATTAAATGAATAGAGTCAAAAATGAAATTAATTCTGTTATATATTCAATAATATTTTCTTAAATTATATAAAAATAATAAATATCGTGAAAGTGGACATGTGTGATGATAAGTGTTATATAATTATCTATATTTTCTAATTATGATCCAATTTTTATCCAAGAAGAAAAATTATATCCCAATAATAGTGGAAAATACTTATTGCAATTATGTATAAAATAAGTTATCAATGGTTTTAAACCAGAGGATATAGTTTAAAAAAACACAAAAAACTATCCATATTTTATTGGTTGATGGGATTTAAACATTACCTAATATGAATTATAATATCTAGACATCGAGAAGAATTAGTCTAGGGAATGAAATTATTGTATTTTAATCGTTTAACAAATTCCAAGTGTGCCCCACTCCTCAGTTATAAAAGGTGTCCCATATTTTCAATTAATTACAACATAATGATTCAACTATATCTACCAATCCATAATAATTATCCTCAAAAAATTCCCAATAAAATAATATATGTTTATTTACTCTTAATATACCATTCCAATGGTTAATATTGAGGTATATAAAGAGCCTTTCTGAAAAATAAGTAATCATGTTACCCAACCATATTTCATTTTCTTATTCTTATGCCAGATAAAATAAATGATATTAATTATAAAATTATAAATTCAATATAATTGATACAATTAAATGTAATTATTATTATCAAACCATCTTTATTGACCATTTTTCAATCAAATAGCTCCAAACATATCTCTCATGCGTACATATGACATGTTATCTCTAAATTGTGATACAATTCTATTTCCATCATAGTAATTCATGGATAGTTTTTAGTATGAGTTATATATATATATACAAATTATTTTTGTGATTTAATTATGATTCTAAAATTATTTTATCATATTTATCATCTTAACTTCGAATCAATTAGATAATGATAATGTAACTTATGTTTTCATGTGGGTTGTTGCCTCCAAGAAGTGATGTGATTTCTTTTTAATGTACTCTTTACATGGATGATAATATGGATATATTTAATGAATATATATATATATATATGATATAAATGATATATATGATATACATGATATATATGATATATATGATATATATGATATATATGATATATATGATATATATGATATATATGATATATATGATATATATGATATATATGATATATATGATATATATGATATATATGATATATATGATAATATATTGACTCTATAAAGCCAAAGTATTAACTACCATTCTTAAATTTCATCCATTGAAAAGTGAAAACAACATTAATGCATATGTAAATCTAACCATCACCATCAATGTCATAATTAATTTTTTTATATCTATATTTTATTAGATTACTCTAAATGGAATATCAATTTTAATGTATACACCATAAAAAAATTTCATGATATTAGGACCACTCAAATCTTTGAAGAATATTTTAAAATTTTATATGGTCTCTTTAAATTAATTTTGTTTCTTTAATATTTCATAACATTTAAAATTATAGAGAAGTGGTTTCAAAATATAATGGGTATTTTTAGCATGAATTATTCTAGTTATATTTTTAAAAATTTTCATATAATATAACATCATTTGTGGTTAATAATGCTTTATTAGGGTTATGGTCAAATGATTCCTTCAATATTCACTAGTACAAAAACCTTTTTTTACATCGGGTTTTTTTACCTTTTTAACATTAGTTTTGAGGTGACGTTATTGAAATAAATGTTAAAAATATTATTTTTTACATCGGTTATTTAATAACCAACGTTAAAAATGGGGTTTTATGTTTTTTAATGTCGGTTTTTAAAAAACCAACGTCAAAGACCATCTGGAAATGACGTTAAAAAGGCATTTTCACGTCAGTTTTTAAAAAACCAATGTTAAAATTCGTTTTTTATGTAAGTTTTTAAATTTTAGACATAAATATTGTTAACCATCTTGTAGATAATTTCCTAATCTTACATTGGATAGGTCTTAGAGCTCAAATGGAGTTGCAGATCAAGAGTTATGACCATCATAAGTTTGATATAGTTTTTTCGAGGAAAGATCGAATGAGCCAACTATAGCTGCATCTTAGAAGGAATTTTAGAATCTGAAGGGGGATTTGTAGTTTTACCATGATATGAAGAATTATACAACATTATAATAAAATAAGAATCATTAAATGGTATACCAATTAGGAAAACTACTCATAAAAAATATAAATCATGGAAAAATAATTACAAATACCTTGATGAGACCGCAGAAAAAAGAAATAGTGGATTCACATGGAAGATCAAACAAGTCGATTTGGTGGAATGATGATAGTTGAAAGAAACAATCATTAAATGGTATATCAATTAAGAAAAAAAATCATAAAAACCATAAATCATGGATAAATATTTACAAATACCTTGACGAGATCGCGAAAACAAGAAATAATTGATTCATGTTGAAGATCAAATGAGTCGAGTTGGGGGGAACAATGATAGTTGAAAGAAATGATAATTAAATTATGATATGTGTATAATGAAAACATAAAATAGATATTATAAAAGAAAACAAGGTATTAAAAATTGTAGGCGGTATTTGGAAATTTCGATGCCGCGATATAAAAAAATTAAAATTTCATGTTGGCGGGATATTAAAATTATCTTTCATGTCAGTTTTATGATAACCGTTGTGAAAAGATATTCATTTTTTTATGATTTTCACATATTTTATATATGAAATGATGTAAAAAATCAATTTTCATCACTTTCTCATGTCGGTTATTAAATAAACGATGTGAAAAATCAATTTTCATGACTTCACCACGTTGGTTATTTCATAACCGACGTTAAAATATGTTTTTCCAATTGGTTATTTAATAAATAATGTGAATTTTTTTATAAACATGTATTTCATTTCTTAATATTAGATTTGATAGGTCACGAATCTCAATCAGAGTTATGTATCAAAAGTTATGGCCTTTGAAAATTGGCCTTCCCTAAGACTTTGTTTAGAGATGATCAACTTCCGATGACCATAAATTTTGATCTATATTTCTATTTGAGCTCTGTGAACTGTAAAATAGAAGCTTGAGAAATGTACTATATTCTTGTAAACATTTTTCACATAGTCTGTTAAATAAACAATGTAAAAAATTCATTTTAATGTCGGTTATTAAATAACCGATGTGAAAAAGTCATGAAAATTGATTATTCACGTCGGTTATTTAGAACCAACATGAAAAAGTCAGGAAAATTGTTTTTTCACATTTTTTATTATATAAATGACCTGAAAAATAATAAAAAATGTATTTTCATGTCATTTATTATATAACTAACATGAAGAATCAATTTTTACATATTTTCACATCGGTTCTAAAAAACCGACGAGAAAAAAGGCGACGTAAAAAATAGTTTTTTCACTAGTGATTAATTTAGTGGATGGTTTATGATTATGATGATCAAATTTTTATTAAATATTTTTATTTCACATGGGATATACTTTAACAAAATGATGAATTGTTACATAAACTCAACATATTTCCATGGGTAATGTTACATTGATATTGTGAATGTTTTATGATCTTATGGGACACATAATTTTTTTTATTTGATGGGTGGTAATGGAATTATATACCCTTAAAATGCATTGGGTAATGTTTTATATGTCATGTGATGATTTTGGGATTCAATTTGATATTATTGATCCACTATATGATGAAATATGATAAAATTTATCAACTATTATTTGAAATTTTATATGATTGATTCAATATAAGAAAAAAGTGGTGATTCCAGATCCATTATTATATAGGAATCATTTTTTGATTTAAGATCTACTTTTATTTGATAGTCAAAGTAGTTTACCTTGACATATGAAATGATTCCTAAACATACGACGGTGTTAGACTCTTATGATATGGATTAATTCACATGATCTGAAAATACAATACATGATTGATTTATGACGATTCATTAATCTTATAATTCATTTATTTGGAAATGAAGAAGTTATATTTCATTACTCATGTTTACAATAAATGATAGATGTTCTATGAATGCATTTTTTTCATGATCTAATATCCATATTCTTATATTATTATTTCATATTATTATTTATTGATATCACCATAGTTTTCCCACATATAGCATCTAATATAGTCCTTTGTTATTTTTAATTTCCCCGGATTATGAAATGATTTTATAAAGGGTATATAAGAAGGGTATAAATTTAGAGGAAAATTATGAGAGATAATGAATAATTTACCTAAATAATATGTTCATATATATCGTCTCCAAAGAGACTAAGAAATTATGATTCTAGTGTGGATCATAACATCACACATTTGTTATTCTTTTATAACTATGTGATATTTACTCATGAAATGGTTGGGTATCTATAAAAGTTTTTAAAATTTAGAGTCTTACATGGAGGGTGGTGTTATTCCACCATCTATTAAATCAGAGTAGACCATGAAAGAAGAAATAATACTCATAATTATTATAGACATATAACCATTATTATTCCATGAAAATTATTGTATTTATTTTTTATTCATCCATATAATAATTAGTTACTAAGGAAATGGATATCACTTACCATTAACTAGGTTGTGAAACTGATTGGTGTGATGATAAGAATCTCTTACATAGACATGAAATATGGGAATTTTCAATTATCTTTGATCCAATCCCCGCTCCTTGTTTCTATCTCGTCAAGGCATCAGTTACCTACGTCACCTAGATTCTCTCACTAGTGGGCCAACCTTCCCGACTTTCAGGATATGGTTAGAGATTCTTGGTGTGTGCCCGTTCAAGGGAGGTTGTGGAATGCCTTTCACAAAAAACTCAGAAGGCTCAGAAGCCAGCTTGCAGAATGGGCTAAATCCTTCCCTCCGAGTGATGGGGACATGGAGGTCTCAATGTAGGATATTGAACTTCTTGAAGTGAGCCTTGAGGGAAATTGGGAGGAAATAGTTTTTGAGGAATTATCTAGGAATAAATCCATCTTTACAGATATGTTGCTTTGTTAGGAATAGATGGCGATGGAGTCCTTGAGGGTTAGATGACTTGAAAAGGGTGACAGGAACTCCACCTTCTTCCATGCATGCATTAAGGAAAGGAAGTGAATGATCCAAACTAACATCCTTATGGAGGACAGGTCATACTCAAATGATAGGGAGGTGGTGGGTAATTTTTCCCATTCTTTATTCAAAGACCTCCTTGTAGGTCCCAACCCTTTCATTCCCAAAGGTTACCCCGGGGAGGAAGTGGAGTTCATTGCAGACATTTCTGGTCAGGTGTCTCCCGAGGTCAATGAGATGATCAAGTCCCTTCCGTCGAGGCAGTTATTAATGAGTCGTTAAGCACCTCAAACCAGAAAGTGCTCCAAGCCCGGATGGATTTCTAGGATCCTTCTATAGAGATGCATGGGAGGTGTTCAAAGGAGACCTCACTGAGATGATCCAAGACTTTTTTCAAGGGAGGTCCTCTCCCTCGTGTGGCGGCAGCAACGACTCTGGTTCTTATCCCCAAAACCAAGAACCCATCGTCAATCCTCCAGTATCGCTCAGTTAGTATGTGTAACTTCTCCTAAAAATCTTTGTAACCATCATTAACACTAGATTGGCCACTCACCTCCCTCGATGTATATCTTTGGAGAAACACAGTTTTGTAAAAGATCGTTCTATCCAAGGGGTGATTGCGATGGCCCCGGAGATGGCCAGAGATATCAAATACAAGTCCCACGACTCTAATATGATCATTAAATTGGACATGAACAAATCCTATGATCGAATCAAATGGGGATTTATCAACAAGCTCCTCTCAGGTATGGGCCTCTCTCCTTGGTCAACAGATCTCATCTTTCGGTGCTATAGCTATTCATGGCTGGAAGTTCATTTTATGGGGAAATCTTACAGTTTCTTCAAGACTGCCTAGGGTCTAAGGCAGGGAGACCCCCTCTCCCCAAGCCTCTTTATCCTCTCGTAGGAAATCCTCAGCCTCCTCATCCACAAAAACATGATCAATGGTAGGATCCCCCCTAAAAAAAGAAGAAGGAACTCCCCCTCCATCTCCCACCTAATATTCACCAATGACACAATGATCTTCTTAAATGCAGATAGACGGTCCATTCGTGGCGTCATTAAGGTTCTTAAGGACTATTTCCATTGGAGTGGTCAAGTTATCAACAAGCTCAAGAGCAATGTGTACATCTCCAACAAATTCCATCCTAACCGGGCTGGGTCCATCTACAACCTACTCAGCATTGAAAGAGGGTGCTATCCGATGAACTACCTAGGGGCCCCCATATCCCCGAGAGGCCTTCGTATCAGGAATTTTGATCACATAGTGTGCTGCATCTCTGACAGGATCCTCAACTGGAAAAATAGATACCTATCATTCAGCGACCGCCTTGCTCTGGTTAATAGTGTTCTTGCAGCTACCCCAGTTCACGCCCTCTCATCCCTCAAAGTTCCCAAATCAGTTATCAAGAATATTGATAAGATCTTGGCGCGGTTCATATGGGATGTAAGGGTTGAAGGCCAACTCTCCTGGGTCTCATGGAGGAGGATGGAAAGATTTGTTCAGGAGGGCGGCATTGATGTTCGCAGTCTCACGGATACCCTGCTCTGTATACAGGCCAAACTGGCCTGGGTGCTGTATGAGCGCAAAACTTTATGGGGGAAAACCATGGGCAATAATCTTATTGATGCCTCACTAATGGAAGTAGGGAATCAGTCCCCTTTTATGTAGACCTTCATGCCTCTATTTTCCGCTCTTCTTCCCCACGTCTGGTGGATAATTGGCCAGGGGAAAGTGTCCTTCTGGCATGCCAACTGGGCAGGATCTGTGCTTAGATTTTCGATGTGCCCTGCTTACAATATGTCGTTTGAAGAGGCCTGCAACTACCCATACTTTACTAAGGAAATAATGGACTCGGAACAACAAGAAACATTTCATCGCATTGTCATCAACATGGAAGCAGAAAGATGTGTTTTCACTCCCTCTCAATCAGGAGCTTTTTCTTCCAAAGATAGCCACATTATCCTCATTCCCTCAACCCACCCAGATCAATGGAACAATCTCCTTTGTCTCAATCACATCCCGTCAAAACTTAACTTCCTCGTGTGGAGGCTAAGGAATGGTGCCCTTAACATGGATGATAATATCAAAAAATGAGGCATCCCAACCATTTCCTGCTGCTCGTGCTGCAACGCCCATAAAGAGGAAAGTCTGGAACATCTATTATATGAGGGAGAATGGGCCCAAGAGGTCTGGCATGCCTTTGGGACATTCACTGCTGTGCACAACCGTGATCCATATGAGGCTCCGTTCATCTCTTGCTGGTTTCAAGGCTCAGGTAACAAAGGTGTGGAACGGACTGCCAAGACCGTCATTATGCATGGAGAAGTGTGGTGTATCTAGAAAGAGAGTAAAAAATCATGCTTTGAAGGGATCATCTCCTCTAGGTGGACCATCATTACCTGAACATGCTACCTCCTTCTTGACCTGACTAGATTTATCAAGGGATGGAATGAATCCCCCTCACTCCAGTTTCTACATCCGCACGTCCACGGTCTTCAAGATGCAATTCCTCAGAGAAATTGGGTCCAGTGCATCCCCCCTTCAGTGGATTGAAGCTCAACGCGGATGGATCCTTCTCGGATGGATACATTAAGGGAGGTGGGGTGGTTCACGACGCCAAGGGATCATTCGTGTTTTCCTTCTCGGTTTTCCTGGGAAAGGGTACCTCTATCCAGGCGGAAGCTCTCGCCCTTCTTTAAGGCCTTTCCCTTTTCCATCAGGGGGCCTAATTATCGCTGAAGATAAAATGGATTCCCTCATCCTCCTCAACTCTCTGCAAGGCACATGCCCTACCCCTTGGTCTATCAAATACTACATCAGGAAAATCAGGATCTTTCTCTCCATCAACTGGGTGAAACATACGTGACACGAAGGAAATAAGGTGGCAGATCATATGGAATCCATTGCAGCCCAAGGCCTTGGTACCTCTTGTTTTTATAATGTTACTCAACTTAAACCCGAAGGGGTCAACCTCATGAGAGGGGATTCCCTCAGATTGTACTACTTTTTCCCCCTAGGCCCTCCTCAGTTGTACCTCAATTATCTTTGATGTGAATCCCACTTTCCCCTCTAAAGAGGTAAAAAATCTATCTTTGATAACATATCAAAAACAATAGAACATGGATGAATATATAAATTTATTTCATAATTTTGAACCTATATTCATAAATATATTGCACTATAATAATTTAATCCTTATTACATATTAAATATATCTACATATAGTGAAATATATAGTGGAAATAAAATAATAGATCAATATTACCATCTACACTAATAGGTGAAAAAATTTTGATTCAATGTATGTTGTTTCTCAAGATGACCAAATGGTGAGAGAGGAGAGTATGGATTTTTAAAATTTAGATTTTTCTAGCTTCCTAAAATAAGATATCCCTATAGATCTCTATAAGGAATGTGATTAATCAATATATAGCTCCATGAGGGTTCAGTTGTTCTCATATATGAAGCTAACACATTTTTTTATTTAAAATAGTCTTCCACTTTGTGGAGTAGGTACCTCAGGCACCCACTACTTAGGGGGGCCCAATATGGATTAAATGATGAAATCACTTACCCTATAAGAAGAAATAGTGAGGTTGGTGACTGTAGTTGAGTATGTAATGGATTATTTTCTTATATAAGTGGAGGGTAATGATTCAACACATTCTTCAATCATGGAGACTAACCATTTAGTTATGATTCATGAGGTTTATATTTTTGTTTGAATACTCATGGACTTGATGTAATATGAGTCTTCCATCAATGAGATAATTGACATAGTCTTTGTTATCTCCTAGGAGAACCTAATGGTCAAACCAAGGACATAGTAGATAATTAAATTTCTTCTCAAACATAGACTATCTATCTTAGTTTTGCACTAGATAATATACATTTAAATTTGATAGTTAACCTTAAGACATTTGAAATAGACTATTATACACACTGAAATATTTCATAACTTCCTGTATGAAAAAGAGTATATAGTGTGGTGAATCTTATACACCACCATGTAAGATCCCATTAATAAGGTTACCTATACTCTTTGGGTGGTGAAATAAGAGATGTTTTGACCAAAGAGAAATAATAGTGTATATGGATTCATTTCCTCTTAAAGGTTGGTTACCATCCTTATTCCATTGAATTAATTGAAAATTTATAGGTTTGGGTTGAATAATGAAGCATCCTTAGTGGTATTGTGCAAGGGTGAGTGAGGCATAAATAATGTTTAGGTATTATAGTTTCTTCCACATGAGGAGGATGAGATGGGGGATCTAGAAAAATTGTATAGAATCATTATAACATCAAATAAAGGAATATCTGAGATCAATAATTGATCAATAGGGAGGAACCATAAGTGGGTTTTTCTATAAAAATGTAGGGGATCTAATATATGGATTTGTGGCCACATTTATTTTCAAGGTATATACATATAATATTTTTAAAATTTACATCACCTTGAGTTTTCTATCTCAATAAAATTAATAACATAATATACTAAAAATATCTAAAATTGAATTATTTATTGTTTATGTGAGAAATAGGTTATCTATAATAGACCAGTATGTCACACAAGAGTATTAGATAGTGATGTGTGGGCTAGGGATAAATCCCCATGTTGATCACTATGAGGAAGAGATGTTAGGGTTTGGAATTAGAATTATATGATCAGAGTTTGATTCACCCCATCGATGTACATAATATATAGTGAAAAAAAGAAAGGGTGGAGAAATTCTATAAAATAAAATAGAATGTGGGGAATTTTAATTATAACTTTATGAGTATGGAATAATAAATAAAGGATTTCTAAATATTAAGCATTCCCCTTACATAGATTTTGAAAAATAGGTTTCATAATCAAAATAATCAAATTTTCATTATGGGACCTCTAACATAGATAGAAGATGTACCCTAAGTGTTTTGGGAAATCATATTAGGGGAGTATCTTCTGAAATATAAAAAACTATTCCCTCAATGAATGTTTCATGTATATGAGGTGTTACTTTGGATAAATGTTCTATCAATGTAGTTGATCCTATTTGGAAAATAAGTTGACGTGTAATCAAAATTTGGTAACAAAAAAGATTGATTTTATAAGAGTCTGATGTTTAATAAAGTGTTTGGGAACTATTAAGGCTAATATACCATGCATTTAATATAGCAACATGATATATGGGACAATTTGAAATCATGAAAAATAATGAGATGTGTTCATGTTTTAACTAGTTTTTAGACACTAAAACATGATGATTAAAAAAATTTGTATGAAGATTATTATGATATCAAAAACGCATTAGCTTATGGATATATATCTTTATTTAAATTAGGAGTTAGTGGTTTAATGTAGGTCAATATTTATCATTAGTATTTATGTTTTTTATGTTCATACAACACTTTTATAGGTATTATATTTTAAATATCATGTATCTACGACCATTAGGATGCAATAATTTAGGTCAATACAACAATATCTAGTGGGAATGTGGCCTACATAAATTTAGAGGTTCAAAATCGACATCAATTAGATAGTACAATGTTAACATAGGGAGGCTTTGAATAGTGGGAACATCGTTTATGGTCTTGATACATTGACTAATTTTACCAAGTTTAATGTCATAAATCTCATACTATCCCCATGGTGGGTATAATTACTATAATGTTTTGTGGAAATATGTAGCATAGTGGAAAACCCAATGTGAAGATGATGTGTAGCTATAGTGAATCTATATTTTTTCACCAATATAAGAGATCTAGGGATCACTACATATAAAATGTGGGAGGAATAAAGATGTAATGGGTTTTTAATTTTGTGGTTTGATATGGATAATAAATTTGGATCATGGTCAGAAATTGTGATACAATATGTGTTAGCTTCTCATGTGAATTCCATTATATCATATAGTTTTAAGTTTTGTGTTAGGTAAAATATAATTAAGATTGACATAAAAATCAAAATGAATTTAAACTAATAGTTTATTGTCATAAATTAAGGATTTGATGATATAAATCATTCAGGATAATGATAAATGTGACCCACATCATCACAGATCACATGAGTCATGAACAACATTATAAATAAGTTATAATGGAATGCTACCCATAACTTTGATGGAGTATCAAATATTGATTTACAAGATCTGGATGAAATGATATACTAGAAAACTAATAAACCAATTGAAATATGAAATCTTTCAATTTCACACCCGGTTTTTCAAGTTTTAGTTTTTGTTCTGGTTCGTTGGGAATCACGATCTTTTCTCGGGTTCTGGGTGAGACGGGTGTTGATTTTTAAGTGTTTTCTTTATCTATTCTTTCCATCATGGTTGATCCTTGGTTTGTTTGGAATCATTTGGATAGAGAATGAAAATTTGGACTGAAAAGTCCCTTCATATAGTTTGACACATGGTTGGAAAAACCTTGTGACCAAACCCAAGTAACCGTGTGGCAGTTATAAAACCTACCACATGGTTGGCACATGACCGTGCAGTTGATCAGGAGTAACTATGCAACCTAATCTTCTGGCATTATCTAGAATTAAAAAAATGTGTTTTTTTTTCCAAAAATACCCCTTGGGATTTTAGAACCAAATCCACACAAAATTTCTTCATGAGGTTCATCCAGACATAGGGAGGCCTCTCCCTTTTGTTCCAATCCATTCATCCTTTTACCTTGGTATATATCCATGAAACCATCAAGGTGGGTCTTAATTCTGAAGGTAATTTCCTTCTCATTCCTCTCCCATATTCCTCCTTCTTCCATTTTTTTCTTGGTTTTCTATTCTCCCCTAGTCATTCTCAAAATAGGGTTCTGTTTTCCCATGATTTTGATGGGTGTTTTGGTTGTTTAGGGTTGTCCATCATTGATTTAGGGTTTTGGAACCCTTGTGGAGTGATTTAGGGTGTGCATTTCCATTCCTCCATGGAGCTGAGGTAGGTTATTTCATGCTTAACAATCTTTGAAAATTAATTATGCTTTCTTGTATTTTTTTATATTCTATAATTTATGTGTGAGGTGCAGGAGTGGTTTTTGGAATTTTTTGATTCACATTTGGTTTAAAAATATTTGTTTCCCTGTGAAAGTAAGCATAGATCGTGTGTAATGTTTTTTTTACAAAATGAATGAGTTATATAAATTGATTAATTTATTTATTCAAATATATAAATGGTTAGAATTATGTTTTAGCATGATTATGCTTTGTTGTTTGTTTTAAAGTGGTATTTTTTTTTATATTAAATCGGGGGTGTTTTGGTGTAAAATTTTGTTTTACCTT
The DNA here is from genome assembly GCA_963277665.1 of Viscum album. NCBI lineage: Eukaryota > Viridiplantae > Streptophyta > Magnoliopsida > Santalales > Viscaceae > Viscum > Viscum album. Next base: position 55,297,813 of record OY728153.1, on the reverse strand, counting down.
TTGTGTATAGTTTATAAATTTCCTAAATGGTTTATAAAATTATTTTTGCAGTGAAAAAGTGGTATTTGGTATGGTTTAGCATTCATTTAATTTTTAAAGTGGGATTTTTATGTGAATTGGGTATTTTTTATGCGAAAACCCTTGCATGCCACATTATTCCATTTTATAAATCATGAATTTGGTTTATCAAACAATGTGTGAGCTGCAAATTGTGTTTTGATAAAGAATCAACGTGTTGTTAAATTTTAAAGATGGATTTGGGTGAACTTTTGGTGTAAAAGCATTGCGGTGTTTATTGAAGTTGTTTTTATAAATTTCTATAATGGTTTATTAAATTAGTTAAAAGGTATGAAGAAAATTTTGTAAGTATTTTGGTGTGAATATGTTTTCAAAAATGGGTTTTTGGTGTGCAAGTGGTGTCTTGTGTTGTGCAGTGTTTTTTTGGATGATGAAATGTGGATGTGGGGTCTTATGTGAAATGTGAAACTTGTTTGAACAAAAAGGTAAGATTGGGTATCTAGGTGGGAATACTTGGACTAGTTTTCTAGTGATTCAAAAGTGTCTAAGACCCAGTTTCACTTAGAATGATTGATGAGGATGACACTAACTAAATATGGATGCTGATTTGAAACTACTAGAATTCTGCATGTTGTTCCTCTCTAGTGGATCGTGCATGAGAAAGATGTTTTTCGTGATTTATATAACACTTTTTCACTGATATATGATGTTTCTAGGTCCCCACTACTAGCAAGTGGCTAGAGGTATTTCCCATGACTAGTGATGAATGATTATATTGAACTTACCATCAGTATATGGTAGGTTGGGTTGATAATTTTAAAAGCAAATGTGTTTTCTTTAAAGTGGAATTCCTTGAAATTGTTTTCCATTTAAAGTTGCACTCTTTAAAATTGTTTTTTTAAATAACATTAATCCATATTTATTTTTCTTAAAAGTTATTTTATTTAAAAGTTTTCTTGAATTTCATTCATTATAAAACTTTCAAGTTTATTTTTTCATTTAATGTTTAGTGCAAGGAAACTTTTTATCCAAGTGGAATCCTACTGGGATTTGGCTCACACCCTTTATACACCTTTGGTTGTATGTATACCCTATTTTCTATTTGTTTTTGCTTAAGTCAACGCATGTACTATTATCATATTGGGTTTCTAGTGACTCTTTTTTTGGATCTTGGTGGCGACGGCTTGAGGATGTTTCCCCTCTTGTTTCTTGAAGGCTTGGAGAGATTTCATGGTTTTAAATTTTTATCATTGTACCTTTTTGGTTTATTTTAGTTTTAAAACTTCAAATATGGTAATGGTTAAGGTTGATCTTGTTTGTAATTTTTAGATCTGGTTTTTGGTTTTTATTGGTTATTTTAATATGATTAATTCGAGTAAATCATTCCCACATGTTCTATTTGATACCCTAGATCTTGTGCCATCCTGTGGGGATTTGGAATGCCCTTCGGGCCTTACTTCGGATTGGGTCAGGCGCCAGCTTGGATGGAGACCAAGCTTTGTTCCCCAAAAAATGGCATCAGAGTTGATCTTTTGATTCTTGTTCCTTAGGGAAGATTCTGGTTAGATAGGAGCTAGGATTTTTGGGACTTAAGGGGTAGGTGTAGGAAGACTGTCATGAACTGTTTCTCATTATAATCTTTATGTTTCCATGGGATTTCTGTTTTTATTAGATTCTTTGGTCTTTATGGATTGTTTGACAACTAGGATACGACAAGAAAAGTTGAAAAAATGGTATATGTGAGATCATAGGGCCTGGAAAGCCATGTAAAGTTGGGAAAATGCTCCTAGGAGGATCTCCATATTGGTGGAATGATTGGTGTATGGCTGCCAACCATATGGTCAAGTCACCCGCTGACACTAGTTCCCTTTTTTGGGTCTCTTAGATCTTTTTTGAATTTTGAAAAATATTTTGAAAATCCTTGTGTGGGAATTGTGGAAACATGTTTTAATGGAATGATTGGATTTTGAAAAGTTGAAAATGACTTTCCATGATTTAATCTAAGATGGATTTTGGAAAGTTGGGTTTTTGTGAAACAAATCTTGGGTTAAAGAGTAAATGTTTTAAAAAGATTGGATTTCCTTAATCTAAACATATGGTTTGTTGAAATAAAACATTTTTAAAGCATGGGTTATTTTGAAAAATCATGTCTGGTTGAAAAGTATTTGAATTGAATAAATTGGTTTTGGAAATTGGGTTTGAACAGTTGGTGTTTTCTAGAATGGTTTTTTTGAAATTTAAAATGAGTTTTGATCTTGATGGCTAGTGGATTATGAAAATATACATTGGTGAATTTCTAAAAATGGAACAAGGTTTTCGAAGTTGTTTTGAATGAAAATGGGGCATTTTTTAATCAAATGGTTTTAATGAAATGAGGTTTTTTGAGATGATGGAATTTTTTTTGAATATAATAAAAAAGATTTTTATGTAAATATATGGGATTTTATTTTCAAGCATGGTAAATGGTTTAATGTGTAAAATTTGAGAATGTTTTTTGGATTGGTGGTTAGTGTGTCTTGGAAAGGTACTTGATTTTTTGATTGATCTGAATGGTTTGTTTTAGAAAATGAGGTTGTTTTGTTTTAGGCTTTGGTGTTTTCATGAGTGCCCATATGCATTGTTTTATATGGAGATGTGAATGGATGACCGATATGGAAAGGTTTATGGGTGCCCAGGTTGGCCCACAAATGTTCATGTGAGTGAGACTCAATTAAACACCATTGGTGAGTGTGAAAATCCACTAAGTTTGATTTTTTATGTTTTTAATACGTGTTTTATGCTGGAAATTTTGTGTTTTTGCAAACTGATGATTTTGTGGCTTGTTTCCCTATGCCTTAGAAGTTTGGTTTATTTGGTATGCTTCCTCATGACCTGGAAGTGATACTCATATTATGTATTGAGATGGAATCTTGTTGGTGGCTCAATTTTGGAGTAGAGTTCAGTTGGATTCTAGAAATGTCTTGGGATATTTGAGTCGGTTTCCCTCTGTGTTGGCGTTTGTTATCTGAGATGTTTTGGGTTCATGAGCTGGTTTTGATAGAGCTTGTGGTTTTGTTATTGCCTTGTGTTCGCACCCTTAGAGATGTGATGGATTTTTTGGTATGGATATGGGTGGTTATCGATTGGAAAGATTTCCAGTTGATCATCCTATGGATTTTATTTATGAGTTTTAGAAGGTAAATCCAGCTCTTTGAAGGATTCCCTAACCCGTCTATTAGAATAGTGTGCTATTTTGGATTCATATAGGATGAATTCTTGCTTTTGTGACTCCCTTATTTTGGTAGTTAAGCTCAATAGTGTTTGGTGGGTTTTGTTATAAGTCTTGATCCTTCTATTCTTTGTTCGGAGTGAGTGAGAATGGTGTTGTATATCTCTGAGTTCCTGTTTTGGTAAAGGGTATGTTTTTTAAGGATGTGAGTTTCATGGTGTGTCATAATAATTTGTTTCTAGCTAGGAGTATTATATGTCTTTGTGTGGCACTAAAATAATGAGTTTAAATTAAGTTATTAATAGCTTCGGACTATGAGGTATTAGATGATTTATACATCAGTGCTACTGTCATTGGTCTAGTAGTGAAGCTGGTGCGTAGTCAAGAATTCCATGGGTTTAAGGAGTTTGCCTAAGTTCATGCCTTTACCATTGTGGTGAGGCAGTTATAGTGTTTTTATTTTGGTTTCTCATCATTGTGAATTTTATTTGTCGCATAGGGCATGGTGGAATTACCCCTTATAAAATGTCTATAGTTATACCTTCTTGGATGCAAGTTCCCAATCATTATTTTTGTGTGGACCTCCCATGTGAATCAGGTGTGGTCTTGGATTTTATCCGTCCATCAGAGAAGAGTGGTGGGTAGTTATCAATTATGGGTTTTTTCTTAAACCATTAGGCCCTTCCCTCCCCTCCCTAAGTGGTGGGGGTTTTGGGTATATGCAGGGAGTTTCAGGTCAGTTCTTTTCCCCTCCATTCAGAAGTGGAAATATTAAATGTTCATATTGTTTTCCACTTATCTTGGGCTGATAAGTTGTCATAGTAGAGTTTTGGTGGGAATTAGTGGGAAATTCCCAGTTCTAGTTCATTTTTGAATCTTCATTTGGCCAGTTTTAGTTGGATCTTGATGGTGGGGAGACCCACTATGGGTCTATTGGGTTTTCTTTTAAGAGGTTATCAGGTGTTAGTTGTTTTATAAATTTAGGGAGTCTACTCGGGCCTCCACTCTACCGGTGATATATTTTGGGTTTGGGTTCGGTTGATCCAATTTACGTTGCTTCTTTAAAATCTGTTGATTTATTAGTTTTATTTTTAGTTTCGGTGATAATTAGGTTTCTTGGGTGATGACCCGATGGTATCGTTTTGGATTGAATGTGAATGTAGTGGTTGATATATTCCATTGATTCTCATAAATTAGTTTTGGGTTATTAATTTGTTTTAAGAAAGAGGATTACGATCTATTTTTGATGAGTGAAATTTTCATGTCTTAAGAGATTGGATCGTGTTGATGTGGAAGACATAGGCATTGATCAATCAGCTATAATTTTTTTATGTCTTTCCAAGGGTGGAATGCGTTAATGGTGGGGAGAATTGTCACACTCAGTTTTTCATGTTTTAGTTTATTTTTCATTTTTTGGGAATCACAGTCTTTTATTAGGTTTTGGGTGTGATGGGTGTTGAGTTTTGAAGTGGTTTATTTGTCTATTATTTCTCTCATGGTTTATCCTTGGTTAATTTGGAATCTATTAGAGATAAAATGAATTTTTTTCTTAAAAAGGCCTTGTGTACATTTTGGTGCATGGTTTGAAGAATCATATAGCCAAACCCAAGTAACTGCATGGAAATTATAAAACCTACTTTATGGTTGGGACAAAGCCAATTGGTCGATTAGGAGAAACTATGAAAACAATCTTGTATCATCTACACGTTTTGGCACATGGTTTAACAAACTATGCAACCTAACCAAGCAGCACTGCCAAGAATTAAAAAAAAAGTCTTTTTACTAAACTACCCCTTAGAATTTTAGACCCAATTCCACACAAAATTGATTCCTCTGGTTTATCTAGACCTAAGGATGCCTCTCCATTTCTTCCAAATCCATTTCTCCTCTCATGACGTCGATCTATGAAACCCTTAAGGTGGGGATTAATTCTCAATTTAATTTCCTTCTCCTTCCACTTCCCTCTTCCTCATTATTCCTTTTTTTTGTTTTCTCTTCTTCCCTAGTCATGCTCAAACTAAGGTTCTATTTTACCATGATTTTGATGGTGTTTTTTGTTTTTTAGGTTTTTTTCACATATTTATGGTTTTGTAACCCTTGTAGAGTAATTTCAGGTGTGCATTTCCATTCTAACATGGCTATGAGGTAGGTGATTCCATGATTAACAAATTTTTACAAATTAATTATGCTTTATTGTATTTTATTATGTTCAATAATTTATGTGTGAGGTGAGGGAGTGGTTTTTAGAATGTTTTGATGCACATTTGGTTTAAAAATGATTTTTTCCTTATTAAAGAAATAATAACTTGTCTGTAAAGATTGTTTTCTAAAATTTAATTGTTATAATAAATTGTTTAATTGGTTTATTAAATGATATAAATGGTGAGAATTATGTTTTATCATTGTTTTGATGTGCGGTTGTTTGTAAAGTGGTGTTTTTATATGAAATAGGGGTTGTTTTTGGTGTAAAATTTGGTTGAGCCTTTTTTTAATACTTTATAATTTGTTAAAATGTTTTATTGAATTATTTTTGCCGTGAGAAATTTGTATTTGGTATGGTTGAAAATGCATTTAATTGTTAAAGTGGAATTTTTATGTGAAAATGGGTATTTTTCATGTGAACACCCTTATGTGCAAAATTATATCATTTTATAAATCTTTAATTTTCTTTATTAAACAATGTGTGATCCACAAATTGAGTTTTGATAAAGCATCGATGTACAGTTAATTTTTAACTAGGGTTTTAGGTTCACTTTTTATGTAAAAGCATTGGGGTGTTTATTGAATTTATTTTGATAAATTGTTATAATGGTTTACTAAATTATATAAAATGTAAAAATCACATTTGGGGAATATTTTGTTGTGTGTATGTTTTCAAAAATGTATTTTTGGTGTGAAAGTGGAGGATTCTGTTGTTCAATGTTTTGTTTAGTTGATGAAACATGGATGTGGTGTGTTATGTGACATGTGAAACTTGTTTGAACATAAAGGGAATCTCAGGTATCTAGGTGGGCATACTAGGACCATTTTCTAGTGATTCAGAAGTGGATATAACCTGATTTCACTTAGAGAGATTAACAATGACAACAATAACTAAATATGGATGATGATTTCAGACCACTAAAATTTTGGATGTTGTTATTCTCTAGTGGCCTGTGCATGAGAAATCTGTTGGTCATAGTTTCTATACTACTTTTTCACTGAGATACAATGTACCTAGGGACCCACTGCTAGCTAGTTCCTAAGGGTATTTCCCATGAATAGTGATTAATGATTATATTTCACATACCCTTGGAATATGATAGGTTGGGTTGATAATTTTAAAATTATGTGCCTTGTATTTAATTTATCATTAGTTGAAACGAGTTCAATTTAAAGTTTCACTCCTTGAAACTGTTTTTTATTTAAAGAAAATTCATCCAATGTTTTTTTTCTATAAATTTATTTTCATTAATAGTGTCCTAGCATTTATTTCATTGTAAAACTTGTAATTTTATTTGTTATTTAATGTTTAGTGCATAAAATACTTTTATTCAGGTGCCATACTACTGGGCTTTGGCTCACACCTTGCATACACCTATGGTTGGATGTATACCTTGTTGTCTATTTGTTTTAGGTTATGGCAAGGCATGTAGTGTTGGAATATTGGGTTTCTAGTGACTCTTGTTATGGATATTGGTGGTGGTATCTTGAGGATGTTTCTACTCTTGTTGCACGAAGGTTTGGGGTGATGGAATGATTTTTACTTTTTTTTGTTTTCCCTTTTTTGATTATTTTAGTTTGTAAACTTAAAATCTAGTAATGGTTAAGTTTGTTTCTTTTGGTATTTTTCAGATCTGAAGTTTTTGGTTTTTATTCATTATTTTAATATGATTAATTCAGGTAAATAATTCCCAAATTTTCTATTTGATACCCAGGCACTTCTACGAGTCTATGGGGATCGGGAATGCCCTTCGGGCCATGCTGAAGACCGGGTCAGGTGCCAGGTTGGATGGCGACATGACTTGGTTTGTGTCATGAAAGACATGATTTCATATGTCCAATTTTTCTTTCCAACATACTAAATGTTATTATAGGGTAATATCAAGGGTATTTAGAGACATCATGATAATAGTGTACGGAAGGAAAGTGAATCATTACTCTTGTAATTAAAATTATATATTATTTGATGGAGAGGATGAGAAAAAATATTAACCACATTTGAAACACGGATTCAAGTTCCATATAGTTAGTATATAAGGAAAAGAAATTTTGGATTAATAAAATTCATATCCTAAAAAAATGGAACTATCCCATTTAATACCAACTTTTCTCTAGTATGTATACTATAAACGAGAGGTGGGCCTTCGAAATTTTATGCCATTACAAAGGGGTATCTTTTTTGGAAATAAATGATATTATAGAAATTGAATAATCTATTTTCCAAATTTATGGAGATAAAGGAAAATTACCAAGGATATGTTTTCAAACCATGGGACTACACGATCATGTATCTGATATATCTATGGGGTAATTTTTCTTAGTGTAAAATTGAATTGAAAAGAGACACAAAAAAGGATTGAACATAACATGTGGAGAACTAGGATACTCAATCATACTATAGGGTTTAAAGATATTTATTTTGTTCCATGGAGGGTTGATTGTATTTTTTTATAGCTTATACTATAGATTATATTCTATTTGTAGTAATAAATATTGAATAAATAATTTTCATATTCTTAAGAAAATTCATCTTAGACCAAGGGACACTCCCAGTTTAATAGATTAGATCTCATAGAGAGGGATTAGGTGGCTTATCAAACATCATGAATGTGAAATAACATACATGAATTATAAATCCTATTGCTGATATAGAATGACCATAGTGACTATTCATTTTTTTGGAAATAGTGCATAAAAATATGGGAATGACGTTCAATTCCACATAGCTTGGACTGTCTCCAATTATGTTTGGATCAAATTCAATGAACATTGAGATGAACACTAAAGTGAATTAGTATAATATAAATAATTGCAAATATCCCAAGATAGATGATACGGAAATCACTAAATATCTTATGAGAGGGTATTCATGATCTATATAGTTGTCTAATGTAATTTTTTTGGAGACCAATAATATAGGGTTAATACTCTTATGTGAGTATAAAAATCACATAATAATTCAAAATCTTAAAGTAGGGATTAAAACATGATTTTTAAGGTCATATAGAATGTATTTTGATCAATTATTTTAAAAAATATATAATATATATGTTATTTACCTTCAATAAAATGTGTTATATCTCATAATATAGTGAAAATTCATTGTAATTTGAAGAAATGTAGCTCAAACTAAAAGGTAAATTAGTTTAATTTCATAATTATTGGGTGGTTAGTTTCCATGTTCACATATACATTACATACCTAGATTAATTTGTAAATAATAAAATACAGATCGAAAATACAAGATATTCATCCTTGATGTGGAAAAAATGAGTGTAAAAAAAGCAACAGTAACATAAGATATTGAAAAACTGAGATAGGTGGGATAGGATTGAATTTTAAAATTGACTTTGAAAAATAACCCTTAAAATAGTAGTTATTCTTGGTTTCCTTAAAAGAATAAATTCTTAAATATATATACATGGATGCATGTGGAGGGTAATAATGAAGTCATTATAATTCTAATAAAATAAAAAAGTATGGAGGAAAATAAAATTTTTACTACAATAATCTGAATCACAATATAACTTCCTAAACATGGGTGTCACTCAGTGGTGCCTTGATCCTGATTGGACACATGGCCTCAAGTACATCTCCATGAATTCTAGAGGATTCCTCCAAACATCAAGGGGATAGGGTGTTTGTGGGAATACTATGCCCACATTACCAAAGTGCAGCATATAGGATAAATATAATAACTGGAAAATAGTGGAAGAATAATATGAACAAATAAAGCAATATATAACATACACTATAATATTGGACTAGTAACCTGCCATAGTATAATAAGATAAAAAATAAACAACTGAATCATATGACAATATTACTCAAAGATGATAATTGTATCATGTACAAAAGATCATGATAATGTTTATCACATCTCTATAAAACTGGAAAATTGGTATATATGAAAGTAGGAAATAAATTCTACACCAAAAAAGAAAAAAAGAATAAAAAACTATCCATGAATATTGAGATCAATCTCATTCATGTACTACCAATATCCATACTAAGAAACAAATCAATAACAAGTGTCCAAGGTGGGATGATTTACTTTTCCAACACCTACCGTCAGGTAATATGCCTAGGTACCAACAACTTCTTAGATAGTGTGTGAGATATCTCTCAGTTGGCCACCTCCAATGGCATCAAAACTATATAATATGTTTAATATGTACTAATATAGTGTGTAGGAAAATATACATAAAAGGAGTAAAAAAATTAAAATACCGATTACCTCCATCAGCATCACCTGGTGTCTGAAGTTGTAACCATTTCATTAATTAATTATGTTAAAGTTTATATAGTAAGTCACCTGAGGTATAACCATCACTGACACGATGTCATGTTAATAGTAATAAAGGATCCATGATGTAACAAATAATACTACAATGATGATAATATTTAGAACGATCCAAGGTATTTACCAATAAATCCTTGACATCAGGGGTCAACCAACTCAGTAATAACCTATAGCCTGAATACAAGGGGTAAGAGTGTAATCCATGGGGCATCACCCAATGAATTCCAATGTAATATAATTATAACCTATTCAAAGGAATTCATCAATGGTAAAATGAGATAAGAAATGATTGGGACCAATAATGTTTCCAAGGTATCAAATTTTCATATATATCTTTCCAGATCAAAGGAGAGTATCCAAGGAATTAAATAATAATAATGGATGGATCCTATGGTGTCATGTAGGGATTCCACATGTAGACAAAGATTAGGTTCCACTATGGGTATCATCCTTTAAAATAGACATCCTTGAATCATAATTGCATCTTGAAGTGCTCAAGGAATTTCCTCGAGAGTCCAAGGATGACTTGAGACTGAACACTCCAATAACAGCGAATCTATATACAATAGGCACCATGTAATTGATTCATTATAAAAATTAGGCTATGTATTAGTAATGAATCATAATAATTCATTTGGTTTATATTGACTCATTTCATTGGTGTGGAAAGGTAAAATTAATAATGCAACCATGTAGTAGATAAGTTATTTAATCATTATTGAGGATCACTCAGCTGCATTACATAGGTATGGAAAAAAGTTATACATACATGCAACCTAGTCATTTATTTACATTTAAATAGGCCAAATGATATACATAGATACACATTCTAATTAAAATTAAAATACTCACAGAATTATTTATAACTCTTACCATAGAAGGTTCATGTAATAGATTCACATGTAATAGCCATTAACAATTCCTTAATTTAAGTAAACACTTACCTTTATAAAGTTTAAGTTGAAAAAAACCTGAACAGTGGCATATATATACATAATAGGCTACTAAAAGTATAAATATTGAATCTCCATACATGGTGTGGTTGTAGTTGATGTCATAAACTTTAATTATGGATAAAATATATAACAAGGGTCTTATAATATAAATATCATTACAATAATCAATAAATATGAATAAAAAAAATCATTTCCTAATGAAATTGGCATGCGCACAATGATGAAAATTTATAAAAACAATTAATGTGGGCTAAGTCATAGAAAACCTACCATAATATCATAATACTATCCTTGTCTAGTATCAAACATTATTTTGTCCATCATGAGAAGAAATCTATAGCACAGACTAAGACCCTAAAAATAAGGAACATGAGCCTATATATAAATAGTGTCGAAGAGGGAAAGAAGAATTTTAAATAGCCCAAAAGGAATCCTTTAGATTCCAATGTCCTCTAATGTGATGAACATGGATCTAATCATGATTCAAATATGATAAAGAGAGTAAAACCTTGAAAAGATGGATTTAAATCATGAAAAAGGAAAAAGAGAGGTGTTGTTATCTGCTGGAATGAGCCAATGTTGAATGTGGTTGAGTTAAAAATTTCATTCAAGAAATTTCCATAATTTTCCCACCAAACTTGGGTTTCAAGTTTTGGTTGAATGGTTGGCCAAATAGTGCACCAACCATTTTCCTCCCACTTCTTAAAGAGATAACCCCATGGTTAGGCCACGTAGTTTGAGAAACCATGTTCCAATAGTGCAAATCACCTTTTCTAAAAATTGAATAAATTTATCATGGGGGTGGTCCCCTTGAAAATGGTTAGGGAAAACCATTATCTATGATTTCTCAATAATATAACACCACATGGTTTGGATATTCCTTGTAGTCTAGGATACACAATTTATACTAACTATATGGCCCAAGAATTTTCTCAACTGACCAGGGTTCTGAGCTTTGAACAAGACCCAAAAACCCCAAAAAACTTTCTAACCTCATAATTAATCCATAATAGGCCCAAAATGAGGAATTATACTTCATTTTAAAAGGATTTTTACATGTGATAAAAACTGGGTTCTTAAAGTCTTCCCCAATAAAGGAACTATTCTGCATGTTCACCTTTAAAGGGAGGTGAAACACAGTCTATGTAAAAATCTATCCATTGAGAATGTACGCCAATATCATGATCCCATTTCCTATCCTATACATATCCATTCTTCTACAAAACCCTTACTAATGGAACATACGAGCCTTAGAAAGCATTCCTTCTATAGTTAAAGATGCATATAGGATACTCCTCAAATGGAGAATCTTCATCTAACTCAATATCCTTGAGAACAAAAGTATATGGAAAATCGACATGATAATGGAGAAGTTATAAAATGTGGAATACATCATGCTTGGAAGGGTATATATGTGGTAATAACTATTGGAGTTGGCAGCCTAGAACTAACTACTTTGTACTTTATGATAAACTTGTATTCATATATTTGAATATTAATAAATACCTTATCACATATTGATTGTTCTTCTATATAAAAATGCATGTGATAATGTTCAAAGGATAGATATTGCACTAAAGGGTCAAAGAATATCCCTACTATGATGATAACCCGAAAGTTCCATAACAATATTCTTGAATATGTGTTCTATGGCTGGATGATGTTATTTGAGCAACAAAAATAATACAGGACATTAGGGGTGAGGAATCATTATGCTTTGAGGCACATTCTCATGTTGTGTGCCCTTGGTAATATCCAAGAGGATATTATGAGAACAAGACCCTCCAGTAGGAAATCCATATTTCATAGTGTCACTGGATGTTTCTATCTGTGGACATAAGTATTGTTCTTTATACTTTAAGATTATTATTAATGGGTATTACAACTCATACACTTAGATGTATTGATGAAAACTATGACGACACACTATTTTCAGTGAGGTAGGATATGTTGGATGCATCACAAGTAATACTGCATTAATTGATAATGAGATAAAGGCTTTGTACCTTATGTTCCATAATGGATGTTGATATATCAGGCCCTTTGATGGAACTATTATAGGATAAATAAATCCATGGCCATGGTGAGGAATGGGAAATTTCAATTCCAGGAAGTCAAATAAAGAATAATTGAGCACATGGGTTGATGGAACTGGCATGTAAACCACTTGATTCGAGGTATTGAGTCAATGGGATTACATTACATGGTAAGAATTCATATGATGTGACACATCATTGAGGCATTAACTTCTTTATATATGGTTTCCTTGCTGTGTTTCTAGATGCTAACCTTGGACTTCAGGTAGGTTTCACCTAATGTCACTGGGAAAGAGGCCTAGAGGGTCACACTCTAAGTGTGTCCAAGTATCTCAGTTAAATATTCATTTTTACAAGTTGAAAAAAATATTATTCCCAATTGTGGTTTAATAAATATTCAAAGATGTCGGATCACATTTATTTTGATACTAGTTATTTGAGAGAATATATTGTGAGTGAAATAATATATATTTATTAGTGAGTAATCCAATGATATTTATTTGAGAAATAAATAGACATTATTCAGGGTCTAATAAATATGGTGGAGGAAATAAAGAAAATGGAAAATAAAAAGTACACGCCATGTATATTAATATACACTCTGTTCAGTTTTTCTGGGAATTTGTGAGAAATAATATTTTTTATTTAATTAAATAATATTAGGTGTAATTCGTTGGGTGCATGTCAAGTGATAATAATAGTCAACTATTATTATTAGACATGGGGTCTTACTAATAATTCAATGAAATTAATAAATGCTTTCAGGTAATTAAATCATTTTATTATTCTAAGTAATAAAATCCCAATTAAATTATTCTCATTAGAGATAGCCATTCTATGTGGTTGTGCACAATATATCTGGAGAAATCTCTCAATAAAAGAGAGAATTCCTTTCCTCCAAGAACACTCTCAAGTTACGAGAGAGATCCTCCTCTGCCAGATCAAGGAGATCACTTTGGAAGAGGCTCTAAAGGTGATCGAAGGCGGACATCTCAAGTGGAGGCTCTTCTATACTAGCACCCAAATATCTCTTCGGCGATGTCTAAAGATATGTTTTTCACACATTGATCACCACTAGAGGAAGACTACACATGGATTCTATGATGCAATGATGGATCACATTGGATCGTGACTAGAAGCATAAATGAAGAGATAATTCCATCAAGGTATTTCTTGTATTTTAATAAAATTAATTAAAAACAACATATGATGATCATCTCTATGGTTATGAGAATCCCCTATTTTCTTTCTTTCTTTGTTCTATTTTGATGATCTAGAGTTTTATCATCGTGATGGATCTTAGATTGATTGTTGTTAATGAAAAATTAATGTTGGGTATACCCATCCACACACTTCCATTGCACTCGGAACCTATAAGTGGTATCAGAGTAGTAATATAGTTGATTAAAATTAATTAGTTTTTTGTTGATTATTTACACATTTAATAATTTAGTTGCTTCAATTCATGTTAATCATTCTGTAAATATGAATCTTGAGATCTATTCCTCTTTTATTTCTCATTCTCCTTATAGAAATGATCTTTTCCTTTTAATTTTGATTAAAATAAAACAAAATATCTCATCTGGAGGGGCCAAAGTTTTCTAGCCATACAACACCAGAACACACTACGTGTATTCAAAAGTACACACCTTGTAGTCAAGGTACAATGCATCGGTATTGGTCTTCCAAACCAATCCGTGTCATTGGAGTTTGCCTTAGTCTTAATGAATCTATGTTTTGACTAGGAACTGGTGGAACATGGTTTCTAGATTACATGACTTGTGGCCCATTGGACACGACATGTAGTACATTCAGGTTAGGGTTGGACTGTGTACCCTGTACACGGCTTGCTCGGTTGGAGATCATGTAATGAAGATACAACATGGAATGTGGCCCACTGGACATGCCATTCACTCTGAAGATTTCTAAAGTACATTTACATGTCGTATCCCTGGGTGTGTACTTCGGATGGATGGTGAACGATAGTACACACCATGTAGTTGGAACCACATGCCATGTACTATTCCAAATTATGCATATTTATTAAAATTTATTATTATATTATACAAACCCTTGAGATGTGTACCATGGTGCGGGCGTAAATCTGAGACACAACACGTGATAGGTGTTTTATATATATGTGTTTAATTTAACATCTACATAATGTCTATTTATACTCATTGGGTAGTTATGAACATGAATTAACTGGGTTGCCTCTAAGGTACAAGTTACATACAACGATAATTTAAAATGAATTTATCTATTTAAAATTACGATGGATGAGAATCTCAAGGAAATTTAGAAAAAGGTTTAAGATAAAAAGATTGATTAATCAAAGATAATTAATTGATTCGAGCGTTATTTATCTTAAACAATAACGATTAAAAAATTGAACGCTAGTTTTATTTATACTTAAATATAGTTGCATGTATGGATGATCATGAGCTAGACCAAGACCTTTGTATGTAGATTATTTCTTTTAATTAATTTATTTAATTAAATTTTTTGGCCTACGAGCCTTCTCCTCCTTAATATGTGGGGCCTATGTTCCCAAGGTTTCTTTTATATAAAACCCCATTTAACCCATCACCTACGAGTGAGATAAAATCATATGCAATGGATGGAGCTCCCATGCTAGTGGAGGTGGCTCAAGTTAGGATCCAATTTGAAACCAATCCAAGGAGATACAAAGGTGGACAAGTGGAAAGCTGTAAACACGAACCCAAAAGGTTCAAGGTGTTTCTACCCTAGGTCTTCAGTTAGTTTATCAATCAATAGGTCAAATAACTAATAGAACAAGATCATTATCATTCCATTTTTTTTATTTATTTCATTTTCATGATTTATTTATTGCGGGTGTGTTGTCGTGATCACACAATTAATGAATTAAACAAGCACGCAAGATAGAACTAAAATAAGACCGGTTTATGCGTAAATATTATCTTCAAAATGGTTAATAACCTAAGTATATCCCACTTAATATTAAAAAGAATGTAATCACAGATAATAAAATTGAAATTATATATAAGGATAAAATCCCTCAATGAAATATTAAGTTGGTATAGCCTTCTGTAATCATGGTTATAATTGAACCACAGTTCAAAGTGCCTGACCAACCCTAGTTGGGGTGCTTTCAATTATCGGGGAATTCTAATTCAAGGTTTTCGATTGAATTGAATTAGTTAACATCAAGGGACGAATTCCACAGTAGGACTTGGTGTGACCAAGAGGCAAAGGTTGAGGACATCCAAAATCGAAGGATTTCAGGATTGGGGAGTCTACTCAACAGATCATGGAACTTCAAGTTAATGTAGTTGGCATTTAGAATGCCTACCTAAAACCTTTAAAGTTTCTCCCCAGTTGGGGTAATTAAAAGGGAATTATGGATCCTTTCCACTATAATATTCATGCAATAGAATATTCTGAAGTCAATGGTGAGGGATATTTAATTTCAATAAAATAGCTGGAGACTAATAAGTGTTAATTTATTTTTTTGTCTCAGTTTTATCATGATAAAGTACTAAATCATTCTCATCTTAAATTTTATAAATAGAAAGAAAAATTACATCAATAATATCATTGAAACCATAATCTATAAGGAAAAACTTCTCACCGGAACTAATTTCTAGGAGTGGTAGAGGCATTTACACGTCATCCTATGCTATGAGAATAAATTGTATGTTCTGGAGGAGCCTGTTCTATTGCTCCTAGAAATGAGGCTAGTGATGAGAAAATATATCTATATATGAAACATTTGGATGATTACACATATGTATACTGTTTCATTATATCGACCATGTCTAATGATCTCTTGAAGCAACATGAAAACATGGACGCATATAGCATGATATCTCACCTTAAGGATCTGCATCAAGAGAAGGTGAGACCAGAGAGATATGAGATATCCAATTATTTGTTCACAAATAAGCTTGAAGAGTCTATGCCAGCTAGTCCTCATATAATCAATATTATTAGCTACATTGAACACTTAGGCATCTTAGGGACTAAGTTCCCAGATGAGTTGCGTTCAGATCTCATCCTATCATCACTGCCCAAGAACCTTTCTAGATTTATTGTCAATTACAACATGAGAAACAACGAGAAGAGTCTATTAGAACTTATAAAATTAATTCTATAAGTAGATAAGGACATGGAGCATGAAAAACCTATAGTCCTGATGGTGAATCAAAAAAGGAAATACAAGGAAAAGGGGCCAAGTATTTATAAACAGTTTGATGCCCTTGAGCACCGTCCCTCAAAGAAGGGGAAGATCCAGAGGCAGGGAAAGGAACAAGAGGTGGTGTTTTTTTCATGTGGAAATACAAGACACTATAAGAGTAACTACAGTAAGATGTGTGGGGATGCTAAAGGTTCATTCCTTATTGAGTGTAATATTTCTATTTCTACACATTGGGTATTAGATATAGCTTATGGGTCTCACATCTATATTCAAATGCAAGAACCAAGTAGATTTAGAAAGAGTTATATATGAGAGGTGTATTTCAAGATGTTAATGGCGCAAGGATAGCTGTGTTGGCTATTGGCGATTACCATCTATCATTACCAACTAGGATGATTTTGGTTTTACGTAACTATTATTATGTGTCTAGTGTTACCAAGAACATAATTTCTGTATCATATTTGGATATGGATGGATTTATTTTCAATTTTAGAAATAAGAGTTGTTTATTTTATAAGAAAAATGTATGTTATGGTATGGAACATTTAAATAATGGTTTTTATGTACTAAATTACAAAAACTAAGTGTTGATAATCGATAACGAAATAAATTCACATGACTCATACAAAAACTAGTTGTGGAATCACCATATCGGTCATGTAAATGAGAAGTGCTTGACAAAGCTATGCCAATATGGTTATTTAGACTCTACTGAGCTAAAACCACTCGAGAGATGTCATTATTGTTTACAAGGTAAAATGACTAAGCCACCTTTTGGTGGACAGGGTGAAAGAGCCATAGAGCTTCTAGGATTGGTGCACACAGATGCGTGTGGAACATTTTTAGTACAATCTAGAGGTGGATATTCTTACTTCATTACCTTTACTGATGAATTGAGTTGATATGGCTATATCTACTTAATGAGGTATAAGTTAGAGTCCTTGGAGAGATTTAAGGAATTGAAGAATAAATTAGAGAATCATCTCAGTAAGAAGATAAAAAAGCTTCGATCGGATCGAGGTGAAGAATAACTGAACCAAGAGTTCACCAAAATTTTACGGGAGTCTGGGATTTTATCTCAACTCACTTATCCTTATACACCATAGTGGAATGGTGTTAGTGAAAGGAGGAACCACACCTTGTTGGACATGGTGAGGTCAATGATGAGTCATGTAGATATTCAATTATCCTTTTGGGGATATTCATTACAAAATGCAGTATAAACAATTAAACTGGGTACCAAAAAAGGTGTAAAATAGAATTCCCTATGAGTTATTGAATGAAAATAAACCCATTTTGTCACAGAAACCTATATGGGGATGCATGGAATTTGTTAAGGCCCTTTTAGGAAACAAACTAGCACCCCAAGGCATGAGGTGTATCTTTATAGGATATCTAGAGGAAACAAAAGGTTATTACCTATATAACCCTTCAGACAAGAAAGAGACTATCACCAGACAAGCCGTCTTTCTTTAGAGGGAGCACATAATAAAAAATGATAGTAGGATCAAGATTGACTTCGATGAAGTTGATGCTCAAGATACACAGGATTTGGTACAGGAATAAGTTCCATATGTCCTTGCAGAAGTGGTTCCATAAACACAAGTGCTGTGTATGAGCTCAAGAGAGGCAAGGTAACCAGAGTGATTTGGTTTCCTAGTCACTGAGGATGGTGAATCATTATTGTTGGAAAATGATGAACCTCTATTCTACAAGGAAGAAGTAAAGAGATCATAAGATACAAGATGGAGAGAAGCTATTGATTCTGAGATTGATTCCATGTAACAAAACCATGAATGGGTTCTGGTCGATGATCCTGTTGATGTAAAGCCTGTTGGATGAAAATGGGTATTCAATAGAAAGATAGACATGGAAGGTAAATTTAGAACCTATAAATCAAGGATAGTGGCTAAATAATTTAGACAACATCAGGGAATTTAATATGATGAAACCTTATCACTAGTTTCCATGTTTAGATCCATAAGAATCATACTTTCCATAGCATCTTACCATGAATACGATATTTGGAAGATGGACATCAAAACAACATTCCTTAACAGGAACCTTTAGGAAGATGTCTATATGACACAACCAGATGGGTTTTTGACTCCAGGTGAATCCAAATGGGTTTTCAAGTTGTAGAAATCCATTTATGGATTAAAGCAAGCATCCAAGGCATGGAACATTCAATTTGATGAATCCATAAAGAAATTTGGTTTCATTAAGATGTGAGACATGTGCCTAGAAATGGTTTAATGGGAATGTGGTTGTTATCCTGGTAGTATATATTGATTACATATTACTTATTAGAAATTATATACAAGTATTATAGTCAGTTATAGACTGATTGAACAAGTTTTTTTCCATGAAGGACTTAGGTGAAGTAGACTACATTCTAGGGATCAAGATCATTCATAGTAGATCCAAGTGGATACTTGGACTAAGTCAGGGTACATACATAACCAACTAGTAAAGAGATTTAGTATGTAACATTCCAAGAGGGGATTGGTTCCAGTGTCACATGGAATACATATTTCTAAGAGAATGTGTCCTTAGAAATAATAGGATAAATATAGGATGAGTAAGATCCCATACACTTATGCAATATGATCCATAATGTATGCCATGTTATGTTCCATGCTTGATGTTGCCTATGCACTGAGTATGGTAGGAAGATATCAAGCATATCTAGGAGAACAACATTGGACTACTGTTAAGACAATCCTTAAGTATATGACAAGAACTAAGAATATGTTACTTATGTATGGGGGAGATGAAGAGATTATCATCAGAGGGTATGCTGATGCTGGTTTTCAGAAAAATCAGAACGATCTGAAGTCGAAATCAAGATATGTTTTCTGTATTAATGGAGGATATGTGAGATGGAAGAGTTCAAATTAGTCAGTTGTTGATGATTCTATAGTAGAGTCCGAATATATAGTGGCTTCTGATGCATCCAAGAAATCCATTTGGTTTCAGATTTTTTTTCTAGGATCATAATGTGGTGCCTAGTAGTAGAGACCCTATCATGTTGTATTGTGATAATACTACAATGATGGATCTTGCAAAAGAATCAAGGTCACATCAATGGACAAATCATATTCTCTAGAAGTATCACCTCTTGAGGTATTTCTATGAAAGGGTGAATTTGGAGTGAGCAGACAATCCCTGAAAGAGAATGTGGTAAACCCCATGACTAAAGGCCTATCTCAGCAGAAGCATGAATATCATGTGAGAGCTAGTGGGTTAAAGGTTGTTAGCAGTTGTCTCTAGTCCAAGTAGGAGTCCTTTGTAGTTGGTGGCCTAGAACCAACTACTTTTTGCATTATAACAAACTCGTATTCATGGATTTGAATGTTAAAAAAAATACCTTATCACATTTTGATTATTCTTCTATGTGACAATGTATGTGATAATGTCCTAAGGATAACTGTTTCACTAAAGGGTCATAGCGGATCCCTACTATGATGAGAACCCGAAATTTCCATAACACTATTCTTGAATATATGTTCTATGGCCGAATGATGTTATTTGAGGGACACAAATAATTCAGGCCATTAGTGGTGAGGACTCATAAAACTTTGAGGCACCTTCTCAAGGTGTGTTCCCTTGGTAATATACAGGAGTATATTATGATAATAATACCTGTTAGTAAGAAATCCACATTTCATACTATCATTAGATGTTCTTATCTACGGAAGTGTGTATTGGTCCTTAGACTTTAAGATAATTATTAATGGGTATTAAAACTCGCACACTTAGATGTATTGATGAAAACTGTGATGACACGCTGTTCACAGTGAGGTAGGATATGTTGGGTGCGTCATGAGTAATATTTCATTAATAGATAACATGAGAAAGGATTTTCCCCTTATGTTTCATAATGAAAGTTGATATCTCATGCACTTTGATGGAACTAATATAGCCTAAATAAATCAATGGCCATGGTGAGGAATGAGAAAGTTCAATTCCAAGAATTCAAAGAAAGAATAATCAAGCTCATGGGTTGATCGAACTAGCATGCAACCTGCTTGATTCGTGATATTGAGACAGAGATATTACATTACACAGTAAGCATTCGTATGAGGTGACACGTCATTGAAGCATTAACTACTTTGTCTATGCGTGGCTTGATGTGTTTTTAGATGCTAACCTTGGACTTTAGGTAGGTTCCACCTAATGACGCTGAGAAAGATGCCTAGAGGGTCACACACTAAGTGTTTCCAATTATCTCAATTAAATATTCATTTAAAAATTTGAATAAATATTATTCACGATTATGGTTTAATAATTATTCAAGGATGTATGATCACATTTATTTCTACACTAGTTATTCGAGAGAATATATTGTGCATGAAATAATATATATTTTAGTGATTAATGCAGTGATATTTATTTGAGAAATAAATATAAATTATTTAAGGTCTAATAAATATGGTGGAGGAAATATAGAAAATGGAAAAAAGGTACATGCCATGTATATTATTATACACTCCGTTTAGCTTTTCTGGGGATTTGTGAGAAATAATATTATTTATTTAATTAAATAATATTAGGTGTAATTCGATGGGTGCATGTCAAGTGATAATAACAGTCAACTATTATTATTAGACATGGGGTCTTACTGTGAATTAAATGAAATGACTAAATGATTTTGGTTAATTAATTCATTTTATTATTCTATGTAATAAATTCCCAATTACATTATTCTCATTAGAGCTAGCCATTCTCTATGGTTGTGCACACCAGATTTAGAAAAAGATCTCAATCCAAGAGAGAATTCCTTTCCTCCAAGAGCACTCTCATGTTACGAGAGACATCCTCCTCTACCAGATCAAGGAGAGAGCTTTAGAAGTGGCTCTCAAGGTGATTAAAGGCAGACATCACAAGCAGATTCTCTTTTACACTAGCACCCGGAGATCCCTTTAGAAATGTCCATAGATACGTGGAGAATGTGTGGATCAACACTAGAGGAAGCATTCACTTGGATTCTACGACATAATGATTAATCACATTGGATCATGACAGGAAGAATAAAAAAATAGAGAATTCCATCAAGGTAATTCTTGTATTTTAATTAAATTAATTATAACCAACATATGATGATCCTCTCTATGGTTTCAGGACTCCCCTATTTTAATTCGTTCTTCATTATATTCTGAAGATCTGGATGTTTTATCATCGTGATGGATCTCAGATTAATCATTGTTAACAAAAAAATTAATGTTTGTTACACCCATCAACGCACTTATACTACATCTTGAACCTACAATAACAATAGATAGTATATAGGCCCGACTCTCTCTAGAATATCAAATGTCTCAAAAAAGCACGGTGAAAACTTCCCTTGCGTTTGTATCTTTCAATTCCCAAACCTATGAAATACCAATAAGAAGACATGATCACCAACCTCAATATCAGGAGTTCATCGATGGAGATTGTAATATGATTTCTATCTAGAATGAGCAGTGGATATATAATTCCTGATTAGTTGAACCTACCCTAAAGTCAATTTCATGAGATGAGGTCCTATTAGGGAAGCCTCAACAGCCGGTAGCCAGCATATTGGTGAACAAATCAGCCTACAATACAAGTCCTCAAAAGGAATAATTTGAATCGATACCTGAAATATATTATTGTAGGATAACTTAGCGAGAGGTATATAATTGTCCAAATAACCACATAAATTAAGATCACATGATCGAAGCATGACTTACAACACCTGTATCATTCGTTCCAATTTCTAATCATTTTGAGGGTGAAAATACACGATCAAAATAACTAGTGTACTATAAAATTATGTGACAAGTACCATAACATTAATGTGAAATGAGATTCCCTATTTGAAAATAAATTGTGAGGGCCCCCATGTAGTCGTATGATCTAATAGACATACTTTCTTCCTAGATCATTATTTGAAAAAGTCTCTTGGGTAGGAACAAAGTGGGATACATTTTTCAGTGTGTTGATAAAATACCAATACACATTGAAACCATGAGAAGTCCTTGGTAAGACAAATTCAAATTATATGGAAATAAATTCCCATTTCAATTCCTTTGTGGATTCTCTGCCTTCACTTGTTGATAGGTGGAACAACTAGTGATAACGCAAGCTATATAATATTTCATCACAGTCCATAAATACTAGTGTCACATATCTCGATACATCATGTAGATTCCTAGATGTAATTACCACTGAGAAGCGGGGGATTATCACATCATTTTATCTCTCATATCCAAAGGAACCCAAACACCCATATGTATATGCAGGACATCATCTATTTCTATATAACAATCTAGTGGTGGGTCCGAAAATCCCTTGGGATTATAATAAAAATATCCAAATATCCTCCCAACATACCTAACTTCAACCTAGAGGAATCAAATTGCAAAAAATTTAAAAAAAAGCCCTTTTGTGGAAATAAAAATGATTTTACCAAAGAATAGGTAACATTGTTCAACAAGCACTTTTGTTTTATTTGTTTCTCCACAACCACAATTTTTTGATTATATGATTATAAAATAAACTCATTATATTAAATATAATGATTTTTTTATGTTCATGGTGTGACCTAAACTCACACACACACTTTCATCAAATGGGATATGTAACTAGCATTCATGTGTACGACAGACTACCTCCCCGGGAATTGATGTCGTCCGTTCTTCTATTTCCACCATTCAAGGTTGGGAATAATTATGGAATTTTTATATTTATTTTATATTTATGATATTTATTATATTTAAAATATATTTATTATTTTTTAATTATTTTATAACACAAAACATCATTATTTCCACTTTTTAGGGATATTATAACTTTGTTTTTTGGATGTGTGGACTACTGCCTCCTCAAAACAACGTTATTCATCCACACATTACATAGAATGTATTAATAATGGGTTTAGTGAATTTATATGATATATATAAAATAATAATTATACTATAATGATATTATATATATACATATATTTAATTTAATTTTTTCTTTTTATATGACATGAAAATGAAATCATCGTTCATGCATACATATGGCATGTCGTCTGCTTGAACAGTATATTTAATTTTCTATTTATGTCATCTATAAATTATTATAAATAAAAATATACTGAATATATATGATATTCATTTAATTTTTATTATTATTGTGATGTTAAAATATTTATATATGTAGGGTCAAAAAAATATAACAAATCAAAACACATGTGAAGAACAATGTTGTTATTACCTGAAATGTAACATTACCATGGAATTGTTAATAAATAGGTAATAAAAGGTCATAAGAAATTAATATATGGTATAATAAAATTTAATATGGTTACCTAATAGATTTATAATAATATTATATTTATTACATAGGAGGTTTTCATGAGCACAATGAGAGTCAAGACATAAGGTATGAGGATTTCTAGTCACACTTTTATTTCTGTGAGACTTATGCCTTAATCACCAGTACTTTAGTTTCTATGGTTTATATAATAAACATGAATGTGTTGTATGATTGTAATAATTAAATATATTTGAATTTATATATATCCATTTTATTATCTCTTTTTCATGTCGTTTTATGGTTCAAAAGTTACCCAGTCGGTAAATTAGTTTTATCTCAATTTTCCTTCTTTGAGTCACATGTTTTGTTAGGAACATGTATTCTTTTAAGATGTGTATATAATTATATATGACATGTTATATCATTAATAAAATTATTTTAATGATATTTTAATTTTATTTTAATGATATTAATTGAGGGTTGTTTTTATTCAAAGTTACTATATTTTTAATATTTTATTGCTGCAATCTTGTCGTTCATCGTGATTGTTTATGATTATGATTCTATTGATGAATTTGTATGATCCAAATATCAATAATTATTATGAATTTTATTCTACAATGGTTATTAATGATATATTCATATAATTTTTTTATTTATAAACACTTTAGTAATTAATATTATTAGACAAATGTTTTTATGAAAATATGACATCATTTCTCTCTTCGGTCAAAAATATGTATTCTTCCAAAAACATATTTTTAAAAATGATTTCAAAAATGGGTTTAAATGATATTTATGACTATATTAAAAAAAATTATTCCAATGATTTTAAAATCTCCTGTTATATGTTTTCAAATATATTTTCAAATATAATGTTTTCAAAAATGACTTATGTATTAAAAATTTTTTTTCAAAGAGAAAAGGATATTTTCCATAAGAATTTTTTTAAAGATATTTAAAAATTATTTTCCATGTAATATGAAATAAATTGATGTTACATATATCTTATTGAGTTTATGATCCAATTATACCATAATTATTCTTCATATGAATCGTTATTTTTTGATGACATGTTATTTTTGAAACATATTTCTCTTCCATGGTTTAAACCATCATAAAAACTTATGAAGCCCACATCATTTAAAGGGATATTATATGATGATATAATTGTTAAAACTATATTTTTTTTACATATTATGATATGATTACATGTTTATGATACCCATCTTATTTCATGGGTTATGATAATATGATTTTTTCTGATCTTGTGGTGTACATATATGAATAATTTAATTATGAGATGGGTGAGAACTATATCAACCAAAAATTCATTGGGTAATCATTTATATCTCATGGAATAAACATTTCTTGAATGTGGAGTAAACATGGTTTATTAAATGCCTTTTTTGCTAATATGGTCTTGAGAGTGAACCCTGACTACTATAATGGTCATGGGAGTGAACTATGTCAACCAAGATGGTTTTAAGGGTAAAACCATTCCACTATGATGGTATTTGAATTAATCCTTGACTACTATGTAAACCATTATATATTCTGAGGTTTCTTCCACAATTCCATGTCTTATTCTCTTTTTATTATTTCATGGATTAACCACTTGATTCCCTTATGTTTCATTTCTTATGAACTACCAATATTTATTTCATGACTATTTATTATGATATTTGATATGAATTTTATGTTCTTATAATGATTTAATCATTTTATCATACCCATATGATTATGATTATCTAATAAAACCTTCCTTTTTTCTATTACTAACCATCTGAGATCACCAATTTTTTATGTTTCCTTTCCCCATATTATTATGATAACTATTATGCTTGATGTCTATAAGAGGTGTTATAGTCAAGGGGAACCTAGTGGGAGATAATTTAGATCAATTACGTATCACTATTTTTGTTTCCATGTTTTCTGAAGGAAATATACTATTACAGTCTTTGGGTATATGTTTTTTTAATGCATTAATTATTCCATAAAAATTATATAATGTCTATGTATGAGAAGTGAGGTTCTCTATTTTAGGTATAATAGAAAATTTTTACATAACCATTCAAATCTATGATAAGAAAACCATCGTTATATCCCTATTGAAATTTCAATAACGATAAGTCTAAGGATGATTCAATGTATAGGAAAATGTCCTTTTAAATTTGGTAAAAGATAGAGCGATTTATTTCCTAGAAAAATATACCTATATTGATACTAAAAGTTAATATGGATATGAAATAGATGTAAATAGGGATAACAACTCCAAAAACACCATATTGAGCTATACTCAATCAAGAACTTGTTCCAGACAACATGCCTTTATGCACACTTATTTTGGAACTTCTAGGATATGGTTTTGAAATTCAAAAAATCATCAAAAACACACATTAAGGATTTAAATTAATTCTGGATATTAATATCCTAAGATAATCCTAAGGATTCATATTATAATGAATTTTTCATAATTTAGATATCTTATAAGTATTTTTTTATTATGGGTTTCCCCCACTATGATAATTGTTTCTTACTCTATATTTTTTGTTTTTAGAAAATGTTTGTAACCTAAAGGAACCATATAAATGATATGTTTGATGTGAAATTAAATGAATATTCACCTGAGTATTTGAATTATAAAGTATATGTAATGATAAAACACATTTCCATGCTCACATAGATTTCTGATGTTATCAATCATGCTGGACATCAAAATGAGCAAAGGAGGGAACAACAATCAGTTGAGTCCTTCATGATCCAGAGTTCACCTATTTTTTGTGGTTATTTTAATCCAATTATTAGGGAAAAATGGATCAGTACCACTAATGAGATATCTTCTATTCTATACTTTTCATAACAAGAGAAATTAATTCTATAAGTTTATCATTTAGAAGGTGAAGTGGACTGGTGGTGGACTATAATAAAGAATACAATAAAATGAGATGAAATTGTATCCAAGGATTAGGACAAGTCGAGAGACTGAATCTTATTTTTTAATAAAAAACACTTTTTTGGAAAAAGTGAGAAACTGCAGGATCACCTAGAATAAGCACTGAAGGAAAAAAAAGTTACAAAAATGTAACATGATCCCATTGTAATTCTTATCCCTATAAATCTTGAAGGAAATAAAAGTTACTGATGTTTCTAGATCATCCTTAATAAGATCTTCAAAGCGCATCCCCAACTTTTCCTATGTTTGCATGTACTCACCTTTTCTGGTCTTCTCTTCATTGAAGCCTCTAACTAAAATGAGGTTCTTCTTCTTAATCTAATCACTCTTCTCCTAGGTAGTATCCAAAAGAATGGTCCTTCCCATCATTTTAACCATAACTTCTATGGATGCATTTATCGTGAGGAATTCCTCTTCCATAGATTCTCTAGAATGTAGGATCGGCTCCATAGGAGCTTCCACAACTGCCTGCAGGTCAAACCTAGGTGAATCTGCTCCATAATATACATCCTCCACTTAGATAGACTTCCCATTATAATTGGTATCACCTTCCTTTAGTTTGGATTTTGATTTATTGGTTGAATGATTCTCCATAGGTTGTGGTAAATAGAAGTAATCCTTTAGGCCTTTCTTATTGCCTTGTCGATCCTTCCTCCTCCTTGGACCACAGAGGACTCTATTCTAGAAATGTTGTTCACTATCATCTGATAACATAATATATTACTCATCACCAAACACATCCCTATGAAATACCTACTTTTTATTGGGGATCTCGACCAAATCTACCTCCAATTTAAGACCCTCATTTTCTAGTCCCTCAAAGCGGTTACCCAACTTGATGGCTGATAACTCACTTCTCAGGGTAGACCTATTCAAAAGAATATCTTCATGATCCAGATAACCCTCTCTTCTAGTGTTTCCAAGTCCTGAAAGCACTGAATCCATATAATAAAAAGCCTTAAATGCCATTGCACTTCCCTCGCCCCCCTTTGTGGTCTCCACTTCCGGACTAGGACCTCTGACACTCACACTTTTGGGGGTCTCCAAAGGAATGAGAACACTAGTATTAATAGCTAAATAAACTTTAGGACCTAATTTTCCCAATGGACCTTGCACAACACTAAGAGAAATACCCAGATCTTTGTTCAAACGATTGAAAATATTAGAAACCAAAATGGTACACTCCTAAGAAGCAAGATGAACACCACGAGATGAGTATGGAATAGAACCTACATCCATATGAAACTTTTCAGCCACACCTCAAGTATTACCTTTTCCCTTGCCACTAACGGTTGAATCCCCCAACCCATTTGACTTGACTCCCCTCCTACATTGAGTCGTAGCATGGACAATTTTCTTGCAGGTAGAACCAAAATCAAACCAAGTCTCAAAATCCACAAACTGTTTCCATCAGTACTCCTCCCCCACAAAAATAAAAAAATACTCATTTTTTAACATAGAAACATCCACTTCCATGTAAATTCGTGGAGCAATAGGGTGGCATACTGCTTGGGTCTGGTTTTCCAAGAACAAATACATACCTACCAGATTCCATAACATGCGCATGATTATAGGATTTTGAAAAGCTAAGGAAAGTTCAAGGAAGCTTACCCATACCACCTTTGTTGGTGTGTCACATTTCATGTGAAAATATAAGTTCTACTGGAAGAGGTAAAAATGAATGTAGTTGCAACTATGGGGAGTAGTAGACTAGGACCTAATCAAGTCTTCCTCTGAGGAAAATAGAATCATCAGATTCCTACTGTTGAGAAGACCAACCATAGAGAAATCTTGAAAACCCTATGTCCTGAAAAAAAATCTTTAGAATGCATACATAGAAGGATGACACTACTTAAATTGAGCAACTAATATAAGATTGTGAAGGTCCAAATCCTCTATAAACTTCAGAGAAGAAATCTCCAGCTGAGGGAAACAGCCGAAAAAATCACCGACCTTAGGGCTCATGGAGATTTTCAAGAAAGAGGGAAGAAAATACAGGTTTGGGAGAGGGAAAAAATAATGGTATGTGGTTACTTCGATGGGTGGCAGAGGTCTCTCCCCCAATGGTGGGGGAGGGACGGTGTAGAAGCCATCACCGTCACAGGATGGGAACCTTCGTCACCAAACCCTCCTGAGAGCACCACCTATTTGTTGTTCACTGATTTGGACGAGTTTTTTTTGACAAAAGAAAGATTCATTAACTAACAAAGATCATCAGAGTTACATGCACATAACCAAGAGGGGAAGTGGTACAGCCAAAGCTTATCGACGTAAAGGGGGCCAATGGCCGCCAGTTGATGGGCAACATTGTTACCTTCCCTTTTGATGAAGGAGAAAGTGCAGCTTATGAAGCTTTGACAGAGGGAATGAATAGTCCTGATGATGGATCCAAAATATTTAAGGCCGACATCATTGAGGTTGATGGCATTGAAAATGGTGAGACAGTCTGATTCGTGGTTAATTGAATTCCATCCATGATCATTTGCGAATTTCAGCCCGACAAGGATGGCGACCGCTTCAGCCACTGCAGTTTCCCATAGCACATTGTGCGATTCATGTTTGGCTATAATTATTTGACCATGGTTGTCCTGGGCCAGCATAACGAGACCAACATGTCCATAATTGTGTAGAGACACATCCACATTAATCTTGAGAATCCCTTTCGGTGGTGGGCACCAATTTGGGGAGGAAGAAGGGGCTCTAAAGGGCCTTTGTTTCTCAGAGTGGTGCTGCCAGCCTACAATCCAGGATGATGCCCATTCAATCCAAAAAATGGGAGGCCTCAACATATGATTAAATATGGCATCATTACGCCGAACCCAGATGATCTAGGCCAGGATACAAAGAGAGCCCACTTTAGCCGGCAAAAATGAGGAGCACCATCGCATCAGGAGAGAGGTGAGGTCTGAGGCCACATCCAGGAATAGATCAAAATGGGATCCCCATTTGGTCCAAACCTCCTTTTCCCCTGGGCATTGGGTAATATCATGGAGGGGAGATTCTGGGATGTACGGGCAGAAGGGGTAGGAATTTTCAATGGACAGGTGTCAGAAGGCAAGGAGGTTCATGGTAGGGAGGGTTCCAGTGCACACCTGCCACCATAAATGGCGGATTTTTGGGGGGACATTGAGCCTCCACAACGATTTCCAAAGCCCCTCATCTCCTTCATTAGTCAGTGTACAAAGGGCAAGCCGATATCCCGATTTAACCGTGTAGGCTCTCGAGATGTCATTGATCCAGAAGAGATGGTCAAGGCCTACATCCGGGACATAGGGGATACTCAGAATGATCCTTATGTCCCTCTTGTTAAACCAAGAGAAATTTTTTCCAAGCACCACCCATTCCCCTAGTCAGAAAACAGGCATCGGATAGTGGTACATTCGGAACCTGGATGGATAGGGGATGAAGAACTCACATCTTCCTTGTCAATAAGCCAGGGATCACTCCAAATATTAACTGTTGAGCTATCTCCAATCCTCCAACCCAATCCTTTATTTAGCAGATTACGGGAGCCCCAGATGCTTCTCCAGATAAAGCTAGGACGGGGGTCAAGATGGGAGCCATGGAAATCCTTGTGTGGGAAGTATTTTTCACAGAGAATACACGCACAGAGAGATGGTAGACAATTATTCATTTTACAAGGATAAATAAATATTTACTGGAGTTAATGTATAGGTTAATTCTTTTTGGAACCCATGACCATAATTTTACAAGACATTTTAGGTAAATATCATGTATTATATTTCAACCTGAATGTAATTTATATAGATTCATTAGTGGCTTAAATCAAAGTCTTAGAAGGGAATAATCCATAAGATACATAAATATCTATTAATATATTTTTCATTGTGAAATAAATATTGAAATGGAGGTTGGATATACCTATCAGTCTCATGTATTTAACAATAAAATGAAGATAGAGTTCAGAGGAAAATTTAAATACCATAGTGAAAAGAAGATGATATTTCCATTAGGCTCAAACTGTTGGATGAATCATGGAGATATTTTTATTAAGTTTTACATTAAAATTTTATGTGATAAAGGTAAGGTCATCTGGAATTTTATTTCCTATGTGATGGGAAAAAGTTTTCTAATCATGTGGATTGAGAGAAAGCTTCAATGAATGTAACTCCCCCACTTCAAGCCTAAAATTTTAAATATAAGGGTAATTATAATAAGTAGTTCCTAACCCAGAAGGTTATTGATGGTGATTGAAATTAAAAATTTATTATTTCAAGGGGCAAGGGAACATCTCATGAAATTATTAATTCTAATGTGGGGTGCAACAATGACGTGGTGAAAGGTACACTTACCATCCACCCTAGAACTCCTAATTCCATATTTAATTCTGAATCCAACCACTATTTAATATCTAAATAATTTTTTAATGGTATATAGATTCCAAAAAAACAATTATTTCTGAAATTATAAGTGAAAAACCCTAATGGTATGATGATCTCATATGAAGTGTATGATTTATCTTCAATTGTCATTTGTGGGAATGTGAATATTGGAAATATTTTCATTCTTCCTCTGGTTGAATTCAATGTCATCTTAGGCATGGATTGGATTTATTTACATGAACCTCACATCAATTAATACATAATGGATGGTATGTTTGATATTTCAATCCAAAATATGATCATATTTCAATTTTATGATTAGTATGAACCTCAGATGGAGATTGCATCATATTTATTTTACTAGATTCCTAATCATAATGTGTTTTTATCTCAATTTTTGAGGAGAAAATTGAAATCAATGATATGCCTATTGTTGAAGGATTTTTGGATGTATTTTCATAATAGTTTCATAGCCTTCCACTAAAATATTCAGTTGAGTTTTCCACAGAACTCATATATGGTTCCACACCAATTAAAAGGACTCCCTGTAGAATGGATCTGATTGAGTTATAGGAATTGAAGAAGAATATCTAAGAAAACCATGACAAGGGATTCATTTGGCCAAGTGTGTCACATTGATATGAACCTATCCTTTTTATAATATAGTGCGATGGATCAATGCACCTCTACATTGATTATTGACAACTGAACAAGATCCAAAAAATGAAAAAAATTTCATCTTCCCCATATTGATGACTTGTTTGATCAACTATATGGAGCTAAATAATTTTCCAATATTTTCCATCACTCTGGATATCATCAATTTAAGTTCAAGATATTGGATATACCTAATATAGAATTATATACAAGGTATAATCACTATAAATATATAGTGATTCCTTTTGGTATTACAAATTCACCTGATATATTCATGGATTTAGTGAGTAGAGTATTTCAATATTACTTTGATAAGTTTGTGGTAGTATTTAATGATGATATTCATATCCATTCAATGAGAAAATAAGATCATGAAGAACACTTGATAATTTTACTAAAGATCCTACAAAATGATAAATTTTATGAAAAATTTAAAAGACTAAATATTGGATATAAAAGGATTCATTTTAGTGTTATATAATCTTAAGATATGGTATAGTAATAGATCCATCAAAGATGGATGCTATTGAATGATAGTCTAGAGAAACTACATTGAAAGATATCTATAGTTTTCTTAGTGTAGATGGATATTATTGATGGTTTGTGGAAAATTTCAAATGACTATCTAATCCTTTGATGAAGTTAACTCAGAAGGGTCCAAATTTTCTCTTGATATATGAATGTGATGAAAATTTCAAGGAAATAAAGATAATGTTATTTTGAACACCTATTATTATGATACCCTATAATGGATAAGGGTTTGTTATCTATAGTTATGAATCCAAGAGTGGATTGGGATGTGTTATAATAGATTAATAACATGCTTATATCCTTTTCTACACAACAATTATAGATTCAGGAGAAAAAAATACACAACTCATGATCTGGAGTCAGTTGTTGAATTTTTTCATTAAAGATATGAATTCAATATCTTTATAGAGAAAAGTTATATATATATATATATATATATATCGATCATAAATGTATACAGTTTATATTCACACAGAAGGAGTTTAATATGCACCTGAGATAATGGTTATAGATGATAAAGGAGTCTAACTTCGCAATACATTAACACCCATGGATAACAACCAAGGTGGACATTTTATTTAGTCAAAATGGTCATGTTATCTATTCCATGATGAGGATCATAGAAGAGATAATAATTCTGAATTTTAAAAGTATATACAAAGAATCCCAAAAGGATTTGGAAAAAATATTATCTTTCTCAATTTAATGTTAAGCACTCAATCCAATTGAATATTGAATAAGCATAGATGAAAGATGTAGAACTACAAATGAAGGTTAGAAATGTTACTTATTTTAACCTTGATCAAGATGGAATAATATGGTTCATGAACAATTTATGTGTTACGACCAAAACATATTTGAAAAAGGATATATAAGAGGTAAATCAAAGTTCTTAATTCTCTATTAAATCTAAATGTATGAAGGTGTATAGATATTTTAAATAATACTTATGATGGGAATGCATGAAGAAGGATATTTTAGAGCTTTTATCTTAGTTATTTTCATTCCATCTACTATAGGATAAATGAAAAAATTATAAGGGGATGTTGTATCCATTGCACATACCAGAATAGAAATAGGAGAACATCACTATGGAGTTTTTCATTGGACTCCCCAAAACCATTAAAGGGAATAATGGTTTATGGGTGGTAGGATCACCTTACTAAGTCAGTACACTTTATTTCTATTAGAGAATACTTCTCTATGGATCAACTTTTTAGGATATAGATTAAATAACTATTATTGTTTCAAGGAGTCCCTAATTATATTGTATTAGATTGATATCTCAGTTTTACCTCAATTCATTGTTTAATTAATTATCAAGAACTTGATATAGAATTTAGTTTTATCACTACTCATCATCCTCAGATGGGTGGTTAGTCTGAATGAACGATTCAAATTCTAGAGGATATGTTTAGGACTTATTTATTGGATTTCCAAGGTGGTTGGGATAAAAAACATCCACTAGTTTATTTTTCATACAATAATAACTTTAACTAAAGAATTTACATGTCTTTTTATGAAGTCATATATGAAAATAAATTTAGTACTCTAACATGTTGTAATGATATTGGATAAATAAATACATTGTGACATGATATCACTGAATAAATTCTAGAGAAGTTTATAACTACTCAATAAAATATCAAGATAGATCGATATCGATATAAAATTTATTCTGAAAATTATCAGCATGATGTAGAATTTGAAGTTGGTGAAAATATGTTTCTATGAATATATCCCTAGAAGAATGTTATGATAAATGGGATGAAAATGAAACTAAGACCTAGGTATATCAATCCCTTTGAAATTCGTGGCCATATTGGTATAGTAGCCTATTTCTTAGAGGTTCCAAAAATCCTCTATTATAAAAGATGTGTTCCATGTATCTCTTATGAGGAATTAAATACCAAAAACTTCACATTTACTAAACTCAAAGTTCATAACAAATGAGAATGATCATTACTATGGGAAAAAACTAGTTGAAATTATGGATCGTAAAGATATAGTTATACCAAACAAGACCACTCATGTAATCAATGTTTTGTGGAGAAATCACAAGTTAGAGGAAGTGACATGGGAACATTATGATATGATGAGACAACATTATCCTCAGTTGTTTATATCATAATTACTATTTTATAGGTAGAAATCCATTTTATGGGGGGGGTATAATGTAACATTGTGTTTACCTTTTTATATATAAAATAATTGCACTCATCCTCCTCTATAAAATGGGAACTCACCCCCTCACTTATTCACGTCTCTACAACCCATTTACTTTTCTAATCACTCTATAAATATCCTCCGAACATCACTAACTTCATTATAGAGGACTTAAATTAGGAAGAAATCCAACCATGGAATCCCTTTGGTTAAAACCAAAAGGAGTTACCCAAAGAAGAGGTAACATCCTTAAACTGAAACTTTTGTTTTAGTTCATTATACACTACTCCATTTTCATTATTCCTTGATTATATAATAACATATATATCATAAATATACTAAGATTATTTATTTTTAGGGTATGACCTACACTCACACAAACTTCCATAAAATGGGACACAAAATTATATTTCATGTGTATGGCGGACGATGGCCCCGTGAACCGATGTCGTTCATTATTCCATTACCACCTTTATTTCTTGGTAATAATGATTGAATTTATGTTTTTATATGACATATATGATATTTTTTATTTTTTTATTCTTAAAGAATTTTTATATATTACATACCTTCATGATTTCAATTTTTTGAAAATATGATAACTTCGTTTGTGGACGTGTACACCAACACCTACTCAAAGTGATGTGATTCATTCACAATTTACATGGAAAGTATTAAATATAAGTTTAATGAAACTATATTATATATATGACATAATAATTATAATTTATTTATATTATATATATATATATATTTATTCATATATTTCATTTAATTTTTTTCATTCACTACATCATGAAAATTGAAACAATGTTCATGCGTACGTATTGCATATCGTCTCCATGAATGATGTATTAAATTTTCTATTTATATCATTTATAGATTGTTATAAATAAATATACACTGAATATATATTATATTTAAATGATTTTATCATTATTTTTAAGATGAAATCATGATAATTAATAGGACAAAAAATATAAAAATTTAAAACACTTACGAAAATAATTCTATTATTACCCGAAACATAACATTAACATCGAATTATTAATTAAAATTTAACAAAAGTTCATAAGAAAATAAAATATGGTTTGATATAGTTGAGTATGGTTTTTTAATATATTTATATTAAACTTATATTTATTATAAATGAGGTTTTCATGAGTACTAAGAGAGTTAAGACATAAGGTAAGGGGAGTTATTATCATGCTTTTATTTTTACGACACTTCTGAATTATTCTCCTCTAATTTATTATGTGTGGTCTATATATTTACAATTAATTTATTATAATATTACTATTTTTAAAATTATATTTATTTTCATATCAATTTTATTAGCACTATTTTATGGGGATATATGGTTCAAATGTTACCAACATGGTATAGTAATTTTGTCTCTATTTTCCTTCATCGAGACACATGTATTATTATGAAACTATATTGTTTTATGAGGTATATAAAATGATATTTTATATTTTATAAAATTAATCACATTATTTTCATGATAATTTAAGTATCATTTATTGTTATTCTTTCATTGTGGTTCTAATTCAATGTTACCAAAGTCATAAAAGTTTGTTAGTACAATCTCATTGTTTATCAAGATTGTTTACGATTATGATTCTACTAAGGAAATCATATAATCCATCCCTAAATAATTCTAATGACTTATATTATCAGATGACTGATCATGATATCTTCATGAAATGGTACAATTTATCCACACTTTGGTACTTAATATTATTATGATAATGTTTTTAAGAAAATACGACTTCATTTATCTCTTCGGTAAAAATTGTTTTTCTTAAAAAACAATTTTTTATAAAAATGTTTTAATATTTTTAAAAATATATTTTATGAATATTTTTTTAAAAAAATATTTCAGTTATTTTCAATGATTTATTTATATTTGTTAAATCCATTTTGAAACAAACAGGTTCAAAAAATGTTTTATGTATTATAAAATATTTTGGAATTAAAAATTGATATTTTCCCCAACATATATTTTTAAAATTTATTTCAAAATTATATTTCATCTAAAATGAAATCCATTGGAGTTAAATCTATATTATTGAGGTTAGGATCCAAAGATAACATTTGTATTTTTTATTAGAATATTTATGCTTTTGATGATATGTGGTTTATGAAACCCATTCCCCTTCCGCGAGTTATACCATGATAAAAACTTATGAAACCCAGTTATTTTCATGGGTTATTCTATGATGGAATTATTATGAAACATTTCTCTTTTCCATTGGTTATGATATAATAATATATTTATGATATCCATTTAATATCATTTTTTATGATTTGTTGATTGTTTATGATCTTATGACACATATATTTATGATTTTTTAGGATATGGGTGGGACCTATATCTCCATCCAATGCATTGGGAAACTGATTATATATAATGAGATAGACATGTATGAAATGAAGTGTGAACTCAGTTTAGTAAAGGAATTTGTTTTCTAAGATGGTCTGGGGAGTGAACCATGACTACTGGGATTTTAATGTGAGTGATCCATGACTACCAAAATAGTTTTTGGAGTGAACCCATTCAAATAAGATGTACTTGTAATTACTCTATGACTACTATAGAAATATTTTTTTAATCTTATGTTACTTCCAAAATTCTATGTCTTATTCATAACTTCGATTTTATTGATTTTTATCTTTATTCACTTATGATTCATGTCTTCTAAAATACCAATCATTATTCCATGGATCTTGAATAAGATATTTTATATACAGGGTATGATCATATAATGTTATGATGATGTTATCTTACCCTTATTCTCATGATTATACTTATAAATATCCCTTGTTTACCCTTATTGAGAATGTTATCTCACCATTTTTTATGTTTCCATTATGTAGGATATGAAGATATGTATCATGATTGATATTTCTAAAAAGGGTTCTAGTCATGGATAACCCAATGAGTGATAATCTAGTTCACTTATGTATCAGTGTTTATGTTTTGATGCTTCCAAAGGAAATTAACAAATATGTTCTTTGGGTGTTTGTTTGTGTAATGTATTAAGTATTATGAAAAATTGATGTAAGATCAATTTATGATAAGTGGGGTTCATTATATATCTGGTCTAAGAGATCATCTATTCAAGGTAGTAGATACTAGTTCTTGACCATAATCTATATCAATTGTCTGTAATCCATGCATAAATGAAGGATCCCATTTTCCTTATTGGAGAAAATATTGGGTGAACCCCAAGAGGAAGTGTTAAGTTGTTTAAATCCTTTTTCTATAAATCCACCAACTATCTCTTTCTCTCATGAATCTCAGTTGGTCCCATCATGTATGGAGTAACGGACATTGGAGCTACTCATGGAACAAGTTCAATCATATACCCTCCCTCTATCTAGGTTAAGCCAAAAATATTGTCGGGAAAGACATCCGTGAAATGATCTACTATGGGAGGAACATCTTTCAGGTGTAAACCATTAACCTCCATGAAGAGAACAAAAATCTATGTGGTCACTCCACCTAGGCCATTTTTCATTAGTCCCTCTCTACTTACACGTACATACCACTCACCCTTATATAGATTACTACTTCCCTCTATTGATATAGATGATACCCTACAATGAATAAGTTTACACAAGAATGATATGGAACCAACTAATACATAAAAATAAAGACATAAAATACTATCATCTTGAGAATAAAGATGTCCCATAAGATTGTATGACTTATTACATCAAGGGGGGAGTCCCTACATTGGATTATTCCCTATGATCATACTCCCAATTGGGTATCCATGGTAATTACACCACAATAATAATGAATTTAAAACCCAACACATTCCATGGTTGTTAAAGAGATAGAAGAGTGCAAATAAACTATATCGAAGAAAGCATACACAATGGAAGATGCTACATATAATAAGACCTTGTACTATTGGAAGTCTGACACTCTTATCCTTAAGTATTGTCTGTAAAGCATAAAACTAACTCGATCCACGTCTCTGTACAATAGCTAGAATACACTAATTATGACCTCTCTATTGGTTATGATGATCTAGACTCTAGATACTATGTCCATGATCTTCTTCTTATCTAGTCTTGTTAGTGATACTCCAAAAACCCACCTAAAGTGGCATAAAATATCCTTTCCTCCGAAGGTGGAGTGAGTATGGAGCCTCTTCTATAGGAAGAAGATGGAAATGTCTAATAGAATATCCGAATATTAACCACATGAATACAAACATGTCACTCCATTAGGTATATATCAAACTGAGGTTTCAAATTCTCTTACCACCCATGTTGATGGTATACAATAGAGCAACCAATGTGGTTACTCAAACTACCACTGCTCTGAAGTGTAACCTCAAAGGAACGCCTCCTACCACAGGAAGAACTATTGGCCTTCCTCAATATTGATCCTCTATGGATGGTAGTATCACATTACATCAGGTTTCAATCATTATTAAGAGCATGATTGAATATATCAGAGAAAATAGGAAGGTTAAAAACATCACCTGTGTATGAATGGAATACTAGATTCCATCCTCAAAGCATCCAGTACATGAAAGTTCATCACTGGATAGAAGCAGTGTAAATAAATGCGACTCAATAAATGGAAAAAATTACATAGGAATAACTTATAATATTCCTCTAGATTCATGAACTCTTTGGCTCAGTTATCCCTCAATATCTAATGAAATAAGTTATCATATAAGGTAGTTTGAAAAACATCCCATACCATGCCCTGATGGAAACCAACCTGGGTAATTACATCCCACCAGCACTTTTCTAAATCACATAGCATATAGGTGGCATGTTTGAACATCCAATACAAAAGAGTATCAAGATTATCAATGATATAAAGAGTAGACTCCAACTAATACATATCATCCTATCGATCACCACCCCCCAAGAAGGTGGGAGGATGTTCCTGTTGAAACTCATGTGTCTAATATGCCATTGTAGGTGTAGGTGGTGGAAAATACTGAATGTTCTGCATCAGACATTGGAAACTCTTATGACGTTGAGTGTCAATTCCAAACTTAGGTATAATAGTTCATGTCAAAATTGGAACTCGTAGTGGTAGGACTAGCGGCTTAGGGCCCACCACGATTGGATTATGGTCATCACCACCCTCCTAGTTCATGAAATGAGGAATTTGTGGTGGCATAGGTCTAAAAATTCCAACCACATGTGTTTAAATAAAAATTTTGAACAACTAGAAGCACTTGAGGATGAAGGATATAAAAAGGGGATCACTATCGATGGTATACTTCCTCAAATACCTGCTTAGAAGGTTGGGTAATATTAAGTGTATGAGTTTAAATTATAGGAGCTCCAATAGGTGAAGGGTCAACTGTACCATACCTCTTAATTTATGGGACACATTAATTTATATTTCATATTTTAACTATTATATTTAATTTTCATATAATATAATATAAAAATATGATTAAAATGGATTTTCATTTCTAATGAATCAGGGCCCATATTCCTTATCAAAGAATGAAACACCCATTTAATCTCAATATATTCCCATTTACATTTAGTCACAGAATGTAACATGTTATGTATGATGTATTGACTCAGTAAACTACCCATTCCAATCCATGAGGGAGCATACACCTTATTAATTCAAACTTTCAATTACTCAATCGCATCCAAAGATCAACATAGGACAAATATAACTACCAAGCATAAAAAATCATAAAAAAACAAGAAATGCATAAGTGAAATGTACATATATGGCATGCCATATGAATTTAATGTGAATTCTAGGTGCCTATGATTATGAATGTGATAATTATCCTTTAACTCATGTCATTGTTCGATTAATGAAATAAAATACTCAATCATTATAATAATAATTACCACCACATAACATGCATGTCACCCAATAGTGAAAGGATATGAACTGTAATAGTAAAA
Source organism: Viscum album (assembly GCA_963277665.1). Lineage (NCBI taxonomy): Eukaryota > Viridiplantae > Streptophyta > Magnoliopsida > Santalales > Viscaceae > Viscum > Viscum album. The sequence continues at coordinate 55,257,072 of OY728153.1, read as the reverse complement.
ATACAGAACAAAAATTCATATTTTGGAAACTCAGTATTTACCCTGAGTGTGGGTTAACTACACACTTTTATGATATATAAAAATGTTATAAATAATTACTTATCTACTTTCAATTTTCTCAAATTAAAAAATTAAAAAGGAACCCCTATGATACCATTTGTGATGTACCAAACCTGGGTGCCTCTCAAAGGTTCCCAAAGCCTAGTTAGCCACATGGTCCCAATCACATCTCTCCAAACTATAGAGGATGATGAATAGAAGTGAGGGAATATGGTGTGTCATTGGGGAAATAATCCTGTCATTACTAGAATGTAGGAAAATATAAAATATAATTATAGGTAAATAACATAATCATAATATTATTAGATGCCACAATATATAACAGACACTATAACACTAGACCAATAACTCACCATAGTGGGAGAAGAAAGAAATACTAAACAAATGAAGAAACTGATAATAGTACTCAATGTTGGTATCTAAATCATATAAAAAAGTTGATGATAATGTATGTCTTTTTCCAAAATACTGGAAGAAAGGTATACACAGTAGTGGGGAAAACATGCTATAGAAAACAAGAAAAAAGAATCTAAAACTATACAAGCATCTATATTTCTAGCTCAATCATCTAATACCAAGATGTATCCTAAGAAAGCAACAAAAATTAGGTTTTCAAGGAGGTAATATTACCTTTTTCAACACATACATACATGTAATCTACCCGTGTACCAATGACCGCCCAGATAGGGTGTGATATAAATCATAGAAGGCCACCAAAAATGACTTCAACACTATCCATTCTCTATATATAAACTTAAATAGTGTGAATGCATGCACATATAAACGTAATTACTTCATCAATTTAAATACTCATTACCTACATCTTACAGAGTTGGTGTATGAATGTGTAACCATTTCATTTACTAATTATGTTCCAGTTTATTTAGTAAGTCACATGAGGTATAACTAGAACTGACATCATCTTATGATAATAATCATAAAGTACCACACATTTAACAAGGTATCTTTTAATTTTGATAGTAGTGAAAATGATAAAAGTTATTAACATAATAATACTTGACCTCATGGGTCAAAACAACTCAGTAATAACCTATAACCTATATTTCATGGGGAATAGAGTAATATAAGAGACATAAACTAGGTAATTCCAATATAATATGAATATAATTGAGATCAAGGAATTCATTCAGGTAAAACAAGATATGAAATTATGGGTTCTAAGGGTGTATCCATGGTTACAAATGTTCATAGACATGATGTTGGATCCAAGGAGTGTATCAAAGGTAATGTATTATAATAATGGAGGGATCTAACAGTGTCATTCCAAGAATTGAAAAGTATAAATATATCAGGTTCCTAGGTGGGTATCATCCTTTGAAACCGACCTCCTTGAATCAGAATGAAACCCATGAATTTTAAAGGCATTCACTTGGGAATCCAAGGATATATGGAGTCTTAATACTCCAATAATATTTAATAGGTATATATTCAATAGGCACCATATAATTGATTAATTATCTTAATTATTCCATTTATTACTCATTCCTCTTAATATATAATTTTGTTCAAACATTTTCATTTCATTGGTGTGAAAATTCATAAATATGAATGAAACTATATAGTACATAAGTTATATAGTAATTATTTAGGTTTACTCCACTACATTCCATAAGCATGGAATGGTAATCTACATATGTGAAACCATGTCATTAATTTACATTTGAATATTTAAATTGATATATATATATACACACACACACACACACATTCAAATTACCAATAAAATGTTTATAAATTGATTAAACAAAATTAATCACAAGGGACAATATAAATATTCACATGTAATATCCATTAACAATTAATTGATTTAATTAAACACTAACCTTTATAAAAGTCATGTCGAAACACACTCAAATAGTGATGTAAATAAATATAACATGTTACTAAAATCATAATTATAGAAACACCCTACATGGGGTAGTCGACGTTGAGTTCATAACCGAAAATGTTGGATACAATATATCAAAAGGGTCTTTGAATAAAATTCTAATGACTATAAGTAAGGAAAAATAATTAAACAAGAAATGCATGATGAAATAAGCATTCACACAATGATAAGAATCAATAAAATAATTAGTCATGATGGTGAGTAATGGTCCACTTAATATAAGCTCATAAGACTCTCCTCATGAAGTATCATCCTTTAGTTTTTCCTAGATTAGAAGAAATATAAATAACATATCAATGCTAAAAAAATAGGCCATATGAATACTTACTAATACACATCCAACGTGAGAAAAATGGATCGAATCAGACATCGAATTGGAGAATGGGAGAAAACCCAATGGAAGAAGGATTTAATGATTCGAAATAATGGATATGTTAGGTGTTGATATCTAATGGAACGAGACAAGGAGGAAGGGTGTGAGTTAAAAATTTCATTAAGGTAATTTCTGTAATTTTCCCCACTAAATAGGAATCAAATACTTGTCTATGCACATCCAACATGATTAAAAATGATCAAATTAGTCTTTAGATTAGATAATAGTAGAAAACCCATGGAATAAGGATTAAATTCTCAAAAAATGGATAAGAGATGTGATGGTATCTGATGGAATGATCCAAAGAGGATGTGGGTGATTAAAAAAATTTAATTATGGGAATTTATATATGTTTTCCCACAAAATAGGGATCACACAGTTTGGACACATGGTTTTCCAACTCAAGCACCAATTGTATGCCTCGTAGTTCTTAAGGAGGCTACCCACATGGTTTGGATGCATGATTATAGAAATTGTGTGCCATCCATGAGAATAACCTTTTCTAGAAACTATAGAAATTTCATATGGGAATGTGGCCCCTAGTGCACAGTTTGGGAAAATGGTGTACCCTGATTGCTCCTATGTCCATCCCCACATGGTTAAGAGGGACCATGTGGGATCATCCTCATGTTGTCTAATATTTTTTTTTACCAAGTGTGTTTATCTGCCATCTAGGTTTAGGAGCTCTGAACATGCCCCAAAACTCCCCAAAACCATTCCAACCTCATAGAGATTCCATATTAGGTTCATAATAAAAAATTATACATAATTTTAAAAAGATTCAAACCTGATATAAAATCAGGGTTCTTATACACAATGTGTGTGATTATTTTGGTTGAGAATGACTATTGACATCATCATTGAAACACATGTTCCACTACTACATTATTAATAATAGAAGAGAAAAAATTGGCTTGGCCATTGAATATAGCTTCAAAAAATGGGTTCTAATATATTTCTCCTATAAAATAATCATGGTGTGTATATCCTAAATGGAAGGTGGCACATTAAGGAGTTGTTCAGTCATTGTGGGGGAGTCAATTTTGAGATTGAAAATGATGTGGATTCAAAATGGTGAAGATATGGAGTTTAAAAATGTATTGGAATGGGTTGTAAAGTGATGTTCAACACTATAAGTGCTACATTGCTATATATTTAGCACATATCATGTGTATATAAATAAGATAAAGGCATGGGATCATCTCCTGGTGGACTACTATCTAGATTCTAGTTTAGGTAAGGAACCTAACAGAGGGGCAGTGACCATTAAGACAATATGAGGTAAACATGAATGATATAGTTGTGTAAGGGATAACACACCTGAGATCATAAATATTTTAAAAATAGGGAATAAAGTAACACATAGATCCCTGGATGGAAATAGTATTATGGGGTACCATCACTAATAGAGTTCATCCTCTATGGAAAGTAATATAATATAGTTATATTCATTATAAATCACAAGAAATACTTATTAGAAATAATGTTTATGAACATGTATCTATAACTATATAACATGGAATTTGTATTCATACAAGGAGGAAAAATTGTAACTAGTTTATAGTCATGCATAATGGATTACTAATATTTTTTGATTATGTAAAATGATAAGACTAACTCAAATTATCTCATTGTCTTCTAGAATGACTTGTGGGGAAATGTAGAATATGGTTGATATGATTAGGTAAAAATGTAGTTTTTCCATGGTCTTGAGATGGGTAAAACACCATAGATGATTAATGTCACACAAAATGTACTTTTTTTATAATATAATTTATTGAAGGAAGTATTTTAGTATCATGTAGTTTATTTTCAAACATGTTTTTTTGTGATAGTAAACTATTCACCATTACTGTTCATGACTTCCAATACATCAACCAACAATGTTGATATTCCAAGATAGTTTCTATATATACTCATTTATTTCAAGATGAATCATTCAATGACCATTAATATGGCTATGTCCCATGAAATATTATTTTCGTAGTAATATTCCACACATGGGGAAAATCATGAAGGATTTTTATTTAAAAACCATATAGCTACATAAATGATAAGGGTTGACACCCTTTCTCTATAATTTTATCTTAAAACATCATAAAGGGATCATATTTGGAAAAAAACATCTATTAGTAGTGTTTATATGGTGTTGGGAAAAATTTTCAATGTGATGCCTTTATTTGAACTCTAATTTTATTTAAATAATTCTAAAATATCAAATATTCAAAAGCCCATAAATAATTGATTTTTTTTGTATATGAATTTAAAATAAAAACCGATAATTAACATCAAAATATGAATATTTATTAATATTATAGATGTGTTTATATTGAATTTTCAATTATTAATTCATGAAATAAAAAATTATATTTTTTAAAATATCATAAAAAATAAAAATTAAGTAATTTCTATGTAAAACACAAGGACATAACATTCCATTAAAATATAATTCAATTAAAAAACATTAAAATAAATACAAAATATTTTTCATTTATTAAAATATAGAAAATAACAACATATCAAATACCATAAAACCAAAAAATTCTCAAATGATAATATATTAGAGGATGAGAAATGTGAATATAAGAGTCCACTAGTAGTCACATCACCAAAACATGGATACATAGATAAAAAAATTCACCCTCTAGATATCACGTATAAGGAACAAGAAACTCCTCAACATAGATTGTTGTAATAAAACATTGGCTTTTATTAGAATATTTTAATCACATCACTATTCAAAAAAGTTTCCACATGAACTCAAGATTATATCCAATAGAATAATAACTAATGTAAAGGATAATTTTATTTTTATATGGTTTTGAAATTACATCCCATATACATGGAGTAATCATACTGATTTTTTTGCTACATTAGAACATCTACGGGCATAAAATATTTGTTCCATTACCACCACATAGATTAGTAAATATATAGTATTTATAATCTTCCATTGTACACATGTCAGTGGACCCACCCCTTTTTTTATAGAAAGCTATGAATAATAAACAAGTGGAATATATATTTTATTTTTTACGGGATCCTTATACTGAAATTATATAAGTATACATCACTTATATCATTCCATTTCTTAACCACTGATAGCCATTAAAATAACATGAAAAAATTTCCATCAAATTTATCTTATCATAAATACATATTTTTTTGAATATAATATTCTATAAAACACCACTAAATGTCTATAACCATTTATATATTTTAAATATAATTGGAGTTTTTGGAATATGATTGAAAAATTAATGAAATTATGTAATTTAAATATCCTACCCATCTATATTATATAGTCAGTAACCTTAATAATATTCCTCACGACTATTAACAATATCCCACATCAATATTTTTCCATGAAATTTAGAAAACCTATAATACATATTGAAAATAATAAAATTACACTCTTCTTTTACATCATGTAGTGGTTTCGAAAACCTTATAGTCACCCTAGAACCACCCAAAAATAGTGTTTACCATAAAATTATTGGTTCATATATTTACATATTCTACTTACCTGAATTTTTACGTAGATCTAACAGTCTTCCATCTATCAAATTTTGAATGTATTGGTATTTCTAATTCAATATGACTAGTCCATGCATGAAACATTGTATTTTTTTTAATATTTTTATCACTTTGACTATCAAAGTACAGTATCCAACTTACCATTACTGTAAGAACCTGGATCTTAGTTCAAGTATGTTTTTCCTTTTTCTGGAGTTTTTGAGAAAAATGAAGTTTCTGGAAATTTTCAAAGTACACGCCGTGTACTTTCTGAGTACACACCGTGTACTATGATCCGGCTCAAAGCCGTGTTCTGGCCGTGCCCGGGCCACACACACGGTGTGTAGGGGTGACGTGGAGGCCGAATTTGGGAGAGTATGGAAAGGACCCAGTACACGCCGTGTACTTTTTTTTTCATTAAACGGACTGGGGTCGCACCTAACCCCCAGTTTCATCTTCTTATTCAGTTTTCGTCCGTCCAAGAGCGATCGTATGGCCGGATCTTTGATAGGTTCCCGCCTCTCCGTCCATTCTCCGATTCAAGCACGGTCGATTGCATTGGAATCGCCGCGGTGAGTTCTTCCTTCTGCTTGAGCGTTGTTTCTTGATTCCTCCTTGTTTTCAAGTTATCATGGGATGAATATTTTGTGCGTTTTCTCAGATCTACATCATTCTAAGGGGAATCTATCATCTAGGTTCACGTATATCGATCTCCTAGGATCGAGGTAGGTGGTTTGTGCCTTTCTGTAGAAAGTTGATGAATATTTTGTGCAATTTCCACCAATACCCTTGAACGGGGTATTGCGTGTTTCCTGTTTTTCCCTTGTTACTTGCCTTGTTTTCTTGATTGCTTTAGTAGAGGTTATTTCTCATGATTAGAGAAATTTGTTTGTGCTCAGATTGCTTTACCATGCTTGTTCTTCCTGTTTGGTGTTTTTCCAGTTGCCATGCATAGTTGTAGGATAGTGGAATTGTTGATTTATTTTTTTGCTGTTGAGCCTTAGTTGTTAGCCAAGTAGTTCTTGAGGTTTACTTGGACGATACACGCATGCTGAGCATGTTTAGTTATACTCAGGACTGTGAGAACCTAGAGTAGTAGACCAAAGGGAGAATTGACGGAAGGGCTTCTCCAGAGTGTCTTTTAATTGCGATGTGAGACTATAGAGAGAATTGACATTGAGTGCTTCCCCAGAGAGTCTGTAGATCCACGACGTGAGTCACCGGGGGAATTGACATTGAGTGGTTCCCCAGAGATCCTTTAGCATGATACGAGACTATAGGGGGAATTGACAGTGAGTGCTTCCCCAGAGAGTCTACTTAATTATGTAGCTGAACCAGAGGGGTGAGACTGTGTGTGCCTCCCAGAGGGTTGCTAGTACTTGTAGGTTGAACCATAGAGGTTAGACTGTGAGAGATACCCAGAGGGTTACCTATTTTCTTCTTGTTGCTGACTGCTTACTTGTGTGTTTTACTTGTTAGAACTGTGGAATTTAGCTGCTTGTGCTTTTCTGTTTACTGCTTCTTGTTTTATTATTGCCATGTATTCATTAACTACTAGGCACAAATATTTGGGTGATTACATACTGGGATTGTATCTCACACCCTGTTTGGTCCATGATTTTGGGCCCAAGCAGACTATGTTGCTGCAGGTTTAGATAAGGGAAAGTTCCCTTCTACTTCAGGGTCTTGACTGCATCAGGAGCGGGGGAGCATGGGACCGAGCCGTGGCTCGCGATGCTGAGAAGATTATTTTGTTTTTATTTTGCACTTGGTTTCAGTTGTATTTCAGCACGTTGTTGTGTTTTCTTTTTTCCTTAGATAATCATACCTGCTGCATCATTTTCATCATAGTTATGTATCTACGTTGCTTCTGTTATTTGGTTTCTGTTGTTATGCATGTCGTTTACTGCTTCCGCTGTTTATTATTGTTTTCTTACCTTGTATACCTTACCGAATGAGGGCATAGTTTCCCCACCGACTCACCAAGGACCTCGCTAGTAGTCGGAAGCCTTTGGCGTTTGGGGAAACACGCTTGAGGTCATGTGGCGAACCGGGTACAGGGCACCAGTGGAGGGGCTCCAGACTCGGGATGTTACAATTACTTTTACATGTTTTACTTGAATATGTATCATCTAAACCAATCCATTTATTCCTTCCATTAATATTAAATATTTATAATTCTTATCATTGAGTTTAACTTCATTATTATAACTGCACAATAAACCAACTATTATCTCTATAATTGAAACCCCATATATTATAATAGTCATATGAATTTAATAATACTTATAATGTAAAATTTTTCATACTCATGAAATTGTTAAAATAATATAATGAATATGGCTATATTTCTTGTGTAATTTTGATATTAGATAATTTAAATGATGTTTTTTGTATGTTCTTACCCTATATTTCTTATAGATCCACTAATTAGTTCCAATGAATAATATATTTTAGGTTTAATAGATACCATTTCACACATTTAAATTCTAACTACTAAATAAAATAGAGACTTATCCATGCATCATACCTCATCATCCAATATTAGTTCTTAACCCTAAGACAACATTAATTTTTCCACTAGGGGAGTTTAAACTACCTTAATTTTGAACATCCTAAAACCCTCCATGAACTCCTAGAATCAATCCATTTGAGATAAAACATATCATCCAAATTCGATTCCTACTTTAATGTTCCTCCCAATAATTTTCATAGATTTTTGAAGATATTTTATTCCAAAAAATCAAGACAACTCACATTTAATCACCTAAATATATTGAATTAATTTTTATAACATAAAACATGTCATGAAAATAATTATCCATGATGATAAATGAATCATCATCAAACTTGCACCTATATAAATAATGATATATATTTTTATTTTCATGAATTCCTCCATAAAAAAAATTAAATTTCCAATTCCAATGAATAGGTGATTTATTCATCTTATAGAGATTACTTTTTATCATATATAAAATTATCTTGTTAATATTAACCATTAAAATATATGGTTTCTTTATATGGATTTACACATCCAAATCCCCATGAAGGAATTTAATCGGTACATATTTTATCTCCATGTTAATATAAATGCGAAGAAATATAATGTTAACAATCAAAATAGTATTGTGTATGGCTTCCAATGAAACTATTTATTAGAAATATATCCATAAATTCAATTAGATTCATTTAACCATTGACCTATCCTTGTAAATTTTACTTTTGTAAATATATTCTCTTAATCATAATACTATTTATTTTTGAGTTACTTCTCTCCTTATTTTATCTAAATCCAACAAAAATTTTCATTGGCCTATAAAGAGGCGATTACCTCCTTCATCACTAACTCCCATTTTTGAGTTTCACTGAGTGTACCTTACCCTTATTTTTTGGGTTCTCCTTCATACTTTATAATTTTGAATTAAAAGTCATAACCAAACCATTGTGTCAATTTTCAATCCCTTTAAAAACTCTTTAATTAAAATATTTATTTTCTCTCATTTTTAGTGTATCCTCATATGTTATATATTCTAGAGTAATACCTTACATAGCCCTACCACTCATATATGAATATTTTGATATATTATCTACATATTAAAATCACATAATTATAGGATATCCAATGAAAATATATGAACCATAAAATTAATTTATACATACAAGGTTTTCCTCATGATGTGACCAAGAACTATTTATATAAATTGTAAGAATTGATGAAAATGGTGATACAAGTATGACACATGATGTTGGAAGGAAATTTTACATGCATGATTCAAGCATATTGACATAAGAAGAAGGATGTAGGAATGACACTACACTTAGCCTTTGGGTTATGTAATGTGATTCCATCCCATTAGGTTATCAAGACACTCTTTATAACAAAATGAATGGTTAGTTAGGTTATCTAATATAAGGTAGAAGTCTATTCTCTATCCTTACATCTTGCGGGTTCATTTTCATTTCTTTTTATTAAACCCCCAATAACAAACCTATTAATATTATATCCTTATTTTACAAAAACAATTTAGTAAATAATTTATGCTAGGATACCAGAGCATAATATTTGTGGAACATACTATGCCAATATTACATATTTAGAATGGATAAGAAGATACCCTTCAACAATTATCTCTTGTATCACCAAATTATTTTTAAATATGAACATTTTTCTTGGTGCATACAAGATGCAATGTCGAGGTTAAATGTCCTGTAAAATATATTATTTAAATATGAATGTTATAGAATATCTATAATATTGGTAGGAATTACTATGAATAAGTAACTTATTAAAATTATATAGTTTTAATATGTATAAAATAAAAATCATTTCTTATCAATTGATTATAAAAAAATATATCATTTGAAAGTAAAGAATATATTTTTCTAAAGTACTACTTTTTTCCATGTAGTATGATTTTATCAAAAAATATTAAATTAGTCACTATCGGTGAAATATTTTTATAAAATTTATAAATTATGTATTCAATAAAAAATATATATTTATTCTAATATATTTTAGTAATGGATAAGAATATATCCTCTTAAATGCTTAAAACTGTATTTTATTTCGAAAAACAAGTTCATCGTATTCCACACACAACTTTCAAAACTAATTTTCCCACATTTATAAAATAAATTTGAAAAAATTTACATAATATTTTTAATTAATCATGTAAAAAATTTCTAATAATGAATTTGTGATATTTTTTTTAAAAGGAATATTTTTTGGTTGAACAGAAAAAAATTATTGATTTTTATAGAAAACATCATTTTCATTTAAAGTGTTTAAAAGATAAGTTCTATTTTATAATTTTTTTATAAATTAATAAAAATTAAATTAAATTATTCTTGATCTAATTTAGTTAATTGGAATTAATTATATGATAAATTTTGATATAATTATTTTTATACTTTAGACAAATTTTCTTTTAGAAGATGATTTTTTTATCTAGCCAACAAATTCTTTTTTAAAATAAATTATTCCAATTGTTTTAATTGAGTTTGAAAAATGGATTCCATATTTTTTATCTTAATAATTAATATTATATAATAAGGTATAATTATTTTTTGGTCATAATGAATACTAAAATGAGTAAAAATTAATTACCGTGGTTAATATTAAAATGAGTTTATTGGGGTGTTTATCTTAGAAGAAAAGTGTAAAAATAAAATAAATAGTTTTCTAATTCTTATTTTATAGATATATTTCCTCATTTTCTCATATAATTATTGAAAGTTATTTATTTTTTATTATTTTTTCCATTTTAGAAACATGGTATAAATTTTTATTCTAAAAAATTACATGTGTGTGCTTCGCACTGCATATAAAAGGGATCCACATCTCCTATATCCGTCACACTTATGAAGCCATATTTTTTGTAAAATTACTAAACACATCCTAAATTTACATTCTTATAAATTAAATGGAATCCTTTTTCAGAACCTTAGATAAATATATGAAGAAATTAGATATAAACCTAAAGAGGTTTTATGAAGAAGTGGTGTAGTTCTTAACCTTGCATTTTCATTTTATTTATTTAATAAAATCCTTAAAATAAAAATAGACTTTGAAAAAATTACAATAAAACTATCTACCATATACATTGATATTTTTTTTAATTTAATGACATATAACCATTTCTTAATACAATAAATGGGAAACAAAACCATCAATCGTGTGTAAGATGGATTACCGCCTCTCGAACTGATATTTTTTTCTATCATTACCTCGGATAGTTGAATAAAATAAGGGATTTAGACTATATATATGTGTGTTATATTTATGGAATAATTATATTTATTTAATAATAATATCCCATATACAATATTACCATTATCTCTATTGTAAAATTATAACATCACTCGTACATAGTTGTGGACTACCTCCTCCTTGAAGTGATGTGAATTTTTTTTCATTTTATTTTGACATGGACGGTAATAAGGAAATATTGAATGAATATTACATATATATATATATATATTATATAATAATTATTTTAAAAATTTGAAATATTTTTTACCATTATTTAATTCTATCGATAAGAAAAATTAAAACAATGTTCACATGTGTGTATGTCCCACTCTCTCTGTGGATAGTGTAACAAATTTTTCAATAATAATATAATAAATAAATATATGATATTTAAATAATGTTTACCATTATAGAGATTATTGAATCTTTATCAATGTAATAGGACAAAAACTACTGAACATAAATATACGTGAAAAATGAAGCAGTTAGCACACGAAATAATGTTTTTAATAGAAAATTATTAATAAAATAGTGATAAAAAGTTATAATAAAATAATATACAGTATCATATATATTATTATTATTATCTAATAAGTTGATAATAAATATTTATTTATTAAATATGATGTTTGAACACATATAAATTAAATTGATCCAAAGTTAAGGGTTTCTCATCTCACATTTACTTTTTAGAGACATATTCCATATAAATCAATTATTTCATTTTTCTTGTATATATACTATCTATTTGATACATTATTTAATGAATCTCTTCATGTTCAAGTAATTTATAAATATAATTTAATTTCATTTAATTATTGGTTATTATGACTCATAGTTACCAAAATGTTAAGGTTTTATTTTACAATATCATCTTTTTTTCACGATTTTTATGTATATGTGAAACCATGATAACTGTTTGATATTTCTCTCATAAAACAATATATTAACGAAAATTTCAATTAATTTTCACATTTAACTCTCTTTGGTATATAAAATTATTGACATAATTATTTTAAGAAAAGTTCAACTTATTTCTCCCTTTGGTTGAAAATCCTACTTCTTATACATATAAGTTTTCTAAAAATAGTTTGAAAAATGATTTCAAAATTTAACAAATAAATTATTATAGAAAATTTTACCCATTTATTACATTTAAAAAATTGTTTTAATGTAATGTTTCTATAATTTTTTGAACAATATAGTTTTCTTCTATTTCATATAAAAATATGAAACAAATATTTTCTTTATATTTTTATGTATTAAAAAAATATATCAATGAATTAAAAATTCATTTAAATTAATATTAAAATATAATTTAGAATTATTAATTTAAAATAAAATTTATTCCAAATATTATGTAAATATTTTTTTAAAAGGTTATTTTCATATTATATATTATATTCCTCTTACAACCATTTAATGGAATTTTTATGGTATTTTTAATCATCAACGACAAATAACCTCATTTTAGATTAGATATATATGGAATTTCTTCTAATTATACCATATATATTATTTTTATATATGGATTATGATCTATTTTACTAGGTATGTACTATTTTGATATCGTTCTCTATATTAATCTGCACAGCATAAGATAATGTTTATTAATTGTTGAAATTATTTTCATTTTGTATGATAGTTTTCCAATACAAATGTTTAAGTTGATTATGTTAGTCACTATTCATATTAAGAAGTCAGTAGACTTAATATATGACATTAGGTTCTTTCTATAGCCCTTTGGTGTATAAGTTAGTCAAACTAGCTTTGTTATTCGAGTGATCCCATACCCATTTAGGTAAGAAGTCTTTCCATGAGGCTATAATGCTATGGAAATGATGTACATCATTATTCATTCCATACTTTTGATATTAGTTATTGAGGTTCATGTAATGATTCCAATTAGTTATAATATCCATGAATATTTTTCAGTCCTATCTAACTATTTATATAGAATTATATTGATCATCAGTTTTTTCATCCATTTTTACCTTCATGTTCATGTTATTTAACAAATTCAGTGTGTTTCAATTATTTAACTTTCCATTTTAATTATTTATTACATGTTCATGGTAGATTCCAATTTAAACATATATTATATGAATTATATGTCACCACATTCTTAATATTCCTTTCCATTGGATTCTAGGAGGATTATTATGATTTATATTTAGGAATATGCTAAGTAGGATAATGGTTTTCTCAAATAATTTTAAATGTTGTATTTTATTTATTCAATTTAATTATCTGATATAGGTTTTTATATAGTCTCCAAAAATATCTGAAAATTTAGTTCCTTCAAGATGAAATATATTATATCTAGTTCAATTGTAATGAAATAACCATCGACACATGGATACTTTGGTTAGGGTATTTACATTTTATATTTGATTAATGTTAATATAAACATTGTGAAATAAATTTCAAAAATCCTTGATTAGTGGATAAATACTTATGACTAAATTTGAGATTAATTATAAGAATATAATATTATCATGATGTTTTGTTGAAGTAGTGATTATGTGGTGTTCCTAATAATAAATCCCCATATGGATACTACAAGTGGATATGTCATTGGAACATTAGCACCTAGTGGTAAAAACACCAAAAAGGGAACATTGTAATTTTACTCAATCATCACCTAGTTTACTATAATAATACATTCTACACACTTATTACGACAGTAATGGGGGAAATGATGGTGCTGTTTCAAAATTTCATTAAAAACCATCAAAAAGGATTTGAATGGATGATTTTAATGAATAAAAGTGGTTAAAAGTGATGTGTATTATATTTACTAGAAGATTAAATGATTTAGATATCATATTAAAGATTTTATGGATTTCCAAAATTATTTTTGTTTCTAACACAATCATTTTGATTTTATTCCATGGATGAAACCTGAAGGAGTCGTGTAAACATCGAATATGATTGAAAATGTGGTGATTATAAGAAACCAAATTGGATGATGACTAGAGTGAAAGATATCATGATTATGAAAAATTAGTTATCAAAATATATGATTAACAACATGCACCATAACCAAACCTCATAATCCATAATGAAGAGAAGGATAAAGTTCATGGATACATTAGATATTGATACCATGGAATAAAGAAAGGTCTCTTTTCCTCATGTTAGAAATATGGAAAGAAAATCCATGGATAATTTCTCAATGGAATGGGGAAATGTTTTATGTGTGGAAAATAAGGGTATCAACAAATTGATTATTTAGGAAAAATTAAGAGTATGATGGGAGAAAATAAAGTTCATCCTATTGATCCATTAATAGTTAGTTTCCATAAATGTGGATAAAAAGGGAATTATCTCAGTCAATTATGTCTTATAAAGGTTAAATCCTATAAAAAGGAAGGAAAAATGTTATGATAATTATTAAAATAATTTTTTTATGTATATATGAATTGGGATTCATGGATTATGTTATACAATTATTTTTAACAAGGGTATTATTGTAATAAAAATCTTGAAGCATCGAAGGATTGTGTATATTTTTAGAAGCATATATGTCTTCATCTTGTATTAATATAAGAGTTATATATACCATAATGGGATAATGAGTATATGGTTGATAATATGACCAATTTCTTAGAAACCCTTTCTGAGATTTTATGTGTCGTAGGTACTGTGTATATATTTATAGAGTTTTAAAAGACCTTTTTAGTGTATTTAACACTTATATATAAAATTTATTTTAGTGAGTAGGTTATTCAAGAAATAATGATTTTATATTTTCAGGCCATATATTTAATATTATTAATAATATTTAGTGTTAATGTAATCCTTAATGTTAAGGTAAAATGTATTATTTTATTTTAGGAAAGAAATCTATTTTTGTTAATAGGAGAGTCGGTGACTGATTAAAATATTATGTGTATTTATCATATTTTTAATTTAATAATAAGTATATAAATACCATAAAAATTATAAACTGCATACTAGGTGAAAACCCTTTCACATCAGGAAAGGGTTCATGACCTAGACTAACAAATAATGAGAGACATGGTTGTAACACATACAATTGGACTACATGACAAACTGGTTAATATTAATTTTGTTTTATATAAAAAAATTTATGGATAAATATATTTTTCAATTTTGGAAAAAATATTACAGGATAAAACTTTTTTATTTCTAGGTAATTTTTTACATTTCAGGAGAGGTTTTACTGGGTTGATGTATATATGACCACTATGTTTAAAAGAAATGACTATTTTGGAAAAATAATAATTTGTATTTGGATATTTTAGATTAATGGTATGATATATCCTTTGAGTTTTGTTTTTTTATTTTATTAAGGATAATTGAGATGTATAGTTATTTATTTATTGAATTATCTAAATCAAACTTTTTTTATTATTGGATTTTGAATATTAATGTATTATTCTTTAATATAAAGATTATTTATTTTGGGTATTATATTACATTTTTTTGTCCATTTTAATTTTATTAAATACATGATAAATATATTATTATTATCTTATCAATTACATGACATCTTAAATTAAAACTATTGTTATTTAGGAAAATAGTAATATTTGATATTGATTTCCTTGAGTTAAAAGTAAATTAAAAGTTAACCAAAGCACAACTAAATGATTAATTCTTTATGATATATAAATATATAAAATAAGTATACTTTATAGTTTTCTATATCTATTTATTGAAATGATACCTCAAATTTTGGAAAATGATATTGAAATAAAAATTCTATACATTTTAACATATTTTAGATAAAACAATGGTCTTTTCAAAAAATACATAATTATGTACTTATGGTCATTGAATTTCTCGGTATCATTCACATTATTATGATCAATGATATCTATCACTATCTGTAATTATTTACTCTTTTCTTCCATGTTCATATTTTAACTTCCCAGAAATGTTTTCCAACAAGGAAACTTAGTTTTGTGTTATTCTAGATGAAATTTATACATCCATTTATCTCTTATTGAGGGGAAGTTGTATTAACCATTTATATGATGTGGGTTTTCAAAAAACTTATTCCCAAATGTCAAACCATTTATTTTAAAAAATATGTTAAAATTGTGAGGATGAAAATTATTGATGGTGGGAGAATATTGTTGGGCATGTGTTTATCTAAAAATATCACTAATTTATCATTAATTTTGATTCTTAAAAACACCCACATTTCTAGTTTTACAGATATTAATTTAAGGTGAATTTTAATATAATATTTATTGGAATGATTATTTTATTTTGGAAGCTATTTATATTTAAATTTGTCTGAAGTTTTTTTATTTATGTATTCTAGGCATTTCAATGTTGTGTATAATCACTATTCATAACTCTACATTTGAGTTAAATGTAAGGATATGGATCTATATATTTTTTAAGGATCTCTGCTTTTGTGACCCAATTGAATAAGAAATCATGTGTTTTTCAAGTCTTATTTTTGTCTTCTACACTATGATTTTATAAATTGTGTATAGTTCATCTTTCCAACATTGGTAATAATCCATATGTTTTCAACCATACTTTTGAAGATTATTTTTACAAAATGTATCCCTATGATTGAAGATTCCATACAACATACTTTCCTTATGGGTTATATGGTTTATTTATGAAATGAAATCATTGGATTTAATTATATATATATATGATTAAATACCAATTCAAAGGCCCTTATTAAATAGATTAAATCATCACAATTTCTATGGGATGTTATGATTTTCATTAGGAGGGTTAAAATTTAAATGATCTTGATTTATAATGTGGATTGTCAAGATCTTTTTTGACCTGATGTATATCCTGAGACTTTTTAATACTTATAGTTTATTATTCTTAGGATAAAATATACATATAGAAGTGTTATATAATCATTATTTCATTGAATATATACACTTTATAGAAATAAATTATTTCATCCTTTAGTGTTTGATTAACGTGATGCTACTGCTACCATAATCTTAGTATTTTTTTTATCTGTTCCATAAAAATACAAGTTATATAATTTATAAAAAATATATATTAATGATATTCTGATTTATTCCTATATGTAAGATTAATGTAATTGAAATAATGAACAACATATAAGATTATTTTTTATGTTGTTGGGTCTTATTAATGAGTATTTCTTCTATTGATTTCCATTGGTAGTGTGAACAGAAATAGTATTAATCCTTTATAGAATTTTTTTTCTTAATATGTAAGGTTATTACACTAGAAAATTGGTGGAGTGTATGCTTCTTGTTCTAAGATGATTTTATATTGGTTTTCTATACAAGAAAATGAAGACCTTGTAAAAACCATGTTGTAAGGTGTCACTTCCCGCACTTAGTTTTGGAGTTTCCCAGTAAAAGTACCTAATAGTGAAAATACATAAGCTTTTTGATATATTATTAGTGTACTAGAATATAGTATTTCTATACAATACTAAAAATATATCACCTTTTTCAGTTCATTGATGTATTTATTTTCTCTTTCTCGATATTGTTTATGGGAGAAGTAATTTGTTGATTTATATTAAGGGGGACGTTTCAAAATTGTTTTTTTAGAAAGACCCAATTAACCCCCACCCCTTTTGTTTTTTTCATTGTTTTTCCAACATAAAAATTTGAATCAAAGGTTGGGATCTATTAGATTTATTTATTTCTTTTTGAAATCCTTTATTCTATTTTTTTACCAAATAACACAATTCATCCTATGAGGTCATAGTCAAGTAGATTATTTCTTTTGACTATGATAAATCTGATTAAAATATTAATATGAGAAAAGATCTAATATTATGATATTAGGGAAGGTATATCGGTGATCCATCATCCTTATTTTATTGGTTACAATTTTGAATGTTGAACATAACACATGATTATATACTTAAATAATCTTGGAATAAATTTTACTTAAAATTATCCAATTCTTATGAAATAATGAAAGAGGATTTGAAGATTTGGATTAATTATCATGAAACTAATTATGAACATCATTTGATATCTATAAATGATTTTTTTTTGATAAGAGAGTGGTGAAATCAGTTGAGTTTATTAGTATGATACTATATAATAAATGTTGAAATCAATCACTACATCCTATGATAGAAATGAAAACATGCGAATGATATGGTATAACATTGAAAAATTAAAGTATGATACATTAAAGTGGTATGATGGTGAATGAAAAACCCATATGAATATAAGAAATATTTAATTAGTAAATGGTGTTGCTATCTTGGGAGAACCATTTCTGGTTCCAAATCAGGCTTCAAAATGTCAAAGATTTATACCCCTAAAATGGAATATAAAATCTACTAAATTCTGATTATCCAATACTATAATGAATCTATAAATAAGAGGAAATTTTGAAATCATAATTACATATAAAGATGAGATGCATGTAGAAGATAAAAATCATTCCACTTTCAGAAATGAAAATGCTACAACAAATCTTGTGATGGATAAATTTTATGATTATAGTCATTTATATTCAGATGATGAGCTATCAGATCTTACAGTTTTTTTGAATGTTGTAAAAAAATAAAATTATAAGCTAAACAATAATAAAGGAAAATAAGTCAGATGATATTAATTTTAAAAGAAAGGTAAGTTGAGACTTGATTTTCCATTACATATAACTCAATGAAAATATGATCATAAAAAAAGTGAAAGAATGTTATGATGGATAATTGGATTTATTTTCATAATTTATATGATGAATATAATACAAACTCTAAAACTGAGGATGAAAATAAATTGGTAAATCTTTTTCATTTGGATATTGTTTGTGAGGTACAATTTTCTTACACCAAAAATTAAATTTATGAAAATATTTATTATATTGAGAAAAAGATATTGTTTTACAATTAATGATAAATTTTAATTTTTAAATAAATAGAATAAAAAATATATAAAATATGATGCTTCTATATCAATTTTTTTTTGAAAAACTATATTTTAGATTTAAAATATAACTCTTTATATTTTATTACTTTATATTAAAATAAAATTAATGAATTATTGGAGGAAAATTATTCTCTAAATAATTATTCTAATATTATTATTAAAGGATATAATTATTTAACTAAATTATTATGGAAAATAAAATTAATAAACAAAATATTGGTATTGGTAGTAATAGATAAAAATATAAATTATATCGAAACAATTTTTCCTCTGACACTGAATGTAAAAGAATGTCTCCTATTAGATATTTTCATTATGGAATTAATTGAAAATGTGATAATGATTCCTATTTTAGAAATCTATTTTTTTTTGTTTCTAGGCATTTTCATTATTTAAATTACTTTTTTTAATATAAGTATGAAATATATGATCAAAGTATATAGATTTGGTCACTTATGACTTTAACTAGTAACACTACCAAACCAAAAATCATTAGATTACCAAAAGAAACCTTTTTTTTGATATTATTAATATGTATATCACTTAACACCACTTCTATATTAAAAATATGATGGCTGGAGAATATTTAATGAATTACGGTTAAATAAAATCATAATTATTTTTAAATTATTTATCAACTTTTTTAGTACATTGTCTATAAATACAAATACATAATGTTGGTTTTTTTGAAATCTTGGAAGTATTTTATTTCCATTTTAATTCTAATACACCATCTGATTTATGTTAGGGAGATTTTTCCCTATATAGTTGACTATTCTGATCTATGGAAAATTGAAATCATTTTAACCACTCTATTATTTTATGTGAAAAATTAATATGTAGAATTATTTTCTTTACACAATAAAAAATACATATTATTTTATGAGTTAAATATTTTAATTTTTTAATTTTTTTCAAATCATGTATATTAACATCCTGAGGAAAATTGAACTGCTACGATATATTATAAATTGATAAAAATATATTTTTTTATGAAAATTATAATTTTTTTAATTATTATGGGATGAAATTTCAAAATTATTACACATGACTAAATATTTTATGTCATGATTTTTTTTATTTATGTATATTTAAATTCATTACAATACTCTTTTTACTCATTAAATTATTTTGTACATGGTTTCCATTCTATTAAGTCTATTTTTTGAAGGAATATTTAATTAAAATTTAGTTTATAATTTACATTTCATTAAATATATATATATAGGAAGTTAGGCCAGTTTAATAAAAAACCTATAACATTCTATCCTTATTTGAACATTGTAATTGTTAAACTTATTCTATTTAAATACATGTATTTAAATTTTTATGTCCACTTGACTATTAAAATATATCAGAATTTTATATATGTTATTTTTCTCACAAAAAAACTATCTTTTAAATTGTAAAAACTTAAATGATTACCCTAAAATTTTTTCTACAAAAACCAAAACATCACTTGAGAGCCATAAAAATAAAATCCTTTCTTCATTTAATTCAAACCAAAATACTAATTCTATCTCAAATCAACTCAATCTTTCATTTTTACCTTACATGTCTAACTCAATAAAACTATAATTAATCCGTTCCAAGATTCATAAATAGACTAAGGATATATTTTTTTAAAATATGTTTGCCTCAAATTCCACGAGTTCATGGATTAGAGTATATGTTTTAAAATAGAACATTTAAATGTGTTGATTTTGATGATATTAAATAAATCTATAAAATATGCATTGTTGGTCGGAGTGGATACTCAAGAGGGGGGTAAATTGTGTATCCAATTAAAATTTATGTTAAAAACTATATGATTAAAATCCCCCAATTCAAAACAGCCCAATCAATTAAGGTAGTAGAAATATATATGTTCAATTGGTCAACATGTTTATCAAAGGGTGATTAATCCTCAGATGAATCGGTGTATAACATCAATTCAACTTTTGAAACAATTTTACTAAATTAAACAAATACACACACTAACCAAAACTAACTATTAAAGTAAATGTAAAAATAGTTTTCTGTTTTTTCAAAATATAAGTAGCAGTTAATATCAAAACAGAGTATACAAGGATTTAAACAACAATGTAAACAAGAGGTTCAGTCTCAAGCTGAGACCTAATCCTCTCCACTTGGTGATCACCTGCCACCAATCAGTTTATATTAAAACTTGATACACAACCTGTATCGGGCTTTACAATAGTTTTCAAAAACTGTCCAGGGAACACACCCTCTACCACTGTTCTTCTTGGGAAAGACAAACAATACAGACCACACATGGTCTCTTCCACAGTTATATGTGGGAAACAAAAATAGGTGAAGTTTGATGTGAGGATATTAAGTATCCTCCAGTTCAATCACAGGATATAGTGTGTTCAATATACTGACACACTTCTCACAGATATAAAAGAAAGAAACACAATAGAGAAGTTATGATGAGAAAGAGTTGAGAAGGCTCTATGTGTTTGCAGTTCAGCTCTTGACTCCTTGGAATGAGAAATGTTGAAGTTTAAGTCTGTCTTTGGAAGTTGTTTCCAAAAGAGAGTGTCTCAACTCCAGGTTCTAGCTTTCAGTGTTCTGATTCTTGTTCTGATTTTTGATCAATAGTTGATGCACCACAGAAGGTAGGAATTAGTTTATCCTAGAATGATCTTCGTGAAGCTTGTGGTTCTTTTTATGTTAATGATGGATGGTTCATATTTTTTGATCTGGCGAGTAAGTTCTATCACACTTCTCATGAAACCCTTTCTTCGTGTCTGCATATATGTTTCTTCTTCTTCTTCTTCTTGTCTCTCTTTTGGGGTCTTTTCCTTTTATATTTGAGGTCCGGCAATAGGAATGAGTAGATCACATGAAATCTTTCTAGTACCTCATACTATCCATTGTATTGTCTCCAAAAACATTTACAATCAGCATTAATTAATGTCAGATCATTTATTTTATCATATATGACCATTAGAATAATATTGAGAAATTGACAAAGTATGGAAGAATAAGTGTCGGTAGACTGGTAAAGGTAGCCTTCATATCAGTAAGCTTAAACAGTAGGTGAATATCAGAAATCTCCAACTGTAACCTTTAACAGTATGCTTACACCGGTGACCATGTAACGTTGACCTTGTAGTGGTGACCTTGTAACTGTAACCTTGTAACGTTGACCATGTAGCTATAACCTTGTAACGGTGACCATGTAATAGGGACCTTGTAATGGTGGCCATGTAGCTGTAACCTTGTAACGGGGACCATGTAACTGTGACCTTGTAACGATGACCTTGTACTTAGACAAATTCTGCACTGTAAGCTTAATCAATCAAGTAGTGATATTGAGTGTATATTAATATTACTCTATAAGAATAGGAAACATTAATGAAACATAATTAGCATGGAATAAAGACATGGTTCTCACTTAAATGAAAACAAGATTTGGGATTATCAAAATATGATTTGGGATTATCAAAATAATGATTTAGGATTATCAAAATAATGATTTTAGATTATCAAAATATGATTTGGGATTATCAAAATAAGTGATTCCAACAATCTCCCCTTTTTTTATAATCACAAATTATGTCATTAAATCTTTAGATTTAAGAGTTTTGAATCAAGATTAAACCCATCTTCTAAATTCATTGAATTTTTAGATTTAAGTTTTGAATATTTTCTCCCCCTTGAATGACTTATCCCCTTTAATATTTTCTCCCCCTTTTTGATTAACAAAAAGCATACATAAGAGAAAGAAATAAAAAAGAGGGTTTGTATTAATAAAATAGGAGTACATTATACAAAAAGAGATACACCAATCCCTATCAACTAAGACAATCCACACTCAATCCACATCAGACATGCCCATAGGAGCTTTGTCCTTGGAAACTGAGGATGCAGGTTCTGAATGTGGAGGGATAGGCCGAGGGATGGCAGTGAGTAAGGTAGGAGGAGCAGCCACCAAGGCATCACCAGACCTATAATGAGTAGATATCTGACGAATCATTGGGGTCAGACTTCTGATGACCTGTGCAGGAGTCATCAAAGGAGCAACACTGGTGGAACCTGAAGTAGCTGAGGAAGTAGGTGGAGTAGGAGGAACTATAATTGGAGTGAAATCCACATAAAGGAATGGTAATAGAAGATTCCTGAAGTCCATAATGATACTTCCCCCACTTTCTATAGAAGAAATAAAATCATCCTTATTCTCCTTGAATTTTTCCAAAGTAGGAGTCAATTCCCTGAGTCTGTTAACCTAATCCTTAAAGGCCTGAGTGAAAGGTGGGATCCTTAAGTTTTCAAATAGAAATTTAAAGTGGCCACCCATCTGATGCTTGGTGTAAACCCATTTTTAGTAGAATTCAACTTGATCTTTGATGGCCTTTTGATCCTAAGCAGCTTCCCTCAAATAATTTCCCACAGGGGCATGAATCTCTATGGTAATGGAAATGACCTGAGAGTTTGAAGTAATAGCACCATATATCCTTTCCACTTCTTCTCTAACAATAGATTTGAAATCCTCAATCTCAACTGGAGGAGAATTTGAGGTGGAATCAGATGCACCTAGAGGTTCCAGAGAGAAATACACTATCTCAAAAGATTTTTTCAAGCCATTGATCAACCTTTTGACGTCATGATCTTTCCCTTTCACATGTGTTTCCATAGATTTATTAAAATCCTCAAACACTGTGACCATTTGCTAAACTACACTTTTGACATATTCAAGGTCTTTATCCATCTAAGCCCTTGAAGCCATGTAATCATCTAATTTGGAAATAGACTATTTCATTGAAACCATAAAATATTCCAACTCACTGATTTGACTATGGAATTTCCTTACTTCCTGGAGCATAGTAGATTGAATACTAGAGTGCATTTTGGCTAACTCAGATTCTAAATTCTCATGAGCTATAGAAATAGCCTTTTCCACCTCTGAGGACCTATCCCTAGGAACTTTTTGCAGGTCAGATTTCAGGGATTCAAGATCTTCCTTTCTGACATAGTCTTGAGGGAAAGAGGTTTCTGTAGGGAAAAAAGTGAGGTTTGGCACGAAGGGTATTCTATTGGGCCTTTCATATTCTGAGTCATCATAGTCTAGTCCCAACACCAAAAATCCGGGATCCTTAGAATATCCTTCAATCTCATGTACAATAGCAACTGAACCTGTAACAGCAGGTTCCTACCCCTCAATGGGAGCAGTCTCCTGATCGGCCATATTCATTTCCTCCATACCTCCTTGATCAACTGCAACATCAGGATGGTTCACTTCCACTTCTTTCTCAGAATCTTCAACCACTTCCAAAACAGGTCCAACCTCAACTGAATCAATAGCTTCTTATTCTCCACTTTCTACCATTTCTGTATGTCCTATTAAAGGACTAAGACTTAGGCATTCTACTACATTTTCTGTAGTAGCTGTCTCAAGGTCAGCATGACTTGATTCAGAGTCCTCATCCTCATCTGAGGTATCTCTAACTTCTTTTAGGAAAATTTCATCCCCTTCTTCTTCACTGGTTTTCTTTTCACTGTACCTTAGGACAGTCCCCCTTATAGGTAGTCTCTTTGGTGGGATAATCTCACCATAGGATATAGTAGTCACACGAGGATTGGAGGGAAGGTCAGGGTCACTCTAGTCATCTATAGGATATTCCTCTCTTTCTTTCACAATGAAAACTTCCTCTTATTCTACATTTGAATAAGCAGGCTCTACTTCATCAGTCTTAAGACCAGGGTCTATCTTATTCTTAGGCCTAGTAGGATGAGTCACAGGATTGAACTCTTCATACACCTTAGCCTCATCATTCACCCATCTCCTTATCCATAGATTCCAGTTAATCTTTATCAGCTTTCAAATCACTTTGGTGATGCAATGGTTGTCTTTCATAACAATAGTTTCTTCCTTATCTCCAGAAACTCCTTTCACCTTCAACATAAGAGATATGAGCTTGGCATGGAATAGGGCATTGGATTTGGAACAAGGCTTGGTCATATATTCCAACCAAGACATTAGTAACCTATACAGGTTGATCTTATGTCCATGCTTCAGAAAATACAGGTTGAATATGTCCTGATACTTCGAAACAGTGAAGTCCCCTCTATTGGGACTTATCACATGTTGGATATATTTGAAAATCATCTTATCTTATCCTACCATTTCAATAGTAATGAATTTCTTAATAATTCCATTCCTCATCAAATCAGCTAAAGCTTCTTCATAGAAAAATAACTCACTAGTGGGAGGCACCACTTTTGAGTAATATTCATAAATTTCTTCATGAGGAATCCTTAAACAATCAACCCACTCAGCAGAGGAGAAACTTATATTTACTCCATTTACTCTAGAAGTCATATAGTGCTGATTATCAGACTGTCCAAACTTTAGATACTCATATAATTCCTTCACCAACTTCGAGTAATAGGGTCTATTGTAGTTTGAAAAACATTCAACCCAGCCCTAAGCTTCCAATGCCTTAAGCACTAAGGATCGGCTCGACAGTATCCACTCTGAACTTAACTATTTCTAAACTACTATTTCCATCTTCAATAAATGAGGGTTCAACATCTTTTCCACTGTCTAACTACTACTACTCGACTCAGCTCTTGATCTCTTAGGATCAGGCGCATCTCCTTCATCAGCAACCAACAACCTTTTGACTCTTTCCATCGATCTTGAGCAGTTTGAGGTTTTAGTAGAGGTTTAGGTTCTGAGATTTCAGAGCAAGAGGTTCGAGAGAGGGTTTGATGTGAATCGAAATGTGTTATGTGTTTTATTTTTATCATTTAGGGATTGAAAAAGTAAAACGGATAAAATAAATAAGTAATAGTAGAAAACATTTTAGATTCTGGTTGTGATCACACAAAACGCAAAGTACCGAACTTCGAATGTCTATCGATAAGGAAGTATCAGTAAGCTCTAACGGTGAGGTGCTAACAGTGAGGTGCTAACAGTTAGGTGCTAATAGTGAGGTGCTAACAGCGAGGTTCTAATAGTGAGGTGCTAACAGTGAGGTGCTAACACTGAGGTGCTAATAGTTGAAATTAATCATCCCTAATTCATGTTTGATGTAGTTTAACCTCTCTTAATTTAAAGGTTTTGTGAATATATCAGCCAATTGATGTTCAGTGCCAATGAATTCAAGAGTGATATCACCTCTTTGATAATGATCTATCAATAAGTGATGTCTTAAATAAATATGATTTTTCCTAGCATGAGATACTAGATTTTTAGAAATGTTAATAGCACTTATGTTGTCACAGTTTATGGATACATGTTTAAATTGATATCAATAGTCTAGAAAAGTGTGTTTCATCCATAGAATTTGAGCACAAAAACCAACAGCAGCTATATATTCAACCTCTGTAGTAGATAATGCAACAAAATTCTATTTCTCACTACACCATGATACTAGTGACTTGCCTAAATGGTGACATGTTCCAGAGGTTCTCTTTCTGTCTAACTTGAAACCATCAAATTCAGAATTCGAATAACTTATTAAATCAAACGATTTTCCTCTTGGATAAAATAGTCCTATGTTGGGAGTATATTTGAGATATTTAAAAATCCTTTTAACTGCATTTAAATGAGATTCTTTGGGATTATCTTGAAAGTGAGCACACATGAATACACTGAACATAATGTCAGGTCTGATAGCAGTAAGATAGAGCAAACTCCCTATCATACCTCTGTAGTTGATTTGATCCACTGGTTCTCCAGTTTCATCTGCATCCAACTTACAAGTGGTACTCATAGGTGTATCATTAACTTTAATACCATAAAAAAAACGTTTTAAAAGATATTTAATGTATTTGCTTTGATTTAAAACAATACCATCTTTATTTTGAAAAATTTGAAATCCAAGGAAAAATTTAAGTTCTCCCATTAAACTCATTTCAAACTCATTTTGCATTATTTTTGAAAAATCATTACATAAATAATTTTTAGAAGATCTAAAAATAATATCATCTACATATATTTGTACTATTAAAACATCTTTGGAAATCCTTTTAATAAAGAGAGTAGGATCTGCTATTGCTTTAGTAAAACCTTTTGAAATAAGAACAGAACTGATTCTATCATACCAAGCTCTTGTAGCTTGCTTTAAACCATATAAAGCTTTTGAATGTTTAAAAAAATGATTTAGAAAATGGGAATTTATAAAACCAGGGAGTTGTTCAACAAACAAATCCTCAATTATATATCCATTTAGAAATGCACTTTTGACATTCATTTGATAAAGTTTAAAATTCAAATGAGCTACATAAGAAAGTAGCATCCTAATGGATTATAGTCTAGCTACAGGTGAAAAGGTCTCCTCATACTCTATCCATTCTTCTTGACTATAACCTTGTGAAACTAACCTATCTTTGTTTCTAACTATATTTCTAGACTCATCAACTTTGTTCCTAAAAACCCATTTAGTGCCTATTGTCAAAGTGTCTTTAGGTCTTTCAACTAGTTCCCAGACTTTGTTTCTTTCAAATTGATTTAATTATTCTTCTATATCCATTACACAAAATTCATCATTGATAGAATCATTAATATTTTTGGGTTCAAGCTGTGAAAGAAAAGCTTGATGTTCAACCTAGTTTCTCAGAGAAGCTCTAGTTTGTGTCCCTCAATTTAAATCACCTACTAAAACATCTAAAGGATGATTCTTGAGAGTTCCAATACCTATAGAAAGAGTTAAACTAGAATCCTCATAGTTTTCTATTGGTTCAGACTCAACAGGTGTAGATTCTAAAAGATTACTAGAACTGGTTACTTTTACAGGAGATTCACTATCATTATCATTAAGGTCCAAAAATTGACATATCTTCCTCAAGGTGTTCAAAATAGGTTTTGGGTTCATGTGGATCAGTCTCATCAAATTTTACATGAACTAACTCTTCCACACATTTGGTTTTCTTATTGAATACTCTATAGGATTTAGTCGAGATTGAGTAACCTAGGAAGATTCCTTCATCACTTTTGGAGGCAAACTTGTCGAGATTGTCCTTAGTGTTAAGAATAAAGACTTTGTAACCAAAAACTATAAAGTAATTAACCTTTGGATTCCTGTTGTTACAAAGTTAAGATGGGGTATTCTTAATAATCATTCTAATAAAGACTCTATTTATAATGTAACAAGCTGTATTTACAGCTTCAGCCTAGAAATAAATTGGAAAATCATACTCATTTAGCATTGTCCTACCAATTTCTTGAAGGGTCCTATTTCTTCTTTCCACAACTCCATTTTTTTGAGGTGTTATAGGAGCAGATAAATTATGACTATAGCCATTGTGTGAGAAATATGACTCAAACTCTTGATTTTCAAACTCATGGCCATGATCACTTCTAAAGGTCTTGATTCCAAGTTCACTAAGATTTTCTACAGACTTGGTGTATTTGATCAAATAATAACAAGATTCACTTTTGTGAGCCAGAAAGTATACCCAAGTGTACCTAGAAAAAACTATCCACAAGAACATAAACATAGTTCTTCCCATTTAAACTTGAAACTCTTGATGGTCCAAACAAATCCATGTGAACCAACTCAAGCGGTTGAGAAGTAGAAACTTCTTTCTTTGGTTTGAAAGAAAATCTGTGTTGTTTTCCCTTTTTACAAGGATTACACACTTTGTTAAGTGGGAATTCTAATTTTGGTAAGTCTCTAACTAAAACTTTCCTAGTCAGTTTCCTAAGTGAGTGCACATTGTAGTGTCCAAGTCTTTTATGCCACAACCAGGATTCCTTATGAAACACATTTAAACAATATACATTTTTCTTAACTAAAGAATATAAATCAACATTATATACATTCTCATTTTTGAGAGCAGTAAATATTAAATCATTTTCGGAATTAAAAAAATATCATGCATCATTTTCAAATTTAACATTAAAACCATCATCACACAACTGAGAAATACTTAGCAGATTGTATTTTAACCCATCAACAAAAATTACTTTTGAAATTAGTATAGTATTAGGGTTACCAATCTGGCCTAGGCTGACGATTTTCCCTTTAGCATTATCACTAAATATGACATATCCACCATCAAGCTTAATCAAAATTTTGAAACATGAATAGTCTCCTATCATATGTCTTGAAAATCCACTGTCCAAGTACCACAGAGTTTTACAGGAGATCTTTAAGAAACATCCCTCAGATGTTTCTATCATGAAACATAAGTTGGCGTTATTGTTCTGTTCACTATCAGAAGCATCAGATCCACTAGAGTTATATTCTAAAGCACTCCAAGTGGCTTTCATAGCCTTTTTATATCCTTTGCCCTTATCTTCACATTTCTTCTTAAATTTCAGCTTGGGGCAGTCTACCTTCACATGAAATTTTCATTTGCACTCATAACAGATTATTCCATTTGAATTGTCATTCCATTTTCTATATTTCTTTCATTATCCTTTACTATCATACTTTCCCTTGTAGTTTGACTTCCTAAATAATTTATTCTTTTGGTAGAACTTTTTAAACCTTCTAGTAAGATGAGCCATCTCCTCATCACTGTCTGAATCTGACTCTTCACTAGTGGAACTGTCTACAGGAACTTTAATTTTTTCTTTGTCTTTGCTCTTTGAGGTTAAAGTCTTGAATGCTACTAATTTCTTCCATAGTTCTTTATCTACTTCTTGATTCACATTAAGCTCTTTTTCATACATCATAAGCTTTATAATTAGTTCCTTCACTGGTAGTTTGCCTATGTCACAATATTATCAGATAGAAACAAAATTTCCTCTCCATCTATCAGGTAGGCATTGAAACAATCTCACAATCTGGTCCTTGCTGTCCACTGGTTTCCCAAGAAGACTCATAGTATTCACTATCTCATTGAACATGAGACACATGTCATAAATGAGTTCACCAGGCTTCATTTTAAAGTTATCAAATTTAATAGTGTATGTATTTAATCCCATTTCTTTAACATTAGTTGTTCCCTCACGTGAAATAGCTAAATTATCCCAAATTTCATATGCAGTTTTACGGGAAAATATTCTATTGAATTCATCATCACCTAAATAAAAGTACAAGGCGTTAATTTATTTACAGTTATTGTTATATGTAGCTTTATTCAATTGAGACCATGTGTCCCTAGCAGTATTAGACAATTTATGTTGTTCCTCAATTGTGTCCCAGATTTCAGATCCCATGCTCTCTAGATACATTTTCATTTTTAATTTCCACTAAGCATAGTTATTACCATTAATTAAAGGTGTCCTATTATTAGAAACACCCTCAACTATAGTTTCCATTGTTACTTAGAATTTGAAGACCTAAAAATTTAGATATAATAGAAATTTTAATATCTTTATGATACGACTAAAATCACAGTTGAAAATAATTTGAAAACCTGCAAATAAATTAAGTCCTCTGATACCAAATGTTGGTTGGATTAGATAATCAAGAGGGTGGGGGGGGGGGGAGGGGTGAATTGAGTATCCAATTAAAATTTCTATTAAAAACTATATGATTAAAATTCACCAATTCAAAAAATCCTAGTCAATTAAGGTAGTAGAAATATAAATGTTCAATTGGTCAACAAGTTTCTCAAAGGGTGATTAATCCTCATATGAATCAGTGTAGAACACCAATTCAACTTTTGAAACAAGTTTACTGAATTAAACTAATACACACACTAACCAAAACTAACTATCAAAGTGAATGTAATAATAGTTTTCTATTTTTGAAAAATATAAGTAGCAGTTAATATCAAAATAGATTATATGAGGATTTGCACAAAAATGTAAACAAGAGGTTCAATATCAATATGATACCTAATCCTCTCCACTTGGTGATCACCTGCCACCAAGTAGTTTATATTAAAACTTTATACACAGCCTATATCGGGCTTTACAACAGTTTTCACAAACACTCCAGGGAACACACCCTCTACCACCGTTCTTCATGGGAAAGACAAATAATACAGACCACACATAGTCTCTTCCACATTTATATGTGGGAAACAAAAATAGGTGAAGTTTTATGTGAGGATATTTAGTATCCTCCAGTTCAAGAATAGGTTATAGTGTGTTCAATAGACTGACACACTTATCACAAATATGAAAGAAAGAAACACAATAAAGAAGTTATGACGAGAAAGAGTTTAGAAGGCTCTATGTGTTTTCAGTTCAGATCTTGACTCCTTGGAATGAGAAATTCTGAATTTCAAGTCAGTCTATAGAAGTTGTTTCCAAAATAGAGTGTCACAACTCCAAGTTCTAGCTTTCAGTGTTCTGCTTCTGGTTCTGATGTTCGATCAATAGTTGATGCACCACATAAGGTAGGAATGAGTTTATCCCAGAATGATCTTCATGAAGCTTATGGGTCTTTTTGTGTTAATGTTGTATGGTTCAACTTTTTTGATTTGGCGAGTAAGTTCTATCACACTTCTAATGCAACCCTTTCTTCATGTCCACGTATATGTTTTTTTCTTCTTCTTATTGTCTCTCTTTTGGGGTCTTTTAATTTTATATTTGAGGTCTCAAAATAGGAATGAGTAGATCACATGCAATATTTCTCGTACCTCGTACTGTCCATGGTATTGTCTCCTGAAGTATTTATAATCAACATTAATTAATGTCAGAGTATTTATTTTATCAAATGTGACCATTAGAATAATATTGAGAAATTCAAAAAGTATGGAAGAATAAGCATTGGTAGACTGGTAACGGTAGCCTTCATGTTGGTAAGCTTCAATAGTAGGTGCATATCAGTAATCTCCAACTATAACCTTTAACAGTATGCTTACACTGGTGACCATGTAACGGTGACCTTGTAGTGGTGACCTTGCAACTGTAACCTTGTAACAGTGATCATGTAGCTGTAACCTTGTAACGGTGACCATGTAACGGTGACCTTGTAATGGTGACCATGTAGTTGTAACCTTGTAATGGTGACCGTGTAATGGTGACCTTGTAACGATGACCTTATACTTAGATAAATTCTACACTATAAGCTTAATCAATCAAGCAGTGAGATTGAGAGTATATGAATATTACTCTATAAGAATAGGAAACATTAATGAAACATAATTGGCATATAATGAATACATGGTTCTCACTTAAATGAAAACAATATTTGGGATCATCAAAATATGATTTGGTATTATCAAAAAAATGATTTGGTATTATCAAAATAATGATTTGGGATTATCAAAATATGATTTGGGATTATAAAAATAAGTGAGTCCAACATGTATTTCTGTGATTAGTGCATTACATGATCTATTTGGAGAGTACACAGTATCATTGATGAAGGATCCTTAGAGAAATATTTTAAAAATGGTTCATAAATTCTATGTTTTGGTGAACCAAATGTTCAATAACATCAAATAGTTAATGGTGGAATACATTCTAAAATGTATCAAAAAACTTATTCTTAAGGTGATGATATATTTTTATAGATAAATTTCCTTTATTTTCTATAGAAATGCCAACTATATTCAATAATTTAAAAGTAGACGTAGTCATGCTGTATGAAGAAATTGAATCTCCTAGGAAATATTTTGATGATATAAAAAACACTTCTATTTCAAATAGTGATTTTCAATACCATTAAGTGAAATATCAATCTATGAAGGAAAAATGCGCCGTCTTCGCCAATGGCCCTCCCGGGTCCCGTCCTTCACTGCGAGGACCTCACATCGCCCATGCGGCTTGTTTTGTCGTCGTCCGCCGTTCCGAACACCAAGAACGAAAATGGCGGTGGGTTCGGACTTGTTTGTTGGTCCGCACCCACCATGTTAGCAGTTTTAAAAGTCTCACAACAAATATTTAATCATACGCCACAGGTATAAATCACAAAGATTTAAAAGAATCAACCCCTACCTCAACGTTGTCGTCGAACATGAGTTCATCATGGAATTGATCGTCGCGAAAGAAGAGGATCATCGCGTTGCAGAAGGGGCGTCGCTGTCGTCGTGGTACATTGCGTCGCGTAGTCGATCTCCGAGGGTTCAGCGTTCTTCGTCGCCCTTCGTCGAAGGCCGGTGTTCTTCGCGTTCTTCACGTTCTTCGCGAAGGAGGATGAAGATCTTCAGGCCTTAGAGTTTTATCCAAATCCTCTCAACAAGCCACCCCTCAAAAGAAAAGTGTTGGTCTTATTTTATTCCCATACCAACAATTTGAAATTCAAAGATAAGAAACGAACAATTAATTCGATGAATTAATTGTAACAATTTAACTGCCCAATTTAATGGGGCGTTTCTTAACCAGAAAAACGCACGATTGACTTTTATTAAAGAGGGGGTTGCGGGTGTGTTACTTAGGAGGGAAGAAACGGTGGGGCTCGTACGGGCCCCACCTCACAAATATCCTACCAAGTGGGTAGGATATTTTGGGTTCCACCATATCCTCTTAACTTAGCTTAAGTGGCTTTAAGTGGCTTTAAGTGAGATAAAATAAAGTTGTCGCACCACTTTATTTTATTTTTTAACTTAACCCCAAAAATTAAAAACCACAACTGAGAAAACGCAACTCCGGAAAAGGCGTTTCTAATCAAATACAGGCGCTGCGATTCCATCGGTGCCCTCGTAATTTGATTCCGAGCATCAGTTCAAAAGTTAGAAAAACCTGCTCGTTCGTTCACTGAACGTACCTGAGCTAAACATCGAAAAATGATTCCGGGCACACCGGGCCTCAGAATCAGGTGCCGTCAGAAACTGCGTTCTTGTAAAATTCCAAAGAAAATTAAGAAAAAAAAATTCCTTGAATTTTACGGGTCTTTACAATAGTTACAATAGAAATAATTCTCAAGGTATAGGTTTCTCGTTTCACTATTACTTTCATTAGACGCATGCCATATTTACATATTATTTATTTCATGTTGTGTATATACTTTCCCATTTATATCTTATATTATTAACATATTTATATTCATAAAATTGGAGTATTTAATTTGATTTTATTCTTTCATGGGGTTTACAATTCAAATGTTACGAAAGTAGTAAGAGTTTATTTTACAATCTCATCATTATTTCAGATTGTTTATGTTTATGTATCCATTGAGGGAATAATTTGATATATTTATCATAAATCCATCACATATTCATCTACTCAATATATTCATTACCACTTCATATAATAGTACAAATTTTTATTCTTTTATACTTTAAATGATTATGAATATGTTTGTATTAATAAATGACTTTATTTCTCCCTTAGGTTGAAAATACATTTTCTTCCATATCGATGTATTTTTAAAATATTTAATAAATTGTTTTCAATATTATCCAAATTAACTTTAAAATAATTTTTTATCCATTACATACATTTAATTATTTTCAAAATGAATGCTCTTATGATTTTAAAAATGAGGTACATTTTAAATTTTCTTATTTAAATGTGAAATGAATCATTTCATTAACATACTCGACATGAAATGAATTTATTTTCACCATGACCACTCATTTCTTTGTAGATTCAATTACAAGTTTCCATGAATCGATTCAATGAAAATGTTTTTCAAAATATTATGTAAATCTATAGTTATTAAAAGATATTTTTCATTGTGAATAGTAAATTTTTCTTAAATGATTTTTAGTGATTTTGAATGCTATTTATATTCATCAATAGTAGAGAATATCATTTTACATATTTTAAATTTAGAATATGTGATAGTGAAATAATCCCAATTGTTTCTTTTGGTATTTTATGATTCGTTTGACTAGGGATGTACAATATTGGTCCCATTCACTATATTATTGTAGATGATTAATTATTATGTTTAATGACTAGGAAAATTATTAAAATTTCATATGATTATTTTTTAATATGAGTGATTTATTTCATTATGTTTCTCCCCATTTATATTATGAATACATTGGACCTAGTAATTTAGGGTTAGAGCTACTATAGCCCATTGATGCAACAATAGGTCACATGAGATGAATTAGTTTTGGTATTTGTCCATGCCCTTACCCATTTTGTATTATGTAATAGAATGGGGACTTGAATGTATGGTTATGATATATGAAATTTTTAATTCCCTTATTATTATATTATTTAATGATTTCTATATGATTATTCAATTACACCACAATCATCTTTATGTAAA
This sequence comes from Viscum album, assembly GCA_963277665.1. Lineage (NCBI taxonomy): Eukaryota > Viridiplantae > Streptophyta > Magnoliopsida > Santalales > Viscaceae > Viscum > Viscum album. The sequence continues at coordinate 55,221,551 of OY728153.1, read as the reverse complement.
TATCTAACAAAAATAAGAGTTTTTTATCAACCCATGTTGTTTGAAATTTATTTTATAATATGAAAATACGTATTAGGAATTTAGATATTAACATATCCATTTATAATGAAATAAATAGAATACTAATCCCCCTTGATAATTTTTTCTATTATTTCATGTATATTAATCACTATGAACAATTTAACTCACATGAAATGAAATGATGCACCTGAATAAAGTACATATTATTCCACTAGTACATTTAAATGAAATTGAGAAATTATATCCCCTATAGATAATTGATCAAAAATCAAATTATATAGTTTTTTATGAAATAATTAATGTTTTTCTTGATATTCTCTCTATTTCTATAATTCTAGAAAATATTGTCACGACCCGTCCTCGGGGCCCATGTCGTGACTACCCCAAGCCCACCTTCCATAGGCCAGGGGCTGGTGACTAGCACCAAAGGTGTAAATCCCGATAACTGGGAAGACATTTCCTTTATAAAGGTAAACAAAACACCACAGAGTACAAGTGGAAGTAAATCACTAAGTACAAAAGAAAGTGATGAAAAGTAAATGGGCCAGAATACAAACCCAACTGAAAGTACAACTACAATTGAACGAAAGTACAACAGAAAAAGACAAATAGCTGGAAGAAAGGAAGCAGCTCCTGGGTCATCCTCCTCGGATCCTACCTGAAGGGTAGGTACAGAAAGCGCAGCTCCTGGATCGTCCACCACGGATCCTACCTGAAGGGTAGGTACAGAGAGTGAAACTCCTGGATCATCCACCACGGATCCTACCTGAAGGGTAGGTACAGATAGCCTCCACAATTCTCTTTCCCGTAAACCTCCTCCAAGTGTCATCTCACCGTGAAGTCCACCTCCGGATGCTGACTCGTCATGTGGTCCACCTCTGGGTACCGTCCAGTCCTCGAACACTCAGCCTCTGTCAGCGCTGTCCGTCGTCTGCAACCAACACAACGAGGTGTGGGCATAGCCCGTGCAGGGGTGAGTATACGATACTCAGTAGGGACCCCGAGACCCTCAAGGTCTCACTAAAACCAACAAGGATAACCACAAAGAAGATCTCAACAGATAACCTCTACTTAGGTATATGCCCATACATATACCTAAGTTATCAAGTAACCCATCTCAATCATGATGAAACACAAAGATTATGTAATCAACGGATAACCACCACCCAGGTATATGCCCATACATATACCTAAGTTATCAAGTGACCCATCTCAATCATGAGGTAAACACAAAGATCAAAGACTCATCTCAAACCAGGATTTTCATTATCGAAACCACAACTACTGAAGAGCCCCATCTCTGGAGTGTACAGTGGTCCTGTCACGACTCCGAGGTACTGCTCACTAACCTAAGACTGCTGAGGTACCCCTCCTGTCGAGTACCGCAGGTCAGCCACCCAAGCACAGTAGTGCTTTCCGCCGGGGTGTGCCACCCAAACACAGTAGTGCACCCCCCCTAATAGCCTACAGAGGTACCCTCCAGACGAGTACCGCAGGTCTGCACTGTCACACAGTAGTGCTCCTTCCTCTATGGGTCTGCACCCAAACAAAGTAGTGCTCCGTCCACTGGGCTAGTCGACTCACTCCAAGTCAATTCGGTCAAGCAGTCGTCAGGTCTCAGCCGGCTACACGGTCTCCGTACTCCGTACGCTTGTCTCTGGGAGGGTCCGTTCCACGAGCTACAAGACAATAATCCAAGTATCACAAAGTCCTACAAAGAAGTATCTCAAAGTACCACCTTGTCCTAGGGGTCTCAACGCAACAGACGGCACGTCAATCGGACGCCCGGTCTGAAAGTTATCAGCCTTTTCGTCCTCGGGGCCCAGTTGGTTTTCGGGTACAATCCAACCCGGCCACTATCGAACTGCGTCCAAACCATAGGTGAAGTATTCCAAAATTTCCGTCTCATCAAGAGGAATCCATAAAAGTTGACGGCACATCAATCGAACGTCCAGAGCTCAAGATATAAGCGTTTCCGCTCCGAGGGCCCGGTTGGTCTCGTGTTCAAACCAACCCGGTTATACCCAAAGTTCTCCGAAAACCTAATTGTAATATACTGAAACGACCGTCTCGATCAAAGGATCGCTGCGCAACTGACGGTACGTCGATCGGGGGTCCGTAGACCAAGATATGAGCATTTGAACGGAGACTGCCCGAAAATAGGGGGTTCGGGCCCGACCCGAGACCCCCTGGGTCAGCCCGAATCGGGTCGACCCGAACCGGGTCCAGGTCCGGACCAATAGGGAATGGCCCGTCCCAGTGGGCGCGGCCGCGTGGCCGCTCGGCTGTCCGGTTGAGCGGATCAGGGGGGTGCGGTTGCCCCCCGTGAAAGAAGCTGTGGCCCCCCATGTGGGGGCGGCCCCTTGCCAACGGACGCGGCCGAGCGCTACGTCCCGCCTCCCTTGGTCCCACATGGTTGCGGGACCAGCGGCCTATCACCATGGCTGCCCTTCCCAGCGGCGTGCCGGGTGTCGCCGCCTCCTGGCAGCCAGCCGGTGCCGGCCGCCGTGCCGATAGGATTTTCCACGGACCACCGGACGCGCTCCGGTGGTCCATTTTGTTCACCGCCTTCGCCAACGGTCCTCCCGAGGCCCGACCTTCACTGTGGAGGCTTCAAAATGACCTTGCGGCCCCGTTCTTCATCACTCGTAAATCCGCGCACAATGATCAACCAGCGGAGTCTTCAATCGCCTCTACAGCCCCGACTCTGGCCGCGGTTTCGTTTGGCCTCAAAGGGGCGGCGCGACGGCGCCGCGCTTCTTCGTTGCGTTCTTCCTTGTTTTCGCGTGGTGCCGTTGCACTGTGCCGCCTTCGTTCGTGCCGCAATGAACCAAACAACAAAGGGGGAGGAGAGTCGGTCGTGTTCGTGCGGTCCGACCTCCTCCCGTTAAGTTGATAACAAGCGGCCCAAAAGACGAAGAACGACCAAGTATTTTTCACGAACAAAAGAAATCAACCCCAACAGTTTTCCCCGCAAATAAATATTCCCAACTTTCAAAGAAATCATTCGCGAATCAACTTGAGAATGAGTTGATCCGAGTTCTTTGTTTTAGAAGGAAATGACCACGGTAATATAAACTTACACAAAAGTAACCCCTACCTCAAGCGTTGTCGTCGAGCGAGATTTGGCGCAGAAAGGGACGTCGCGGAAAAAGACTCCGTAAGCATCGTCGGTGTCACGAAGAGAAGGATTAATGGCGTCGCAGTACACGACATCGCGTGGTCGATCTCCAAGGATTCGGCGTTCTTGTCGACCTTCGTCGGAGGTCGGCGTTCTTCGCGTTCTTCGCGTTCTTCGCGTTCTTCACGTTCTTTGACGAAGAACAAAGAACTTCGAGACTTTGAGCCATTCTCTCCAAAATCCTCCCGCACAACCCAATCAACAACAATAATAAAATAAGACACCTTCTTATTTTATTACTCCCACCTTCAGTTTGAAATTCAAAATTGAATCAAACAATTAACTCAATTAATTACAAAGTTTTAAACCGCCCAATTAATAGAGGCGTTTAATATTTAATTAAACGCACGAGTTGACTTCGTTTAATAGGGGGTGAGGGTGAGTTACCTTAATCAAAAAGGGGTTGAGGAAGTTGAAAGGGTGGGGCTCATGTGGGACCCACCACACTAATATCCTAACTAGCGGATTAGTTAGGATGTGGGTCCCACTCAACCACTTAGCTTAGGTTAAAACTTCCTTAAATAAAAATAAAATTTGTTGCACAGTATTTTATTTCATTCTTTAGTTAACCCAATTAAGTAAAACTCCACCCAAAAAAACGCAACTCCGAAAAAGGTGTTCTTAAGCAATTACCGGCGCTGCGATTCCATTAGTGCCCTTGGATTTCAATTCTGAGCACTGGTTCAAAAGTTAGAAAAACCCACTCGTTCGTTCACTGAACGTACCCGAGCTAAACTTCAGAAATGATTCCGGGCACACCGGGCCTCGGAATCAGGTACTGTCAGAAACTGCATTCTTGTAAAATCCCAAAGAAAATTAAGAAAAAATTTCCCTTGAATTTTATGGGTCTTTACATTACTCCCACCTCAGGGCTTTACGTCGTCGTAAAGATTTAACACAAACTAGGGATACAAAAGTGGTATTGAGCACGCATATGAGCCTTCCGCTCCCATGTGCTCACCTGGAGGTTGCCGTGCTGCCAATGAAAGCGCACAAGAGGAATCGACCATCCTCGTAGGACCGCTCCTATCGATCCTCAACTCCTACTGGAACCCCGCAAAAGTCACCCCATCGCCAACGCCCAACTTCTCATGGTCGATGATATGTGAAGGGTCATGCTCGTATCTCCTCTGTTGAGATATATGGAAGTCATTGTGCACCTGGTGTAACTGAGGTGGATGGGTCAAACGGTAAGCCACCTCGCCTACCCTGCTGAGGACCTGAAAAGGTCCACTGAACCTTAGAGATAACTTGCCGCCTTGGCCACATCTCCGTAAATCTCGTCGAGGTGAGACCCATATAAGGACGTGATCGTCATACTTGAACTCAAGAGGCATCCAATTCCTGTTTAGAACTGAAACTCAAAACTCCTAATGCCACGAGGGTAAGGTTGACCGACTCAAGAGTGATCGGACGCACCCTCCTATGCATGAGTTTATCCTGTGCTGCCTGGGGTTTTCTTTTCTCCGACCAAGGAAAACCCATCCCAACGTCGTAGTTAAACCACAACCTTTTTGCCTAATACCGTCAATTTGTGTATGAACTGTGATTGCCTAGTCCATACTCAAACCAAAGTCGTAAGGCCTCGACGCTGCCACCAAGATATTCCAACCAAAACTCTCACCTCGAGGGTCAGACCACACTGTAGGCATATGTGTGATCATCGAGTCTCCTCCCAAGGTATCTCCAGACATGAGGGTAAAGTCTACAGCTTACTGGAAACTCTAGGTCTGGGACAAGATTTGGGGAAGGAAGGAATGATTCATATCGACGTATGTTACTATGGAAGCTAGTAGTGGACACAGACTGTCCCTTGAATCATTTTTGGAGCCATTGGGTCACACTCCTTGACCGCATGCAGCCACACTCTTCCCCTGCCCTCCAGCTCCCCGAGCCTGGCCAGGACAACTAAGGCAGGTGGTTGTAGCATGTTAAAATGTACACCACCTCATGCTACTTTCCTAGCTCTGCCTCCACGTCTGCTGCTTCGCAGACTCATCTCTTCTTAAAGATTCCTCTTCTTGAAACATTTAACATGCCCGAGTCTCTAAGACTGGCGCTAGCTTCCTTTTTCTTACTGCACTGTGCAGTCTTCATCCACTCCTGGATGATCTGCACCTTCTTTGCCTGCGATCTGTAAGAGCTGCTAAGATTCTCCTTTGCCGAAAGGAGAAACCCGGTCTTATCCCCCGGATGAACCACGCCCACTGCCTAATACAGTCAATCCTGACATGAATGATGTATTCATGCCATGGATGACGTCGTAAGGACTCGATGTTACTACCAAGAGATCCAACTATCACTCTCGCCTCCAAGGGTCGAGTCACACTATCGGCATCAGTGTGAGGTCACTGGGTCTCCTCTAGTAGAAATATCGAAAGTGAGGGTCAATTCAATAGTTTTAACCGGGACCTCTCAGTATCAACCAAACAAAAGGACAAGAAAGAAAACATCACAAAGATAAGTGTCTTTTTATTATTGAAGCTCATAATACAAAGACAAGAATACAACAGCAACATGGAAATAGAAGTACAAGGGACATATCCACTATTTCCGCTTCTATCCACCTGCTCCCGGAGCTCTACTGCCTTGTCCACTGCCCGACTTTTTCTCAAGCACCCGCCGCTTCTTCTGCCTCGGTGGCTCCTCCAAAGCCTGCAGATCAACTGTGCGGGGGGTCGGACAGTCACGTGCCAGGTTCCCCTTCTTGCCGCATTCATAACACTTCCTGCTCCTTGTACGACTAGCTCTGGTCCACTTGGACCTCTACATTATCTATCTACTGCCCACAGATGACTTGGCTACTGATCGAAAATCCTGTGGCAAAGGCAGCAGCACCTGTAAACGCTCGGGGTGTAGAGCTACTGGCACAAACTCCACCCTGAAGAAGGTCTCGAAGTCTTCCCATGTGAAGGTCATCCCGTCGCAAAATTGGAACAAGTGGCTCCACCACCTGCCTGCTGCTGCCTAAAGAAGGCTGGTAGCAAAGTTCACCATGAAGTCCGCTGGTGTACCCACTAGCCTGAAAACTCCCACCACAGCCTCCAGCCAATCCTCAGCCACATGCAGGTCCGTCTATCCCTTGAACCTGGGTGGCCTCTGGAGCTCGAACTCGTGAAGTGCGCTCAAGTGACGTGCACTCTCTGCTACTAGGGCTGGTAGAATTGGTGGACCAACGGGTGGTAATACCGCTGGTGCCTCCGCTGGTGCCTCAACTGCAAGAGGGCCCTGTACCGAAGCCTCATCGCTCGGCAGGTTGTCAGTACGTACATCCCTCTAGGCTCTAGCTGGTCGTCCGTGGAAAGGCATCCGGAAAGAAACATATGTGACACGGTCAAACAATTTATACCTGGTGAGATGACCTGGTTTGAGCTGTTTTAAGGGAAAAAACTTTTGAAAACTCACACGCAATCAGTGTTTTCATGCACAAAGTCGGAAATCAGTTGTCAGGGTCCTGGTGTATAGATACGTCGACCGCCCGCACCAACACTGGAATCCCTGAACTGAAAACCACACTCAGTACCCTTAACACTATTGTTTCACAGAATGAAAATATCAGAGTTATAAGTTCTGCGGTAGAACCGACTCCTCTGATACCAATTTGTCATGACCCGTCCTCGGGGCCCGTTCCATGACTACCCCAAGCCCACCTTCCATAGGCTAGGGGCTGGCGACTAGCACTAAAGGCGTAAATCCCGATAACCGGGAAGACATTTCCTTTATAAAGGTAAGTAAAACACCACAGAGTACAAGCGGAAGTAAATCACTAAGTACAAAAGAAAGTGCTGAAAAGTAAATGGGCCAAAATACAAACCCAACTGAAAGTACAGCTAAAACTGAATGAAAGTACAACAGAGAAAGACAAACAACTGGAAGAAAGGAAGCAGCACCTGGGTCGTACTCCTCGGATCCTACCTGAAGGGTAGGTACAGATAGCGCAGCTCCTGGATCGTCCACCACGGATCCTACCTGAAGGGTAGGTACAAATAGCGCAGCTCCTGGATCATCCACCACAGATCCTACCTGAAGGGTAGGTACAGATAGCCTTCACAACGCTCTCGCCCGTCAACCTCCTTTGAGTGTCATCTCTCCATGAAGTCCACCTCCGGATTCTGACTCGTCGTGTGGTCCACCTCTGGGTACCATCCAGTCCTCGAACACTCGGCCTCTGTCAGCGCTGTCCGTCGTCTGCAACCAACACAATGAGGTGGGGGCATAGCCCGTGCAGGGGTGAGTATACAATACTCAGTAGGGACCCCGAGACCCTCAAGGTCTCACTAAAACCAACAAGGATAACCACAAAGAAGATCTCAAAAGATAACCTCTACTTAGGTTACATATACCTAAGTTATCAAGTAACCCATCTCAATCATGAGGAAACACAAATATTATGAAATCAACGGATAAACAGCACCCAGGTATATGCCCATACATATACCTAAGTTATCAAGTGACCCATCTCAATAATGAGGTAAACACAAAGATCAAAGACTCAGCTCAAACCAGGATTTTTATTATCGAAACCGTAACTGCTGAAGAGCCCCGTCTCTGGAGTGTAAAGTGGTCCTGTCACGACTCCGAGGTACTGATCACTAACCTAAGACTGCTGAGGTACTCCTCCTGTAGAGTATTGTGGGTCAGCCACCCAAACACAGTAGTGCTTCCCGCCGGGGTATGCCACCCAAACAGAGTAGTGCACACCCCCTAATAGCCTATAGAGGTACTCTCTAGACGAGTATCGCGGGTCTGCATTGTCACACAGTAGTGCTCCGTCCTCCATGGGTCTGCACCCAAACAAAGTAGTGCTTCGTCCACTGGTCTAGTCGACTCACTCCAAGTCGAGTCGGTCAAGCAGTCGTCAGGTCTCAACTGGCTACACGGTCTCCGTACTCCGTACGGTTGTCTCCGGGAGGGTCCGCTCCATGAGCTACAGGTCGATACTCCAAGTATCACAAAGTAACACGAAGAAGTATCTAAAAGGAATGCCTCATCATGGGGTCTCAACGCAACAGACGAAGCATCAATCGGACGCCCGGTCTGAAAGTTATCAGCCTTTTTGTCCGAGGAGCCCGGTTGGTTTTCGGGTACAATCCAACTCGTCCACTATCCAACTGCGTCCAAACCATGGGCGAAGTATGCCAAAAGTTCCATCTCATCAAGAGGAATCCAACAAAGTTGATGGCACATAAATCAGACGTCTGGAGCTCAAGATATAAGCGTTTCCGCTCCGAGGGCCTGGTTGGTCTCGTGTTCGAACCAACCCGGCCGTACCCAAAGTTCTCCAAAACCCTGAGTTTAATATACCAAAACGACCGCCTTGATCCAAATATCGCTACGCAACTGACGGTGCATCGATCGGGGGTTCTTAGCCCAAGATATGGGCATTTGAACAGAAACTGCCCGAAAATAGGGGGTTCGGGCCCGACCCGACCCGGCCTGAGACCCCCTGGGTCGGCCCGAACCAGGTCGACCGGAACCGGGTCCGGGTCCGGCCCGGTGGGCGTGGCCGTGTGGCCGCTCGGCTGTCTGGCTGAGCGGATCAGGGGAGTGCGGTTGTCCCCCGTGAAAGAAGCCGCGACCCCCCGTGTGGGGGCCACCCCTTGCCAACGGACGCGGTCGAGCGCCACGTCCCGCCTCCCTCGTTCCTGTGTGGTTGTAGGACCAGCGGCCTGTCGCCACAATGACCATTCCCGGCGGCACGCCGGGCGCCGCCACTTCCTGGCGGCCGGCCGGTGCCGGCCGCCGGCGTGGCGCACCGGCAGGATTTTCCACGGACCACCAGACGCGCTTCGGTGGTCCGTTTTGCTCGCTGCCTTCGCCAATGGTCCTCCCGGGGCCTAACCTTCACTGAGGAGGATTCAAAATGACCTTGAGGCCCCATTTGTAATCACCTGTAAATCCGCGCACAATGATCAACCAGCGGAGTCTTCAATCGCCTCCGCAGCCCTGACTCCGGCCGCAGTTTCGTTCGGCCTCAACGGCGCGGCGCGATGGCGCCGTGCTTATTCGTCGCATTCTTTCTTGTTTCTGCGCGGTGCCATTGCACTGCACCACCTTCATTCCTGCCTCAACGCACCAAACAACAAAGGGGGGGGGGGAGAGTCGGCCGTGTTTGTGCGGTCCGACCTCCTCCCGTTAAGTTGATAATAAGCGGCCCAAAAGACGAAGAACGACCAAGGATTTTTCACAAACAATAGAAATCAACCCCAACAGTTTTCCCCGCAAATAAATATTCCCAACCCGCAAAAGAAATCATTCTCAAATCAACTTGAGAATGAGTTGATCCGAGTTCTTTGTTTTAGAAGGAAAGGACCACGAGAATATAAACTTACAAAAAATTAACCCCTACCTCAAGCGTTGTCATCGAACGAGATTTGTCTTGGAAAGGGACGTTGCGGAAAAAGAATCCGTAAGCGTCGTCGGCGTCGCAGAGAGAAGGATTAACAGTGTCACGGTACACGGAGTCGCGTGGTCGATCTCCGAGGATTCGACGTTCTTATCGACCTTCATCGGAGGTCGGCGTTCTTTGCGTTCTTCGCGTTCTTCACGTTCTTTGACGAAGAACAAATAACTTAGAGACTTTGAGCCGTTATCTCCAAAATCCTCCCACACAACCCAAGAAACAACAATAATAAAATAAGTCACCTTCTTATTTTATTACTCCCGCCTTCAGTTTGAAATTCAAAATTGAATCAAACAATTAACTCAATTAATTGCAACGTTTTAAACCACCCAATTAATAGAGGCGTTTAATATTTAATTAAACGCACAAGTTGACTTCGTTTAATAGGGGGTGCAGGTATGTTACCTTAATAAAAAAGGGGTTGAGAAAGTTGAAAGGGTGGGGCTCGTGTGGGCCCCACCCCACTAATATCCTACATAGCAGATTAGTTAGGATGTGGGTCCCACTCAACCACTTAGCTTAGGTTAACACTTCCTTGACTAAAAATAAAATTTGTTGCACAGTATTTTATTTTATTCTTTAGTTAACCCAATTAAGTAAAACTCCACCCGAACAAACGAAACTCTGAAAATGGTGTTCTTAAGCCATTATCGGTGCTGCGATTCCATCAGTGCCCTCAGATTTCAATTCCGAGTACCGGTTCAAAATTTAGAAAAACCTGCTCGTTCGTTCACTGAACTTACCTGAGCTAAACTTCGGAAAATGATTCCAGGAACACCGGGCCTCAGAATTAGGTACCGTCAGAAACTACGTTCTTGTAAAATCCCAAAGAAAATTAACAAAAAATTTCCCTTGAATTTTACGGGTCTTTACAAATATGACATGGTCTAATTGAATTAAATCAACTATTCCCTCTTATCTTATTACCATATTTCTTCCAACACGTTATAGATTAAGTTACCATCCTAGACCTTCTTTATTAAATATATTACTTGTAGAAACATGAAATTAACTTCATTATAGATCCTAATTCATCCTTATGTTCTATATTTCCTTATATATTATGCAAGATATTCCATAATAATTACTCAATGTAGTTAAATTTACCTCATATATCACTCATAGAAATATCTATAAAAGCTATTCCATGAAATAATCCATGAGTGTTTCCTTCCCTAATTAATTCTATATATTGAATGTATTAAAATAAAAAACATGGTCCTATTTTAGTATTAATTTTTATAACCTCACACAGAATCACCTCCTCATTGTGAAAACATTACTAAATATAGTTTGTTATTCATAAAGATCTACCAGGGCCTTAAACATTTGATATTTTTCTATGTTTCTTTTTATAATGATGTAAATATTCCATTATAAAAACACATTTATGATAATAAGTTCATTATGATTTGGAAAATCCCATTATCCATTATATACCATATATTGTTTTTTATTTCAATAGGACTTCCATGTAATTTTTATGAGACATTACCTATCTATTTCCTCTTGAAACCACTGTCCTGTCTATTGAAAAAATTAATGTCAACCATTCCATATTCTTACACCATACATTCTTTAAACAATAATATCCTTATAAAAATAAATAAACACCATGGTATGAGTGAATAAATATTCCAAATTATGTTGTGAGAGTACCTATGTATTGACTCATGCTATGATACAACTAATTATTTAAGAGAATTTAGGAACCATTTATTTATAAGAAGATGCCTCATGAAAACATGGATATCAAAATACCTTAATAATTCACCCTATATACATCACATAATGGAAACTAAAAAATAATCAAAGAAATTTTGTATGTCCTAACATAAGAATCAATCAAAAATCAATTTTAACTGCATAAAGTGAACCAATATTTTAACAGAAAAAATATATCAAAAAAAAGTGGATAAAAAAATAAATGAACCATTCACATTTTGGTTTCTCAAACACCAAAATCAAATTTTTTTAGAGAAGATTTTTTTTCCTAATATTTCATTTTAGAGGATAAAATATTTTTTGATAACTATAGATTTATCATCATAATGAACATAAAAAATCTAAAGTTCACATAAAATCATTGTGAATGTGTAGGTTTTCAATCCCCCGAAATTTTAGAGTGTTCAATTAAATCAACATATAGACAATCATTTGACATTCATGGACATAAATTTGTTTAACTCAAATAATTTTTAATCTTTTATATCTTTCCATAGTTGAACTACTAATATTTAGTGAAAAATGGAGACAACCATTTCTAACTAACTGATCCACTAACATAGCCATCTTCCATAAAAATGACCAGTCTACACACTACCATTAGATAATGGTATCAGTTGATTAACATGTTAATACATTATACTTTTGGTGTCATTGTATAAATCATTAATGAACAATTTAATTTTTAAATATTCCCTATCTTATGAGTATAAAAAGAAACCATGTGTACAATCTACAAAATTTCTAATAAATATATAAAAATATAAAGGAATTTAAAATGATTAAAAACTGTAAAAAAAAATATTTAAGATAATAATTCACCTAAAAAATCCATTGACCTAAAGATGATTAATGTCTTATAAATCTTTTCTAATTGAAAATTTTATTGTAAAATGAGGATTTATAAACTAAAAATATGAATTTTTAATAATATATTTTTCAATATATAATTAACAATAATGAAATAAATTTTTTTTAAGTTTATAAAAACATTTTATTATAATAAAAACCATCCATTAGTAAGAAAAAAAATTAATTACATTAAAAAAACAGTACTATAAAAATTTAAATTCGTATGTTTAATTTATTTGATATGTAATTATAATAAAATAAACTATCTTTTGAAAGTATTTATGTATTGTAAAAAATATTTAATTTCATTTAGTATACATAAAAATTTATTAAAAATAACTTATAAATATTTAATGGAAGGAAAATCACTTTGAAATTTCCCAGTCTATAATGTGATAATGTATTCTGAACCATATAGTTGTGAATATATTATTGTAAATAATTTCATATAAAGTCAAAATTTTAAATTTTGGAAAAATATATCTAGAAAAATGTGCATAAAAAATTATTATTTCATCGGGAAAAAATGTTAAACCTAATTACACATAAAACCTTCCTTGTTATCAAAATAATCTGACATTCTATTCCCTGATATATGATATTATTTTTAAAAATATTACCTTCATAAAATTTATTCTAACTTTAAATATACCATATTATTTATGATAAAGGAATTATAAAGGAAATAGACATGAACATTTGATTCCTAAAACCCCAATTTTTTTAAGGAGATCACATTTGAAATACATATCACATAAAATTTATTTCAAATAAATTTTCATATATAATGTATCATGTTAGAGACCATATAATGATAAATAACTCAAATTATTGAATAAAAAATCATATAAATGGTTTCATAAATTTTCCACTTATCACAAGTTACCAACTCGTAGATTTGGTAAATTAAACCAAAAATAGACAATAAAAAATAAAAAATTAAAAGAACTAGTTAAAAAATTCCAATTACATCACTAAAAAATAAACCAATTATTATTAACTATAGAGAATATTTTGTAACAATTATAATGATTAAGTCATATCCCATTCCATTTCATCTTAAAACATCTAAATGGATGGATGAAACAAATATTTTCGCTTTAAAATTCATGATAAAATGAAAATAAAAACAATAATATCACTGATGGATAAATGCATAAAAAATTAAATTTATTCTATGATTCTAATTATTATTAAAAATAATTTGTTTTAATAATAATAATAATAATTTTTTGAATTCCATTTTTTATTAAGACACACTTCAATACCATTTAAAATACACTAAACATATATTTTGGAGTATAATTTTAAAAAAATATTTTAAAACCATATGATTATTATAATAAAACAATAAATAGGATTAAAACTATATTATTTTACCATAATATATAAAAAAATGACTTTTATGTATCACTCTATTTCAAATCATTGTACTTCATGTAATTTAATTTATATGAAATATTATTTGTGTAACACCCAATCTAGAATTATATTAACTTAAAAATCAGATTTATTAATAATATAATAAAATACAAAATTGACCATTCTTTGATTTTTTTTCATTTTTATTGGATGAATAATGATTTTGAACTTACTTTTTCAAAATAAAAATATATGTTTTTTTTGAAATTTTCCCATATAAATAATATTTTATGAAAAATAGAAAATATAATATTTAAATATCACTCATTTTTATTATAATATTGTTTAATAATATGTATAATTTACTATAAATTGGATCAAAATAATGATAAGATCATTTAAAATTAAAAGGGTTTTTTTATATTTTTATTAGAAGACTATTTTTTTAATGGAATGAGGTCATTACATTTTAATTATTTGAAATAATCATTAATTATGAATGATTTAAATAAAATTTATAGATTATATATCTGAATATCATAATTTTAATCCATATTATTATTATTAGATGTCATATATTTAATATAAGATCACCTTATTCATAAGAAATACATTACTTGGAAATCTATTTTTTGACACGACGTATGGGTCTGTTTAAAATTAAATTCTAAAAATTATGTGATTTTTTTTAATAGAATGAAATAATTTTGTTTAAAAAGTGTAAATTTTATTAAGTAATATGGTAAACATAGGTTAAATCATAATTATTAGTAAAATCTATAGAATTTAACTACCATAGTTATGGTTAGAACAAGGTTTTCCATATTACATTCCCATGTATCAAAATTATTTATCCACACATATAGAATTTTAAATTCATAAATTGAAATTCGTCTCAAATGTATAGACTCTACTGAAACCTGTACCAAATTCATCTTATCCTACCCCTCTTGAACCACTGCATACATCTCATCTAGTAAAGTCATCATCTTCCACTCAACACTAGATTCTAGAATGATCTGAATCTGAGTTTTCAAACTCAATTCATTAGCCACACTATATCCCTTCTTGGGCATATATTCCAAATCAAAATAGAAATATTGTATATAATTGAACCATATTTTTTTGAATATTTAAATCTCTTTGTTAGAATATATACCTTATGCTCTTTTGATCCTTATACACCATAAAATTCTATCCCAAAATACAGTGACACCAACATTTCATATCATAATCCACTACTTCCTGCTCGAGGTCTTGTGTAGGGTAATTACTATCTTATGTCATCATCTTCCATGACCCATACACTTCAACTCAATCTCCCTCCATCTACACTTCTCTAAGTCCCATCCTATAAGCCTAACAATACACTATTTACTACTCATCTGGGTCAGGTATGATCAAGATTAGTGCTGATGTCAACCAATTCTTTAATTCCTAGAAGGAATTATCACAAGATCATTTCCATTCCATGTGTACCCCCTTATTAATCAATCTCAAATGTGGCACTACCAAATGTGAAATTTACTAGATGGATATCTGATAATATCGGGATAACCCCAGAAATATTTGGATATAAAATTTGTTCTTGGGATGCACCTAAGAAATCACTACCTAAACCTTATATGGTTCCACTGACATGCCTTCCTACGAGATGAAATTACCTAAAAACTATACCTTTTCAATCCAAAACCAAAACATAGATAAATTTTCATATAGTTGATGATCTCTCAATGTACTTAGGATGATTTCTAGATGTTCGGTATGATCATCATGAGACTTGGAGTACACCTAGATGTCTTCCACAAACACCCCAAAAAACTGATCCATGCAAAGATGGATGATTCTGTTCATCAATCCCATAAACACTACTGGTGTATTTCTCAACTCAATATACATTATAATGAACTGATACACTCAATACATTCTTATAAAAGAATTCATCGACATATAAAATGTCTGTAATCTCAGCTGATGATACCCAAATCTCATGTCGATAATCAAGAACACACAAGTTCCTTTCAACTGGTCAAATAGATCATAGATATGTGGAAGGGGATATTGGATCTTCACTATTTTCTTTTTAATCATCCAGTAATCAACACACAAGTGTAAAATCCAATAAAAATTCTTTGTGAACAATACTAGTGGTCCCCAAGTTGACATACTTGGATAGATAAACCCCTTATCCTCCAACTCTTCATTCTGATTCTTGAGCTCTTGAAGCTCTATTGGTTCCATTATATATGGTGTAATAGAGAATGGATCAACCCCTAGAATGATCTCAATAGTGTATTAAAAATCTCTTTCCAGTTCCAGCCTTGAGATTTCATTGGGGAAAACATACTAAAACTATTCCACCACTAGTGGAAAGACACAATGATTTATGCCTCCATTGTCCAGCAATAGACTAACAACCTAGGTTGTGAGGCGTCCCATTTACTGTGTAATTAGAGCTACTCATCCTACCTAGATATCCCAATCCCCATAGTGATCATACTTGTAACGACCCAAAGTTTCATTAATATAAAATCCCTCTTGATCCAGTTAAATGTTTATTTATGAAAAATGTTTTTATAAGATGTCAACTTCTTTAGTTTTACGTTAAGATTTGTGACCGTTACTTTTATAGCCATTGAACAGTGATCCTGAGTAGTATAAATATAAGGCTTTAACGAACCCTTTTCTACTCAGACAAAGGAAGCGATGGCCTCATCCAGTAGAATTACCCCTTACGAAGCCCATTTGTCAGAGTTCGGAAAAGAGGTGGTATATTTGGTCTTTTCCCTTGACCAAGCCCAAGCTGAGCTTCATCAAGTCAAGCTCGAATGTGATCGTCTATGGGAAAAGTGGAAGTTGATTGAAATTACCACTCGAGCGATGTTATCCGAGCCGCCCCAAGAGTCTGTCACAATCGCACACCTTACCCTTAGGTCTTATGCGGCTATTTTAAGGGGTTATGTAACAAATAAGTAGCACTATGTTCATGTACATTATTTTTTTATATAATAATTAATATAATTTCTAGTCATTTTTTTGATACATTGTAATTAGTTTTTAAAGTACAAATGATGTTTTTAGTAATTATTTAATTAAGAATTATATTTTATTAAATTAAAGGATTTTTGAATTAAATAATATTTTAATAAAATATTATTATTAATATTAAATTAATTTTTTTATTAAGTATAAATGATCTTATAATTTTATGAATGCAATTAAATTTTTTATTAAGGTTTGAAAGCCATTTCTGTCAAAACCTGTGAATTTTTTTATAAATGTTGGTTTTTATTTTAAAAGTGAAAATTCACATATTTAGAAAATTATTTAGATAAAATAAATATTATTTTTGGAATCAGGACGTCGAAATTATCCAACGGTGAATTTTTCATAATTTTCTGAGACAGTCAAATTTTTGGGTAAAAATTAAATACCATTTAATTATATAATGTGTTTTATGACATCATAATGACCCAATGGTGATGTAATAAAATAACATAATCCTTATGTTCGGCCAATATGTGTTTTATCATTAAAATAATGAGGTTTTGGGTTTGTTTGACTTACTTTTCAAAGCATTAATGGAGCCCTCAAGACTTATTCAACACTTTGCCTTTTTAAATTAATTTCCATGGGAGTGTGACTCACCTCCACATAATCAACCCTAATTTTTTAATAATTTCGGACCTTGGACTTGTAAAATATTTTTTTCCTCTTTCCTCTTCCATAAACCATGGGAAAATACCATGGGATGGTTTGTGTTTTGGATTATTTTAATATAAGGGGTCCCAAACCTAAATAATAAAGAATTCTCTCACCTTTCTTATATAAACCCACCCAAGCTCCCACTTCCTCCTCACTAAAATCCCTTGGAGTTCGTCCAACCTCTGCCCTACTCTCTCTATAATCCTCCCAAGGTTCCCCAAGCTCCCAAGAATCCTCTCACAAGCCTCTCTCTAGCCTTTGGAAGCACACTTCCAAGTAAGGGTTTTTCTTCCTTTCTCATTTTTGTCAATTTTCTTTAAGTTGTATTGCCCTTTTAATTTCAATTATGAATGTTGGGGTATGGTTTTTCACCTCTCCCATACTTCCCTCTTATTGTTTTAATTATGGGAGACCCCTTTCTCTCTCATTAAATGCCTCCCATGTACACCCGTTACTATGCCGAAATTCCGAAAGGAACTTTTTTCTCCACTTTTATTTTCAAGCAATACTTTTGTATCATGAATCTAAATTCCTTTTCAATTGTTGGGACATGTATCTATATGACCTCATTACTATCCATTACATGTAAATATGATGAGGAACCCCTTTCTCTCTCATCAACCATTTTTATAAATTCTTATGTCACGTCGTTACGCTGCCGAAATCACACCGATTTTCTAAGCCAATATCATTGTGTAGTGAATACAATGCGCATTTCTCCATCAAGGGTATTCACCTTTATGCACATTTAATTATTGATTATAAAGTTTCATGTATTAATTCCACATTCCTTTATCATGGAATAAATGATTATTTTTTATGAATCCATGTTTTATGATCCATGTGGCACACTTATGCATGAAATGAAATGTTTAAGAAGGGTGCGCCCTTATAGCACTCCAATGCATTGGGTAAAGTATAGTATCATGATACGTCATGTGCAATGAGTGTTTACTCATGCTAATTCAAGTGCAACGATGGTTTACTCATGCTTTAAGTGCAATGAGGGTTTACTCATGCTCCATGTGCAATGAGCCTTGGCTCATGCTAATTCAATGTTAAGTGTTGTTGCCACATTTCCATGTTATGGTTATCATGCTTTATCATGCCTTTATGTTCATATTAATCTAATGCTCTATTGATGTTCCTATTGCCTAACATGTATTGTACTCCTCATGTTATTCATTGTGTACTCCCTTACTGGGCTTTATAGCTCACCCTTTTCTTATGCATGTCCTCAGGTTATCCCATGCAATGCTAAGTACGAAAGAATGTAGTGGTAATGTAAAGGACGTTTTCAATAAAGATGATGTATTTCATGTTTAAAGTTTTTATGTAATGATACTAAGCCCCAAAGACACTAAACCTCTCGATCTTCTTTGTTGTATCAAGTGAAGTTTTATGTAATAAAGCATGTTTAAGTTGTAATAAAAAGCAGGGTTGTCATAGTTGGTATCAAAGGATAGGTTTAGTTATTTTTGGGATTAGGAAACCCTATTAAACCCTTAGATACAAGACTAAGAATAATAAAAACATCCACAAGTTTTGGTAAATACTAATTAAGTGGTTTATCAAACAAATACATCCCTGTCTGGATACGAGCAGGTAGAGGCGGCTCTGGCACAGATGTATCCTAGGGGTAAAACCCGTAAACACTGCTTTGAGCTAGACTCGAACGGGAACTGGTGCACGACAATGGGCCTTGCTGCACTCTTGGTTATGATACTCCCGGGGGATATGTTTTGATAAATTCATAATCTTAGTATGAACCCTTATTAAGGGAAAAATGCCCCTAAGAATATATGTTAGAAGGAAGATCATGAAAATCCTGGATTGAATCCTATAGACTCATGAGTTAAAGAGATTAAAGTTTATTTATAAGTCATCAACTTTTGTCTTTGGATTACCCTTTATGTGTTACCCCTAACTTTCCTTTTATTCCAGCCAATGGCCGGTAATAGGAGAACTCGGGCTAACAACCGTTGTGAAGATCAGTGTGATGATTGTACTAATGAGATGCCCAATCCAATGGGAGCGGGAATCGCGAACTTTGTCATGCTCCTCTCTTAGCTAACTCAAGTTTTGAATAGAAACACGGGTCAAGAGGAACGTTCAAACCCCCCTAAGAAAGAACAAGTCGCTATCGAGAGCTTCATGAGACAAAGACCTCCTACTTTTAGTGGATCATCTGATCCCACGATCGCTGAGCAATGGATCAACTCCATTGAAAATATTTTCTCTATCCTTCAATGTTCTGAACAAGATAAGGTTCTCCTGGAAGCTTATCGTATGGAGGGTGAAGCTGATCAATGGTGGACATTGATCAAAAATACGAAGCCTGAGGAGGAGATCGAGGCTTTGGAATGGAAGGAATTCCAGAAGATGTTTTTCAATAAATATTTTCCGCGCACCCTCCGTCTTAAGATGGAAAGGGACTTCCTTTCCCTCAAGCAGAAAGATAAAGAATCTGTGGGAGCGTACGAGGAAAACTTCACAAGGCTTGCACAATACACTCCTGGATTTGTCGTTACCCCCGAATGCAAGGTTGACCGCTTCTTTGGTGGGCTGAAGCCTAGCTTGCGGAAAGAATTAGCGATCCGTGACTTCGACAACTATGAGGAAATTGTCCGATGTGCCCTCAAGGTTGAAATGGAGATTGGAGAATCATAGGGGTATCATGGGGACAAGAAGCGGAAGGTGGACTTTAATGCTGGTGGTCCGATGGATAAATCCAACGGTGCTAAGAAGTTCCCGCACCCCACTTTCCAAAAGTGCGGAAAGAAGCACCCTGGAAATTGCCTTAGGGGGATGAGAAAATGCTTTAGGTGTGGAAGAGAAGGGAACCTAGCTATTAACTGTCGGCAAGAAGGACCCGCGGTTGCGACAGAGGAGAGGAACACTCCGTTCGAACCTCAACGCGTTGTTCAATGCTAAAAATGCAAAGAACCGGGTCATTTTGTGAATCAGTTCCCTAATACAAGGGTTATCGGAGGCAACCAACAACCTCCAAGACAGAAAAGAAGAGCTTTTTCCATCACTTCTGCCGAAGTGAACCCCGACAACGAAGTGGTGACAGGTATGCTAGTTATTCATTCAAGAATAGCGAACGTACTTTTTGATTCATGTTCTATGCATTCTTTTATATCTCGAATGTTTAGAAGAACAATCTTAGCACCACCACAAATCCTGGAAGTAAAGATGTCGGTGAGTACGGAAAATGGGGAAATCATTGCATCCCATGAATATAAGTCCTCCCCTGTTATAATCTGTGGATTGAATTTCCCGGCGAACCTCGTCATACTCCCTTTGGTGAAATTTGATGCAATTCTTGGCATGGATTGGCTTTCCTTATATAGAGCCAACATAAATTGTCGGGAGAGGGAAATCACACTCCATATGGAGAATCAACCCGCGATTCTTTACAAGTGTCAGGAGGAAGATGAATCTCCTTTAGCTCCATCATCTCAAGCATGGATATTACTGCCTTATGAACACGCATATCTGGCTTAGATGACTGAGTCCAAGGAATAAACCACCCTTGAAGAAATGCTTATTGTGAGGGAATTCGCTGAAGTATTTCCTGATGAACTTCCTGGTCTTCCTCCAAGAAGATATGTTGAGTTCTCAATTGAACTTATACCTGGGGTGCTACCAATATCCAAGACTCCATATAGAATGGCTATTGTTGAGCTTGAAGAGCTGAAGAAACAACTACAGGAGAATCTGGATAAAGGGTTTATACACCCAAGTGCATCACCATGGGGTGCACCAGTCCTCTTCGTCAAGAAAAAGGATGGGTCAATGCGGCTTTGCATCTATTATCGTGAACTTAACAAAATAACGATAAAGAACAAGTATCCTCTCCCAAGAATCGATGACTTGTTTGATCAGCTGCGTGGAGCACAATACTTCTCCAAGGTGGACTTGTGGTCGGGATATTATCAAGTAAGGGTGAAGAAGGAAGATATCCCCAAGACTGCTTTTCGTACAAGGTACGGGCACTATGAATTCATAGTAATGCCTTTTGGACTCACCAATGCTCCAAAAATATTCATGGACTTGATGAATAGAGTCTGTAGAGATTACCTTGACAAATTTGTAGTAGTCATTATAGATGATATTCTAATATACTCCAAAACCAAGGAGGACCATGAGGAGCATTTAAAAACTATACTAGAGACTTTGCGCAAGGAGAAGCTCTATGAAAATTACAACAAGTGTGAGTTTTGGTTGAAGGAAGTCTCATTCTTGGGCCATATCATCACAAGCAATGGGATATCTATGGACCCCTCCAAAAC
The DNA here is from genome assembly GCA_963277665.1 of Viscum album. Lineage (NCBI taxonomy): Eukaryota > Viridiplantae > Streptophyta > Magnoliopsida > Santalales > Viscaceae > Viscum > Viscum album. The sequence goes on along the minus strand of OY728153.1, from coordinate 55,200,004 downwards.
AGATGCAATTGAGGGATGGCCGAGGCCAACATCGATAACTGATATCCGTAGCTTCTTGGGGTTAGCTGGATATTATCGACGATTTGTGAGAAATTTCTCATTATTGTCCAACCCTCTTACCAAGATAACTCGAAAGGGAGTAAAGTTTTCTTGGAGTGATGAATGCGAAGAAAGATTCAAGGAGTTGAAAAGGAGGCTTATCACTGCACTTGTGCTCACTTTACCCACAAGTGGGGAGCTTTTTGTGGTATTCAGTGATGATTCGAAGAAGGGCTTAGGATGTGTGCTGATGCAGAATAATAAAATGATATTCTATGCCTCAAGGCAGTTGAAAATTCATGAGCGAAACTATCCAACACATGATCTGGAGTTAGCAGCGGTGATCTTTGCCTTGAAAATCTGGCGGCATTATCTCTATGGAGAGAAATGTGAGATATATACTGACCACAAGAGTCTTAAATATATATTCACACAGAAAGAGCTTAATATGCTCCAGAGAAGATGGATAGAGCTCATAAAGGATTATGACTGTTCAATACATTACCACCCTGGGAAGGCGAACAAGGTGGCAGATGCCCTAAGTAGAAAGGATCCAGCGATTCTATCAATGATGATAATTGAAAAGGATCCAATATTCTTAGACTTGATGAAGATGGACGTGGGAATCATAAAGAAGGGAACATCATCAATCCTTTCACAAATGATTGCTCAACCATCTCTTTTGGAAAGGTTAAAGGATGATCAAAAGGATGATGCGGGAATCCAAGAAAAAGTGGAAGCTATCAAAAAGGGAAAATCCTCAGAGTTTAATGTTAATGAAGAAGGAATTGTGCGGTTTGGGAAAAGACTATGTGTTCCATAAAGTTCGGAGCTGAAGAAGGAACTTTTGGATGATGCACATAGTTCAAATTTCTCTATTCACTTAGGGAGCATAAAGATGTATCGAGATATCTGAGAAAACTTTTGGTGGGATAATATAAAGAAGGAGATCGCTGAATATACATCAAAGTGCCTGGTGTGTCAGCAAGTGAAGACAGAGAGGCAGAAGTCTAAGGGGATGATGCAACCATTGCCCATACCAGAATGGAAATGGGAGAACATCACCATGGACTTTGTCACTGGACTTCCAAGGACATCCAAAGGCAACAATGCAATCTGGGTTGTTGTGGATCGTCTTACAAAGACTGCACACTTCATTGCTATTCGAGAGGATTTCTCTTTGGATCAACTGGCACAGATATATATCAGGTATGTGGTACGGTTGCATGGAATACCACTATCTATTGTTTCTGACCGAGATCCAAGATCCACCTCTAAGTTTTGGAAGAGTCTTCAACAAGCTCTGAATACTGAACTGAACTTCAGTACGGCCTATCATCCTCAAACTGATGGCCAATCCGAGCAGACTATCCAAACACTTGAGGATATGTTGAGAGCGTGCTCAATGGACTTTAAAGGAGGATGGGATCAACATCTTCCTCTAGCTGAGTTCTCTTATAATAATAGTTTCCACTCGAGCATCTAAATGGAACCATATGAAGCCCTGTATGGGAAAAGGTATAGAACACCAGCATGTTGGGATGAGGTCGGTGAACGTAAGCTGCATGGACCAGAAATGGTCGAAGAAATGGTGGAGAAGGTGAAAACCATTCAGCCGCATATCAAGGCAGCCCAAAGTCGATAGAATAGTTATGCAGATAATCGTCGACGAGACCTTGAGTTTAAAGTCGGAGACATGGTGTTTTTACGTATATCTCCATGGAAGAAGGTCATGAGGTTTGGAAAGAAAGGGGAGTTAAGTCCAAGGTACATCGGCCCCTTTGAGATTCTTGATCGTGTTAGGGCTGTGGCCTATCGACTAGCACTTCCACCTACTATGGCTAAGGTGCATGATGTCTTCCATGTATCCCTCTTAAGGAAGTACATACCAGACCCTTCACATGTACTCTCTTCCGAGGTGGTACAATTAGAAGACGATCTTTGTTATGAGGAGCAACCAGTGAAGATCTTAGATCGTAGAGAAAAAGTTCTACGAAATAAGACAATGCCCCTCGTCAAGGTGTTGTGGAGAAACCACAAGTTTGAAGAAGCAACTTGGGAGTCAGAGGAAATGGTGAAGCTAAGTTACCCACATTTGTTTTAGTGTGGGAAAAGGAAAATTTCGAGGGCGAAATTTCTTAAGGGGGGAATATTGTAACGACCCAAAGTTTCATTAATAGAAAATCCCTCTTGATCCAGTTAAATGTTTCTTTATGAAAAATGTTTTTATAAGATGTCAACTTCTTTAGTTTTATGTTAATATTTGTGAACGTTACTTTTATAGCCGTTGAACAGTGATCCTGAGTAGTATAAATATAAGGCTTTAACGAACCCTTTTCTACTCAGACAAAGGAAGCGATGGCCTCATCTAGTAGAATTTCCCCTTACGAAGCCCATTTGTCAGAGCTCAGAAAAGAGGTGGTGTCTTTGGGCTTTGCCCTTGACCAAGCCCAAGCTGAGCTTCATCAAGTCAAACTCGAACATGATCATCTACGGGAAAAGTGGAAGTTGATTGAAATTACCACTCGAGCGATGTTATCCGAGCCGCCCCAAGAGTCTGTCACCATCGCACACCTTACCCTTAGGTCTTATGCGGCTTTTTTAAGGGGTTATGTAACAAATAAGTAGCACTATGTTCATGTACATTATTTTTGTATATAATAATGAATATAATTTCTAGTCATTTTTTTGATACATTGTAATTAGTTTTTAAAGTACAAATGGTGTTTTTAGTTATTATTTAATTAAGAATTATATTTTATTAAATTAAAGGATTTTTGAATTAAATAATATTTTAATGAAATATTATTATTAATATTAAATTAATTTTTTTATTAAGTATAAATTATCTTATAATTTTATGAATGCAATTAAAATTTTTATTAAGGTTTGAAAGCCATTTCTGTCAAAACCCGTGAATTTTTTTATAAATGTCGGTTTTTATTTTAAAAGTGAAAATTCACATATTTAGAAAATTATTTAGATAAAAGAAATATTATTTTTGGAATCAGGACGTCAAAATTATCCAACGGTGAATTTTTCATAATTTTCTGAGACAGTCAAATTTTTGGGTAAAAATTAAATACCATTTAATTATACAATGTGTTTTATGACATCATAATGACCCAATGGTGATGTAATAAAATAACATAATCCTTATGTTCGGCCAATATGTTTTTTATCATTAAAATAATGAGGTTTTGGGTTTGTTTGACTTACTTTTCAAAGCATTAATGGAGCCCTCAAGACTTATTCAACACTTTGCCTTTTTAAATTAATTTCCATGGGAGGGTGACTCACCTCCACATAAGCAAACCTAATTTTTTAATAATTTATGACCTTGGCCTTGTAAAATATTGTTTTCCTATTTCCTTTTCCAGAAACCATTGGCAAATACCATGGGATGGTTTGTGGTTTGGATATTTTAATATAAGGGGTCCCAAACCTAAATAATAAAGAATTCTCTCACCTTTCCTATATAAACCCACCCAAGCTCCCACTTCCTCCTCACTAAAATCCCTTGGAGTTCGTCCAACCTCTGCCCTACTCTCTCTATAATCCCCCCAAGGTGCCCCAAGCTCCCAATAAGCCTCTCAAAATCCTCTCTCTATCCTTTGGAAGCACACTTCCAAGTAAGGGTTTTTCTTCCTTTCTCATTTTTGTCAATTTTCTTTAAGTTGTATTGCCCTTTTAATTTCAATTATGAATGTTGGGGTATGGTTTTGAAACTCTCCCATACTTCCCTCTTATTGTTTTAATGTTGGGAGACCCCTTTCTCTCTCATTAAATGCCTCCCATGTACACCCATTACTATGCCGAAATTCCGAAAGGAACTTTTTTCTCCTCTTTTATTTTCAAGCAATACTTTTGTATCATGAATCTAAATTCCTTTTCAATTGTTGGGACATGTATCTATATGACCTCCTTACTATCCATTACATTTAAATATGATGAGGAACCCCTTTATCTCTCATCAACCATTTTTATGAATTCTTATGTCACGTCGTTACGCTGCCGAAATCACACCAATTTTCTAAGCCAATATCATTGTGTAGTGAATACCATGCCCATTTCTCCATCAAGGGTATTCACCTTTATGAACATTTACTTATTGATTATAAATATTCATGTATGAATTCCACATTTCTTTATCGTGGAATAAATGATTATGTTTTATGAATCCATGTTTTATGATCCATGTGGCACACTTAAGCATGAAATGAAATGTTTAAGAAGGGTGCGCCCTTATAGCGCTCCAATGCATTGGGTAAAGTATAGTATCATGATACGTCATGTGCAATGAGTGTTGAATCATGGAAATTCAAGTGCAATGAGGTTTTACTCGTGCTTCAAGTGAAATGAGGGTTTACTCATGCTTCATGTGCAATGAGCCTTGGCTCATGCTAATTCAATGTTAAGTGTTGTTGCCACATTTCCATGTTATGGTTATCATGCTTTATCATGACTTTATGTTCATGTTACTCTAATGCTCTATTGATGTTCCTATTGCCTAACATGTATTGTACTCCTCATGTTATTCATTTTGTACTCCCTTACTGGGCTTTATAGCTCACCCTTTTCTTATGCATGTCCTCAGGTTATCCCATGCAATGCTAAGTACGAAGGAATGTAGTGGTCATGTAAAGGAAGTTTTCAATAAAGATGATGTATTTCAAGTTTATAGTTTTTATGTAATGATCCTAAGCCCCAAAGACACTAAACCTCTCGATCTTCTTTGTTGTATCAAGTGAAGTTTTATGTAATAAATCATGTTTAAGTTGTAATAAAAAGCAGGGTTGTCATAATACTAGTTTCCATTAGGATATATAAATGCCCCCCTCCTCTGGTAAAAATATACGTGGGATCAATATGTGACTAACCAATCCATACCACTAATTAGGTCAAATATTTACATGTCAAGGATATAGTTATACCATAGAAAATAATAACCCCTAAATTCAAGAAAACATCCCTTTTCACATACTGATTTATCTATATTTTACTCCCAATGGTGTATCTATAGTCATTACCCTGCTAATAGAATCCACCACCAATATCAAACTGTTAACAAGTTTTTTTAGATATAAATGAATGAGAGGAACCATTATCAAATTAAGAACGAGCTAAATTATAAGATACTAGAATAGTACCTCTAACTGTCAACGACCCATCCCCACTCTCCACAAGTGTATGAATTAACAAATGAAATAGCCATATTCTCATCCTTGTGACTCCTTATGACTCCCTTGAGTTACACCAATCATCTGATATGGTAACTCTTTCTCATAAGAAACACGTCCACTAAATCTACCTCCATGGCTAGTAGAACACCAGATTCAAGACTGATATAGTGCATAATACCCTTTTCCTAGAATCTGGATCTACCTAGATCATCCCTCACCAACCATTTGTCTCAGTATCCTATAGAACCTCCACAAATGTCCTGTATTTCCACAGGCACGACACTCCACTGGTGGTCAGGTAGAGTGTTTATAATAGTTCCCTGACATACCACACTGGTGAAAAATCATGTGGGTAAGATCCTTAGTTACTAATCCTCTGACTAGCCACTATGATTCCAACTACTCTATCTGAATTTATCATAAAATGGTTCTTACTCTCAAGAATACATACCTACAGATTATCATGAAGAAACTACCTATACACCAGTGGAAGACACGTTTAGGACCCCTTCCATGATTATATCACGATTCACCACTTATAAAAAATTTATCATCTTGAAGATATTCTCATGGGATATAGTTTCACACATAATTTCATCCTAAAATCATTTCTTTTAATATTACTCATCTTTTAGCAACACTGGCAGAAAGAAGTCTTCCTCTCAATAAGAATTTCCATGGAGAAATAACACAAAAATTTTTAACACATGTGTTATGAATCATAACAAACCATTATTATATCCATGTTATATGAAAATCAAAACAATCCACAATAAGTCTTTTCCCCAAGCCACACCACATGGTAAAAACTGAGGCGTTATGACTACCCTTAACCACCCTACACATAGGTCCTAGATAACAATGGAAAACATTTTCCTATAGTTCATGTTTCTCATTTAGAAAACAATTTATTCTAATTATTTAATCATGTTAACTATCACAATTTCATATTAGGAATCTTTTTAAATTCAATTTCACAAGCCATGAAAAATAGTTTATGCTAAAAAAATAACCCAAAACATGTTTTCCTTGTGCATACCTAAAATTATTCACGTCCTTAAAATAATCCTATGTTCATAGAATTATTCAAGCAGAAATATCTCTCATTCCTTTCAATTCCACAAGACAAACTCAAAAAATATTAGAAATAACTACCACATCACAAAAAAATTCCATCACTCAAGGTAAAATAACATTCATATGTAACAACAAACAACAATAAAAATAATATCAACTTTGGTTGTTTGGTTCTCACCCATAAATAGGTTTTCTAATATCATGAAAGATCTCATAACAAATCCAAAAATCATCATAGACTCATGTCTACCTTTCCCAAATAGTTATAAAAATGAATAAGAAAAGAAATTTTTCCTTTTGATACCTCTTTATAATGTGCTGGCCCAGATGCCATGCACCAATGCCCCAAGTCAGACTACCACATGACCTCAAGTGCACCTCCACATATGCTAGAGGCTACCAACTAACAATGAGGGTATGATAAGTCAATCATAGGGAGACTGTACCCTCTTTTATCTAAGTAAAAAAACAACGGACATAATCCAACAATAACATAAGTATAAATAATCATAGATAATAACAATAGATGAAATAAACAATGCAGTAAATAAAATATCCAACTAAATTAGGAAAATATGTCATGCCAATTTAGGTGTCAAGTTTATAAAATGGAACTCAAATGAAAGACACTATAAAGTCCGAAGTGGGTGCTGAACCACATACGGTTCCCTCAACCACAAACCATCCTGACTCATCCACCTAACAAAGGCCCCTTTCCATTAATCTGTCCCGCATCCATGAAATCTATTTGGGTACCAATTCGGTATCCCAAATCAGGTGTGAGTAAAACCCAGTGGGCCACCACAAATAGTGTCTAAAACAAATCCATCCAATAAAAACTGTATGTAGTTGTACAAAAAAAATAACTACAATACATAAGTAAATAGTTATCTCATTATCAACTATTATTTATTTACCAAATAACTTGGGTTTTGTATAATACCACATATTCAATTCAAAATTTATATATATTTATCATTGGTGCATTAATCCATGTCTAACACCTAAATTACCATTCCTTTATATTTATCATTGGTGTAGAACGCTATGTTTGAAACCCAAAAATCCAATTTGGTTTAGAACACCATGTCTAACACCCAAAAATCCTATTTGGAATAGAACACGATGCCCAACACCATAAAATATCAACACTTTTAAAAGATCTATATTTATTGTAGAACACCTTTTCTAACACCAAAGTTACCATTTTGTGAAGAACTCCATGTATAACACCCGAAAATCCCATTGGTGTAGAACACCATGTCTAACACCCCAAAATCCCATTAGTGTAGAAATCCTTGTCTAACAACCCAAAATATTTTCCATATATTTATCTCATTATTTTGGGTGTAGATCATTATGTATAACACCCCATTTCACAAGAATGATTAAATAACCTTAATCCTCTTATCACAATTAATCCACCACAAATTCTATTAATTAATTTATAAATAAATTAATCCAGGTTCTTATATTAATTCAAAAATTGATTAACAATATCGATATCTATTAATTAACTCAACAATCAATTAAGCATTTCAAAATTTGAACATCCAATATTTAATTAACCAATTAATTATTCATAATAAAAATTTAACAATTTTATTATTAATATAACAATAAATTATCAAAATTTAAAAATAATTACATTGATAATGAATAAATCAATTAATTATCCTTATTTCACATTCAATTACCAAATCCAACCATCTCAATTCCATCATAATTAATTCTCACAATTAGTCATCAATCAAAAATTCCTATATTTCAAAATTAAATCTCTAATAACTATGTAGTTCAACAATAAAAAAATCACATTATGTCACAAATATCTCAATTAAATATTTCTCCACATTAATTAATTAAATTATGGATTTCAATTTCTAATCAAGATCTTGAAATTATACAACAATATTATACAAAAATTAAATCAAGACTATGTGATTTGAATATTATACCACCTACCTTAATTATTTGATGAGAAATTTTCCTATAGAAATCCCCAAAATAAATCATCACAACGATGTAGATCAGATTCAGATCTATTACCCTAAATCATGATTTAATAAATAAATATCTCTTAGATCTATAAATAGATCCAAAACACAGATCTAGACTTTTCAAATATAGATCTAGATTTATCCAAAACATAAGATTATATCCAACAAATAAAAGACCAATAATAGGAGGAAGAATAGGAATTCCATGGTATGATATTTACTTATAAGGATATGATAATATATTTTATCTAGGATTTAAATCACGAAAAACGGAGGGAAGACATCCTTGGAATCCCTAGGGAATGATCCAAAAATGTAAAATATCTCATATGGTCAAATGAGGGTTGAAATATGTGAGTTTTGGGGAATCAAGGGGAATTGAAATTAATTTTCTATACACATTAAAAGTCATGAACTGTTCCCTGGGTAGAGGCACATAGTTTTCTATAACCGTGTTCCAACATTGCACTTAGTGGTACATCATGTCTCTTTTTTAGGGTTAATGGTTTTTAAAACTATGAGCTAACCATGTGAACTATAATTTTCCAAGGATTATTGGGTATTGATTTGAGTTTAGGAAATTGTGTGTCAGCCATGAAAATCCTCTCTTCCTTGGTTTGCATGAATAGTTGGGCTGGGGGCATGGTTTTCCCCAATCATGCACAACCCCTTTTTATTCCAATTTTCTCAAAACTCCACCCAAAAACACCTCATGTAAAACCCAAATGAAATTAATTTATTTAAAAATAACCAAAATCAATATTGATTCAACTATAGAAAAGGACGAGATCTTATAAGAAAATAACATTTTATCACTGAAAATCACTTTTTAAAACTCAGAACATCCAAAATATAAAGAAGTAAAATTTATTTTAAAAATGATAATTTAAAAATTTAAAGTATTATTCAATTAAATGTGAGGTCATTGTAGGATTATATTCTATAAATGAAGTATATTATAAAAAACATTCCTTTCACACTAATCTAAAATGGTTAAAATGATTGTCATTTGGAGAGAGTCAGTAAGAATCATTTTAATTTTTTAATATAAAGTCAAAAAATGGGTATCAATTTCAATAATAAATCATTTGGATAATGTTAAAACATTTATGAAAACATTTCCTGAAAACATTGGCTTCTAAGTAAAATAATTATCAACCCAAGAGAGAAAAATATGTTTTTTTTAATAAAATATTTTCTAAAACATTTTGACTAAAAAATAGTATAAAAATGGTAATATAACCTGAAAAAACAATAAATAACTAAAGTATAAGAAAATTAAATGGTTATTTAAAAATGATATAATAATTTTCATCAATGGAAATTCAAGTATAAAAATTGCCCACTAAAATGATATCGTGAAATAAACCCTTATAGAGATCATAACATGGAAGTTAGAATTAATAAATGTATTGATTGTGTGTATCAAATATAAATCAATATAAAACATGTTTAAATAAATTATAAGATGTAAAAATATATTTATTCACATAATATTAGAATGTGAAAGACAAAAAATAAGTAATATAAACCAATGAAAATAAATTGAGTTATGAAATCCATTACCACATGGTAATTCTCATGTCCAATACCCCTAAAATAAATCATTAAAATTTAAAAATAAAATACCATTAATTGTGAATTATTTTGTATATTACATGAAAAAGGGATAGTAGATACATTATATAATATAATTTTTTTCATAACATTGAAATATTCCTCAATAAAGAGAAATTTAGATGATGTCCCTTACCTCACACATCCTTGTGGTTTAACACACTTTAACCTTGTGTATAATGTATTTAATCGTGTTATAAAATTTTCCAGAACTATATTCATATTTATAATTTCATATATTTTTCAACTATAATAATATACCACCTATTTGATAATAATATATCATTATTTTAGTTATTTTTCATGTTGTCTAACTTGGTTTCTCATTTGTGCATTTTCATAAAAGTTTTGGTTCATGTGTATATGATATAGATCCATTATCTCCATAATGATATTAATTTTTTAAATATTATATTGAATCATTATATAATTTTTTTATAATCATTCTTGAAGGATGTAAAGGGATAATTGACCACATCACTTTGTGGAGACGCTAAGTCATACATATGTAAGAGTGGCGACATCATTCAATTAACGAGTTAAAGGATAATGATGTGAGAAAAAAATTAATATTATGTAATAAAAATAACCACAAATTTATCAAATATAATTATTAAATTTATTCTTATTACTTTCCATGTAATTTATATGTGAAAAATGAATCGCATCACTTCGCGTGGCAGCAGTCATCCGTACACACGAACGAAAATATTGATTTTCAAATGAAATGGAAAGTAGGAATGTATATGTGATATTAAAATTAAATAATTAAAATAATATAATGTATAGTATTTATTAGTTTTAAATCCATCATTAAATCCATTATTCTGTTGTGGTGATGGAAAATGAATTATATCAGTTGACAGTGTGGTAGTCTGTCATACACAAAGTTAGTGGTTTCATCTCCCATTTGATGGAAGAGGACATGAATATAGATAATTCCATTAAAATAATAACACGTATTTATTTTAATACATGAAGGTAGATTTATAATAAATATTTAATATTATTTTATAAACATGGAATAAGGGATAGTATAACAACACACATTTAATAATCCTACCACTCCTTCAGACCACATCATTAGGTTTTCACCAATGGATACAATATTTTTAACATGAATTTTTTAAAAGGGTTATATAATGTATTTAGGGGAGTAATGAAGTGACTATTTTAGTTGTTCGAAAATTTTTTATTCATGTGTTAATAGGGGAGTAGAGGGGTGTTCTTTTATAATTGGTGGAGAGGACACAGATAGAATTTTTGAAAAGAATAAATTACAGAAATTTTTTATCATAGAAGTAGCCACCAAAATGGTTATTTATCAACCATAAGTGGTGATAAGGTTGGAGTATGTCCATACAATTATTTTTGGAAAAGTATGTAGTTCATTTTTAACCATTTTATACTTAGTTTAATATCCCAATAAATTAGTTCTTACCTTAAATTTTGTAGTTGATATTTATGGATTTTACTATTTATAATGGTAAAAAATGAATTAAAAAGTAATAGATAAAATAAATTATTATTATTAGAAATACCAAATAAATTTTTACAAATTAAATTCATATTATTGGTATAATACAATTTAAAATTTTAACTATAGACGCGATTAAAAAATGAGTCTTCAAAGAGAAAAATTTTATAAGTATATAAGGTTTTAATATCAAAATTCAATAACAAATTTATTATAATGATATAAAATTGTTAAATGAAAATATTATTGAACTATATTTTTTTTAACTATTTCAATATATAATTTAACATTGTTACTACTTAAAAAAGGCACTTTTACATAAAAATCATTATTTCTTACTATTCATAAAAAATAAAACATTTCAGAATGATCTTAAAAAGCCACCATAATAAAATTTTGATATGATAATCAAATTAGTTTCGTTTTATTAATTAAAATTTTTAAATTAGTAAAAAATAATTTTAAATTAATTGCGAAAAGTGTTACTAAACCTTCTTTTAAAAAATATGTTTTATAAGAAAATAAAAATTTAGTCTTATGATTATTAATTTATTTCTAGTCAATAAATAAAAATAATATTCTTAATTTATATTTTAATATTCATACCCACAAATTCTACCACTATTTTATAACAATTTAGTATATTAGTGTTCATTTAGACTTGAGGTTGTGTGTTTTGTATGATATCAATTAGATTAAATTTAAAGAAATATATTTTTTTGTTTATTTATATTATTTTTTGTGTTCCATATGATATAAAGTACAATGTTTTAATTTTTAAATTTTGGGTTTACATAATAAAACAACTAGATTTGGGTTACTGGAGTTAATGTTGTTATAGTTTGTATCAAAATATTTTTTTAGAAACCCTAGGAATTAGATTAAGGAAAACAAAGAGATGAGAACATAAAACTATTATAGAAATTAGAGATACATGTGGAAGAACATCATAACTTTTTTTTAAGGAATATGTTATGTGGTTTTTCCTATTAATACATCCATGTATTGATACTATAAGTGGAAGTGTTTTAGCACGATTTTACCTAGGTGTAATAAGTATGAAATATATGAATTGGTATTTTACCTGATCATCACCTGGTTCATGTCAACCAACCATATTGTGCACCTAGTTTGACACTCCTAATTTAAATTTTTAGGATAATTCAAACTTTCTTGACAATAAATTATGAAGGATTTGAAGACAATGATTTCCACAAAGAAACCGGGTTTATTATTCTGAGATTAATAATGAATATTTTTTATATATGTCATGTGTTACATCGAATTTAAAAATTTATATTATCATTAAAAATTCATAATCGTATAAGCTATTCCTTTAAATGAAATGATATATGAATTGATCTTGGATGATATAACATTATAAAAAGTCATTTTCAATGTATAAATTTACATTCATAGAAATTTAATAATACTAGTATTAGATCTGAGTAGATCATGGAGATATCAAGAAAGATAACTTGGGTTATAGGAAATCACCATTCCCAAATGGAGAAAACTATAATTATACAACATGTATCCCATATTTTAGTTTTCTTCATGAGTTTTAGTCCATAATAATTTTTTGAAAAAAATAATCACATGCTAGTTGAGAAATAAATTAAGTCCCTTGAATGAATATTTAGATAATTGGGATGCAATGAAATTAAAAAGGTAAAATTTTTAGTGTATTGTCTCTGAGATTTCTCTCATCAATGGTAGGTAGGGATACTAAAATTTGGAGTTAAATAATAAATAGATCACATAGAGTGAAGAGATTATAATATTTTTTTTGACAAATATTTACCATGTGATAAATTAACTGAAATGAAGAAAATGTTTCTTAGTTTAATGAAAAAGGAAGGATAATCTTTTATGAGAATTAATTTATAATATTATCATAGATTTTTATGAATTTTATATGCAAAATGGAATTCAAGATCATCTATTACTTTGAAGGAATTAATTTTTGTCTCAGAAGTTCATTAGTTTATAAAACGTTTTTTCATATGATTAAATAGTTTTATGTTCCTTAAAAAAAGGGAAATAATTTTATATATCATTTATGTTATAATTTAATCCATAGAAGAAAATGTTGATTGAAAAAAATAAAAAAAGTACACATCTTTTATTAAAAGGTTTTGGGTTTCACGATTCAGTGGTTAATGAGCCTCATGGCCCTACCTGGGTTGGTCTACTTCTGCTTTCTTTGCTCCTAGTTTTTTTCATCTCTATATATTGGGATCGTTCAATGTCTTTGGAAACTCTACTACTTATCTGACCTCATGTTCCATAGCTCCTACCCTTGTCGAATCTATAACGTTGATAACATTGAAGTTATAGGATGTGTGGTTTGGCGACCGTAAATGTTCTAAGCGTGCATCCCCCGATGATGGCTCTGTTATTTTGGTTTTCATCCTCTTGCTTTAGGTGATGGTTTGTTTTCTTATTTTCTATGGTTGATCTTCTTACTGATGTTCAACATTATTTAAATTTGTGGATCTGGTTTGTTTGTGATCAAATTTGGTTATGGTGGTGATCATTGGGTTGCTCTCGAAGGTACCGTGGTAATGTTCATACTATTCACCTCTATTTTTGTGCTTTTTTTCTAAATCACTAGGGGATGACAATGACTTAGTGTATTGAGATGTATTACGGTGGGTTTGATGGTTTCTGATGATCTCTGACGGCCAGTTTTCATGGTGGTTGGAAGGTGATGCTGACATAGTGATGGATGAAGATGGTGAAGGATGATGGCTGGTGATAAGGTGTCATGGGTGATCTTCAATCGTGATTTTCTAATGTGATGTTTTTTTTGAATTTTGAACATAGATGCAGTTATTTTTTGGGTTCTTTCTTGGTATTTAGGTTACCTATAATCCATAAAAGCGGATTTTGGAAAATAAAATAAATATCTAATTTTCAGTCAGTTAAATTTATGGATAAATATAACTAGAAAAATGACTAAAGGTAATGAGATATTGATACAAGTTTGGTGATAGGGGTCATTTGTCTCATGATTGAATTATAATGTAAGAGAAAACTTTAATCTTGTGAACCAATTACAATAAAATGTTTAATTATTCAAACCAATTCCCCAATAGTCATGGGAACATACAATAGAAGAGGCCTATGTGATAAATTCAAGCCAATGATATCACTGAAACTAAGGTGGAGGTTACCAATTTTATTTTTGAAGGTACATTAATCATAGTGTCAAATTTATCCAATTAAATATTTTATTCTGGATCTTAATACTCTTATATATCATCCATGTTTTCCATGAAAATTTGATACTTCCCTAGAATCTTAAGAAGAGAGTCGTTAGTCCGATATCCTAGTAGAAGTCTCAATGCCATAAGGGGGTGTTAGGAAATCCCCATCATGAAACATAAACATTCTTCATTTGTGGACTTGATAATCATATATATGGTTGACATAAATATAACACATGGTATAGACTGGAATTTAAAATTTGAATCATTTTTTAAGGATAATTAAATTATGATTTGTGACAAAGTTATATTATTCCTTATCAATAGAGAAGTGACTTCATCGTATATGTTAGGCCTATATCAGCCCTTATAGTACTTATAAATGTGATTCAAGTATATGAATAGAAAATAGAAACTTTTTAGGTTGAGGGTAATATTAAAAATGAGGATGTGCCTATTGTACATGAATGAAATGATATAATTCATGAGGAATTACTAAGACATCCACCAGAGAGTGAAATCAGTTTATCTAGTTATATAATACCAATTAAAAGACCTATATCAAATACTCCCTATATAATGGACCATATGAAATTATTTGAGGTATTGTAACAACTATAGGTGTTGTGTTTTAATGGATGTATTCTCATTATTGTTTCACAATAGGGATCACTCATTCTCATTGTTAAGAAGAAATATGGATCCATTAAAATTTTAATTGATTATAGGGAAATTGTTGCTATTAAAATAATGAGAAATTATCAATTACATTCTATTTATGACTAATTAACCAAAATCAAGGAGAATAATATTTTTAAAATAATAACCTTTATTTTGGATATCATAAATTATGAGTAAATAAGGAAAAAAATATGGTTATTTTTTTTGAAAAAGGTATGTACATTATCATTTTATTCTAATTCCATTTGGATTGGCTAGTGAACCACATGGTTTTTAGATACAACAAAAACATTATTTGAGGAATATTTTCATGATATTTTTATGGTATTCATGGATAATGTATTGGTGTATTCTAAAATCTATGAGGACCTTGAGAATCACTTTTTGATAATTCTTGAGAATTATATAATAAAATATTTAGTTTTTAGACTTATGAAGTGTTCTTTTTGTCTTTATTTTGTTTCTATTACTGGCCTTGTAATGTCTAAAGATGGAATATCAATTGAACTTGTGAAAATGAAGATCGTCATATAATGACCCACCAAAATAAAAATAAATATATCATATCATTCATTTTTTATCTTATTATGATAAATTCATTAAGAATTTTTCCTTATTGGATATATCATTACACAATCATATACATAATTGTGTATGATTTTTTGGACATTGTAATGTCATGATTGCATCAAATAATTGATGTGGATATTGTTCAATGATCAATTTTTGACCCTATAATTAGGAAATGATGGGTTTGTGATATATATTGATGCATTGATTAAGGGAATTATTTGTGTTCATAGGAAAAATTTCAAAGATATTTCATAGGAATAAAGGAAGTTAAAACATAATGAACATAACTATCCAGTATATGATATTGAGTTGGAAGCCATTATATTTTCAATGATGATATAGATACATTATTTCTGTGTTGAATGATGTGAGATATGTATAGAACATTATAACCTAAATTAAATATTTTCACATAAATAGCATGAAATGAGGAAAATATAATAGCTCAGGATACTCAAGGATTAGGATTTCTCAATACACTACAACTAGGGAAACTTAAATAATGTAGTAGATTCATTGAGTACGAAGAATCATGGAATTATTATCTAAATGAGGATTGAGAAGGTTACTTTTTACATGGATATGATAAAGTTATTAATGAGAATTATTAATTAATGAGATATGTCACTAATTTTCTAAATGATTGTGAAAACAAAATTATTAAAAAAATATTAAAATTTATCATTTTGATGATGAGATATTTTAGATAAAATTTGATGCGTCGAATGATGGGAAGTTGAAATAATTAGTTTTTGAAGATGGAATCATAAAATTTATAATGATATTATATGTTCTATATATAAAGAAGCTAAAATGGGAATTTCTTTATGATGATCCTAAATTGAATTTATATGTACACACTAGTAGAACAATTTTGAATACTGATTTTACAAAACTTATATTATGAGTTGAAAAAAAGTTGTAAATTTTAAGTTATGCATCTGGATGATTAGATTTATAATAGGTAAAAGAAGAGTGACAACCAAATAGAGGATTTATACATCCTACTCCTATTTCAATGAGGATATGGGATTCAATTACTATAAAAATGTTCATAGGGCTACCAATGACTCCTAGAATGAAAAATGTAATTTGTGTTATTATTGATATCTTAACCAAATCTACACATATCCATTTTAAAGGAGAATTATTATCTCTTGATAACCTCTAAAGGATATAAATTAATGATGTTGTAATAAATCATGGTGAACCTATATCAATTGTTTTTGATCATGATCCCCATTTTACATTAAAATTGTACAAATTTTTTCTGAAGGATCCTGATACTAGGATTCATTTGAGAACCACCTACCATCCTGTAATTTATGAAAAATATGTTATTACTATAAAAATAGTGGAATATATATTAATTTCATGATAACCACACTTTCAAGGTATGTGAAATTAGTATCTAACTTTGGTAGAGTTTTCATACAATAATAGTTTCCTTTAAAGTATTCAAATGACATTGGTTAAATAATTATATAGAAAGATATGTGGTACTCCTTCTTGATGGGATAATGTTAGTGAAAGGAAACCTATAGGCCAAGATGATTTTGATGATACAAAACTAAGGTAAGTATTATTTATTATCATAAGTGGATTAAATTAATAAAAATATTTATTTTGATAAAAAAGAAAAAAATTTATAATTTCATTTGGGAGATATTTTTTATGATGTATCTCTAAGTACAGGTGTCATAGGGTTCAATAAGAAGTAAAAAATGACCTAACATTACACCAGACCATTTGAAATTTTGGGAGAAATTCAAGTTGTTGATTTTTAGATGGAAATTCCACCAAGAATATTAAATTTATATTATATATTATATATATTATTTTTATGGAAGTACATTTTATACCCAACATAGGTGCTCATATAGGAAGAAATAAAATCAAAGATTATTCTACATTTCTATGAAGTACATATCGAGAATATTGATAATAGAGAGAAGGTATTAAGGAATTATAAAAAAATAATGGTAATGGTACATTAGAGAAATTATAAAATCTTTTATGCAACATGGTAACCAAATGATGTTATGAATAAGAAGCACCATAATTTGATTAGAAGGTAATATACATGAAATTTTAGAGTCTTGAATTTTTTTAGGAGGGAAGAATGAAACAACCGATTCTCAATTATAATAATTGTTCAATATATTATTATAAAACTATATTATAATTAACATTTTAATATTTTATGACCCATAAATTCTAATATTATATGATTAATATTGATTTTGAGATTACTTGGTCGAAATAATCATAGAATGAATTTGTGAAATTTCATCATAAAAGATGCTTTTATAGATAATTGAAAATGTAGTATTTAACTATTAAAACATTTAATTATAATAATGTATAATAATTTTCATAATAAACTATCAATTTTTTATAATTATAATCATGATCATTTGGAGAAATAAGTGGTTTTTTCATGAAACTATATTTTCATAGTAATATTTCAAAAAATCATAATGTATGTCCACTTAAATTCATTAAAATAATATGTAATGAGAAATGTTTTAAAGGAAAATTATATATTATAAATATAAAAATAACAATTTTAATACATATAATTATTACTACTTTTCTTATTGTTATTATAAGAACATCTAATTACTGAAAAATACTTTTCACTAGAAATATTTTTTCAATAGGATTTAAGATTTTTTTTAAAAAATATATAAATTATGTGAATGTAAATTCATAAAATGGATTCAATATTTGGAATCATAATAATTAATATGAGAAAACAATTTCAAATTGTTTATTGGTCATAATGATTAATAAAAAAATTAAAAATTAATTCCCCAATTTATGGTAAAAACAGGTTTTGTACATTACAAGAATGTATGTTAAAATAAATTCTCCACACAAAGAGAAATTTTATATGTTAAAATAGATTTAATATTTTTTATCACTGTGTTAAAATTTTATAATATGGTTAAATTTATTTTAAGATCAAAGGATTCATTATCAAGGTTAAGAAAAGTAGTTACCATGGTGAAAATTAAATAGGAAAATGTAACTAAACATAGACTAAAAGATAATTAAATGTTAATAAACGTTTTATTTTATGTGATGGAGGACTTTATTGACCATTAAATCCATCCACCACATTATATATCAGTTTAGGTAGCACTTGGGTTGAGATTGATTTCCAAATATTGAGTAGTTTTGAGTATTTACAAAAAAATTAACTCCTAAATTATAAAAGCACATTCCATCCCAAGACTTATTTTACCACTCAATCCATTTGGATCAACCAAAAATAGAAACAATTCCCCACCTAGATATATATATATATATATATATGTGTATTTTATAGGTTTTTTATTACCAAAATAATAACACTATAGTATATAATAAGATATCCAAAGGAGGTTTATCTAATCGAAAAAATTATTCTTCACTAAGCTCTATTTTTCAATTTTCTTTTCCTACCTTAAATAAATTATTTAAACATACAATATAATAACACCACTATTTCAAATATAATTAGGTATTATTATTTTTATTTAATAATACTAACATATCTCATGATCCATCAAATTTTAATCAAATCTATCACTCGTGTGTATGGAGGACTACCACCTAATGAAAATTTATAAAATATTATCCAACACCGACTCAGATAAATAGTCATAATGATGGAAATAATGAATATATATTATACATATTACATGATATAAATTATTTAAATTTAATTTATCATGCACTTATTTACAATTTCTATCATTAAGGTAATTATATCGTTACTCATGTATAAATACATTCTACCATCTCTACGAATAGATGTGGATCATTTCTAATATAAATATTTAAATAATGATTCTAAAATAATATCTAATAAAAATATATTCTATATATAACATTAATACCATTCTAGGTATTATAGATCTATATCATATACAATGTAATTGAAACTTATGTGAAAAAACATGTATGATAAAATGAAGTAATTAACATAAGAAACATTAGAAATAATGAAATATTAACAATGAATTGGAGGTAAGATGTTATAATATTATCATATATGTTATTATAAATATGAATATTTTTATTTTATAAATTTATATATTTATTTCAATTATTTTACATGATATTAAATGATATTAAACTAAAGTGTAGAACGATTCAAGGAATTGTATATCAATTTACATTCCATTAAGAAATATTTGATATTTTACATCTATTTGGATTTATGTAGGGTATATAACATACCATTTATGTATTTAACATGAATAAATATTTATTTAGGATGATCAATTCTTCAATTATTTTCTAAAGTCTCATGTGTTTATTATTGAAAATATAACAAAATGGTAAAAAATTACTTTACATTCTCATTTTTAGGATATATATTCTTATCAATGCATGAATAATATAATCTATACTTATTAAACATAATAAATTTTAATTTAATATGTATATTTAAATTTTGAATATATTTATTTAAATAAATTCATATTTTATAACATTAATGAAGAAAAAAATTATTAAAATAAAAACAAATGTACTTTCCCTTTTAATATTTTATGTCCCATACCAGGTTCCATATACCAGTTCCCTAAGATGGTTCATTACATGACCTCAAGAATTCCTCCCCATATGATAGAGGTTTTTGACTAGTAGTGAGGGTATACTATGTAATGTGGGGAGACTAAACCACCATCATCATAACAACCTAATAACATAAATTGATAACCATTAGGGAAATGATGAAAAGTAATAATCAAGGTAACACCAAACCAAAATAAGAAAAAACATCACATGATGAATTCATAACAGGAAAACGATTATCCAAAATCAAAGAAGTAAATATTTCATTTCATATCAATTTCATATGTCTAAATATAACCCAAAATAAAGACACACTAAAAAATCCTAGGTGGATCCCGAAATCATGTCTTGTAACCTCATTCGTGCTCCATCCTAAATCCTAGCTTGGCTATTTATGATAGGGATATTTTCATTATCCTATCCTAAAATCATTAATTGAATTTGGTTACATATCAAGAAACATGAGTAGAGTGTGACAACCACTTATTAGCCTACCACAATCAATTTCTAAAGGAATATCCATTCTATAATAATGTATGTTGTTTTATAAATAAAAAAAGAAATGATAATGTAAAAAATTTCCATATTTAATATTATTTAATTTACTGTATGGTTCTCTAGGTTCATGGGGGAACCCACAACAAATCATAACATCATTGTCCCGTGATAAATTCTTAACAATACACCATGGGAATATAAAAATTTATTACCTAAAGGTATTTTATAATTCATTTAATTTCAATTTAAAATTCATACATTGGGGTCCTAGAGTAGTAGTTTAGAAGCCTGTGTGTTTTATGAGCAGTAGTTCATGTCCCACAAATCTATTATTACATGATATATATATATATAAATAAATCTATGGGACCAAGAGGAGTAGTTTGGAACCCCATGGGTATTTGGATCAGCAGTCGCTAACCTACAACATAGTGTTCACAATATTCAAAAAAATAACATAATCAGGTTTTACATTTCCAACACATTTTCAACCATGTTTATAACATGTTATTCAATCAATTTCATAATAAAATTTATCAATGATATTCTCATTATCATTTATCAATAATTTGAAATTTATAAATAATAATTTCAATTATATTGGCACACCCCATGGGTTATCGTCAAGTTAAGTCTCAAAACTCTAATTTTTTCAATGGGATCCGTGAATGGTTTGATAATCACAAAGGAAAAAGAAATCATAAATTTTATTTCAATTAAAATTACCCAAATTAGGTAAGGAATGGTATAAATAAAAAACGTGAATCATAATCATGACTATGGAAAAATATACTAGAAAACCTACCTCAATATTGTTGATAAATTCTATCCAATAATGAACACTTAATTCAGAGTAGAATTGATGAATTTGAAATAGGGAGTGAGACCATAGATCAAAACCTAGCATCAAGATGCAAAAAAAAAATGATCCATCAAAAATAATATCTAATCCATCAAAAATGGATGAAAAAACATACCTCTACAAAGGGGATGACTGGTGGGATAAATAGGAATCAAAATTAGAGAGAAAATAAATACTAGATAGGTGTATATTTCTTACACTAGAACATTGATATGTATAAGAAGAGGTTCACAGAGTCTCAAAATCCTCACAAGAGCAACCAAAATAGAATGAAATTTTATTATGTTGGGCCATGGTTTTTAGGGGTAATTATAGGGTTATTTGGGAATATTTAATAAAAAAATCATGGGCTTTATTTCAGAGTGCACACTTTCATGGGAGGAGGCACATGATTTTCTAAACCATGTTCCTTAACCATTAACCCATAGTCATGGGTGAACATTTTATATTATGTGGCATAGTATTTGAAAAATCATGTGGCATCTATGAAAAACATCATTATCTCAGAGTGCATGGTATGGGGAGGGTGGCCTCACAGTTTGGTCAAACTATGTGACAACTCTTATGACTCAAAAAAGGGGCATACTATTTCTTGGGTAAGACCACACAATTTTCACGAACCATGTAAAAATCATGCACATCCCCATGATCTTATAAATTTCTCCAAATTCAGCCAAAACAACTCCAAAGGCAAACCGAACCAAGATATAATCAAAACGTGGGTTAAAGTGTTCCTAAAAATTAGAACTATTCATCTCTAGAAAGGTTAGGTCTTACAATATCCCCAACTTATAACATATCATCCTCAATTTGTACTCCCAATGATTACTAATTATCCAAAGTGAAAACTTTGGGCTAACAATCCAGAATATTTTCATCCTTTTACCGCCTTTCATCCTAAACATCTCTATGAAACCACATCACTTAAACTATTGGCATGGTATTTCCCCCACAATACTTCCTTACTGTGATCTACAACATGAATTAGATTCTTCAAAAAGGATGCATCAACCTCACTCTCAACACCATCAAAATTAACCACAAGAGAAGGGTTAGGGTGATTCTACCAATGTTGTGACACATTAAAAAAATTATTCATAAAACTATACCTATATATATGATACAATTGGTATACCACCAGCTCGATTCACTCCACAATCACAAAATCATCATCAAACATGGTCACCAACATTCCCTTCCTCTGATTCTTATAGTGACCCAATCTTGGAAACACCAAATGTAATACAAGATCACCTGATAAAAACTCAAGGGTTCATCAAATTATTTGAGTATATAACTACTGCATACTATGATCTGTATGCATAAATTTCTGAACTAGATAAATATACATAGTTTTATCCTACATGAGACTCTATCCTAATAACTAAGAGTCTCTTATATCAATCCAACAAAAAGGTGATTAGCAAGGCATACCATAAAGCTTCTCATATGGCTCCATATGAATAGTTTCATGATAAATTTTGTAATATGGGAACAAAAATAGTGTTATTTTGTTCTCCAATGATACTCCAATTTTAAGAACATGTGCTATCATAATGTCCTCCAACACATATATAGTGTTCTTGGATTTCTAGTGTGTCTATTGGTTGAAAGACATAATCAAATACACTTCTGTACCTAAAAACCTATGTAATCAAAACAGTAAGAGAAAATTAATGTGCTAGTCATGGTATAAAACTATACTCTTCTGATAGAGACCAAATTTATTCTTGGTAATACATTTAAATATTCAAAAATATATTTTTAGAACTAGGTGTTAAGACATTGTGTGGTTCTGAATCATGGTGTGCCCAAAATTAATTTTTTAAAAAATATTAAATAGATTTTATATTTCTCACACAAATTTTATAAAATAAAATGGGATAAAATTTAAATTTAATCACTAATCATAAATTTGATTACATGGTTGAGTCTATAATGATATTTTTACCATTGGAACAGTAGAAAATAGTTTATCGAATGGTGTTAGTATTAAAGAATCCATGGGCGGGGGTGTTTAGCAGAATAAATAATTTAGTTTATTTATTTAAATAAATTATGTAATTTTTTAAAATTCAATATATATGTGACTATGGAAAATACATCACGTTTATCTATATAAACTTGGGATTTTTGAGATACATTCTTCTCCTCCTTCCATTATAGAATTGAATCAGATGATGAAAAACCTCTGTATCGAAGTAGATCGATGGGAAAAAATGAAATGATCAGTTTCAATCAAGGGAAGGAACGTTCTTCAATGAATAATTATCAAATATCAAGGTAGGAAATTTCTTTTTCTTATTATACCTCATTTTATTAAATTTATTATTCATGATCAATCCATTCATTGAGATGTTTTAATTTCTAGATATTGTATGCGCTCATGTACAAAATATATATTCATTTTTCTTTTTCTTCTCTCCCTGAATATCCCAATTCAAGACCATTTCCTAATAATACTTGTAAAAGATTTATAATCCTTTTTTATACCTCTCTCCAAAAATTTATTCATTCTACTTATCATGGAACCACAACGTCGTTATTCGAAATTGCCAGGTGGGAATGGCGCCGATTAGACCACCGAATTCATAACAGTTTCACATTCAATGAATGAATTAGTGAGTGATGATGGATTTGGGGATAGATATTGGTACAATAGAGTTCATATTCAAGTTTTGGATATTTAAGACTAAGAATTCAATAAATAGAGGTGTGATGGTGTGTGTGAGAAGTGAAGAAACAAATAAGGATATGATTTCTGGCAACCAAATTGCCGAAAAATTTCAACTGCGGTGAGATCCACCATTTTTGGGGAGTTGGTTGGTAAATACATGGAAGAAAAGATAGATATATAATGAACAATAATTGATCTAAATCATTGTAGAAATTATGACTGGACACCATGTAGTCCAAAGAACACATTGCGTGTTGGGCCCTGGCTCTGTCGGCTAGGGTTTCGTGTGAGATAATTATCACATGATGTAAGGGATCCCCCTCATTTCGTGTGAATCAGGTTCTTATAGCTTAGTGATTACTCTAGGATTAAATGGTTATGGGCACCTCTTGGCACATTTCATATGAGAAAATAAACCAAAATAGGTAATATACACAAACATGGTTAGGGATTAGGGGAAGGGACCCCAGGTGTTTTGGAAACGCCGTGTAGACCCCCTACACACTATACATGGTTGGAGGTCCATATACCATTAGGGAAGAATCCTAGTATAGAAATGGGACCATATTCCATGTGGGACCCTAACACACCATGTAACCCTTCTTTCCTTCTAAGGAAAATTCATTCTCTCATATCTCCTTTTTTTGGACTCAGATTTTAGCACCAAAGTATCCTATACTAAGGGGTTTTCTATTTAAAATGCAATAGTGGAATCCATATTGGATTTTTTTTGATATGATAAGATATTTTATGGGAGTAAATCTTATTTAGGAGACACTCGATGATGTCAGTGATCACATTGGATCACTAGAGACTTTTAGAGTGCCAACCACCTGTGGATACATAGCTTATGTACTCTACCTATATATAGAGAGGGATCCTTTATCTTGGATATTTATGGATAAAAAATTTACTAACTGAGTTATAGTGACATTCTACTTTCATATATTACCATTACATCACTTTTTAGAACTATTAATACATTACAAAAAAAATACTCTGAATGATCATGTTAGTTTAGTGCCTATAGAAATATGGAAACGTAAATGATGTTGCATGAGTGGGCTAAATTATCTCCCAATAGGTTATAAAAGATGAAAAACCCTCTTAGACATATCATATGTAGAATATATATTCATAACATGGGGATTAAAACACAAAACGGGGTGAGCTCAGATGCTCATTAAGGGTAATTAGGGATATATATATAAGTATAAAGAAGAGGATAAGGGTATGAAAAAATGATAATAACCTTATAATATCATACCGTTTATATAAAATATCATAATCATGAATCATTTCAAAAAATATTAGTTATTTATAATAAATTAATCATACATAAGAAAAGAATATAATACACGATTTCATAACATAGGAATAAAACATATAATTGTGGAAAAACATAACCATATAAAATGGTTTCCAAAGAATTCAATAGATCACTACCAAGGGTATCATAGTAGTATGGTATCAGTACCCATACCATCATGGTAGTCATGGTTCACTGACATTTTCAT
The DNA here is from genome assembly GCA_963277665.1 of Viscum album. NCBI lineage: Eukaryota > Viridiplantae > Streptophyta > Magnoliopsida > Santalales > Viscaceae > Viscum > Viscum album. Next base: position 55,174,022 of record OY728153.1, on the reverse strand, counting down.
ATTAGTAGTATGAGTTCACTTTCAATACCATTTTGGTAGTCATGGTTCACTCCCATGACCATCTTAGTATTAAACGTTCACTCCCAAGTCCATATTAGTCTATCTAATGATATATAAATATTTTTAGAATGCATTTGAGTGAGATATAGGCCCCAAAAAATCATAATTAAATCATAAATACATGTACCACATGATCATAAACAATAATATCATAAAAAATGAAATGAAATTGGTATCATAAACATTTAATCATATCATATCCTATAGAAAATATAGTGGTTTCATAATCATTTCATAATAGAATAACTAGTGAAAGAAATATTGTTTCATAATCAATTATCCATGTTTAACTTGTTGAAGAGAAATAGGTTTCATAAGCATTTATCATAGAATAACCCGTTGAAGAGAAAATATTTTCATAATAATATAACACATAGAATATGAAAACATTTCAAAAACATAAAACCCTTTAAATGGAATCAATTTTTTATAAACATAATGCCATAAAAACATAAATCATTCAGAGAAATAATAAGAATGGAACCTTTAGATCATTTACTAGAAAGGAAAGATTAACATCAATGGATTTCTTCTTATATGGAATTTTTTTTATATATTTTAAAAATATTGATTGAGGAAAATATCCTTTCATCTTTGAGAAAGGATTTAAAAAAAATATAACCTCTTAAAAACCATTTACTTTTTAAATACTATAAAAATGTATAAAGTAGGATTGAAATCATATTGAAAACATTTTCCATAAAACATATAAAATAATATTGAAAAAATTTTGAAAACTATTTTCACTGAGAACTTATAAAATAATCATTAATTTTTTTGAATTTTTTTCAATGAAAACATAAAAAAGAAGCAGAAAAACTTTTTAAATAGTTTGTAAAATTTTAAAATAAGACTAAATTTATTCTGAATACTATTTTCCTTTAAAAAATATAAATGAATCTTAAATCCATCATGAAAACTATTTTTATTGAAAACATATAAAAGATGCTTAATATCATTTTGAAAACCATTATCTTTGAAAATAAATTTAAAACATATAAAGTATATTTTTAAAATTATTTATAACAATTTTTAAACATAAGAAAATTTTGAAAACATTTTTCACTAAAAATAAATTTAAAACTATGAATTTAATGAATATAAGTTAAAAATTCACTTAAAGAATAAAATTTTAATATTTTAAAATACTATTCAAGAGAATAATAGTCATGCTAGTGGGTAAATATGTACATCTCAAACATTCCTTTTTCAGTGTAAAAAATATTAGAAAAGTTCTTCAACAAGTAAATAACAAGAAGATTCTATTTTAAAAATACCTTATATTTAAAATGTAAAACATGGTTAAATATATTTTAAATATAATTTGATAATAGTATAATATTTTCAGAAACCTTTTATAAACCATGATTTTTATGGAACAAAAATTTCTGACCGAAAAGATTGGAAATATCATAATTTCTTAAAAATACATTCCTGATTTTCATATTTACATGATAGTTGAAAATGGAAACATTAAATTGATATAAAATGAATTAAAAAAGGGTAATATTAATCAAGAGAGTTCTTTATAGATTTATCATAAGATTTAATTAATGGCGTCCTAATCATAAACAATCTTTATAAATGGTGAGATTGTATATATAAACTATTAAAAAATTGGTAAATTTGAATCATAACACAATGGAAAGAATAACATCACATGTAGATTTAAATGTAATTAAAATAAGGATATTTATGATATAACATTTCAATGGAATTATATACTCCTCATAGAAAAATATATGTGCATAACATGGCATGTGTCACAAAGAAGGTAGTTTTAGACAACATTACTTTACCGATTTGCTAACTTTTGAAACATAAACACCATGATATAAATATCATAAAATGGATATTTAAATACCAAAAATATTAATTATAATAATAATATAATTTATCCATGATAAGTATACAAACCACACAAAATAAATGAGTGGTGAATAAGGCATGTATCTCACCGAAATAGAAGGTGATATGAAATTTCCATATCGTATGTCTTGACTCTCTTTATTCTAGTACAAATCTAATATTTAATAAATATAGGTATATTATAAATATTTTAGTGAACCTATAATTTTCCGACCCCCGAATCAAGGAGCTGGTGCATTATTTTAATATATTGTCATGATTAAAAGTAATCAAATCCTGATGAACTGACCAGTTAAGCAGTCTTGGAAAATAGATTACATACATGAACATTACATTACACATTCAAACATAGAACACAACATAAATAATCTTTTGAGAATTCCATTATTCCCCTATATTAACCCTATATATCAATTATAATACACTTTTTGGAATCCTGGGAAAACAAAACATAAGAAAGGGGTGAGCTCAGATGCTTAGTAATGGTAAATAATTTAGTAGAAGCTATAAAATTTTAAGGCAAGATGTGTAATAAAAACAACAGCCTTTTTAAACACAAATTTGAACATAATATGGAAAAAATAAATAAAAAATTACCATATAAACATGCACATGAATATTATATTAGTCAAATAATCACATGTAATAACTAATTTCATAATGAGGGAATGCATAATGTTGAACATCATAACCACATAGTCAAGGCCTCATGCTAAGAATAAAATAAACTTTTTTGTCAAGGCCTTGTGCCAAGATACTAATTTGTCTCATGAGACCTACCGATGCATCGAAGAGATATAGCGGGCTCCACCCATCACTTACTATGTCTAATGAATTCTTTATATGAAAATGTTGAAACATAACATAAACATTCGTATTAAAATTAGAATAAGAAATGTTAATAATTTATCCATAAATCATTAATGTTATAAAAATAGCACATTCACAGTCAAACAGATCATAACTCATTCAATACAATATTGAAGATTTTATTTATAATAAATAATCCTCATTCAAGAATAATAAGAAAAAAGGATGTTTACATAGTTGAAAATGATTAGTAAAACTCTTTGAGAGAAATATCCCTTTTTCATAAAAACATTTAAAAGTCACACAGTTTAGAAAGGAATAAATTTAAAAGAAATTTTTGAATCAAAGTGTCCCATACCAATTTAAAACTTTTTAAAGGAATTAATAATTTAAAACATTCATGTCCATATAAATAAATCCTTAAATCCTTTTTGAAAACATGGACATTAATGAGAAATATTTAGAAGAATAAATATTTAACATATTTAAAATGTTGTTTTAGTTAAAAAGTCACTTAAAAATAATCCTTTTGAAAATTATTTTTTGAAACATAGACATGTATATGGATAATAAATATGTCCCAGTAAAAACATACACATAAACAATCTCAAATAATATTGAGATTGAAGAATTGACCCTTACCTTGTACTTTTCTTTAGTCGATGGTACATTTATCCTCCTGTATAATGAATATAGAATGTCATTAAATTATAACAGAAACATATTAATATTTATGATATCATATATGATTAATTTATGACTTTATAATACCCATTTAATAATAATTTCCATGTTAAATTTAACAGTTCGGGTAATAATCACTTTCTTTATCATACATGTTTTAACTTGTTATTCTTGATTGCATCACTTAGATAATGATTTAAATACTTATAGAATATAAAACATGATTTATATATTATATAGATTTAGAATATAAAATTTTAATATATATATATATATATATATATATATATATGAATTTGATGACACCATTTATGGAGACGGTAGGCCGTATGTACGCATAAACACAGTTTCTATTTTCATATTGTATTGAACATAAGTAAGTGAATAAGATATATGTATATATATATATATTTAAAGTATCATTATTATTTAATATATTACATACTTATTAATAATATATATTTTTATAATCATCGTTGAATGGTGAACGTGGAAATGAATCTCATCGCATTGTGGAGACGATAAGCTGTACGTATGCACGATCGACGATACCATTATATTGATAGTGAAATAGTGTTTAATTGGATGATATATTATATATAAATAATCATTAACATGTTAAATTTATTATTTACATCAATTATAATCATTAATATACCCATCCAAATAAAGAAGTGTTGAATAACAAAGTACACCACGACATGGAGACAATAAGTTGTACGTACACACGTATGGTGACCTTGTCATTCATAGGATGGATAGAATAATGAATATGGTTGTAAAAAATTCTTAATAACATCACAATATGTATAAGGTATTGGATTTATTATTTTGATATGGAAACAACAAATAAAGAGGAAGTGGAAGAAGAAAATAACTTTGAAAGAGGTGATTAAATAATTACCTCTTCTTCGGGTGCTTCTTTTTGATTTGAACAAAAGGGATCCTTAGGTTGGATTTATGACCAAATTAAGGCCTCTATGATGAATTTATGGTAGTTGGGAGGATATTTTATCAGGGGTTGGCTGATCTAAATGTTTTTAGAGGTGTGATTTTGAGAGAAAGGGAAATACCCTTTTATAAGAGTGGTGAGGGTCACATGAAGAAAAGCTTGAAATATTAATTTGTTATAAAATAATTTTAGGTTTATAATGGCTCAAAATAGATTTATTTCTAGGATTATGTGGGTAGGGGTCTAAAACCTCTCTACCAATAGGTTTTAGACAAGTTTAGGTCACCATATTAACCTTATCTTTTAGATTTAACTCTTAGTTAAATAGTTTAACTTTCACCATGTCTTCTTGTATTATTATAATAAATGGTTAATAAACATACTATAAAAATAAAAGATAACCCCAATTGGTTCATAAATGACATATATATCATTATATAAGTCCTTCGACCAAAACATATATTTTTAGGAATATTATATCATTTAATAATATAGTATTTGTTTTAAAAACTCATTTATGTCAATTTTTACATTATTTAGTAATTGGTTTTTGTGAGAGTCAACAGAACTTGATTACTTCAAAAAAATTCTTTCAATCAATCCTAAAATGTCATATTAACCTAGAAAATTTGTGGACGGCATCAAAAGTCTCAATTTACATTTTTATATATTTATATTATTAATTATTTTAATAAGGTAATTACTGTATTATCAATGCATCATATATAAATTTAATTATTTAATGTCTAAAAATTATAAATAAAATATCATGATGTAAGAAATAATTTTATCTTTATAATTAATATTTATATTTGAATTTATCTGATGTATAACACTATATTAAAAATGGTTTATTTATTAACATTCTAATTTAACACTTTTAACTATTCTTCAAATAAAATAATAATAAATGTCCTAATCTAATCCAAGTGTATCAAAAAAGATAATATTTTATTCCTAAGGTTGATTTAGGTTGAAATACACTTATCCAATATAATTTGGACATGTGTTAGGGTAATTATAAAATCAATTTTACCTTTAATTTCCCTATTTACTTTTAACCATGGTAAATAAAATTCAAAAGTAACTATTCACCAAAAATTATTTTCATCATATTGAACCAGATTTTTATTACTGATATCAACCATGTCTCTCAAATTTTTGAAATTCAATTCACAGAATCAGTAAAATTATGTTTTAAGTAAGTTTGCAAATGTGCCTAGAAGGTGGGTAAAAGACGTTAAAAAGTTCAATAAAATTTTATATATATAACCTTATTATAAAATGAATTTAATGAATTAAATTGTACTAATATAGGTATTATGTATCTATTTTGACTTTAAAATAAATTTAAATAAAAATAATAATTATTTAAATAAAAGTCGGTTTTAAAATAATAACGTAGTGTTTTTCACTATTCATCAAAAATTGAATGTTTTCAGAAAAATACAAAAAACTCAGCCTAAGATAAGTTTGATATTCCAAATTTAAAAATAAATTCTAATTTACCAAATTCAAAATAGATAAGTTACATTAATTAATTTAAAATTAATTCCTGTTGTAAAAAAAGTGGGTTTTTGAGAAGTAAAAACTATCAAAAGATTGATATGTGTTTATGTTCAATTTAAATGTAATATTACTAGCCTTGGATTAAATGATAAAAATATAATCTAATTATACTTCAAAACCATTCAAATGTATAATTTAACACTATAAATTATTTTTATTAAAAATTTGTTTTCAATTAAAATTTAGTATTTTCACTATTCATCAAAATATTAAAGTTACCAGAAAAACATCAAAGTTTTATTCAAACTAAAATTTTATATTATTATTATAAATAAAAAGTTTATTTTACCAAATTAAATATATAAAAGTTTCAAATATTGGATTTAAAAAGGGTTCTCCATTAAAAGGCGGTAAAGTTTCATTTTTTAAAAAACACTTCTTTTATCTAAAAAATGAATTTAATCTTATATTATCTCTAAGAAACACATAATATGGATTATAAAATTATATGGAGTATATAAAATTCAAAATTCAATTAATACTACTAATAACCACCTTTTTAACTACTAGTTTGGTAAGTCGTGGTGCGCTCAAACTCGGTGTTGCGTGCAACACAGGCCATTGAATTATATTAAAGAGATAATGTACTATGAAATCATGGGGTGTTACATTCCCCCTACCTTAAAAAATTTGAATCCTCGCAATTTGAAATTGTTCTTAGAAAATAAAAGGTTAAAAATAGACAATACCTTTGTGGAAAACCCACATTGAAAATAAGGTTAATAAAATTTAGTATTAATAAGAGTGAAATGGAAATGAAAAATTCACCACCAAATTAGGATTTATAATAGGAGAAAATTGATGGAAATTTAAGACACATAATTAGAGGAAAACATAAATATTTATAGGGAGTGACTGAGGTCATCAATCACAAACAAGTGAACAATAAATAGAAAATTGTGGGCCTCAAAAATTCAATAACGAATTAAAATATTATTGGTTCATAAAAACATAAGGTATTAGGATAACAATTTTTTAGTTTTATGATCCTTTCCCTAAAGTTTAAGAATTATTTTCTTTGTAGAATAAAAAAATACTTGACAAGTAGTGTTCCATCCTTTAACTAATTTCTACTACAAAATCATCTTTTACTCCAAAAGATAGAACTCAGAAATATTCTATTTATCCTAATCGTACACGGTTTCAAAAAAAATGAATTTATAATTAATCTATTATATCATTTAAAAGAACTACATTTTACAAACTAGGACATCATGTAGGCCAGTGGTAGGTGATGCACCCTTGTCGCCCTTCATTTGCAGGTTCAAGTCTCGTGGCCTTGTCGAACGCGACGAGTTGTCTCCCAACCTCTAGGTCATACTTTTTATAACAATCTAGAAATAAAATTAAGAAATGTTTTAACCTTAGACAATGGTATCCAATGTACAACATAATCAATTCCAACCTTTAGACTTATCCAAAATACTTCTTTCCAAACTCATAGTCCAAAATTTATAAGGATGTTAAACATAACATAATGAAGATATCTTTTATCACATAACAACATGTGAATACATTCATCATTTATTCTATTAAAACAAGGTAACAACCTGAATTACCATAAAAAATTATTTTAATAGGTATGTAATTCCTTATTCCTTCTGTAAAATATAGAATACTGGATATACTCCTTAAATTCAAAAATGTTGTAATCTCCAACAATGATGGAATAAACAAACCATTAATTAGATCCAAGGTAGTCAATAATATCCAATATACTTTATCCAACTCAATTATCTCTTATTAAAAAATCATTACCTGAGCCTCAGGACAATTTTGAGGTTTATCTTTTTCTCAACAATATATTTTCCAAAACTTTTAACCTGTTATTGAGTCACTTTTCTTGGTACCACACAATCTCAAATTCTTAATGAAATAGTACTACAGTACAATCCTTATATAATCTATAATTCTTATAACTTGTACATCATTAATACAATACTCCAATAACACAATTATTTAATAAAAACTTAAGTACACTAATCATTCCACTTCATCTGTAGTAGTATCATAACTTTATTATTACCCAATATCATCATTTGGGGCATACTCTGATGATTTGGACATTGATTCGCATAGTGTCCCAACACCTTGAAGATGAAGCATTGTACATTTAAAAACTTTTTCTTTCCCTCGCAATCACAAACGTGGTGTCCTTTTTCTCCACACTTATAACATACTCCCATTCTCTTCAAGCATTTACCAAGGTTATTATTTCACAATTATCACGTGTGGGAAAATACTTATTTCCCTTATTCCCTTTATCCACCATTCTTTCTGCCATCCTCTTCTTTTCTTGCTTCCCTTCAAATCCATAGGACTCAGAGAATTCATTACTTATATTATTAACATGTGATACAATTTCTTCATATGATGCAGATACGTGGGAGACTATTTCCCTTATAAATGTTGGCTTAAGACCATGAAAGATATGATCCTTCATAAGTTTTGGGACATGTGTATTGCTATAGTTCTCATTCCTTCTATTGGTCACCATTTCTAAATGATGACATACACTGGGTTAGATCATATCATATTATATAAAGAAAAAACTAGAAAAAAATCTCATCATTTATTGAAGATTTTCACACATCTAGTCTCATAATCATAAAAATGGTTTCATTTCTAACATATTTACTCATAAATCCTTCATAATGGTTTATAAATAAAATGTGAATTATCATAAGCATATCCCTTAGGAGTGTCAACACCATAAGTGCGGTAAGGCTCATTGTCGTGTACCAGGATACCCTTGGTCTAACCCAAAAATCCTTTTCAAAGATTTCAATCTTAGGTACATTTGTGGCAGATCCACCTCTACCTATTTGTATCCCGAAAGGGATGTATTTTTTTTGGAAAACCCACAAAATATTTACACTACCAAATTTTTTGGATGTTCTTCTATACTGATCCTTAAATTCTATATTAGGGTAATGTTCTCTAATCAAAGTTTTTCTAAATATAGTTTCCATGGTTATTGCTAAACTTCCTCTGATACCAACTATAATGACCCAACCCTAGAATCTAGTAACCGGTACATTATTTTAATACATTGGCATGATTACAAGGAATCAAGTCTCAAAGGACCGATCAGTTTAGCAGTCTTGGAAAATTGATTATATACATGAACGTTACATTACACATTCAAACATAAAACAAAACATAAATAATCCTTTGATAATTCCATTATTACCCTAGCTTAACCCTGCATATCAATTATAATAAAATTCTTTGAATCCTGGAAAAAAAAACATAAGAAATGGGTGAGATAATATGCGCAGTAAGGGTAAATAATTTAGCAGAAGTTATAAAATTTTAAGGCAGTATGTGTAATAAAAACAACATCCTTTTTAAACATAACATTGAACATAATATGGAAAAAATAAATCAAAAATTACCATATAAACATGCACATGGATATTATACTAGTCAAATAATCACATGTAATAACTAATTTCATAACGAGGGAATGTATAATGCCTAAAATCATAACCACATAGTCAAGGCCTTGTGCCAAACTACAAATAATTTTTTTTCAAGGCCTTGTTCCATGACACTAATTTGTCTCATGAGACCTACCGATGCATCAAGGAGCTATAGAGGGCTCCACTCATCACTTAATAAGTCTAATACATTCCTCATATGAAAACATTGAAACACAACATAAACATCTGTATTAAAACTAGCATACAAAATGTCAATACTTTTTACATAAATCACAAATGGTATAAAAATAACACATTCATAGTCAAACATATCATACCTCATTCAATACAATATTGAAATTTGTATTTATAATAAATAAGCCTCAATCAAGATTAATATCAAAAAAGGATGTTTACATAGTTAATAATTATTAGTAAAACTCTTTGAGAGAAATATCCTTTTTTCATGAAAACATTTAAAATTCACAAAATATAGAAAGGAAGAAATTTAAAAGGCATTTTTGAATCAAATTTTCCCATACCACTTTGAAACTTTTGAAAGTAGTTAACATTTTAAAACATTCATGTCCATATAAATAAATCCATAAATCCATTTTGAAAACATGGACATTAATGAGAAATATTTAGAAGAATAAATATTTAAAACATTTAAAATGATGTTTTAGTTAAAGAGTACATTAAAAATAATCCTTTTGAAAGTTATTTTATAAAACAAGGACATGGATAATAAACATGTCCCAGTAAAAACTTACACATAAAAAATCTTGAATAATAATGAGATTGAGGAATTAACCCTTACCTTGTACTTTACTTTAGTCGAGGGTACATTTAACCTCCTATATAATGACCATAACAAGTCATTAAATTATAACAGAACAATATAAATATTTATGATATCATACATGACTCATTTCTGACTTTATACTACCCATTTAATAATAATTTCCATGTTTAATTAACATTTCAGGTAATAATTGCTTTCTTTATCGTACATGTTTTAACTTTTTATTCTTGATCATATCACTTAGATCATTATTTAAATACTTACATAATATAAAAAATGATTTATATAATATATATATTTAGAATATAAATATGTATAATATATATATATATATGAAATGGAAAACACCGTTTATGGAGACGGCATGCCGTACATACGCATAAACGGTGGTTCCGTTTTCATATCGTATTGAACAAAAGTAAGTGAATAAGATACATGTAAATATATATATATATATATATATACATATTTAAAATAGAATTATTATTTAATATATTAAATACATATTAATAATATATATTTTTATAATTGGTGATAAATGGTGGATGTGGAAATGAATCTCATCGCAACGTGGAGATGGTAAGCCTTACGTACGCACGAGCGATGATACCATTCTATTGGTGATAAAATTGTGTTTAATTGGATGGTATATTATATATAAAAAATAATTAACATTTTATATTTATTATTTACATAAAATATACTCATTATTATACCCATCCAAATAATGATGTGTTGAATAACAAACTACACCACGATGTGGAGACTGTAAGCCGTACACACGCACGTATGGTGACTTTTTCATTCATAGGATAGATAGAATAATGAATATGGTTTTACCATATTTATAATAAAATCATAGTATGTATAAGTTATTGGAGTTATTATTTTACAAGGAAACAATAATAAAAGAGGAAGTGGAAGAAGAAAAGAACTTTGATAGAGGTGTTGAAATAATTATCTCTTCTTCAGGTGATTCCTTTTGATTTGAACAAAAGGGATCCTTAGGTTGGATTTATGATCAAAGTAATGCCTATAGGATTAATGGAGGGTAGTTTTGAGGATATTTGAGTAGGGTTTGGCTGAGATAAATGGATTTGGAGGTGTGATTTTGAGGGAAAGGGAAGTACCCTTTTATAAGAGAGGTAAGGGTCACTTTAGAAAAAACATGAAATATTATTTTATTATAAAATAATTTTAGGTTTCTAATGGATCAAAATGGATTAATTTTGAGGATAAGCTGAGTATGGTTCGAAAAACTCTCAACCAATAGGTTTTAGACAAGTTTAGGTCACCATATTAACCTTATCTTTTAGATTTAGCTCTTTGTTAAATAGTTTAACTTTTACCATGTCTTCTTGTATTATTAAAATAAATTGTTAATAAAATTACTATAAAAGACAAGAGAACCAAAATTGGTTTATAAATGAAATAAATATAATTATATATGTCATTTGGATGAACCTTATATTTTTAAGAATATTATATCATTTAATAATATAATATTTGTTTTAAAAACTCATTTATGTTAATTTTGACACTATTTAGTAATTGGTTTTTGTGAAAGTCAAAAAAACTTGATTAATTAAAAAAAATACATTAAATAAATTATAACATGTCATATTAACCTATAAAATTAGTGGATGGAATCAAAAGTCTCAATTTACATTTTTTTATATTTATATTATCAATTATTTTAATAAGGTAGTTACTACATCATCAATGCGTCATATATAAATTTAATTATTTAAGGTCTAAAAATTATAAATAAAATATCATGATGTAGGAAATAATTTTATCTTTATAATTAATATTTATATTCTAATTTATTTTATGTATAAACCTATATTAAAAATGGTTTAGTTATTAAAATTCTAATTTAACACTTTTAACTCCTCTTCAAATAAAATAATAATAAATGTCCTAATCTAATCCAAGTGTATCAAAAAGGATAATATTTTATTCATAAGGTTTATTTAGGTCGAAATACACTTATCCAATATAATTAGGACATGTGTTAGGGTAATTATAAAATCAATTTTACCTTTAATTACCCAATTTACTTTTAACCGTGGTAAATAAAATTCAAAAGTTACTATTCACCAAAAATTATTTTCATCCTATTGAACCAAATTTTTCTTACAGATTTCAATCGTGTCTCTCAGATTTTTGAAATTAAATTCACAGAATCGATAAAATTATGTTTTATGTAAGTTTGCAAATGTGCCTAGAAGGTGGGTAAAAGACGTTAAAAAGTTCAATAAAATTATATATATCTAACCTTATTATAAAATGACTCTAATGAATTAAATTGTACTAATATAGGTATTATATATCTATTTTGACTTTAAAATAAATTTAAATAACAATAATAATTATTTAAATAAAATTCGGTTTTAAAACAATAACGTAGTGTTTTTCACTATTCATCAAAAATTGAATGTTTTCAGAAAAATACAAAAAATTCATCCTAAGATAATTTTGATATTAAAAATTGAAAAATAAAGTCTATTTTACCAAATTAAAAAGATATAAGTTAAATTAATTAATTTAAAATTAATTCCTATTGTCAAAAAAGCTGGTGTATGAGAAGTAAAAACTATCAAAAGATTGATATGTGTTTATGTCCAATTTAAATGTAAAATTACATCCAATGACCACAATTGGATTAAATGATAAAAATATAATCTAATTATACTTTAAAACCATTCAAATGTATCATTTAAAACTTTAAATTATTTATATTAAAAAATATGTTTTCAATTAAAATTTAGTATTTTTCACTATTCATCAAAATATTAAAGTTACTAGAAATAAACCAAAATTTTATCCAAACTAAATTTTTATGTACATATTATAAAGAAGAAGTTTATTTTGTCAAATTGAATATATAAAAGTGTCAAATATTTGATTTAAAAAAGGTTTTCCATTAAAAGGTCGTAAAATTGCATTTTTTTTGAAAAATACTTCTTTTATCTGAAAAAATGAATTTGATCTTATATTATGTCAAAGGAACACATAATATAGATTCTTAAATTATATGGAGTATATAAAATTTAAAATGAAGTTAATACTATTCATAATCTCTTTTTGAACGGCTAGATTGTTAAGTCGGGGTGCGCTCGAACTCAGTGTGGTGTGTAACACAAGCTATTGAATTACTTTAAAGAGATAATGTACTATGAAATACTGGGGTGCTACATTCTCCCCTCCTTCAATAAATTGAGTCTTCGTAATTTGAAATTTCTCTTCAAAAATGAAAGGTTAAAAATAGAAAATACCTCTGTGGAAAACCCACATCAGAAATAGGGTTAATAAAATTTAGTCTAAATAAGTGGGAAAAGGAAATGAAAAAGTCGCCACCAAGTTAGGAATTCTAATAGAAGAACATTGGTGGAAATTTGAGACACGTAATTGGAGAAAAAACATAAATATTTATAGGGAGTGATTGATGTCATCAATCACAAACAAGTGAACAAAAAATAGATAATTGAGGCCCTTGATGACTTAAAATATTATTGGTTCATCAAAAACTAAGGTATTAGGATAAAACATTATTGTTTTTAGAGATACTTTACCTAAAGTTTAAGAATTAATTTCATCATAGAATAAAACATACTTGACAAGTAGAGTTCCATCCTTTAATTAATTTCTACCACAAACTCTTCTTTCACTCCAAATGATAATAAAACTCAAAAATATTTTATTTATCCTAATAATATAGGGTTTAAAAAAATGAATTTATAATTCATATATAGGATCATTTTAAAAAAATACATTATATAAATGAGGATATCACGTAGGCCAGTGGAATGTGATGCACCCTTGTCGCCATTTGATTGCGGGTTCAAGTCTCTCGGCCTTTCTGGATATGATGGGTTGTCACCTGACCTCCATGCTGTCCTTTTTATAACAATCCAAAAATAATCTTAGGAAATGTTTTAATCTTATACAATAGTATCCAATGTACAACTTAATCCATTCCAACATTTAGACTTATCCAAAATACTTCTATCCAAAATCACAGTCCAAAATTTATAAGGAAGGAAAACATAACATAAAGAAGATCTCTTTTATCACATAACAACATGTGAATACCGTAATCATGTATTCTATTAAAACATGGTAAAAAACTTAATTACCATAAAACCTTATTTGAATAGGTATGTAATTATTTATTCATTCTGCAAAACATAGAATACTAGATATACTCCTTAAATTAAAAAATGTTGTAATCTCCAAGAATGATGGAATAAAATAACCATTAATTAGTTCCAAGGTAGTCAATAATATCCAATTTACTTTATCCAACTGAATTATCTCTTATTAAAAAATCATTACCTCAGCCTAAAGACTATTTTAAGTTTTATCATTCTATCAACCATATATTTTTCAAAAATTTTAATCTGCAATTGAGTTACTTTTCTTAGTACCACACAATCTCAAATCCTTAATGAAATAGTACAACAGTACAACCCTTATATACTCTATAATTATTATAACTTGTACATCATTAATACAATAATAAAATGACTCAATTATTTAATAATAATATAACCACACTATTCTTTCCAATTCATATGTGGTAGTATCATAACTTGATTTTTATACAATATCATCATTTGGGACATACTCTGATGATTTGGACATTGATTCGCGTAGTGTCCCATCTCCCTGCAGATGAAGCACAATACATTTGAAACCTTTTTCTTACCCTTGAAATCATGAACGTGGTTTCCTTTTTCTACATGCTTATAAAATACTCCCATTCCCTTCAAACACTTACCGAGGTGATTTTTCCATAGTTATCATATGTGGTAAAATCCTTATTTCCTTTCTTCCCTTTATCCATCTTTCTCTCTGTCATCCTCTTCTTTATTTGCTTCACTTTAAAGCCATAGGTGTCACACCCCAAATTTTTTTTTATTTTTATTTTACTATTTCTTGGCTCCGAGTCCTCATGCCAAGGTCCGAGTAGGGTCCTATATTAAAATTTTTTATCAATTAATTTTTTAGTGGGTTTTAGACCCATGCACGGTAGCCACACAATTGCTCCAAGTGTTTGTGCGAATTATTAAGTGGTCTGGGTTGAGGCGCACAACTTGTACGCGATTTATCAAGTCGTGCGACGAGCACGCAGTGACCTGGTTTTCAGAATAAGATAAATAAATGGATTAATATTTTAAATAAAATATTGTTCGATAATAATAATAATATTATGTTGTAATTTTTATTATTTTTATGATTATTATTAATAAAATTGAAATTATTAATGATATCATTATTATTATTTATATATTATTATTATTATTTGTAATACTATTATTATTATTACTACAAAATGAAAAAGGGGTGAAAACCTAGCTACCCGCGACACCCCCCTTCCCCATTCCATGCTCAAGCCCCCCCATTCGTCCTCTTATGCACACCGAAGCCCTACCCCCTCCTGCCTTCTCCCCTCACATGGCTGCACTGGCTCCGCCGCTGCCGGACTCCCTCCCGCAGACCGTTCCAGCCTCCTGCTCATGCCCCAGCCTTCGTACCGTCGTCCTGGCCTCTTGCTCGCACCCTGACACCCGCGGACCACCGCTCCTGCTTTCAGCCATCCATAACCCGGCGCTCCAGCTTCGGACAGACACCGCTCCAGCCTACGACCTCCTTGACAGAGCTCCGACCTCTATGTGCCTGCACCCTACCACATTGGCCTCCTAACCTCCGACCTCTTTTCCCCAGACAATAACGCGTCCTACCCTCCTTGATCACCTATTTCCGAACATCGATGCATCCGAACCCTCATGTGCACGACCAACCTGCTTCCCTCCTTCTCATGTATAATTAATTATTTTCCATTCCTTTAATTATTAGTTTTTATTTAATTTGGATAATCATAATTCCATTGCGGGTTGTCTTTCGCGTGTTTTTCTCACTATTTAGCGAGTGTGGTTTCTCCACAGAGATTGTTCTTCCTTTCATCAATGTTTTTTGCATCTGCGCTTGTTTGAGGTAGGTGAATCTAAGTTTTTCCATTATGATGCATTCCTTTAACACTTGCATTCTTCAAATTTTTATATTTTAATTGATTCATAGTCTTTACTTACATCAAATTGATCTTCTTTGGTGTTGATGAAATTTTTAGAAGTTGTTAAAACTATTCTCTTATGCATATAAATAGGGGGCTCTTTGATCATGTGTACTTAGCGTAATTGATAAGATACTATAGTTATTTAAGGTATAATTCAGGGTTTTATGAAATGTTTAGCTTTGACTATGTTGTGTGTTGGTATTGGTTATTTGTGAATTTAGTTTGGTTTATAATGTTGGTATTGGTGTAACTTTTTAATTGTGTTAAGGTGTTATAAAAATGGGACTCTATTTTTTAATGTGCCAGTGCGTTTTTTTTCAAATAATGTAAGCGTTTGATTTTAGTTTCAAATAAAGTGATAGTTTTTTGGAAATAGTGTTGGTTATTTTCTTTAATTGTAGGTGTGTAATTGGATGTTGACACATCCATGGGTGCACTAGGTGCAGACATGAATGTACCTTCCAATGGAAATGACATTTAAAATAGTGTCTTATTAAAACCTTGGTCTTCTAAATGGTTTTTTTCTTTCTAAATAAGAGTTGGTCCTTTGTGTGTATTTTATGAGAGGGTTGAAATGAGATCTCAAAGGGTGTGCTCATTTGACCCTTAGTGTCTGTTTTGAAAAAAGTTAGGTTTGAGAGGCCATTTGGTCTTTTTATTTTTGTGTTTTTCTTTAAATGTTTGAAAGGTTTTACAAAAAAAAATGCATGGGAGACTTTGAACTTAAAGGCCAATTTGGCTCTTTTAACTCAGGGGTTAATTTTGTGTTATCTTTTAGAATAGGTTGTGGTGGAAAGTTGTGTGTGTTCCTTGTTGGAGTTTTAAAAGGTTTTTTAGAAAATTGTTTCGATATGAACATGATGTAATGGTCTATTTGGAACTTTGTTTAATGTGAATGATTTAACATGTATATGAGGAACTCTTATCTAGTGTAACCCTTTATTGGTGAATGTATAAGAAGCATCTCTGTTTGGGGAAGGTAAGTGCGTTGAGATAAGTCACATGTGTGAGGGCCTTCCTACTTACACCGTATTATTATAACCACCATTGGTTCCTGGGCGTCTTATAGTTGACAGAGTAATGGTTTCTTACCAACCCTGATTAGTTGGGTTGGTACCCACTGGTAGGTGTATAGGCAGGATGGGGAGTTCTGCTGGTTTCTATTGCTGTGAGGGCGGCCAGTTGGTTATAGACTTAGGAGTTTCACTATATGCCGATAGGTGGTTCTAAACATAGTACGTCTATGGGTCTTCTAGGGATGTTTAGGATCACCCATGGTTACTTGATTATTTACATTGTTTGATTAATTTCCATTGCACAAGTTTATTTTCAGTTTTTAGTTTTTACTTGTTTTACTTTAGCCCAACATTGATATAATTTGTTTTGGATTTTATTTATAAAATGATAGATGATTTTGGAATTGGTATGTAGCGTGTGTTGGGGTTTTTATAGGAAAAACATGTTTCTTATTTTTAAAATTTAAAAACCCTACTTTGATATTTGTATTTCAAACATGTGTCACTGAAATATTTTGGGAAAAGGAATACGTGGATTCTATGGTTATATTTGGCATCCCTACTGAGAATATCAGTGCTTACACCTATCATATTCTTTCAGTTGTAGGTTCATTTCTTGTTCATGTTCCTGGTTCATCTGCTCAATGTTGGAGCATGTTTTAGTCTGAGTTGGGTGATAAACTAAAAGGTTACAAGGATGTATGTTTGGATTTATTTTCTTTATGTTGCTAGTTTTTATTTTTATCTTCAGTTTTTATCTGTTTATCTTTTTTTCATGGGAAAAAGCATTCCCAATGGTTAATTTTTGATACCCGACACTAGTTTCTAGCCCATGGGGATCGGGAACGCCCTTCAGGCCATGTCGCAGGCCGGCTTGGGTGACCGGTTCAGGGTTGGCCTGGGTTGGTTCATGACAAAATGGTATCAAAGGAGGTTATTATTATTTGGGGTGTCTGGTAGATGGAGAGTATGACTGTCAGGACTTGGGAAGTTAGTACGAGAAGGACTTCATGAACCCTCAATTTTTTCAAACCTCGAGTCGCTAGGGGTAGTCCAGGAATTGAGTCCTTGTTTCATTCTGGTTTGTTTTATATTGAGGGATGACAACAGAGACAAGCCATTGTTACGTCATTATTTCACATAGAGTAGTGACCCATGTGGAGTCAGAGTACATGGTTTAAGTTCCTATTAGTTGTTGACGCTTACTCGGGGAATGCCCCACTTCCATGCCTCGAGGTGAAGCATGACTACTAGTCCCTCACTCCGGTAATTTGATGCAATTTGAGTGTTGTCTTGGTTTTGGTTGGTGTAAGTGTGCTTTTAAAAATGAGAAAGGGGTGTTGTAATGAAAATTATTTCTTTTAAATGGTTTTAAATTCTTTAAATGGATTTTAAAACCAAAATCTATTGGTATATAGATCTTGTATTTTCTTGGAACTGGTAGAGAAGTGGTTTGGGAGCAACCTCAGGTACTCTTTATGAACATTTTCACATGTGAGGGAATGCATGAAATGTGTGTGTGGATGAAAATGGATGAAGACATGTGCAACAATTCATGGGATTACTAGGGTGTGTACTTGGAATTAAAGGCTTGACCATGTTTTTATAAATTGTTTTTTAAGAGGAAATGATTTTGGAAATTGAGTTTGGTTTGAAAAGTTGGCTTGGTATTTAGAAAGTGGCCTTGAAAGAAAGCAGTTTTGAAATCTGAAATGAAAATTGAATTTTGTGTTGTGTTTGTATTTTTTTGGTTTTTGAGATGGCTATTTTTGGATGAAAGCACTTTCAATGTTATTGCTTCAACTTGATATTGGTTTTGGCTCTATGTTTTATTTGTTGTCCAGAAAATGCTACCTAGAAAGGTCTCTAGAGTTTCTGATAAATCATGCCTAATTTTATGCCCTTCTTGGACATTTCCTATTTTTCATGGTGAATGGGGTCCGTTAGAAGTAGTGGAGTGGCTTGAATAGGTTGAACGTGTCTTCAGGGTATTGGGAACTCCCGAAGCTGTCAGAGTGCTTGCTCTTTTGGGTATATTTGAAGGTTAAACTTTGGATGAATTGGAGTTGTTCGCCCCACCATCACTGTAAGTTGGGATGACGTGGGATGTCTTTAAATCCATCTTCGTTTGATGGTTTATACCTGAAGAGGTTAAGACTAAGAAAAGGGAAGAACTCATGCGTATTTGACAAGGCCAAGAGATGATGAAGACATATGTTGACCATTTCAGGGAGCTTGTGCCCTTTTCTCCAGAGGTAGTGTCACAGGATTTGATGAAGATTTACCTCTTCATCAGGGGTTGTCATCCAGAGATTAAAAATTAAGTCCTCCCTTCTAAGGACCACTGTTTCATGAAGCTGGTGGATGAGACATTCCTAGATGAGTTAGTCTTCATAGTGGAGATGGTTGGAAATCCAGCGTATCTAGCTGCTTGTCATGGTTTCCCATTTGGAGACCAGAGTGTGCTAGATGTACCTATTTTTAAAGATTCCTCTGCAATGGTTTTGGGTTCCAGTTCGTTGGACCATTCGGTGGTGTGCCACCAGTGTGGACGGTTCAGTCATGTGAAGCCATCATGTCGCATATCTCCGAATACGTGTCATCATTGCAGTTGTCTATGTCATCTAGAAATGTTTTGCAGGAAGCATTGCCTGAAGAAAACGTTGTGACTAAAGGATTTCAGTGCCTGACTATGAGGTAGGAGATGCTTTCGCCATCAGATCCCCAACCCCAGGTCTCGGGGTGAAGCTCACACGTAGTCAGGAGTTTCTGAGGGTGTGGAGCCTCAGTTTGGGTTTTGTGTTCCGTGTTGGTGGTGAAACATTTAAAGTCTTTTCGTTATTGTTTTTCTACTAGTTAAAATTTTGACATCATTGTAAGTTCATTGTTTTATTTTGGAGTTATGATGGACATGATCTATTGTAATCCAAATAGTTGTATTTATCTGATTGTGGTTTTTTGATTCGTGCATTTTTCTTAAAGGTGTGCTTGGCCCTTGTATGGGTTGATCTCGGTTTAGCGATGTTTGTTTAGAGATATAAGTTCCTATGAATGAATCGATGTTTGTGGTTATGACCAGGTTCACTACTTGGATTAAGTTATGATCATTGATTTTTCTCCAGTGTTAGGGTTTTTTCTTTGGGTTGAGAGTTCCAAGTTTCAGTTGAGGTGTTGTTTTATCATGTTATAAACGTTAGTTTTGATTGGTAGGGAGATCCCGCGTCGCCCCCACCCCCCCACATTCCAGGGTGGTGTGTTTGGGTGTTAATTCTGGTGCTAGCTGAGTTCTTTTTGTGGGGAGAACCGTCTCATGTTCTACCATTCTCTTGTGTTGTGGTTCCTTTCAGTTTCAGTCGGGCATTGAATCTTCTTTTGTCTATTGTTTGGATGGGTGACTTTCTGGGGACAAAAAGTGTATGTGGTGGGGAGGATTGTTACACCCTGAATTTTTGTTTTATTTTTATTTTACTATTTCATGGCTCTCCGTCTTCACACCAAGGTCAGGGCAAGGTCCCAGATTAATTGTTTTTGTAATTTAAAATTTTTTAATGGGTTTCGGACCTGTGCATGGTCACTGCACGATGTGTGGTAGCCACACGATCGCCACAAGTGTTTGTACGAATGCCTAAGTGGTTTGGGTTGAGGTGTGCAACTTGAACGTGGTTTATTAAGCCATGTGATGAGCGCGCGATGACCCGGTTTTTAGAATAAGATAAATAAATGGATTAAAATATAAAAGAAAAGAATGTTTGATAATAATAATAATATTATGTTGTTATTTTTATTATTATTATGATTATTAATAAGAAATTTAAAATTATTAATTATATCATTATTATTATTTATATATTATTATTATTGTTTGTAAAACTATTATTATTAATACTAAAAAATGAAAAATGGGGTGAAACCCTAGCTACTTGTGGCACCCCCCATCCCTGTTCCCTACATGATCCCCCCTTCATCCGCCTATGCACACTCGAATCCCAACACCCTCATGCATTCTCCCCTCATGCGACCACACCAGATCTACCGTTGCCGGACTCCCACCCGCCGACCGTCCCAGCCTCCTGCTCGCGCCCCGGCCTCCACACCACCATCCCGACCACCTGCTTTCACCCCAACACCCACCAACCACCACTCTAGCCTTCAGCCACCCACAGACCGCCGCTCTGGCCTCTGGCCACCTGCAGACTACTGCTCCGGCCTCTGGCCACTCGCGGCCCGCCGCTCCAGCTCCGTCCAGACATCACTCCGGTCAGCCGCCTCCTTGTCGGAGCTCTGGACTCTACGCGCCCTCACCCTTCTACACCCACACCCTTCCACATTGGCCTCCTAGCCTTCAACCTATTTTCCCTGGCCAGCGGTGCGCCCGAACCACCCTACTCTCCTTGTTCCGGCCAACGACACATCTGAACCCCCGTGCGGATGACCAACCCACTTCCCTCCTTCTTAGGTATAATTAATTAATTAATTAACTTGTAATATTCCTTTCCTTTAATTATTGGTTTTTATTTAATTTGGATAATAGTAATTCTGTCGTGGGTTGTGTTTCGTGTGTTTTTCTTGCTGTTTAGTGAGCGCAATTTCTCCACAGGGATTGTTCTTCCTTTTATTGAAGTTTGTTGTTCCCATGCTTGTTTGAGGTAGGCATATATGAGTTTTTCCTTTCTAATGCATTCCTTTAACACTTTAATTCTTCAAATTATTATATTTTAATTGATTCACAACATTAGTTTACATCAAATTGATCTTCTTTGGTGTTTATGATTTTTTTAGAAGTTTTTAAAATGATTATCTTATGCATATAAAGAGGGGTCTCTTTGATCTTGTCTACTTAGTGTATTTGATAAAATACTATAGTTCGTCAAGGTATAATTAAGGTTTTTTATGAATTTTTTAGCTTTGATTATGTTTTTTGTTGGTATTGGTTATTTTTGAATTTAGTTTGGTGTATAATTTTGGTATTGGTGTAACTTGTTAATTGTGTTAAGGTGTTATAAAATGGGAACTCTTTGGTTTTTAATGAGGTTGTGTGTTCTTTTCAAATAAATTAATTAGTTGGTTTTAGTTTCAAAGAAAGTTATTATTTTGTAGAAATAGTATAGGTTACTTTCTTGAAATATGGGTGTGTCATTGGATGTTGACACATCCATGGGTGCACTAGGTGCAAACATGGATGTGCCTTCAGATGACAATGACATTTAAAATAGATTTTTCTTAAAACCCTTTTCTTCTAAATGATTTTTTCTTTCTAAATAATATTTGGTCCTTTGTGTGGATTTTATGAGAGGGTTGAAAAGAGATGTCAAAGGGTGCGCCTGTTTGGCCCTTAGTGTCTGTTTCAAAAAATGTTTGGCTCAAGAGGTCGTTTGGTTGTTTCATGTGATTTTCATTTAAAGTTTGGAAGGATTTTAAAAAAAATGCATGGGAGAGACTTTGTAATTAAAGGCCCGTTTCGCTCTTTTAACTCATGGGTTAATTTTGTGATAAATTTTAGAATGGGTTTTGTTGGAAAGTTATGTGTGTGCCTGGTTGGAGTTTTAAATTGTTTTTTTAGAAAATGGTTTCGATATGAACATGATGTGATAACCCATTTGGAACTTTGTTTAATGTGAATGATTTAACATTTATATTAGGTGATTCTTTCTAGTGTAACCCTTTATGGGTGAATGTATAGGAAGCATCTATGTTTGGGGAAGTCATGTGCGGTGAGATGAGTCACGCATATGAGGGCCTTCCTACCTAAAAAGTATTATTATTACCACCATGGGTTCCTAGGCATCTTATAGTTGATCAAGTGATGGTTTCTTATGAGCCCCAATTAGACGGGTTGGTACCCACTGGTAGGTGTATTGGCTAGATGGGGAGTCCTGGTGGGTTCTATTGCTGTGAGGGCGGCCGGTTGGTTATAAAATTAGGAGTTTCACCATAAATTGGCAGGTGGTTCCAAAAAAAAGTATGTCCAGGGGTCTTCTAGGTATGTTTAGGATCACCCATGGTTGATTATTTACATTGTTTGTTTACTTTCCATTGCACTACTTTATTTTCAGTTTTCACTTTTTACTTGTTTTACTCTAGCCAAGATTTGGTATATTATGTTTTGGATTTTATTTGAAAAATGAAAAATGATTTTGGAAATGGTATATAGTGTGTGTTGGATTTTTTTATAGAAAAAACATGTTGCTAATTTTTAAAATGTGAAAACCCTACATTGATATTTTTATTTCAAACTTGTGTCATTGGACTATTTTGGG
Source organism: Viscum album (assembly GCA_963277665.1). NCBI lineage: Eukaryota > Viridiplantae > Streptophyta > Magnoliopsida > Santalales > Viscaceae > Viscum > Viscum album. The sequence goes on along the minus strand of OY728153.1, from coordinate 55,150,493 downwards.
AAAGGGGATACATGGATTCCGTGGTTATATTTGAAATCCCTAATGAGAATCTCAGTGTTCATGCCTATCATATTCTTTTAGTTGTAGGTTCAGTTTCTATTAAGGTTCTTGGTTCAACTTCTTAGTGTTAGAGTAGGCTTGAGTTTAAGTTGGGTGGTGACTTAGAAGGTCACAAGGAGGTATGTTCGGTTTTATTTTCTTTATGATGCTAGTTTTTATTTTTATGCTCAATTTTGATTATCTATTTATCTTTTGTTCATGGGCCAAATTGTACCCAATAGTTAAATTTTGATGCCTAATACTGGTTTCCAGCCCATGGGGATCGGGAATACCCTTCGGGCCATGTTGCGGACCAGCTCGAGTGACCGGTTTAGGGTCAACCTGGGTTGGATCGTGATAATAGGACTTAGAGAATTCTTTACTTATCTTATTAACACATGATACTATTTCTTCATATTATGTGAATATGTGGGAGACTATTTCCTTTATAAATGTTGGCTTAAGACCATGAAAGCTATGATCCTTCTTACTCTTTGGGACATGCGTATTGCTGGAGTTCTCATTCCTTCTATTGGGTGACATTTCTAAATGACGTCATACACTGGGTTAGATCATATCATAATGTATAATAAAAAAACTAGAAAAAAAATCTCAACATTAATTGAATATTTTCACACATCTAGTCTAATAATCATAAAAATGGTTTCATTACTGACATATTTACTAATAAATCCTTCATAATGGTTTATAAATAAAATTTGAATTATCCTAATCATATCCCTCGAGAGTTTCAATACCAAGAGTGCAGCAAGACCCGTTGTCGTGTATTAGGATACCCTGGGTTTAGCCTGAAACTCCTTGTCAGAGTTTTCACTCCTGGGTACATCTGTACCAGAGCCACCTCCACCTATTTGTATCCAGAGGGGGATGTATTCTCTTGTAAAACCCACATAATATTTACACTACCTGTTTTTTGGATGTTCTTATATAATAATCGTTAAAGTCTATCTTAGGGTAATGTTATCTAATCAGAGTATTTATAAATATAGTTTCCAAATTTATTTCTAAAATTCCTCTGATACCAACTATAATGCCCTGACCCCAAAAGCTAGGAGTCATTGTATTATTTTAATTCATTGGAATGATTACAAGGAATCAAGTTCCGAAGGACCGATCAATTTAGCAATCTTGGAAAATAGATTACATACATGAACATTACATTAAACATTAAAACATAAAACACAACATAAATAATCCATTGAGAACACCGTTATTCCCCTAGCTTGACCCTTAATATCAATTATAATACATTTCTTGGAATCTTGGAAAAAAAAAACATAAGAATGGGGTGAGATCAGATGCTCAGTAAGGGTAAATAATGTAGCGGAAGGTATAAAATTTTAAGGCAAGATGTGTAATAAAAACAAAAACATTTTTAAACATAAATTTGAACATAATATGGAAAAAATAAATCAAACATTACCATATAAACATGGACATGGATATTTGATTAGTCGAATAATCACATGTAATAACTAATTTCATAATGAGGGAATGCATAATGTCGAACATCATAACCACATAGTTAAGGCCTTGTGCTATGAATACAAATAAATTTTTTTTCAAGGCCTTGTTCTAAGGTACTAATTTGTCTCATGAGACCTACTGATGCACTGAAGAGCTATAGAGGGATCTACCCATCACTTACTAAGTCCAATGCATTCCTCATATGAGAATTTTTAAACATAACATAAACATTCATATTATAAATATCATACAAAATGTAAATACTTAATCCATAAATCACAAATGGTAAAAAAACATCACATTCACAATCAAACATATCATAAATCTTTCAATACAATAGTGAATATTATATTTATAATAAATCAGCCTCAATTAAGAATAATATCTAAAAAGGATGTTCACATAGTCGAATGTGATTAGTAAAACTCTTTGAGAGAAATATCCCTTTTTATGAAAACATTTAAAAGTCACACAATTTAGAAAGGAAGGAATTTAAAAGAAAATTTTGAATCAAAGTGTCCCATACCAATTTTAAACTTTTGAAATGAATTATCATTTTAAAATATTCATGTCCACATAAATAAATCCTTAAATACATTTTGAAAAAATGAACATTAATGAGAATGATTTGGAAGAATAAATATTTAAAACATTTAAAATGATGTTTTAGTCAAAGAGTCCCTAAAAAATAATCCTTCTAAAAATTATTTTATGAAACCTAGACATGGATAATAAATATGTCCCAGAAAAAACATACACATAAGCAATCTCGAATAATAATGAGATTGAGGAATTAACCCTTTCCTTGAAATTTACTTTAGTCGAGGGTACATTTAACCTCATATATACTGACCATAGTATTTCATTAAATTATACAAGAACCATATTAATATTTATAATATCATACATTATTCATTTATGACTTTATACAACCCATGTATTAATAATTTCCATGTTAAATTAACATTTTGGGTAATAATCTCTTTTTTTATCATACGTGTTTTAACTTGTTATTATTGATCGTATCAATTAGATCATTATTTAAATAATTCAAGAATATAAAACATTATTTATATATAATATATATTTATAATATAAATATGTATAATATATATATATATGAAATGAAAAACACCATTTATGAAGATGGTAGGCCGTACGAACGCATAAACGTTGTTTCCGTTTTCATATCATATTGAACAAAAGTAAGTAAATAATATATATATATATATATATATATTTATAGTAGAATTATTATGTCATATATTACATACTCATTTATAATATATATTTTTATAATCATTATTGAATGGTGAACGTGAAAATGAATCTGATCGCATCGTGGAGATGGTAAGCCGTGCGTACGCCCGAGCGACGATACCATTCAATGGATGGAGAAAGCATGTTTAATTGGATGGTATATTATATATAAAGAATAATTAACATGTTATAATTATTATTTACATCAATTATACTCATTATTATACCCACCCAAATAATGAAGTGTTGAATAACAAACTACACCATGACGTGAAGACGATATGCCGTACATACACACATATGGTGACATTGTCATTCATAGGATGGATAGAATAATGAATATGGTAGTACCATATTTATAATAACATCATAGTATGTAGAAGTTAATGGTGTTATTATTTTTATATGGAAACAAAAAATAAAGAGGAAGTGGAAGAAGAAAAGAACTTTGAAAGAGGTGATTAAATAATTACCTCTTTTTTAGGTGCTTCCTTTTGATTTGAACAAAAGGTCTCCTTAGGTTGACATTTTAATCAATGTAAGGACTCTAGGATTAAGTGAGGGTATTTTTGAGGATACTTGAGTAGGCTTTGGACAAGAAAAATGGCTTTGTAGGTGTGATTTTGAGAGAAGGGGAAGTACCCTTTTACAAGAGAGGTGAGGGTCACTTTAGGAAAAGTTTGAAATATTATTTTATTATAAAATATTTTTTTTCTAATGGCTCAAAATGAATTTATTTCGAGGAAAAGGTAGGTATGGGTCTAAAAAATCACAACCAATAGGTTTTATACAAGTTTAGGTCACCATATTAACCTTATCTTTTAGATTTAACTCTTAGTTAAATAGTTTAACTTTTACCATGTCTTCTTGTATTATTATAATAAATGTTTAATAAACATACTATAAAAAGCTAATCAAACTGCAAGTGGTTCATTAATGATATATCTATAATTATATAAGTCATTTGGACAAACATTACATTTTTATGAATATTATATCATTTAATAATATAATATTTGTTTTAAAAACTCATTTATATCAATTTTGACACTATTTCATATTTGGTTTTTTTGGAAGTCAAAAAAACATGATTACTTCAAAAAAATACATTAAATCAATCCTAACATGTAATATTGACCTAGAAAATTCGTGGATGGCCTCAAAAGTCTCAATTTACTTTTTATTTTGATATTTATAATATCAATTATTTTAATAAGGTAATTACTAGAGAATCATTGTGTCATATATAAATTTAATTATTTAATGTCTAAAAATTATAAATAAAATACCATGATTTAGGAAATATTTTTGGATTTTTAATTAATATTTATAGTTGAATTTATCTTATTTATAACCCTATATTAAAAATGGTTTAGTTATTAACATTTGAATTTATCACTTTTATCTATTCTTTAAATAAAATAATAATTAATGTCCTAATCTAATCCAAGTGGATCAAAAAGAATAATATTTTATTCAAAAGGTATATTTAGGTCGAAATACACTTATCCAATATAATTTGGATATGTTTTAGGGTAATTATAATATCATTTTTACCTTTAATTACCCTATTTACTTTTAACCTTGGTAAATAAAATTCAAAAGTTACTATTCACAAAAAAAATATTTTCATCCTATTAAAACACATTTTACTTACTGATGTCAACCTTGTTTCTCAGTTTTTTGAAATATAATTCACATAACTGGTAAAATTATGTTTTATGCAAGTTTACAAATGTGCCTAGAGGGTGGGTAAAAGACGTTAAAAAGTTCAATAAATTTTTTTATATATAATCTTATTATAAAATGACTACAATGAATTAAATTAGAATAATATAGGTATAATGTATCTATTTTTACTTTAAAAAAAATTTAATTAAAAATAATAATAATTTAAATAAAAGTTGGGTTTTAAACAATAACGCAGTGTTTTCACTATTCGTAAAAAATTGAAATTTTTCAGAAAAATACCAAAAATCCATCCTAAGATAATTTTGATATTAAAAATTCAAGAATTAAGTCTATTTTTCCAAATTCAAAAAAATATAAGTTACATTAATTAATTTAAAATTAATTCTCGTTGTAAAAAACGTAGGTTTTTGAGAAGTAAAAATTATCAAAAGATTGATATGTATTTATGTCAAATTAAAATGTAAAATTACTTAAAATGACCAAAATTGTATTAAATGATAAAAATAAAATATAATTATACTTCAAAATCATTCAAATGTTTAATTTAACACTATAAATTATTTTAATTAAAATGTTGTTTTCAATTAAAATTTAGTACTTTTCACCATTCCCCAAAATATTAAAGTTACTCGAAAAACACCAATATTTTATCCAAACTAAAATTTTATGTCCCGATTCTAATGAATAATTTTATTTTGTCAAATTTAATATATAAAATTCTCAAATATTGAATTTAAAAAGGGTTCTCCTTTAAAAGGCGGTAAAAATGCATTTTTTTTGAAAAATATTTTTTTTATCTGAAAAAATGAATTTTTTCTTATATTATGTCTAATAAACACATAATACAGATTATAAAATTATATTTAGTATATAAAATTCAAAATTCAGTTAATATTATTCATAACTTCCTTTTGAACGGCTAGTTTGGTAAGTCGTGGTGCGCTCGAACTAGTTATTGCATGTAGTGCATGGTATTGAATTACTTTAAAGGGACAACGTACTATGAAATACTAGGGTGTTATAGAACCATATTATTATATCTAATAAAATATATGGTTTTATTATAAATTTACGTCAACCTCTCATTAACAATTCCATGTTAAGTTTCCAGTTCCGGTAATTTTTGCATTGTTTTTCGCATGTATCTAAATTTGTAACATTTTTTTGTCCTCCTACTTATATCATGATTTCCAGAATATAAACCATGATATAAATATAATTTATATTCATTATATATTTATTTACTATAATCAATATTATATATAAATATGAAATGGAATACACAGTTTATGGAAATCGTAGGTCGTACATACACTTTTTCGATGTTTCCCTTTTTCTTTGTAATATTGAAAGAATGAATATAAAGGAAATATATATATATATATATATAATATCATTTCAGAATAATAATTATGTCATATATATCATATAATTTCACTAAAACCATCCTTAATAAATTCCATTTAGTGTGTTAACAAAACACATCGCTTTGAGGAGGCGACAATCCACACATCCCCAAACAAAATTATCATATTTACAAAAATTGGAAATCATGATGGTAATATTATTTAATAAATAAGTAAGTATAAATATATCAAAAATATCATATATATCATATAAAAATAGTTATTCCATCATAATTTCCAACCATGAGAGGTGGTAATGGTAAAACAAAAAATATCATTTCGTGAGGTGATAGTTCACTGTGCAATAGAATAGTATGATCATTATCCATTAGATGGAAGTGTGTGGATATGAAAGGAAAAACCCTATAAAGACAAAATATTGGTATATTTAGGATACTATTTTATCATATGGGAATGTAATAAGATGAATTTAGGAGGTTGATAAGGAAAATAAAAGAATGATCTTAAAAAAGGATGTTACCACTTATTTGGGTAAATACTTTTTGTTTGCACAAAAGGGATTCCTTGGTTGGATTTCTCCCAAATAGAGAATTCAAAGAGGAATGCAGGGATGTTATGAAGTGAATTGGGAAGATATTTGATGATCATAAGTGGCGTGAGTGACATGAAGAAGGGGTAGAGTTGGTGAACTTTTATAGAGGAGGGAAATGACACACTTTTCATTTATGAAAACAAGTTATGTACAACCATATGTTTTCCTAAAAAAATGAAAAACATATATATTAAGTTTTATGGAAGAAATATTTCCATCCATTGGAGTTTTGAAAAGTTGATAGGTCATTTTTTCACTTAAGAATAAGGTTTAGTCCCTTGTTAAGATTAATTTTACTTCAAACTCTGAATGTACTTTTAATCACTTTCACCAATATTTATGGAAAATAAATAATGTTATCATTGTACACTATAAATATTAAATTTATTATGGCCATATATTTATGTTTTTTGATATTTAATTCACAAAATCAGAAAAATTATCTTTAATGTTATTCTCATAGATGTGGCGAGAAAGCGGGGTTTTAAAGTGAGAATGTTAAAAAATTAACTAAGATTTATATCTATATTAAACATAAAAATGGTTCAAATGAAATGAATTTGTTGAATATATGTATAATTTAAATATTATGACTTTAAACCCAGTATAAAATATAATTTTAATAAAAAAATGTAGTTGAAAAAGAAATTTTGAATTAAAATTTAGTATTATTCATAATTCACCAAAAAAAAAGTTTCTCAGAAAATATACTAAAAATTCACCCTTTAATAATATCAAAATTTTGAATTAAAAAAGTATTATTATTTTATAAAATTAAATTTCTAAATTATTTAAAATTAATTTTATTATTGTTCATAGATGGACAAAAAACTAGTTCTTTTGAGAAAGAAGTATTTCGAAACATATAATCACTTTACCAAATATTATATGTTTTATCTTCATTATGTTTTCTTTATATAAAATAGTAATAAATAATATTTAAAAACTTGTTATTAGTATTCATATTATTATTTTTAAAAACTATTTTATAACTATCCATTTTAGTTAATTATAATAAAAAATATAGTTTCATATAAAATCATGGTTGTGTGTAACACAACACACATTGTTGTTGTGTATAACAATGTAAAGTTAGTGTTTTGTGTAGAAAATACATATAATGGGTCATCTTATAATGAAATATAAATTTTTAGCTTAAAAAGAAATAATAACTTGGTTCTATCCTATGAAAAAAGATATATTTAGTGTTGCATGAAGTGAATAATATCAAAAAGATTAAATTAATTCAAAAAAATATTTCAAAAAACACATGGTGTAACATTATACCACCTTAAAATTAATTTGTACCTTGAATTGTTTTTGGGTTATCAATGGGTTAATAATGCTAATTTTATTTAATAGAAACCCACATCATAAACATGAACACTAAAACTTCCTTTAAAAAGGGAAAGTTGGAACCATAATGGTTACACAAAGTAACTCATAGCTAGGCTTCCACATAGAAGAACATCGGTGGGAAGTGAAAAAATGGATATGGAGTAAAAGTTTAAATATTCATAGCGAGTGACTAAGGTTGTTAGTAAAAAATATTTTAACAATCAATTAAATGTTAAGGTATTAAATGTTATAAATATGTGATAATATAAAAAAGGACATTATTTCAACAAAAAATATGGTATTAAGACAACATTTTTTGTTTATTTTTCTAAGGTTGACTAATTATTTTATTGAACATGAATATATAAAAATATACTAACTTTATTTATTTATATAAACACAATTTCATCATTTAGCCGTGCTTCGATAAATCCCCTATTAATCCATTACTTCAAGAAAAGGATATCTAGAAAATAACTTTGATGCCTCAAGAACTATAATAAACTTTTAACGGATCTTAAGGCCCATAAAATAATGACAAGGAAAAATATTTGTCTCTAAAAATTCACTAAAATCAGTATTGTTGATACATCAATCTATAAAAATAAAATGTAACATTACTACTTCATCATTATTATTTATTCATCAATTTTTGTTACAAAAAAAATATAATTACTCATTAACAAGGACATATTTTATTCTAGTGGTAGGTGTGAAACCCCCATTGTCCTTTGGTGATGAGTCCAAGAACCATAACTTTTCAAGATTTGATTGGTTTTCACCCAACATATAAGTTGTCTTTTTATAAAACCACATTTAAATAATTTCCAAAACAAATATGATGGACATCCTTGAAATTAGGTTAATCAACAAATATATATTTAACAATGGTTTTCAATTCAACATCAATAAATAAATACTTCATCCAAATATTAACATAAACTTTACCTAAATGGTTAACTTTATAACCCTTCCAAAAGTTAAAAATACAATAAAATAGAAATAAGGTCTAGAAATCAGTTTAAAATTGATCCCTCATATATCAGAAAGTATCTTTTGGTTGTCACATTACAAAAATGTTAATATTATCATCGTATACTATATTAAAACATGGTAATAACATAAATTACCAAAAATAATTTTGAAAAAAATGCATTCTTCATCATTCCAAATATTACTGGATATATTCCTTAAACCCAATATGTTTTATACTTCATCCGAGATAATGTAGACTACATTTTCAACAAATATATTATCAGTTTTGAGGTAATCAGTACCGTCAAAAATATCTTTATCCAAACATCATTATCTCAAAATAAAAATAAATTAAGGGTAACCTTCCCTTAATCAGAATATCAACTTTATATGAAATAATTTTTAACCTTACCAGCACCATTCAACTTATTCATTAAAATACTTAAATAAAAACTTATATTAAAAATAAATATATATTTCATGATTCATATAACAAAATCCATGAATTCCAAAACATAAATACTTCATTAATAGAACATTATTATTAAACCATTACTCAGGATTGATCAAATTATTCCTTAATACCTCATTACTAGAATATGAAATATGAATCATGTCTTAAGGTTCCTCACCATTAATATAATCATTCTTCTTACATTTAATGTAAACAATAAATGAATAAAACCAAATTATCATGAATAATTACTTATATTATGTCTAAACAATGACACCTTCATCAATATATGACACCTTTGGTATATCCTATGTTATTTATTTCAAATTTTTTTAAATACTTCATGATGGTTGATGAAGAGATTGTGATTTTCCAAAGCATACCCCTAGGATTGTCAAACCATGTGTGTAGCAAGGATGATTTTCATTTACCTCATTATGCTAAGTCAGGACCAAGGAACATTTTCAGAGATTTTTCACCTAGGTAAATCTATGATAGAACGTCATCCACATGTACAATCCATATCAGAATTTATTTCTAGGAAACCACACACTCTATCCATTTCATAAATTCCAGGACATTTTACTATACTTTTCATTATCCTCACACCTATTCTTAGACATGTCCTAAGGGTTATCGCTAATTTTCTCCATCTTATTTTTCAAATTTTAACTAAAAATATTCTCTAATATCAAATATACTTACCCTTTATTTTAATACATTGACATCAAATAACTTTTGTATAATTCTTAATACATTACAAAAAAATAGACACCCAAAGATTGTGTTAGTTTGAAAATATGGAAATATAAACACTGGTGCATGAGTATTCTATATTATCTCCCAATAGGTAATACAAGACTAACACCCATTTTATAAATATCATACATATAATATATCTTAATAACCAGGGGAAGGAAAAAAATAGGGGTGAAATCAGATGCTCAGTAAGTGTAGATAAGGGAGATATATAAGCATAAACATGAGCATAAGGGTATGAGAATGTGATCATAACAGTAGAATGTCATACCCTGAATATCAAAGATCATAATAAAGAATATTTTAATAAATATTGGTAGTTAATAATAAATTAATCATAAGTAATTAAGGAACATAAGACACGAAAACATAATAAAGGAATAAAACACTGAATTGTGGAAAACACATAAGCATATAAAATGATTTTTATAATAGTCATGAGATCACTAAGAAGGCCATCTTATTAGTATGGGATCAATCCCTATAACATCTTGGTAGTAATGGTTCAATCCCATTGAAATCATAATAACATCATAATACCATCTTGGTAGTCATGGTTCACTCCCATGGCCATCTTTGTAGTCATAGTTCACTCCAAGGACCATTTTATCATATCTCATGATATATAAATCATTACCAAATGTATTGAAGGAGAGATATAGGTCCCAACCATCTCTTAATGATATAATACATACATGTTCCAAAATTTCAAAAATAATCATATCATAACCCATGAAATGAAATGTGTTTCAAAAACATTTAATCATGTCATAACATATAAAAAATATATAGGTTTCACAATCATTTGATCATAGAATAACCCATGAAAGGAAGTCGGTTTATTAATTAGTTATCATGGTAAAACCCATTGACTGGAATCATGTTTCACAAGAATTTATCATGGTATAACCCATTGAATAGAAATGAGTTTCATAGGAATATAACCCATTGAAGAGTTTTAGTGTTCATAAACATATATCCCATTTAAGAGAAATGATTTTTCATTAACATCATGAAATCAAAACATAAACCATTTAAAGAAAGAATAATAATGGATCATTTTTATCAGTTACCATAAAGGAATGATTAACATTAATGGATGTTGTTTATGATGGAAAATAATTTTGATTTATCTCTTATAAACCTATCTTGAGTAAAATATACATTCTCCCGTGAAAAAGGGTTTCAAAAATAGAAAACCTTATCAAAACCATTTTCATTTTAAATACATTAAAAACATATAAACATGTCTTGAAATAATTTTCAAAACCTTTTATCCTGGAATAATTATATGATAAGCTTGATTTCTTTCAAAGAACTTTTCCTTGAAAATTTATAAAAGAATATTAAAAAAATTGGAACATTTGTTTCCTTGAAAAAATATAAAGTAATCTTCAAAACATCATAAAATTGGTATCTTTGAAAACATATAAAAGGATATTATATCATTTTAAAAACCATTTTTATTGAAAACATAAAAAAAGGGATAAAATCATTTTGAAAAACATTTTTGTTGAAAACATATAAAAGAATCTTAAAAATATTTTCAAAACCTTTGCCTTTGGAAATACATTTCTAATTTATGAAGGATGTTTTGAAAATAATATAAAACACTTTTTAGACCTAATTTTTTTTGAAAACATTTTTCATTGATAACCACATTAAAACAATGAATTTACATAATAGCAGGAAAAAACTATCCTTCAAAATTAAATTTATATTCTTTTAAAAAACCTTTATGGGATTGATAGTCATGACACTAGGTAAATCTGTACATGCTGAACATTCCTTTTGCTTCATAAAAAGTTTAGAAAAGTGCATCGACCAGAAAATGGAAAGATGATTACTTTTTAAAAAATATTTTTTTAAAAAGGTAAAAATGGGTAAACATGTTTTTTAATGATTATAGGATAATAGTATAATATTTTTTTTAATCATTTTAGAAATCATGGTTTTGAAGGATTGTAGATTTCCAACCAGAAAGGGATGAAAGCTGGAAATTATTAAAAACACATTCTTGATCATTTTATGTACCAAATATTGGAAAAATGGTAACATTAATTAGAAATAACATGAAAAACTATATTTTAAAAAAAATTCACGAGAGTTCTTGAGATATTGATCATATTATTTCATCAATGGGAGCTTAATCATAAACACTCTCAACAAATGGTGAGATTGTAGCTATAAACCATTGCCATTTTTATTACATTGAATCACAACACAATGGAAGGAATAAAATTTAATAAAGCACAAAATATCATTGAAATAAGTATATTAATAATATTACATGTAAAATGATGTATATACACCTCATATAAAAAATCTAGTTGGATAACATGGAAATTCTCTCAATGATGACAATTTGAGGCAAATTTAGTTCACCAAATTAGTATATTTTGAAACATAAATAAAATTAAAGAAATATCATAAAATGGATTTTTAAATACCCATAAATTCCTATATATGAATCATAGAATATGCCCATGGTCAGTATACACACCATAAAAAATAAATGAGTGGCTAATAATACATGTATTTCATGGAAATAAAATTTGAGATGAAATTCTCTTACCTTATGTCTTGACACTCTCATACTCATACAAACTTCATTTATAATAAATATAAGTTTATTATAAATATTATAGATAACCATATAATTATATATAATTCCATATATTTTTCAATTATTACATTATATTACCCTCTTATTAGCGATTCCAGGTTGAGGTTTTACTTCGGGTAATCTTTGTTTTTTTACATGTGTCTTAATTTGTTATATTTATGGTCCTAAGATTTATATCACAATTTAAATAATAAAAATAATAAAAATATAATTTATAATAAGTATATATTTATTTATAATAATCTATATAATATATAAATATGAAATGGAATACACCATTCATAGAGATGGTATGTCATACATATATATGAAGGATGTTTCCGTTTTTCATTGTAATATTGAAATAAAGTAAAGGAAATATATTTATATATACATAATATTATTAATAGAGCATTATTATGTCATATATATCATATAAGTTCACTAAAACCATCCATAATACATTCCATTCAGTGTGTGAACGAATCTCATTTCTTTGAGAAGGTGGTAGTCCCCACTTCCTCAAACGAAATCAACGTATTTACAAAAAAATAGAAATAATGAACATATGATTTATTTAATAACTAGAGAAGTATAAATACATCGAAAATATCATATATATCATATAAAAATATAGTTTATATAATTATTCCCATCCATGAGAGGTGGTTAAGATAAAACGAACAACAACGTTACGTGAGGCGGTAGTTCATCGTACACAAGAATAGTAAGTTCGTTACCAATTAGGTGGATGTGTGTGTTATTGAAGTTAGGACCCTTAGAATAAAAAAAAATATAAGTATATTAATTATATTGGTTTTATTAAATTATCATGTAATAGGAATAATTTAGGTGGTGGAGAAAGAAAATAATATTAAGAAACTTAAGGAAGGATGTTACCTCTTCTTTGGGCCACTCCTTTTACATTGGACAAAAAGGATTTGTTGGTTGTATGCATAAGCAAGAGAAGTATTAATGGTGTAATAGAGGGATCTTGGGAAGTTAATTTCTTATATCATGGACGAACATAAGTTTCATGAGATTTTCATTGAGGGGGGGGGGGGGTAGGTGGTGGCCTTTTATAGGGGAGGGAATGAACACACTTCACATTTTTGAAAACAAGTTAAGTGAAAAACATTTTTTTACAAAAAAAGATATTAAAAGAAAAAAAAACTAAATAATTAACGGTTTATGGAAGAAATATGGACAGAAAATGGATTTTAGATATGTGTCTAGGTCATTTTGGCACTTAATTTAAGGTTTAGTCCCTTGTGATACATAATATTACTTTAATCTGTGTAATTAATTTTAATCACTTTCACTATTTTTTTGTCAAAAGTCAAGATGATATTATTATAATATAAATATTATAATTATTAAAAACATTTATATACCTCCTTAAAAATTAAATTCATAGATGATGGAAAATTAAAATTAATGTTAATCTCATAGACGTGGCAAGAAATCTGGTTTTTGAAGTGACAATGTTCAAAATATTATTAAGAATTTTTATCTAAATTAAACTTAAAAATGATTAAAATGACATAATTGGGAATAATATATGTATAATTTATATGTTATTAATTTAAAAAAATTATAATATAATTTATGTATATAAATAATTTAGATGAAAAAGTAGTCTTGAATAAAAATTATGAATTTTTCCCTATACACCGAAAAATGATATTTCTCAGAAAAATTCAAAACATTTACCCTAATAAAATTTAAAAATTATGATTTTAAAAATGATGTATATTTTACCAAATTAAATTTCTAAAATTAGGTCAAATTAATTTTATTATTTTTCATGTTAGGACGTAAAAAAGAGTTTTTTCAAAAAACAAGTATATCTAAAAATACAATGATACTAAAATATATATATATATTTATCATCATTATGTTTAATTTATATAAAAAACTATAATTAAAATTAAAAAAATTATTAAAATTAATATTATTAATTTTAATATCTATGTTATTACTATCTTTTTTAATTAATTATAATAAAAAAGTACAGTTTTGTAGAAACTCCGTGTTGCGTGTTACACAATCCAAGTAGGCGTTTCATATAACACACAAAAAGTAAATGTTGAATGTATAACAACCATATATTGGCGTATTGTATAATGAAATATTATCATTGTGTTGTAACACCCCAAGCTTCCACAGTACGCTTCTCTTTGAATAATACAATAGCGTGCGATGTACGCAACACTGAGTTCAAGTGCACCATGACCTATCAAACTAGCCTTTTAGAAAGCGGTTATGACTAGTAATAACCAAATTTTAAATTAAATATATATACCATATAATTTTAACATTCATATTTTGTGTTTCAGAGACATAATATGAGGAAAAAAATCAATTTTTTAGATAAAAGAAGCATTTTTCAAAAAATGTTGTTTTTACACCTTTTAATGGAGAACCCTTTATAGATCCAATATTTGACACTTTTATATATTAAATTTGATGAAATTAAATTCTTTTTTATAATAGGGACATAAAAATTTAGTTTTTATAAATTTTTGGTGTTAATCTGACAACTTTCATATTTTGAGGAATAATGAAAGATACTAAATTTTTATTGAAAGAAGCTTTCATAATAAAAATAATTTATAGTGATAAATTATACATTTTAATGTTTTTTAAGTATAATTAGATTTTATTTTTATCATTTAATACAATTTGGGTCTTTGGAAGTGATTTTACTTTTAAACTGGAAATAAACAAATATCAATCTTTTGATAGTTTTTACTTCTCAAAAACCCATTTTCTGATTTTGATAATGGGAATTAATTTTAAATTAATTAATGAAACTTATATGTTTTGAATTTTTTAAAATAGACATCATTTTTGGATTTGGAATATCAAAATTAGCTTAGGGTGAATTTTTGGTATTTTTCTAAAAACTTTCAATTTTTTATTAATAGTGAGAAACACTGCGTTATTGTTTAAAAACCAACTTTTTATTTAAATAATTATTTATTTTTATTTTATTTTAAGTCAAAATATATTCATAATATTTATATTAGTCCAATGTAATTCATTTAAGTCATTTTATAATAAAATTAGATGTATGGAATTTTATTGAATTTTTTAACGTCTTTTACCTACCTTCTAGGCACGTTAGCAAATTTGCATAAAACATAATTTTACTACTTCTGTGAATTGAATTTCAAAAATTTGAGAAACAATATTGGAATCAGTACGTAAAATGTGGTTCAATAAGATGAAAATTATTTTTGGTGAATAATAACTTTTGAATTTTAATTACCACGATTAAAAGTAAATAGGGCAATTAAATGATATTATAATTACCCTAAAACATGTTAAAATTCTATTGGATAAGTTTATTTCGAGAAAAATAAACCTCAATAATAAAATATGATCCTTTTGGGTCCACTTGATTTAGATTAGGACATTTATTATTATTTTATTTAAAGAAGAGTTAAAAGTCTTAAATTCAAATTTTAATAACTAAAACATTTTTAATATAGTGTTATAAATAAGATAATTTCGACTAAAAAATATTAATTATGAAGATAAAACTATTTCCTACATCATGGACTTTTATTTATAAATTTTATACATTAAATAATTAAATTTAGTTATGACACAATGATGATGTAATAATTACATTATTAATGAAAGATTAAAATAATTGACATTATAAATATTAAAATAAATGTAAATTGAGATTTTTGATGCATTAAAAAACTTTTATAGGTTAATATTACATGTTAGGGTTGATTCAAATTTTTTTTGAAGAAATCACATTGATATGACTTTTAAAAAAACCAAATACTAAATAATGTCAAAATTGAAAAAAATGATTTTTTTTTAAAAAACTATATTATTAAATGATATAATAGTCCTAAAAATCTAAGATTCGGAAAAATGACTTATATAATAATATATATGTAATTATTGAACCTCTTGGGGTTCCCTTGATATTTTATAGTAAGTTTATTAAACATATAATATAAAAATACAAGGATACATGGTAAATGTTAAACTATTTAACTTAGAGTTAAATCTAAAAGATAAGGTTAATATGGTGACCTAAACCTGTCTAAAACCTATTTGTTGAGAGGTTTTCAACCCATCCCCACCTTATCCTCAAAATAAATCCTTTTGGAGCCATTATAAACCGAACATGGTGGTATAATAAAATATTATTTCAAGGCTTTCTTAAAGTGACCCTCACCTCTCTTATAAAAGGGTACTTACCCTTCTATCCAAATCACACATCCAAATCCATTTGACTCATCCAAAACCTGTTAAAATATCCTCCCAACTACCTTCAATTTATCCTAGAGTCCTTTGATCAGAAATCCAACCTAAGAATCCATTTTTATCAAATCAAATGGAAGCACCCGAAGAAGAAGTAATTATTCAATCACCTATTTCATTGTTCTTTTCATCTTCCAATTATACTTTATTTGTTGTCTCCATACCAAAATAATAACTCGAATACCTTATAAATAATTTTATGTTACTATAAATATATTAAAACCATATTCATTATTCTATCCATCCTAGGAATGACAAAGTCACCATTCGTGCGTACGTACGGCTTACCATCTTCACATCGTGGTGTAGTTTGTTATTCAACAAATAATTATTTGGATGGGTATAATAATGAGTATAATTGATTTCAATAATAAATATACCATGTTAATGATTTTTTTATATGAAATAACATCCAATTATATACGATTTCACTATCAATAGAATGGTATTGTTGCTCGTGCGTACGTACGGATTACCATCTCCATGAACACGATGAGATTCATTACCCATCATAAAAATTCAAGAATAAATATCATTTTAGGGTTAAAAAATAATGTTTAAGAACATAATATCATTTAGTATTTGAATCAAATACATCATACCCATAACAAACATGACTTACGTAACAAAACATATAAAGAAAAATGAATCAGTTAACAACCGAAACAATGATACTACTGAAGTATTATTAACAAATAAATATTAAAAGATCATATATGATATCATATTTATGTATATGGTTCTTTTATAATTTAATAAAAATTAATTCACCATTATATAGATGGTTAAAGTACCCTCAACTAAGGAAAATTACAAGGTAAGGGGTTTCTTATCTCACTTTTAATTCCGTGAGATTTCCATTATTTTCCACTTATTTCTTGAATGTGGTGTATTGTTTACTACCATTTTATATATACTATAATTATTATTTTTTTATATTCATGGTAATATATGATTCATTTGGTGTTTATTAACTTTGGTCACACGACTCTATTAATTACAATAAGGTAAGAGGTTTTCATCTCAATTTTTATTCCCTGATATTCATGCTATATTTTACACTATTTCCTTTTGTGTGGTGCATTTACTTACCATTATTGTATTATTGGTGTAATATACTTTAATTTATGGGTATTTACATCTTCATTATATGATACTTATTTCATGGTGTGTATGTTTTGTAAGTTACCAAATCGATAAGGGAATTTCAAATTTCAATTTCCACTCATTGGGATTTATGCATACATCATTGATTATTTTACTCCAAGATTATGTATGGAATCACTATTTATTATTTATGTAGTAATTTACACTCCCCTTTGTGTGGATATATGTTTGATACACATAATCACTCCATTGATAAATTCTCATGCCATTGATATGAACTTGTTAAGGGTAATCTTAACTCAATTTTTATTCATTGAGTTAAACATCCAAGTCATTGGTATTGTTTTTACAAGAATATGTGTGAATGTCCTCTAGTTGGGTTACACTGAATATAAAATTATATTGAGTTTATTTATATTTTTCACACATAATTATTTCATTGATTTATCCTTAATATAAGGATACAGTCTTTATAAGGAATTTAATCTCAATTATCATTCCATTGAGACATCTTTGTTGTTATGCACCAATTCACTTTTATATGGTGTATATAATGTCCTTTTACATATTATATCATGAATACCATTATTCTCATGATATTATAAAGTTTTTATTAATTTTATTCCTCAATTACTTGTATTCAAGCATCTCTTATTTGGTTAGGAACTCTTTAACTAAAATATCATTTTAAATGTTTTAAAGATTTATTCTTCTAAATCCTTCTCATTAAGTCCATGTTTTAAAAATGGTTTTATGTATTTATTTATATGGACATCAATGTTTTAAAATTAAAATTACATTCAAAAGTTTCAAAGTGGTATGGGACACTTTGATACAAAAATCTCTTTTAAACGACTTCTTTGATAAATAGTGCGACATTAAAATGTTTTCAAGAAAAAGGGGATATTTACCCCAAATAGTTTTTCTGATTATTTTTATATATGTCAATATCCTTCATTATTCTTGATTTAGGTTAATTTATTATAATACAATATTTCATATTTTATTGAATGAGTTATGTTTGACTATGGATGTTCTATTTTTATACCATTTATAGTTTGTGGTTAAAATATTGACATTTCGTAAGCTATTTTAATACGAATGTTTAGAATATGTTCCAAACTTTTAATATGAGGAATGAAATGGACTTAGTAAGTGATGGGTGGAGCCCACTATATCTCCTCGATGGATCGGTAGGTCTCATGAGACAAACTAGTGTCTTGGCACAAGGCCTTGAGAAAATCTTATTTGTAGTCTTGGCACGAAACCTTGACTATGTGGTTATGATGTCCGACATTATGGATTCCATCATTATGAAATTATATATTGATATGACATGAGATTATTTTAATAATATAATATCCATTAGAATTATTAAATTTTATTATTTGATTTATATTTTCCATATTAGACTGAAATTTACGTTTAAAAGTTTTGTATTTTAGTCTTATACCTTGCCTTAAAGGTTTATGCTTATTTATGAAAGTTTTCACTATATTGTTATCCTTACTAAGAATCTGAGCTCACCCCTTTATATGTTTTATTTTTCCCAGGATGTGAAGAAGTATATCATGATTAACCTATAGGAATATTCCAAGGGATATGAGTGTGTTCAAAGGGGACGCAATTTTTTTTCTTTGTTTCATGATATAATGTAAAACTTATGTATGTATCTAGTACTTCCAAGTATACTAAACTAATTAGTCTTTTGCGACTTGATATCTTGTGATCATGCCAATGATATGTACAAATTCACTGACTCTAGGTAACTAGGGTCGGGGCGTTACAGTTGGTATCAAAGGAAGTTTAGTCAAAACAATAGAAACTAGATTTAGTAAAAAATTGATTCAAGAACATTACCCTAAGATAGACTTTAAGGATTAGTATAGAAGAACATCCAAATTTTTTGATAATGAAAATATTATATGGGTTTTCCAAGAAATACATCTCTGTCTAGATACGATCAAGTAGAGGTGGCTCTGAAATAGATGTACGTAGGGGTAAAACCAGAAAACACCACTTTGAACTAGACTCAAATGGGAACTGGTGCATGAAAACAGACCTTGTTGCACTCTTGGTTATGACATTCTCAGGAGATATGCTTAGGATAATTCACATTTTCTTTACAAACTGATTTGAAGGATTTTAATATAAGGTGAGAATAAATAACCTTGGTTAATCCTAAGGTGTTTTAGATTGAAAATAAGGTGTCATGATATTATTTAAATGATTTTATGACTATTATTACTCACACAACGCTTTCTAGTTTTAGTCAATGGCTGGATTCCAAAGAAGTCAATATAACATTGAACATGATGTACAAGGTGGGAACAATGGTGGAAATGAGCAATGAAATGAAATGTTGATAGGTAGAAAAGATATCGTGTTCATTCCAAATCAGTTTTTCAAATATATGATCAAAAACATATATATTAACCAACTCCTGAACTCAAAAAAGAAGGGAAAGGTGGTGAATGATAAGAGATCCAGTTGTAACGTCCTGGTTCCGGAAGCCACCCAGAGGCGCCCCGTACCCGGTTGGTCACATGGCCTCAAGCGCATTTCCCCAAACACCAGAGGAAGCCGACTAGTAGTGAGGGCCTTGGGTGTGATAGTGGGGAAACTATTCCCTCATTGGTAGAGTACACAGTGGAAGAAGAACAAATAGACAACAACATAAACCATAACCATCCATACAAGAGTAAACAATAAACATCAGAAGTCTAACAGTAAAAAAATGGAGCACACACACATATATATAAAATGATGCATGATACATATGTCTAGGAAAGCAACCAAACAAGTCACAATGATGAATACAATACTTAACCAAAGTGCAAAAGAAAATAGGTAAACTCCTCAGCATCGCAAGCCATAGCTTGGTCCCATGCTCTCCAGCTCCACAGAAAGTCAAGTACCTAAAGTAGAAGGGCGCTTGCCCTTATCTATACGTGCAAAAGAATAGTCTGTTTGGGCCCAAAAGCATGACCCAAATAGGGTGTGAGGCAAGGTCCCAGTAGACAACCACCCAAAGATCTAGGCCTAACCGTCAGGGAATACATGGCAAGTAAAGTACAAGAAGCAGTAACAGGAAAGCACACAACAACTACAATCCGTAGTTTCTATCATATAAAGTACACAAGTAATAGTCAATCAACAAGTAGAACAACAGGTAACCCCCTAGGTAGTTCTCACAGTCTAACCCTTATGGTTCAACCTACAAGTACTATCAACCCTATGGCTCAGCTGAAGAATATACTCTCTGAGGAAGCAGTCACCGTCAATTCCCCATATAGTCTCATATCGTACTAAAGGCTCTATGTGGAAGCACTCAACGTCTCATTCCCCCTGTGGCCTATGTAGAGGAACTACAGACTCTCTGAGGAATCACTCATCACCAATTCCCCCTTTGGTCTCACATTGAATTAATAAGACACTCTTGAGAAGCCCTTACATCCATTCTCCCTATGGTCCACTACACTAGGTCCTCATAGCCCCGTGTAAAACAAAACGTGCATAGTGCGCATATCGCCCCAAGTAAACTTCAAGAACTAGTTGGATATCATTCTAAGGTACAACAGTATAACATTACAATAGTTCCACTATCCTACAACTAGGCATGGCAACTAGAAAAATTCCAGATAGGAAAAACATGCACGGAAAAACATCCAGAGCACAGTAAAAATCACCCTATTCACAAGCATTGACCTCTACTCAAGAAATAAAGCAAAGTAGACAAACAACAAGGGAAAAAATAGGAAACACACAATACCTCGTTCAAGGGAATTGGTGGAATTGCACAAAATATTCAAATAATTCCTACAGAAAGGCACAAAACACCTACCTTGATCCTAGGAGATCGATATACTTGAACCACGAGGCTTGATTCTCCCTGGAATGACGTAGATCTATGAAAAAGCACAAAATGATCAACCCACAATATCTTGAGAAATAGGAGGAATTGGAAAAAACATCTCTAAGATAAGGAAGGGATTACCGCTGCGGTTCCAACACAATTGACGATGGTCGATTCAAAGAACGGATGGAGGATCGGGGGCTCGGAGAAGTTCCACGGCTGTACGGGTTCTCTCAAATGAAGAACCTAAAGAAGAAGCGAGTTTTGTCCGTCAAGTGCAACCCCGATCTGTTTAATGAAAAAAAAGAAAGTACACGACGTGTACTTCTAGGGTACACAACATGTACTTGGCCTTTTCGTACTCTGCTTTAAGCAGCCTCCACATCGCCCCTACGCACCATGTGTGTGGCCCGGACATGGCCAGCACACAGCTTGGCACTGCATCAAAGTACATGACATGTAATTATAAAGTACACGACGTGTACTTAGAAAATTTCCAGATTTTTATATTTTTTCAAAAATGACCAGAAAAGGAAAAACATACCTGAAACGAAGATCCGGGTTCTTACAAACTTCCCCCTTAAATAAATTCGTCCTCGAATTTCCCTAATGAGGCATAGAAGAAGAAACCCCAAATAGCTCCAGCCACTGTGATCGTACATCGTCCTCCCTCTCCCAGGTCTCGTCCTATACTTGCTCGTGCTGCCATAGCACCCGTACTAGAGGAATAGACCACCCATGGAGAACCTTCGTACTGAGATCGAAAATCCAGATAGGATGATCCTCAAACGATGCATCCGCTTCGATCTCAACCTCCTTGGGCTGAAAGATATGAGACGGGTCTGAAAAGTAATGTCAAAGCTGAGAGATGTGTAAGACGTTGTGCATGGATCAATACCTCTGAGGTAACTTCAACCGATAGGCAACCGACCCAACTCTCTCCAATACATAAAATGGACCGATGTACCGCGATGAAAGCTTATACTGTGTCAGAATCCTCTTGTGTCCCAACCTCAGTGCAACATGTAGGAAAACCTGATCCCCGACCTCAAACTCCAGAGGCCGTCTCCGCTGATCAATATAAGACTTCTGTCGATACTGTGCTGTAGCCATCCTATTTTGAATCAACTCTATCTACTCTAAGGTCTCCTGAACAAGACGAGGTCCCAATAAAGCTACCTCTCCTGCCTCCAACCAGCATAAAGGTGATCGACATGGCCTACCGTACAAAGCCTCGTAAGGTTCCATCTGAATAGTCACCTGAAAACTGTTGTTGTAGGAGAAATCCACAAGAGGGATATGCTTCTCCCAAGAACTGCCAAAGTCTAGAATGTAGGCTCATAGCATATCCTCAAGCACCTAGATCGTACACTCAGACTTTCCATCTATCTGGGGATGGTATGCTGTACTCAAAAGTACCTATGTACCCAAATCCCTATAAAGCCCCTGCCCGAACCGAGAAGTAAAGAGCACATCCCTGTCTGAAATAATGGAGTGGGGAACTCCATGAAAACGTACAATCTCTCGTATGTATAGTCTTCCCAGATCACCAACAATGAATGTCTCTTTGATCAGTAAGAAGTGAGCAACCTTCGTAAGCCTGTCGATGACAACCCAAAACAACATCATTCCCTCGAGGTGACCTCGACAATCTGGTCACAAAGTCCATCGCGACATCGTTCCACTTACAATCTGGAATGGGTAACTATTGTAAAAGGCCTTCTAGTTGCTGATGCTCCGCCTTTACCTGCTAACAAGTAGAACACCTCAAGATGAAACTAGCAACATCTCTCTTCATACCTGGACACCAGTACTGGCGATGAAGATCCTGATACATCTTGGTGACGCCAGGATGAACAACCCAAACTGAGGAATGAAAATATCACATCAAATCCTTGCCTATGTCTGCTGGCACCCATATGCATCCCTGGAAATAAAATATATCATCATCGCACAATTTCCATCCAAAAAGAGGGTCCTCTCCTGTCACACTCTCTCACAGGACTAAGAATTCTAAGTCCGATAGCTACCTCATCCATACCCGATCAAGAAGTGTAGAGGTAATAGCTATCGAAGATAGTTAAGTGTGTCCCTGTCTATCATGAACCTCCAGATGCATCTCAGAGAACAGAGCCATAAGATGCCACTCACTGCTGGCCTCTTGAACTGCCTGAATCTGATTTCTCCTGCTCAACGCATCTGCCACTGCGTTGCCCTTTCCCAACGTATAGGCAAGCTCGAAATCAAAAGACTGAAGATACTCGACCCACTTGCACTGTCTCAGATTCAGATCATGCTGAGTGAAGATGTACTTGAGACTCTTGTGGTCAGTGAAAACAAAAAAGTGCTCTCCCAGAAGGTAATGTCTCCAACAGCGCAAGGCATGAACAACATCGGCCGACTCCAACTCGTGCATCGAGTAGTTCCTCTCATGTGGCCTCAACTGCCGAGACCAGTACACAATGACTCCATCTCCCAGTATAAGCACAGTACCCATCCCGATACCTGAAGCATCACAATAAACAGTATAGATCTTGCCTGGATCTGGAAAGACTAGTACCGGTGCTGATTTCAACCTTCCCTTCAGCTCCTGAAAGGCTGACTCACAAGAATCTGACCATAAGAACTTTACCCGCTTCTTGGTCAGACCTATCAATGGTGCTTCTAGGCATGAAAAGTCCTGAATGAAGTGTTTGTAGTATCCAACCAGCCCTAGGAAACTCCATACATAAAGAATGTTCTTCGGATGCTCCCAGGAAACTACATCTCTCACTTTCTCTGGGTCCACAGATACTCCTGCCTCTGAGATGACGTGACCCAAGAAGTGAATCTGATCTATCCAAAAGTGGAACTTTGAGAGTTTAGCATAAAGCCAATTCTCTCTCAGTATACTCAGAACTATCTCAAGATGGGTATCATGGTCATGCCGAGTGTGAGAGTACACCAAGATATCGTCCAGGAAGACCACAATGAAAAAATCCAAGTAAGGATGGAACACTGGGTTCATCGGTGCCATGAAAACTGTTGGCGCATTCATGAGACTGAACGACATAATTGTATAATCGTAGAGACCATACCTTCTCTTTAAGGCTGTCAAAGGTATATCTGATGGTCTAAAACACAATTGATGATAACCGGACCTCAAATCAATATTCGAGAACACACAGGCTCCTCGAAGCTGATCGAAAAGATCATCAATCCTTGGAAAGGGATATTGGTTCTTGACCATCAACTGGTTCAACTTCCGATAATCCACACAGAGCCTAAGGGCACCGTATTCGTTCTTTGCAAACAGGACAGGAAAACCCCAAGGAGAAGTATTGGGTCGGATGAAACCCTTTTCCTGCAACTCCTCCAACTGCTTCTTGAGATCTTGCAACTCAGGTGTATCCATCCTATAGGGAGGAATGGACACTGGTGCTGCTCCTGGAATGAGATCAATAGAGAAGTCTACCTCACGCTCTAGAGGAAAATCTGAGAAATCCTCTGGAAAGAAATCTCTAAAATGATCCACCACTGAAGGAAAGTCTAACTGTGAATTCCCCTGATCATCTAGATAAAGACTAGAAATCAGAGTCGTAACCCTTCCTATACCATGATGCTCGAGTCCTGCTCGACTCGATTGAACATCCCATTCGCCTCTATGATGAAAAGATTCACCCTCTGGTGAAATGAAACTCACCCTGTATTGATAACAGTCGACGACTGCCTGGAAGGAAACCAACCAGTCCATCCCGAGAATGAAATCATAGCCTATAATCTCTAGGACATAGAGATACCATAAGAAACGATACCCTGCAACCTCAAGAGGTCACTCTATGTATTGACGTACACTAGATTTCCTCATCCCCAAAGGTGTGTCTAGTGTCAAAAAGTTGGAAAAAGAAAAGATACAGAGCCCAAATCTCTACACAACAAAAACAGAGAAAAATCTATGCATAGCACCTTTATTGAAAAGATCTAAAGATAAATCTAAGGATACTAAGATCGTACCTCGAAATTTAGAAGTTCTGAGATCCTTCTCCTGATATGTCTGCTCCACCACAAAAGTTTGGTCTGCCCCACGACCCTGTGACCCTACCTAACCACTCTGAGATGATGCATCCTACTGACGCTGAAAGACATGTGACTAACCGCCATGGCCTCGACCTCCACCTCAGCCCGAATGGCCGGAAGAACTCCAGTTCCCCGACTGGTGAGAAATTGGTGGTGCAACTCCTAAATGAGGAGTCATGGAAGAACCCCCGTCACAAGATACTGGTGAGAAAACCTGGCAGAAACGCTGAGGGTGACCCATATTTCCACAAGATCGGCACTCCACTAGGTCTCTCTGGAACTGAATCCTCATGTTCCCTGCCCTTCCACACTGGTAGCATACTACCTGACTACCTGAAGATGTATCTCACCTCCTCAGATCACCGCGCGTAGACTCCCTACGGCACTTCCTATTGTCAACTGGAGGAGTACTAGCTCTGGAAGAAAAACCACCCTGGCTCGCAGCTCCAGAGTCTCTCAGATTGCGCTCCACAATTAGTGCCAGGTTGACGATAGAAGTGATGGAAGTCATCTAGAAGATATTCACCTGTGAGCAGATCTCCCACCTGAGACCATCCTCAAACTTCCTTGCTAAGAACATCCCATATCCACCCCAGAGGGGTGTGAAACACTACAACTCGGTGAAATGAGAGAAATAATCCATAATAGAAAGAGTACCCTACTCTAGACTCATGAACTCCTGGGCTCGATCATCCCTCAAGGTCTCCAGGTAGAAGTATTCGTAAAACGCACGCTGGAACTCCTCCCAAGCCATAACCTGGTAAGGAACCGCCTGTGAGATCACATCCCACCACCTCTTGGCGAAGTCTCATAGAATATAGGTAGAGAGCTTGACCCACCTCTCTAGAGGTGTTTCTAGATACTCAAAGATAGTCATCATGGCTTCCATCCATGACTCTGCAGCCTATGGTCTTCATTCCCCTGAGAAATTAGGAGGATGGTGCTACTGGAAAACCCGCATCAAGTCTGCCATATTTGTGGCAGGAGGTGGTTCTCCCTGAAAGGTATGAATCATCCTCATAAATCCTTCCCTAAAATGCGCATCAGCTCCTAAAACTGGTATGACAGCCGGTGCCAAGGCTAGAACGACTGGAGGATCACCAGGAAGTCCTTGATCAGCCATATCTGGCATCTGATCACTATCCTGAAACTGATGTACAACAAGATGACGTCTTGGAGGCATAGATATGAAAGATCAAAAGCATACCTTAGATTAGGAATATCAAGGACATAGAACAAAGGATTACAAAATGGAAACAAGAGAAGGAAACACTCAAGTTTTAAAAAAACATGACTACACGACATGTATAAACTCTACACAACATGTACTTAACTCTATTACCCTGCTCGAGTCTCCTTGCATGGCTAACTCACAAGGTCTTCTTAAACTGATACTACACGACATGTTCCGTGTGGACACGGCATGTAGTAGACAAGGTTTCAATGACCCGTGTAGTTAGTTACACGACTGGTTACACGGATGATACTACACAGCGTGTTCTGAACAAACATGGTGTGTACTTGAAGATTTTTCCCGACCCGTGTTGTTGGTGACACGGCTGGGTACATGGATGACCCTTACACGGCATGTTCCAATCAACACGACATGTATAAGAGGAGATAACACTGTCCCGTGTTGTTTGTGACTTGGTCGGGTACCTTAGACAAGGATACACTGTGTGTTTATACAAAACACGACATGTATTACACGAGCTTCCCCGACCCGTGTTGTTAGTGACACGACCGGGTACACGGCTCACTACTACACGACGTGTACCTACCGTACATGGCGTGTTTCTGGAGATATTTCAAAACCCGTGTTTCTACTCACACAGCCAGTGACACGGTTTAAAAACTACACGGTGTGTATATATAAAGTACAAGCTATGTATTCTAGGTTTTTCTAGGCAGTAGCTCTGAAACTGCATCGAAGCCCAGAAAACACTAAAAAACAAGCATTAAGGTGCCAAATTCCGATCCTTGAGGGCCCATAGTCCCCGTGAATCAAATCTTGGAATCTCCTACATATCATATATAAGGGAAAAAAGTCAATGATCCACCAAGTTCCGATTCATGAGGGCCCATAAGACCTCAACAAACAAAATTTGGCATTCATTTAAGCAAGGTACAATACAAACAACCTCTCTATCAAACTGTAGGGGTTCTATCAAAGATTCTATCACAACAACATGCATAATCTACACAACATATATCACAACAACATGCAATTTCTAATGCACCCTAGATGGCATGGAAAGAATGCATGGCATGTGATTTATAACAAGTTCCTATACGATGCATGGGATAACATACCCTCATCTCATCAGGTTGCGACAGAAATAGAACCACAATATCAACAACAATAACAACACAAAGCATGTGAATCACTATAGGTGAAATCAGATCAACTATAACATAGCAAAACCAAAAAACTGTAATAAGCGAGGTAGATTGGATTTCCCCTATACACGGGTTAACTACTCTCAAGAACAGCTTAATACCAAGTACTAAATCCGTCCTATCCCTGGATAAAGGCTCCAAATAGTAAATCAAGAGAAAAGAAACCATCTGATACCACTTTGTAACATCCCAGTTATGAAAGCCACCCAGAGGTGCCCCGTACCCGGTTGGTCACATGGCCTCAAGCACATTTCTCTAAACACCATAGGATGTCGACCAACAGTGAGGGCCTTTGGTGTGATAGTGGGGAAACTATGCCCTCATTGGAAGAGTACACAACAGAAGAAGAAAAAATAGACAATAGTAGAAACTGTAACCATCCATACAAGAGTAAACGATAAACA
This sequence comes from Viscum album, assembly GCA_963277665.1. NCBI lineage: Eukaryota > Viridiplantae > Streptophyta > Magnoliopsida > Santalales > Viscaceae > Viscum > Viscum album. Next base: position 55,121,808 of record OY728153.1, on the reverse strand, counting down.
ACGGAAGACTAACAATAAACAACTGGAGAACACACACACGTATATAAAATGATGCATGATACATATGTCTAGGAAAGTTTCCAAACAAGTCACAATGCTGAATACAATACTAAACCAAAGTGAAAAATAAAACAGGTAAACTCCTCAGCATCGGAATCCATAGCTTGGTCCAATGCTCTCCAGCTCCACATCAAGTCAAGTACCTGAAGTAGAAGGGTGCTTTCCCTTATCAATACCTACAACAACATAGTCTGTTTGGGACCAAAAGCATGGCCCAAACAGGGTGTGAGACAAGGTCCTAGTAGGCAACCACTCAAAGATCTATGCCTAACAGTAAGTGAATACATGGAAAGTAAAAGTACAGGAAGCAGTAATAGGAAAGCACAAAGCAACTACAATCCATAGTGTCTAGCATATAAAGTACACAAGTAACAGCTAATCAACAAGTAGAACAACAGGTAACCCCCGGGTAGTTCTCACAGTCTAACCCTTATGGTTCAACCTACAAGTACTATCAACCCTCTAGGAGGCACACACAGTCTCACCCCTCTGGTTCAGCTGAAGAATAGACTCTCTGAGGAAGCACTCACCATCAATTCCCCCTATATTCTTGTATCATACTAAAGGATCTCTGGGGAAGCACTCAATGTCTCATTCCCCCTATGGCCCACGTCGAGGAACTGCAGGCTCTCCGAGGAAGCCCTCATCATCAATTCCCCCCTTTGTCTCACATCGAATTAATAAGACACTCTAGAGAAGCCCTTACGTCCATTCTCCCTATGGCCCACTACACTAGGTTCTCACATCCCTGTATAAAAAAAAAATTCATAGCGCGCGTATCTCCCCAGGTAAACCTCAAGAACTACTTGGATATCTTTCTAAGGTACAACAGCATAACAGTACAATAGTTCCACTATCCTACAACTTGGCATGACAACTGGAAAAATGCCTAATAGGAAAAACATGCATGAAAAAACATCCAGATCACAGTAAAAATTACCCTATTCAAAAGCATTGACCTCTACTCAAGCAATCAAGAAAAGTAGGCAAACAACAGGGGTAAAAATAGGAAACACACAATACACTATTCAAGGGAATTGGTGGAATTGCCCAAAATATTCAATGAATTCTTTAAGAAAGGCACAAACCACCTACCTAGATCCTAGGAAATCGATATACTTGAACCAATAGGCTTGATTCTCCTTGAAAAAACATAGATCTATGAAAATGCAAAAAACGCTTAACCCATGATATCTTGAGAAAGATGAGGAAATGGAAGACAAAGCTCTAGGAGAATGAAGGTCTTACCAATGTGCTTCCAATGCAATCGACGACGGTCAATTCGGAGAACAGACAGAGGCTCGGGGGCTCGGAGAAGTTCCACGGCTGTACGAGTTCTCTCGGATGAAGAACCTGAAGAATAAGCGAGTTTTATCCATCAGGCGTGACCCCGGTCCGTTTAATGAAAAAAAATAAAGTACACGGCGTTTACTTTTGGGGTACACAGTGTGTACTTGGCCTTTCCATACTCCACTTTAAGTGGCCTCCACATCACCCCTACACACCATGTTTGTGGCCGGGACACGACCAGCACACGACCTGGCGCTGCATCAAAGTACACGGCGTGTACTTAGAAAATTTCTAGATTTTCTCCTTTTTCTCAAAAACGACCAGAAAAATAAAAACATACCTAAACTGAAGATCCGGGTTCTTACATCAGTAGTGGAGACCATGGAGAAAACAAAGCTCAATTTCCATCATGCAGGAAATGTGGAAGGAGACACTTAGGAAAGTGTCTCAATAGAATAAAGAAACTCTTAATGTGTGGGAAATAAAGACATAAAGTAAATAATTGTCAAGGAAAAAAAATAAAAAGTACTATGGAAGAAAAGAAAAATGATCCCAAGAATATATTTATAGTCATTTTCTATAAATGTAGCGGACATGGTCATTACCCGAGTGAATTCCCTATTCTATAGGATAAACTCTTTGTCAAGGAAGAACCTATGGGGAAATAAATGGATGGAGAAATGTTTAAAAGTATTAGTGCTCTTTGTTGGTGAGATTACTTTGGAGTACTTTTCCCTTTTATGTGTAACCCTGTAGTTTTTTATGTGAAAATGATATTCAAGGAATAATTATCTTCTCTTTTGCAGATATAGCTATAAATAACTATTTGGGATTATATGATCCTTGAATTTTGGGAAATTATAGGTTATTAATTTTTGGGATTAAAATGTAAGGTATGAGATAACATTTGTGGTTAAATTATGTTATGGTTATTTTGAGGAATTTATCTAATTTTGGGAATGTTATAAAATATTGTTTTTAGAAAAGGACAACATGCAGACCGTGTGACAACTCGTCGCATCAGACAAAGCTGTGGGAATAGAACCCACAACCAAAGTGTGACTGAGATTTATCACCTACCACTGGAATATGTGAAGTCCCTGGTTAGTGAGACTAATTATTTTTAGTTAAATGATTTTATTGATCAATAATAAGTTGATTTGAGATGTTATGTTTTATCAAATGGATATCCTTAGTGAAGGAAAATGATTTGGTGATTAATTGATAAATGTTATTTTGGAAGATGTTCGCTCTGTTGGGAACACTATATACCTAAGGTAAATAGAATACTATAGGATTTCATTTGAGGAGTAATAGTGAATTTTTATCTATGTTTTTATTGTGGATTTATAGTGATTTGGGTTATTTATGGAAATTATTAACCTATCATAGAGAATATGTGATTAGGTTAATTACTTTTAAGTATTTGACTTTAAGAGTAGTCAATGTTATTTGGTGATACAATTTAACGTGGAAGACTACGTAATCAAATTCTTCTGTGTTTTGGGTTTCAATCATAGTTTGGATTATATTGAAGTATTTTATGGAAAATTGTATATTTAATGGTATTTATTTAACTTTGGGTATTCTTGGTTTAATTTTAGAAATTAAGATTTGTATTTCTTTCTCAAAAGGAGTATCATTTTTGGGGATAACCTGATCTTGTATTATCCATTTTGGATTTTATTAATATCTAAAGATAAGGGAAATATATAGTTCATCCTTTTTGGATTATGTGATTATCTGTAAGTTGATTCTATCTCTTCAGGTGTGACCAAGTCATCTTGAATACTAATCGTTTTGAGTGAAAGATGAGTTTGTGGTAGAAATTAGTTAAATTATATAACTCTACATATCAAGTATTTGTTTTATTATTCTATGAATAAATTAATTATTAAACCTTAGAGAATGTATCCGAAACCGAAAAATGTGTTATCCTAATACCTTATGTTATTCATCATAGATTTATGGCCTTGAGGCCCTCAATTTTCTATTTACTTGTTTGTGATTGATGACATAAATCACACCCTATAAATATTTATGTTTTTCTTCTAATTATAATTTCCACCAATGTTCACCTATTCTAAATCCTAATTTGGTGGTGACTTTTTCATTTCCCTTTCCCTCTTATTAAGACTAAATTTTATAAAACCTACTTTCGATGTGAGTTATCCACAAATGTATTTACTATTTTATTATTTTACCTTTTATTTATGAATAACAATTTCAAACTGAAAGGATGCAACTTATTGAAGGATGGAAGAATGTAACATCCCAAGCTTCCACGATACACTTCTATTTGAATAATACAATAGCGTGTGATGTATACAACACTGATTTCTAGCACACCACGACCTATTAACCTAGCTGTTTAGAAAGAAATTATTAATAGTAATAACCACATTTTTAATTATATATATATATCCCATATAATTTTAACAATCATATTTTGTGTTTCTTAGACATAATATAAGGACAAATTCAATTATTCAGATAAAAGAAGTATTTTTCAAAAAATGCAGTTTTTCTGCCTTTTAATGGAAAACCCTTTATAAATATAATATTTGACAGTTTTATATATTAAATTTTATGAAATAAAATTCTTATTTAGAAGATAAACATTAAAATTTAGTTTGGATAAATTTTTGGTGTTAATCTGACAACTTTCATATTTTGATGAATAGTGAAAGATACTAAATTTTAATTGAAGGCAACTTTTTTAATCAAAATAATTTATAGTGTTAAATTATAAATTTGAATGGTTTTGAAGTATAATTAGATTTTTTTATCATTTAATACAATTTTTGTCATTGTATGTAATTTCACTTTTAAACCAGACATAAACACTTATCAATCTTTTGATAGTTTTTACTTCTAAAAAACCCGATTTCTGGTTTTAAAAACAGGAATTAATTTTAAATTAATTAATGAAACTTATATGTTTTTAATTTGGTAAAATAGACATCATTTTTAGATTCGGAATATCAAAATTATCTTAGGATGACTTTTTGGTATTTTTTTGAAAACTTTAATTTTTTTATGAATAGTGAAAAATATTATGTTATTGTTTAAAAAATAATTTTTTAAATAATTATTATTTTTTATTTTATTTTAAGTAAAAATAGATAAATAATACCAATATTAGTTCAATATAATTCATTTAAGTCATTTTATAATAAAATTAGAAGTATAAAATTTTATTGAATTTTTTAACGTCTTTTACCCACCTTCTAGGCACGTTAGCAAATTTGCATAAAACATAATTTTACCACTTCTGTGAATTGAATTTAAAAAATCTGAGAGACATGATTGAAATCAATAAGTAAAATTTAGTTCAATAAGATGAAAATGTTTTTAGTGAATAGTAACTTTTGAATTTTATTTACCACGATTAAAAGTAAATAGGATAATTATAGGTAAAAATGATATTATAGTTACCCTAACATATGTCATAATTCTATTGGATTAGTTTATTTTGACCAAAATCAATATTATGAATAAAATATGATCCTTTTGGGTCCACTTGGTTTAGATTAGGATATTTATTATTATTTTATTTAAAGAAGAGTTAAAAGTGTTAAATTGAAATTTTAATACCTAAAACATTTTTAATAAAGGTTTATACATAAGATAATTTCGACTATAAATATTCATTAGAAAGGTAAAATTATTTCCTACTTCTTGGTAGTTTATTTATAATTTTTAGACATTAAATACTTAAATTTATTTATGGCACAATGATGAAGAAGTAATTACATTATTAATGAAATATTAAAATAATCGATATTATAAATTTTAAAATTAATTTAAATTGAGACTTTTGATGCATTCAAAAAAAATTATAGGTTAATATTACATGTTAGGGTTGATTTTATTTTTTTGTTTGAATAAATCATATTTTTATGACTTTTACAAAAACCAAATACTAAATAATGTCAAAATTGACATAAATGAGTTTTTAAAACAAATACTATATTATTAAATGTAATAACAGTCCTAAAAAACTATTGTTCAACAAAAGGACTGATATAATAATAGATATGTTATTAATGAACCACTGGGGGTTCTCTTGACATTTTATAGTATGTTTAATGACCATATAATATAAAAATACAAGGAGACCTGGTAAATGTTAAACTATTTAACCAAGAGTTAAATATAAAAGATAAGGTTAATATGGTGACCTAAACATGTCTAAAACCTATTGGTTGAGAGGTGTTTGACCCAAACCCACCTTATCCTCAAAATAAATCATTTTGGAGCCATTATAAACCGAATATGATTGTATAATAAAATAATATTTCAAGGTTTTCCTAAAGTGACCCTCACCTCTCTTATAAAAGGGTACTTCTGCCTCTCTCAAAATCACACAACCAAAGCAATTTGGCCCAGAAAAACCCTAATCAAATATCCTCCCAACTACCCTCACTTCATCCTAGAGTCCTTACATTTATCATAAAGCCACCTTAAGGATCCTTTTTGATCAAATCAAAAGGAAGAACCCAATGAAGAGGTAATTATTTCAACACCTCTTTTAATGTTCTTTTCTTCTTCCACTTCCTCCTTATTTGTTTTTTCCATACCAAAAAAATAACTCCAGTACCTTCTACATACTGTTATTTTATTATAAATAAGGTACAACCATATTCATTATTCTATCCATCCTATGAATGGAAAAGTCACCATACATGCGTATGTACGGCTTACCGTCTCTATGTCATGGTGTAGTTTGTTATTCAACACTTAATTATTTGGATAGGAATAATAATGATTATAATTGATGTGAATAATAAACATAACATGTTAATTATTCTGTTTATATTAAATAACATCCAATTACGTATGATTTCACCATCAATGTAATGGTATTTCTGCTCGTGCGTACGTACAGATTACCGTCTCCACGAACGCGATGAGATTCATTCCCCATCATAACCATTGAAGAATAAATATCATTTTATTATTAAAAAATAATGTTTAAGAACATAATATCATTCTATATATGTATCAAATACATTCTATACATAACAAACATGACTTACGTAACAAAACATATAAAAAAATGAATCAGTAAACACACGAAACAATGATACTACTGAAGTATAATTAACAAAGAAATATTAAAAGAACATATATGAAATCATATTTATGTATATGGTTCTTGTATAATTTAATAACAATTATTTCACCATTATAAAATAGGTTACCATACCCTCAACTAAGGAAAAGTACAAGGTAATGAGTTTCTTGTCTCACTTTTAATTCTGTGAGATTTCCATTGTTCGCCCCTTATTTCTTGCATGTGGTGTATTATTTATAACCATTTGATATATATTATCATTATTCTATTTATATTAATGGTATTATGTGATTCATTTGGTGGTTATTAACTTTTGATCACATGACTCGATTGATAACAATGAGGTAAGGAGTTTTCATCTCACTTTTTATTCCCATGAGATTCATGCTATATTTGACACTATTTTCTTTTGTGTGGTTCATGTACTTCCCATTATTGTATTCTTGGTGTAATATACTTTAATTTATGGGTATTTACATCTTCATTTTATGATCTTTATTTCATGGGTTGTATGTTTTGTAAGTTACCAAATCAGTAAGGGAATTTCAAATTTCAATTTCCACTCATTGGGCTTTACGCATAATTCATTGATTATTTTACTCCAAGATTCTGTGTGGAATCACTATTTATTATTTATGTAGTAATTTACACTCCCCTTTGTGTGGATATACTATTGATACACCTAATTACTCCATTGATAAATTCTCATGCCATTGATATGAACTTGTTAAGGGTAATCTTAATTCAATTACCATTCATTGAATTAAATATCCAAGTCATTGGTATTGTTTTTACAAGAATATGTGTGAATTTCCTCTGATTGATTTACACTTAATATCCAATTATATTTAGTGTATTTATATTTTTCACACATAATTATTTCATTGATTTATTCTTAATCTAAGGATACTGTCTTTATAAGGAATTTCATCTCAATTTACATTCCATTGATGCCTCTTTGTCATTATGCACCAATTCACATTTATATGGTGTATATACTATCCTTTGACATCTTATATCATGAATCACTTTATTCTCAGGATATTATAAAGTTTTTCTTAATTTTATTCCTCAATTACTTGTATACAAGCGTCTCTCATTTGGTTAGGAACTCTTTAATTAAAATATCATTTTAAATGTTTTAAAGATTTATTCTTCTAAATCCTTCTCATTAATGTCTATATTTTAAAAATGGTTTTAAGAATTTTTTTATATGGACATGAATTTTTTGAAATTAAAATTCCTTTCAAAAGTTTCAAAGTGGGATGGGACACTTTGATACAAGAATCTCTTTTAAATGACTTCTTTGATAAATAGTGTGACTTTTAAATGTTTTTAAGAAAAAAAGGGATATTTCTCTCAAATAGTTTTACTGATTATTTTCATCTATGTCAATATCCTTCATTATTGTTGATTGAAGATGATTTATTATAACACAATATTTCATATTGTATTTAATGAGTTATGTTTGACTGTAGATGTTCTAGTTTTATACCATTCATGGTTTATGGTTAAAATATTGGAATTTTGTATGCTAGTTTTAATAAGAATGTTTAGATTATGATCCAAAATTTTAATATGAGGAATGAATTGGAATTATTAAGTGATGGGTAGAGCCCGATATTTCCCCTCTATGCATCAGTAGGTCTCATGAGACAAACTAGTGTCTTGGAACAAGGCCTTACCAAAATCTTTTTTGTAGTCTTAGCATGAGGCCTTGACTATGTGGTTATGATGTCTGACATTATGTATTCCATCTATATGAAATTAGCTATTGATATTACATGTGATTATATTACTAGAATAATATCAATGTGAATAGGTAAATGGAATTATTTGATTTATATTTTCCATATTAAGATGAAATTTGAGTTTAAAAGGCTTGTATTTTCGTCTTATACATTGCCTTAAATGTTTATGCTTATTTATGAAAGTTTTTGCTATATTGTTATTCTTACTTATCATCTGATCTCATGCCTTTATATATTTTATTTTTCACAGGATGTCAAGAATTATATCATGATTAACCTACAAGAATAGGCTAAGCGATATGAGTGTGTTCAAAGGGGACACAATTTTGTTTTTCTTTATTTCATGATGTAATGTAAAACTTATGTATGTATCTAGTACATCCAAGTCTACTAAACTAATCATTCATTTTTTAATTTATCTCTTGTGATCATCCCAATGATATGTAATAATTCACCGACTCTAGGTAACTAGGTTCAGGGCGTTACAGTTGGTATCATAGGAAGTTTAGTACAAACCTTGGAAACTAGATTTAGAAAAACTCTGATTAGAGAACATTACCCTAAGATAGAATTTGGGGATTAGTATAGAAGAACATCCAAAAATTTTGGTAATGTAAATATTATGTGGGTTTTCCAAGAAATAAATCCATTTCTGGATACGAGAAGGTAGAGGCGACTCTGGTATAGATGTTCCTAGGGGTAAAACCCGAAAACCCCGCTTTCAGTTAGACTCGAACAGGAACTAGTGCACGAAAATGGACCTTGCTGCACTCTTAGTTATGAAACTCATGGAGGATATGCTTAGGATAATTCACATTTTCTTTACAAATTTATTTTAATTATTTTAATATAAGATGAGAATAAATAACCTTGGTTAATCCTAGGGTGTTTTAGATTGAAGATAAAGTGTCATTATATTCTCTAAATGATTTTATGACTATTATTATTCACACAATGCTTTCTAGTTTTAGTCAATGGTTGGAATCCATGGAAGTCACAATAACATTGAACATGATGTACAAGGTGGGAATGGTGGTAGAAATTAGAAACAAAATGGAATGTTGATAGACAGAAAAGATATCATGTTTATATCAAATTAGTTTTCCAAAAATATGATCAATAACACATATATTAACCAACTCCTGGACTCAACAAAGAAGCGAAAGATAGTGATTTATAAGAGATCCACTAGTGGAGACCACCGAGAAAAGAAATCTCAATTTCCATCATTTAGAAAATGTGGAAGGGGACACCTATGAAAGTGTCTCAATGGAATAAAGAAATGCTTTATGTGTGGGAAAGAAGGACATAAAGTAAATAATTGCTAAAAAAATGAAAAGTACTATGGAAGAAAACAAAAATGATCCCAAGAATCCATTTACAATCATTTTCTATAAATATAAGGGACTTGGACATTACTTGAGTCAATTTCATATTCTATAGGATAACCTCTTCATCAACGAAGAACCTATGTGGAAATAAATGGATGGAGAAATGTTTAAAAGTATTAGTGCTATTTGTTGGTGGGATTACTTTGGAATAATTTTCTCTTGTATATGTAACCCTGTAGTTTGTTATGTGAAAATGCTATTCAAGGAAGAATGATATTTTCTTTTGTGGAAATAGTTATAAATAACCATTTGGGTTTATATGATCCTAGAATTCGGGGAAATTATAGGTAATTAATTTTTGGGATTAAAATGAGAGGTATGTGATAATATTTGTGGTTAAATTATGTTATGGTTATTTTTAGGAATTTATCTCATTTTGGGAATTCTATTAAATATAGTTTTTGAAAAAGGACAACATGCAGACCACGTGACAACCCGTCACGTTGGACAAAGCTGTGGGAATTGAACCCACAACCAAAGTGCGACATAGATTTATCACCTACCACTGGACTATGTGAAGTCCATGGTTAGTGTGACTAATTATTTTTAGTTAAATGATTTTATTGATCAATAATAAGTAGATTTGGTATCTTATGTTTTATCAAATGTATATCCTTAGAGTATGAAAATGATTTGGTGATTAAGTGATAAATGTTATTGTGGAAAATGTTCGCTCTGTTAGGAACACTATATGCCTAAGGAAAATAGAATACTATGGGATTTAATTTGAGAAGTAATAGTGGATTTATATCTATGTTTTTATTGTGGATTTATAAAGATTGGGGTTATTTATTGAAATTATTAACCTATCATATAGAATATGTGATTAGGTGATTTACTATTAAATATGTTACTTTAAGAGTAGTCAATGTTATTTGGAGATACAATTTAACCTAGAAGACTACGTAATCAAATTATTCTGAGTTTTGGTTTTCAATCTTAGTTTAGATTATATTGAAGGATTTTAAGGACAATTGTTTATTGAATGGTATTTATTTAACTTTGGGTATTTTTGGTTTAATTTTAGAAATTAAGATTACTATTTCTTTCTCAAAAGGATTATCCTTCTTGGTGATCATCTGATATTGTACTAAGAATTTTGGTTTTGGTTAATTTCTAAATACAAGGGAAATATATAGTTTATCCTTTGTGGTTTATGTGATTCTATATAAGTTAATTCTAGCATTTTAGGTGTGACCAAGTTATCTAGAATACTAATCGTTTGGAGTGAAAGATGAGATTGTGGTAGAAATTAGTTAAATGATGGAACTCTACTTATCAAGTATTTTTTTCTTATTCTATGAAGAAATTAATTCTTAACCTTAGGGAGAAGATCTTAAACCCAAAAATTTGTTATCCTAATACCTTACATTATTCATCATATATTTATGGCCTTGAGGCCCTCAATTTTCCATTAACTTGTTTGTGATTGATAACCTCAATCACTCCCTATAAATATTTATGTTTTCCCTCTAATAATAATTTCCACCAATGTTCTTCTATTCAAAATCCTAATTTGGTGGTGACTTTTTCATTTTAATTTCCCTCTTATTAATACTAAATTTTATAAACCCTACTTCTGATGTGGGTTATCCACAAAGGTATTTTCTATTTTCTTTTTTTACCTTTTATTTATGAAGAAAAATTTTGAATTGCGAGGATGCAATTTATTGAATGCAGTAAGAATGTAACACCCCAAGCTTCCATGGTACACTTCTCTTTGAATAATACAATAGCGTGCAATGTACGCAACACCGAGTTCAAACACACCACGACCTATAAAACATGCCATTTAGAAAGTGGTTATGAATAGTAATAACCACATTTTTAATTTTAAATACATCCCATATAATTTTAACATTCATCTTTTGTGTTTCTTAGACATAATATAAGGACGAATTCAATTTTTCAGATAAAAGAATTATTTTTCAAAAACTGAAGTTTTTTCACCTTTTAATGGAGAACCCTTTCTAAATACTATATTTGAAACTATTATATATTCAATTTTATGGAATTAAATTCTTATTTAGAAGCAAGACATAAAAATTTAGTTTGGATAAATTTTTGGAGTTAATCTCATAACTTTCACATTTTGATGAATAGTGAAAGATACTAAATTTTAATTGAAAGAAACTTTTTTAATAAAAATAATTTATAGGGTTAAATTAAACATTTTAATGGGTTTAAAGTATAATTAGATTATATTTTTAACATTTAATACCATTTTGGTCATTGGAAGTAATTTCAATTTTAAACCAGACAGAAACACATATCAATATTTTGATAGTTTTTACTACTCAAAAAACCCACTTTCTGGTTTTGAAAATGAGAATTAATTTTAATTAATTAATGAAACTTTTATGTTTTAATTTGGTAAAATAGACATCATTTTTGGATTTTGAATAGAAAAATTATCTTAGGGTGATTTTTTGGTATTTTTCTGAAAACTTTCAATTTTTGATAAATAGTGAAGACCACTGTGTTATTGTTTAAAAACTGACTTTTTATTTAAATAATTATTAATTTTATTTTTGTTTAAAAAAAAATAGATACATAATACCTATATTATTTCAATTTAATTCATTGAAGTCATTTTATAATAAAATTAGATGTATAAAATTTTATAATAAAATTAGATGTATAAAATTTTATTGAAAATTTTAATGCCTTTTACCCACCTTCTAGCCACGTTAGAAAATTTGCATAAAACATAATTTTACTACTTCTGTGAATTGAATTTCAAAAATCTGATAGACACGGTTGACATCATTAAGTAAAATGTGGTTCAATAATATGAAAATAATTTTTGGTGAATTGTAACTTTTGAATTTTATTTACCACAGTTAAAAGTAAACAAGGTAACTAAAGGTAAAAATGATATTATAATTACCCTAATAAATGTCATAATTATATTGGATAAGTGTATTTCAACCAAAATCAACCTTAGTAATAAAATATGATCCTTTTGGGTCCACTTGGATTAGATTATGACATTTATTATTATTTTTTTTAAAAAAAGAGTTAAAAGTGTTAAATTCAAATTGTCATAACTAAAACATTTTTAATATAGGGTTAAACATAAGATAAATTAGACTATAAATGTTCATTAGAAATCTAAAAACACTTACTACATAATGGTATTTTATTTAAAAAATTTAGATATTAAATAATTAAATTTATTTATGACACAATGATGATGCAATAATTACCTTATTAATGAAAGATTAAAATAATTGATATTATTGTAGGATTGAAATAATGAATGAAGATACTGTATGTAGTATCTAATGATGATCAATATAAAAGAGGGTGGGGGGGGTGAATTGAATAATTTAAAAATTCTTTGGAACTTTTAAAGATGATTATGTTTAACAATGTTAAACAAAGTAATTCACAAACCTCTAGTTCTACACACTTGCTTGATTCTGGAAATATGATTCTGAGAATTCAATTCTGAAAAAGTGGTTCCGGAAAAGAAACTTAACAAAAGTTCACAAAGATAAAGATTCTACCTTAAATCATATAGAATATTACTAAATCATAGTATACAAGTATAAGGAAGTATAATATAGTTATACTTTCCTCAACAATCAAAACACAACGGAAAACTTGACACAAAAAAGTAACAAGTAGTAAGTATTTTAATCCAAAGAGAAGGGTATCCAATAACCTTGGATAAAGGTCCCTTGATTTATACTCTCAAGAAAGTCTGTCTTACCCACACTAGGTTAATCCCTCTATATGAAGATCAGAGTCTATCTTGCTATCCCCACAAGACCTCAACTTCAAGGTAGTCAGTACCTCTGTCTTCCTCAGCAAGGAAGTCCTCGAACTTTAAGGTAGTCGACACCTCTATCTTCCTATCCCCGAAATCCATCGAATGTACTCAAAAACATTTGGATTTGCACGAAGCAATTCTGAAGAAGGTGTTCAGTACACACAAAGAATGAAATTCTCTCTCTCTAGAAATCACTTCGGCAGCATGTAATCTCTATATTGATCAACTTGTTTTGAGCTCGTTCAAATGAGCTCCTATTTATAGGCATAGCTCCAACGGTCAGATCCCTCCTCCAACGGTCATATTTTTTCTTGAATTTTGGAGGGACCTGTACATGTTTCACTCAAATAATGGTTAGTTAGTAAATGAATGCATTCCATCATTTTTTAACCAAATCATGTGTAAAAAAATATGGATGCTTGAACAAATTAATTTTTCAGAGTGTAAGTAAAAAATGAAAGTTCAGAGTCTAACCAAAAACTATTCGGTGTCTAAAAAACATGGAAATTTGGATTATGTCTTCAGAAGAATTTGGAACCTTTATTCTATAGAATTATGGAGTCTGAATTTCAAGGAAATTCAGAGTCTTGAATTTAGTAGAATTTGGAGTTTGAATTCAAAAGAGTTCAGAGTCTGAAATTTCAATGTTCAGAGTCTGAATTCGTGAGAGTTCGGAGTTTGAACTTACAAAGTTTGGAGTCTAAATTCATATTAGTTCAGAGTCTGAATTCATAAGAGTTTAGAGTCTAACTTCAGATAAGTTGGAGTAAGAACTCAGAATAGTTTGGAGTCTGAATTCAGAGAACTCGGAGTCAGAACTCAGAAGAGTTCGGAGTCTGAATTCAGAGAACTCGGAGTTAGAACTCAGAAGAGTTCAGAGTCTGAATTAAGAAAGGTCGGAACCTGAATTTGGATCCTGAAAATAGAATGCTCTATATCTAATTATTATAATAATCTGAGGTTTTTATATATGAAAACAAATTTTATACTTAGACAAAATGAACAATGAAAAAACATGGTAAGTAAAAATTTCCTTGGGGAATGAAAATTTTCTTTATGAAAGTAAAAAATAGGGTAAATGAAATTTGCCTTAAGATAAGGTGTTTGTTATTTTTAAAACATGAAGAAATGGTAAATTCATAAGGAAAAATTATTGAGTTAACAATCTCCCCAAACAAGAAGGAATGGAAAATTCATAAGGAAACCTTATTGACTCAACAATATCCCCCTTTTTGGAAAGCACAAACATCCTTAAGAAAAATAATATAAGGACTTAGAAAATAAAACTTATCTCCCTTAACACTCATGGGAAAGGATTAATATGACTAAATCCCCCTTAGTCTTTGAAACACTAAGGATCATAATCTTGATTTTCGAAATGAGATTTTTCATTATCTTGAATATAGAAATATTTGTAATGAAAAACTCCCCCTTAATTAGAGACATTTCTTATTTACATAGTATTATTGTTCCTTTCTAACCCTTTTTGATTTTCAAAAAGAAATATATGGAATAGAAAAGTAAATATGCTACCTGAACTATTAGCACATACAACAAAATATACGAAGAGAAACCAAAAATTTCATTACGATTGGAAAAATTTATACGAAGAGAAACCAACAATCATATTCAATTGTTCAAATGAGCTCCTATTTATTGGCACAGCTCCAACGGACAGCTCCCTCCTCCAACAGTCATATTTTTCCTTGAATTTCAGAGGGACCTGTACAAATTTCACTCAAACAATGGTTAGTTAGTAACTGAATGCACGACATCATTTTGTAACCAAAGCATGTGTAAGAAAAAATATGACTTCTTGAACAAATTAATTTTTCAGAGTGTAAGCAAAAAATGAAAGTTCGGAGTCTAACCAAAAACGATTTGGTGTCTAAAAAACATGTAAATTCAGATTCTGTCTTCATAAGAATTCAGAACCTGTATTCTATAGAATTCTAGAGTCTGAATTTTAAGGAAATATAGAGTCTCAAATTCAGTATAATCTGGAGTCTGAATTCATAAGAGTTAGGAGTATGAACTTACAAAGTTTGAAGTCTAAATTCATGAGAGTTCAGAGTCTGAACTTACAAAGTTCAGATTCTGAATTCATAAGAGTTCAGAGTCTGAATTTAGAGAACTCGGAGTCAGAACTCAGAAGAGTTCAGAGTCTAAATTTAGAGAACTCAGAGTCAGAACTCAGAAGAGTTCAGAGTCTGAATTCAGAGAGTTTGGAACCTAATTTCAGATCCTGAAAACAGAATTCTCTATATCTAAGTATTATAAGAATCCAATGTTTTTAGATATGAAACCAAATTTTATACATAGACAAAATGAACAATGAAAAAACATGGTAAGGGAAAATTTCCTTGGGGAAGGAAAATTTTCCTTATGAAAGTAAAACATAGGGTAAATGACATTTTCCTTAAAATAAGGTGTTTGTGATTTTAAAAACATGAAGAAATGGTAAAGTCATAAGGAAACCTTATTGACTTAACAATCTACCCAAACATGAAGGAATGGAAAAGTCATAAGGAAACCTTATTGACTCAACAATTATAAATATCCAAATAAATATAAACTGAGACTTATGATGAATTCCAAAAATTTTCTCAATTAATATTACATGTTAGGGTTGATTCATATTTTTTTTTCGAAGAAATCATATTTTTATGACTTTCACAAAAACCAACTACTAAATGATGTCAAAATTGACATAAATGAGTTTTTAAAAAAGATACTATATTATTAAATGATATAATAGTACTAAAAATATAATGTTCAGAAAAAAGACTTATCTAATAACAAATATGTAATTAATGAACCACTTGGGATTCTATTGGAATTTTATAGTAAATTTTTTAACCATATAATATAAAAATACAAGGATACATGGTAATTGTTAAACTATTTAACCTAAAGTTAAATCTAAAATATAAGGTTAATATGGTGACCTAAACCTATATAAAACATATTGGTTGAGAGGTTTTCAACCCAGCCCCAACTTATCATCAAAATAAATCCTTTTGGAGCCATTATAAACTGAATATGATTGTAAAATAAAATAATATTTCAAGTTTTTCCTAAAGTGACCCTCACATCTCTTATAAAGGGGTACTTCCCCTTATCTCTAAATAACAAATCCAAAGCCACTTGGCTTAGCCAATCCCTGATAAAATATCCTCCCAACTACCCTTACTTAAACCTAGAGTCCTTTCTTTGATCATAAAGACAACCTAAGGAGCCCTTTTGATCAAATCAAAAGAAAGTACTTGAAGAAGAGGAAATTATTTCATCACCTCTTTCAATGTTCTTTTTTTCTTCCACTTTCTATTTCTTTGTTGTTTGTATACCAAAATAATAAATCCAGTACCTTATACATACTATTATGTTATTATAAATATGGTACAACCATATTCATTATTCTATCCATCCTATGAATGACAAAGTCACCATATGTGCGTATGTATGGCTTACCGTCTCCACGTTGTGGTGTAGTTTTTTATTCAGCACTTAATTATTTGGATGTGTATAATCATGAGTATAATTGATATAAATAATAAATATAACATTTTAATTATTCTATTTATATGAAATACCATCCAATTACATACGATTTCACCATCAATATAATGGTATTTTCGCTCGTGCGTACGTACAGATTACCATCTCTATGAACGCAATGAGGTTCATTCCCCATCATAACCATTCAATAATAAATATCATTTTATGATTAAAAAATAATATATAATAATATAATATAATTTATTATATGTATCAAATACATTTTATCCATAACAAACATGACTTATGTAACAAAACATATAAAGAAGAACGAATCAGTTAACACCCGAAACAATGATACTACTGAAGTATTATTAACAAAGAAATATTAAAGGATCATATATGATATCATATTTATATATATGGTTATTTTATAATTTAATAAATATTAATTCATCATTATAAAGGAGGTTAACGTACCCTCAACTAAGGAGAAGTACAATGTAAGGGGTTTCTTATCTCACTTTTAATTCTACGAGATTTCCATTGTTCGCCACTTATTTATTTCATGTGATGTATTTTTTACTACAATTTGACATATATTATCATGTTTATATTTATATTAATGGTATTTTGTGATTCATTTGTTGGTCATTAACTTTTGTTCATATGACTCGATTGATTACAACGAGGTAAAGGGTTTGCATTATTCCCGTGAGATTCATGCTATATTTGAAACTATTTTCTTTTGTGTGGTGTATTTACTTACCATGATTATATTGTTGATATAATATAATTAAATTTAGGGGAATGTACATCTTAATTTTATTGTCCTTCTTTCATGGGGTGTATGTTTTGTAAGTTTCCAAATTGGTAAGGGAATTTCAAATTTCAATTTCCACTCATTGGGCTTTACACATACTTCATTGATTATTTTACTCCAAGATTATGTGTGGAATAACTATTTATTATTTATGTAGTAACTTCCACTACTCTTTTTGTGGATATACTTTTGATACACATAATCACTCCATTGTTAAATTCTCATGTCATTAATATGAACTTGTTAAGGGTAATCTTATCTCAATTTCCATTCATTGAGTTAAACATCAAAGTCATTGATATTGTTTTTACAAGAATATGTGTGAATTTCCTATGATTTATTTACAATGAATATCTAGTTATATTGAGTTTATTTATATTTTTCACACATAATCATATCATTTATTTATCCTTAATCTAAAAATAAAATTTTTATAAGTAATTTCGTCTCAATTTACATTCCATTGAAACCTCTCTGTCGTTTTGAACCAATTCACTTTTATATGGTGTATATACTATCATTTGACATGTTATATCATAAATACCTTCATTCTCATGATATTATAATGTTTTGAATAATTTTATTCCTCAATTACTTGTATTCGAGCGTCTCTCATTTTGTTAGGAACTCTTTAACTAAAACATATTTTTAAATGATTAAAGATTTATTCTTCTAAATCCTTCTCATTAATGTCCATGTTTTAAAAATGGTTTTAAGAATTTATTTATATGGAAATTATTGTTAAAATTCCTTTCATAAGTTTCAAAGTGGTATGGGACACTTTGATACAAAAATCTCTTTTAAATGACTTCTTTGATAAATAGTGCGACTTTTAAATGTTTTCTAGAAAAATAAGGATATTTCTCTCAAATAGTTTTACTAATTATTTTCATCTATGTCAATATACTTCATTATTATTGATTTAGGTTGATTTATTATAATACAATCTTCCATATTGTATTGAATGAGTTATGTTTGACTGTGGATGTTATATTTTTATACCATTCATGGTTTATGGTTAAAATATTGACATTTCATATTCTGGTTTTAATATGAATGTTTAGATTATGTTCCAAACTTTTCATATGAGGAATGCATTGGACTTAGTAAGTGACGGGTGGAGCCTGTTATATATCCTCGATGCATTGGTAGGTCTCATTATACAAACTAGTGTCTTGGAACAAGGCCTTGACAAAATATTATTTGTAGTCTTGGCACGAGGCCTCGACTATGTGGTTATGATGTCCAAAATTATGCATTCCATCATTATGAAATTATCTATTGATATTACATGCGATTATTTGACTAGTATAATATCAACGTGAATAAGTAAATGGAATTATCTGATTTATATTTTCCATATTATGCTGAAATTTAAGTTTAAGAGGCTTATATTTTAGTCTTATACATTTACTTAAATATTTATGATTATTTATGAAAGTTTCTGCTATATTGTTATCCATACTGAGCATCTGAGCTCACCCCTTTATATGTTTTTTCCTACGATGTGAAGAAGTATATCCTGATTAATCTTCAGGCATAGGTTGAGGGATGTGAGTGTGTTCAAAGGGAACACAATTTTGTTTTTCTTTATTTCATGATGTAATGTAAAACTTATTTATGTATCTAGTAATTCCAAGGCTACTAAACTAATCGGTCTTTTAGGACTTGATCTCTTGTGATCATTACAATGATATGTAATAATGCACCGACTCTAGGTAACTAGGGTCAGGGTGTTACATGTGTTGCTTAAAAATAATGAATAACTTGGTGTTTTAATATAACACAATCTATATTTTGTGTTTCAGGAAATTAAATATATCAAAAATATTAAATTATTTCGAGAAAATGTATTTCATAAAAACATGGGTTGTTACATAAGTGGAACTATACTACAAGGCATGTCACGGGTCCCTGACTAATTATTAAAGTGTCACATCTTTCCAGGATAGGTATGGTTTCTCTATTGACATGAGTGGCACCCTCCCGCTATATTAGGTTATGGGTCCCTAAGTATTGGAGTGGAACCCTCTCTCTAGGATGGACAAGGTTCTACTACATATTACTAGAGTGGATCCCACCAATAAGGTCGGGCATGGGTCATATTGTGACTTGAGTGGAACCCTCCTACAGAGATAGGTCATTGGACCTCGACAATCAGAGTGGCACCCTATAGAGGATATACGGCATGGGTCCTCAAAGATTAGAGTGTAACCCTTCTATGGAGACATGGAATGAATTATCAACCATCAGAGTGACACCCTCCTTTCGTGATAGGGTATGAGTCCTATAGATGTATATTGAGTTTCACTCAAATTTTCTATCAGGTCATGAGTCCTCTACCTAATGATTTTCTCATCGATAGTGAGGAATAATGGATTGGTGTGGTTTTACTTGCATGTTTTCTACTTGGAAGATGCACGAGATTCTAGGATTCAGTGATGGACTTCAAGAACTGATTAAACTATTTTCTTGGTTGGGCTTTGAGATTGAGATCCCTTTTCTCTCTTGATTGGGATTATTTTATTGATTATATATATATATGTGTGAATAAATTTTTTTGGATAATGTTTACACTATTTTACTGGGTTGATCTTTTTACTATCTATTTCTTTTGTGTCTCTTACTTCTCCCCCTTCAGCATTCGAGGCTACCTGCTAGGTATATATATACTCACCTCTTTAGGGACTCTTCCCACATGTGTTGTGTCTTATGAAGATGATAGATAGCTCCATAATGACTAAAAATAGCTAAGGGATGCATAGTTTTTTTGACCACATATGATGGTCATAGATTGGAGGCCAGGAGATTGGATCTCTTAACACTTTTACTTTCAATTTTTGTCCAGTTGGGATATCTTTCATGTTTGGTGTATATTTTTTCTTTTATTTTTTTACTGTGGAAATATTGTAAACCAAAGAGGATTTTCATATTTTGTTTTATTTATATTTTTTATAATGTTTTATTATTATTACTGTCCACTTATCCATTGACATGGTTGGTTGTTTTTATATAGGTGAATTAGGTAATGCACCCAATTTAGGTCATGTATTTTGGATCTTGTTTCCACCCCTAGAATATAGAGTTATAATTGGGGTAGTTATAGATCGATTCTTAGTTAGGGATAGGTTGTTACTGATTGTTATTAGATATGGTTCGATCATTGAGACGATGTTTGGAGGAGTCCCAATATGGTAATTTGGTTTGTATTTATGGTTGTAGTGTTAATGTTTCTCAAATGTGAATATCAGTTCTGGGAACACAGTGATGGTTAGGGCGGCCAGTGTTTCCATTCATCTAGACCTTGAATACCTTCTTGTCAACTATGAATATGGTGAAATTGGATTCATTGATCAAATGGTACATCAATCATATATGATTAATTCAGTCACATTACTTGTTGATTAAAATCCCATATATATATATATTCATCTGATCATTTTAATTCTTGATTAAATTGTTGGGATGCCTATGTGATGTCAAGCATCCATGTTACTAGTTCCATATCATGATGATGATCTGATGGGTGATGAGGCATCTATTTATGTTTCATCCCATAAGATCCATCCTATAAGTGGATAGGTAAAATCACCCCCACCTATTGATAATAACACTATACAAGTAGTGAAAGATGAGGATGCACCCATCCTTAGTGTACTCTATGAGTTCTAGCTCCAGTAGCCACTATCAGTCTGTGGTAAGACATATTCTTTGGAAAAAGTGGATTATTTAGAGTCTATGGTCCATATAATTAATATTATCTCGAAAAATTCTCACCAGTTGTTTATACAAGAAACTATAATTTTCTATGTAGTTGCTGGTTATTGGTGGAGTCTTGTTACCCATATGCATGATGAGTTAACACTCTCATAGACTGACTTCTAGAATCTTTTTTGTGAGGAGTAATACCAATACTATTTGCGTTTGGTCCAGATTTAGGAGAATATTGAGCTACAGTAGGGGTGATTGCGTATTACTAAGTATCCTATTTTATATACCTTTCAATATACTATCTTTACATGATCCATTATAGATACTTATGAGAAAATATGTTTGATTGGGGAATCTGTAGAGAGATCTGTTCTACTATGGTAACCCAGGGAATTCCCACCTATGGTGGAATTGTAGAGTAGGAATTGATGATAGATAGATTCCTACCAGAGGGAAGATATGTATCTTGATCTAGAAGTTGGAATCATAGGGTTGAGTCTTCTATAATAGTTAGAAGATGCAAGTCGATAGGATATTACTGTAGGAGGTATTCCAAGGATCAGTCTCAGGAACTTGGTTAGGGGTATCATGGAGGACCATGGAATACTAGAGCGGGGTGGTGCTATACTTTTTATGGGTGAGGTTAGACAGAACATGATTACACATACAGATGTGTTGAGGAGAACATGTAGATAACTAGTGGACCACCATAGCAGAGGAAATTCCATGATTTGGTATTTCCTAGAAGAGGGAAAGGAGGCCCCCAAATAGGAAATTCTAGAAATGGTGGAGGTGGAGATACTAGACGATGGTTTTTAGGTGGTGGAAAATGTTATGAGAACTTTCTACCATCCCCACTAGACATCCCACATTAGGCTCAGGGAGTCGGATGTCATGGAAAAAGACAAATATAGGCTAAAAAGTCTTATTAACCAACAACACAAAATATGACTACATATTTAACCAATTTTTATTCTAATATTGACTTAGTTTTACTAAAAATATGATTGAGATGTTAATTCATATATATAATCCTAGTGTGATGGATAGAGATCCTAGTGAAGGCTTTATCCCAACAACTTCTCCTTAAGGTTATTATAGGGAACTCATCATCTATATATTTTATATGTCGGTAGTGCGAGCATTAATTTGGTGGAGAAAGATTCATGTGGGTACTTTTCGTTATGATAATGGAACCCTAAAATGAAATCTTGGGTGTTTATTATTTTTACATGGGATGAGAATAGTTTTTTATCACTGTAAATGGTTCATATTCCTCCACACTAATGTGATGAGATTCACCTTTATAGGCAAGAGAGATTTCATAGACGGATGAGTGGATTCTGTGTGCAGGAGGTTGCAGCCCATCACCCTTCCCTTTCCAATTTTATCTCTTTTTTTAGTTATCTCTTTTGGCATATGTATTCCTTCAATCATTGAGGATTATATAGATGCCTTTCCATAGGATGTTATGGGAATACCTCTATGTCAATATAAATATTTTTGAATCGAATTTTATCCCAAAACCTCTCTGATATCTTATACAGCATATTGGATGGACCCTACCGAGATCTCTGAGTTAAGGTATAATTTGGAAGACCATTAGGGGAAGTTATTCATCTGGACCAGTGTTTTCACCTGGGCAGGATAAGTGTTATTCCTGAAAAAAATGTAGGTTCCGAAAACATTGCAAGCACACGATGGGTGGTGCTTAACTTTTATTTTTTCCACAATCGATGATCAATCTGAAATATATATGAAGATGAATTTTGTGAAACAAATAATTTAGTCAAAGAAATAGACAATGAATAATTTTACCAAAACAAAAAATGAATATCATCACATATTATTTATAATTAATTTAATTAAATGAATAATTACCTTTGTTAGAATTTTTTCTTTGTTAATTAAACTAATGAGAGATATGCAGTCTGCCATCATTTTGTTATATAATCTATGTGTATATTTCTTCTTGTAGTGATCCACACATGTTCCTCAAATCTCCACATGTTGCTGAAGGAATATATGTGTTCTAGTACGCAAGATCCTTGAGCTTGCATCCTCCTCCTTTGATCACATTAAGAACCGCTTCAAATGTGTTCTCCTTGATAAAGTGTAGAGGATTTCCCTACATTATTAAGATCATTATTGAGGAAGGGATATCTCTATTCTTGAGAGGATTTTACAAATTTGTTGTGCTCAAAAAAGAAAAATGAATTGGCTTTATGAGAAAATAACATAATTTGGTATTAATATAAGTCGGGTTAAAATAAAATAATTTTACAAGTTCCCTTAATTATTTATTTATTCCTAGAAATACCCCATGTAAAATTATAATAATAATAATATTTCTTCTCCACATGCACTTATCATGTGAATTATAGTTAAATATTATTTAATCAAATGCGATTCAATATTTATTATTTCTCATTGGACCATTAATCTGGGTCTACCATTCCCCCTCAATATTTATCAATCCTTGAATAATATCTATTTATTTATTAAATAAATACCACTACATTATTAACTAATAAATAAATAAATATTATATTCACTAAATATCAAATAAATATTTATTAGAAATTCCACTCACAATATATTCTCTCGACAAACTTGTGATAAAATAAATGACATAAATCATACATTAATAATTAATAAACCATTGGAGAGAATAATATTTATCTAACCTATTAAATAATAAATAATAATATATTATTTTACTATGATTCTTGATACACTTAGTGTGTGACCCTCTAGGCCTCTTTATCTATGGAATTAGGCAAAGTAGCCTAACGTAAATGGTTATCATGTAAAAACATGTCAAGGAACCCATAGATAAAGAAGTTAATGCTGCAATGACATGTTACCTCATAATAATTATTACCATGTAATATATTCCCATTATCTAAATATCTCTAATCAAGTTGGTTTTATGCTAGTGCAATCAACCTACATGATCGATGTCTCTTTCTTTGAATTCCTGAAAAATGAACTTCCCTTAATAACAACCTAGCCATGGATTTATTTAGGCTATATCATTCCCATCAAAGGGAATAATATATTAACATCCGTTAATAAATATAAGGGAGAAACAATTTCTCACATTATTTCTTAATGAAATATTACTTGTGGCACACTTAATATATCTTACTTCACCGTGAACATATATCATCATGGTTTTCATCAATACATCTAAGTGTGCGACTCATAATACTCATTAATAATAGTAGTAAAGTGTAATTAAAAATACACACATCTGAATAAAGAAACATCCAATGATAGATATAAATATGGATTTCCTACTGGCAGGTATTGTAATCATAGTATCCTAAAATATATTACCATAGGTGTACAACTTGAAAAGGTACATCAATGTCTTATGAGTCTCCACACCTGATAACCTATATCATTTGTGTTCTTCATATTATACCATCTAGATATAGATCATATATTCAAGAATAGTGTCATAGCACTTTTGGGTTCTCATCATAGTGGGGAACTGCTATGACATTTTAGTGAGACAACTACTCTTATGACATTACCACATACTATGTTATGCATAAGAACAATCAAAATTTGATAATTAGTTTATTAATATTCAAAGCCATGAATACAAGATTATCATAAAGTACAATGAATTTGGTTCTAGGGAACCAGCTAAAAAAGACTCCCACTTTCACAAGAGACAACTTTAAACTACCTTCAGTCCACTAGATCTCACATGATACTCATGATTCTACTAAGATTGGCCCTTTTTCAAGTGGTCTGACATATTCTCTTCCATGGGTACTCTTCTTACTACAACTTCACCCCTCTGATATAAATCCTTCAAGAGTTGGTACTTTCAGAGTATATTCATTATATGGTGGTGTGACCTTGGATCCTTTGCAAGATCCATCACTATGGTATGATCATAATACAATGTGGTAGTATTTACTAAAAGGTACCACATCAAGCTCTTGGATGAAGTTATGAATCCAAATAGATTACTTGGCTACATTAGAATACATTATATAGTCAGACTCCATTATAGAATCTTCAAAAAGTAACTACTTTGAAATCTTCCATCTCAAAACTACTCTATTATGACAGAAAACATATCTTGATTATGAGTTCATATCATTATGATATGTATGAAAACTCTCATCAGTATAAATAATTATGACCAACTCCTCATATCC
Organism: Viscum album; assembly: GCA_963277665.1. Classification (NCBI taxonomy): domain Eukaryota; kingdom Viridiplantae; phylum Streptophyta; class Magnoliopsida; order Santalales; family Viscaceae; genus Viscum; species Viscum album. The sequence goes on along the minus strand of OY728153.1, from coordinate 55,096,245 downwards.
TCTATACAATAGGAACATATCCTTAGTTTTTTAGATACTTAAGGATGGCCTTAACAACAGTTCAATGTTTTTCTCTTAGATCTACTTGATATCTACCAACCATGATCAATGTATATGAAACATAAATCCCATTAAATAATATGACATACATCATTAATCCTATCACTAAAGCATATAGGATATTACTCATTCTCTCTTTCTCATGTTGTGTCTGATGAAACATTTTATTAGAAAGCTGTAAACCATGTCACACTGGGGCCAATCCCCTCTTGGATTGTTCCAAACTAAATATATTTAGTATATGGTCAACATATGTACTTTGAATTACTCTAAGAAGCCTCTTGGATATATAAAAAATAATCTTGATCCATAAAATATAGGATGATTCACCTATGTACTTCATGGAGAAACACTTGTTTAACAAGTAATTAATAGACTTTAAGATTGATATTTAATTCCCAATATGGAATATATCATCAACATATACCACTACGATAATGACTGCATTCCCACTAAACCTATTGTAAAGACACGGATCACATTCATTCATAATGAGACATAATTATTTTATGGATTCGTCAAATCGAATGTTTTATGACCAAGATTCATTCATCAATCCATAAATGGATCTCTGCAACTTGAAAATACTTTTGGCACCACCTGGAGTCACAAACCCTTCTTGTTGCTTCATATAGACATCTTCCTGATTATTCCCATTAAATAATTCATTTTTTTCATCCATCTTCCAAATCTCATAGTCATAGTAATCTATTATATCATGTATAATTATGATGGATTTTAACATGTAAACTGATGAAAAGGTTATATCCTAGTCAATTCCTTGACACAGTTTAAAGCATCTAATGACTAGCCTTTCTTTATAGGTACTTACTATACCTTATATATCCAGTTTCCTCTTGAATACCCATTTTGATACAAAAGGATTTACATGAACTGGCCTAATGACCAGAACCCAAACTTGGTAAGGATATATGGAATCCATTTAATAATTCGTAGCTTCATTCCATATTACAGCTTATAAGATCTCTAATATCTCATTTTAAGAGAGAGGATTATCATTTTCAACCAATAATGATTCACTATATTTGGTTACTAGAAAACCATATCTCCCTCATTATCTTACCTCTATTACACTTCTACATAACACTTCTATCTCAAAAACTACTTCTTATATGGGGATCTATAAAATATGTTCCTATACCATCTCTTATTTATCTTGAACATCAACTTTATCAAATTCAATCTTGGTCCTACTATAATTCTTGAGGATGTTCTACCTATTAAGAAATATTAATTGACTAGAAATAGTCACATTCTTATCTGATGGGATGTATTGGTAGTATCACTTTGTTTCTTTGTGTTACCCTATAAAGATAAACCTAATGAATCTAGGTACTAGTTTTTTAACAGATAAGACCATAACAAATGCCTTGCAACCCCATACATGTGTATGTGATAAAATGGGTTTCTTTCCACTCCACAACTCAAATGGAATTCCATTTTCCTCTTTAATTGGTACTCAATTTACTGTGTTTTATGTAGGTTTTAATGTGTATCCTTAAATGTATAATAGAAGATCTTCATGAATCACCATCAACCTTACCATGTCTAACAAGGTACATTTCCTCCTTTCAGTAACACTATTCCACTATGATGTATAAGAAGTATTGATCTAAGATAGAATCCTAAACTCTCATAGAATGTTAATTAGCTATTGTTTAATATATTTACCACCTTTTCCAAATTAGGATTCAATATATTCTTACCAAGATGATTCTGTACTTCATTCTTGAATTCCTTGAATTTCCAAAAGTACTCGGACTTATAAATCATCATGTAGATATATCTGTATCTACTCAATTCACCAATAAAAGTTATGAAGTGAGAATATCCACCACTACCTTATACTAGAAATGGTTTACACACATCAGTGTATACCAATACTAAAAGTTCAATGGCCCATTCACCCTATCCACCGAATAGTGGTTTAGTCATTTTTCCTTGTAAACAAGAATGACATATATGAAGTGGTTTTAGATTAGAAGAGTCAAAATAACCATCTTGATAGAGCTTTGTCAAAAAATTCTCATATACATGAACAATATGGTGATTCCATTGTTGGGTGTTATATGATTCAAGTAAACATGATTTTTTATCAATTTACAACACTTGGTTTTCATAATTTAATAGATAATGACCATTATTTAAATGCTTCAAACCATAATATATGTTTTCCTTATAAATAAACAACTTTTTTACAAACTTTAACATAAAACCATGTGTATCTAAACATGACACAGAAATTATGTTCTTGGTCACTGTAGGTACATAATAAAAATATCGTAAAAAAATCATTCCCATTGGAAATGAAAGGTGGTAGTCACCAATGGACATAGAAGCTAGCCTCACACCATTGGAAGATAACAGATCCACCTCACCTTTGGTGACCATTCAAAATCTGTTTGGTTCTTGCATTTGGATAAAAATGAGAGAAAAAAATCTATATATAATACCCAATGTGTAGAAATGGAAATATTAAACTTGATATAAAATTCACATTTACCTTCCCCTTTCTTTGGGGTGATGTTCCTCTTCTATTGGACTAGATTTCCACATGAAAAACATACTACCTATTTTTCCTTTCCCAACCTTCAGATCTTCTTCTTCTTGGTAGGATGGTCCTTATGAGTTTTAGAATTTTTATATGTATTCTTACCCTTGTCTATATCCTTCCCTTTCTTATTCACCATATGTACCATGGGTTTATCATGCCCCATTTCCTTATCCTCTTGGATAATTAATTTCAGAAGATCCGAAAGACTCTTCTCATTATTGATAATATTATAATTAAAATAAAACTTGAGAAAGACTTAGGTAGTGAAGAGAGTATGAGATATGTATGCAAATCATATAGGAATTTAATCCCAAAGATTTCCAAGAGTTCAATGTAGTGGGTAAGCTCAACCACATGAGTCCCATTTGGCACAGACTCTCAAATCTTAGTTGTGAACAATTCATTGGATATTTCATAACTCTCTTGTCTCTCCTTTTTTTGATAGAGATCCCTATGGGGAGACATCATGTTATACGAATCCATAACCTCATGTTTCTTAAAAATATCATTTGACATTGATGTTATCAAGAAGCACTAAACATCTATATTATCATTAAGATGTTTCTAATGTAGAGTTAGTTCTTCACCACTTTTCTCATTGCCATGAACAACTAGTAATGGTTCTTCCAGCACATACAATTTTCTTTTATGGATAAGGATGAAACATAGGTACATTTTACAGTATTGAAAATTTGTGCTGGTGAAAAGTTTTTTATTATAATTTATTAATCACAATGATATGTTTGATGTCATTTTATTTCTTTTTCTATAAAATAATATGAGAAGAATTTTAGTACTTTATATGATAAAATTATACAAATAAATAAATATTATTTTTATTTATCTCCCACTATTTTATAGAAAACCAATACCTATCACCATTAGAATTATAATATCATGTTTCTTGGATATTCTAGTGTAAAGGATCTATATTCCCCTTCACATTATGCATAAATTTGTTGGTCAAGCAACTCGAATGGTTTTAGGTAGGCATTCCAAATTCGAGCCGCATTAACCCATATTTCTTTGATCTAGTAAGTGGGATTCCCAATCCTGAATTCCTTAATTGGATTTCCCCAACCCTTTCCTATCAGTTACACCATGTACTACTCTTGAAGTCAACCCTTGATATCAACAACGATAATTTAACCCAAAATATAAAGTTAGAATTCCCCAATAATTGAAAGGACCCCAACTATGGTTGGTCAAGTAATTTGAACTATGGTTTGATTCTAACAAAAGTAATAGAAGGAAATAATGACTTAACAATTTATTTTGTGATATTATCCTTTTAAGAATAAATTCCCAATTATTACCATTATCACATTATTTTTAATATTAAGTGGTATTACATAAGTGATTAACCATGTCTTAGATAATATTTAGGTATAAGACAGTTTATTTTAGTTCCATCATTCTTGATTATTAATTCTTTAAATATGTGATCACGACAAAAAATTTATAATGAAATAACCATGTAACTTGAAAAAAATAAAATAAAGGGTATGATAATGAGATTATACTAGTAGTTATTTTATTTGGCATTTGATAAACTCAATGTTGACCAAGGGGAGAATCAACTTGAACCAATTAAGGTTAGTGTTTCATCTTTCCATCTGTCCACCTACGCATCTTCTTGGATTTCTTTTGCCTCATCTCCAAATGTTAAATGACTCCATTCACTTGGGAGCTCCATCTATTACTTATTCCTTTTAATTACATGTAGGTGAGGGGAAAAGGGATTTACATAAAAGAAACCATGGGCATGCATGCCCTAAATAATGATTGGAGAGAAGGCATGTTGTAAAAAAAATTTAATTTAGTATGAAATTAAATGAATCCAATCACATACAATGGTATCATCTAAATCATGATCATCAACAAGCATGAAATGAATTACACATTTAGTAAAACTAGTAGGTTCTGAGCACAGTGTAATCCTGCGATGGTCAGTTCCTAACTATTATTTTTCTCATAATTGATGACCAGTCTAAGATCTATATGACAATGAACATTATAATTCATAGAATTGAATCAAATAAATCAATAATGAATAATTGTGTAGAAACCAAAAATGAATATCATCACATATTATTTATAATTAATTTTATTAAATAATGAATTAACTTGTCGGAATCCTTTACCCAATGATGAATTTGGTGACCGATCTATGGTCTACTATCATTGAGTTGTAGAAAAAAAGGTTATATTTCCTCTAGTGGTGATCCAAATGTGTTCCTCAAATTTCTAAACATCACCGAACGAATCTCATGGTGCTAGCACGAAACATCTTTTCACTGATGTGGTCCACCTTTGATTGCTTTAAGAACCGCTTCTAAAGTATTCTCCTTAATCCAATAGATAGGATTGATCTCAATTCTTGGTAACATTATTGGATAAGTGATCTATCTATGCTTGAGAGGATTCTCCAAATCTATTATGCACAACCAAGAAAAATGAATAGGCTTTATAAGAAAATAACATAATTGGTTGTTTATATATCTACAGTTAAAATAAAATAACTTCACAATAACCCCTAATTATTTATTTAATCCTAGAAATACCCCATGTAAAATAATAATAATAATAATAATATTTCTCAACATGTGATGAACTTGAAAATTATAATTAAATATCATTTAATCAAATAATATTTAATATTTATTATTTCTCACCAGACCATTAAACTTTGTCCGCCATTCCTCCACAATATTTATCAGGCCTTGAATAATATATATATATATTAAATAAATATCACTAAATTATTCTCTAATAAATAAATAAATATTATATTCACTAAATATAAAATCAATATTTATTAAATATTCTACTGACAATATATTCTCTTGAACAACTACTGAAATAATAAATGAAATCAATCATAAATAAATAATTATTGAACCATGTGCATGAATAATATTTATTCATCCTATTAAATAATAAATAATAATATATTATTTAACTGATATTATAGATACACTTAGTGTGTTACCCTCTAGGACACTTTCTTAGTGGAATTAGGTGAAGCAGCCTAAAGTCAAAGGTTAACATCTAGAAACACGCCAAGGCACCCATAAATAATGAAGTTAATTATGAAATGACAAGTTACTTCATATGGATGCTTAATATGTAATATAATCCCTTTATCTTGATATCTCTAATAAAGTATTTTTCATATTGGCACCATCAACCTATGTGCTTGATGTCTCTTTCTCTAACTTATTGAAAAATGAACTTGCCTTTAGAACACCATGACCATTGATTTATTTAAGCTATATAAATTACATGAAGTGGCCTGAGATATCAACTTATATTAATAAAAATAAGGGAAAAATACATTCGTGCATTTTTCATTAATGTAATATTACTCTTTACACACCCAACATATCCTACTTCTCCATGAGCATCTGTTGTCATGGTTTTCTTCAATAAATCTAAGTGTGAAACTCATAATACTCATTAATAATAATCTTAAATTCTAAGGAAAAATAAAAACATCCATAGATAGGAACATCCAATGACATCTATAAATGTGTATTTTCTACTAGTGTGTCTCTTTCTCATAATATCCTACTGGATATTACCAAGGCCGTACACCATGAGAATGTGAATCAAATTATTACGAGTCTCCACCCATGATAGCCTATATCATTTTTTCCTTAAAATGTTATCATCTACCTATAGAATATATATTCAAGAATAGTGTTGTAGCACTTCTGAGTTCTCATAAGAGTGAGGAACTACTATGGCCTTTTAGTACGATAGATACTCTAAGGAAATTATCACATCTATGTTACGTAGAAGAAAAATCATGATGTGAAAAGTATTTTATTAATATTAAAAAACATGAATACAAGGTTATCATAAAGTACATATAAATATTTTCTAGGGAACATAATCCCACAAAAGGCAGACAAGATCAAGTGGATTTGAATGGATTATCATCACATGAAATAGTCCATGATAATAAAAAAGTATATATTTTTACATTTTGATGACCTATTTGACTTGTGTGGGGAATAAAACACATATTAGAGAATGATATCAGGTATGGATACCACTAGTACATAGTTCATAAGGTTGATATTCTAATATTGGGATTCTGATGTCCCTAAGGAAACTATGATCTCATGATGATTGCCTTTAAGGTGACAAATCCCCCTTCCATGTCTGTGTCTTTCATGAATTAGAATTTATAGTTGTACATTGATTATTTCATGGTTTTAATCATTATTGACAAAATTTTATAATCAATTTCATATTAGTATCATGTATAACACTTGATTATGGTATTATATTTTATTCTAGAGAAAAAGCTTTATGGTAAGCTCTCAAGGATCCATTTCTAGATTCATGATGTTCACTTATTGAGGAATGTTATTTATAAGAATGGTTTGTATATGGACTCAGTGAATTAAAATGTGGTTATTTATTATTGTCTACCATAGAGAGTTTCATAGGTGTGGCATTTTCATGTCTTGGACTGGTACCGTCATAGGTGTGTGGTAGACTCCTCTAAGACATCAACCCCTTCAACCATCCTGAAGTGTAAAAAGAAAAATTTTACCTCGACTAAGAATTTCCATAGGTCCTTTGGAGAGTTGAGGATGTGGATTAATAGTTCTCATATGGTGAGACTAATATAGGAGGTTATGGAGTATGTAGTGAAATGTGATTCCTCTAGTGATGGGCTTAGTTTTGTGTTGATGCATTGACAATAACTTATCGCACATGGGTCAAAGATGTGGAGACCCTATGAGCATAACTACATGACTCATAACATATAACTCAAAGAGGTAGTCTTATACTAAAGGATATGGAGGCACTATATTATAGATCAATGATTTTTGGTTTATTCCTTCCATCAGTCTCTAAAGTATGCCTTCATGCAGAGTGACTTGAACTTGAGGCAACAACACTGGTTATAGTTCCTACAAGACTATGGCTTCTACATAGTCTATTCTCCAAGAAAGGGATTCATGGTAGTTGTTTCCCTTTGAACGATGTTCCAGGATTTTTTGGTATAAGAGGCTTGTAAGTGGTTGTCTTCTTTGAATTTGACCCTGGAGGAGTATGAGGGTGAAGGTTTTCTTCAGACGACAGTGTTGAAAACTCCACTTCTTGAGTACGTGAGAGAGTCCAAATTGGGACACATCATCTATGAGGTCTTGTGTGAATAAATATCTAAAAGGGATTAAAAATATGGATATTATGATGTATGGAATTAGTCACCATTTTCCAAATACCGACAATGGTCCTAGTTCTGATGTTGGAGGAGGTAATTAAAGAGTTCAACACATATCCTTTCATTTTACGTACAATTTTGGGGAATATGTAAAATGACCTTCATCAGTTGTTTGGTTTTCTTACATGAGATGGAAAATTTATGAGTTCATCTTTTCTTGCCTCACCTTTTAGCAGGTGAAGTATAAGCACAAAGTTCTAGTATGCTTGATGTAGCTCCTTGAGATCCCATAGTGGAAATGGAATGACATATCCATGGTCATTTTTATAGAACATCCATGTATAGTGAAGTTCCATGAATCTATCTGAGTTATAGTTGATAGAATCATGAAGTTATCACATTTTCTTACTATCAAGGAGTAGAGTTCATTGGAGAGTTTGGGGAAGATATATGTATGGTAGACTTTTCTCCTTTATGGGGTTCTATTAACTATTTTATCCAACCAAGATGTGAGGTTTACAACATAATTTTGGAGAGGTATATAGGAGAAATTCAGGACCCATATGGGGATGAGTACAAACTTCCACCCAAATAAATATTGAAAGGTCGAGTGCACTATCTATGTTTTGGAGTAAATAAATAGGTTATGCATGTTAAACTTTGGTCGGAGTTGGGAGGATCACTTTACCTTTGTATAATTTTTGTACAACATCTACCAATCTACTATAAGCGTGACACCATTTGAGGCCCTGTATGGGAGACCCTATGGGTCACCCTTATGTGGGACATGGATCGGTGAGGCATCTCTTGTGGATCCAGAGTTGGCACAGGTGATTCCCGAGAATTTCTAGGACATCTATGAGTGGAGGAGGATAGCCTAGGGAAGACATAAATCTTACTCAAATCAATGTCATAGGCCCTTACAATTTGATCAAGGAGACCACATTTTTCTATGAGTCTCCCCATGATGAATATTTTAAAGGTTTTTTTATTGAGTAAAACTATCCCTGAGGATCATCGAGCTATTAAAGAACATTAAAAGGATTGGAGAGTTTTCTTACTGTATCTCTCCACCACCATTGTTAGAGTAAGGTCACACCATCTTCCATGTATCATAATTGATTAGAAACATTGATGACCATATGCATGTTATTTATCGAGGAGAGATATGCATAACAGAAAGATCCATTTTTTAGGTTCACTAGGTGGAGATAGAGGATCGATATGAGATGAACCTACATGGACATAAAAACCCCTTGTTCTATGTGTTATAGAAACACGAGAATGTGAACGATAGAATATGGGAGTGAGAGATCTAGATGTGGGCTCAGTACCCCAACCTGTTTTAGTAGTCTTTATATTTAGGGAAGAAAAAAATGAATGTAATAATTAGGTAGAGACCTAATTTTTTTTCCTTTTAATACTTTTAAATATTTATAAATATATTTTTAGATCTAGTCTTTGAGATGGCATATGATGATGATGCATGGTGTTCCCAGAATTAACTTTATAAAAATGTTAAAAATATTTTATAATATACACACATAGTTTTTTAGAGAAAGTGGGATAACTCCTAAATTTATTGTTGGATTATAAATATGAGATAACAATTGAGTTCAGAATAATATTTTTATAGTTGGGGTGACATAAAATAGGTTGGAGCTCAGCATTCAGATAAAAGTAATTGTGGGCGTGTGTATTTAGTTAAATAAATAAATAATTTTAATCATTTATTTAAATGTACTAATGGGAGGACTGAGATGTATTCTTCTCATCCTTCTACTAACAAATTGAATCAGGCAATGATGAATATCTGGATCAAAGAAGATCAAAGCATGATGAACACCATGACCCATATCAATCACTGGTGATCAAGTTCATCCATGAAGGATGACCCAATATATAGGTACGAATTGTTATTTTTGTATTATTCTATAGTTGATTATATTTATTGAGAACGATCAAGACTTTCCTTGATCTGTGGAAATTATTAGACATTTCATATGGCCATTTTTTGAAATTATAATGATTATTCATTGATTTTTCACCTTGGATATCTCTGTTTAATATTATTTGTCATGGAAGATAAGAAATTATTTATAAACATTTGTTTTGATACATTTCTCCCAATATTTCTTCACGTTATTCATCATTGTACTATGGGGACGTGATTCAACATTTCCAGGTGGGACTGAGCCAGGCCAGACCCCCAGATGTGCGATAGTTTCATATGAAATGAATTGATTAATGCGTGAGGATGGATTTCAAGATAAATAATGATACATCGGGTGTTATCTTCATTTATTTGAGATCTTATATTGATAATCATACAAATGGATGTGAGGAGGTGCATGCGGGAAGTGGAAAACCAAATGAGGATCTAATTTCTAGCCACCAAATTACGAAGAATGATGAATGGCGGAGAGATCCACCATTTTCAGAAAGTTGGAGGTGAGATATGTTTTTGGAAATCAGGATTTGTAATTTTTTATCATAGATATATCTTTTTACAAAATTTGTGACTAAAAAATGTTTAGTCTAAATAACACAGTTTTTAGGGACCTAGTTATGATGACTAGGGTTTTAGGTTAGATAAGAATCACAAACCATGTGGGACCCCCACATTACATGTGAATCTGGTTCTGGTGACTCGGTGTGTACTCTAGGATTAGATGTGCATAGTCACAACCATGCACATGTAACATGCCAATGTACATGTATATGGGTAAAGTACATGAACAAGAATAGGGAGCATGGGCCAATACCCTAATTGGCTTGGAAACACCGTGTAGACACCCTACACATTGTATGATACAAAGTTGTTGAGTCATCTACTTGATGAAAAAATAGACAGATAAGTGATATGACATGTTGTGTGGGACCCTTTCATGGAGCACACCCCTTCTGTTTCTTCTTAGGAAACATAATATTCTTGTATATCCTTTGTTTATACTAATAATTTTCCCATAAGTAGACTATATTGATAGTTTTTAATCATAAAACATGATTAAGGACTGCATAATGTATTTTGAGTTACAATGACATATTTTCAGGGCATAAATCTTATTTATTCAATGCCTGATGATGGAAGTGATCACGCAGGATCACCAGAGGCTTCTATAGAGGTTACATCATATTGATATAGGGAATGGGTCATATACATAATTATTTAGTGGAATACTTATACTAGGTTGTGAATGTGACATCTATCTACTACATGAGTGGAACCCTCCTTCTGGGCCAGTTATGAGTCCCCAACTATCTATTGGAGTTTCACCCTCTAGTTGGGCAGGGCATGGGTCCTTGATCAAAATGTGTGGCACCCTAAATTGGTTTCATGGTATGGGTCCATAACTACTAGATTGGAACCCTCTATCTAGGATGGGAACGATTTGTTTATAGACTACTACAGTTGAACCCTCCAGTCATGATGGGAATGGGTACTCTAGCGACTTCATTATAACCCTCCTATAGAGATAGGGAATGTGTCCAAAACTATTAAATTTTTACCCACATACATAAATAGGGAATGGATCCTAGACCATAAGAGTGGAACCCTCCTTCCAGGACAATTCCTGGGTCCTCCAGCTATATTGTGAGTTGCACCCTCCCTTTGTATTAGGAAATGGGTCCACTACTAAGATATTGCAACCTTAGATTGTGGACCATAGTGGAGATATGGGTATTTACTTTGATATTTTCTATTGGGAAGACACGAGAGACAGTAGGCATCATTGATGGACATCTAGAATTGATACCATTGTTTCATGGTATATCATGTGAGATACAGATCTTATTTCTCGCTCATTTGGGATTCATTTTATGAGATTATATATCTTTATCCATGATATAGGATCCTGTTTACTATATTTATATGGGTTTATCATTTAGTATCTATTCCTTTTTTGAACCTAACTAATACTCCTTTATTTTTCAGAGCATCCTAATAGATATGTATATACTCAACGCTACATGGGATCTACCCGCATGTGTTGTATCTTATGAAGATGACATACATGTATGCGGTGACTACAGAGAATAATGGGGATACCTAATGTTTTGGACCGTGTATGATGTTCATGTCTTGGAAATTATGAGTTGGTCTATCACAACACTTTTACTTTCTAGTTTTTTCAGGTTGGGACATCATTCTGGTTGTGTGTGTAATTTCCACTTTTTCATTTCATTTTTCACTATAATACTCTTGTACACTCTAGAGGTTATTAAATATTAGTTTACATTCTATCCATTGGAAAATTGTATTACTATTCCTCTACACTTCTTCATTGAGATGGTTGTCTGTGTTAATAATCGTACATTAGAAAATATCCCCTCATTTAGGATATTCCTTTTGGCGCTTGTCACCACCCCCTAGTCTATGGAGGTGGGGTTGGGTAGGTGTTGATTGAGCCTCAGTTAGGATTGACTCATGACATAGTGGAACCTCGTGATTTTTTTTAATCTCAAACATAATTTTCTTCAAACTAATCAATTGTTGAGGTTTACTGAATAGGAAAGAAATGGGATACTTTTTTTCAAATAGTCTGTAATAACCCATATCACACCATTCTTATGAGTAATTCTCAGAAGTTAAACAAAAAATTCCATGTTAACCTCCTTTCACTTCTATTATTGAAGGGTCAATAATTTTAATAAACCAATTAGTCATTTATTATCATCCTTCATTATATGGGAATTGTAGTATCATGTCATAAAAAGATAAATCTCCCTTTTCATTACTGGTCACTAACACTATTGATGTAGGTCACAGTACATTTCTATCAATCCAAGATGAACCACCCACATTGAAGGATGTAACTCATGTATTATAACCTCACTCATCCATGTAGGAACAATAACATGGAAATAATCATATATGGCATAAACTTAATCAATATTCTAATCGAAAGGTCACACCACATGCTCAATGTTTTCTCTAAAGGCCAATCCCTCTATATCCTCATAATGTCTCTCCCGGAACTGACATAGTAGTGTAGAATACATTGATACTGAAATGTGGTTCATTGCCTCTTGGACCTATAGAACCACAATATGAATCTCAGTAAGCTTGCTCATCATTTTCAAATCATAAATGGACTCCTTAACTACCAAAGTGTGTGTCTTCCTGCTCAAAGTGTTTGTAACACTATTTCCCATACCTGGTGTATAGGCTAGCTCAAAATAAAAAAAATGCAAATAATTATCACATATTCACTTTTTCAAGATCAAATATCAATGTGAATATATGTATTTCAATACTTTTAGGTTGGTATAGTTAGTACAATATTCTCCCAACATGTGACCCCTCCAACATATTAAGTTATAAACCACCACAAATAGCATGAGATTGGGCATAGGATAATTATATTCCTTTGGTCACAAATTTCATGACCCATACACCACCAATTGATCTTTATGCATAAAAAACTCCATTTCTAATCCTAGAAATATAACCAAATATAATAGACTCTTCAACTGTTTTAGGTATGATCATGATAAGTGTGGTAGTAAACCATTTCTTCAACTCTTAAAAAGAATTTTCATATGTTCCATCCTATTCAAAAATTATCACCTTCTTTTTTAATCATGATAGTGGTGATTTCAAATGAGAAATGTACTTGATAATTTTTTTATAAAAACCCAACAACCCTAGAAAGAAATGGATATCAAAAAAATCTTGGACTACCTAATAAAATACTACATGCACATTCTTTGGGTCCACTCAAATAATTTCTCCTAAGATGAAGTGGCCTATGAAATTTAAATATCCAATCCAGAATTAGAACATAGATATATTATAATATAGTTGATGCTCTTTATGTGTACTCATTAAGAGGTCAAGATATTGGGATTGATATTCTTGAGTCTTGAAGTACACTAAGATATCATCCAAAAAACCACTACAAACTGATCCAGGAAAGGTGAAAGATTTGGTTCACTAGGGACCTAGGAATTACAAGAGATTTCCTTATCCTAAATGATATCATGAAAAACTCATATAGGCCATACCTAATTCTGAAGTATTTAGTGTTATATTAGACTCTCTAACTCTCAACTGATGATACCATGATATCAAGTCAATCTTATAGTAAAAAAAGTTCTAGTCAACTGGTAAAACATATCATCGATACATGGAAGATGATATAAATTATTCACTATGATATGATTCAACATCTTATAATCAACTCATAAGAACAAATCCCCATCAAACTTCTTAGAAAATAAAATTGGAGAACCCCAAGGAGATGTACTTGGGTGGATAAATCCCTTATCCATCAATTCTTCCACCTGAATTTTATGCTCATGAGTCTTTATTGGTGCCATATAGTTATATAGAATAGAAATAGTTTCATCTCAAATCATGAGGTAAACTGTAAACTAAACACATCTCTCAAGTAGAATCCCAAAGAATTCCCTAGAAAACACATAGAAAAACTAGTCACCTACTGAAGGTAAGGCACAAGGATTCACACCCCATCTTCTAACAAAAGGATTTCATCCTAGGATATGAGATACCTTAGTTGTTGATGTGATATACTTGAATGGACTTCCTTGATATCCCATTCACCATGATAAACTATAATATCACCATGAGAAGAATTAATGGTCACCCTCTTGTGATAACAATCCTTGTGGTATTGGTACAATACTAACCAGTACATTATCACTATCAAGTCAAATCATTTCATTTAAAGTATGTAACGATCCCAAAAGAAACAACTCCTCCAACTTCGAGAGAACACACTTATCATAAATAAATGTCCCCTGATAGTACTCACAAACAATGTGTTTATGATCATAACCCCAATCACAAACTCCACCATCATACTTAAAACATTTACAAGTTGAGATGATATAATAGAACAAGAGTATCATATATCATATAATGAAATAACATCTATAGAAGAAACAAGATTACACGTCCAACTATCTATGGGGCAACCTCGCAATCCACATGTAATGGTTGAACTGCATGCATTTTCCCTCCCCACTGCATTCTCCTACAGACTATGTCCCTGGAACAAACAATATTTTTCTGATACAAATGTTCTTTTGTTGATTTACCATGTTCACTACCTAAACTTCTATATCCATAAAGACTCTAATTTTCCAATGGATAAGGGGTTGAATACCCCCTTCCAGTACTCTGATTTGGCCTAGATCATCTATCATTTCCCATCGTTCTAGGGTTTCTAAAATAAATATTTAAGTGCACCATAATACCACAACCTCATCCCTCTGCTGGTGGTCAAGTACACTAGAAATTAATGTGACTTGACCTACTACACATATTCTAGTAAAATCAATTACTAATCTGAGTAAATTAACCTTTTCCCTAGAACTTATGTTTTCTATTTTCATTATAGAAATTATTCTTGATATGTTTTATAATCTCAGATTAAATAGCTCCTAGTATTCAAACCAAAACTACCTACATTCCACTAGAAATATCCTTTAGGTTCCCATTAGAAATGGGATCCTAGTTCACCACCATAGAAATATTCTTCAACTAAAATATTTTCTCATGGGAATAAATATCATATTTAATTACATCTTAAAAATGTTTTCCCATACTTTAATAACCCCTATAATTGTATGAAAATGTATTACATGTTGATGAAGAGAATGAAATAGTCCATCACAGACATACTCTAGTGGGCTAACATAATAAACTATGCTTCTCTCTCCTTAATGAGATTCTTAAGGTAAAAGTGTTTTCTAAACATATCTTAAATGAAATTCCAAACCATATTTTCTAGACGAACATACTAAGTCTAAACATCCCAACAATGCTTCATTGAATGACACAGAAAATAGGAATACAATTTTAATATCTTCTCTATAAGAGTCTCTAAATGGTCCAGGATTGTCCAGATAGACTCAATATAGAAATCAGTAACCTCAGACCTGGGTTACAAAAACCACTTCCCTGAGACAGTTTGTTACTTAACCCTAGGTGAACCTCCTTATATGACAGAGGATGATGATTAGAATATAGGGTTTAATATGTTACATGGGGAGAAAATAAACTATTTATCAAAGAATAAATAATGATTAAATAAAAAAATACTAATGATAACACTTAATAAAAAAGATAAAACCAAACCAATAAAATACCAAACATCACATGATGAATCCATAACCAGAAGAGAATATCCAAAACCAAAGTAGTAAATATGTAATTTTTTATTAATGTCATGTGTCCTAATAAAACCCAAAATAAATACACTAAGAAAAATCCTAGGAGGATCCATACATGATGTTTGATTCCCTCATCCATGCTTCAACTTAACTCCCATCCCAGCCATCAATTATATGTCCATTTTCTTTATCTATTCCTGAAAAATTGAATCCTATGTGTGAAACGATAATGAAAATTGATTAGTGTGTGAGTAAAAATAAGTGTTCCACTAATATATGTAACTAATGAAATATATATTTTATGAAAATGAATTCTTTAATATAAATAATAATAATAAAATATTCATCAAACACTTTCCACATTTAATTTTATTTAATTAACAATCTATGTACCTAGTATCAGGGACATGGGGTGACTATATCAGGTCCCTAGACTACAAATACCAGTTCCCCAAGCTAGTCTGTTACATAACCCTAGGTGAACCTCCTTGTATGACTGAGGATGATTATTGGAATATTGGGTGTAATATTTTACATGGGGATACTACAATATCTTTATCAAATAATAAATAAAGATTAAATAAAAAATATCCAAATTATAAAACTTAATAACCAAGATAAAACCAAGAAAATAAAAGACCAAATATCACATGATGAATCTATAACTAAAATATAATATCAAAAAAAGAAGTAAATATATTATTTCATATTAATGTCATGTGTCATAATAAAACCCAAAATAAATAAACTAAGAAAACTCCTTGGAGGATCCAGACATGATTTGTAATTCCCTCATCCATGATCCAACCTAACTTCCAACTCATCCATCAAAGATATGTACCTTTACAATATATTTTACTTAAAAAATTAATTCTATTTGTGAAATGATAATGAAAATTTATTAGTGTGAGAGTAAAAACATGTAATCCACCATTAATTGTGACTAATGAAATATCAATTCTACGAAAATGCATTATTTCATATAAATAATAATAAAAAAATATACATCGACAACTTTCCACATTTAATATTATTTAATTACCAATCTATATACTTTTTATTTGGGACATGGGAAGACTATATTAGTGCTCTAGACTACAAATACTAGTTCCCCAAGCTAGTCTGTTACATAACCCTAGATGCACCTCCTTGTATGAAAGAGGCTGACGATTAGAATATAGGGTGTAATATATTACACAGGGATACTGTAAACTCTTTATCAAAGAAGAAATAAATATTAACTAAAATAAATATCCAAATGATAACACTTAATGGACAAGATAAAACCAAACCAATAAAAGACCAAACAACACATGATGAATCCATAAACAGAAGAGAATATCCCAAACCAAAGCAGTAAATATGTAATTTCATTTTAATATCATATGTCATAAAAAAACAATATAAATACACTGAGAAAACTCTTAGGAGGATTCATACATGAGTTATTATTTCCTCATCCATGCTTCATCCTAACTCCCCACTCTGCCATCAAACATATGTCCCTTTCCACTATATTTTTCTGAAAAAATGAATCCTATTTGTGAAATGATAATGAAATTTATTAGTGTGTGAGTAAAAATAAGTAAACCATCAATAATTATGACTAATGAAATATCTATTCAATGAAAATTCATTCTTTAATATAAATAATAATAAAAAAAATTATACATCTAACACTTTCCACATTTAATATTGTTTAATTAAAAATATAGTTCCATGGTTTCATAGTGACATGAGAACCAATCATAGCTACATTGGAGAATATTGGATTATGAAACATTCACTATTATAACATCATAATAAATTATCTCATGGTATTTAATTGTTCAATTAATTTTATTTTTTCATTCATACATTGGGGATCTAGAGTAATATTATGGAACACTATGTGTATTTGGAGGTGTAGTACATGTTCCTCAACTCAATGGAGATATGAAATAAATAAATAAATATTAGTTCCCTTGAATAGTAGTATGGTTTCCCATGGGTATTTGGAGAATAATTCCTTGATCCAAAACTTAGTGTTCACAATATTCACAAAAATCACATAGTAGGGTTCCACATTAATAACCCATTTATAAACCATATTTATATCCCTTTATAAATTCAATTTCTTAATAAAATAAAATATTCACAATATCAATTATAAACCATGAATAAATCGTAATTCATCACTTCAATTATATTGACACACCCCATGGTTTGGCGTCAATTCCTATCTCAAAACTTCAACAGGTCCAATGGGATCCTTGAAAGATCTCATAATCACATGGGAAAATCAATTATCTAATTTAATTTAAATTGAAAATGGCTATCATGGAAATGAACTGGTATAAATAAAACATTTGAAACATAGTAAATACCATTGGAAAAATAAATTATAACACCTAACTAATGATTATTGATGAATGCTCACAAAATAATAAAACATAATTTGGTGTAAAATAACTAATGTTACAATAGAGAATAAGATCTAAGATCAAAACCATGGATCAAGATATAATGAAACCAGATCCTTAAAAACCCTAGACATGAAACATTTAAAATAGAGGAAAACCCATCCCTCTACAAATGGGAAGAAATACTATAGAGAGAGGAATACAAATGGGGAAGAAAATACATACTAGATATGTGTAAATTTCATCATTCGAATCATCGATCTACACCACTAGAGGATATAGGATCCTTGAAATCCTATAAGGAGACCCCAAAATCAATGTAAATCATATTAAGTTGATCCATGGAGATTATGGGTAATAACATTACAGTTGAAGTATTTTTTATAAAAATTTAGGGGGGGATTAAATTCGATGTGCTTGGTTTCCTAGGTGGAGGAACACAGTTCTCCAATGTGTGTATCCTTCCTATGAACCTCTCCTATTAGATGAATTGTTTTACCTATGGTTAACATAGTTCGAAGAATCATGCACCAATATTCAAACCCCCATTATATGGGGTGCACAATTAGGTGAGGGTGGCCACATGGTTTCATCGAACTGTGATCCACATCACATGGCTCAAAAAAGGGGCACAATGTTTCCTAGGGGAAACACATAGCTTGAAATAACCATGTTCCAACCAGGAATAGCCCCATGAGCATAAATGTTTTCAAAAATTCACTTGAAACAACACCAAAGAAAAACCCATCCAAGGTATAATATATGAGGTGTAAAAGAGTACCTGAAAATGAGTACAATGCATCTCCATAAAGGATGAGGTCTGTCATAATCGGATATATTTTTCCTCAATGTCCTTTTTTCAAAAACATTATTAAAAATAAATTTTAATAAATGAAATGAATTGTTATAGTAAATTCATGTTATCATTGAACTTTTTAAATTAAATTAAAGAAATATTTATATTTTTTTTCTAAAAGTGATGTTTTTTTAAAAAGGTTAAAAGGCATGTTTTTAACATTTACAATGCCAACAAACAACCATACTGCTATTACCAATTTATGAAATTAAATTCTTCTACATGTTTTTAGTGGGATTACAGTGAAATATCATTTATGAAATATTTTTTTACTTTCATTCCCTTTATTATTCTGTAGTACATTATTTCATTATAGAACCTATTTTCCCTATGAACCAATGTTTATGTCTTTTCCATTGATTAGTTAAATTATTGTTTACTTTATCTTGGAATAAATTAATTAATGGGTTATTTTCAAATAACCTATTAAATTTTACTTACAAGTAAATATTATTTGTATAATGGATATAATTTTTTTTAGAAATATATTCCAAATCTATATACAATGTTTACTTTAATGGTAATTTGATTAACAAGGGAAAAGTTGATATTTATATATTATTTACTTAGTATGAATATGTTTTTATAAAGAATATCAATAATGAATTAAATAGATCATTAGATATATGAGGAATTTTTTGGAGTTGCATGATGGGTGGGGCGTGAAGTTATATAGCACCTTGATAAATCAGTCAGTCTTATGAGGTAAATAAGTTGGACAAATTAATTAAGTTTTACTCATAGTTTTTAGTAGTTTTTTGCACAATTAGGAAGGTATATATATAATGATTTTAGATATAATTATATCAAATATAAGTCATTTCCATAATTTATAATTCATTAATTATTATCCAGGAGATTATTGAATTGATATAATCCAAGGATTCATTTTTCGATCTTGTTATTGAATAAATGGAATGTGTTTTATGATATTTAAATTTTTATATTTATTATGTCTTATCTAATCTTGAAAATTATTTTATTGAGTAAAAAAAGTTTATTTGGTTATATATTGTTCCATGGTGAATTTTACTTACTGTTTCAGGATATCATCTACTGTACAAAACCCTTACTGATAATTTTATATTAACAATAATTTTTTCCTTTCCCCATGATATCTAGAAGAATTTATTGAATTTGTTTTTGGATATTTAATTTTTTCAATTACTATGTTATATATTTTATTCCCAATGTAAAATCAGTATCATGTACCTATATGGTAATCCAAGAGTACTAAATTTAACACAAATTCAAGATTTGAACCTTGGAATTTATGCCAATGTAACAAATTAACAATTGACTCTAGGTTACTAGATTCATGGTAGTTACACTTTTAGGTTGTTGATAGCATAAAAATTAGAAAATTAATTAAATTAATTATATAAAATTATTATATTTATTCACCAGTCAAATTATATTCCATTATATAATATATATTTATGGATAATCCTATACGAGAGGTGGGAAATATGATAAAAGGAGAATATAGCAGATATCAATAAGTGAATATACCTAGACAATTTTTGGTTTATTACCCTAAATTATTATAGTATATAACAATATTGGGAACCATTTACCTATTTTTTCTTATGTAAGACCTAAATTTTGGGGAAGATAGTGTTTTCCATATTTTATTACATACCACTGTAATTAATTACTATAGTAGTGGTAGTGACCTATATTCCCACACCAGTGATAAATAATAAAAATAGTAATGATAAAATAAAAATTATTTTATTTATTATATCATTTTATTTCTTATAAAATAAAAATAAAACCCTCACACACACACACATATATAGATTCACATAATTTTATTAATTGATGTTAAAATTTATTTCTAATGAGAATTTAAAATAACATTAACAATATTTAATATTAGAAAAAATTTATTGTGGACAACATAATTTTTCTACTTAAATAACTAAATGAAAAATAAAATGAATATTGAAATAGAAATTCAAATAAATTATTTTGACATTTTAAACTCAATAAGATCATTATAATAAATCATATTTTAATTTTTAAGGTCCTATAGATGAGGGTATATTAAAAATGGGGTCCTATGACAAAAAAGAGGTGTTGGTTTACTATAAATGGATCCCCCAGCTCTGGGGTAATAGTGTGAAACCTATTTTGTCAACCTTCTAAAAATTCATGGTTATCACTCATAGTTTTCATTGACCATTATCAAACCATTCATCAATACTTTTTATAAAAAATGTAAAAAATTATATATATATAATAAGTTTTATTATATTTTTTGAAAAGGAAAAGGTGGTTTTGTTCAAAATTATCTAATAAACCACATGTATGGGGTATTTTTTAGGAAATTATACTCCATAGACAGAATTTCATAAGGAGGTTATAATGTTTACTATAGATAAATTCCCCAGTTAAATTCCTATTATTTTTTAATATTTATTGTTGGATTAATATTTTATACAATATAAAAAATAATTAAATTTAGGATTATAATTTATGGGACATTACATATTTCATTTGATTTAATGATTGAAATAAAACAATGCATTATTACATTATCTATATCAATGAAAAATTATAATTTTATAATTTTTTCTCATACTATAATGGATTTATTTATTTTATATGGGTTTATCATGAAGTATGTGGTGTAAAAATATTGTGATAATTTTCTTATTATAATATCAAAGACCATACTACTTCTTGAAAACAAAAAATATTAAATATACTACAAAATGTTACATTAAAGGGAAATTATTCATCAACTTAGTTAAGAGTTAAATTGTAACTATAACTTCACCATTAAAGATCATTTTTGGATTTTTAATTTCAATATTATCTGAAGGCTAATGATTTTGACTTTATGAAATGGATAATAATTATGTGAGTAGTGGAAATTAATTTTTTTTACAAAAAAATTTAAATTTTTTACGTTATATGAAAAAATATAAGTTTAAAAAATACGTTAATTGGTAAAATAAAAAGTTAATATTTAATAATATAACTTATAGAAATATTATTTGTAATTTAAAAAACATTTGATTGAAATTTTACAATTTTTTAATATTTTCCAATAAAAACTACTATAATAATTTCATTTTAATTTAATATTATTATTTTTAAAACAGTCTTCTTATTTATTTTAAATACACACATTTTTTTAATAAAATATTTCTAATCATGAAAATACATGAAATTGATAAATTTATCCTTCCCATAAATTTTAATCATAAAAATACTTTTTTTCATGAAATTATTTTTTAACCATTACATCCACAAAATAAAAAATTGATTTATTTTTTATATATGGAAATTTTATATAATAAATTTTATTATTTTATTTGGGATTAATTGACCCTAATTATTTAATAACTTTTTGCATATATTTTTTCATGAAAAATTATTTTAATTAGTATCGATTAGTTACTTTGGTAAAAATGAAGATATTAAAAGTATTAATTCTTAATGTAAAGTGGTTGATTTTTTTATATTTTTGGTTTTGAGATGTTATAGACCATATCTATTACACTAATAAGTAAAATTACTTATATGGATCCACTTTACATTTGAATCTTAATCACTATATATATTAATTTACAATATTTACACCAACCAAATTCTCACCACATATAGAAGGGACCTCTCTTGTCCCCTTCAATACAATTCAAACAATTAAATTTCCAGATGAAAATATTCCCTCCTTCAAAAAATTAAAATCCTATGTCACCATATTCAGATTTTGATTACAATAAATAAGCATAATCCCCCCACCTTCCTGGGAGTCCCTCAATGGAAATATTAAGTCCTCAAGGTGAGTAAAAATTTTACTAATTAATTTTCATTTATATATGACATTTACTTATCGAATTTTTATATTACTATATAATTATATATGTATTATTTTTATTCTCAATTTTATTATTCTATTTAAATATATTTTAACCACATTTCTCCTTATTCCTTACAGAATCAAATAATGACGTTCAGGTGTCTGTGTGATCTACCACCTCCATAACACACCATGTTTTGTTTTCCTTATCCAAGTTTCAATATTAGTCTTAATTATTAATTTAAAATATATTTATGATATTTATAAAAAAATTATATTTTATTAATTTATCATATATTATACATTTATCAAATTCTATGGGAACCAAATCATCTACCAAGTGTATATGTGGACGATTGCATCAATGTAATGACTGCTTTTGATTTCTTATCATCACTTATATTTGTGTATAGTCATATTATTTAGTTCAATGGATATAAATAATGTTTATTAAATTATTAATGTACTAAAATAAAAATTACAAATCTTATTAACAATATTAATTGTAGACAACCATGGTAAAGTGAACCATCCAAAATAGTTCTTTAAGATAAAAAAATATTTCTTATTAAAAGATATTAAAATTATATAAGTAATATTCATCTCCTACATGATTAAAATTATGATATAATAATATAATAATCACAAAATAATGTCATTATGAGTCTTATATAATTTTAGTAAAGTCTAAATAACATTATATTCATCCAATAATTATAGTATGTTCTTTTTTGGTCCAGTAAAACAACCTACTGGAAAAATGAAATAAATTAACATAATGGATAAACAAGGGAATTTAATTTCATATAATATATGATATAGATATTTTTTTGACAATTTCTATTATCATTCAGCTCATTAGTTAATATAATATTTTTTTATTAATAAAAACACATGTTTGTCGCCAAATTCCTCTATAAAGATCATAAATAATACCCCAATATAATGTAAAGGAAAAATTATTTATAATTAATAATAATAAATTAATGTACCATTTATGATCCCATAACGATTAACTTTATCTATAGAAATAATAAAAACGCCTATATAATGAATCTATCTCAAAACAATCAATATTACTCACACACGATATAAAATAGAAAATAAATAAATAATATACAATTATAATATAAAGATAAATAAACATAAAAACATGTTATATGAATGAATAAATTTCACAAAATTGAATTTAAAATATTTATTATTATTATAAATGTGGTTATATAACTTTTAGTTAACTAGGAATAAGGATAATAATTAATTGTCTCAAATTTCACTTCTTTGAAAGTGAGTTTGATTTAATTTTTTTTTCAATTAATGGGTTTAAATACAAAAGATTTCATATTTAATTTAAAAATTCCATAATTATTCATGCAATTTAATGTACTATTTTAAATTCAATCCTTTATATTATTTTCACTGACATGTTATCCAATCTGTCATTATTCCCAAATATATGAACATTTGTAAAGTAATTTGTGTGTGGTTTTCCTAGAAGTCATATCCCTCTCTAGATATTGTAATTTGGATGATGTTTTGAAATTAGATAACCCTAGTTTCATCACCCTATAATAGGTTTTATGAGTATCAATTCAATATTCCCTTGGTGGTTGATCAATGAGCAAGATATTTTATACTTGGTGAAACACGCTTGAGGGTTATGTTTTCGAAATTTCATTTGATATTTCCAAACCATAATGATGGATTTTCATACCATTTTTGGTATCATAAGACTAAGAACTACTAAAGTGAATTAATATATCCTATTGATAACCCAAATATTTTATATTACCCTTTACACCATCTTATAATTATTTCACTGATAGAGGAACTTCTAATTGCACTATGAATACCAAATATTTTATTTTTTGATTTTCATAATTTCTTCCAAAATACCCAAATTCTTTATTTTGAATAGGGAAATAAAATTTTCCTCATATTTACAATTTTTTTACCATTGTTCAATTTTTCCATGTTTAAGTAAAATGTTACTTATCAAATGTTATGAAATGTCTCATGAACATAAATGACAAAGGAATTGCACTTGATTGTTACCAGTGGGACCTATTAATTTTACCTTCTCAATGCATTATTATATCTCACAAGACAAGATTTCTTGGGTATTGGAATATGAATTACCTATTTATGTTTCATTTCATTGGATTTTGCCTTTTTGGAATGTTTATGTTGTTAAATATTTTTCATTCCAACAGTATGAGACGATCAATAGTTACCCATGAATACATTTTTTACACAAGTATAGCATGATGTAAGTTTCATTTGATTATGGAACTAATATTATCATAATATTTATTTTCATACTATTAACACCATTCTTATGTTATTATTGCTTCCACTATATGCTAGATCTTACTGGTCTTATGAACCCACCCTTATTCTTTCCATTACATAGGAAACCTATAAGATAACTACATGTAATTTTGAATGATTTTTTATAATAGATAATAATTTTACTGTTTGTTGTTTATATAGTTATTTATGATATCAACTGTATTGAAACAAATATGTAATTATCAATTTTTCTGAGACTAATATGCTACTATATATTTTTAGAACTATATTAATCTATAAAAAAAGTAATATAATTACCAACTCATGTTTTTTGGAGTCTGTGTTACTATAATTGGTATTATAATTAAATTTATTGGTTTCATGGGTAGTAAATTCATAGGTATCTTGTGAAAAATTGTTATTATTAATGAAATAAAATAATATCATATATAAAATTTATTTAAAAATCTAATAATAACTTTATTTTATAATTCATCATTATGTTCTAATTACATATATTCAATTGGAAAATAATAGAAATTAATAAAGGAATAGGAACTGTATAAAAACCTGTAGTATATATAGGGATATTACTCTAATAAAACTAATTGAGCTTGGTGTTATAGATAATCATATCATAATCATATTACATATTATCTCCGATGTTATGAGAAATAAACTCTATAGAATAAAGAATCATATAAATAAAAAATATGGATTAACAATGATGGACCACATAACGTGATATCAAAATATTCCATTTAATGGATGTACTAATCCCTTGGTTGATGAGAAAGAGATAATATACCAATAAAATATTTCTTTCTCACTTAAAATTTTTAATTGGAAATAACATTCATATAGGTTTTTTTAAAAGAGAGAAAATTCTTGTCTCATATAATTTATAGGTGCACCTACTTCATCTTAACTTAATGAAATTTAATTAGAATAGGAGAAGAATAAACTAAATAAGGATGGTGAGTACATCTTAATTATAGAGGATATTCCCATTGTAAAAAAGTTTATTGTTGCATTTCTACATTATTACATGGTCATCTACTTGAGGATCTTGATGATAATTACATTAAATTGAATATTTAATCACGAACCACATATAAAATTCCATATAAATTTTAATTTGTGGAGTTTTAAGAGTTAATGAAGTAACTAAAAGTTAAATGTTATAAGGGACTTATATGACATTGTGTTTCTCCATGGGAGCCCCTATTTATTCCTGAAAAATAAGGATGGGTCTATGAGACTCCATATTGATTATAGAAAGATAAATGACATTACTATAAACATTATGTATCCTTTATCAATCATTGATGATATTTTTCTAAAAATAAATCAAATTGATATTATTAAAATATTGATCATAACATTGGTTATCATCAGTTAAGCTTAATGAAGGAGGATATATGGAAGAAAAATTTTCATATTAGATATGGAAATTATTAATTTATAATAATTATATTTAAAAAGACCAGTTTACCTTCTTATTTTATGAATATTATGAAAAGATTAAACAATGGACATCTTAATAACATATTGGTGGTATTAATTGATGATATCATTATATAAATGAAAATATTTTAAGATAATGATGAATATTTCAGAATAATTCTTGAGATCCTTGGAGAATTGCAATTATATAGAAATTTTAGTAATTGTGAAATTAGATTAAATAATGTTTCTTTTCATGGAAATGTGATTACTATAGTGGGAATTACTGTTTACACCTTAAAATTTTAATCTATCAATGTCCAAAAATGCTTAAAATAATATAGATATATAGTTTCATTTTCTTAGTCGGCCAGTATCAATAAGTTTTTAAATATGTTTCATGATTGGACTAACTGTTAACTAGGTTGAAATATAAAGTGGTCAAATTCACATGGTACAATAAATGTGAAGTGTATTTTAAAGCACTAGTTAATTTATTGATGAATACAATAGAATTTAAATTACCTCCATGATGGGAATAATATATATTATTTAGATATGCATCAAAGGAATACTTGGGATATACTTTATGGATAATTATAGATGAGTTTATTATTTATTGGAGAAATTTTTAATCCATGAATATAATTATCGAACTCATGGAATTGAGTGGTAAACATAAATGTTTCCCTTTAATAAATGGAGGCACTATCTATAAAGATAAAGATGAAATACATATATGGAACATTAAATTTTGTTGTATAATCTCTCTCAGAATGTCCTCAATATGAGAAAATTGAGATAATTATAGATTATATGGGGATATGATTACATGATATACTACTAACTAGGGAAAAAATTAAAATTATGCATTTATTATGATGGGATGTAGAGTTCATAAAATGATAAGGATAAATAGACATCCTATATTAAGATATCTCATAGTGATGGATATGGTAATTATTTGGAAAGAGGAACCATAATTAGATATCCTATAAATTTATAAACACTCTTTAATGTAAATAATTTAAATTTCAATATAGGATTATAATTATTTATAATGGATGATTATTGTAAAAAATGACGGAAAATTGATAGAGAAAATTGATAGAGATTTATTTTTAAATTTTTGACGAAGTATATTTGTTAAATCCATACATGAATAGAAGAGAGAGCTACTAGATGATGTAATTAGAACAAATTTATATACACACACTGGTAGATGAATGAATTATAGGGTTTTTATGAAAAAATTCTTGTTAGAGGGTATGCTGAATGAAATTTTGTACTGTTTGACTATATGAATAGTGTATAAGTAGACATAGAATGAATGATTACATGATAAGAGCATCACAAAACCTATTCCTATAACAAAATTTTAGTGAAACTATATTAAAATGAAATTTTTTATTGGAATCCAAAAAAAAATGTGAGAATGATTCTATATAGGTCATCATCAACCACCTTACCATGTCTACACATTTCATAGAAAACATGAGTTCTTAGGTTAATACACGACATGAACCACCAGGTTCGATATGTAAGGTCACATGAACTCATGAAAACCATTCCACACTCAAGAGGATGCTGAAACAACCCAAAAAAAGGGAAAAGGAAGTGTTGCCCTTTATCAGTGATAAATAGAAAGTGTTGATCAAGGGGTTGGCCTTTATCAGCACTAGAAAAAAGAACTGATAAATGTACACTTTATCAGCACCAAAACAAGTGCTGATAAAGGTGTACCCTTTATCAACACTTTTTTATCCTAATAGAGTGTACATTTATCAGTACAATTATTAGAACTGATAATTTTTTTTGTCATACCTGGACGGATAAAATAAGTATTTATCAGTTCTATAATTTTTGCCTTGATAACATGTTGTTTTATCAGTTATTTTGAGCACTAATAAATATATGCCTTTATCAGGGCTAAAATTTTAGCACTGATAAAGGTTCAAAAGGTTTTTATAAAATAATCCTAATAAAAGCCTCCTCCACCGCACCCGTTCAAGCCTTCGCAGAAGCTGAACCCTACACCGTAACCCTCCTCCTCCTCCTCCTCCACCTTCTCTGCAGCCGCTGCCTTGTACTCCTCCTCCACCATGACCATCCTCCTCCTCCTCTTCAACTGTTTCCTTCTCCTCCTCCTCTGCCATGATCCATCCTTCAACGTGACCCTGCTTATCCTCATCCTCCAGCCGCCGACTCATCCTCCTCCACCACGACCACCTCCTCATGTGATTCATATGTTAGAAAAACTTGGTTATAGATTATTTATTATTTGATAAGCTGTTTATTATAAGATTTTATGTTGTTTATATACTATAGGACGCTATTACAATTGGTAATTCTATTTTTATGTGATATAAGTGATGCCCCTTGATTAATATCTTTGTTTGGGTGTGAGATGACTCGCCTAATCACTCTGACATGGCATATGGATTGGGATGATATGAAATTTTTTGTTGAAGATGCCTAAAGAATGGGATGATATACTTGATGTGATAATGTGTTTCATTGTATGAGTTTCATTTCCAACTTACCATATAATAATGTGATCATATATTATATAGAAATTATGAAATATTAAAATGGTTTGAGATGCACTGCCCAATAATATTGATATCTTAAAGTAATACATTTGCGGGATGATATACCCATTCTATGGTGAGACCATGACTAGGGAAATTATACATTAGTGTTGGGATCATCATGATATATTTTTTAACTACGGGATATGATAATGATGGACAAGTTTAGTGAGACTGCTTAGGATGGGTCATGTATGAGAGTCTTATGTAATTACCTCTTTTTTGATGATAGGTATCAATCATTGGCTAGATAAGATCTAGGATGAGCTTTATCTTCCATTCTTTTTCATTATATCTTAATCGTTATTATATTTTTATGATGAGGATGAGTCCTAGAGACCTTGAGATTACATTGTAGAGACACTCCACCAATGTAAAAATTCTTTCAAATTTTTTAAAGTTTATGTTTGGCTATACATCATGGGGTATATGAGATTTTACACAAGACATAAATTATTTTAGTTGTTCAGATTATGTTTAAGGTCAGCTATGTTATACCCTCCCTAGGATCTGCTTTTATGTATGTTCATTTAGCCAATGGATATTTATTACATTGGTAGTCTTTCTCATGCAGTAACTTGGCTCTTTTATGACCTTCTCACGATCCACTTCTAGTATATATTATTATACTTGTAGAATACCTTTTATTAGTGATTTATATTATGTTAGAAGTTAGATTGGTTACTCCTCTTTAGGTCCTCCTTTATATAAGTGAGTTTATCCATGGGACCTAACTTATGTTAATGGTTTGGATCATGTGAGAGGTTGGCTATGTTATTCCATGAGGCATATAGTCACATCACAATTCATGATCAAGATTTAATGGTTCTACCTAGGGTATGAGTGTTTCAGTGTATACCTTATGGAAATTCAACAATGTGACATCATAGGGTGCACTATGCAATAGACCCATAGGATACACCATAATATAACCTATTCTTGAATTGAAAAGTAATGTTTTTAGTCTTTTTAATGAGTTTCCCCTATTCCTTATTAGTCACT
This sequence comes from Viscum album, assembly GCA_963277665.1. Lineage (NCBI taxonomy): Eukaryota > Viridiplantae > Streptophyta > Magnoliopsida > Santalales > Viscaceae > Viscum > Viscum album. Next base: position 55,065,880 of record OY728153.1, on the reverse strand, counting down.
CGACTCCATCACCCAAACCCCTCTTCCCCACAATTTTACCCTCTCATAATTCACTATTTAGGATCACTAATGATCATTTCATTGTGGAAAACCCCCTCTCCCCCACAACCCTGCACCCCCCACCTGGATAGCCAACCCCCTCCCTGGACATCCCACACCCTCCTCCCCCACACCCTCACAGCCCCCCTACCACCTCGGACAGACCCCCACTTCCCCTTTGAACCTTTTATGTTTTAATGTATTTTCCCCCTTTTCTCATCCAGAACCCCTCCCCACTACGCCAACCTCCCCCTCCTCTACTCTTGGGTGGTTCTCCCTCACCTGGTGTATGTTTCATCTTTCACCACTTTTATTGGAGAGCCTATGATAAATTTTACCTCTCTTATTCCTTCTATATATTAGTGTCTAACCCCCACAAATCCTATATTTAAATGGACATGGATCAATTACAATTGGAAATGTGAGGATACAACCTAGGCTAGTATAATAAGCAACAAATGGCCGGACTTTCCACTAACCTAAGAGGTGTTCATGATCCCAACGGGATATCAAAAATCCCCTAGTAAGAAAAGAAAATTAATGTGGAATATTTTACCCCTAAATTAGAGTAAATTAAAAATGATCTTTCTCCTGAAAAACAGACATGTTCTATTCATAAGTTGAACATCTAAGAAAATAGTAGATACACAAAAAATAAATAAACAAGAAGTATATATCATAGATGGAAAATAAAATTCCACTATTGACCAATAAATTTTTTTAACATGTGAGTACTCATTTTTTGTTTTCTTTTCAGTTGGAGATCACCTTTTTCACGCTACTCTCCTCTTCCACAAATGCACCTCTTCCACACACTAAACAAAACCTTCAAAGTTAGTTTTATCCTCTTACTCATTGGTTTCCTCTTGTTCTCATGTTAATACTATTTGATATTGATGTTTATCTTGTGAAATGTACGGGATAAACACCTCGCTGAAAATCATGGCTGTTGGTGGAACTTGTTTGCGCACTAAATGAATTGCATGTTGGTTGGTTCTTGTTAAAACTTTGAATACAAAAATTGGTAATTTATGTATACTAACTAATGAATAAATTCCACATGATGATAAAACTTCTGTGATAACACCTGGATTAACAAATGGAATTAAAAAAGGGATGCTTTGTAAAATATGAAATTGTGATTGTTTGGTTTGAATGATGTTGTGATTGTGAGAAAAATTATGTGTTTGTATGGTGTTGTGGTTGTTAGCATGATTGGTATGCCATTTTTTTTCCATGTTGTAGTTATTCCACCATTGAATATCAATCCAGACGTTAACCATTTCAATGGAACCACCACTTTGTTACTAGTTCAATTCCACTAAATCTTAGAAAATCACTTCACTAGAGGACTATATGAGATACTTTATGGACACCCTAGTCAAATAACCATAACAACACATGTAATGAATTCTTCCACCCACAAGAACTCTATTGAAAACCATACCATCTATTAGTTTAGTACCATTGTTCTGGACTAGAGACATAATGTTTATAAAGAAACACTAAAAACCAGTTTACAACAATGCATATAGATCACTTGTGGGATACTAAAACATTCTACTGCAAGAGATTCTCATAGATAGGTAAGGGTATTGTTTACCATAGCTAGTTACATTTATTATAGTTGGATTATGACCATATTTGAACATATTTTGTGTAATTATTTTGTTAAATATTAATATTATTATATCAAATATGATGAATATGAATAAAAAATGGTTGAATACCAATCAGTTGACAAAAGAGTATGAAGATGGCATGAAAGAGTTTATCAGTTTTGCAAAAGATCATGCATATGACCCTTCTCAAATCCTCTTTTCATGTTTACACTGTAGTTATTCAAGAAAAATTATTCTAGAGGAGTTGGACGAACTCTTGATTTTTCATGGAATAGATTGAAGTTATACATGTTGGAATAAACATGGGGAAAAAATGAATGCAGGAAGTGGATGAGACATCACTACATTTTATGGATCATCTGATATGATTACAAGAGTGACCAATAAAGATGATCATATGGATGATGTGATTATAGATGTGAATGATGATGAATATTTTGTTGAGTAAATGACAAGGACAGTTGAATATGGACTTCATGATTTCTTATAATTTTTTGAGAAGTTAAAGAGTTGTGGAAAGAAACCATTGTATGATGGTTTCAATAAATATACAGCATTGTCAGCTGTACTGAAGCTGTATAATTTTAAAGCAGGAAACAGGTTGAGTGATGCCAATTTTACAGAAATATGTGCTCTCTGGAATGACATGCTCCCTGAAGATAATGAACTCCCGAGTCGAACGCACGATGCCAAACGAATTCTACGCTCTATGGGTATGATCTATCAAAGAATACATGCTTATCCGAATTATTGTATATTGTTTTTCAAGGAACACAAATCACTTAAATAATGACCAATGTGTGGTGATTCTTGATACAAGAAATATGAATCCCTTCCTACAAAAGTTGTATTGTACATTCCAATCATTCCAAGGTTTAGGAAACTATATGGAAGTGAGGAGACTGGAGAACAGTTGACATGGCATGAAGATACAAGAATTAAATATGGGAAACTACGCCACCTGACAGACTATCCTCAGTGTAAGAGAATTTATCATGAGTATCCTGATTTTGGAAACGAACCAAGAAACCTTCTTCTTGCTTTATCTATAGATGGAGTGAATCCTTTTGGTTTTCAAAGTATCAATCATTGTATATGGCCAGTTATGTTGATGAATTGTAAATTACAACTGTGGTTATGCATGAAATGAAAATAAATCATGTTATCTATGCTTATATCAGGACCAAAAAAACTGAGTAATGATATTGATGTTTATTTGGCTCCATTGATCGAGGGTTTAAAATTATTGGGAGATTCTGGTGTTACAATGTATGATGCTTACAAAAATGAAGATTTCACTTTGTGAGCCATATTGTATGAGATGATAAATGAAATTACTACTTATGGATTTTTTAGGATATAGCATTAACGAAAATCAAGGGTGTCCCATTTGCGAACATGGTACACAGTCAATTAGGTTGAAACATTCATTTGAAACCGTGTTTCTAGGATATCACAAATTTTTACCCTAATGACATAAGTACTGATCTTGGACGACATCATTCGATGGAATTTCAGAAGAATGTACATCACCATCGCCACTAATAGGTGATCAATTGTTTGATAAAGTAAAATATGTGGACACTACTTTTGGTAAACCATTTTCAAAAAACATTACGAAATCTGGTTGAAAAAGGAGATCATTTATTTGAATTACCATACTGGAATTGTTTGTAAGTCTGACATTTTCTTGATGTTATGAATGTGGAAAAAATGTATCTGATAGTGTCATCGGTATGTTTCTAAATGAACTCGGAAAAACAAAGGATGGAATTATGGCTATATTGGACATGGTTGAGATGGGAATACGAGAAGAGTTGGTACCAGTGAAGGGTGAAAAATGACAATTTCTTCCTACTGCTGCTTACACTCTTTCTAGGCAGAAGAGATATCAGTTTTGTAACTTCTTGAATGACATAAAGGTTCTAGAGGGGTATTCATCATATATCAAGAACATCGTTTCAATGATTGATTTAAATTTAAAGGGTCATAAATCACATGACTACCATGTTTTGATGCAAGATCTAATTCCCATAGCTTTAAGTTGAATTTTTTCCCAAGAATGTACACCATACATTAAAAAAGCTTTGTTTCTTCTTCAAATCTATATGCAGAAAAGTTATAGACTTGGAAAAATTGGCAACTATGGAAAGATAAATTACCGTCATATTATGTGAATTGGAAATGTTCCTCCCGCTGACATTCTTTTATATGATAGTTCATTTAATGGTTCATTTGGTGAGAGAGATTCAACAATGTGGTCCTGTACATTAGAGATGGATGCACCACATTCAACAGTATATGATAATTTTGAGAGGGTATGTCAAAAATCGAAGTTGTCCAGAGGGTTGTATTGCAGAGCAATATATTATTGAGGAAGCCGTTGAATTCTGTACCGAATACCTGTCTGGTGTGGAAATCATTTGATTACCAAAATCTTGTCACACAGAGCATGTTGAGGGTGATAGAATTTCTAAAAGTGAGGTTGTCACTATCCATATTACAAAATGAGAGTAGGCCCACCTTTACATTTTTCATAACAGTTTCGATGTTGAACCATATGTTCAAACCCACAAATAAATTATTAGGAATTTGAGTCCATCTAGGGATGAAAAATGGATATCAGATACCCATTATCGACAGTTTACAGGATGGTTTCAGGACCACATTTTTAAGAAGTTAGATGAAAATCCAGACTCAATTTCAGAATGAATTCGATGGCTAGCCAAAGGAGCAAGTGGTTATGTATTATATTACAATGCTTATGCAGCTAATGGTTATACATTCTATAATAATGAACATGATGAAGATTGTACCATATAGAATAGTGGGGTTAAACTTGTGGTTGAAGTGATGCATGTTTCTAGTGCTATGGATAGAAATACAATTTATGATAATATGTCATACTTTGAAATCATCAAACAAATATCAGAGTTGGATTATACAAAATTCCAAGTGCCTATTTTTCAATACAAGTGGGTTGATAATAGGAGTGTTGTTAAAATAGATGAATTAGGATTTGTGAAATTTGATTTCAGTAAGGAAGGGGAGAAAGACAAACCATTTATACTAGTATCATAGGAAGTACAAGTATTTTATGTTCTAGATCCCACAAATCAAAACTGGTCAATTATTCTGTTGTCGACCAAAACAATTGAAGGGTCAGATAAAAGTTCAATGGAGGATAGCCCTTTTATTGGGACTTTGCAATCATTTCACAGTGGTCCCAATGTAGACAAAAATTTTTATGTTAGAGGAGACCACAATTAAGGGATTTACATAGTCAATAGAGGGGTCAAATATCTTCAGCCCTTAAAAAAAGAGTTCAATAATTAGGTTATTTTTTTATTGTAATATACATTGTGTTACGTTATGTTATTATTTGTTTGTTGTTGCTTTTATGTAATCTAAATTACATGTTAAACCAATTATACAGATAATGAATTATTCTCCTACTACTGCGCCCAATCCTAAGGCACAAAAGGTATCTCAACCTGCTATTGTTGGTCATAGTGAAGTGAAACAATGAGTTTCTCAACCTATTGCTGTTGGTCCGAGTGTTGAGGTACAATGGGTTTTTTAACTTGTTACTGCTGGTCCTAGTGTCGATGATAGCGCTTTAGAGAAACATAATGATGATGCTTATGAAGAATGGTAGAAAATGAAACCCCGATGGTGCAAAAAAAACAAGAGTGCCATAGTTTGATAGAGTTAGCCAAAATACTTAAAGCAAAAGAAAAAGGCAACAAATTTGAGGTGGGATGGAATAAGAGAGGCCAACATGTTAACCCCAACAAATCCATCTTTAGTATCTACATTGTAATAGTCACTTGGCAACGTTTGTCGATTAATGTACAGTCATGGAACTATATTGTCACTGGGCTTAAGAAACTGATGTGGGAAGAGATTATGGTAACATTATGATATTATTTATTTAATTTATTAAAATAAAATAAAATACAAAACATTGAATTACTCTTCATTATCCATTGCAGAGTGAATTTATAGTATATTCCTCGCACAAAGAATATGTATTAAGAATTGTAGGAAAGATTCATAGAGGCTTTCGTACAATTTTAACAAAATATCGTCTTAAATATGCTAAAGGGAAAATCAAGCCGCACCCACCTCCTCTTTATGCACACTTAATATCCCAAGGAGTGTGGGATGTGTTTAGAAACTGTTGTGGGGAGAATAATTTTCAGGTACATTTTGTTTGGTAATATGTTTTCTAATGTTACTTGTATTCATCATTTTGATTGACATTTTTTTATTTATGAAACAACAAGTGAGTTCTGAAAATAAATAATGGGAAAACAAACTAGCATACCCCTACCATAAAGTAAGGATGGGGTACGCTTCACTTGAGAAAAAATTGGTACATATTTTAAATCTACCATAATACTTTTATGTGACAAAAAACAACACCGTAACCATATTACTCTGTTTATATGTAGATTGATGAATAGAAATTGAAATCCACTTCAATCCCATGCCATGTAATATTGAAGGATGATTATGTAAATAAAGAGGGGATACTGATAGATGAAAAAACACAAAAAGTATAGGAAACATTTCTAAGTATGACATAATATAAATTTGATTGTCTTTAAATCATTATTTCATAACAATGACTACTAATTTTCTTATATTTTCTATCTAATATAGTCATAGGAATCAAAAACACCTTCACCCAATGCAGACATACTTTCAACAACCTTGAAGCATCCAAAAAAGTATGGCCGTGTCAGAGGTGTGGGTTTTTGGGGTGACACCCTGAACATATTTTTAGAAAGAAAAACAAGCGGAGGATCAAACCGAGGAAATGAAAAAGATGAGAGAAATAATAACAATGTTTCAAGAAGAATTACAATACCAGAGAGAGATGATATCAAGTTTGATGGGGGGAGGAAAATTGAAGAAAAAACTCAACAACATCTTGTGCGTGAAGATCCCACCCCACCCCACCATCTTTGAGGTGATCCATTCCCCTAAAAAAACTTGACTCAGCTGAGGTAATAAATGTCATAATAATTGTTTCTGTGAAATGTGAATCAAATATACACTGATACCTTTCATTTACTAATATTCTATAGGGTGAAAATAAATGCGATTCATTTATATCAACTTCCACCTATCACCTTGTAGCGAGGGTTATGGTGTTCAATATGCATAACGACATGATACACAATAGAAAACATCCAACAGATCATGTCAGAGTGTCGATTAATGTTTCTAATGATCCATGTTCTGAGCTACCTATTCCAAATAATGATGACGACATTCATACAATCAAACAAGTTGTTGGAACATTCATCTAATGGCTATCAATTATTGTAAAAAACATATCTCCAAGGAGGTAACCATTTCCAATTTATTTTTCAAGATGAACCTTTAACATTTAATGAAAAAAGGTCTGAACCAATGAATGTTATTAAATAATGACAATTAGAAGGGGGTGAAATGAAATATCATCTCAAAAATATCTCAAGGATCAACCAAACAATTGAAATGATCTACTAAGAGCACCTTCACCCCACCCATTCTATATCCACATTTAATATCATTTGAGGCTCATGTGGATAAAACGTTGATAGACAAAAATGCTCACACAATTGATTTTGAGTAAAATATGTAAGGAGATGATAAATCATATTTCATTAGTGCTGAAAATGTAAATGAAATCATCATGTATGAATGTCTAGGCACCACAGTTGTAAATGTATACATGAGGTATGTTTTCATGGTTGGATTTTACAAAAGATGATATACTATGATAATTATGACTAAATACATTTCATATTTTTTGTATGCATATATATGAATTTTTTTAAGGGATTTCCCTATGAATTTTTTGGACTTGTTAGTCCTCACATCACCTCTTGAAAAGAAGAAATAAATGACAATAAAGAGGCTGAAATAATGTCATCCCTGCTCAAATTGTTTGAAAACAAAAATATGGATTATACAGCCTTTTTAATACCAATGATGCAGGGGTAAAAATCTACAATTTAATCATATCAACAATATTTTCATTTATTTCATTACTTATTCCTTTTTTTTGTTTTAGGCAACATTGGATGCTGATTGCAGTCAATTTGGATACTTCAAAGATTTATTTTATGGATTCAAATCATGTATATACAAAAAAACGACCACGCATGATAGAATTTGTGAATTTGTAATACACTAAATCCAACATTTTAGATCTAAACATCTAGTTATATAATTTATATTATCTTTTAACACAAATTCTGTTATGATAGGGCGGTGCATCAATATCTTCTACCTCATGGAATAAATCTAGGGCTTAAAGACAAGAACACTTACAAGATCTACAACTAGACAAGTATACTGGTATAAATAATAATATCTCACTATCCAAACACATATCAAAACAAATTACTTATTTTTCTCTATTTTCTGCAGTGTCCAAAACAAACAAATGGAAAGAAATATGGTTATTATGTTTGTAAATGTATGAAATAGATCGTATTTCATCAACAAACTAGAATCCCTAAAGAGGTATTTTTGAAAATAATTATGAGTTCATTTAAAATATTTATTAATCCTTTGTGGATTTATATATTTTTAGTACTACCATGACTCTCGTAAAAAATCATATTCACAAGACGATATAGATGTGTTTAGAAATGAATGGGTAGCATACCTGATGAAAGATTATACAAAAATAGGATGAAGGTGAATTCCTACTACATATGTTATCATTATATGATCATTGGTATCTCCCTTGTTTATACTTATTGAGAATATATGATCACCCTTTATTATATTTTATAACCTTAGGTTATGAAGAATGGTTTTAGAAATTATTTGTATTTATACTAAATCATAACTTAATGAGATACTCTTATGAACTAGTTCATTATGTTTCCATGTTTCGAAAAGAACTAGCCCTAAACTATTATGGCCTGGATCATTTATATTCTGTATTTTGGTCATTTATGCAGTTGTTTCTTCTAATGTAGTGTGTTTGAAGAATATTTTTTGTACACCACTCAGATATTTAATAACAAAACTAAGGATTATTTATTACTATTGGTTAACTTCCTCTTAGCATATCATCTGATCTGAACATCTGATCCAACATCCCCGTGATACTCTCATGCGACACCATCTCCATGATATCATCATTCAACATTCACTTTTCCTTATCTTCCTTCACCCATTTACTAGGTGAATAGGTGCATTAAGATAAGTAGAAGTCAATGATGAATGATGATATCATAGAGATTGTGTCGGATGAGAGCATCACAGGGACGATAGATCAGAAGTTTAGATTAGATGGTATTTTAAGTGGTAGTTAACCAACCATAGTAAAGTTCACCAAGAATCATTATTTTTGTTATTAGATTATATTTTGTCAAAAGAAACCATCTGGAAAGATGTAAATGTAGTGTTACGATATAATATATCTATGTTAACGAAAAATTATATAATGAAAAGTTGATTTGATTTTCATTATTCCTTACATGGTTCATTTATTTTAGAAGATTTCTGTCCATGTGACATGCCTTTGCAGGAAGAGCAACGACACTATGTCTGCTCAATCACAGATGTAATCTTGATGTTTGCACAGTAAAATCATTTTCCATGGATCTTTCATCTTAACAATTTGTCAAATAAACCCATATCATATATAGATATTCATGCCCATCAAAATCTGGGTACCTATACACCTCATATACAACATGCATCACATCAATTCCCAGCATACACACCTCATATACAACCCGAAGAGAAAAAGACATTGTTATAAGGAAGTGAATACCTGAATAATTCCCTTGTGCTTTTATTTTTCTTTTAGAATTATAAGATACTATTGGCATTTCATGAAATTTACTATAGATAGGAGAGTAATGGGAAATCTGTATCACAAATGACTCAATATTTCATATCTCTATGTGAAATATTAGGTTTGTTTCTATACTTCACATAAGACTCTGCATGTGATCATGTCAAATAAGCTTTTTTGTATGAATTCATCATGTGAACTGATCATGTGATATCATCACATGATCAAATCACATAAACAAATCACATAATCAAAGTAATTCACCTGAACCATGATTTATGTATTCTTGTATTATTTATATGATCACATAAATCTTCAAGGGTTGTGTAATCATATAAATCTCCCAGGTTAATTTGATCACATGATCCTATTATGGTCATGTGATCACATGAATTTGAACAAGTCATGCACTAAATATGATATTTCTAATTAGTCATGTGCCCCTTTTTTACTCAAGTACATTTTTATCCCAAAATCCTCCATTTTTATAATTAATCTACGTTTTCTATTTCTTATGATAAAAATTAATTCATGAATTGAATTTGAGGAGGCTATAGTTCATTGGAATAAAATGGTCGATAGTGTGCAACTCGACTAGTGCATAGTCATTCAGTCCACTCACAAGCATCTTAAAATCATGATGGGAACCAATATCTTGAATTTTCAATTTTCTAATTAGTTTCCCTTATACGAGGTTATTATTTGAAATGATAATATGATATCTCCACCTCATTAAGGGATTATGCCTCTCCCCTACATCCTTAAGACTAATAATATGTTTAGGGAGAACATCTCATATGTGGGTAATTTCATCTCTAAAGAAGAAATCTATAACAATTAATTTTGAAGCCTATGTGGATTGATTTTAAAGGGTTATAACATGATTTGGTGCTTAAACCCATATTTATAGATAAAAAATGTATAATTCTATATCAAATTAGAAGATTGGGTGGTTTTTTGGATGTGTTATTCAATCAGGTGGAAGATTTGGGATGGACTAGGGTTGTCCCTTCTTGGTTCAGTGTACTACCATAGAGTTTGTCGTTGAGCTAAAAAAGATTTGATTTTATGAATCTATTTAGTCTTAATAAAACCTTACTTATTGTAACAAAATTCTGATGGTAGAATTGTTTAGTTTATAGAGTTAATACATAAACACATTTCATTTTATGTATGGTGAGTTTGAAATCAGTATATGGGGAATTAAGATAATCTATGGTGAAATGATTTTAGGAGACAAGTATGATGATTAAATTCATCCCCTATATACTCAGGATGACATGTAATAGAATCCTCCCATTATGAAGGATCTCTTCAATCTAGCTAAAAAATCTCTTGGGAAGGACCCATATCCAGGGGATGACATCCCCTTCAAGAAGTGGGTTGACTTGTTCATCAAGAAGATTCAGTATGAGTGTCTGTGATAGAGCTCGAGACAACCCCACTGACTTGATAGATTATTCCAGGTGAGGAAGAACAATGTACTAGGTGTTGAGGAAGTGGGCTGCCCAGGTGATGCTGGGGTGGAGTAGTGAGTGGGAGTATTAACTAAGGGTACAAGTGAAAATGTTGTAGGAGGAGGTGGTTAGAGGAGGGAATTTGAATTGGTTATATAATGGTGGGGTCACACAGGTTGTGGAATTAGGCTTTTATATTTCTGTTATTCGCCTAGGGCTTGGGTGGGAACCCCTTTGGGGAAAAAGGAATCCCAATTATACTTTATTCCCCTGTTCTTCCTCCCTTATGAAATTCTGGTTGCCTCTAATAAATGTTATGTTCAATGGAGCCTTTTTATTATTTCTAGTGTGAGAGATCCTTATCATCTTGGTCTGGCCTGCCTTTTTCCCCCTATCGGTGCATTTGATATTGTCTTCTTCCCTTGTCCAGCCATCCTCCTCCATTAATATTTCTTTCCATGGAAACTCGCCCGTAATATCGAATGGATATTGTGGAACAAAAACTGGATGCATTAATAGAGAAATCCTCCCACCTCCCTCCTCCACTACCTGGACTATTAAGAATTCGACACCTCAAGAATGGGAGAATCTCCACAAGAAGGGCCTCTATTTCCGCTGTGGGCTTCCTTATTCACCAATGCATAAATGTTACAATTCTAAACTGTGGGTGCTTTTTTTAGGAGAGGATGAAGAATAACCAACCAATATTTCTCCTTTACTGGACACTTATATCCTCCCCAATCCTCCCATTGAAGCTGAATGTATGATGTTAGCATATCATAGCTTGGATTCCTCCTGCTCTGAGATGATCCCTCATACTGCTGACTGTTCTTCTATGAAGTTGGTAGCCACTATTGCTGGAAAACCAATTTTTGTTTTAATTGACAATGACACTTCTCATAACTGTATTTCTCCAAAGATGGCCAAATGATTGAATATTCAAATTCATACATCTACCAAAATGACTTTCAAATTGGGTGAAAGACACCAATTATGGTCTCATGGTGTCTCCTACAACCTTAATCTTACAATGGGTTCCTTCACCTCCCTTCTTGCTATTCATGTACAGGACATTGGCGGCCTAGATCTAATCATTGGCATTACCTTGCTACGTACCTTGGGTGCCATGCATATTAATTGGAAAACCATGACCATACATTTTTCTTCTGATATCCAACACCATACTATTTACGGGGCTCTCTCAACTTCGAGCCAACCCTGATGACTCGATAGTTTATTCTAGATGAGGAAGAACCAATGTACCAGGTGTGGAGGAAGAGGGATCCCCACGTGATGCTGAGGTGGAGCAGTTAATGGGAGCAGTACCTATGGGTACAAGTGTAAATGTAGCAGGGGGAGGCAGTTAGAGGAGGGAATCTAAATCAGTTATATAATGGCGGGGTCACACAGGTTGTGGAATTAGGATTTTCACTTTCTGTTATTCGTCCAGGGCTTGGGCAGGAACCCCTTTGGGAAAAAAGGACTCCAGATTGTACTTTCTTCCCCTGTTATCCTTCCCTGTTGAAATTATGGTTACCTCTAATTAAAGTTCTGTCAAATAGAGCATTTTTCTTATTTCTAGTGTGAGAGATCATTATTAGTCTAAATAATAATCCCAAGTCTTTTCCATCATGATAATTATATTGGGAAAAGGGTTATAACTTTAAAATAGTTTAAGAGGGTCAATTCAATGACTAGGGATTGTTAGTCACCTCCCAAGACAATCACCTTCTTCATCTAGTAAGGATTTTATCAATGTACCTAAGAAGGTACTTATTCACAATGCATAAAAAGGTGGAGTTATGGTCTCCACCTTAATTATGGTTGAGGTGATTGTAGGTGGTACAATTATCATCTTGTTTGTTCCCATGTTGGCTAAGTTATATTTCCAACTACACCACATCTATAGGGGTATGACCCGTTCAGAATATTCTTTTCATTCCAACCACGGTGGGGTTGGATGGGAGCCCACATTGGTGGAAACACCATTTGTGCCTCCATCAACACCACCTTTAGCACCTCAAGTTATCTTTTGAAGTTCCTTCCTCTAAGAGTACTAATTAGAGAAAGTGGGCAAGTCCATACCCAAAATAACCTCTAAAAATAATTAATTTTTGTACTTTGTGGACTTTTTTCTTTTTTAATACCCTAGTAGCTTATCACTGACTCTTTACTACCCATATCATGGACAAGTATCAAGTATTATCTAGTATTATAGCCCCCTACCAACCCAAATGTGTCTTTTTTATTAAAAATTGACATTTTATTAATGTATTATTTCATATTAATGTTTAATTTATTTCATTATTGTTTTATTAACATAATATTTGTTTTCTTATATATGTGGAATTTTTTTTCTTGAGTTTGGATGCTTTGTTTGACAACTAATACCATGGAAGACAATTTTTGAGAGGAGATCATAGATGAAAAAAGGATGAAACATTAATCTTTTTAACTATTTGTTGGATAATTGTAATTATAACCATATAAAAAATTGTTTCAAATGTATATAGAAGTGTTTTTTTGTATTAATGATTTCATGTAAATGCATATAGCATTTTTTTTGAAACTCTTGAGAAAGTTGTTTTGTTATTATATGATTTGTTTTTGTGTAGGTGTTTTTTTGTGCAGTTGTTTTGTGTGAAAATTATATTTTGTGCTATTTTTCTAGTTTTTGTCTCAGGTGTGTAGGGACTGTGCAGGAACTGAGTTTGCCTAGGAAATTTGGCCTTTATTAGCACTAATTAAGCATTGATAAATTGGGATTTTATCAGTGTTGAAAATAGAACTGATAAAGGGGGCCTTTATCAGTGCACAAAAAAGTGCTGATAAAGGGTGCCCTTTATTCGGGCTAAAAAGTGATGATAAAGGGGGACTCAGTGCTTTTTTTAGAGTGGATAAAGGGAACCCTTTATCAGCGTTTTTTATCACAGTTAAAGGGGACCCTCACCCCTTTATGTTCACCGTGATTAACAATGCTTTTCTAGCACTGTTAAAGGCGATTTTTAGGGCATTTAAATGCCCTATTTGTAGTAGTGCGACTAGTAGTGATAGTCTGATTCATTATTTAGAAGATTATACCATTAGTATCATGTCACTAGATCAATTATAAAAATACAACCTATATAATAAATAATTTGGGTAAACATGAAGAAACTAAATAAATAACATACATATCATATAAATAAAATATCTCCCAATGTGGAAATCATGTCTATTGTGTAGATGTATTAATGAAATAGATAAAAAAAATGTAGGGGTCCTCCAAATTCATTATTGGTATACCACCTTCTTCATGATCCTCTACTCATCGATCATCCATATGGACCTTTCACCTAACAAGATCCCTTATGAAACAACATGTTGACAAAAATTCTAGAGTACAGTGTCAGTATAGGACTCAATAGGACCCCACCAATTCATCCTCAACCTAATGAACTCATGTATAATAATTTTATTTCATAATTAAATTAATTTTTTCATGACCATAAACATAAAATCCAAAACCGAGTGGTCATATGCTAACCAACCTGCAACATTCCTCTAGTTGCACCTACTTAATCTCTATTATTGGAGAAGATCAATGATATATCATATTAATAAAGGGCTAATAATAAAAAAATACATCCCTATATAATAATATGTCATCGAGCCATATTAGGACCTTATTACATAAGATAAAAATTTAATCATGATTCAGGTCCGAAGACTGTCTTACCCCTCATGTATTCCGATAAACCATCATACACCCTTGATGACTCCAGTCTAGCCACAGGCCATCAAGAACCTCATGATAGGCCACCAAGATATCATACACAATACATTACCCATTGGGTCATGCCTCATAAAGATCATACCATATAACTTGTGCTCAGTTACATCATTGTCATCATCACATGTCTTGGACACAGCCCATATAAAGTATGCAGCTCACATTATGGTCCAACTATCTAATGTTCTAACACACAACCTCAAAGGGAATGATATCACACATCACTAGGTTTTCATACAAGACATTACAGATATATAATCCTAATAAATTAAGTAGAAATAATAATAATAAGTGATTATAACCCACCATGTAAAGAATACACTATAGGAATACTGAATGTAAAATATCATAGTAGGTCTGACCAGACAAACAGAAGCTCCCACATGAAATCACAATAAAACACCATTATCAGCTATTCCAAAACATTAATTATAAAATTTAAACATGTGTAAAATAGATTCTAAGAGAGTAAGGAACTTTATACCCAAATTCACATATGTCAATGATAGGAATACACCACCTTGTGTGGTTCAAAATCTAGAGTTTAAACATCAAAAGTTAAGAACACATCCTTGAAGAATTATTATTGTAGTCATCAGCATATTTAAACATAAATAATAGAAAATTTTAATAAAAAGAAACCCATATATTTTATTTTATAATGAAATAAAATATCACATGTGATTATAGTTTTCTATCCTTAGGATAATTTCCAAATTATCATTCTTGTTAATTTATATGTTATAAATATTATCCTATAAAATAATTATAAAACCATATCAATGTATTATTTCTCTAGGTTAATTCATGATAAATTTAAAATTTATCAACATCATTCTATAATAAAACATAATAATTATCATTAACAATTTTATAATTATCCTTTGATAATTTTATATTCTATGTCACATGATAATTCCCTTATAATTATCCTTGAATAATTTTTGTAATTATATTATAATAATTTTACTTAAAAATAATAATTTAAAAATTTTCATGTAATAATTTGTTTCTAAAAATTATCCACTATAAATTTGAATTAATTTTACATTAATAATTATTTATAAATATTTTTGATGTTTTTTGTAATTGTCTATTTATTTTTTATGAAAACTTTTACATTTATAATTATTAGTGGATAGTTTTTTTCATAAAATATATTTTTATAATTCAATATTTTACATTCTCATAATTTTTATAAATATTATTTTATAATTAAAAAATATTATCTCATGTAAATTATAATAAATTATACCTTTATCATTCCATAGGATTATCTATTTTCAAAAATATATATTCTTGATATGTTTTCTATAGATTATATATTTTGAACAAAGTGGTGTCATTAACATTTGATCAAAACCATAAATTATCCATTGAATAATTTTTTATAAACATTATTTGATAACTCTAAATTAATATATTCCTAAAACTAATTAAATATATATATTTTAGTTTTATTTACAATTAACCATTGATAATTATTTGGAATTATATTTAATAAAATTAAGATTTATCAATTAAATATGTAAGTAATGTATTATATAGAATACATTTTACAATAAAGGAAAAAATAGATGAAGTGTATTTAAATAATAAATAATAAATAAATAAAAAACATAAACCTCATGTAAAGCTACATAAGAAGGGGTAAACATACACATGGAATGGAGTTGAGAAACCCTGATTGTATGTCGTTGAATCCACCAATCTCGTACAAGTTAGTCCTAGGTAGATCAAACTTGTTAGAATTAATTGAGTAAATGGATAGATCATTAGTGTAAAAACCCCAAAACAAATATTCCATATATCAAAGTCCATAACTCCAAATTAATACCCTAATTCAGTAAAATTATGGTGATGTAATTAATTTAACTCATTTAATACATCAATGAGTTTTTCATGCCAATATTGATCAAATGTGAGCTTTTGAAGGACCTTCACAAGTAAAAATGGACTTATTGGGGAAGCGAGGGGGAGATGAACTCGAAAATTGAATAAAATATATAATTTAATAATTAGATAAATAATTTCAATAACTTAAAATCTCTTGTGATTTATTCAAATACACTACAAACATAATGGTTATGTAGAGCCTATGGTAAACCCATCAACTTGGACCTAAGGGTAGATTTATATTTATCAAACAATTCACCTTTTCATAGATATATAAATTTATTTATAAAAAATTATTATAAATATATTAAATAAATTCCACATATGTGTGACATTACCAAAAACTTAACATCCACCAATTTTATGTCTCACAAAATGTAAAATCTACTCATTGGACCTAAAATGATCTTAGATTCATATATGAGACACTATTTAGGAGATATTTTAATATTTTGGAAAAATATCACATGTTTGGTTAAATGTATTTAATATTTTAATTCTACCAATGCCAAAAATCTATGGGCCTTAGAATAAAAAGACTACTTAGCTTCTAACTCCAAAAATAATCCAAATAATAATCAATGGAAAAAACTTAGCTGTACCTTAATTAAAATCCATTAAATTAATCAACAATGTTTTTTTATTGAAATGTTTCATTTTTCAAATAAAAATAATAATAGTTTATTTTTCAATTTGGGTTTTTATAATCAATAAAACATGTAGGATATTACCATTATCCCCCACTATTGACTTATTGTATCCAATATGAAATCTTAGTTTTATTTATTGAACATATTATTCGATAAATCTTGAATATTAGACTCTTGCTCCCAAATTTCAACCTAGATCTATCCTTAATATAAATGAATTTGGATAAGTGGTGTTGTCTTCCTATATTAGTATTTCTCAAGACCATATATCATATACACTAGACACTCTGCATAAGATGTACCAAAAACTATCACAAATTCTTTATAGTTGATGACATGCGTAGGATGAACCATCTACATGTGGTGTAGTGAAACACGAAACACCTCATGCATAACCAATTTTCTACAATTATGGTACATATGTTTTTCCATTTTCCCTACTCATTTAGTGATAAAAAATTATCCTGAAAATCATTTATCTAGATTTAATTAATTCCTAAAACATTTATTTTCTAACTAAGGCATCAATCCCATACAACCATGATATCCCATATGAAACAATATAATTTTCATCCTATGGTCATCATTTGATCTGTATCTTCTCTGAATGGGGATCATCCTATTTTGAATCAACTAAACTAACTTAGTGGTTTCATGAGCTATATTATGGCCAATAACTTATGACTCACCAGCCTTGTGCCAATAGAGAAATGAGGAACATATACTTCCACAATTAGCATCAGAAGATACCCTAAGATTCAAATCATGATAAAAATTATTTTATGAAAACTCATCCATGGATCGACGATCGTCCCAGCCACCACTAAATAAAAGGAGATAATTTTTGAGAACATTCTTTAATTTTCATATAGTCTACTTAGATTTTCCATTTCCTAAAGACAAAATGACGAGAAAAATTGAAGATGATTCCCAATTAATTTATAAAATATATTCAAAAATCACAACATAAAACATTTGTATTAGATCAAAAAAATATCAAGGGAACTCCACACAATTGTATGATCTCTCAGACATAGAGAATTCCCAAATCCTTCAAATAGTGAGTCTCTCTGAATGGTAAGAGAGGAGATACCCTCATTAATTGATAAACAATTACCCAAAATATTTCACAACACATTATTGTCTTCAGAATCCTTTTGAAAAATTCTATTGAATCGTAATTTAACTTCACCATGGTTATAAGAAGTTGCTGAAGAAAACCACAATTTCACTGGTTCTCTCCCTTCACCCTCTTACGGATAAGGGTTTGGATGTTGAAACCATCAATGCCCATCTCCATCCTAGGCCATATGAACTAATGTTTGAATCCAATATACATCATGGTAATACTATTATATACATCCAATTTAGATGTAAGGTAATCTCTAATCATCAAATAACTGATTTATGAAGGTTATAAAACTATCCTATGCACCATGATTGCATTCACATTGTCCAAGGTGCGCCTAGGTATTAGGTTACCCCTAGCCAGCTATTACCCTATCATAGGACACTATGGGTATGACTCATGACCAGAATTATACTATTTCATAGGATAATTCATATTCAATAAATTTAAAAAGGTGTAGATATATGATCATATGATGCATCCACTATGAAATCACCCAATAAGCTCATAATGTGCCACTTCTCCTCTGAAAACCACTTACTAAACTTCTTCCCAGCATGCGTAATGTGGGTTAGAGCATCCAAAACAATGTTACCTTTCCTATGTGTATACATCAATTAAAAACGAGTGTATTTATATAATTAACCAATTATTTATATCTAAGGGTCAAGTACCTCTATGTGAAGATATATTGAAGGATTTTATGGTTTGTGAAAATAATGAATGTCTCAAAAAAGATATATTATAAAAAAACAACGTATGTGAAAAATGGAGGAAAGATCCATATAAATTGTAGGTTAGTTCCTCTCATGGTATCATAAATAATTATACCCTTGAGATTCTAAATTCACTCTAAGAATTAGTACCGACCCTAGACCAATTCAACATGCATCACAATACACTACATAACTAATACAAGGATCCAGATTATCAGTACTAGAGATGTTATGATCCCTATATATAGCTAATGGAATGATTCTTCATACCACTCATACCAATGATATCTCACTCCCTTATTTTCCAAAATCATTCTGGGTACTGTTGGATGGGATAAATCCTAGACAAACCATTGGTAATATCCCTCCAAACATAGAATTATCATGATATTAATTTTTTTAGACTTGTGTAGGAAATTACTTTTTCAAAATTATAAGGGTACATAGATATATCTGTCATATACACCACCTGTCATATAAACATCACCTCTTTAATCCATAAGTCACTTGTTAACAACTTGACATAAAACTAATGTGCTCGAATCATACTCAAAACAACCTCTAGGTGAATAGAATTATTCATTGGTGATGGTGAGTGTATGAGGATGTCATTTATGAACACTGTGAAAAATGATTTTAGATTTGGGTGGAAGAAATTTTCTATTATATCCTTAACCACTTTATGTGTGTTTTTCAGAAAAAAAAAGATATCACCAATTATTAATAAAACCAATTCCTTATCCAAACCACTATCATTATAATTTCATCATATCGAAATCAAAAATATTTAAATGGAGATTATAGATCAATCATTGATAACAATAGGGATCCCAATATTGATTTGAATGATTGTGGTTCCTCAAAAATAGATATCTATTCTTCATCATCACCTAGTTC
This sequence comes from Viscum album, assembly GCA_963277665.1. NCBI lineage: Eukaryota > Viridiplantae > Streptophyta > Magnoliopsida > Santalales > Viscaceae > Viscum > Viscum album. The sequence goes on along the minus strand of OY728153.1, from coordinate 55,045,886 downwards.
ATCTTTAGTTAATCAATGCATTTCTCAAGACTAATCCCTCCATTATAGATAAAAAATAAGTCACCCCCTATAGTGAAGTACAAGGTCCAATAAATTCATTCCCCTCCAAGAAATATACATTACACTTGATATCCTTCAACTAAGTCAGCACCATATGATATGGGGGTCTTGAAAAGACTTTTTAACCCAATATGATCTTTAACATAGAAATAACTATTATATTAGGGGGGAGTCCTTCGAAGTCATATTGGAAGTCATCCTAAGATAGATCCTTGATTTTTAGAGAAGATGAGGTGGTATCAAATGATCATACAAAAAGGTAAAATCCCACTATATATTTTATGATCATGCTGAGCTTACTCATGTATGAACCCACCCTAATTGATCCCAATTCCCAATCTCCAATCATCATGAATGTAACACCCTTCAAGGAGGTAACACAAACCTATCTACAATAGCATTCAATGTGATATCATAAGATGTTAATCCACTACATTATGAGAATCACATTGGAAGCCAACACCTCTAAAATTATGAATTCCCATTAATGTTCATATCCAACCTTAACTAAATGTACCTTTTGGAATCAATGAAGATGGTCCACTCTCATTCCCAATGATGTGTCCACGGTTACTAAATTAGAGGATAACATGAAATTTAAGTAATTTCTAACAACTGGTTTTGTATAATTAAAATAATTGTAAGAAAAAATCATTGAATTAAGAAATTGATAGAGTGGATGTGATCAAAACTGTACCTAACATGGTGGATGGTCCCTCCCCACTATATTTTAGAAACTAATAAACCTCATAAACACACTCTAGATCTAATATATGACTATATCCCAGAAATTCTACCATATGTTAAGTCTACATCCCCAACTAGGAACCCATACAATAACCCATGGGAAATGACCATTACTTTCCTCAACCTCTTGGAAGACTCGATTTCAGGTCTCTATCGAAAAAATTCTTGAAATTGACCTTTTCTCCAAACATTAAAAACATTCTCTTTGGTACCGGGAATATAATACTATCATATCTAAACATACAACAATTAAAGCACATAGGTTCAACTCTAGAAGGAACCAAATATTTTAAAAAATGTTAAGCTTTCATTCCACAACTATGTGTTATGTTCATGTCTTTACTCTTCATTCCATCAGATAATGTAGTCACATTACAAGTTGGAGGATAACCTCTCTATGTAATGAAAGGATTAAAAATACCAGCTTCTATACCGTCCTCAAGAATTAATAATCTAGATATTCAAGGCCTTTATGGAAACATTTGGGAAGAAATCTCAGTCAAATATCTATAAAAACATTCTATAGCCAAGTCTATGTATGATTTTAATCATTATAGAATTATGGAAATCATTACCGGTGAAAAGTAGTGTGAAAAAGTGGATTGGAGAAATTTTTTTGGAGTATTTTTATATTGTTATAGATCCCTAGTGTATCTCATGTTCTTATCAGGTCATCAGAATGCAGAGGAAAATATTCCGGAAGACATTTACTTAATTTCCTCCCAGGTGAAACCCTCATATCATTTATCATATTCCATAATACCCCAAGAATTCATGGAGGGTCCCTTCATCATGAAGGATTCCATCTTCACCTTCTTATCTAATAAAATCTAAATGTGATTGATGATACCCTTGGGTATATATGCCTAATACATGAAAACTTACTGTCCATAAGAACCTTGGAATTATAGGGTATTCATGAGTGGTACTCACTTAAAAACTCTACCTTGGATATTTTTAGGGACTAGAATGAAACCTATACCTAGAAAACTGGGGCAGGTTGAGGAGAATTTTCAAGAATACCCTCATACTCAGATATCAATTCTACCAACCATCTATAATGTGGGATCCTATAAAATAAGAAATAATGTTTATAACATAGTAGGAATTATTTAGTTTTATGGGATTACAAGGTTCCTTCTATTATTCTTCCCTCAAAACATGGTATAACCCTCCTTGATATAACCATAGTCTTCTTCCCCGCATGTTTGTCATAGTAATAAAATATATATATTAAAATAATATAATTTTTAGTTAAACTGAAACATTTTAGGAATGATATTTCCCAATATAATGAAGAAAAAGATATACCACACAAAGAGAAACGATCCTTTGAATATTACAGAAATAAATGTATCTAAATAAATAACTATAATGCATTACAATAATATCAATATATATGTTATAGAAACCAACCTTCTTTTTCATATTATATGAACCAAAGAAAAAATGATAAATTGGATACCAATATCTTGTGCATCACTTGAGGTGAATTTAATCAACAATAATAGAAATACTAAATTTACCCCACATTATAGAAACTCAAAGGTCCACTATGAATTATTTTCCAAAAAATATCATTGTACCCCAAATCGATGAACTACCATGTCATATCAAATTTACCCAGTCCCAACCCATGAAATGGTAAGATAGTGTTATTTAATATTGATACTTTGATACCATTTTTTAATACCCTGACATGAACCACTATGTCTAATTAGGAGGGTCACATGACCTCACACATGAATTATTATAGATAAGATGTAGTTTAATTGAATCTTGGGTATGATTTTATTTGAGAGGATAATAAATCATTAGTATCATGTCATATGATAAATAATAATCAATAAAAATATAATCAATATTCAAAGTAAATAGGTATAAACTAAATAAATGTAATATATGTATTATGAATAAAAACCCAACATGGTAAGACTGCATAGTGAAAAATATTTGGAAATAAATAAATATAACTAAAGGGTTTCTTTAGAGACCATTCCTATCCACCACTAACTTTGTGCTTCTTTTCTCATCTATCCACCACAGGGCCTTTTCCCTTCACTAGATCCTTTATGAAATATACAATCACATTGAAATGTTTGATTTGAGTGTGAGTAAAAAAATCAATAGAACCCAAAAAATGAGTCTTTAAGATGATGTGCACATACATAACATGTTTATGGAATAATTATATTAAAATTTTAATGATCATAATCATAAAATCCATAACTATGTTTTCATGTGCTAACCAAGATTCCGTAGACCCCCGAATGTACCTAATCTAGCTCAATGTCAAAAGGATTGTCATGTTATATCAAAATTATTAGGGATCAATAATATAATAAAAACTATTTCCAATAAATCATATGGAATCAAGTCAGATCAAGAACTATGGTTTTTTATTCTGATTCTTTAATGGGGTTGTCCCCAAGGCCATAATTCCCCTTGAGTATTCCCCCAAGGAAGTCACACACCATTGATGCCTCGAGTTAGGACCACAAGATGTCATCCACCTTGATTAAGGTCCCCTATCTATCAAGCCCTTAATACGCTACATGTGGTCAAGCCCGTTGGACATCATTCCCCAAAGCCTGTGCTCAATTCCATTATATTCATCACCACAAGAAGCACACAACCACCCTAAAAGGGATGTACATCACAATATAGTCCACATGTCTCATGTTCCATCACAAAACCTCCAATTAATTAATATCACACATCACAAGGTATGCAGAGAAGTACGGAATAATATATCTTCTAGAGAAAGAATATCATAGTATATAACAACAAGAGACCAAAATGGTAACATGAAACACAATAATATAACAATACACCTATAATAAAACATCATCGTATGTATCACAGGCTACACACATACCCACATGCATTCAAAATATCACATGGTGATTAGCTCATATGACACGATAATAAAATAATTTAATCATGTGTATATAGAAGTAAAAGAGATTAAGAATATTTATATCTTAAGTCAACCATTTCAATAAAAACATCAAATTAGATTTTTTTTATTCAAAATTTATAGTGAAACCCTAATAGTCAACAAACATCAACTTATGGACTTATTAGCACATCCATCAACCCATCAACACTCAATGTTCTCCAAGGGTTCCTATAACAAAAAAAATATTTTCTTTCAAATATAAATATAAAATCACTTGGAAAAATATTATTCACTCTCAGGGGTAGTTTTAAAATAATCATTTAGGTCAAAATTTGTGTAATAAATATTATCCTCAAGAATAATTATAAACCCACATTTGATAATTTATATATCTAAACCAATTTGTGAAAACATATGGTATTCCTTATAACATTTCATTAAAAAAACCCATATAATAATACATTATAATTTTTTTATTCTATATTTATAATTTGATTACCTTATAACATGTTATTCCCCCTTATAATTATGTTACAATAATTTCTACAATTATATTCTACCATTTTTTCATTAAAAAATATCCATTCAAAATTAACATATTATAATTTGTTTTAAAATATCATCCTTTGATTATTTGTTGTAATTAACCATTCATAATTCATGATAATAATTTTTATAATTTTCATAATTGTAATTTTATAGTTCTTGATAATTTATTCATTTATAATAATTCAATGATAATTTTTTTCCTTAATTTTTTGTAATTTGATATTTTCACTTTTGATATTTTTTTATAAATATCCATTTTTAGTCAAACAAAATTATCATTTGGAAATTTAAATAAATTACCCCTTTATAATTCCATGTGATTATTGTTTTCCAAAATAAAAATATATTTTAATGATAAATTTATTATGTATTATACCATTGGATAAAAATAGAGTAATTATTGATTGATCAAAACAAAAAATTCTCCATCGAATAATTTATTATAAATTGTCCTTTGAAAATCCAAAATAATTATGTTAAAAATCTATCGTAATATTATTTGATAATTTTATTTAAACTTTTTATTTGATATTATTGTGGAATTATCTTTTATAAAAACTGATATTTTTTATTCAAATATAATATTAATTTATTTTCCATAATTATTTTATAAAAATGGAACAAATAGAAGAAAAATGTTGAAATTATAAATTAAGAACAAAAAATCACAAACCTAGTGTAGTGGTACAAATGAATGGGGAACCATGAAGCTTTGAAAGGATTGGGGAATCCATGATTGGATTATTGGTGACTCCATCAATCCCACACATATCAGTCCCAATTCAATCTAATTTATATTATTAACAAAGATGAAGGCTATATAATTTCTGTACAAAAACTAAATCCCAATCATGCATTGCATTATTCAAGTTCTTTAACCAAAAATTAATCCACTATTTTAACCAAAAATTAAATTGTGTTAATTAATATCACTCATATTATATGATTATTAGTTTTTAGGTCAAAATGAGATAAAATCCATGGTTTTGAAGGACCACCATGTGTAAAAATATCATTACTATGGAAACATGTAGGAGGTGAACAAAAAATTAATTTTACATAAAATTCAATAACAAAATATAATTAAATTTTATAACATACCCTCTTATATGAGTTATCTAAATATTTGATGAAAATAAAGGTTATATCGTTCATAGGGTAAACCCCACACCCTAGACCTAATGGTTGTATGATAATTATCAGACGATTCATCATTCATGAGATAAATTATTTTTAATAAAAAAAATATTATAAAAAAATATTAAATAAATTTTTCTAGTGAGAGATATTATGAAACACATGATGCACATAAATCTGATGTCATGATTGGGTTAAAATATACATCATGGACCTAACAACACTATCATATGTTTCATATGAGACACCTTTTTGGAGGAATTAGTTCATTTTTGTTAAATAGAGTTATTGTAATATAATATATAATATATTTTTTTTCTTTATTCATCAAGGATATAAGAGACTTTGAATATATCATCGAATCATAACATAACTCTAATAACATCTTATTGAATATTTCAATGTAAAAAGTGGGAATTTACCATTAAAGAGAGCCTATAAATAAATTATTATGTTATTTTTTTTAAAAAATTACAATTTTACATAAAAAGTAATAATAATTTATATTCAAATTGGATTATTATTATCAATATAAAATTTAGGACATTACAATTGTCTGCAACTATTTAATTTTTATCAAAAATAAGTAACTCTAGTGGTTTTTCTCGAACAAATCATCTACTGATAATGAAAATATTACTTCAAATTCCATGTATCCTTGTATATCTATCCATACATCCCAAAAAAACTGGACATGTGTTATAATATTACCTCATTTACATTCTCAATCTAGTTTTTATTCTACACTTGATGCTCCTCATATAATGAATCAACTTCCAACTCAACATCCTCAGAGTTGAGGACATGTGATGGATTGACCATGTACCTTTAGACCAATGACATATGAGAAAATTTGTGCATACCTTGGTTTTGATAAGAATGTTCCATAATATATTCCACTATATGAATTAGTTTAGTTATCATGAACGGACCCAAAAAAATTAGTTCTAGCTTTCCTTGCTTCCTCTAACATCAGTAGCCTAAATGATGATTCAAAATCAAGAAAACATAATATCCATAACGAACCCAAAGGTGTACTCCTATGGCCAATATATGTCATATAATTTTTTCTATATTGTGAATACTCATTTGAAAATATAACTCACTCCTTGAGAGTTCTCTTGAACAATGTTGGTTTACAGAAGTTTTTGCCTCACTTGCCTAATTCCCATTGAGTGTTGAGCAACATGGCCTTCTATAAAGAGAATCATAATGTCAAATAAGAATTAAATCATGAAATATTTTGTTATATGAAAACCAAATATTTTATGGGTTATTATACCACATTTAAACAAAGTCTAGCACACAATCATGATGAATATCCTCCAATATTCTCATATTTAGCTCATATCGACCATATGTCTGAGGATTTTATGCCCTGATAAATCTTTGATGAGTCAATAGGTATATCAATACTCCCTTTCAAAAGAAATATGTAAAATTGTTATCTAAAAAAGAAAAGAAATTCTCAATGGAACTATAGGAAAGAGTAAAACCTCTCGGATATTGAGATATCATAGATCCTCCATTGAATGAGTATCTTAGACTAGAATAAAATGTGCAGTGTTCTATAAAGGATCGATAATCTCCCAGAATATGTCACGACTCATTTGGGACCTCGATATCATTGTCAAAAATTTCATCATGATTTCTTACCACATACACATAGTTAGAGTAGTTGAATGATGTAAACCCCTAGGTTGTTGGTTCTCATCCTTCACCCTGTGATAAGTAAGGCATTGGGATTCAAAACAAGTAATATACCACTTCATCCATGGACAACAACACTAATGTATGATTTCATGATACATCATTTTCAAACAAGGATGTTATTCTTATCAGTATTTATAATATTATAAAATAATATTCTCTAATATAAAATTAAGGACTAATATTCTCCAATGCACCATGATTATATCTTCATCACCCAATGTGCACCTTGATTTCGGGTCACACACATCCTATTCTTCCATCATCACTACACACTCTGGCATTAAATCATGAGATTCTATAACCTTTAACAATATATAAGATTTAATAAATATTGGTGTAAAATTCATATATCTAGGATCTTCAAAAGAATTCACCCTCATGTTAGTGAATAAAATCATAAAGTGCCACTTCCCCTCTTAACACTACTGACCAACCTCTTGTTAATCCACCATCCTAGGAATATTATCATCCAAAATCGAGTTTCCTTTCATAGTTACATACACCATATCAATAAATAATGTCTATATATAATCTTCCCAATACTTGTATATCATGTTTAGTTCTTTCTACATGAAGATATATCGAAGAATTTATAGGTCTATGAAAATAAAAAACCTCTCACCAAAGAGATAATGTCACCAACATTTCAATTCCTAGACCAGAGCTATAATATTTAGATCATGTGTAGGGTTTCTCCACACATGGTGACTTTTCCAGAAATTCCCATAGGGAAATTCATTCTATCTCAGCATTAATACCACTCCTAGAACAATTTTAAATGAATCATAGTATCCTACATAACCAATAAATATATTATGAAATGTCAATACTGGATCTATCTTCAGCCATATCTTTATATCCTCAAATTAATATCCACACAACTATGATGTAATGCCCCGACCCCAGTTACCCAGATTCGGTGCATTATTACATAACATCAGCATGATCACAAAAGATCCAGTCTCGAAATACCGATTAGTTTAGTAGCCTTGGAAACACTAGATACATTCATAAATGTTACATCACATCATAAAGTGAAAAACTACAATAACAAAGTCTCCATTTTCCACACTCATATCCCCTTCAGACTATCCCTACAGGTCATTCCTAAAATACTTCTTCATATCCTGGAAAAAATTAAAACATTGAAAGGGGTGAGATAAGATGCTCAGTAAGGATAACAGTATAGAGAAATCTTTCATGAATAAACATTAACATTTAAGGCAATGTATAACTAAAAAAATAATTTTAAACCTGAACTTCAAAATAATATGGAAAAAATAAAATGAAATAATGCCATTTACTTGTTCACATGGATATTCTACTAGTCAAATAATCGCATGCAATATCAATAAAAACTTTCATAATGAAGGAATGCATAATGCCAGACTATCAAAACCACGTATCCAAGGCCTCGTGCCAAGAATACAAATAAGATTTTGTCAAGGCCTCGTGCCAAGACACTAGTTTGTCTCATTAGACCTACCGATGCATCGAGTAGCTATAGTGGGCTCCACCCGTCACTTATTAAGTCCAATGCATTCCTCATATGAACAGGTTTAAACATATCATAAACCATAACATAATCGTATCACATAAAACATGCATAAAAGAAACATAACATTTCCACATTTCAATTAGAAGATATCAATACAACACATTGATATAATAAAAACACTTTCAAAACCATTTTCAATACCAAAATAAAAGAAAATTAAAACTTGGTATTTATTTTTCATTTAAAAAAAGTTATGGCTTGTAGAGGAAGCCGAAACTCAAATAATGGTCACGGTGTCAGAGAAGTCATTGTCACCACATACGTATGAAAATAAAAACATTCCTTTTTTTCATTTAGTAAAACCCATCATATAAAAATATTCCTTTTGAATAAACGTAAAAGTCAAAGGGGTTTATACACCCTATAAAAGAAATTTGTGTACAAAACAAAATATGCCTCAATGAATGGAGATTGAGATGAAGTCCCTTACAAAGATAAATTTTTAAATAAAATAGATCTATTATGTGTATTCACTATAAGTACACATAAAGAAAGTACAAATACAGGATAGGACATAATAATATCATGACATTTTTTGAAAGTAGGATGGAAATTGGGTTAAGAAGTTACCTTACCTCATGTCCGACTTCACTCGATCGTTATTTACTCTCCTAAATAATAAACTAGAGTTAATCTCTACTTTCTTAAGAACATTTTTCAAGTTCATTATCCATTTTATATAACTTATTACAATGTTACTGAAATTATGTAGTCATTTAAGTTAATAACGGTCGTTTTGTCGATCTTTGGTACATGAGTCAACAATAAACTTCTTATAATTACTAGTTGTTTATGTGGTAGAATATCCATTATATCCAAAATTATATTAATGATGTAGATATAATATATATCATAAATATCCATTATATACCTTCATTCATAATATTACGTAACATTTAGAGGTAATAAATGAAATGCACAGTTCATGGAGACGGTAAGCCGTACGTACACATGAACACTACTTTCATTTCTATATCATATTTAATGGAATGAAATCATAATTATATAGAGGTATATTATAATTCTATTATAATATCATATATAATATCATTTACTCCATCCTTTATACATCCCACATATGCCATTAACGATTCAAATCACTTTGAGGGGGCGGTAGTCTGCACTTCCTAAAATGAAATTATCGCGTTTACCCATAATGGAAATCATAAAGGTATACCATAAATGAATAATAAATAATCATAACTAAAAGTAAAACATAATATATATCATATATAAAAACAGTTTCATCATAATGGCCACCATTAGAGGTGTTAAAAGAATATTTGAACAATCATCATTTCATGAGGCAATATTTCACCACCCACAGAAACAGTATGTTCTTTAACCATTAGATGGAGGTGTGTGTAAGTGTAAATCAAATAATTCTCATAACAACATCCTAGTATATTTAAGATACTGGTGTTATTACAAAATAAAGTAATAAATAGAGTTTAAGGGGTTTGAGAATAAAAATAAAACAAAATAACATAAGAGAAGACATTACCTTAAAATACGGTAACTCTTTTTTGATTTGAGCCAAAAGCTTCCTTGGGAAGAATTATGCCAAATTTAAGGCTTCTAGGAGTAATAGAAAGAAGTTTAGAGAGTATCTAGGCAGAGGTTGGCCGATCCAAATGGATTTTATTGTGTGAATAAGGTGGTAGTGGTGGGGGCCTTTTATAAAAGGAGAGGTGGGGCAGTCTTGGAAACTCATGAAATGTTACATTATTATATAATGATTTTCAGATTTTAAAGGTCCCAGACTTATATATTTTGAGTCTAAGGTGATAAGGGTTCTAAATAAACTCATACAATAGGTTTTTAACAAGTGTAAGTCTTATATTTTACATTATCTTTTCATTTTATTTAAATCGTTAATTAATGAGGTAATCGCTGCATCATCATGGTGTCATAAAACATTTAATTAATTTAATGTCTAAAAATTATAAAAAAATAGCATGATATAGGAAATCATTTTATCTTTCCAATGAATATTTATAGTAGAAAGGTTAACTTACATAACCCCATGTAATAACTATTTTTGTAAAACAACACATGTTTGTGACAATTTTATTTTTACTTTAAATAAAAAGTTATTAATGTCATTTTCTTACCCAAGTGGCTCCATGGGGTACCCAAGTTGACCCATGGATTGTATTGGTCGGCCATGACTCATCCAATAAGTTTAGTACATGTTTCAAGCTATTTTCATATTTTTATAATATCATTTTTACCTTAAATTTCACTAATTACCTTAAATCGTGATTAAGAAAACTTAAAAGTTACTATTCACCAAAAATTATTTTAATCCCATTGATCCACATTTTACTTCCTAATGACAATGATATATGTCATATTTTGGAAATTCAAATCACAAAGGTGGTAAAATTTCATTTAAAGAAAAAATCATTTTTTTTAACTACCACTTAGTGGTTTCACTATTCATCAAAAATCGAAGTTTTTCAGAACAACACCAAAAATTAACCCTAAGATATATTTGATATTCCTAATTCAAAAATGATGTCTATTTTAAAAAATTCTTAACATATAATTTGAATTAATTAATATAATAATTAATTCCCGCTGTCACAACAAATAGCGTGTTTTTAAGAAAGAATATCAATCAGAAGATTGGCAATTGTTTATGTCCAATTTCAAAGTGAAATTAATTCTAATGACCACCATTGGATAAAATGGTAAAAATATATTCTAATTAAACTTTAGAACCACTCAATTTTATACTTTATCACTATAAATTATTTTTATTAAAAAAGATGTTTTTAAGTATTTTTCACTATTCATCAAAAATTGGAACTTCTCAGAAAAATACAAAAAATTCAACATAGGATAATTTTGATATTCTGTATCGAAAAATGAAGTCCATTTTGAAATATAAAATTTATATAATTTCAAAAAGTGGGTATTACTATTCATAATGGCTACTTTGAATGGTTGTGGTGTGTGTTAGAACTCAATGTTGCGTAAAACACACACTGCTGTATTATTCAAAGAGAAGCGTACCATGGAAGTTTGGGGTGTTACATTCTCCCCTCCTTTAATAAATTGCGTCCTCACAATTTAAAATTTTTCTTTGAAAATAAATGGTTGAAAATAGAAAATACCTTTGTGTAAAACCCACATCGGAAATAGGGTTAAAAAAATATAACTTTAAAAGAAATAAAGAGAAGTACAAAGGTCACCTGAGATAGCCCATACTAGGATTCTATGAGAATATGGATATGGAGGAAAAACAAACCATCAAGGTCTGATGGAAAGTTGTAGAAAATAGGATTAGGAGAAAGTTAACCACAAGAAAATCACAAACTTGTGATTGGTTAAACGGTCATTGAATCCGCAGTTGGAAACGTTAACCGACAACGATTTTGTATTAAGTTACCTTTCATAAAGTTGAGGAATTTATTTAGGGGATTTACTAATAATGTAAGGAAATATACTTACTTCTCATGTAGACTTTCATTCTTTAATAATTTTTTACCACAAACCCATCATTCACTCCAAAAGGTAATAGAACTCAAAATATTCTATTTATCATAATTGTATAAGGTTACAAATATTAAAACGTACCATTTAGAATAGGAAAACTTTTTTGTAATAACCAGGGACTTCTTGTAGGATAGTGGTAGGTAATAAAGGCCTGTCACACTATGGTTGTGGGTTCGATTCGTACAGCTTTGTCTGACACGACAGGTTATCCCCCAACTTGTAGGTTCTTTTTTTCCTAAAACTATAGTATTATAATATTCCAAAAATAATCTTCATAAATGTTTTAACCTTAAACAATACTATCCAAAGTTCAACTTAATCCATTCCATCCTTTATAGTTATCCAAAATACCTCTGTCCAGACTTTCTCTAAAAGGTATCTAAATTCCAAAATCAATTGTATCATCAGATTCCTCAAACAAAATAAAGTTTCTATTATTGTCATATACTAAAAATATGATTACCTTCATCATATTAAAACCTTAATGAAAACAACAAGTACTACAGTACAATCCTTATATATATCACATTATTCTTATAACCAGAATATAATCCTTGAGTCCAAAAGCACGAATACATTAATTATTCCACTTCAACTGTAGTAACAACATAAGATTGTCCTTGATCCCTTGGCCTTTTCTGAGGTAAGTTTCCCTGACGCTTAGTAAATTCATTTTCATAATGCCCCATTTCCCTACAATTGTAGCATTCAACATTGATAGACTCTTTCTTTCCCTTGAAATCACGAGCCTGGTGACATTTTTCTCCACACTTGTAAAAAACACCCATTCCTTTTAGGCATGTACCGGGGTGATTCTTCCCACAATTTTCACATAATGGAAAATAATTCTTTACCTTTTTCCCTTTATCTATCTCTTATTCCACCATTCTCTTCTTCTCTTTCTTTACTTTATTGTCATAAGATTTAGAGAATTCCTTTTCTGTCTTGATAGAACACGAGACTATATCTTCGTATGTTGAGAAAGATTGTGATACTAAATATCAAAGGAGAAATGGTTTTAACCCATCAAAGAAATGATAAATCTTACTTCTTGGGTTACGTATATAATCTGCATCATGTCTTGCTAATCTTGTAAAGTTGGCCTCATACATTGCGACATTTTCATCCTCCTTCTGCCTCAGACTCAGAAATTGTCTTTCCATATCTGCTCGATGGTCATGTGGAAATTATTTTTCTAAGAAAATTTCCTTAAACTCCCTCCATTCCATACTTGATAATTCTTCATCTTCCTTTTTGTTTTGAATCAGCGACCACCATTGATCGGCATCTCCAGTGAGGTGATAAACTTCCATGACCACCTTCTCCCTTTTGCTACTCCCCAAGGTGTGGAATATTTTCTCTAAGGAGTTATCCATTGCTCAGCTACTAATGGATTTGTATCCCCATTAAATATTGGCGGTTTTTGCCTCATGAAATGATCTAACATTGACCCTCCATGTTGCGGATCAGGGTGCTCCATACGAGTAAGGTTATTATACATAACCTGAGTTAGTTGTCCCAGTATGGTAATAAGTTGATCAACACCAGTTGTATCTCCAGCTCCATAATAATTATCTTGAGCAGGAGGGAAATCCCTACATGGAGTGCGTGCATTGATACAGTTTCCATTCCTCCCACTAGACGCCATTTCTAAACAATGGTATAAACTAGATTAGTTTATGAATCAGAATACATAATTACAAACTTTCAAACCACTTAACATAAATTGAACTATTTATGGATATAATCCATAATCACAAAAATGTTTTCTTTGAGGAAGTATATACTCATAACCCTTTATATTGTTTTGTAAAGAAAATGAGAATTATCCTAAGCATAGCCCCTGGGAGTGTCATAACCAAGAGTGCAGCAAGGTCCGTTGTCATGCACCAGTTCCCATTTGAGTCTAGATCAAAGCGGTGTTTTCGGGTTTTACCACTAGGTACATCTGGGCCAGATCTGCTTCTACTTTCTCGTATCCATACAGGGATGTATTGCTCGAAAAACTCACAAAATCTCTATAATACCAAAATTCTAGGAAGTTCTTCTATACTAATCCTGAAATTTTATCATAGGTCTATGTGCTATAATCATAGTTTATCTAAATCTAGCTTCCAAGGTTAGTACTAAACTACCTCTGATACCAACTGTAATGCCCCAACCCCAGTTACCTAGAGTCGGTGCATTATTACGTAACATCGACATGATCACAAAAGATCAAGTCTCGAAAGACCGATTAGTTTAGTACCCTTGGAAACACTAGATACATTAATAAATGTTTCATTACATCATAAAGTGAAAAACTACAATAACATAGTCTCCATTTACCACACTCATATCCCCTTCAGACTATCCCTGCAGGTCATTCCTAAAATACTTCTTCATATCCTGGAAAAAATTAAAACATTGAAAGGGGTGAGCTCAGATGCTCAGTAAGGATAACAATATAGTGGAAGCTTTCATGAATAAAAATTAACATTTAAGGCAATGTATAACTAAAACAAAATCCTTTTAAACTTGAAATTCAGCATAATAGGGAAAAAATAAAATTAAATAATTCCATTTAATTATTCACAAGGATATTCTACTAGTCGAATAATCACATGCAATATCAATAACCACTTTCATAATGATGGAATGCATAATGCCAGACTATCATAACCACATAGCCAAGGCCTCGTGCCAAGCCTACAAATAAGATTTTGTCAAGGCCTCATGACAAGACACTAGTTAGTCTCATAAGACCTACCAATGCATCGAGGAGCTATAGCGGGCTCCACCCGTCACTTATTAAGACCAATCCATTCCTCATATGAACAGGTTTAAACATATCATAAACCATAACATAATCGTATCACATAAAACATGCATAAAAGAAACATAACATTTCCACATTTCAATCGCAAGATATCAATACAACACATTGATATAATAAAAAAACTTTCAAAACCATTTTCAATACCAAAATAAAAGAAAATTAAAACTTGGTATTTATTTTCCATTTTAAAAAGTTATGGCTTGTAGAGGAAACCGAAACTCAAATAATGGACACAGTGGCGGAGAAGTCGTTGTTTCCACATAAGTATGACAAGAAAAAAATTCCTTTTCTTCATTTAGTAAAACGCATCGTATAAAAAGATTCCTTTTGAATAAACGTAAAAGTCAAAGGGGTTTATACACCGTATAAAAGAAATTTGAATATAAAAGAAAATATGCCTCAATGAATGGAGATTGAGACGAAGTCCCTTACAAAGATAATTTTTTAAATAAAATAGATCTATTATGTCTATTCACTATAAGTCAACATAAAGAAAGTAAAAATATAGGATAGGACATAATAATATCATGACATAATTTGAAAGTAGGAGATTAACCCAAAGAATGGAAATTGGGTTAAGAAGTTCTCTTACCTCGTGTCCGACTTCACTCGACTGTTATTTAATCTCCTAAATAATAAACTAGAGTTAATATATACTTTCTTAAGAACATTTTTAAAGTTCATTATCCCTTTTATATCACTTATTACAATTTTATGAAAATTATGTAGTCATTTATGTTAATAACGGTCGTTTTGTAGATCTTTGGTACTTGAGTCAACAATAAACTTCTTATAATTACAAGTTGTTTATGTGGTAAAATATCCATTATATCCATAATTATATTTATGATGTAGATATAATACATATCATATATATCCAGCATATACATTCATTCATAATATTACGTAACATTTAGAGGTAAGAAATGAAATGCACCGTTCATGGAGACGGTAAGCCGTACATACGCATGAACGCTACTTTCATTACTATTTCGTATTTAATGGAATGAAATAATAATGATATAAAGGTATATTATAATACAATATAATATCATATATAATATCATTTACTCCATCCTTTATACATCCCACATATGGCATTAACGATTCAAATCACTTTGAGGGGGCGATAGTATGCACTTCCTAAAATGAAATTATCACGTTTACCCATAATGGAAATCATAAAGGTATGCCATAAATGAAAAATACAGAATCATAAGAAAAAAAACATAATATATATCATATATAAAAATAGTTTCATCATAATGGCCACCATTAGAGGTGTTAAAAGAATATTTGAACAATCCTCATTTCGTGAGGCAGTATTTCACCACCCACAGAAATAGTATGTTCTTTAACCATTAGACGGAGGTGTGTGTAAGTGTAAATCAAATCCTTCTCATAAAAAAATCCTATTATATTTAATATAATAGTGTTTTTACAAAATAAACGAATAAAAAGAGTTTAAGGGGTTGGAGAACCAAAATAAAACAAAATAACATAAGAGAAGACATTACCTTAAAATCAGGTAACTCTTTTTTGATTTGAGCCAAAAGCTTCCTTGGGAAGAATTCTGACCAAAGTGAGGCTTCTAGGAGTAAGATAGGTAAGTTTAGAGAGTATTTGGGCAGAGGTTGGCCGATCCAAATGGCTTTGATGGTGTGAATAAGGTGGTAGTGGTGGGGGGCTTTTATAAGAGGAGAGGAGGGGAACTCTTGGAAACTCATGAAATGTTACATTATTATATAATGAGTTTCGGATTTTAAAGGTCCCAAACTTATATATTTCGAGGATAAGGTGATAAGGGTTCTAAATAAACTCATCCAATAGGTTTTTGACAAGTGTAAGTCTTAGATTTTACATTATCTTTTAATTTTATTTAAATCGTTAATTAATGAGGTAATCGCTGCATCATCATGGTGTCATAAAAAATTTAATTTATTTAATGTCTAAAAATTATAAAAAAATATCATGATGTAGGAAATATTTTTATATTTCCGATGAATATTTATAGTCTAAAGGTTAACTTATATAACCCCATGTAATAATTGTTTTTGTAAAACAACACATGTTTGTGACAATTTTATTTTTTACTTTAAATAAAAAGTTATTAATGTCATTTTCTTACCCAAGTGGCTCCATGGGGTCCCCAAGTTGACCCATGGATTTTCTTGGTCGGCCATGACTCATCAAATAAGTGTAGGAGAAGTTTCAAGATATTTTCATATTTTTATAATATTATTTTTACCTTAAATTTCACTAATTACCTTTAATCGCGATTAACAAAACTTAAAAGTTACTATTCACCAAAAATTATTTTAATCCAATTGATCCAAATTTTACTTACTAATGAAAATTATGTATGTTGGATTTTGGAAATTCAAATCACAAAGGTGGTAAAATTTCATTTAAACGAAAAATCAGTTTTTTTAACTACCACTTAGTGGTTTCACTATTCATCAAAAATCGAAATTTTTCAGAACAACACCAAAAATTAACCCTAAGCAATATTTGATATTATTAATTAAAAAATGATCTCTATTTTACAAAATTAATAACATATAATTTTAATTAATTAATTTAATAATTAATTCCCGCTGTCACAACAAATAGCGTGTTTTTTAAAAAGAATATCAATCAAAAGATTGACAATTGTTTATGTCCAATTTCAAAGTGAAATTAATTCTAATGACCACCATCGGATAAAATGGTAAAAATATATTCTAATTAAACTTTATAACCACTCAATTTTATAATTTATCACTATAAATTATTTTGATTAGAAAAGTTTTTTTAAGTATTTTTCACTATTCATCAAAAATTGGAAGTTCTCAGAAAAATACCAAAAATTCAACATAGGCTAATTTCGATATTCGGAATCCAAAAATGAAGTCCATTTTGAAATATAAAATTTATATAATTTAAAAAAGCGGGTATTACAATTCATAATGGCTACTTTGAATGGTTGTGGTGTCTGTTAGAACTCGATGTTGCGTACAACAAACGCTACTCTATTATTCAAAGAGAAGCATACCATGGAAGCTTGGGGTGTTACATATAACCACTAATATTTTTCTATTTTATTTTTCAATGACATCATGGTTTCCAATTATTATGTGAAATATTATATAAACCATCTATAATACCCAAAAACCCAAAGATATTCTAAACTCAAACATGTTCTGGAGAAATGTTATGGAAATGATTTATTTCACTTTACCAGGGTCAATTAATACACCTATATCAGACACAAAATGTCATGGTAAACTCATAACTTGAATATAAATGTAAAAACTAGAAAACGTGTCATAAATATGATGTCATCAATGCATACCAAAGGATATCTTCGGGACTCTAGTATGTTGATTAGGCATCTACAATTAGAAATGGATTTCATTGATTAACACTACAATAAAAAATTCTAGTTAGGGGTGTAAGATAATTCTCATAAGATCCATGAACATTATCGGTTCATTCATCCCACTAAACTAAATAACCAAATACTCATAAAACCCATACCATATTCAAAATATAATATATGGTATATCCTTATCACTAACTCCCAACTAGTGATAGCTAGATCATTGATTTACCTTAGAGTTCCAATGGTCTCCCAGTATCTAATTGAAAACCTCAACAATACTTGGTAATGTATATATTTTCTTCACATTCTCTTATTTTATCTTATAGTAATCAAATAATAGTCAAAGGGTAATATCATTATTTTTATATAATAAAACATGTTCATTTAATAATTAATTACTAGGTCTTATAAAACCCTTCTTATCCATGTCGTCTAACTTAATGTTTTTATCCTTCGGCTTAGATGGTTCTATAAAATAAAGTGTTATCAAAATATATTATAGAACCAGAATAATATATAACTCAATATTATCTACTCTATCAGGTGGTTGTAATATTATTTCTTCTGGGAATATGTTATGATAGATATCCATAAATGTTAGAAATGATAAGGGGAATTTCATTAATCTTACTAAAAGATCCATGCTCACCATATATGATGGTATTTTCCCAGGATAAATCAATCATAGCCCTGATCTTCAAACTACACATTCCAAATAAGTAATAATAGTGAACTTATATCTCTTAGGTGTAGAAAAAAATCAGTTTTCTATGATAGAAATTAATTTTATATTGGAATATGGTCATCCAATCAATGCCTAGAATCACATATAATGTTGTCTTCTTCATATAAATTAATTATCATAGATTTCTTTATCCAAAAATGAATAATTAACTCTATTAGAATCAATGATGATATTCCCCTCTCATTCCTCATAGTATATAAGGAGAGACTAAATCATAGAATATCATGATTTGTAAGTCATGTTCAAAAACTACCTCTGAATACATGAAAGAACAGGAATAAAAAATATCAAATAATACAGTAGATAAAGTGGAAGTAATCAAAACCATACCTCAAATAGTGGATGGATCCTCCCTACCATCTATAAAACACATTTACACTTGATATACAAGTCCAATGTTAAATATTTGAACCAATCCTAGATTCATTTCCATATGACATGTCTTCATCACCAACTAGAAACCTTGATCAGATCCCTTAGTCGAACACCATTCCTTCCCTCAACCTCTGAAATGACATTATCTATGGGATTTGTTGAAAACTTCTAGGATATAGACTGTATGTCCTTAATTTAAGAAATTTCACTGGTGTTATGGGAATACTCACCTATAGTTTCCAAACATGGAACAATTAGTTATGTTTTGGTCACCTCTAGATGGAATATAAGATAATGAACTATAATTCACATGCAGACCACTACATTGAATGATGTTCTAGTCCTTCATATTCCTTATATCAGAATAGGAACTCACAGTAGTGGTGAGAGATATATTTGTATGAGCAGTGAAAGGAAGAAAAATACCAGATTCCCAACCATCTCCAAGGATCCAATCAATAGTCAAGAAATTTTTCAGAGCCTATAGGTTTAAAGTATTGTCGATGCATTGAATATTTTGTTTAAGGTCAATTCGATGTCTGATATCAAATATCTTGTCATTTTGGGTATCTTTACCAACCTGATGTGGTGTAAAATAGAAGAGAATAATAAATCATGAGGAGTTTATTCGTTATTTCAAGTAGCCCTACTACACCTCCGTGAATTCTTGTGATAGAATGATCTTCAACATTTTATGAAAAAAAATCCAAAAATTTCATTGATTGCCTCCCAGGTGAGACCCTAAAATTATCCAGCCAGTCCCATAAGTCCCCAAAAATTCCATGAGGGTCCTTTCTACAAGAAGGCTTCTTTATTCACCCTCTTTCACCCTCCTGTCATTGGTGGATTGAATGGAACTATTGCCTGTATGTCTAGGGAGACTTTAAGAACATGATCATTATAACGACCCAAAATTTTATCAATTGAAATTCCATTCTTATAATTATGAGATATCATATAAATCACATAAAATTGAATATTAAACAAAATATAACCTTTATAAATAAATAATTAATGGATCAGTATATATTTTTATAAGTTATGGAACATATGCTAATTGAATATTAACTTGACCTTTGAAATAGCAATGTGACCACTATGAATAGTAATTCTGCCAATATAATAGTATCATAATCTATAAACGTATAAATAAAATTTATTAATCATATAAATAATAATATCATATAAATATATAATAGTATAAGTAATTAAATATTTTAAAAATAATTCAATAAGTATTCGAATATTTATAAAATAGAAAATTTTATTTATAATTTTATAAGTAATATAATAAATTTAAAAAATATATTCATAAAAGAGATTCATAAATAACTATTTTCTTGTCATATTATTATATGATAATTTTTCGATACCTTAGTTAATTTTTCAGCGTGTTATAAATTTTTTGATAATTTTAAATTCAGTATTTATTGAGAAAATGACGATTTTAACTAGAAATTAAATTTTCCAGATTTATAAAATTATTTTCATAATATGAAGTTCAATTTGTAATTATAGACATCGATAAATGGTTAGGGTGAGTTTATTTTTTATTTTTTGACATACTTGATTTTTTGATGAATAGTAAAATACAGAAATTTACAGTATATATACATTATAAATGAAATACAATTTTCCATGAGTAATGGATATTTTTAGCACTATAATCTAGAACAAAACATCATTATATTGTATATATATATATTAATGATCCTACTACTCATATACTTGAGCAAAAATAATAAACTAATGAATAAAATAATGAGAAAACATCACTCTCCTCCCCTTTAAATACCACCCCCACCATCTATTCTCATCACACATTCCAATATTTTATCCTTGTACAAATTCTACCCAATATTCTTCCAAAGACCCTCCATCACCACTATGAGGATTTTGTTTAAAAAAAAGTACCAAAAAAATTTCCCTATGGAGGTTCTGAGGGAGATAATTTAATAGTTAAAAACCCTACGTCATTTTCATTTAATTTATTTTAAATTTATTTTATTTTGTTATTATCTCCTCATATTCCCTTATACATGTTCCATGGTATACCCAATATCTTATATATACTTTAATTTAATATTTTTATTGAAGTAATCCATTATCAAACCTCTTCTCCTTTCCTCTTTATTCTAAAAAATGAAATAATTGTTCGTTATGTGTCTCTTTACCACCATCATAGATGATGAATTTTTATTTTATTTTACCATGTTCAAGAATGGTCATAAAACCACTATGATTGTTAAATTAGATTTTATAATTTATTTTATTAACTTTTTTATGTTCTGTAACTAAATTGTATACATAATATTAAATAATAAAATAAAATGAGTTCGTTGTGATAAAAAACTGATAAAAGTAATCTAAATGAGTATCAATGAATTTTATCTTATGAATAATCCAAATAGAATGGAAAAAAATATCATACCTATTAAACTTATATATGTTCATTAAGAACATATTAATTTATTTTTTTAGAATCAATCATATTATAGATAAACCCCCATACCTACAAACAAGCAAACCGATCATGAAATATTAGAAAACGAACACCCCAAAAAGATGAAATTGAACACTATAAATCATCTAAAAGTCTATAAATAATTTTAATAAATGTATAATAAATCAAATACATATATTATAGGTTATGTATTTTTTAATTAATGAATATAATATGATTTTCTATGATATTAAAGTGAGGAAATAATTTAGACATAAGGCAAGTTGATTCAAAAACCAAACTCTATTTCTTTGGGTTTTCCCCACATCACTCCATTTTTAGTAAATATGTATCATTAATGTTCCATAAATATCATTTCATTTACTTTGATTTTTATTTCTTCGATATACATATTTCCATTCTGGTTTTATGAAAAATGAAAATATTTTTCCAAAAGAACTCTTCATTCTAAAAAAATACATGATTTACTTCTCTTGAGATTGTTTCTTCTTCACTAAATATTGATGATTATTTTACCAGGTATGTTATTACATTAATATTTTGGGAACCCAAATTTTTATTCATTAATGCATTCTTTATGAAATTTCAATTAAACCGATTTCCATTCTATTGAATAATTCATGTCTATTATTGATATTTGTTCTATGCGGAAAGCATGATTTTGTAAATTATATGATATGATAGGTGAACCCAAAATTATATACCTCTCTAAATAATTGGATAATGTGATATATCTAATGAGATAATGTGAAATACGAGTGAGCATGATGCTATAGTTTTTTTGACATTAACGATTTTATGACTATTCATATATCTTGTACGTGAACATTATGCTATATGTTTTCACAACTATGTGTGGTATTTGACCACTAAGACATGATGTTTCATTTTAATGCATCATCCCATTCCATGATTTAATCTAATTATTGCTCTCATTATTATGATGATGTTACCATGATTATTTTATGATGATTATGATTATTCCCACCCTTGTTATATTGATTCATGTATTCATCTATCATTTTAATGAGATTTTAGGTATTCCATTTCTTTGATGAAAATCATCAGGTGATTACATGTACCATATAAAATAAAAGGCCCACTAAGAATCTCATTAATAAGGAGTAAATTTTTATTTTATTTTTTATTATGTAAATTTTATGTTTGGTCAAAATTTTCCTAAGACACTAAACCTTTTGATCCTGGTTTTGTAGCACTATTATTTTATTTATCTGTAAAATGATGTAACAGTAATTTATGAAAAGTTGGGTAACTATAGTTGGTATCAAATCATGGTTTAGTTATTTTGGGAAGTAGAATTATATAACCTTAGTAAAACCCTCAGTATTAGACTATGTATATGAAAGAACCCAAGAATATTTGTTTTATAAAATTCTGAAACATAACATAAAGATCAACATCGTCATCATATGGATTTATAAAAATATCCCAAAATTACAAGATACTACAAGGGCCACCAGAAAGGTAGGGAGACCATAAGTAATGGAGACTGAGAGTATCCACTATCATGAGATTAATCCCCTCGATAGGTAGTAAATACATACTTATAAAACAAGCTAAGCTTTCTCCTTGGTTCTCCATATGAAAGGAAATCCACAAAAATGTTCTTCCCCTTGCTGGGTATGTAAGTTATCCATTTGGTTGTTGATGTATCCAGTGCACCACATGATGAAATAAATAATTGACCAAGAAATCATAAATGAACCATGAAAATAATTATATAGTATCATGGAATCTAATTCGAACACTATAAAATTTATGTTATGCTTACTCAAAAGGCATAATCTAGTGTCTACGGCCCTGGGCTCAGTCTATGGAGAGTCCGCATCCCAAAAATATACAGTGTAACAAGAATGGTCTCACCTCGAGGGTCCCTTACCAATCTTCTTCACCTTATAAAAACCAATATAAACATGCCATATGTATTTAATTTTAGACCCATACTATGCAGACACCTGCATATCCATTGATCCCGATTCATCCCCATATACTGCATGAATGTTTAGATGCAATAAAAAAATGGACTACTAGTAGGATCATCTTCCCAATTTTTGAGGATATAGACCATGTCAATTAGACGTATATGGATTCCAATCATAAGGTCCCTCCCTGTTCACAAAATTTTATCAAAATGTGTAGAGTTACACACCTACCATACGCAACACCACCCTGTTGAAATGACCACTACTTGTGTTATATTCTCCGCACCCTTTCCACCACACCATTGGACCAATGTTCAATGATGTCAATCCCCACCCCACTGAATGTCTACCACACTTCATGTGGAAAACATATTTCAATTAATAGGTTCATAAGGTTCTCATATTGCAGAACCACACATCATGAATTAGCTGGATGATATGTTAATACATACACATTTAATGATTTCATTTGTAGGAAACAATTTATTCATGATTCTCCAAAAAAGGAATTTTGTTTCATAGGGATTTCTTTACAATAAGGCACCTCTCCCCACATATCCTCCTTAGTATGAGGGAATGCATGTATTCTGTAATATTTTTCTAAAAAGTTTCCTTAGGATGATCTAGGGAAAACACACTTTTCTGGTTTATTATTCATTCAAATGAGATCAAAAACACCATGCTGATGATCATCCAACATGACATTGATAAAATAGTGGGGTCTACTTTTATTCTAAAATATATATTTGGATGGGTAACGCTAGAAAACCAAAACAAGATCCTACCTAATTACGGTTCTATAAGGAGATCATTCCCTTGCAAAAAACAACAATATAGGTGATTCTAGATAATTGGGAGTGATGCAGAATGAATGAAGAGAGTAAGAAATTTCTTCCATATTCTGTGGTCGTCATCCCCATATATTTGGAATCCATAAACCTTCCCTATATAGTCTTTTCCTTAAGAGTCTCCAATTCCATCTTCACAAGCATTTATTGAATAGTATCTGAGAGGATCTAGAAATTATTACCTCCCTCCTTTTTTAGAAATGCCATTATTGCATAGGATATCTAATGGTGAATCACTTCCAAATTGAAGTCATAGATAAATGAGACTATGATGGTGTCAATGTGAGAGAAAAATACCTTAAGGAAATTGGTAACTGAAAGAGTGTGAAATGGAATAAAGGATATCACACTATTAACTATTGTGATTCTACTACCAAAGGAAATATATGGTTTCTTCCAGTTGATAATTCTCTATTTGATCCTCCCCATAATTTTATCAGATTGTTGAATTTGAGGTCTTATAGGTGAGATGGTGGCACATAGGTAACACACAGGGAAGTCACGTTTCTTCATGTCAAGACTATTCATCAAGGAGGAAACTTTCCTATTATAGCATCTATTATATATTAAAAAAATTATCATCAATTGGTTGATCTTATATTCACTCCATTTTCAGTAGGATTCAATCACTTTGTTGATAAAGCAGACTAATCTCTTACTAGAGTTTGATAATATCATGGTATTGTCTATGAACATGTGGTGTGAAATGAAAACTGAGTGCACACTATGGTTATATGTATGAACACTTCCCCTATCAATGCTCAAATTAATGAGGTGACTAAGTACATCTTGAGTGATAATGAAAATGGATAGAGGGAGAATATCCCCTTGTTTATGGATGCTGTTTTCCTTGAATAAGCCACAAAATTTTCCCATGAAATAAATAGAGATCTTGGAAGATCATTAACACCTAAAAAATTGGTCTAATGTTGTGGAGTATAATTCCATATTATTAGACACTTTTATAAAAAAATTCATACCACATGATCATATGCTTTATCCATGAACAATTTGATAACCATGTTTGATCATGTAACCTTCTGGTTAATTTCTATAATCACTTCATGGACCAAAGCAATTTCCCCATGAATTTTCCTTCCTTTAACAAATATGATCTTCTCAACCAATATTTTTATGGGGAAGTAGATTGATAGTATTGTTTTTATGACACTAGATAACACCTTGTATGGGGAATTTCACATGATATCCAGGAGGTAATGGTGAAGGGACGAGTGGTCTTTGATATTGGGGATGAGTAAAAGGGTGGTCACACATTCCACCCAGGGAAGACCTCCACATATATAGAAATATAGATTTTATTTCACCATATATCACATAATAGTAATCACAAATCCTGGTAGAACACCCCATGAAAACCATTTAGTCCTGGTGTACTTACTGGATTAAGGATACACAACGCCTTATAGATTTACTTTTAATTCAGTATGGATTTAAACAGAACATTATCAAAAAATGAGATAGACTACGAGAAAGCCTCCGGAATATCCTAAACACCGATTGGGTAGCCACCTTGTGAAAGGGGGTTAATACCTACAAGGATATATTTAAATAATGATTTATCCATACCACCAAACACATTCCTATTATCGGTGTAGGTCATATCCTCTAATAGGATATTAGGATTGATGTACTACCTTCTCTTTATGATATATCCATAGAAAAAGTATGTATTTCAATCAACCTCATAAATATACTTAATCCTTGATTTCTCACATTCCATCCTCTCTTATCAAAAGAGTAAATTGGCTGACAGATTATTCTTTTCCATGAGATCACCAAACAGGTTTTCATCCCACCGATCCTTTAGGATGATTTCAAGAGAATCAATATCCTTCCCCACATATTCAACATGTTGATGATTGGGAGGGTATTTTTTTATCCATGATATAAAATATAATTTGAATCTTTAAAATTTATGATGTAGTCTAATCAAGCCATTACCATGTGTTGTTTTGTCCCACAAGTCCCTGACCACATTATTGTATCCTAGAGTGTTGACCCACAACTGAGAAATAGAGAAACAAAAACCATTTTCCTATATGTTGAAGAGAACGACCATGAGTGGGGAGTGATCTAAAAGGCACGTCACAAGGTTATTGAACTTCACATATAGATAGGTAGATATGGAATTAAAATTTTCTTGTCAACTATATAAAGGCCACCATGTTCATATGCACCCTTTTTTATAATTTAACCATGTAAAGGGATCACTAGCGTACCTGATGTCAAGTAAACTAGTATGATCCATATTCTTAAAAAATTCCATCATGTCCTTACATATAGTGGTTCCTTTCCCATTAGTATCCTCTGTATTGACAACAACATTAAAACCACCTCCAAAAATCCATGATAGGTTCATAAGATAAAAGGTATACATGAAATTCCACAAAGACTCCCTAATCATTGCATTGCAACAACCATATACAAAAGCGAGAAAATCACACTAAGGGACATATGTAATTTTTGTGGTGATAAATTGATCATATACCTCGATTTAATCCACTATAATATTTAATTTCTTGAAAATTAATATGTGGTGGTTGTGGTAAATTTAATTAATGAGACCAAAAACATTAAATCTATGCATGTAGTCACCTATTTTATAGGGACATGGATTGGGTTTGAGAAAAAAACTAAAGAGACACTAATTTTTTGGAGTTCAGAAGTAAGGTAATCTATGTTCACCAGAGCACCCATACCTTAAGAATTCCATATTATAAAGGAAATCATTGAAATAGTATGTGTCCAGATTTTTTCCTAAATGACCTGACACATTTATTCTGAGAAAACAGGTGAGCCTGAAAATATTTAGATTGTGATCAGGTATACATAACTTTTGACTGGGGGACAGGACAAGACGTCAGAATAGATGAGAGATCCTGATCACATTGGGAATCCCTTCACATCCTTTTAGAGGATAGAGGGGGGAAGATCAAAGGGTGATCTACATGGAGATGTATTTTTAATTTTTGATACATAGTGGGAAACCATGAGAGACTTTCATTGAGGAAATAACTCTCGAACCTTTAGAGAGAAAGGATGAGCCGTGAGATGTAGATTCTCTTAAGAGTAGTTGAAATCCCTACATAAGGTGACACAAATTTCCTGCACCTATTTGGAAGGTCTGAGGTTATAGAGACACAAGGATATGATAAAGGGGTGATGTAAATATAATTTCCTCTATCAAAGAGCATGTATGAGTTAGGGCTGGGTTTTGGGAATGAATAATGATAGGAGATGGAGTCTAGGGCCTTGAAAAGCACCTGGTCTAGGAAATGAGAGGAATTAGAATTAAAGGGGACCTTATACAATGATTCTTCAGTCCCCAAGGAAGGATAGGGGAGAATGGGAGGAGAGAAATTATTTATTCATGACTTTTTGACATATCTTTTGTTCAATCCTTTTCTATTTGAGAAAATGGTGGGAAGGAGGTTAAACCATGATGACAATTATAGTGAGGGAAATTATTGTGATTTCTCGAATGACCTCCCCATGTATTGGGAAGTGGATTTCAAAATCTAATGGTGATTTTTACCCATATGTATTATGCTAGGAAGAATATCCCAAATAATGTGGAATGTCCCCCCTTAACCTAAGAGGGAGAAAATGACTATCATGTCTATTATGTTGCAATGTCCACTGTCATTCTGTGGATATTTTGATTCACTAGTCTCAAAACAGTGGGTCTACTAAATTTAGAAGATCTTTTCTATTCCTTAATCTTCTGAGATGGAGAAGGAAACTATAGACATTTATCATTTAGATGATGAAGCAGATCAATAGTGGGAATTTATTAGTGAAACCAAGACAAATGAATAAATTGAATATATGGAGTGGGATGACTTTTAGATAATTTTTCATAACATGTATTTCCTTAGGAATCTATGTATAATTATGAATAGATAATTCATAGAGCTGAAGAAAAAGTAACACGAATCTATCAAGGCCTATAAAGAAAATTTCACAGGGCTTACAATGTATGATTTGGGTTTTTTATCAATAATTATATAAAAAATCATTGATTATATAGTGGTTTAAAACCACAACATTGAGAGGTTCTTGAAATTCAAGACATTGGGATTTATGAAGATTTTTTTGATGTGATTTCATATTCGATATGGAGTAGGGAAAATGGTTCCATGGATATAGAGATAATAAATGAAAATTGAGTTTCAATCTAGATGATCTAATGAAAAAGTTAGAAATAAAAAATTTACCACTCCCATGTAAACAAATGTGTGATGAATCCCTATGGGAATTGAATCAAAGAGATGGGGAAATGATTTATTTGTGGGAGAGAAGTCCACTATACTCTAGAATGTTAAAGAGGAATGAGTAATCAAGACAATTTAGTGGAGGAAGGGAGAACACCACCCATGGTTCAATGATTCAACTATAGGGAGTAAGGGAAATATAAAATAGAGTGGACTAATCCTTCAGTCCTTAATGGTAATCAACTTTAAAAACCACCTAATAAAATGAGGAAAGGGAATGATTAATCTATTACTACTACTAAGGTGGGTTCATACAATAAAGTGGTGAGAGGTACAATGTGTATTAATTCAATAATATTGAACTTGCTATTTTATTTTGTATCTACACATTCATTCATATTGTGAAAGTTTAGTAGAAAAATACAAGCACAATATCATATTATGGATGTTGAGTTATCGGTGAGAAATACTAATGGGGAAATGATTGCATCCCTAGTATATAACTCATCCATGGTTAATGTGTATGGACTAAAACTTTTGAAAATACCTTTATTACTTTATATTGTAGAGTTTTAATTCTATATTGGTAATTGATTGGCTATCTTCATATAAACAAACATCAACTGTCAAGAATGGGATATCACTCTTCACATGCTGAGACATCTTCCAATTATGTTCAAGTGTAATGATGGGGATGTATACCCTTCAGAATCATCATCTCAAGTATGAATACTATTTTCATATGATAAAACATATCTAACTCAAATAATTGAGAAAAACGATAGAATTATGATTGAAGGAGTTCCCATTACAGGGACTATGTTGATGTGTTACCTGAAGAATTTTATGTTCTTCCTCTTTACTGGGAGGATGTTTTCTCAATTGAACATATTCTTGGGTCTTTTTTATATCAAATACACCATATAAAATAGACACCATTTAGTATGAGGAACTAAAGAACTAGTTCCAAGAGAATATGAAAAATGGTTTTATACATAATAATGCTTTACCATGGGGTGCACCAGGCCTCTTCATAAATAGTAAGTATGTATCAATGAGTATATGCATTTATTATCATGAGATCAAAAATATAATGATAAAGACCAAGTATCCCCTTCCATGGATAAATGACTTGTTTGATCAACTATGTGGGTCCATGTATTTCTCTAATGTGGACCTTAATCCAGGGAATCACTAATTAAAGGATATTAAGTAAGATATTTCCAAGAATACCTTTTGAATGAGGTATAAACACTATGAGTTAATAAGGATTCCTTTTAGGCTCACTAATACTCAAACAATATTCATGGACTTTGAAAGTGATCATTCATGATGATTGTATCACTAAGCGGGGGATGGGTGAATTAGTTATATATTTTTTATGTTTCCTTGACATAACCTTATCCTCATATTAAGGATTTGAAACCCTAAAAAAACAATTCAAACACACATCCACATGAATTCAATAATTTACAAGGTTCATTATTCAATAAAAATAGTTGCATCCTTGGTATGGTTTTGAAATTATTCAATACCACAAAATACACTAGAGAAAAATCCTTGGCGTATATTATAATGAGTAATATATACCCTTTCACCCATGTATCAATATGTAAAAAATCCAATAGTGTGTATACACCCTCTAGCATAATTGGTGTAATATAATTTTTTTTCAAACAAAACATGTTACGCATGATTCATTTTCAAATTTCAAAAATGTTTTCTTCTCAAAACAATCATCAATTTATTATGAGAAGCTATTAAAAACTTCAAGGAAATTGATATAGAATTCCAATCTAATTACCCATTTTGATCTTTCAATAAGATTCTCCTAGTCTGATTTGTAAAATTTGATTTCCCAATACGATATATAATGGCTCTGCTAGAATATGATCAAGACAATACAAAACCCCTTCTTCCTCATTCCAAAAATCCCAATATGGAAATCTTGATCTGATTATCCAGTATAATAAAATGATTATATGATTATAATGATAAGAAGAATATAATAGTCAGCTAAATATGATGATAACTGAATATAATGACCAGTTAAACAATGTTATAATATTTTATCTTCTCTTTTCACTTCAATCCATCGACACATCTACAACATAGCTTAATATAGTAAACTTTTTTATCTTCCTAGAAATTCCTAGATTATATCTCTTACAATGAATACTATATCTATCAGATAAATTACATAGTACTTTTCACCTTTTATAGGTGACCAAAGATTGGTTTTAGAGGGAATCCCCAAAACATTCCCACTCAACCAAATTACCCAATGTATTTATTTCCCTTGAATTTCATGTTCATTTATTACTTCATTAACTCTTATTGATTCTTATGTAATATTATTAGAACATAATCTATTCTTCAGAATTTCATTTTAAAATTCTTATCTAGTTCTGATTTCTTATTCTAATCATCTCAATCAAATTTATTCAATATGATGCACTGTACTAATTGAAAAGAAGCATTCTTTGAATTTCAAGCTCCCCTGGAAAACACATCCAACTATTTTTTTCATCTATTGTCTTGA
This sequence comes from Viscum album, assembly GCA_963277665.1. Lineage (NCBI taxonomy): Eukaryota > Viridiplantae > Streptophyta > Magnoliopsida > Santalales > Viscaceae > Viscum > Viscum album. Next base: position 55,014,382 of record OY728153.1, on the reverse strand, counting down.
TCCACTTGATTGATAAACAAATAAATTCAACCCCTATTGAATGGTTGACAAATTTTTTTGTCACATTCTTTTCTTTTCTTTATATTCATCAGTTTTAAGAAATTCTTCCTCTAATTATGATGGCATCTCGAGTCTGATCCACAACTTCAATATTTTTCAAATATGATACCACTAAAAACCTATTTATATTTTCCCATTAAATTAAATATCTGATGTTTTTTTAGTTTTTTTGTCTGATTGAACATAAGAACCCTTTTTTTCACATTTTCCACAAATTTTTCCCCCTTTATGAATCTAATGATTCCATCATAAATCTTCATCTTTATCAAATTTCTTATTTAAAACTCAGGAAAATTAACTTCCAAATTTCGTTGAATATGTCAATGATCAGATACTATAATTAATATCTTTATTTTATCAATATACTCCTTTCCAACCCATCCTGAATACGAAATAACTGAAAATGATCTCCAACACAATCTATCTTTCCTATTCAAATCTGATCAATATGAATATAATTGGATCATCTCTTTTAATTATTTCTAACTGATTGTCAATCATTAGGTCATCTAATCCTCCTTCCTTTCATCAAACTAGCCTCATATGTTTTGTTATTAATATATGATTTTTGAGAACTACAAGATTAGAAAAGAATCACCACATTTTATTTATCATGGTCATGCAGAATCAGATTCTCCCATTACGATCACTTATTCTATACCGAATTCAGAGTGAATATGATGAACATTTACATCCAGCAAGATACATTCTTAATATGATTGATCTTTTCATTCCAAATTTAATGTGACTATGATGGGACTTTTCTTCTAGCTCTCTTATTCAAATATGATGGACCTTTATAAGCATTGTGAGTCTGATTCTGTTGAATAAGATGGCCTATCTGAATTTCACTAAATATAAAGTGACGTTATTTTTTCATTATTTTTATTCTCCTTTGAAAAAAAAGACAACAATTTGAATAAAATCACCTTCCTCATCATCTTGGTCCCAAAATACATAATGAATAGATTCTTTAAAGATTACCTTGACAATATTTTGGTAGTCTTTATAGATGATAATTTGATACACACCAAAAGAAAGGAGGAACATGGGAAGAATTAGAATATTGTGCTAATGACTTTGAGAAGGGAGAAGATATATGCAATGAATAGTAAATATGAGTTTTGGATGGAGTAAGTATCCTTGCTAGGGAATGTTATCACCAGAAAAAGGAATATTTGTTGACCCTTCCGATACATATAAAATCGAAGAGTTGCCTTGGAAAACTTCTATAATGGAGATTTATAGCATCCATGGTCTAACTTGGTCCTACTGGAGATTTGTAAAGAAATTATCATGATTTTAAAATACACTAAACATGTTGACAGAGAAGATATAAATGGTTTTCTAGACTTGTGAAACTAAAGACTACATCAAATAGTTAAAAAGGAGGCTTACACAACTCTTGTACTAACACTTCCAATAAGTGGGGACCTATTTGTGGTATACATGGATTCTTTAAAAAGCAATAATTCTATGTACTGATGAAAAATGATAAGGTGATAGAGTATTCCACAAGTTAGTTTAAAATTCATGATAAAAAATATCCCATGCATGATCACTAGTTTCCAACTCCGATTTTTTCACTGAAAATATGGCGTCATATCTCTATGGGGAGAAATGTAAAATATATTATGATCATACGAGCCTAAAATATACATTCACATAGAAGGATCTTAACATTTTCTAGTGAATAAGGTTTGAGATCATCAAGGATTATGACTTCTCATTCAACTACCATCATAGTAAGGAAAATAATGTGGCGAGTGATCTTGGTAGAAAGGATCCTACAAAATTATCATTGACGATAATTGTGAAGGATCCAATTTTCATAGAATTGAAAATATAGTACATTGGAATTAGTTTGGAAGGAACACCACCAATACTTTCTCAAATGATTATTCCACCATCACTATTTTAGAAAATAGTGGATTCATAAATAAATGATGTTCAAATTTAGAAAAGGGTGGAATATCTCAAAAAAGATAAATCCTAAGAGTTAAATTTTTTTTGAGGAAGGAGTTGAATGATTTGGGTCACAACAATGTGTATCATCTAGTCTAGAGATAAAGACAGAGATTCTGAATGATGCACAAAGATCAAGATTCTCTATTTACCCAAGGATGCTGAGATCTTTGAGATAACTATTGGTGATACAATATAAAAAAGGAGATCACTGAATATACATAAAATTGATAAGTAGGTCAGTAGATGAAGATTGAAAGAAAATATTATAAGGGGATGATGCAATAATTACCCATAAAACACTAGAAATAGAAAATCATCACCATGAACATTGTGAGCGGTCTTCGGAAGACATTTGAAGGAAACAATGTTATATGGGTTTTTTTGGGTCATATTACAAATATATTTCACATTATCAAAATTTGAGGGGACTTCTCACCAGATCTACTTGCTGAGATACATATAAGACAAGTGATAATGCTGCATGGAGTACAAATATAAATTTCATATAATCTAGATCTGAGTTTCATCTCTATGTTATGGAAAAGTCTCCGACATGCTCTAAATAATGAGCTAAACTTTAATATGTTTATCATTTACAAACTGATGGCCAATTTGAATTGAATATTCCAAAACTGGAAGAAATTTTGAGATTATATTATATTTATTTCATAGGAGGATGGGAATGAAATATTCATCTATATGAGTTCTCTTAAAAAAATCCATTCACCCATCCAAATGGATCCATATAAATCCATTTAGGACAAAAGGTGTAGAGCACTGAGATCATGGGATGGTGTTGGTGAATGTCAATTTCTAGGACCTGAAATGGTTTATGAAATGATGGAAAATGTGAAAACCATTCAACAACACATCCAGACTGCCCAAGGTCGATATAAGATCTATGAATAAAATTATCGATGAGAACTAGGGTTTGAGGCTAGAGACATGGAATTCCTCTGCATATCTCCATGGAAAAATATCATGAGATATGGGATGAAGGGAGAGCTAAGTCTCATGTACATTGTACCTTTTAATATTATTGATTGTCTTAGAGTTGTGGCCTATTGACTGTCACTTCTAACCACCATGTATAAAGTACCAAATGTATTCCATGCATCCTCGTTAGGAATGAACATACTAAATCCCTCTCATGTACTAAATCCATAGGTAGTACAATTGGAATATGATCTCTCTTATAAAAAGAATCCATCAAAGATCATGAACCATAGAATAAAATTCTACACAACAAGTCTACTCACCTAGTCAAATTACTAGAGTGAAACCATAAATATGAAGAGGAAATATGTGAACAAGAGGAAGAGATGAAATAGATGTACCCTCACCTATTTTTAACTTATAATGTAAAATGAAATTTTGATGGATAAATTTCATAGGTTGGCATGTAACAACCCAAAATTTTATCAACAAATAATCCCTTATTATAATTATTACATATAGTATAAATCACATAAAATCTCATAGTGGACACTATATATTTTTTATAAATGAAAAATTAAAGGAATAAGAGTTATTTCTAGAAGGTAGGGTTTCTATAAAAATGGAACAATAACTTAACCTTTGGAATAGTAATGTGACCAATAAAATAGTAACATTATCTATGAATGTGTAATTTTTTTAGGAATCTTATGAATCATAATATGATAAAAATATAACATATTATATTTAATTAAATATTTTATAAATAATAAATTAAGTGTGGTAATTTTTATAAAACATAAATGTTTATTTATAATTGTATAATCAATAAAAATATTTAATAGATTTTTTTTCATAACATATATTCATAACTAATTATTATTTTTTATTTTAATAAATGCATAATTTTATGAGCCCATGATTAATTTTTAATAGTGTTATAAAACCAGTTATAATTTTAAAATCTGTATTTTTTTAGTAAATGTTGATTTTAATAAAAAAATTTCTCATCTATATAAGATTATTTTTGGTTAATTAGAGTCCATTTTTGAATGGTACACATCTAAAATTTGTTATCTATAATTTTTGGGATTTTTCTAAAATACTTGAATTTTTGGTGAATAGGAAAATATGGTAACTAAAAGTATATAAAGATTATAATTTAAATACACTATTCCTTGATTCATGGGTGATGTAAGAACAATATCCTCTAAAAATCATTCATTATATAATATATTTAGTCATAATGTTTAACCTATTCATATTATTTAGCCAAAATAATAAACTAATGAATAATATAATTAGAAAACACCCCTCTCCTCTCCTATAAATACCACCCCTCACAACCTCTTCTCTCCAAAATTTACAAGCATTGGTCCAGGTCCCAGTTCTACCCAATCCTCTTCCTAGGCCCTTCCTCATGTCCAGGATCCTTCGGTCTCAATAACATCCCAAAACCAATTTCTCTAAGGATGTTCTCAAGGAGGAGAATTCATGAGGTAAAACCCCTATTATATTTTCTTTTAATTTATTTTCAATTTTATTTTTTTATTATTATCCCATAATATCCCCTTATCTAAGGGTCATGGTAACTCAAAATAATTATTTATTATTTAATTTTATTATGTTAATGTAATTATCCATCATCAATCCTCTTCAACTCTCCCTTTTATTCTAAAAAAATTAAATCATCATCTATGATGTTTTGATTTACCGCCATCATAGATGATGTTTTCTAATTTTATTTTACATCCCTAAAGGCTGATCATAAAACTAATATAATGGTGTAAAATTACTGTAATTTTTTTTATATTTTTATCAAACTTATATACATAATATTAAATAATAAAACAAGGTGAGTTAGTTGTGATCTAAAACCACTAAAATTTATATAAACGAGTATCATAAAAAATTTACCTAATGAATCATCCACATATCTATTAAAAAATAATATATATTACCAATTATAATTATTTATGTTCATTAATAGCATATAATTTCAATTCATTAGAAGCATTATTATTATAAATGAACTTTAATACCTATAAACAAGTGAACCGATCCTAAAAACCATTATAAAGAACACTCTAGAATGATGAAATTGAATAATATAACTCATTAAAAGGCCATAAATGAACATTAAAAACTGTAATAAATCATATAAATGTATAATAGGTTCTGTATTATTCAAATAATTAATTTAATTTTATTATCATGATATTAATTGAATAATGAATTCAGATATAAGGCTATAGGATTCTCAATCCCAACTATTTTACTTTGGGTTTTCCCTATCTCACTCCATTTTCAGGATGGATCATCCTTTAATGTTCCATAAATATAATTTTATTTCTATCCCTTTTATTTTCTTAAATATACATTATAATGACCCAAGTATTTATAGAATAATAATTTTTTTGATTTCTATTAATACGTATGAATAAGGTATTCATTTTAAGTTAAAGGGGACTCTTTTTCTGATAGCATAATCAACACACGATAATGAGTTTCTTCAAAATCTTACATTACACACAAATTGAGTTATACTAAAAAATAATACAATATTATTATTATTTTAAATGGTAGTTAACGTCTAGAAGTTAGAAGGAAAGGAATGAAAAGTATCAATTGAATTTTAAAATATGGTTTACACATGTTTAAATGGTGATTCATTGATTACCAAATTTATTATAAATGGAAATAAAAACCAATGGAATATAATGCATGTGTTTTAATGAAAACCTATTTAAAAGAGAATAATTGTGTTTTGATATCAATCTTTAGGGATTTTTCTTTAATGAAAAGTATATAATATATATTAAATGTAATGTTTTGAATTTATCTTATATGTTTTCTAGATATGATATAAGAATAAATTCAATTTTTCAGATAAAAGTAGTATTTTTCAAAAAATACAGTTTTAAAACCTTTTGATGGAAGACCTTTTTTAAATATAGTTTTGACACATTTATATGTTTTTTTTGAAAAAATAAACTTCTTATTTAGAAAAGAAACACCAAAATTTACTTTGGATGAAATTTTGGTATTTTTTTCCAAAAGTTCATTTTTAATGAATAGTGAAAAATACTGCATTTTAATTCAAAACTGCCTTTTAATAAAATTTATTTGTATAGATATATTGTAATTTTAATTGTTTCTAGAGTTTAATTAGATTATATTTTTATAATTTAATTTAATTTTTGTCATTATAAGTAATTTTACTTTGAAATTGGACATAAATCCATGTTAATGTTTTGGTAGTTTTTACTTCCTAAAAATACGCTTTTTTGGTTTTGACAACAGGAATTAATTTTCAATTAATTTCTAACAATTATGTGTTTTTAATTTGATTAAATGGATCCCATATTTGGAATCATGAGGTTCAAATTTTGTAAATAGGTTCCATTTATTTTTAGACACTATGAATCGTAACTTCAATAAATATTTTATTTAGCATGGTTATAGGGTAAATCTAGAAAATAAGGGTAAAAAATAATATTATAATAATTTTAAATTACCCTAGCATATGTTATAACCCTATTTTATGAGATATATCCGACCATGGTAATCCTTGGGTTGATTTTAGGACCCCATGGAGCCACTTGTGTGTGAAAATGACATTTAGTTACTTTTAATTTAAAGTTAATGAAAATGTACCCTAAACATGTATATTTTACTAAAACAATTATATTGGGTTAAATAAGAGATATATTTGACTATAAGTATTCATTATAAAGAAAAAAATATTTCTTATATCATGTTATTTTATTAAAAAAAATTAGACATCAAATAAATGAATACATTTATGACACAATGATGATGTAATGATTACCTTATTAATGAATGTTTTAAATAACTGAGATTATAAAAAATAAAATAAATTTATTTTGGAACTTTTTATGCCATAAAATAATTTTAGGGATGATTATGACTTGTTATATTAAAATTAATGATGTTTTTTCTAAATAATAACGTTTTAGAGATTTTTAAAAAAGTCATGATATGAAGAGTATGTAAAGTGAGATAAATGAATTTTTTAAAAAAATAATATTTTATTAAATGATATAATAGTCTTAAAAATATAAGATTTATCCAAATGACTTAGATAAGGTTTAAAATGTCATTAGAGAACCACTTTAGGTTCTGTGGTCATTTTATAGTAACTATATTAACCATATAGTATGAATATAAAAGAAGACATGGTAAGATTCAAATAAGTTAACTAAGGGTTAAAGCTAAATGAAAAGTTTAAATTTGAAAGCAAAACTTGTCTAAAAACTATTTGTTTATAGGATTTATAAATATACTCAAATTATATTCGAATTAAATTAGTTTTTTACCTTTTTAATGTCTAAATTTAGTTTATAATAAAATAATCTTTCAAACTTTCCTAAAGTACCCATCCTCCCTCTTATAAAAGGCCACCACCTCTAACCCTTAATCAAACATCTAATGCCTCATTGTATCATCCAAACTCTTTCCAAATAAGCTCAAAAAATTACTCTCTTTCACTTAGAAACCTTACCTTTGGCAGAAGGAAATTAATGATGGCCTTTTAGCTTAAATCAAAAGGATTTACGAAATTTAAGGTAATGTCTTTTCTTAAGATTCATTAATTTATTTTCTTTCTCTAACCACATAAAATATCTTTATTCCATTATATTATAACAAAAAAACATCTTCAATATAATATTATTTTTTATGAGAGGTATTATAAATACACTTACACACACCTCTATCTAATGGATTTGAACATACTGTTTCTGTGTACAGCGAACTACTGCCTCACGAAATGATGATTGTTCAATTTTTCCCTACCACCTCTCTTGGAGGCCATTATGATGAAAATTTATTTATATATTATATATTATATATATATATATATTTATTCTTATTTATTTTTCATTCATAAAATAAATCTATGGTTTCTGTAATGGGTGAATACGATAATTTTATTTGAGGAAATTCATACTACCGCCCCCTCAAAGTGATATGACCCATTCATGCCATACATAGAACATATAAAGGATAGAGTTAATGAAATTCTGTAACATATATAATATATTATATATACCAAAATTATAATATACCTATGTATCATTTAGTTTTCATTCCTTTAAATATGAAAAAGAAATGAAAGTAGCGTTCATGCGTACGTACGTCTTACTGTGTCCATGAATGGTGATTTTCATTTCTTATATCCAAATGTTATTGACTATTATAAATACATATATACAGGATATATATTATATTTAAATCGTGAATATAATTATGGAGATAATGTAATTTTTACCACATGGACAATTTGTAATTATTACATGTTCATTTTTGACTTAAGTACCAAATATCGGCAAAAAGACCGATATTAACTTAAATAATAATTTAATGTTTATAACGTGGAAATAATAGATATAAAAGGAATAATAAAATTAAAAAAGTTTTTTAAGTAAGTATAAATTAACATAAGTTTATTATTCCGGATGAATAAGGAACATACGTGACGAGTCAGACTCAAGATATGGGACTTCGTCTCAATCTCCTTTCATTGAGGCATATTTTGATTTATACATAAATTTATTTTAAACAGTGTATAAACCCCTTTTACTTTTAATTTATTTCAATGAAATATTTTCTCTACGTAGCATTTAACTAAACAACAAAGGGAATGTTTTTTTAACGTACGTGGTGACAATAACATTTTCACTACCACAAGCATTATTTGATATTTGGCTTCCTCTGCAATCCATAGTGTTTTTAAAAAGAAAATAAATACCATATACCATTTTTATGTTTTTTGTATTGAAAATGGTTATGATAATAGATTTATTATGTCAATATCTAGAATTGATATCTTGTGATTACAATGTGGAAATGTTATCTATCCTTTATGTGTTATGATTATGTTATGGTTCTTGGGAATTATTCACATATATGGGTGGTTCCATGATAATCCTAGGGTGGGTGAGCCTGAAATAGCTCTTCAATGCATTGGGTAATGTGATAGAGGTAAATGTTGATGTTTATCCTAAGAGATTTAGGGAATATTTTGTGATGGTTATTCAAAATATAAATCCCTATGTAGTTGTGAAAGATTCAATGTAATTATGTTATGGATTCCACAAGTTACCTTTAGGATTTATGATTTCTATGTGTTATTCATAAATCTTATGATTTCATGAGTTATGTTAGAGAGCTTAGTTTTTCTTAGTGAAAAGTATGATTTTATTGATTTTCATGTATTGATGGACTAATGTTTTCTTTCATTATTTTATAACCCTTACTGAGCCTTTTATTCTCATACTATGTTTTTGAAATGTTTTTTATAGGGCATAAGGAAGTGTTAAATAAAGGATGAATTCAAGAAGATATATATCAAGAAAATAATTCTTGTTTTACTTAAGGAGTTCTATTGTTGAGAAAAAATTGGATATATTAGAAGTGTCTAATTTGTAATCATTTGATATGTAATGTTACATTTATAGCCTAATTCTATAAAACTCTAAAAATAAAAATATATTCAATATAAATTATTAAATTAATTCAATATTAGGAAATGTTTATGGCTAGGGACTTATAGTTAATATCAGAGGTCAGTTTAGATAACTTTAGAGGTTAGGGTGTTATTTAATAATAAGTGACATAACCTTAATGGTTATAATATTAGAAAGAGTCATAGTCATTTTAGATAAGTTGAATGAGTTCAAGATAACATGAATTAGTATATCTTAGTATTTACCCTCCTCATAAGATATTATATGATTATTTTACTGATATAATCAAACTGAGATTTTTGGATTTATTAAATGACTGGATCTAGCTGGAACCAATGTAATAATGGATGTGAAGATAAGTGTGATGGTTTTATGAATAATAAATTAAATGAAATGGGAGATCCAATGAAAAATATTGTGTTTATTCTAAACCAACTATCTGGAGTTATGATTTCCCAGATAAACCTTGGGGATTTTTCAAAGGCATTATCTATGCAAGAAATGAATCCCTATGTAAGTTCAGGTAATAATCATATATGTAAGTATATTAAAAAACCTATGTGTTAAGGATGTGTAAAGAAACACCTAGGAAAATGATTCAAAAGGGATGGGAAGATGCTATAGATTTGGTAATGAAAGTCATAAAGTAAGAACCTGCCATTGAAAAAGGGTGAATCTAGTTGACTCCAGTAATGGGAAAGAAGTTATTTCTAAGGGATCAATTGAATGTTTTAAATGTGGTGTGCATGGTCATTACACAAAGAAATGTCCTATAGAGAAGGTTCGATAATGGGAACAGTAGTATCGTACAAATATATGTTCACCAATACATAATTCTATTCCAATTGAGTATGAGGAAACTGACAATGACCAATGAAAGGTATGGATTATTTCTTAGATGATGTTTTGATATTATTTAATCTCAAGATTTTATTCATGATTTTTTTGTAGGAATGAAATATTACAGAATAATTCAGAAAATAATGTTTGATGGATCATGAAGAATGGTAAATGAGTAAGAAGTATACATATAAGGTATTAAATAGTTATGGTATATTTTAGGATGATGAAATGATTAAAAGTATTAAGTCTCTTTTGATTATTGGATTACATTGGAAGTCTTTTTATAGTATGTGTAACCCTGAATTTTGATATGTGAAAACGTTATTCAAGAAAGAATTATCTTTTCTTGTGTGGAAATAATGGATAACCTTATGGGTTTGTATGATATTTTTTTTGAGGAGACAAATGGTTATTACATTTTGGGATACAAAATGAAAGGTACTAGATATCCTTTTAGGATAAAATAGGTTATGGTTTTGTTGGGGAAATTATATTATTTTTTAGAATTTTATATAAATGATATGGTTTTATAAAAAGGACAACCCATAGGATGGGTGACAACTCATCGCATATGACAAGGCCATGGTAATCGAACCCACAACCGAAGGGCGACAAGGGCGCATCACCTACCACTAACCTACATGATGTCCCTGGTTAGTATAAATTATTATTTTTAGTTAAATGATTTTATCGATCAAGATTAAGTTGATTTTGGGAACTTATGTTTTATCAAATGGATATCCATAGTGTAGGAAAATGATTTTGTGATTAAGTGATAGAGGTTATTTTGGAAGGCGTTTTCTCTATTGGGAACACTATAAGCCTAATGAAAATAGAATACTTTTGGATTTTAAATTGGTGAGTAATGGTAGAATTTTATTTTGGAAGAATCTATGTTTTTATTGTAGAATTACAGTTATTTGGGTTATTTGTAGAAATGATTAGCCTATTATAGAGAATATTTTATTTGGTTAATTACTTTTGAGTATGTGAATTTAAGATTAGTCGATGTTATTTTGAGATAAATGTTAAGATTTATCATGGAAGAATATGCGATCATATCATTTTGAATTTTGAGTTTAACATAGTTTATATTATTTTGAATAATTTTAAGGACAATTGTTTATTTAATGGTCTTTGTTGAACTTTGGATATTGTTTGTTTAATTTTGGAGATTAAGTGTAGTATTTCTTTCTATAATGGATTATCCTTTTTGGGATCATCTGATCTTGTACTAACCATTTTGGTTTTGTTTAATTTCTAAATACAAGAGAAATATATAGTTTATCTTTTGTGTATTATGTGATTCTATATAAGTTTATTCTAGCACTTCGGGTGTCACAAAGTCATCTTGAATACTCATCGTTTGGAGAAAATATGAGTTTCTGGTAGAAATTTATTAATGGATGAAACAATACTAAAAAAGTAAGTATATATCCTTATGTTATTAGTCAATATCATAAATATATTCCTCAAAATTATGAAAAGGAACTTAAAATAAAAACATTGTCCATTTACACTTGCTACTGAGGAATCACATACTGTTTAACCTATCACAAGTTTGTGGTTTTATGGTTATTAACTTTCTCTTAATCATGTTTTCTATCACTCTCCATTAGAACTTGATGGTCAGTTTTCTCTTACATATCTATGTCTTCATGGAATAATAGTCTGTGTTATCTCAAGTGACCTTTATAATTCTCTTTATTTCCTTTATATTAATAGTTTTATTGACTCTTTTTCGGAGGTGGGACTTTCAATGATGTTTCCGAGCCCAATTTTAAAATTGCGAGAACAAAATTTCCAAAAGGGGGGAAGGATGTAATGACCTAGGTATTTATATAAAAATACTTTTGATTTCTATTAATACATATGAATAAGATATTAATTTTACATTAAAGGGGATGCTTTTTTATGATAGCATAATCAACACGCCACAATGGGCTTCTCCGAAATCTTATATTGCACACAACATTGAGTTATACTGAAAGATAATACAATATTATTATTATTTTAAATGGTAGTTAATGCCGAGACATTGGAATTGCAGGAATGAATAGTATTGACTGAATTTTGAAATATGGTTTACACATGTTTAAATGATGATTCATTGATTACCAAATTTATTAGAAATGGAAATAAAAACCAATTGAATATAATGGATGTGTTTTTATGAAAATATATTTAAAATAGAATAATTGTGTTTTCATATCACTCTTTATGGATTTTTATTTAATGAAAAATATATGATATATATTCAACATAATATTTTAAATTCATCTTATATGTTTTCTAGATATGATATAACAATAAGTTCATTTTTTGGATAAAAGAAGTATTGTTCTAAAAATATAGTTTTACTAACTTTTAATGGAGAACCCTTATTAAATATAATTTTGGACACCTTTATATGTTTTATTTGACAAAATAAACTTCTTATTTAGAAGATTAACATCAAAATTTACTTTGGATGAAATTTTGGTATTTTTCTGCTAAAGTTCATTTTTTAATGAATAGTGAAAATTGATGAATTTTAATTCAAAAATTCTTTCAATATAATTTATTTATATAGTTATATTTTACTTTAATTGTTTTTGAAGTTTAATTAGATTATATTTTTATCATTTAATACAATCTTGATCATTAGAAGTCATTTCACATTGAAATTAGACATAAATAAATGTCAATCTTTTGGTAGTTTTTTTTCTTAAAAACACGCCTTTTGGTTTTGACAACAGAAATTAATTTTAAATTAATTTCTACGAATTATGTGTTTTGAATTTGGTTGAATTGATACTATATTTGGAATTAGGATGTTCAAATTATGTAAATAGGTACCTTTTTTAGACATTCTGAATAGCAACTTCCGTAAATATTTTATTTACCATGATTAAAGGGTAAATCCGGTAAATATGAGTAAAAAATAATATTATAGTAATATTAAATTACCCTAAAACATGTTATAACTCTATTTTATGAGATATTACTAACCATGGTCATGGTTGGGTCTATTTTAGGACCCCATGGAGCCACTTTTGTGTGAAAATGACATTTAATTATTTTTAATTTAATGCCAAGGAAAATATACCCTAAACATGTATCTTTCATTAAGAAATTTTTATATGGGTTTATATAAGTGATCTATTAGACTATAAATAGTCATTATAAATCTAAAATATTTCCTACACCATGTTATTTTATTTATAATTTTTATACATCAAATAAATAAATATATTTATGACACAATGATGATGTAGTGATTACCTTATTAATGAATGTTTTAAATAAATGAGATTATAAAAATTAAAATAAATTTATTTTGAAACTCTTTATGAAATCCACGAATTTTAGGGATGGTTAATATTTGTTATATTTTAATTAATGAATTTTTTTATGAAGAATAAAGTTGTTATGGATTTTATAAAAAACCAAGATATGAATAGTATATAAATTGACATAAATGAGTTTTAAAAAAATATTACTTTATTAAATGACATAATAGTCCTAAAAATATAAAATTCTGCCAAATGATATAGATAAGGTTGAAAAAATAATTAATGAACCACTTAAGGTACGAATTTAATTTTATAGTAACTATATTAACCATATAGTATGAATATACAAGAAGACATGGTAAGAGTCAAATAAGTTAACTGAGGGTTAAAACTAAATGATAAGGTTATATTCGAAACCAAAAATTGTCTAAAAACTATTGGTTGAGAGTAAATAGAACTATCATCAAATTATATTCTATGTAAATGAGTTTTGGACCTTTTGAAAATTTAAATTCAGTTTATAATAAAATAATATTTCAAACTTTATTAAAGTAGTCATCCTCCCTCTTATAAAAGGCCAACACCTCTAACCCTTACTCACACCTCTCAAGCACCCTTGGTTGGTCAAAACACTACCCAAATTATCTCCAAACATACCTATATTTTTCCTATAATCATTACCTTGTGTAGAAGGAAATTCAAGAAGGCCTTTTAGCTTAAATAAAAATTATTTACCCAATTTAAGGTAATGTCTTCTCTCAAGCTTCTTTCATTTATTTTCATTATACAACCCCCAAAAATAACTTTAT